>BSYR01000004.1:12902500-14353750 GCA_030270665.1 Hibiscus trionum | reverse complement strand
TGGGTGACCGTTGGGCACTGATTTGAATGGTGTTGAGGTTTGCAAGTTTTATGTTTTAGTCCCGAAAGTTGTTTTTACAATTGTATGAGTTCGAGAAGTCCAATTAAAGTGAAATTTGACAGGGAAGCATGTAATATGACTAATTTCATATTGGTAACTTGAAAATCAGTTAAGACCTTCTAATTTTCAGAACTTACATTTTGGTCCCTAATATTTGTATAATGTGCAATTGAGTCCCTTTTCGAAATCCGATCGCTGTGCTTTACACGTATATGGTTTTTGAGGTTTCACTTAGGGTTAACGTGCATCTAGACAAGAATAAAAAGAAAAAAAAGGGTCGTTAATCAAGGTTGACTTTCGAGTTGACTTTGGTTTTCCCCGTGTAATCTTCGTAGTTCGGGTCAATCGTCTAGGCCGGGCTAAGGGGGTTACAGCATACCATATTGGTACCCTTCGTGACCGTATCGGTACCTGTCTTAAAGAAGAAAAAGCCATTGTGACTGAAAAATAAAGCGTATCGATACAGTCATAAGGGGCGTATCGATACGCAAAGCCGTATCGATACGGTTTTTGCTCACTGGAATCCTGGATTGAGTTTTGACAAAGGAGCGTATCGGTACCCTATCAAGACGTATCGATATGGTTCAACGACCATTTAAAATTTAGGATTCCAATAACTGACAAGACAACGTTCGAATAATAAATGTAAAGATTTTGCAATGGTCAGCATATCGTATCAATACGGTGACATATCGTATCGGTATGTTATAGCTTTAAAATAATTTTCTTTGAAAAACCGTATCGATATTGTCCCGATGAGTTACCCAGATGAATATCGTATCGATACAGGGTTAAATCGTATCGGTACGCCATGGTCGATTAAAATTCCAGTAGTGAAAATCCGTATTGATACCCTTATAGTGTATCGATACGCTTGGGCGTTTTGTTGAAATTTGGCTTGAAAAACTTGAAAATACTTAATTAAAATCGAACCTTTTAATATGTTTTGACTTGAAAGAGTACTTGGTTCAAAATGCTTGTCAATTAAGTGAGTATTTGAAATACTTAAAAATTTATTGTATTTTTCAATTAAGTCTCTAAAGTAATTTGTTATATCAAAATCAATTTTAGTTTCATAATAATTTTTTAGGTTAGACTCATTAATTTTAATTAAAGCCTTGAATTTGTTTCCTTAGTTAGGTTTTTCTTTAATTGAATAAGTAGAGTCCCTAGTCTAGATTTCTTAATTAATTGTAATACTAATATTACCTTTATTATGATTAACCATTAATTTGATCTCATAATAAACTAGTTATCTAGATTAGACTCTAAATAAGGCTCACAAATCACTATAAATGCAATTAACTAAATTTTAAATAAATACTTTAGTTAGAATTAGAATTAGATCTTTAAATGATTACCCTTAATAACCTTGGTAAATATTACCTCATCTAGGATGTCCTTAATTCAATTTTAAATATTAAAAAATATAGACTTTAGGTTTGATTGTTTATAACCCAAAATATGCTTGAAAAAATTAGTGATCAAATAAGCGTCGTTTTTACGGGCGTTGTGGGTGTGCTAATCCTTCCCCACACATAACTGTACCCTCGAACCCTGAGATTTCGTAATCTTTGGTTTGTTTTAGGTTTCCGGTCTACCTATTAAAAAAGGACAACGACGACTCCATTATCACAATTGCTCATCTTTGTTCCTCGCATTCCCTTAGGTAATGGGTTCTAGACCCACTAGAAGCATCTCCCTTCCTTCTCCTAGAGTCTTCCCACTCATCTCCTCTCTAGATAAGATTAAAATTAGGATTTTACTAAAAATATTTTTTAACCCACTAGGAGCATCTTTGTTGCCCATCTTTTTCACTTTTTAAAAATATTTTTAACGAAAATAATAAAAATAATATTTTTTAATTTTTAACATATTTTTATTTTATTTTAAAAAAATATTTTCTAATTTTACAATAAATACATTTTACTCACAATTTTTCTATTTTTTAAAAAATAAAAACAATATATATTCTCCAAATCCAAATGTATTCTATATCTTTAGCACTTAAACTAAACTTTTAAATATTAAATTGACATAATATCAAAAATTGCCCTAATATATGATTGAATAATTACTTTGGTTTTTATTATTTTTTTAAGCATTTTATTCTTTAATATTTTATTTCATTTTAAGTCCTTTACCGTTAGTTGCTTAACAATTTTCATCAATTATTTTATCCTAAAATGAATCTTTGAAGATTAAAATGTTACGAAATAATAAATAGGACCAAATGATTATCCAATCTTGAAATTATGCTTATTAAATTAGAACTCCACGTGTCAATTTATTTTAGTAAAGTAAAAACAAAAGATTGCGTAAATTACAATAAAAGAAAGTGCAGCACGTGTTGAGTTTGAAAAGCATGTCACGGTTTCCTCTCTGTCTTTTACCAGTCCACGGGCAACCGTGGCTTTCTCAAGAGTTTCTGAACTAGGGCCGGCAATGGCAACGATGAGGCCGGTTCTCGTGTTCGTCTCGTTATTGTTTGTGGTGGATCCATCGGGTTTCACCCATGGATTCGTGATGGCGCCTCGTAATTTGCTTGGCCGCTTGTCTGAAAGCAGCTCTTATTTAACCACTAAAGAGTTCTGGTTCGACCAGACTCTGGATCACTATTCTCCTTACGTAATTCTCCCATTCCCTTTTCTAATCTCTTTTATTTCCATTCAAAGTTTGATTTCTTTATTCCCAAGTTTGCATCTGTTAATTTACGGAAAAATTAGGTTTCTTTCCTTAATATTGGGGTTTTTTCTTCTTCCAGGACCACCGGCAATTTAAACAGCGTTACTATGAATTCCTTGACTACTTTCAAGTTCCGGATGGACCTATTTTCTTAAAAATTTGTGGGGAGTCTTCGTGCCGAGGCATAAGCAATGACTACATCAGCGTAAATTCTACTATTTCTTTACACAGAGAAGGAATTTGATTTGGGACGAATTTGTCGTGTTCTTATTGTATTGTGATTTTCAGGTTTTGGCGAAGAAGTTTGGGGCAGCTGTGGTTTCACTTGAGCATCGTTACTATGGGAAAAGCAGCCCTTTTAAGTCACATACGACGGAAAATCTGAAATATCTTTCATCTAAGCAGGCTCTCTTTGACTTGGCTGTTTTTCGCCAATGGTATCAGGTAAGGTTCTTCATCGTTTTCCTTCTCCTTCCTTTTTCATTTAAGCTGCCTAGTATTGTCTTAGTGGGTTTTTGTTAGATGAACTTTACTCAATGTTATAATTAAAATGAAAATTAATGGTGCTTCTATTTTTTAGGAATCCTTGAACTTGAAGCGAAATAAACCAGGTGCTGATAATTCATGGTTTGTTTTTGGTATTTCCTACTCTGGTGCTCTTAGTGCATGGTTTCGTCTTAAGTTTCCTCATTTAACATGTGGAAGCCTGGCAAGTTCTGGTGTTGTTCTTGCTGTTTACAACTACACTGAATTTGATAAGCAGGTAAGAGATCGATGCTCCCCTTCATCTCACTTTTTTTAAGGTTATTTTTTTTTTCTGTTCATCTGTTATCTGATTAATTATAAATTTCCAGAAGTACTTGCAAACTAATTCAGTTTAGGATGAAATTTTGCAATTATTGTTCTTTGAATGATAGACATAGGAATAAAGAGATATAGTTCCCATAAATTGTGTAAAATGACTTAATATTTAGGATAGCCACTGGTGGAAACTTGATGAGATTGAGTGGTTTAAGTGAGTTCATCGTAAATATCAGTTTGTACACTGAGGTTTTTCTTTTCTTTTATTTTTATTTTCATGTCCTCAATATATTCTCCCTTCAATTCTTGATTTTCCCATCACCTTTCCATGTGCAGGTTGGTGAATCAGCTGGTCCTGAATGCAAAGCTGTGTTACAAGAAATTACAGAACTTGTTGATCAAAGTCTTGAATCAAATGGAAAGGAACTGAGGAAACAGTTTGGTGCAACCGAGGTTGAACCTACTTTCCTTTTATTTCTCCATTGCAGAAACCCTGTACTTAAATTGCAATGTGATGAGGTTCTCCAAAATTGTCATCTCTTGATACTGATGCCGACAATTTGTTTATGTTTTCAGCTCGAGATTGATGGTGATTTCCTCTATTTCCTGGCAGATGCAGCTGTTGTTGCGGTATATTTGCTTTCTCTTATTGTCCTCTCACACTCTATTACTTTTTTCTCAACAGTAATCTTAATGTCCATAAATTTGCAGTTTCAATACGGAAATCCGGATGTATTATGCACCCCTCTTGTTGAAGCAGAAAAAGCCGGAGAGAATTTGGTGGTATGCTTGCATTACACATTATGCGCCTTCACAGTTTTCTGAGAGTATATGTTTTGTGGACAATTATTTCCCATACCTTGCAGGCTGCCTATGCCAAATATGTCAAAGATTATTATGTTGGAACTTTTGGTGTCAGTGTTGAAACTTATAATCAGAAACACTTGAAGAACACTACTGTTAGTGAATATGGTTCTGATCGGCTATGGTGGTTCCAAGTGTGTACTGAAGTTGCATATTTCCAGGTGGCACCCTCAAATGATAGCATTCGCTCTTCAAAAGTTGATACAAAGTATGCTTCTAAATATCACATTCTGCAATCGATACTATGATTGCCTTCTCTGTCTACTTCTGCTATCTGTACTTTTGTCATATTGCAAATGCATATAGAGAGTATTCTTTTTCCTTTTATATGTTTTTTCTGCACATCCAGCCATACAAAAACATTGCTTGTATTGCAGATACCACTTGGATCTTTGCAAGAACCTCTTTGGAGAGGGCATCTACCCAGAAGTAGATGTGACAAACACATACTATGGAGGCACAAAAATTGCAGGTTAAGCCATAATTTTTCTTGTTTTCTTCTGTTTCTTCAACGTGAAGTTTTCAATGCTTTTACAAAAAAACTTAGTCTTGTAGGCTTCTAGCAATTATGGACTTCATTTTCCCCTTCTCTGGTTATTCCCCGTTTGTGGTATTTGCTGGTCTGGAATTGCTTTGTTTTTTGTAGCGGTCTTGCAAATTATATTCCTCTCTTACACGCCAGTGGTGGATGCATGCAGCCCCCTAGGGAGCAATTGCATCCCCGTTTTTCCGGAAACAAGCTTAAATTAGTGTGAATTTCTTCCTTAATTTTTTTATTTAATGTGTAAAGGTAAAAAAAATATTTTTGCATACCCATTTTGGACCCTCATTTTTAAATTTCTAGATCCGCCACTGTTACACGCACCACACCTTCAGACACCTGCACATACAGGTTTGCTTGTACCTGTCTTTTATGCAACTTCCATGCCAGCAAAGTTGCACACATGCAGGAAATGGTGTATTCTGTACCTAGATGTTCTTATAGCACAGTAACTTCTTGCGTAAAATATCATTTCTTTGATTTCATTTCAAGAAATGGATCACCTATCTCTATAGATGGAAGCCTTCTGTTCGTTCATTCATTTCCAGCTACTATCTTCGGGTTTATATATATGTTGTACTTGAAAGACGGGAGTATGTTTCTCCAAAGGAAAATGTACTACTTCAAAGTAGAGAAAGATGAGCAGCTTCTTTAGCATTAAAGGGCAAAATTATTAAATAAATGGTTCATGCTTTTGTTGCTTAAATCTTCACGCTTCTACAATTGCATTCAATAACTTTCATTTCATATACTAAAGTTCACTTGTTCTTACAAAAATATGAATTTGCAGGTTCAAAAATCGTTTTTACAAATGGCTCACAGGATCCATGGCGCCATGCATCCAAACAAACGTCATCTCCAGACAGTAAGCTTCCAATATAATTACCAATTACTTTGTTGAATACGCAGATACCAAATTAAAAGAATAGACTTCATAGGAAGCTCTCCATTGCTATTTGTTCCACTTGGCAATGTGGATAGTCTAGCAGCGGACACCTAGATGTCTATTAGGCTACCTCTTGATGATAGCCAGGCCAAGGAACTCTCTAGGTTATGATTAAAAAAAGTTTTATTTTCTTTAGTTTGTGAGATTATCTAGAAAATGGAAATGATTAGTAGTGTTGTTCAATGATTTGCTGGAATTAGCCTTTTTATCATATTTCGCACACTCTCTAAGAACTTATTTTGAAACATTTCAGTGCCTTCGTACATTATTACTTGTCATAATTGTGGCCATGGAACTGATATGCGAGGATGTCCCCAATCTCCTTTAAGAATTGAAGGTAAGAACTCTTCATTGATAATGGCGTCTAAGCTATTTTTAAAACCTCAATAACTTCCAAGTGTAAAGCACATTTTCTTAAAGCCATTTATGTGCTTGCTTGGTAACATTGTCCAGTAATCTACGATTGCTTGCCAATTCTTTTCTGCTGCATTCTCTTAAGTTGTGATATTCTCTTGTTTCAGGTAATGCTCAGAACTGCAGTTCCCCTGATGCAGTTAACAAAGTGAGGCAAAAGATGATAGAACACATTGACTTGTGGTTATCCGAGTGCAAGGGCACGGGTAGGAGTTACATGTAAACTTGTATGACATAAAATAAAACCATCTAAAGATGCAAACCGATAACTTAAATAACCGTGGTCTTTTGTATATGACCCCGTGAACGGATGTTTAGGTGCTCGTTAGACGAGGCATTGCCAGTATTTACTCGTCCATAACACGTACTTGCAGTCAGTTATCAATTTTCTCTTCCCTTTCCATGTTGTACGATTCAAAATGTGTGGCATTGAACCTCCAGAACTTCATTGTTGCAGTGTTTTGTATATGACCCTGTGAACGGATGTTTAGGTTGTATGTGCGGTCTCAACCTGAAAATTTGAGGCAAGTTGTCTGGAAAACATTTTAGAAAATCATAAAGGCAACAAGATAAAATCATAGCGTGCTCTTAAGGTTAAATTTCAAGTGCGTGAAATTTATGAAGTTGTTTATGATAGACCATATAAACATGGGGAAAAAAGTGTGATCACTTGGGCATTTAGAATCAAAAAAATAATTGTAAACTTCCGTTACCGGGACTTGAACCCGGGTCTTTCGGGTGAGAACCGAATATTCTGACCAACTAGACTACAACGGATTGATGTTACTATCTATTTGATTTAAGTCTGATTGCAATCCAAAATAGAATAATGCCACAGCTTCGAACCTTTACCTTTTCTTCTTTTAAAGATCAAAGATAGAGATTTCGATTTTATTATTATTATTATTTTATAAAACAGTTTATTTTATAATTAGGATAAGAAAAATAAGTACAACTTGATAATTAAATATATGTTTCAAATTTAATTATAAAATATTTTGTTTTAATATTAAATAAATATAAATTCAAGCTATAAGTAAAGCTGAATTAAGATGGGACTAATTTTTTTATATGAATTTATCTGCTATTATTCCAAATCAAGTTTAAATGAATTTTTTAAGTTTAAATAAAATAAATTAAAAAAAGAAATTAAAATTAAAGTTATGTGTCAAGTGATGATTGAGTATTGAGTTTGTTCTAACAGATCGGTTTTAAAATATTAACGAAACAAAATGTTAGATACTTAAAATATTAATGTTGGTGAACGTTAATCACCTATTTTGACCCAAAAAAATTAGGGGTAAATTTCCAAAATAGCCTTATTTTTATAAAATTTTCTAAAATAGCACCCAAAAGTCTATATTTCCCGAACTAGCACCATTATAGTGAACTGGCCGTGCATGCATGGCGAGTTTGAATAAAAAATATTTTTTAAATATTTTTTAAAACTCGCCATGTTAAAAAAAACATTTCTTTTTGTTTTAACTTAATTAATTAGTTAATACATGATTAGCAAATTTTAATTGGAACCCGCTTTGCATATTCAATGTATTGAAGAACAAAAATTAAAAAAAAACTATTAGAAACCAACTTTGTTATTTAGCTCTATGAATAACAAAAAAAAAAAAAGATGTTGGCACTAACTTATATATGCCTAACTAGAGTGTAAGCCTTTGATTCTTATTAATGTGGCATTCTTGAAACTAAAATACAGTAGCAAACTCTTTAGCTACAAGGATCTAACATTTTTAAAAAATAAAGGCTTAAACTCTAGCTAGGCCTATATAAACTAGTGCCAACATCTTCTTTTTTTCAATTCATGGAGCTAAATTTCAAAGTTAGTTCCTAGTAGTTCAATTTTTTATTATTTTTGTTCTTCAATACACTGAAGATGCAAAGTGGGTTCCTAATAGTTTAATTTTTTTCATTTTTGTCATTTAATAAAAAAAGTTTGATTTAAAAAAATTAAAAAAACTCGTGCACAACGAATTTTAAAATATACAATTTTGGGTGCTATTTTAGTAAAACTATCCCCAAATGGGGCTAGTTTTGAGATTGACCCGCAAGTTAGGAGTATGTTTGGTCTGACATAAAAAATGCTATTTTATTTGATCTTATTTTTGCAATCTGATAGGCTCGATGCACTCCAACCGATTGTGCCAAGAGGATTGAAATTACTTTCCGAATGAATTGGCTAAAACTGAAATATAGTAGACAATTGTGCACGATAATTTTAGACTGGTTCAATTACCCAACCGAAGTCTACATCCACTACCTTAGCATACCCCTAAGGAATTTCCAATTCACTATGAATTCTTCTATTTTTACAGGATAAAAGAGGAAACATTTACAACCTTATCTTTTTAACAGCTAAGATAGAACCACTCTAATTTTTACTTAGGCTAAACTAAAACCTCTCCCTTTTACAAGATTTATTGGGTTAACTAAATATCTCACAAAGTGAGTGTTTACAAAAATGTTTAAGCTCACAAGAGTACAAAGGATAAAAAGAATTAAGCACTTTATATACACTATATACAAGAGAAATAAGAAAATAAGGCTTGAAGGCTAATTTCTCTTGATCATTATGCTTGGATGTATTCTCTAACCATTTTCAAGTGTTCAACCTTCATAATATAGTTAGGAATGAGCTTGTGGGCGTTTATGTAACACCCCAAAAATTACATCTAAATTGTAAACCCTAGATTCACAAAATTCCTAATTTAGAAACCTAATTTTGAAATCTCTAATTCTTGAAACTCTAATTATTTGGGAATTTAATTAAGAAACCCTAATTGAGTTTAAGGGTTAAATTGAGAAAATTCAGATTTATGAGGCTTAATATAGATATCCAGGATCAATTTGTAAATCATAAAAAGATTAGGTGCTAGTTTGCAAACCCTTAAGTTTAATGGCTTTTCTTGTAGATTACCCATTAATTTGGTTATAAAAACCCCTTAACAGCCCCAAAAACATATTCCAGCCGCACGTCCTCTCTCCCTCTGTTGACATCTCCCATGTTTTTATGCTTCTTATTTCGATCGAACTTTGATGAGTTTCTAGCATCGTACAACCTTAATTTTTGAAGGATTTAGATATGAAATATGATGCAGTTTATATATGTGTTTTAGATGACATCGAATTTGAAGAAAACGAATTATCATCTCCTTCGCCTATTCGATCTAACCGTACATGTACCACAAGGTCTACACGTGAGTATTCTTTTAAATTAGTATTAGTGTTTTTAGTTGGTGGCATAGTGATAGATATTAATTAATATAGGGTTTATATCATAGGTTTTGATTCAGCTAGGGCCAGTGCTAGACCTGAACGTGAGAGGCGTTCTTCTCGACGTTAGAGCTATTGCTGCTTGAGGTGTGTTTTCTTACTGTGCTATATAATAATGATTTTTACCGCGTGACATTGTTTTATATCGTATGCATATTTTTACATGTGATGTGGCATGATGAATTTTCCATGCATTCATACTTGATTTTTAATTTAACTAAACATCGAATTTATCGAATTGTGTTCATCAAATTTATCAAACTATGAAATATCAGATTTATCGGACTATGTTTTGAGACTATTACAAATGTGATTTTACATCATTGTCTGCATGGGATGAGATTGTACGGTGGAAGTAGTAAGTTGTACCACACATCGATTAGTGGATGTAGAGAGTGATTCTAGGAAACCTTACTCTTCGAACGGTGTTGTAGTTGGGATTCATTCAATTGTTTTTTTATAAGTTAAAGCTTTTGTGTTGTGCATTGTTATTTGTGAATTTATAGATTTTATTAAAATAATATTATATTTTATGAATATGATTTTTCCTGCACTTTAGAGACACACTAAGCTCTTTAGCTTGCACACCATAATTTCTCTTTTCAAATATACTTAGTCTCTCTTAGGCGACTCGGTACTTGAAGCATCTCGTATTTTACTCAGTTAATTTATCATCATTATGAACTTTATTTTAGACTACCAGATTATTTTAAATTTATGTTTTTGGACATTTACGTAATTCAGACCGTGAAACTTTATATTTTTTAGATTATGTTTTAGCATGTAATTATAGACTTTATTTTAGATATTTATTAAATGATCGGAATATTTTTATAATGTTTAGGTTTTGTAAACAATTGCGGTTTTATGGTAATTATTATTATTTAATAATTATTTTGTTTTATAAATTATTTAAACCTAAAATCTATTACTTGAGGGAAAAGTTTTCAACGGTGACATCCTAAATTCAGTATTTTCTTCTAGGCTGGGTTTAAGAGGTTACAGTTTATGACTGTTAAGGGTGATTTGGAGCCGTTAGAAACATTTTCCAGCCGTTGGAGGCAGTTCTAGACAGAGGGTATCGATACGCGTGATGTATATATCGGTATTTGCATTTAAACCAGAGAACTAGTCGCTGCAGGCCGTTGGGCGTACTGGTACGCAATACTTCCATATCGGTACGACACTGGGGGTATCAATACGCTGCATAGCATATCGGTACCTGAATTCCTCTCTGGAATTCTGGAAGCAAGCCCGTATCGGTACAAGTAAGGCCCGTATCGGTACGAATGTATGTTTTTTACTGTATTGAGTATTTAAACATGTATGCAAGTGAAAAACTCTTACAAAAACAATTTTACTTTGTTATATCGAAACAAATATCTCAACATAATCAAACAAACGACTATTATTATTTATTAAGTAGTTGTGACTGCGTGTTCGATCCAACCCCAACCTATTTGATATGATAGTTAGGGGTGCTTATCAAGCGAGTCTGTAACGTCTGGGTTTTGGGCCTAGAAACTTTTGGTGTTGGTTCGGGGTTAGTAGAACCTAAACTAGAGATCCAAGTTTTCGGGAGCGGTTAAGAGAAAATGTAGTTCGGGATATGGTAAAATTATGAAAAAATTCCTAAAATCTTCTAAAAATATATGGAAAGGTTTGGTAAAGTCAATTTTAGAAAATGGCTTTCGGGAGGTTTAATGACTATTTTGTAAAAAGTGCAAAATCTGTTTAAAGGACTATTTTGGAAGATGGCCAAAAATTAGAATATTTAGGGTGCTAATAAATGTTTATTGAGCCTTTTCCTTTAAATTCACCATTTTAAAATAGATTTTTAATAAAAGAATTAAAAGGAGATTTTAATTAAAAGGGATTTAATTCCTAAAGGTTATTTGACGTAACTTTCATTTCTCTCATTTTCCAAACAACCAAACAATTCTTTTTCTTTCTAAAACTTCAAAGATTTTCATCTTTCCATTACTTTTAGTTTTCAAAATGATTTTCTCACCTTTTTCATCATTTACCTCAAAGCAATCTTGAAAGATTTCTACAAAATCTTGTCATTTGAAGGAGAAGGCAAATGTTAGAGGTAAATTTCGTTCAACTCCTCTAATCAAGGTTCTTTAATGAAATTCTCAAGTCTTTGGCTCTCTAAATATGTTTATTAACAATATTTTATGATTAAATTGATGAAAATTGATGAATCAAGCTTTAAAAGATGATGTCTAAGGATTTTCGTATTGCTACTGTTTTGATTGATTTGAGATTGATTTTAGCCATGATTTGAATGTTATATGATGTTGAAATAAAGGTTTTATCATAATAATCCCGAAATAGATTGGATCTCTAGTAGTTTAGGTTGTTAGATTTGAGTTTTTTTGGTGTTAATATGTGTTGGGTTTTTCGGTGCTCGATTCGATCAACCGTTCTTGCTCGCCAAGTGGTGGAGAGGTGAATTTTTGGGTGGAAGGGTTTAGGAAGCTAGAAAGAATAATGACACGATGATTTATAGTGGTTCAACTCCTCAACCGAGTCTACATCCACTACCTTAGCTTCCTACTAAGGATTTCACAACCAATTCACTAATTGATTCGTCCCCTTTTCTAGGATCAGGAGGAAACCCTTTACACCGTCGAAGCTTTCTACCCAAAGCTTGAAGGAACCCCTCTCTTACAAGAGATAAACAAAACAAACTTAAAACCTCTCAATAGGCGTTTGTTTGCACAATTAAGCTCTCACCCAAAAAACCTAAACACTTGAGCAAATTTAACAATGTAAGCTCACAAGTGTTGTCTAAGCAAAGAATGAACAATTAAGCACTAGACAAGGTTTTTCACTCATAATGTTGTAACAATTGAAGCTCTTATTGATCTTGATGCTTGGAGGTCCATTTTATACTCCAAAATGAGTTTGTAGCCGTTTATGGCCGTTGGGGATGTTTCATAGCCGTTGGGGATACAAAATAGCCGTTTATTTCCCACAAAATGCAGTTCAGCAGCCTAGTGTATCGATACACTCTCCACTGTATCGATACGGTCTTGAAATCAGATATAGCCGTTATGCTCTTCAGTTGATGCGTATCGATACGCTTGCCTGGCGTATCGGTACGGTCCTGCAAAGTCAAATGACCGTTGGGAATGACCGTTGGCGTATCGGTACGCGATACAACCGTATCGATACGCGACTAGCCGTTGGGCTATTTTCAAATACACCGTATCGATACGACTAGGCGTATCGATACAGGTTTTAGCTACTGGAATCCTTGTAGTTTGAAAACCCTAAGGTGTATCGATACACTCTCCACTGTATCGATACTGGCACTTAAAATGCTCGGTTTTGACTACTTTAAATGTACTTTTAAGTCCATTCCAGAGCTTTAAAAACCCTAAAATATATTTTCAAGTTGTTTTTGACTAAAAACATATTTTAAAATCTTTCCATTTTAGTCCAAAACATTTTTCAAATATTATATCAAAACCTCAGTTCTACAATCTCCCCCTTTTTGATATAATAAAACCAACTTGAAAAATTGTTTGGGATTCTCCCTCTTTAATTTTAAAAATGTGAATAAGAGATTTAAGATATGAAATCAAAATAAAGCTCCCCCTTATTCATTTGAAAAATCAATTTTTCAAAAACTTCAAAAACCATTTCTCCCCCTTTTTGTTATATCAAAAAGAATTTAAAATGACATTTAAGTTCAAGATAACATATGAGGCAAAAAAAATTTTTGACACACTTAAAATTTTGGTTTTTAAAAATTGGCTCCCCCTTACTCAAAGCATCATCAAAATGTTAGTTCAACATTTATGAATATCTAGTTGACATAAAAGAAAATAAATCAATAAACACTAAAACAACTAGATTTTACCACACTTGAACTCAAGGGAGGATGTGAAGCCTTCCTTCTTCAAGTGTTCTTTCTTGTGTGCATGGAGCTCCCCCTCAATGTTTGACTTGTTGATCACTCTCCATCACACCTCCCTCTTATTGAGGGCCATTCATGCATAGGTGGGCTACTTCATCTTTGGTGGAGTCTTCATCACTCCGTATGGCCACGTATGCTTGTTTAGAAGATGATCCCTTCTTTTTAGATTTGTGGGAATCCTTCATCTTCTTCATCGATTCATGCTTGGATTTTTCCATTTTGCTCTTCATGAATCGTGCGAGCTTGTTGAAGAGATAGTTCATCTCTTCATCTTCACTATCCTCCTCACTTGAATCTACGTGATGGCATGTGGAGGACTTGAGAGCCATGGCATTTACATTGATGCCAATACTCTTGAGCTTCTTCTCTCCCATAGCTCTAATTTCTTCCCTCTTTTTCTCATCCTCTTTATTTTTCTTCATAATTTGATGAGTAAGGAGAGACCCCATAAGTTCATCAAGCTTCAAAGTCTTCAAATTTTTTGCTTCGATGATGGCGGTCCTCTTTGAGTCCCAAGACTCGGGAAGTGAGTATATGAGCTTTAGGACAAGTTTTTCTTCAGGGATGGCTTCTCCATAACCTTTAAGACCATTGATGATGGTGGAGAATCTATCAAACATCTTCTCGATGTTTTCTTCCGGATCCATCTTGAAGTTCTCATACTCTAAGGTTAGGAGCCCAATCTTGGTTTCCTTGACTTCATTAGTCCCCTCGTATGTGACTTCAAGCTTGTCCCATACCTCCTTGGCACTTTCACAAGAAGACATCTTCTCATAGATGGTTGGGCCAAAAGCACAAAAGAGCATGTGCAAGGCTCTACAATTAAGCTCCATCTTCTTGCGATCGTCGACACTCCATTCCGCTTTGCTTCCTTTAGGCACGAACGGACCATCTTCAACTATGTCCCATAGCTTGTAATCTCTTGACTTCAAGAATAATTTCATCTTTGTCTTCCAATGGGCATAGTGATCTCCGTTGAAGAAAGGCGGTATGTTGATGGATTGTGCCATTTGAGCCGGTTGGTGAAATGTTGATCGAGCTTGCCGGATCTTCTCAATAGGATGTGAATCCCCTTCAATTGAGCCAAGCTCTGATACCAATTGTTGGGTTTTTCGGTGCTCGATTCGATCAACCGTTCTTTCTCGCCAAGTGGTGGAGAGGTGAATTTTTGGGTGGAAGGGTTTAGGAAGCTAGAAAGAATAATGACACGATGATTTATAGTGGTTCAACTCCTCAACCGAGTCTACATCCACTACCTTAGCTTCCTACTAAGGATTTCACAACCAATTCACTAATTGATTCGTCCCCTTTTCTAGGATCAAGAGGAAACCCTTTGCACCCTCGAAGCTTTCTACCCAAAGCTTGAAGGAACCCCTCTCTTACAAGAGATAAACAAAACAAACTTAAAACCTCTCAATAGGCGTTTGTTTGCACAATTAAGCTCTCACCCAAAAAACCTAAACACTTGAGCAAATTTAACAATGTAAGCTCACAAGTGTTGTCTAAGCAAAGAATGAACAATTAAGCACTAGACAAGGTTTTTCACTCATAATGTTGTAACAATTGAAGCTCTTATTGATCTTGATGCTTGGAGGTCCATTTTATACTCCAAAATGAGTTTGTAGCCGTTTATGGCCGTTGGGGATGTTTCATAGCCGTTGGGGATACAAAATAGCCGTTTATTTCCCACAAAATGCAGTTCAGCAGCCTAGTGTATCGATACACTCTCCACTGTATCGATACGGTCTTGAAATCAGATATAGCCATTATGCTCTTCAGCTGATGCGTATCGATACGCTTGCCTGGCGTATCGGTACGGTCCTGCAAAGTCAAATGACCGTTGGGAATGACCGTTGGCGTATCGGTACGCGATACAACTGTATCGGTACGCGACTAGCCGTTGGGCTATTTTCAAATACACCGTATCGATACGGCTAGGCGTATCGATACAGGTTTTAGCTACTGGAATCCTTGTAGTTTGAAAACCCTAAGGTGTATCGATACACTCTCCACTGTATCGATACTGGCACTTAAAATGCTCGGTTTTGACTACTTTAAATGTACTTTTAAGTCCATTCCAGAGCTTTAAAAACCCTAAAATATATTTTCAAGTTGTTTTTGACTAAAAACATATTTTAAAATCTTTCCATTTTAGTCCAAAACATTTTTCAAATATTATATCAAAACCTCAGTTCTACAATATGGTTTTGGTGTTGTCGGAGGTTTATGGATGCAATTAGGGTGTTTTTGGATGTTAATTGATGGTTAAAATTGGATGGAAGTGTTAGATTTTGGCTGAGCTGAGTTTAGAGAGTATTCGAAGGTGTTTCCGGTCGTTTCAGATAGACGTTTTGGTGTTTTTGGGCAGAGCAACGATATAACATAGGTTGCTGGTGATTTTAATGCATTAAGAAGCATTAATCATCTATTTTGGTGTGGTATAAACATGTGAGAGTGTATCGGAAGCTTGATTTCGTTTCAGCAAAGCAAGCGAGGCGTGATCAGTGAGTGAAATTGGTTTTAAAGTGTTATCAATGACTTGAAAGCAAGATTTGAGGGTTTATATTGAGTTTGAAACACTAATCTAAACCCGAAAGTAAGTTTAAGTTGTTCTGCTCTCATTTATCGGCTTTTACCCCATTGGTTTTTATGATCATGCTCTTATTTTAAAGATAGATGAAATCCTACTGTTATGCATGATTTGAGATATGTTTTTTGTTGGTTTAAATGATCCCATGAGATAGAATATTGATTTTATAAAGATTGAGTTGTTGAGAAAAGGCTATGTTTTAAATATGCATTTGATATGAGATGAAATTGATTTATGTTGATGCATTTAAAACAGTGGGCATTTGATATTAAAATGTTGTATATTGGCATAAAATGATATTTTTGTTACCGGATATAATTGGTCGACCAATAGGATGAGAAGTGCACTATGTTATACAAAATTCGTATGTTCTCTTTAGTTTGGGCAATGAGAGTAGTGCCATCCTGTTCCAAAGTGAGAGTGTGATGATGAGAGATTCCACCACATTAGGTCAAATGAAACACTCAAGCTTTGTGGCGATGACAGATGCCGCCATGAGAGTCCGGTGATGTGAGATTCCACCAGGGTAGGACTTGACAATCTTGTCAAGCTATATGCATATCCGAGTAATGTTGCTAAAATGCCAATATATGCGATTGATTATAAAATTCACATGTACCTTGATATAAATGCTTTTATGAAATGAGATGCATATGAGATCATGTTTTGAGAAATTGTAGAAATATATGTTTTGATATAATAATTGAAAAATGTTTTGGACTTAATAGAAAAGAATTTAAAATATTCTCTAAGTCAAAAACAACTTGAAAATAAGTTTGAGGATGTTTCAAAAGGTTTTGGAAATGTTTGAAACGTTTTTAAGTAGCCAAATCAATGCTTTTAATGTACCCGTTTCGATACAGGCATAATCTGCATCGATACGTTTTGAAACTGCCAGAACCCGTTTTGATACATGGCTTATCTGTTTCAATACGGACAAGTGTTGTTTCAAAACACCCTTTGGTGTTTCGATACGCCTACGTGGCATACACCCCAACGGCTAAAACCCCCAACGGCTATTTGAATTGTAGGCTATTTCAATACGGCCCAAAGTGTTTCAATACGACATACTGCATCAGACTCCAACAACTAGTTCTGAAGAAGGGCGTTTCGATACAACTACGCATGTATCGAAACATACATCATCAGAACTGCATTTATGGTGAGAAATAAAGTCTCCAATTGCTCCAGTTCAACCCCAACGGTCTTCAACGGCTACAAACTCAATTGGGAGTATAAAAAAGACCTCCAAGCATCAAGGAAAGTCAAATGCTTCAATTGTCAACAACATTATGATGAGAAAATTGTCTTAGGTGCTTAATTGTTTATTTCTTGTATAGAAAACACTTGTGAGCCAAAATTGTTAAATTTGCTCAAATGTTTAGGTTTGGGTGAGAGCTTAAAGAGTGCAAACAAATACCTATTAGAGGGATTTTGGTTTGCTTATTTTTCTTTCTCTTGTAAAGAGGGTTTGCTCAAGCTTTGGTCTAGAAAGTTTTGAGTGTGTAAGGGTTTCCTCCTCATCCTAGAAAAGGGGATGAATCAATTAGTGGATTGATTGTGAAATCCTTAGTGGGAAGCTAAGGTAGTGGATGTAGGTTCTTGTTAGAAGGTCGAACCACTCTAAATTATCGTGTCTTTTACTTTTAGCTTCCACACCTCAATCACCCAAAAATCCAACTTCTCCACCACTTGGCAATCTATAATGGTTAAAGTAAATCGAGCCTATCAAGCCCAACAATTGGTATCAGAGTGAGGCTCAATCGAAAGGTATTAACATCCTATTGAGGCGATCCATGAAGCTCGATACAACAATTTAATCAATCGTTCAAATGGTGCAATCCATCGACAAGCCACCTTTCTTCGACGGGACCAAATACGATCATTGGAAGATTAGAATAAAGTTCTTCATCAAATCCAAAGACTACAAACTTTGGGATATTGTTGAAGAGGGTCCTTATGTACCACAAAGAGTAAAGGCGGAATGGAGTGCAGATGATCGCAAGAAGGTGGAGCTTAATTGCAAGGCCTTGCACATCCTCTTTTGTGCATTTGGCCCCAACATCTATGAGAGGATGTCCTCTTGCGAAAATGCCAAGGAAGTATGGGACAAGTTTGAAGTCATATACGAGGGAACAAATGAAGTAAAGGAGACCAAGATCGACCTTCTTAACCACGAGTATGAGAACTTCAAGATGGAACCGGATGAAGACATCACAAAGATGTTCGATAGATTCTCCACCATCACAAATGGACTCAAAGGCTATGGAGAAATCATTCTAGAAGACAAGCTTGTCCAAAAGCTTTTCTATTCTCTTCTCGAGTCATTGGACTCAAAGAAGACCACCATCATCGAAGCCAAAAATATCAAGACCTTGAAGCTAGATGAAATCATGGGGTCTCTTCTAACTCATGAAATAATGAAGAAAGAAAAAGAAGAGGAGAAGAAGAAGGAAGAGATAAAGAAGATGGGGAAGAAGAAAATCATGGAGCTTGGCATCAACGTTAATGTCGTTGCTCTCAAGTCCTCCAAGTGCAACCATGTTGAATCAAGTGGGAAGGAAAGTGAAGAAGAAGAGATGGCCTATCTCTTTGAAAGGTTTGCCCGATTCATGAAGAGCGAGATGACTAAATCCAAACATGATTCGAAGAAGAGGATGAAGGATTCCCACAAGTCAAACAAAAAAGGATCACCTTCAAAGAAAACATACGTGGCGACATGGAGTGATGAAGACTCCACCGATGATGAGGTAGCCCACCTATGCTTCAAGGCCTTCAATGAGGGGGAGGTAACTTCTAACTCATCTAATTCAATATCATATACTTTTGATGAGTTGCAAGATGCCTATGATGAATTGGTTTTTGAATTCAATGCATCATTTTCCAAAAACAAGAAATTAATCTCAAATTTGAAAAAGGAAAATGAAACTCTTTCTAAAACCAATTTGGATTTTGAAGCAAAGTTAAAAGATTTTGAGCAAAAAGTTCTTGATTTACAAAATTTACTTCAAATGATGGAAAAAGATCATCAAAATGCCTTGGATGATCTTAAGAAGGAAAAATATTTGATTTCCAATGAACTTCAAAAGAAAAACAATTTGGGAAAATCAAATTTTTATGTTAGACAATCTAGTGCCCCTAGATTTTTAAATGGTAAAGTTTTTAGAAGTACTTGGGTCCCAAAAGGACTAAGTACTTCAACTAAAAAAGATGAAATTGATAAATGAATTCCTAAGGGGACAAAATTATGTGCCACTAACGTCTATGGATCCAAAGCAATTTGGATACAAAAAATACTTGATTGTCTTATGTTAGGTGTGATTGGGAATGATCAACAAGTCCAAACTTGAGAAGGAGCTCCATACACACAAGGAAGAACACTTGAAGAAGGAAGGTTTCACATCCTCCCTTGAAGTTCAAGTGTTGGTAAAATTTCTAGTTGTTTTTTGATTTTAATTAGATTACTTTTCCTTACAACTAGATTATCATATTGTGGGACTAACGATATTTGATGCTTTGAAAAATGGGGAGCCAATTTTAAAACCAAAAGTTTTTAATTGTGTCAATTTTTAACCTCCTATGTTATTTTGAGCTTAATGTATTTTAAACTCATTTTGATATAACAAAAAGGGGGAGAAATGGTTTGAAAAATTGATTTTTCAAGAGAATCATGGGGAGCTTTAATTTCATTTCAATTTTTAAAATCTCTTATTCAAATTTTTAAATACTAAGGGGGAAAATCTCAAACAATTTTTCAAGTTGGTTTTATTATATCAAAAAGGGGGAGGTTATAGAAATATATGTTTTGATATAATAATTGAAAAATGCTTTGGACTTAATAGAAAATAATTTAAAATATTCTCTAAGTCAAAAACAACTTGAAAATAAGTTTAAGGATGTTTCAAAAGGTTTTGGCAATGTTTGAAACGTTTTTAAGTAGCCAAACCAGTGCTTTTAATGTACTCGTTTCTATATAGGCATAATCTGTATTGATACGTTTTGAAACTGCCAGAACCCGTTTCGATACAAGGCTTATTTGTTTCGATACGGACAAGGGTTGTTTCAAAACACCCTTTGGTGTTTCGAAACACCTACATGGCATACACCCCAACGGCTAAAACCCCCAACGGCTATTTGAATTGCAGGCTATTTCGATACGTCACTAGGCATTTTGATACGAGCGTTTTGATACGACCCAAAGTGTTTCGATACGACATACTGCATCAGACTCTAACGGCTAGTTCTGAAGAGGGCGTTTTGAAACAGCTACGCGTGTATCGAAATATACATCACCAGAACTGCATTTATGGTGGGAAATAAAGTCTACAACGGCTCCAATTCAACCCCAACGGTCCTCAACGACTACAAAGTCAATTGGGAGTATAAAAGGGACCTCCAAGCATCAAGGAACGACAAATGCTTCAATTGTCAACAACATTATGATGAGAAAAATGTCTTAGGTGCTTAATTGTTTATTTCTTGTATAGACAACACTTGTGAGCCAAAATTGTCAAATTTGCTCTAGTGTTTAGTTTGGGGTGAGAGTTTAAAGAGTGCAAACAAATACCTATTAGAGGGATTTTGGTTTGCTTATTTTTCTTTCTCTTGTAAAGAGGGTTTGCTCAAGCTTTGGTCTAGAAAGCTTTGAGTGTGTAAGGGTCTCCTCCTCATCTTAGAAAAGGGGACGAATCAATTAGTGGATTGATTGTGAAATCCTTAGTGTGAAGCTAAGGTAGTGGATGTAGGTGCTTGTTAGAAGCTCGAATGATAAGTGCCTAAAAGTTCTATATTTTCACCCTTTTTACATGGCAATTATTGCTCAACCTACACCCAATTGAGCCGCATTATGGCCCTTTATGCATTAATTATATTGTTTCTATCCTTGATCCTTACATTTGATTTATTGAATGAAAAAGTGTAACACCCGGGTTTAGGGGTCGGATGTTAAGTGAGTGAATTAGGTTCGAGTCGTAGGCTTATTTTAAATCAAAGTGGGCTTGGTTTTATTTAAAAAGGGCTTGTGATTCATTAAGCGCAAAGTGGTAAATTTCTAAATAAAGGAAATAAACTAAGTGAAAAGGGACTTTTTGAAAGTCTTCTTCTTCTTCTTCCTTCAACCAATTTCACGACACTAAACCTCCCCAAACCCCAAAACACTGTTCCATCCTTTTCTTCATCAATTTCAAGTGTTTTCAACGAGGTAAATACGTTTTTGACTTCTCCTCATCTTTCTAAACATTTCTATGGTTTTAGTTTTTAGTAAACTCTATTTTTGAAGTTCTTCAAGTTTTCGAATTTTGGGAAAAAGGAGGAAGCTTTGATGGGTTTTTGTTTGGTTTTCGATTTGTAAAGTTAATTTATGTTAAACTCTTGCCCTTAGGTGTATCATATGTGAAAATGGTGGTGTTTTGATGAAAATCCCGAAATGAGTTTTTGTAGGTGTGTTAAAGGGTAGAAAACTTGGGTTTTTGAGGTAGTTTTGTGAGGGAATGTTGGGCTGATGATATGGTTATTATTGGGGGTTGCTTTGAATGTGTTTAGTGATGATTTGGGTGTTGAAATTGATGGGTTTCTACTGGGCTAAGTTCAAGTCCGAAAATGAAGAGTTTGTGTTAATTTTGGCTTGAAAATATAGTGAAATGGTTCTGTGGTTGTAATCTGATTTGTGGCAGTGGTTTTGTGGATGATTTGTTGAGTAATATATTGTTTTTGGTTTATTAGAATCAAGGGAAACCGTTGGAGAAGCTTCGGACTAGATTCCGGGAAATTTGGAGGCTTGATTGGCTTTTTCGGTTTGCTTTAAGGGTGTTCGGTGAGTGGATTGTTTAAAATGGTTTTAAATTGGTTCAAGTGTGTGGTTGAGGTGTTATATTATGCTTAGTAGGCCAATCTAATGTGGAGATTAAGTTGGTAGCTTAATCTCTTGTTTGACTTTATGAGTTTCTTGTTAAATGTGCAAATGTGGTTTGTGTGATACATGTTCGATTATGCATGTTGCTATAAATTGATGTTTTATAATGGTGATGATATGTTGTGTTGCATGATTGTGAAATCATGGTGAGACTTGTTAGTATGTTGGCACTAGTTATAATTACCGGGTATAAATGATCGATCATTAGGATGAGTGTGCACACGGTAAGAATCAAATTCGCGCGTGGCCTTGGTGATGTGTAGTCACCAAGAAGGAGTACAGTGAGGTAACATTCCACCGGAAAACATATGTGTGTGATGATGAGTGAAATCCCATCCGTAAATGAAAACGGTGATGTATGTAATCCCACCGGAAGGTAATATGGTTGTTTGAGTATGTTGGGGCAAAAATCCCAACGAAAGTTATCCGCATATCCGAGTAAGCTATATAGTTGTCAATATACTTGTTTATGTGTGGTGGTTGTGATAAGATGTTCTATAGCATTTGTGCTTAGCATAACATGAGGTAATATGCCATGTTCATGCATTCTTGTAGTAGTTGGCTATATCGATATTAGGGGTGGGCAAAAAACCCAATTACCCGATCCCGGTCCCGGATCCGGTCGGACCCGGTGGATTTTTACCCGGTATTGGTTCCGGTGGGACTGGATCCTAAATTTAGGTCCCGATTGCAACCGGGACCGGGACTGGATCCTGCTTTTTTGGACCCGGTACCCGGTAGGTACCCAATGGGACCGGGACCTGAACCAGGTACCCAATATTGGTCTGGTACCGAATGGTGTTGAATAGGTTGAAAGCAACTGAAGGAGCTCCTTTATTTCACTT
The DNA here is from genome assembly GCA_030270665.1 of Hibiscus trionum. NCBI lineage: Eukaryota > Viridiplantae > Streptophyta > Magnoliopsida > Malvales > Malvaceae > Hibiscus > Hibiscus trionum. The sequence continues at coordinate 14,330,874 of BSYR01000004.1, read as the reverse complement.
TGTGTATGAATATTATAAGTATGACTCGTTTTAAGACTTCAACCATCAAGCCTACAATATTCTGACTTTGTTATTTAATATTATTATTGATGGTTGGAATTTTTTCCCCTACTGCTCAAATTTTATTAATAATAGACTAATTGACCGGGTACCCGATATTGGTACCGGTTCCCACTAGTACCAGGACTGGTTCTTGAAATCTTGGACCCGGTCTAACCGGGACTGGTTCTAATTTTTAGGAACCGGTGGTTACCGGGACCAATTCTAGACAAATTGGCCGGGTACCCGGTCTTGCCCACCCCTAGTCGATATGTTGGTGTAAATGTATGCCTTGTGGATGTTTATGGATGTCATGCTTTGAACCCTACATTGTCGATGTTTGTTTTTGAGCTCCCTCACTAAGCTTTCTAGCTTACGCTCTCGGTTTCGACAATGCAGATCATTAGTGTGGAAGCTAGCAAGGAGCAAAGAAGGGGCACCCAAGCGCGTGTGTGGTTGCTCAAGTATGGTTTTATTGAATAATGTAATAGTTAGCAATGGGGATGCTACGTGTTGTAGGAGCATGTGTTAGACTCCTAAGTTGTTAATGCTTTTGTGTTGAAGATTGTATCTCATGTTTTATGGATGCTTATGTTTTGTGTGAGAAGCATGTAAACCTTGTTATGCAATGTTTATGTGGATATATGTTTTCAATGAATTAAATGGACTTTTTGTGCATGCTTATATGTTTGACCATGCTTGTTGTAGGATGTAATGCCTATAGATTGTATGCATGATTTTTGTTTCATGATTCTTGTTGTTTTGGAGCATGTTTGGGAATGTTTGGAGATGCAGAAAATTGTTTTCAAGGTCACTATGTGTGCAAGCGTTTTGAAACGCTCGTGGTTGTTTCGGAACGGTAGTAGCTCCAGGGATACTCGTATCGGAACGAGGGTGGTGCCGTTTCGATAGACTTGACACTATGATATCCCGTTTTGGTATGCATTTCGATACAGTTAGCCTCTGTGAGTTCCTGTTTCGGAACCAGTTCCAAAACGTTTCGACACTGGAGACCCCCGTACCGGAACGAAGTGTACCGTATCGGTACGGCATAGTCTGGCTTTTAAACTGGAGCCCGCGTATCGAAACGGGCAAGCCTGTTTCGAAACGCAGACATGTAAGTGGGCTTTTTGGCATCTTCAAAGGTTCTCAGATGTCGTGTTTTAGTCCCGTTTGTTTGTTTGCTTCCTTGTAAAGTTTATATGCATCTTTTATGAATGGTTTGGGTTCGTAAGCATGCAATCAGACTAATATGTCACTTGGTAAATTTAAGCTACCTTACGTTCTGCTTGCATTGTCTCGTTATCGTTTTCTGCTGTCGTTTTCACGCATAGGACTAAATGATACATTTAGACAAGATAATTAAATGAAAATTTTCTAGGGTTTCTAATCGGAGTGGAACCTTAACGAGTTTCACTTCGGTTTTCCCCGTGTAACCTGCTTAGAGCGGTCTGTCGTCTAGCCCGGGACGAGGGGGTTACAAAAAGGTACTATTTTGATGTATTTTGGTGCTTGTGCAGATTTATTCACTGTCAGGGCAAGTGATGCCCTGGCAGGTGATGTCGTGCCAGCAGGTGATGCCGTGCCAGCAGGTGGTGCCAGGGCATATGATGTTGTGCCAGCAAATTCTAGTTCTTAGGCTAGGGTTATTTTGTTTAGTAGTTGTGGGAAAGAAATTGTATTTTGTTTAAGTTTTTAATGCAATAAAAGTTAAGGTTTGCTTATTCTTGGTTTTGATCATTCTTACATTCTATTCGGGAGAAGGTTTGTGAGGTTATCTATTTGTTCAATATCAGTAGAGTTGGAACTCACGAAATGAATAAGCACGGTTATCACCCAACGTGGTGTTAGCTAACTCGACCTAGGGATAGGTTAAGAGTTTCAGTGGCTAAGAGAAGCGTAAACATCGTTGGTGTTTGTCTTTGGTTCACGCCGGGAGGTATCATCAAGGTTCATTCACCAACCAGTGTTCTGAGCTTAGGTATAAGGAGGAACCATCAAATGACGCTTTGTTGAACCTTAACAGCATCTTCCAAAAGCAAGGGATTGCTGCGACAGAAACTTCAACCATTGCGGTCGCGACAGGGACATCACTGCCGGGGCATCACTGTGTTTGTTGCTTGCAAAGACAAAGACAAGTCAATTGGATTCCACACTATGACGCAACTTAACTCGGCATACTCTTCTCTCTTATTCGTCCTATCTATTTATCGTATATTTTTTTAGTTAGATAAAACTCTTCCAATCAACTTATCTATGTTTTTACTTTATTTATTTTGCAGTGCGAGAAGATAGGACCGAAAGACGAGTACCAATCCCTGTGGAGACGATACTCGATATACTTATCACTTTATTACTTGCGACGTGTATACTTGCACAAATTGCGCATCACTATACACGCAACAAGATTTTGGCACCGTTGCCAGGGATTGGTGACTTTTGTTTTTATTTTCTTGCACTATTTTATTTTTCTTTAGTTTATTAGTTTTACTAACTTTTCTTTTTGTTTGTTTTATTAAAAAAATCCAGGTGCGCTACAAGTTAAGGGTCATCAACATGTCGAGAAATAAAAGCAAAACTATTCGAGAGTTGATGTTGGAAGAGATTAATCAACCGAGAAAAGCATATATCGTGGAAAACTCTTGTGCTATGTGTGGAGAAAATCATGTGTTTGATCATATATCTTTTCGGTGAATATGACTACAAGGAGGACCATAGATGGAACCAGCAGCAAAATCCTTCATGGTATGATCATAAAGCTCAGAATATTTTTTACCATAACAATTTTGCTGCAGCAAGAGACATGCCTTGGCAATGCAGTGCCTCAGCAACAGACATGCCTTGGCAATGCAATGCCTCGGAAGCAAACATGCCTTGGAAATGAAATGCCTCGGCAGCAGACATGCCTTGGCAAAGTAGTCTTTATCAACAGAAGAGTGTCACGACAACAAATATGTCATGGCAAGGTAGTCCTCGTCAAGAGCTATCAAATTCCATGGATGCGTGCATTGCCATAATGACTGAAATCGTGATGAAATCGAAAGATCGATTGAAGAAATCTACATATGTCATGGAGAACATGCACCAACAACCCATTCTTAGGGATACTGAAGTCCCAAGGCAAGATGACGAGGAGCAATGCGAAGAAAGCTCCCCGATGTGTGGGAAACAACTAAAACCTCCAAGTAGAGAGGTTGCCAATGAGAGAGACTGCCTAGCACATGATGAGCCTATGCAACGAATTGCCTTGAGAATGATTGAGGAGCCTAAATAGAACAATGCCGTAATAACACTTAGCCAGGATGAGAAAAGTATGACGAATGCCACGACAACACCACATGCCACGACAACACCTCATGCCACGGCTGTACCACATGCCAAGGCACTACCATGTCGCGGCAACACCACATGACACGGTAGCGACACATGCCACAACAGCAGCGCATGCCACGACGGCACTACATGCCTCGGCAACTACACATGCCTTGACAAGACCTGTTGCCTCGACAATTTCATCAATCAAGTCTCAAATAGCTGAAAAGATTGAGGATGTTCAACCTCCAGCACATCAACAAGATGACAATACTTTGCCAATGAAATATGAGCAGGTAATGGTTGAACCTTTTGAATTCTTTAAAAACTCACATGTTCCATTGAAGGTATTCTTTGAGGAACCAACGTTGGTAGAATTGAAGCCAACAAAATCTCTACTGATGGAGATGGTTGAGGGACCTAAAGAAAATGGGGTTTTGATCCACAAAGCTTTTCAAAAAATTGGGCTTTCTCTTTACTTGCACCGAATTATGGCAGAAGATTGCCACGGTAATTGGTTGCCAAAGCAATTTCCACGACAACAAAGGCTACATCCAACCATCATGGATTTCGACGAGAATGAGGTAAGTAAATGGTTGGATATTGAAATATTTTTTCCTAATAATATATTCGTGCCTTCAGAAAAAGTCACAAGGTGGAGCATATACATGGACTACAAGGGAACACGGAAGAAAGATGCATCCACCATGGTCACGCCAAAGGGAGTAGCTGCGAGCACATTGGCCCAAGTCGTTTTGGGCAAAATTGTCACTCGATTGAGGGTGCATATGGACTATAAGAAGTATCGGAAATGACCCTCCTCAAGCTTTCTCAGATATGTGGTAACCTTAGAAGATGCATGAAAATGCTTTTTCTAAGAATTTTTAATTTTTTGTCTTTAATTTTTGGACCTTTATTTTATTTTCAATTATTTTAAGAGATATTTTATTTTTCTTTAGTATAATTAGTTTTCAGGTTTTCATTGTTTTCCACATCAAGAAACAAAAGCCCAGGCCAAGAACCTCAAAACCATGGCAATCCCGAGCTCACCCAAAGAAGCAAGCATCTGTCCCAAAACCGCTGCCAAAACGGATGAAACGACACATGTCTTTGCAATACTCGATGCCTCGGCAACCTTTGAAGCGCATGCCTCGGCACGGCCTGCTGCCTCGGCAATGCCGACTGCTCATGCCGCGGCAACAAAAAAGAGCGCACTCCCCCAACACGCACCCAACCACCGAGAGCCACCAAACGAGTCAAGCATATATCAACGAGGAGACTGATCATACAAAGCAATGACTCATCCGAGGCACTTTAGATTTCTTCTCTTATGCCTTTAATTTTTTCCCTTTAATTTTTGTGTTTATAATGGTTATTCTGTATTTTTTGCTTAATGCATTGAGGGCAATGCTTGTCTTGAGTTTGAGGGTGTAGGTTCCACTGCCAAGGCACTTCCATGCCGCGACATGAAAATGCACTTTTGTTTAATAATTTTCAATTTTTTTAATTACATTGCATTAACCGAACCTTGCTTATGCCTTGGCAGTACTTTCTATCAATTGCCTTAGCTTAGTTTTAATTAAATCTTCTTTCTTGACAATAGAACTCTCTCTTTTTACCATTGTTTAGAACTATTTAGAGCCTTTACTTTTATGATGCTTAAAGGAAGATAACTTAGGATCACACTATGAGATTAGAACTTTTAAACACCCTTGTGACTTGCATAATTTAAGGAATTCTAGTATACTTAGGACATAGACTAGCTTAGAAAGAAAATTGGGTAAATGTAAGACCAAGGAGACGGTTTATAAAATTAAGGTTTGACAATTGATGGTTTGCATTGCTTAAGGACAAGCAATAGTTCAAGTTTGGGGGTGTGATAAGTGCCTAAAAGTTCTATATTTTCATCATTTTTATATGGCAATTATTGCTCAACCTACACCTAATTGAGCTGCATTATGACCCTTTATGCATTAATTATATTATTTCTATCCTTGATCCTTACATTTGATTTATTTAATGAAAAATGTAATGTTTTGATGCATTTTGGTGCTTGTGTAGATTTATTCACTGCCAGGGCAAGTGATGCCCTAGCAGGTGATGCAGTGTCAGTAGGTGATGCCAGGGCATGTGATGTTGTGCCAGCAGGTGATGTTGTGCCAGCAGGTGATGCCATGCCAGCAGGTGATGACAAGGCACATGATGTCGTGCCAGCAGGTGATGCCAAGGCACGTGATGCCGTGCCGGCAGGCGATGTCGTGACATTTCATTGCCAAGCCATTGCTGCGGCAGTTTAAGGTCGATCCACTGCCAAGGTACGTGATGCTGTGAGGGCACTGAAGGAAAAGGGAGGATGGTGTAGAACGATCTCTCGATAGGCCCTGATTAAGCCCAGCCAAGGACAACAGTTTCTACTGAAGGAAGCTAAACCATGAAGATAAAGCCTTGCGAAGCAAACCCAGTCCTCGATCAGGGTCGAGGCAGCAAGATGCCGCCAAGGCATTACGAGGCCGCCGAGGCATTACGAGGCTGCCAAGGCATTGTACAACCTAACTTTCCAGCGGGCAACATATGCAAAGTGGTAATCGATTTGAAGAGCATAAAATGCTGATTTTTTACACACTCCGCATGGTGATCGGAGCATGGGAAGATGACGAAAGCATGGAAGGAAGGTTAAAGATGGAATTCGGCCAAAGAGGATTAAATGCATTAAATTAAAGAGATTCACCTCTTTAATGAAGACAAGTCCAACTCCAACTTAACTTCCTATCCAAGGACTTTGCCCTACACCTCCTCCTATATAAAAGACTCTTTAGCTAAGAAGAGGGATGTCGAATATTGAGAGTTTGAGAGTCTTAGCATCTTCTAGTTCTTAGGCTAGGGTTATTTTGTTTAGTTTTTGTAGGAAAACAATTGTATTTTGTTTAAGTTTTTAATGAAATAAAAGTTACGGTTTGCTTATTCTTGGTTTTAATAATTCTTACCTAGTGAAATTGAAGGGGCGTATCGATACACGAGGGTGTATTGGTATGGTGGAAAGGGTACTGTTGAGATTTAGGGGGATCGATTCCTTCAACCGTTCTTGCTCGCCAAGTGTGGAGAAGTTGAATAATTTGGGTGTAAATGTGGGAAGGAAAAAATAGACAATTTACACAAGGATTTATAGTGGTTCAACCTTCTAACCAAGGTCTACATCCACTACCTTAGCTTCCCACTAAGGATTTCCAAACAAATTCACTAAGAATTTCGTCCCCTTTTCTCGGATTAGGAGGAAACCGTTACAACGATCAAGCTTTCTACCCAAAGCATGATCAAACACTCTTTTACAAGAGAAAGACTTAGCAAACTAGAAATCCCTCTGATAGGTATGTGTTTGCAATACTAAGCACTCGCCCAAAACCTAAACACTTGAGCAAATTTAACAATGTTAAGCTCACAAGTGTTGTCTAAGCAAGAAATGTACAATTTAAGCTCTAGACAAATTTTGACATCATAATGTTGTAACAATTGAAGCATTAACCATTACAAGATGCTTGGAGGTCCCTTTTATACTCCTTGATGAGTTTGTGGCCGTTACTAGCCGTTGGGATTGAATTGGAGCTGTTGGAGCCTTTATTTCCCACCATAAATGCAGTTCTGCAGCTTGGCGTATCGATACCCTTCAAACCGTATCAATACGGTCCCGATAAGGAATTAGTCGTTGGGCTTCTTCAACTGACGTGTATCGATACGCTTACCTAGAATATCGGTACGGTCCTGCAAATTAAAAGACCGTTGGGGTAGTTAGGCGTATCGGTACGCGATACACTCGTATTGGTACGCGACTAGCCGTTGGGCTATTTCAAAACACACCGTATCGATACGGCAAGCGTATCGGTACGAGTTTTGGCTATTGGAAAACTCATGTAGTTGAAACCCTAAGGCGTATCGGTACGGTCCAAGACCGTATCGATACAGACACCTGAAGTTCTTGGTTTTGACTACTTTAAATGTACTTTAAATTGTTCCAAAGCCTTGTAAAACCCTTAAACATATTTTCAAGTTGTTTTTGACTAAAAACATATTTTAAGTTCTTTTCAATTTAGTCCAAAATATTTTTCAAATATTATATCAAAACACTTAGTTCTACAATCTCCCCCTTTTTGATATAATAAAACCAACTTGAAAAATTGTTTGGGATTCTCTCCCCCTTTGTATTTTAAAAAATTGAATAAGAGACTTAAAATTTAAATTTGATTAAGGCTCCCCCTTATTCTCTTGAAAAACTTGAAAAATCAATTTTTCAAACCATTTCTCCCCCTTTTTGTTATATCAAAAAGAATTTAAAATGACATTGAGCTCAAAATAACTTATGAGGTAAAAAGAAAATTTGACACACTTAAAAATTTGGTTTAAAAATTGGCTCCCCCTTACTCAAAGCATCATAAGAATGTTAGTTCAACATATATGATTATCTAGTTGACATAAATAAAAATAAATCAAATAAGAACAAAAACAACTAGATTTTACCACACTTGAACCCAAGGGAGGATGTGAAACCTTCCTTCTTCAAGTGTTCTTCCTTTGTGTGCATGGAGCTCCCCCTCAATTTTTGACTTGTTGATCATTCTCCATCACACCTAACAAAAGACAATCAAGTAATTTTTGGTATCCAAATTGTTTTGGATCCATAGACATTAGTAGCACAAAATTTAGTCCCCTTATGAATCCATTTTTCAATTTCATCCTTTTTAGTTGAAGTGGTTAGTCCTTTTGGGACTCAAACACTTCTAAAACATTTACCATTCACAAATAGGGGCACTAGATTGTCTTACATAAAAATTTGATTTTCCAAAACTATTTTTCTTTTCAAGTTCATTGGAAATTAAATCTTTTTCTTTTTGAACTTTAAGAAGCAAATTTTGTAAATCAAAACATTTTTGTTCAAAATCTTTCAATTTTGCTTCAAGTTCAAGATTTGTTTTGGAAAGCAAATCATTTTCAATTTTTATTTTTGAAATCAACTTTTTGTTCTTGGAAAATGATGCCTTGAATTCCAAAAGCAAATCATCATAGGCATCTTGCAACTCATCAAATGTATATGAATTTGAAATAGATGAGTTAGAAGTTACCTCCCCCTCATTGAGGGCCATCAAGCATATGTGGGCTACTTCATCATCGGTGGAGTCTTCATCACTCCTTGTGGCCACATATGCTTGTTTTGAAGATGATCCCCTCTTTTTGGATTTGTGGGAGTCCTTCATCTTCTTCTCGATTCATGCTTGGATTTATCAATTTCGCTCTTCATGAACCGGGTGAATTTGTTGAAGAGATAGGCCATCTCTTCATCTTCACTTTCCTCCTCACTTAAATCTACATGATGGCATGTGGAGGATTTGAGAGTAACGACACTTGCATTGATGCCTAGCTCCATGATCTTCTTCTTCCCCATCGCTCTAATCTCTTCCTTATTCTTCTCCTCTTATTTGTTTTTCTTCATTATTTGGTGAGTGAGAAGTGACCCCACGAGTTCATCAAGCTTCAAGGTTTTGAGATTCTTGGCTTCGATGATGGCGGTCCTCTTTGAGTCCCATGACTCGGGAAGGGAGTAGATGAGCTTTCGGACAAGCTTCTCTTCCGGGATGGCTTCTCCATAACCTTTGAGTCCATTTGTGATAGTGGAGAACCTATCAAACATCTTCTCGATGTTCTCTTCCGGATCCATCTTGAAGTTCTCATACTCTAAAGTGAGGAGCCCGATCTTGGTCTCCTTTTACTTCATTCGTCCCTTCGTATGTGACTTCAAGCTTGTCCCATACTTCCCTGGCACTCTCACAAGAAGACATATTCTCATAGATGGTTGGGCCAAAAGCACAAAATAGGATGTGCAAGGCTTTGCAATTTAGTTTCATCTTCTTGCGATCTTTGGCACTCCATTCCGCTTTGCTTCGTTGAAGCTCGAACGGACCATCTTCAACTATGTCCCGTAGCTTGTAGTCTCTTGACTTCATGAAAAATTTCATCTTTGTCTTCCAATGGGCATAGTGATTTCCGTCGAAGAAAGGCAGTTTGTCGATGGATTGCGCCATTTGAGCCGGTTGGTGAAATGTTGATCGAGCTTGCCGGATCTTCTCAATAGGATGTTAATCCTCTTCGATTGAGCCAAGCTCTGATACCAATTGTTGAGATTTAGGGGGCTCGATTCCTTCAACTGTTCTTGCTCGCCAAGTGTGGAGAAGTTGAATAATTTGGGTGTAAATGTGGGAAGGAAAAAATAGACAATTTATACAAGGATTTATAGTGGTTCAACCTTCAAACCAAGGTCTACATCCACTACCTTAGCTTCTCACTAAGGATTTCCAAACAAATTCACTAAGAATTTCGTCCCCTTTTCTCAGATTAGGAGGAAACCGTTACAACGATCAAGCTTTCTACCCAAAGCTTGATCAAACACTCTCTTACAAGAGAAAGACTTAGCAAACTAGAAATCCATCTAATAGGTATGTGTTTGCAATACTAAGCACTCACTCAAAACCTAAACACTTGAGCAAATTTAACAATGTTAAGCTCACAAGTGTTGTCTAAGCAAGAAATGTACAATTTAAGCTCTAGAAAAATTTTGACATCATAATGTTGTAACAATTGAAGCATTAACCATTACAAGATGCTTGGAGGTCCCTTTTATACTCCTTGATGAGTTTGTGGCCGTTACTAGCCGTTGGGATTGAATTGGAGCCGTTAGAGCCTTTATTTCCCACCATAAATGCAGTTCTGCAGCTTGGCGTATCGATACCCTTCAAACTGTATCGATACGGTCCCGATAAGGAATTAGCCGTTGGGCTTCTTCAGCTGATGCGTATCGATACACTTACCTAGCGTATCGGTACGGTCCTGAAAATTAAAAGACCGTTGGGAAAATGATCGTTGGGGTAGTTAGGTGTATCGGTACGCGATACACCCGTATCGGTACGCGACTAGCCGTTGGGCTATTTCAAAACACACCGTATCGATACGGAAAGCGTATCGGTACGTGTTTTGGCTACTGGAAAACTCATGTAGTTGAAACCCTAAGGCGTATCGGTACGGTCCAAGACCGTATCGGTACGGACACTCGAAGTTCTTGGTTTTGACTACTTTAAATGTACTTTAAATTGTTCCAAAGCCTTGTAAAACCCTTAAACATATTTTCAAGTTGTTTTTGACTAAAAACATATTTTAAATTCTTTTCAATTTAGTCCAAATTTTTTTTCAAATATTATATCAAAACACTTAGTTCTACAGGTACCGATACAGCCCTAGTGAAATTGAAGGGGCGTATCGTTACACGAGGGCGTATCGATACAATTTTTAGTTACTAGAATTTGGGTATCGGTACGACCCTAGAGGGTATCGATACAGGTTTATTATCGTTGAATCTATAGTATTGGTTGACGAGGGCGTATTGATACTGGCTTTAAGGTATCGATACAACCAGCTGTTAAGTTGGTTAAAAGTATCTTTGGATGTTCTGATTTCTTCACGTTTTAGTCCCTGAATGTTATAAATGTAATTTAAATGAGTTTGGATGATTGTTTGGAGCTTATTTTTGAAAGAGTGGCATGTAACATGATAAATCAAATGATGGTAATCTAAAATTGGAAGAAACCCTTATAATTTACTAAATTTACAATTTGGTCCCTAAAATATGATTGGTTGCAATTAAACCCCTAAACGATGCTTGAATGAGTTACAAATGGTTCTACCACGAAGTCTATCACATAGTGTTATATTAAGCATCTAGAAAAGATAAAACAAAAAATATGGTCGTTTATTGGAGTGAACTTCCTGGTTTACTTCAATATTCCCTATGTGACCCGTTCAGTTCGTTCTACCGCCTAGGCTGAGTCGAGGGGGTTACAAAGTCCATCGCGAGTTGAGTAGTGCTTGACTCGTGCTCATTAAAAATTTTCGTTGCTCGACTCGTGCTCGTTAAAAAGTCTCATTGGTCGATTAAACTCGATAAAATTCTGCTCAACTCGTGCTCGTTAAAAAAATCTCGTTGCTCGTTAAGCTCGCCAAAATTTTTACCTTGCTTTTCAAAATATAGGTAAAACCTAGTGATGCTATTAAAGCTTAATATAAACATACAAATTCAGAAGAAAAAAAATATGAGGACTGAGGAGATAAATAAACGAACTTATCATGACCGAGTTAGAAATGATTTCAGTATTCAAGTGTGAGACTCTATTTAGTTTCTCAACAATATTCAATTAACAACAAAAGAGTTTGAGGTTTTAACTCTCAATCGTATTTATTTAAATGGGAACATAAACCTTTTCCTCTTTTCTACTTTTATATATAAAGTAATAATAAAAGAAAAAAAAGAAAGGCTAATTATTGTATTTTAATTTCGGGTAAAGTACACAGACGGTCACTGAACTTTGATGCAAAAAACAAAATGGTAACCGACCTTTCAAAAATCACGAAGTAGCAATTAAACTTTAGATTTTGAAACAAAACGGTAACTGGGGCGTTAAATCCCGTTAACCCCTAACGGAAATCTGACTGGGTATGCCACATCCCCACCCAATTTTCCACATCCCCATAGTCCACTCTCCAAGTCAACTCCTTCCTCAACCTCTCCCAAGGCGGTTGCACGGCCAACCCCGTCAACGTACACCACCTCCTCGTTGCCAACTTCCAAAACTACGTCAAAGGCTCCCAGTTCTGCGACCACCTCCATGAACTCCTCGGCCACGACATCTTCGGCGTCGACGGCGATCTCTGGACGGTGGTGGTATGTATTCAGTGGACAATAATAATACACCGATGTGAGGATATTGATGCTTGCTTGGTATGTATTCAGTGGACAATGATTGGATGCCCTGTTTGGATCATTGGATCTATCTGTTTAGATTATGATAATAAAATAACGTACGCCACATTCACACGACGCCGACTCGTGTTATATTTCTCTGACTTATAAAATTCCAACAAATTCCATCCTCTGCCACCTTTCTACACCGTGTCTCTCCATTTTCGAATTCCAAACCGAAGAAGAAGTAGAAGATGAGCATGGAGGAGAGTTTAATACCCATATCAGAGAAGGAGGAGAAAAGTGAGCGGTGGTTACTAACATGGGCCGATTTTGTTGAAGAAACAAAAAGGGTGGGTTACCTTGCCGGGCCGATGGTGGATGTGACCATATCGCAGTACCTCTTGCAGGTTATATCGACGATGATGGTCGGTCACCTGGGCGAGCTTGCTCTCTTCAGCTGCTCCATTGCCATATCTCTCGCCGGCGTCACCGGCTTCAGTTTTCTTGTAAGTCAATTTGCATTTTGATTTTACTTACTATTAATAATTTACTAATATTATATTACCATGTGGAAATCAATGCCGCCATTTGATATTGATTTTTTGGTCCGACTCCCAACTGTTTGCCTGTCGACGCCGAAGATGCCGTGGCCGAGGAGTTCATGGAGGTGGTCGCAGAACTGGGAGCCTTTGACGTAGTTTTGGAAGTTGGCAACGAGGAGGTGGTGTACGTTGACGGGGTTGGCGGTGCAAACGCCGTGGGAGAGGTTGAGGAAGGAGTTGACTTGGAGAGTGGACTATGGGGATGTGGAAAATTTGGTGGGGATGTGGCATACCCAGTCAGATTTCCGTTAGGGGTTAACGGGATTTAACGCCCCAGTTACCGTTTTGTTTCAAAATCTAAAGTTTAATTGCTACTTCGTGATTTTTGAAAGGTCGGTTACCATTTTGTTTTTTGCATCAAAGTTCAGTGACCGTCTGTGTACTTTACCCTTTAATTTCTTATTAGTACAAATTAACTTTTTAAATTTTCAGGAAATATAAAATATTTCGGAAATTTGAAACCAAATATTTTATTGGTAAATTATCTAGTAAGTCACTAAATTTTTCTAAAGTTTTCAACTAGCATTTAAACTTCTTGAAACATAATTTTTAAGGTAGCCATAAAAAATCATTAAAAAATAACGAGTTGCTCACGAACTTATCGATTCGAGTTGGACCTTGCTCAACTCGACTTGTTAAGATTTCGAGTCAAAATCAAGTCGAGTATTGATCGAGTTTTGACCGAGACAAACTTGAGCTGTTTGTGAGGTGATCAATTCAATAAGCACCCCTAAATACGGACTGGGTTTGGGCTCGAATTATTTGACCATCCCTATATCTGATACTTAATCCCATTACCATGTTGCTGTGAGTTCTTTATACAAATCTTTGGGTTTTTCTTTTTTTCTTTTCGGAATGGGGAGTTTTAAATTAACGATCGTAAAGGTGTATTTGGAAATATTTTTCAGATGCTAAGAGTATTTTATGTCATCAAAAGCATTCATAAACATTTGTGGAATAAATAAATATAGCACAAAATACATGCGAAAATAGTTATGGAATAGTGATTAAAAAATTGGAAAGTTAGAAATGTGGGAATATTTGTGGAAAACAATTTTTTTTAATTTTAAAATATTAGTGGTCTTATAATTATATAACTTTAATTTTAGAATTTGAGTTTTTATTTTATTGATATAATTAGCATTTGATAAAGAGGTTAATACCGAGTGTTTTATTGATAATTATTCTAGAATAAGAAAACTTTGCAGACTGTTTAGGATGTATCCGTACGTTTTAAAATAAATAATTGTTCAAATTATATTGCCATGTTTCAAGTTTTGTATTATTAAAATTTTCTATTTTACTTATCATATTGTAATATTTGTTGAATGAAATGATGTGATTTTTATATTTATTTAATTTGTGATTTATGTTGATTAGTTTTGTTTAGATGAATGATTATAAATACTTTGACAATATACACATTTTATACACACTTTAACAATTTACACTAGGGATGGGAATTGTCGGGTACCCGGAAAACCGGTACCCGGTTCGTCCGGGTACCTCTTTAAACGGCCCGTGTCCCGGCCCATTAAATCCGGGTACCCGGTTCATATTTTTTTTATTTTTTTTTATTTTAGAATTAAAAAAATCATATGTTAAACACAAAAATATTTTAAAAAAAATTAAACTTAAAACTTAAAAGAATATAATACAAACATAGAAAAAATATAGGGATTTAAACTTAATTTTAGAGTGAAAATATTAAGAAACATAAAATAAAAATATAATTTTAAATATAAAAAAATATATATTAATTTTTATCGGGTCGGGTCGGGTACCCGGTAAGGGAAAACTCTCGGCCCGTGTCCCGGCCCGTGTCCCGGGAAATTTGCCGGGTCGGGTACCCGGCCCGGTCGGGTAATTTTTTTCCGGGAATTACCCAGTATTTTTGTTTCGGGTAGTCGGGTTTTCGGGTCGGGTCAATCGGGTCGGGTATTTTCTCCCACCCCTAATTTACACACTTTATAAACAAAACGATTGGACCCGAATATCTTAAGATTAACATTTTTTCCACTAAAATTATATGTTGGGTTCAAAATAAAATGTTTTTTTGAATGGAAAATAAAATGTTTTTTTAAGTTAACTTATGCACGCAATTAAAAATAATTCCGGCCGATCTTTAAAAACATATAAAAGAAAAAATAAATAAAATGTTGAATAATTAATTTTATTATTATTATTGGTATTAACCGAATGAAGAACCTGACAGAAGATTTTCAAAGCCTGGGAAAAAGAAAATTGGAAAATTTTGTAATTGGAACCAAGAAATTGACTGCGGAAGATCGTGAAATTGTTTTAGAAGCTCAAATAAGTTGAAACAAATTGCGAGACATGGCGGGAGAAAGGACGTCGTTTTTGACGGCGACGCAGAGGTACGCGGCGGGAGCGTTGTTTGCCATCGCTCTTAACCAGGCTCAGATCCATCAGACTCGTCTTCTTGGACTTCGACCTAAGGATGATGACCCTTCCTACGGCGACCGATCAAGTAGCAGTAGTAGCAACGACTCAGTCTCTGAAGATCCCGACCTTTGGATCAACGAAAACTCGGGTTTGCTCCGTCCCATTTTCAGGTAGTCACTTCATTCTTCTCTTCTTTTTCATAACCTAAGTTGAATTCATCCAAGGATTGTTATCTACCCGAGTTGCCTTTTCTATTTTGAATTCGGACATCGCCACTTTTAGGATCTCGAATTCTTTCTTTGGACATTTAAAATTTCATAAAATTTAAGAAATTTGTCCTCTCTTCTTCTTTTTTTTGAAGAATTTTTTCGTTTTCATATGTTTCAGATTTCTAGATATAGATTCTGCAGCATGGCTTGGACTAGAAGAAACTGCTGGGTCTGCTCCGGCCAAACATCATCTGGGAGCTGTATGTTGTTTCCTTCTCTCATGAATCATGATCATGTTTATGATCATTTGCAGAAGAAATGTGAGCAATGTATTTCAGTGATTCCTTTTGTTCGTGTTATAAACATGTTTTTGTTGTTTCCTATTCATACAGTTCTTGAGGTTACTTGCTGAAGAAGGTGAGGAGGGTACTTCTGAAAGATTGGATCAGCAGATTGCTCTGTCAAAAGCTGTTGATAGTATGGCATCGAGCATGGAAACAAATTCTAAATCTTCCCAGGTTAAAAAGGAGAAGTCTCGTGAATATGAACAGGAATGTCGTGAGAAATATTCCCCTGCTGAGGTTCCATCAAATTCTGTAGTGGCAAACCAACCTACAGAGACTCCGCAGGAGAGTGATACTAGTGTGATTTGTGGGAATGATGGCCATAATCTGCTGGATGATAGTTTGAATGAGAAACCTGTTGAAGGGGTTGGGATGCTTACTTATCATAGGAAAGTGATGGTTCTTTATGAACTTCTTTCAGCTTCCCTTGCACCTGCAGAGACTAGTGAAGATAGCAAAAAATATGCCCGACGAAGAAAAGGCTATGATGCCCGGCATCGTGTGGCTCTCCGGTTGCTGACAACTTGGTTTGACATTGAGTGGATAAAAATGGTTTGTAATCGCAACCTTTTGTCCTTTTTCCATTTTTCTTACTTGGGGCTTGCAGTATACAATGTTATTTTCGTAAGAGCAATAACTGAATAGATATGATTTGATGTCAATTTTTATGTGCCATTGAGTACCTACCAGATATGATACATATCTAAAGTTTTGTGTACTGTTAATAAGAACCTTAAAATCCCTTTTACGGATTGTCCTCGATTGTCAGAGAAGATCTCTGGGACCTCACTAATATACTGACACAGATTTGGGCATGGAGTGTGGTGTTTTGTCAAGAACCTTGCTCTTTCCAGTTTAACTATTTATAGATTTTCTTTTTATATTATCCCTATTAGTCCACCTTTGTGCTTGCAGGAAGGCATTGAGATGATGGTTGCTTATTCAGCAATGGCTATAGCGAAAGAGAAAGAAGCAGAAGCGGAAGAATCCCAGTCACCACGAGGCAAATGGGCGAAATGGAAGCGTCGTGGTATCATTGGTGCTGCTGCAATAACTGGAGGAGCATTGATGGCCATTACTGGAGGTATGTGGTTGTCAAAACCATTTTATCTTGCCATTAGTTTCCCCCGGAAATTAATGTTTCAACTGTCATGACTTTAATGTTTTTGACCTTTTTGGTTCACCATTTTACTATTAAACAGGGTTAGCTGCCCCGGCAATTGCTGCAGGATTTGGTGCCCTGGCTCCAACATTAGGCACTTTAATCCCTGTCATTGGAGCAAGTGGGTTCGCTGCTGCTGCAAGTGCTGCTGGAACTGTTGCAGGCTCTGTTGCTGTTGCTGCATCATTTGGAGGTGATTGACTAATCATGAATCTTCTAAGTTACCCATTCTTATCAGTCAATTTTCCTTACTGCAGAACTCATTAGTTTGTTGTACTTATAGTTTGATTTCAGAAAATTTAAGCTAATATTTCTTGAATACATCCTAGATACGCTTGGTACATAATGTTATGAAGATGTCTTTTGTATACCTGATTAAGATCTATTTTCACTCTGTTCTACCCAGCTGCTGGAGCTGGACTTACAGGTTCTAAAATGGCTAGGAGAACCGGTAACATTGATGAATTTGAATTTATAGCTATTGGAGACTATCATAACCAGGGCGTGAGTTCTTATAGACTTCTTTCTTTTTTGTTCTGGGGACATAAAAAACTATGGTGTCTGTGGATCTTATTTAATGTTCTGAAGATTTTGGTTCTGATTTAACATTTTATTTCAGAGACTAGCAGTTGAGATTTTGATCTCCGGATTTGTTTTTAATAAGGACGATTATACTAAGCCCTGGGAAGGAAAAATTGACAACATGGAAAGGTACAGAATTTATATACTATACTCATTTATGTGAAACCTCTGCTTTTCTTTTTGGAGTCGGTCTTCTTTGAAGATCGAGGAAAAAATCGGACAATTATGCCATTCGGCAGAAGTCTTCTACAGAAGGAAAGCCTGTATCGAGTAAGTGGAGAGGAAAGATCTCCAGAGATTCTTATCTTATTCCATTCCAGTGGCTCCCCCCCCCCCCAAAAAAAAAAAAAAAAACAAATCGGCAGACGCCTACCCGAGGGATCCCCTTTTTCTCGAACCAAAAGCTCCAGTTTCTACCGCACTTTCTCACGAATCTTAAGCCAATAGGGCTTTGGCTTGGCTCGGTTAACAGGACATAGTGACCATTTCTATCTGCCTCCAAGAGAGGCAATAAATCCGGAGGAGGCGACAAACTTGACCAAAATTAAAAATCCGTGCATCGGTTCCCCTCCCGTGACTGTTGGTTTGCTTTAACAAGATTTCACTGAAGTGAACCCGACGCGAAGTTGGTGAAACCTGAGCCTATGTCACGTGAAGTGAAGAACCTCTGCTTCCTTTTTTAGACACCTTCCCTGATTTTTCCCCGGTGTACAAGAGCTAGGGTAAACTCGTCAGCTGGATAGCTATAGTACAGAATTGTTGGGGGTGAGCTCCTAACTCGTTGACTTGAAGATGTCACTGGGGAACCTCCCTTGCTTTCGCCTGCTCTTCTCACTTTGCTTGGATTAGTCATCTGAACTAGTCAATTTCGAGCGATAGACTGTTGGCTATATGAGGGTAAAAAGTCGTCTCTCTCTTATAGAAAACTGGCATCCAAAGGTCCACAACTCTTGTTTGTTCTGGAAACACGTCTTCCTATTCCATCTTTTCTCGAATCCCCTTTAACGGAAGAAATAGAACAAATCAGGGAACTTCCAACAAAGACCAAACGATTTAATCCCAAACTCTTTCTGGCTTTGAATTTAATCGAAATTTGGAACTGATTGTATTGTTTCAAAGCGGCGAAACCTCGAGATACTTTTCACTTGTCTTCCGCGAGTCTGAGACCTTACTTCTTCGACTACTCTACTTTTGCAAGTCCTAATCTTGAAAAAATTTCCTAAAAGTCTCAGCTAAAAAAAATCCACCAATAGCCCTATAATGGATTGAGTTACATAGTGCCACCCAGGGTTGGAACCCACTTTTAAGTAGTTTATATTTTATGGATAAAAGGAAAGAAAATAAATAACATAGTTTCTGACAATGAAAATTATAGGTTTGCTCTGCTGTGGGAGTCCAATAATCTGATTGCAGTGAGCACAGCAATTCAGGATTGGCTAACTTCAAGTAATGGGTTTATGTCTGATTTTTAAAACAGTCTTTTTGATCATAGGAATTGTCTGTATTTGAGATTGGTTTTGCTTGCTGCAGGTATTGCTTTGGAGTTAATGAGACAGGGTGCAATGATGACAGTTTTAAGCTCACTTGTAGCAGCATTGGCATTACCAGCAGTATTATTTTCGGCTACCAGTTTTATAGACAGCAAAATGACAATTGCTGTTGACAGGTTTGATTTGCTTAGCTTTTGCAGAGTGCTTTGCTTTGAAAAAGGGAAGAACTGTCCTCCAGTTTCATTTTATTGTATCACACCATGCTGTATTCACGAGGCCTATCTTGCTGTGGCTCTTGTGAGGATCATTCTTAAAAGTTTTTGGAAGTACTAGATGTATCTAGTCATTAACTTTGAACTTAATTAGAATTGGCTGTTAGTGGAATGACCCTTGAGAATAATTGAAAGTGAATCACACAAGAAACTTGAGGGTGAGGAGAAACCTTCATATTTAAGTAACACAGGGGGGTGGGATGTAAGAGTTTTTCAACCATGGAGTGTAAATGCTAGTAGTTCATGGTTTGACATCAAATTCGTCAGGTTTTTGCAAAACTCTGATATCTGGATCTTAGGAGGAAAAAGCTTTAACTTTCAAGTCTCTCAAAACTGAATAACAAGGTGGAAAATGATGCAGAGAAATGTATATTACCTGATTTAATTAGAAGTTTCTGTTGATTAACTTTGACAATAATTTCATCTTTATGAACCCAAGATTGTCTACAATTAAAATCCTAAAAGCAGGCTGCTTTAACTTTATGTGCTGGATGTAGCTGATACTGAATTTCCAGAGTTAAAAATTTTAATTCTTATTTGAAAACTTTAGAGTCTTAGCTATGCCTTTATCTTCTATTTTCAAGGTCGGATAAAGCAGGAAAGTTGCTTGCTGAAGTTTTATTGAAAGGTTACCAAGGTAACAGGTATACATGTAGCATGTAGGGGATTGTTTATTATACATTAAAAGATCTGCAAAATAATCTTTCCATGGTTTATCTTGGGACTCTGAACTTTTCAGACCTGTGACACTCATTGGCTACTCACTTGGAGCACGAGTGATTTTTAAGTGTCTTCAGGCTTTGTCTGAGACTGAACAAAATGGTAACTATGACCAATATTTCTGATTTGCTGTGGTGGTTGGTTGGAACATCCTAAGGCTACTTTACTATGTTTGACAGCTGAACTTGTAGAAAGAGTTGTTCTTCTTGGAGCTCCCATTGCAATTAAAGGGGAGAATTGGGAAGCAGCGAGGAAGGTATTTTTTCCATTTACAATTAGATGTGCTTTTCATCATTAGAACATACTGATTAATTTCTAGGGTCTTTTGCAGATGGTGGCTGGCAGGTTTATAAATGCTTACTCTTCAAATGATTGGATGCTTGGAGTTGCTTTCCGTGCAAGGTATGCAAGATGAACAACTTTGAGATGATTTGGAACTGTTGCAATATTAATAAATGTACACCTGATAACATATGGCCTTAAATGTCATCTAGTAAAACTCTAGAAATTGTTTTAAGGTTAATATAAATGTACACTGGATAGTCTGTTGTAATATCGTCTATCCATCCCTATTGATGTACGGCCTCATCTGAGGATTGTCTTCTTTTACATCCTAAAGAAGTCATTCTGTTCATCACCTTTGAAGCAAAATACCAATTGAGCAACATCCTTACTGATGCAAGCTAATGGTGACTTGAAAACAGTTTACTTACACAAGGATTAGCTGGAATACAACCAGTTGATGTGCAGGGGATTGAGAATGTAAGTTATGCCAGTTATATTTCTTCCACCTAGCTGGTCGTCGCCGTGATTTACCCAATCACTAACTCCTTAGAATCTCTTCAGGTTAACGTAACAGATGTGATTGAAGGACACTCTTCCTATCTGTGGGCTACACGGAAGATTTTGGACCGGCTTGAACTTGAAACTTACTATCCCATTTTCAAGAGCAGTTAACAGGAACAATCGCATCTTCAATTCCATCTGATTATATTTAGCTTAATTTCTTTTATTCTTTGAATGTAGAATGGAACTTTGAAGTCTGAACTCAATAGCAGCAGGGTGAGGCAACTGCCTCTGTAGTTCATACTTGCTAATTGCTCTCTGTATATACCCAAAGAGGCGCTTGCTTGCACAGCTTTGAGCAGGCAAGAAGAATGTTGATAGTTTACTTTGCCGGCTGGTTTAATAAATTCAAGACTGAAATGCTATACCACAATCTTTTTATTTTGATCATCAACTTTATTTCCATTCTTTTTTCATTAATGGGATTAATTTTTGAAGATGCTTGTAATGTTTAAACTAGACCTATCAAGTGGGCGGGTCCGTAGATTTTAGATCAGGTTATTTCGAGTTAAAAAGTTCTTTTATTTGTTTTGAATTTAGATATTTTACGTTTCTGTCATATTAGTCAAAGTTTTTGGTTTGGGTCATACGATCGTTTGTCATTTTAATGTTCAAGTAGGGATTTAATTTTTTTTTTTTTTGAATTCCTCTAACTCTCAACGTTTCATTTTAAGTCAAAATGGTTCCTCCGTGGATGAAAACAGTTACTCAATTGTTTTTTTTTATATTGTGATCCAATATAAAACATTGAAGGTTAAAATGAAATGGCTAAAATGACTATTCATTCAAATGTTAGGGGTATTTTTTGATAGACTTAATAGTCAAAAAGGGCCCTAATCTATACCTTATTTTTCCAGTTTGGTGCCTAATCTTTTTTTGGGCCACTTTGGGACCTAACTTTCTTTCCGTAACTCAGTTTTGGTTTTCCGTTAATAGCCGTTAAAAATTTTCCGTTATCCAATAAAAACATGGCACGTAGCCTATTTTATTTATTTATATTAACTTTTAAATTTCTTTAAAAATATAAACTTCTTAAAATCTCCAAAGGTTTAATTTTTTTCAATCAAACTCTCAAATCACATCTCCTTCGTCGTCCGACATCCCACACACGCCGGTGGTTCACCGTTCACCCCCAAGCGTCGGGTACCTCACCGTTCAACATCCCACACCCTCTAGCCGTTGATTAGAAGTCCAATCGGGCTCTTTTTCTTCATTTTTGGATGTTCGCCGATGAAGCATTCGCTGGTTTTTGACGGCGGGATGATGGGGTTTCAGTAGTGAGGGGCCGATGAAGGCAAGGGTGCCCGGTGGTGATTGAATCAGTGGTGGAAGGGGGAAATTTAGGGATCTAGAGTTTGGATTTGGGGGTTTTAGAGAAATTAAAGATTTTGGAGTTTTTTTTAAATTAAAGATTTTCCGAATTTTAACGGTCGTTGTAACCCCTCGTCCCGGTCTAGCCGATAGACTAGTCCGAACGGGTTACACGGGGTAAACCGAAGCGAAACCTGCTAGGGCCTCACTTCGATTAGCAACCCTATTTTTTTCTTTATCTTTTCTAGATGCCTTTATTAAATCCTATGTGATAGGACATTCAGCGAACAAGTACGGATACAAAACCCACAAGACATGCAATTAAAACAGCCCATTTTAACTTTTATGACAGGCCGTATCAATACGCTAGATGATCGTATCGATACGCCTGGACCTGGTCAACGCCCTAAAGTCAACTCAGGGAGACCGTATCGGTACACTGCAAGACCGTATCGATACCCTTAGGGCCCATGCCGATACGCCAAAATTTCGTCAGTTTCTCAGATTTCCAGAGAAGTTTTGGCGTATCGATACACCCCCGTGTATCGGTACGCTCTGCCCAAAATGAGCCCCAAGGCAAGGACCGTATCGATACAGCCCTTGGGCGTACCGATACGCCCTACACTGAAAATCTCATTTTGGCAGCTAAAAATACAAGGACCCGACTCTAGATGCATTTATCGACTCGACTAGCGACATACCAACTTACATACTTCACTAAGAAACTATAGATAAGCATACGGGACGGTCTAAACATACAACGAAGCAACAACCACCAACTAAGCAAACATAGAGGAAACTAGCAGACGAACAAGCTTAGCAAACAAAGTTAAAGGCCATAACAAACATACTCCCAAACCACAAGAAACATGAACAACAAACATACACGTAATCTAGAAGCATTTCACCATACTTCAAGTATGATCAACACTTATCATACATTCAAGACCATCCATTCAAAAGAACATACATCCAAGGCTAACCAAAGCTAAGCATACAATGCTACCTAACCAACAATCAAGGCAACCAACACAAGATAAGCATTTAGATAGGAACTTGCATACAAGCATGCATACTAAACCACTTCTTTCATAGAAAGACAAACTCCTACCTAAACATTGCATAACAAGGGTCACATGCCCTTGAAACAAAACACTTAAACATTCAAGGCAAGCAAAAGGCTTACATTTATATCCTTCCAATACATACCAAAACATCAAACCATCAAACATGATCATCAAATGTCGGTCATGATCTTCCTCGGTACGCGAATACACCAAAATATCACCTATGAAAACAACCACAAACTGATCTAAGTACTGATGGAAGATTCTATTCATCATATCCACAAAAGCAGCTGGCGCATTAGTTTAACCAAGCGGCATAACCAGGAATTTATAACGACCATATCTAGTCCTAAAAGCTGTCTTCGGAACATCAACCTCCTTTACCTTCAACTGATAGTACCCAGATCTCAAATCTATCTTAGAAAACATTGAAACACTTCTAAGCTGATCGAACAAA
Organism: Hibiscus trionum; assembly: GCA_030270665.1. Taxonomy (NCBI): domain Eukaryota; kingdom Viridiplantae; phylum Streptophyta; class Magnoliopsida; order Malvales; family Malvaceae; genus Hibiscus; species Hibiscus trionum. The sequence goes on along the minus strand of BSYR01000004.1, from coordinate 14,307,279 downwards.
TCATCAATTCTCGGCAACGAATACTTGTTCTTTACTATCAACTGATTCAACTGTGTGTAATCTATAAAAAATTCTCGTACTGTCATCTTTCTTCTTTACTAACAACACAAGTGCACCCCGAGGCGGAGAACTCAGACGGATAAAACCTCTATCTGAAAACTCTTGCAACTAAGTCTTCAACTCCTTCAATTCTCTCGATGTCATACGGTAAAGAGCAATAGACACGGGTGCAGAACCGGAATACGTCTCGATAGCAAACTAAACTGCTCTATCTGAAGGCAAACCCGACAACTCTTCCGGAAAAACACTCGGAAAATCACAGATTGTCCTGATGTCTTGTGGTCTAACCTCACCCATGTTCGGATTCATCCCTAAGCTAGGTAGGCTTGACAACCAAACTCAAACAATCTCTGAGCCTCTAAAGCTAAAACAACATTCGATAAGAATTTCACATTCTCACCTACCATTACAATCTCATAATCATCCGCAAGCTTTAAGAAAACTTTCTTTGTCTCAAGGTCTACCCTAACTCTATGTTCTACAAGCTAATCCATGCCCAGTATCGCATCAAAACGGTAAAAAGGAAATTCCATCACATCTATTGGAAACATGTGACCCCGAACCATCAATAGACATCTTCTGTACATCTTTCTGACCACAACTATATCCCCGAAGGAACTAGTAACACTAACACCTACCTCTAGTACCTCACAAGGTAAATTCAACAACTTTGCATGCTCATTCAAAATATACGAATGCGTAGATCTAGAATTAATCAGAGGAAACAAACTCAATGGCTGTATCGAGAAATTACCTGCTATAACATCGATATCATTCTGAAGCCAACTCATAGGTATTCACTTCTTTTACCAACTCATATCAGGATCGATCACATTGTTCTTTCTCAACAGGAACCAACTCATATGCACGCGGACCCAAACAGACAAACTGTACCTCAAACTCTAGTACGACCATACTGCCCTGAACTAGAGCGATGAACTCTCTCACCATCCACATTCTCTGAAACCTCAGATTCATGATTACCAGCTCCAGGCCCACGCCTCAGTCTCATGCTTTCCAAAAGCAATAATACAACAACAAATAAAACACGCAAACAAAAATATATGGGGTTAGCAAGAGCAAGGGTCCAAGGTGCTCAAGTACTCATTTACACAAAATCTTTTAAATTAAGTAATAGTAACAATGGGAACTCGACACTATGCTTCAACACAACCATCATGCTAACACATGCTTTCAAACACCGTACTAGCAAGCAACGTCAAGCATACATGGCAAAACATTCACTGAGACATAGCAACAACATAACACATACAACTTACCTCACTTACCTACCCGAGGTCTCAAAACCTCAGGCTCTGATACCACCAAATGTAACCCCCTCGTCCTGGTCTAGCCGACAGACCGGTCCGAACGGGTTACACGGGGAAAACCGAAGCGAAACTTGATAGGGCCTCACTTTGATTAGCATCCCTATTTTTTTCTTTATCTTTTCTAGATGCCTTTATTAAATCCTATGTGATAGGACACACAACGAACAAACACGAATACAAAACCCACAAGACATGCAATTAAACAACCCATTTTAACTTTTATGACAGGCCGTATCGATACGCTAGATGACCGTATCAATACGCATGGACCTGTTCAACGCCCTAAAGTCAAATCAGGGAGACTGTATCGGTACACTACAAGACCGTACCGATACGCCAAAATCTCACCAATTTCTCAGATTTCCAGAGAGGTTTTGGCGTACCGATACACCCCCGTGTATCGGTACGCTCTGCCCAAAATGAGCCCCAAGTCAAGGACCGTATCGATACAGCCCTGGGGCGTAGCGATACGCCCTGCACTGAAAATCTCATTTTGGCAGCTAAAAACATAAGGACCCGACTCTAGATGAATTTATCGACTCGACTAGCGACATACCAACTTACATACTTCACTAAGCAACTATATATAAGCATACGAGACTGTCTAAACATACAACGAAGCAACAACCACCAACTAAGCACACATAGAGGAAACTAGCAGACGAACATGCTTAGCAAACCAACAAAGAGTTAAAGGCCATAACAAACATACTCCCAAACCACAAGAAACATGAACAACAAACATACATGTAATCTAGAAGCATTTCACCCTACTTCAAGCATGATCAACACTTATCATACATTCAAGACCATCAATTCAAAAGAACATACATCCAAGGCTAACCAAAGCTAAGCATACAATGCTACGTAACCAACAATCAAGGCAATCAACACAAAATAAGCATTTAGATAGGAACTTGCATACAAGCATGCATACTAAACCACTTCATTCATAGAAAGACAAACTCCTACCTAAACATTGCATAACAAGGGTCACATGCCCTTGAAACAAAACACTTAAACATTCAAGGCAAGCAAAAGACATACATTTATATCCTTCCAACACATGCCAAAACGTCAAACCATCAAACATAATATATATATAAGGCAATAAAACATGCTTAACAAAACCATTTAGCCAAAAGAAATATATGTTCACCTAAGCAATGCACCATCAAGTTTTACATGCCTTCAACAAAAACATAAGCATTCATAAGACATGGCTAGAAACCTTCAAATACAAAACACTTAGCTTACAGACATCAACACTAAAGCATAGGCATCTCAAAGAACATGGTTTACAAATCCATCAACACAAAGCATTAGCAACATAAAACCAACAGAAAGGAGTCTAGATACACGCTCCTAAAACACATATCATTTCCCATTGCTAAACTACTACATTATTTACCAAACCATACTTGAGCAACTACCACACGCTTGGACGCCCTTTTCCTTGCTCCTTGCTAACTCCCCGCTAAAGATATGCATTGTCGAAAAAAGGAGAGCGTAAGCATAAAGCTTAGTGAGCGGAGCTCTAAAAACACATCAACAATGCAGTTTTTAAAACATAATTCTTAGCTGAAAGGCAAACCATTTTAAAGAAGGATGTAATAAAATACAAACATCAACAATACATGGTATGCACATGCATAACCAAAACACGGTGGGACTACACATCACCGTTTCGACTAGTAGTTTTCTGATGGGACTACACATCATCGTACTCTTCTACTAGTCACTACTGGCGGGACTACACATCACCAGAGTCTTCTACTACTCACTGCCGGCGGGACTACACATCACCGGAGTAACGACAACCATCACGTGAGGCTCGACACCAACAACTACACAACAACATTAAACATAGAGTAAAAGCAACCCACACTTCACGCAATATCACAACAATCACACACACATTAACACTTAATGAAACAAGGTGAAATAGCAACTTACACTTGGGTTTAGGCTAGCCCTTAACGCTCCACCCAGACCCCCAAGAAACCTCTTTGAACTTATTTAAACCTCAAAATAGTTTCCACTCACCATTCGCACACCAATGCAAACCACAAAGTCGTTTCAAGCTTCCGAACTTCCCGGGACCGCGTCTGAACCACCCAAGGCCAAATCCGTTGTTTCTAACCAATAAAAACAATGTTTTACCCTCTTAATCAACCACAAATTTACTGTTATACATCAGCTCAAAATTCCACAATATTTTCTCAACAATTCTAAGCCGAAATCCTCCCAAATAATCTCATTTTCGTACTCCAGCAAAATCCAGCCATTACCCCTCAATTTAAACACTTAAAACACTCCAAAACATGTCCAAAACATCACCCTAAGGCTGTACAACCATCAGCCCTTCATTTCCCCACATAAACACCTTAAAAACTCTTATTTTCCACTCCTAAAAATCACCTACAACAGTAGTTTCGGGAATCCAATCAAACCAACACTATCACCACTCAAAAATAATCAAATAACATCTAAAAATACCTATCCAATGTCCACATACCTCCATCCCTCTTTTCACCACACAAACAAGCCAAAACTCACTTATTTCACTTCTAAAATCCACCCTAAGACTAGTTTCGGGTATACTATAATTAAACAACATTTTTAACATGTTATGGCTTCAAAATAAACTTTAAAAACACCCCAAAACACTTCTCTAAAAGACCCATACGAGATTTCACCCAAAATCCCCACTTTTCATAAATCTTGAAATTTCAAGGTTGAGAATCAATGGGTTTTGCAAATACAACTTTAATTTAAGTAAAACAAGGAAAAGAAAAGAGAATTTACTTTCAAAGGTCTTCAATGGAGGAAAAGAGAAGAAGATGAGAGAATATGGTTTTTTTTGGAAGAAGATGAGTGGTTTTGATTTTCAAAACTCTCTTAAAATTTATCATAATTATTGAGAACTTTTATAAAAATAAGCTCTTTAATTTAAATTTAACCCGAAATTAATCCTAGATCAAAATCGATAACTCCCGGGCCTAAAACCGGGGTGTTATAGTCATTGACGGAAAAACCCAAACTAAGTTACATAATGAAACGTTAGGCCCGAAAGTAGCAAAAAAAAAACGTTAGGCACCAAACTGTAAAAACGAGTATAGGTTAGGCCCCTTTTTGACTATTAAACCTTTTTGATATTATACCTTTTAAGTTCTAAGTTAGTTAAATTTCTAGTACTTAGATATTTTTAAGACCAATTAACAAATTAATGTAAATATATCTCGACTCTGTCAATTTGAAAAATGAATATATTGGTCATTCGCAACAAAATTTTCCAAAAAAATTATAAAAGTTATCCATAAATTTATATAAAAAATATCTTTTTGTTGTGGATAAAATAATAAAGAACAACGAACAAGTATAAAATAATAAAGAGATGAGAGAAAGAAGGATATTCATATTATTATCAAAACTAGATTTGTGTGCAATGCCTTCATCTATTTATAGGCATAAGAAGTACATAATACATTAAACTCTAATTAATGAAGATAATATTCCTAATGATAAAGTAAATCAAATCTCCTAGATAAAGTTCTTATCATTATAGACATCCACATAGATAAATATTCATAACACTTCCCCTTGGATGTCTATGAAGATAATGTGATTCGTTAAAACCTTACTAAGATAAAATCCAGTGGAAAAAAATTCTTTAGTGAAGGAAAAAGAGTACACATATCTTTGATACGCATAACATGTCGTCTCATTAAAAACCTTACCAGGAGAACCCATTGGGACAAAATCCCAGTTAAGGGAAAAAGAGTGTAACGCGTATTTACTCCCCTCATGAAAACACCACATAAGATATTTGAATCTTCATAATTCAATTTTGAATACTTTTCTAAAGATTGCGGGGATAAAACTTTGGGGTAATTTTTCCCATGATGTATTCACCTTGCATTATCTCTACAAGATAGCATTTGTATCATATCTTGTGAAAGTAAATCACATATCTTCTAGATATGTTAGGTCAATGGTCTTAGCCAAACATATATTTGGCTTGCTTCATGCATAACAATTATTTCTACAAGATTTTAGGAGGCATCGACAAATGTTTGAAGATCTAAAGGTAATGATCTTTGTATATCCATGGATATTTCTTGACCAACTAATATATGGTGCTTCAAGACCAAGAAAAGATATAATTATCTTTTTTCACATCCAACAATCTTACAATTATCGGGATACTTAATAGATATGCTCTATCCATATTGATTTTGTTTTAAGATTCTTTCATCTTATGTCCATTCATAGACAAAACGCATATTTAAGTGCTCGATCTTCAGGTCGAGATAAAACTGGATGTCAAGATTATTTTTCTTAAAATCTTTCATTAAATGCATTGAAAGCATTTCATGAGTTTCCAATTTGAAGCTCTTTAAGTGTTCTAATGATATAATGAATCTTGATAAAAAACTTTTCATAAATCATAATTCAAGTTGTATTTACGACTACTTATTTGCGCCTCACTTATATTACACCTTTAGGTGTTTGGACTGCTGGTCCAAATACTTCTCTTTTAGAAGTTCAAAGCGTTTTTTACATTGGCCAATTCGATATCTATACTCCTGGATAGATTTCTATACAAGACCCTCATTTTCTTATTTTACTTCTATAGAAGTATTCTATGTAAAATTGTTTGCAAAATCATTGTCGATAACTTTTCAATTTTCTGGTTTCATTTTCGTAGTGACATAACTCATCGAGATCTCTTCAAGATTTCAATCTTTATTTCAGGTACCTGAAACTCTTCAAGAGTTTTATTATTAGTTATGCCTTGGGTCTCTTTAGGAGCACCCACCTCCAATATATGACCATCTCATACTATTTTTCATTTACGAGAATTTTGATCATTGGAACCAATTTTCATTCTTCATGCACGATTTACATCCGTTCGCTCTAATGTGTAATTCAAATTTAGAGCATTTCAGCTGGTATATGAGACTTAGTTACTCTCATTGGATCATTAAATATGTCTGACAGTTGACATGTAATAACATGAATTATCTTATGAACTTCTGGTTCATATACGAGGATCTAGATAACGATAATTCATTTTCCTTTATCCAGCTGATTATTATCCCCCCTGATGTTGAGAAAAAGGCATGTTATAAATGATTCTCCAATTAATGTTTAAGAATTTAAACATAAAAGAAGACTCGTACTCAATATATATTCTCAACCTTTTTTATTTACCCATTTTGTGCGTTGTGGTGGAACAACTCAATAATATATCGCACATTCCAAAATTATAAAATGGGAATGTATGTCTTCTGACCAAAAACCAATCATAACGGGGGAGTTTATTATAACTTGTTGGCTTGATGCGTATAAGTGCTGCTATTTGGAAATACCATTTAAATAATAACTATTTTGTTCTCATATTTTAGCTATTAAAGAGGAGACATCCAATTGAAATTTTACTAAACAATATTTTTCATAATCAATAGGCTTTGTATCAACTGATATAGCCTAAAACATAAACCCACTAGCTTTTTCAAGACAAATAGTCTAACTGCATAATTTGAATCCTTTTATAACTAATCTCACAAACTTCTGATTGTAAGTTGATAAAACAAAGTAGATGCATCTACTAAAATCATATAAAACTTTTCACATTTGTGGATAAAACAAAGTAGATGCATCATTATTGATCAGGATGGTCTAACCGATCATGCCAACTATACATACATGTGTGTATATATACTTTTGAATTTGTAAACTTCTGATTTACCATAACATGTGATTCGATCTCACTTGTACATGTGTGGTACAAATTTTAAAATACAAGTTCCTTTAAAAATTGATAATATATTGTCCACAAAAAATTGTTCATTTGAATAGGAATATATTTAGCTCTTTCGAAGCTTTCAATGGAAATTATTCTTTTGGTAGCAATTTATAACTCTTCTAGAGCTTTCAGTTGACTTTTGGCTACTAGAGCTTATATCCACATTGACTTATTTCCTATGCCAATTGATAACATATGTTATTTATAATTTTCAAAGGATATTTTGCGAACTCATATTGCTCTCTTAAAATTTACACTTCTAGTGGTGACGATATTATTACTATTAGCGGTAATTATAGCAATATTCACAATTGTGCACTTTTCATAATGTGCTTTCTCTCAAGAATTTACTGCTCTTCTAGAGCATCAATATTTTCAGTACTTTGAGATATAATACTCACATTTTCCCTTGCATTTAAATGGAAAAATATATCGTATGCTTCTACTAAGCATAAATCGTCACCATAGATTGTATTTGATAAGTAATCATGTGAAACAAAATAAATAAATACAAATATAAATATAAATATAAATATAAATATAAATATAAATATAAATATAAAACCTATGTTTGATTTTGATATAATAAAGTGTTTTAAGGACCAAATTGTAAAACTTGAAATGAATTTTTAAGTCCCCTAAAAGTTTTCAAATCAGCAAGGCTTTGCTCTAGTTTGAAAAATTCAAACTCCAAAATATTTTCTAAGTGTTTCAAGGCCAAATTGCTCAAAAACGTTTATGCGTATTGATACGCCCCTTACCGTATCGATACTTTTTACAAACTTGGCTACTGGAGACAAATGTTTCTGTAGAACTAATGTTTTGATATAATAATTGAAAAATGTTTTGGACAGATTTAAAAAGTATTTAAAACAATTTCCAAAGTCCAAATAACTTGAAACTATGTTTAGGGATGTTTTTAAAAGGTTTTACATGTTTTTCAAAGTCAAACTTCACAAAACTGTCCAGGCGTTTCGAAACACCTTAGGGCGTTTCGATACGGTGCATTCCAGTAGCTAAAACGTTTCGATACTAGTATCGAAACGGGCTTTCCCTGGATAAGGATTTTGCCCAGCGTTTCGAAACGGGCTATGCCGTTTCGATACGCCTATGTGGCATTGACCACAACGATCATAAACCCCAACGGCTATTCCCCAACTAACTTTTAAATGCAGGACGTTTCGATACGGGGACAGGCGTTTCGAAACGGGCTAGAGCGTTTCGATACGGGTCCACGTCAGACTGCAACGACTCTTTCTACTTAAAGGCTGTTTCGAAACGGGTTCGAGCGTTTCAAAACGGGGAGCTGCAGAACTGCATTTATGGTGGGAATTAAAGTCCTCAACGGCTCCAATTCAATCCCAACGGCTAGCAACGGCTATAAACTCATCAAGGAGTATAAAAGGGACCTCCAAGCATCAAGTAAAGGTCAATGCTCATATTGTTAATCAATAAATGATCAAGAATTGTCTTAGTGCCTAAATTGTCATTTATTGTATAGACAAACACTAGTGAGCCAAAATTGTCAAATTTGCTCAAGTGTTTTAGGTTTTGGGTGAGTGCTTAAATTGTGCAAACAAACACCTATTAGAGGGATTTGTGTTTGCTTTGTTTATCTCTTTGTAAAAGAGGGTTTGATCAAGGCTTTGGGTAGAAAGCTTGATCAGTGTAAAGGGTTTCCTCCTAAGCCTAGAAAAGGGGACGAATCAATAGTGGATTGATTGGAAATCCTTAGCGGGGAGCTAAGGTAGTGGATGTAGACCTTGGTTAGAAGGTTGAACCACTATAAATCATTGTATCAATTTACATTTTAGCTTGCACACCACCTCCACCCAAAAATCCACCTCTCCACCACTTGGTGAGCCACATCGGTTGAACAAATCGAGCTCCTCAAACCTCAACAATTGGTATCAGAGCTTGGCTCAATCGAAGAGGATTCACATCCTATTGAGACGATCCGGCAAGCTCGATCACTATTTCATCAACCAACTCAAATGGCACAATCTATCGACAAACCGCCTTTCTTTGACGGAACCCACTATACCCATTGGAAGACAAAGATGAAGTTCTTCATCAAATCAAGAGACTACAAGCTATGGGATATAGTTGAAGATGGTCCGTTCGTGCCTCAAAGAAGAAAAGCGGAGTGGAGCGCCGACGATCGCAAGAAGATGGAGCTTAATTGCAAAGATTTGCACATCTTGTTTTGTGCTTTTGGCCCAACCATCTATGAGAAGCTGTCTTCTTGTGAGAGTGCCAAGGAGGTATGGGACAAGCTTGAAGTCACATACGAGGGGATTGATGAAGTCAAGGAGACCAAGATTGGGCTCCTAACCTTAGAGTATGAGAACTTCAAAATGGATCCGGAAGAGAACATCGAGAAGATGTTTGATAGGTTCTCCACTATTACCAATGGTGTCAAAGGCTATGGAGAAGCCATCCCGGAGGAAAAGATTGTTCGAAAGCTCATCTACTCACTTCTCGAGTCTTGGGACTCAAAGAGGACCGCCATCATAGAAGCAAAGAATTTGAAGACTTTGAAGCTTGATGAACTTATGGAGTCACTCCTTACTCATCAAATCATGAAGAAGAACAAGGAAGATGAGAAGAAGAGGGAAGAAATTAGAGCTATGGGAGAGAAGAAAATCAAAGGGCTAGGCATCAATGCAAGTGCCATGGCTCTCAAATCCTCCACTTGTCATCATGTCTACTCAAGTGAAGAGGAGAATGAAGATGAAGAGATAGTTCATCTCTTCAAGAAGTGTGCCCCGTTCATGAAGAAAGCCTTGAGAGAGCTTGAACGAGAATCCAAGAAAAAAGAGAGGGCAAGCACTTCAAGCCATAAGAAGAAGGCACATGTGGCTACATGGAGTGATGAGGACTCCACCGACGATGAACAAGCCAACCTTTGCCTTATGGCCGTCGAAGAAGATTCAAGGGTAACTTCTAATTCATCTACTTCAAGTTCTTACTCTTTTGATGAATTACAAGATGCCTATGATGATTTGGTTTTAGAGTTTAAAAATCACATTTTGAAAAACAATAAATTGATTTCAAAGTTAAAAATTCAAAATGATATTATTTCTAAAACCAAACTTGATCTTGAAGCAAAACTTGAAGAGTTTGAATTAAAATGTTTTGATTTACAAAATTTGCTTCAAAAAGTTCAAGAAGAAAAAGATTTGATTTCCAAAGAACTTGAAAAGAAAAATAATTTTGGAAAATCAAATTTTTATGTAAGACAATCTAGTGCCCCTACATTTGTAAAAGGAAAATGTTTTAGAAGTGTTTGGGTCCCAAAAGGACTAACCACTTCAATTAAAAAGGATGACATTGAAAAATGGATTCCTAAGGGGACTAAAATTTGTGCTACTAACGTTTATGGATCCAAAGCAATTTGGATACCAAAAGTCACTTGATTGTCTTTTGCTAGGTGTGATGGAGATGTTCAACAAGTCAAACATTGAGGGGGAGCACCATGCACACAAGAAAGAACACTTGAAGAAGGAAGGCTTCACATCCTACCTTGGGTTCAAGTGTTGGTAAAAATCTAGTTGTTTTTGCATTTATTTGTTTTTAATTTTTATTTAATTCAACTAGATGATCATAAATGTTGGACTAACATTTTATTGATGCTTTGAGTAAGGGGGAGCCATTTTAAAACCAATTTTTTATCTTTGTCAAATTTTTACCTCTATTGTTATTTTGAACTTAATGTTTTAAATTCTTTTTGATATAACAAAAAGGGGGAGAAATGGTTTGAAAAATTGAATTTTCAAATGAATAAGGGGGAGCTTTATTTGATTTTATATCTTTAATCTCTTATTCACATTTTTAAAGTTAAAGGGGGAGAATCCCAAACAATTTTTCAAGATAGTTTTATTGTATCAAAAAGGGGGGATTGTAGAACTAATGTTTTGGACTGATTTAAAAAGTATTTAAAACAATTTCCAAAGTCCAAATAACTTGAAACTATGTTTAGGGATGTTTTTAAAAGGTTTTACATGATTTTCAAAGTCAAATTTCACAAAACTGTCCAAACATTTCGATACGGTGCATTATAGTAGCTAAAACGTTTCGATACTAGTATTGAAACGGGCTTTCCCTGGATAAGGATTTTGCCCAGCGTTTTGAAACGGGCTATGCCGTTTCGATACGCCTACGTGGCATTGACCACAACGGTCATAAACCCCAACGACTATTCCCCAACTAACTTTTAAATGCAGGATGTTTCGATACAGGGACAAGCGTTTCGAAACGGGTGTTTCGAAATGGGCTAGAGCGTTTCGATACGGGTCCACGTCAGACTGCAACATCTCTTTCTACTTAAAGGATGTTTCGAAACGGGTTCGAGCATTTCGAAACGGGGAGCTGCAGAACTGCATTTATGGTGGGAATTAAAGTCCTCAACGGCTCCAATTCAATCCCAACGGCTATAAACTCATCAAGGAGTATAAAAGGGACCTCCAAGCATCAAGTAAAGGCCAATGCTCATATTGTCAATCAACAAATGATCAAGAATTGTCTTAGTGCCTAAATTGTCATTTATTGTATATAGAAACACTAGTGAGCCAAAATTGTCAAATTTGCTCAAGTGTTTTAGGTTTTGGGTGAGTGCTTAAATTGTGCAAACAAACACCTATTAGAGGGATTTGTGTTTGCTTTGTTTATCTCTTTGTAAAAGAGGGTTTGATCAAGGCTTTGGGTAGAAAGCTTGATCAGTGTAAAGGGTTTCCTCCTATGCCTAGAAAAGGGGACGAATCAATAGTGGATTGATTGGAAATCCTTAGTGGGGAGCTAAGGTAGTGGATGTAGACCTTGGTTAGAAGGTTGAACCACTATAAATCATTGTGTCAATTTACATTTTAGCTTCCACACCACCTCCACCGAAAAATCCACCTCTCCACCACTTGGTGAGCCACATCGGTTGAACAAATCGAGCTCCTCACAACTCAACAGTTTCAATACGCCCCTTACCGTATCAAAACATGGTATCGAAACAGATTCCATCTGTATCGATACACCTTCTCTATAAAATCCTAAGGAGTTTGAATTAAGTACCGATACGATATCACCCGTATCGATACGGTTTAAAAGTAATTTTAAATTCAGAGCCTTAAATGTTTTGACTGTTGCTTTGTTAGTTTTTAGGTAACCAATTTTTAAAGAGGTGGTTAATGAGTATCGATACGCTCTTACTCGTATCGATATGAATTCCTCTAGTGAGCTAAGTTGAAAAAAATGCATCGATACGGTCTTGCCCGTATCGAAATGGTTCCCCAATCCGTACCAATACGCCTACACGCGTATCGATACACCTCTCTTGTAATTGTGCAACGGCTCTTTATTTTTTGAGACAAGTATCGATACGCCTCCTTGAGTACCGATACGGTAGGCTACAGAAGTGCATTTATGGTGGTAAGAGAGGGTTCCAATGGCTATAATCAATTCCCTAACCACCCAAACGGCTAGAATTAATGGAGAAAGTATAAAACAAGTCATTTGAAGACCATCAACAACTATTGCATCCTAGAGAAACATCTACACAAAAAATCCAAGCTCTAGTGCCTAAATTCTCATTCTTGTAAAAATCTCAAATTGTATTGAGTAAAATTCTTAGCTTGTATTTCAATTTGAGTTGAGTACTTATATTCAAAAGGGCAAATTTGTATCGAGAGATATCTTTATTGTCTTCAAATTCTTCTTTGTAACCAAGTGAGGGTTTGGTCAATTTTGGGTAAAAAATTGACCGGTCTTGTTAAGGTTTCCTCCTAAGCCTAGAAAAGGGGAAGATCAATTAGTAGAATTGTTGGAAAATCCTTAGTGGGAGCTAAGGTAGTGAATGTAGAGTTCATTTGGAACTTGAACCATTATAACTGCTTATTTCTTCATTTTTATTCATCCCACTTCACTTCCTAAATTTTAAAAACCCAATTTACCCCCTCTTGGCTTTGATCAATCCTTTGATCCACTCAACAATTGGTATCAGAGCCTACCTCTTTGAAGGATTAACAACCGAAAGAGGAGATTCTAGGAAGAGTGTGATCATCAACAAAGAAAGCCATGGCATCTACCTCCGGCTCTAACATGTACGAGTCTCAATCGGTCACCAAACCGCCTTTCTTCAACGGTGACAACTATCTTTTTTGGAAGAATCAGATGCGTCTCTTCATAAAGTCAAGTGATTATCATGTTTGGGATGCTATAGAGGATGGTACCATCATTCCAATGAAGAGAGACGATAAAGGAAGACTTGTGCCGAAAAGAAAAATAGAAATGAGTGAAGATGATCAAAAGAAGCTTCAAATCAATGACAAGGCTTTTCACATGCTATTTTGTGCTTTTGGACCATACATATACTCCACAGTATCTTCCATCGAAAGTGCTAAAGAAGTGTGGGATACACTTGAGACCACCTATGAAGGGACAAGCGTTGTGAAGGAAACAAAGATTGGAATTCTCAACCTTAGCTATGAGAATTTAAGATGGAGCCTGATGAAACCGTATCTAAGATGTTTGATCGCTTTTCAACCATCGTCAATGGGCTAAAAGGTTTTGGAGAGATCATCTCGGAGGACAAGCTAGTCCGAAAGCTACTCTACTCAATTCCCGAGTCTTGGGATGGGAAAAGAACCGCTATCATCGAGGCAAAGAACTTGAAGACACTAAAGCTTGATGAGCTAGTTGGTTCTCTCCTAACTCATGAAATCATGAAGAAAGGAAGGAAAGATGAAAAGAAGAAAGAAGAGTGGAGAAGCTTGAGGTAGACAAGAAGAAGAAACTAGGAGTGGCTCTCAAAGCTTCTCTACATGAGGAGAGCACTTCTAGTGAGGAGGAAGATCTTGAAGAATTGGCTATGATAGCCAAAAGATTCTCATGGTTTATGAGGTCTAACCGAGGTAGAAAGTTTCAAAGAAAGATGGACTTCAAGACCAAGAACAAAGAAGAAGAAAAGGATAAGATCATATGCTATGAGTGCAAGAAATCGGGTCACATCTGTTCCAAGTTTCCTACACTCAAGAAGAAGAGATTTGAGAAGAAGAAGAAGCTCAAAGCTAAGCTTGCTACTTGGAGTGATGAGGAGTCATCCGAGGATAAGGAACAAGAAGTGGCTAATCTTTGCCTCATGGCTCTTGAGGAGGATTCTTCTATGGTAACCTCTAACTCATCTACTTTTGGTTTTATATATGATGAATTGCATGAAGCATATGATGAGTTACAAGAGGTGTATGATGAGTTAGTTGAGAAGTATAAGGAGTCTGTTTTGAAAAATAAAAAAGTCATTTCGGATTTGCATGCTAAAAATGATTTAATTTCTTAAGCTAACTTGGAATTTGAGAAAAATATTTTAGGTCTACAAGATGAACTTGAATACTTTCAAAATGAAAATGTAGATTTAAATAATCGTATTTCTCAATGTAACATTGAGCCCCAAAAGGTGTTAGATGAGCTCAATGAGCTCAAAAAGTCTTTCAAGAGTGTTGGTACTTTGAAAAATGAAATAGGTGAATCATCTAGAACAAACCAACCTAAAAGAAAGAACTTTAACTACAAACAAAGTGGCTTCTATAGTCATACTAAAACTAAAAGAATTAGAAGTGTTTAGGTTCCTAAAGAACTTGTCAAATCTAATAATGTTGATACCTTGTCACCTTGGATTCCTAAGGGAACCAAGCTTTTAGGAGCTAACACTCGTGGACCCAAAATAATTTGGGTACCAAAAAACAAAGCTTAATCTCTTTGTTTGTAGGGGGAGCATTGCTACAAGGCCAAAGCACAAAGCCAAAACTAATGGTACCTTGATAGTGGATGCTCAAGGCACATGACATGAGACAAGATTCAATTCATGGATTTAAAGCCAAAAAGTGGAGGAGTAGTGATATTTGGTGACAACTCTAAAGGCCACATTGAAGGTATTGGCTACATAGGTAATCACTCTACCATACTCATTGAAAATGTGTTGTATGTCAATGGTCTAAAACACAATTTATTGAGCATTAGTCAATTGTGTGATAAAGGATTTAATGTCTTATTTGATAAAAATGGGTGTAAAATTATTGACATTAAATCTAATAAAATAATGCTCATTGGTCATCGCATAGGAAACATATACATGGTGATCTAGATGACATTCATACATCCCATGCATGTTTTGTTGCTCAAAATGAAAATGATGCATGGTTGTGGCATAGGAAACTAGGACATGCTAGCATTAGTGTTTTAGAAAAATTAGTTTCCCTAAATCTAGTTAGAGGTTTACCCAAGATTAAGTTCTCAAATGATAAAATTTGTGATGCATGCTCTAAGGGTAAACAACATATATCATCCTTTAAATCCATTAATGATGTCTCTACTAGTAGATGTTTACAATTAATTCATATGGATCTTTTTGGGCCTATTAGAACTATGAGCTTGGGTGGTAAATCATAAGCTTTTGTTCTCGTAGATGACTATTCTAGGTTTACTTGGGTTCTATTCTTAAGTACAAAAGATGAGGCTTTAGAAAAATTCATCACATTTTCCAAATTAACTCAAAATGATCTTGAGCTTTAGATTTCTCACATTAGAAGTGATCATGGAACTGAGTTTCAAAATCTAGGTTTTGAAGAGTTTTTAAATGAAAATGGTATTAGCCATAATTTTTCGGCACCTCGAACTCCTCAACAAAATGGGGTAGTTGAGAGGAAAAATAGGACTTTACAAGAAATGTCTAGAACCATGCTTTGTGAAAACAATTTACCTAAATACTTTTGGGCGGAAGCCACAAATACCGCTTGCTACATTGTAAATCGAGTAATGATTAGGCCACTTTTAAAGAAAACACCATATGAGATTTTAAAATCTAAGAAGCCTAACATTAGCTATTTTCATCCATTTGGTTGCAAGTGTTTTGTTTTAAACAATGGAAAAGACAATTTAGATAAATTTGATGCTAAAAGTGATAAAGCTATTTTCTTTGGGTATTCTTTAAACTCTAAAGCCTATCGTGTATTTAATAAAAGAACTTTAGTAGTAGAAGAGTCTATACATGTTGTTTTCGATGATAACCTCATTCTGAGGAAGGATTCTTGTGATGATGATGATGCAGGGATCATTGAAGCTAATGATGGTGGAGGATCATCAAAGGTGGATGAGATTCCAACTAAAGAAGAAGATGCACAAGATCCATCTCTTGAAGCCTTGAAGGACTTGGCTCTTGAGGAAAGGAGGTATCTTACTCAAGGGAGTTCAACTATGTCAAAGGTGGTGAAATCTTGGGTGATCCATCCAAGGGGGTAACTACTAGATCCTCTCTCAAATTAATGAATCATGTTGTTTTTATCTCATGCATAGAGCCTAAAAATATCAAAGAAGCTTTATAAGATGAGTTTTGGATTATGGCTATGCAAGAAGAATTAAACCAATTTGAGAGGAGTAATGTATGGACATTAGTTGAAAGACATAGTAATCAATCTACTATAGGAACTAAATGGGTATTTAGGAATAAACTAGATGAGAGTGGTAATATAGTGAGAAACAAAGCTAGACTACTTGCTCAAGGTTACACTCAAGAAGAGGGAATAGATTTTGATGAAACCTATGCACCCGTAGCTAGAATGGAAGCTATTAGGATGTTGTATGCATACGCATGTTATCATAATTTCAAGCTTTTTCACATGGATGTAAAAAGTGCATTTTCAAATGGTTTTATAAATGAAGAAGTGTATGTGGAACAACCACCGAGTTTTGAGAATTCAAAATTTCCAAATCATGTTTTTAAGCTAACCAAAGCCCTTTATGGTTTAAAGCAAGCTCCTAGAGTTTGGTATGAAAGGCTTTAAAACTTTTTAATTGAAAAAAGGTTTTGAAAAAGGTAAGGTGGACACTACACTTTTCATAAAAAGATATAAAATGACATCTTAGTAGTGCAAATATATGTTGATGATATTATCTTTGGTTGTATTAATGAATGTTATTGCAAAAAGTTTACTAAGTTAATGCAAGGTGAATTTGAGACGAGCATGATGGGGGAGCTCTCATTCTTTTTGGGACTCCAAATCAAACAAAGGAATGATTTTACCTTCATAAATCAAGCAAAGTACGTGAAAGATATGCTCAAGAAGTTTGGCTTGGAGTAAGCAAAGCCTCAAGCTACACCAATGAGCTCATCTACAAAGCTTGACAAAGATGGAGGTAAGTGTGTTGACTCTAAGCTTTATCGCTTTATGATTGGATCATTACTTTACCTTACCGCAAGTAGACCGAATATATTGTTTAGTGTTTGCTTGTGTGCTAGGTTTCAAGCTAATCCTAGAGAGTCTCACCTTATAGCCGTAAAAAGGATCTTTAGGTACCTTAGAGATACTCCTTGTTTAGGTCTTTGGTACCCTAGAGACTCAACCTTTAACCTTCATGCTTTCTCAGATGCGGATTATGGGGGTTGTAAAATAGATAGGAAAAGTACTTCCGGCACTTGTCAATTCTTAGGTAGTATGCTCATATCTTGGTTCTCAAAGAAACAAAATAATGTAGCTCTATCTACCACCGAAGCCGAGTAAATATCCTTAGAGAGTTGTTGTGCTCAAGTCCTTTGGATGAAGCAACAACTCTTAGATTATGGAGTTAAAGTAGAAACCATACTCCTTAAGTGTGACAACACTAGTGCTATATGCCTAACCAAAAATCTCATCCAACACTCTAGAACCAAACAAATAGAGATAAGGCATCATTTCATTAGAGATCATGTCCTTAAGCAAAATGTTGTTATAGAGTATGTTGACACCTTGAACCAACTAGCGGACATTTTTACCAAATCTCTAGACAAAGAGCGTTTTTGGTCCCTTAGGAGAGAGTTAGGTCTAACTAGCCTATGTTGACCCTTTAGGACTCTTTTGAGGTTACATTTGCTTGATCTTGTGAAAATTCATGTTTATGTGTTGTTGATCTTGATGGTAACCATGCTTATAGCTACGGGGAGTATGCTTCTATTAGAGCATGCTTAAATCTGCTCATTCATCATATGCATACATTTAGAAGATGTTAAAGTCGAGCCTTTGGTTGTTCTTGTGACCAAAAATGCATTTCTGGGCATAAGGTATCGATACGACCTTATGCGTATCGATACGAGTACTTCATTAGCTTTCCATATTGCATTTTCTCTCTTGCGAGTATCGATACAGTTAAACATGTTTCGATACGAGTTGTGAGCATTTCGATACAGATGACATCCGTTTCGATACGGTTCCTTGATACGTGGTTCCAAGGAATTACAATTGTACCCCTGTATCGATACACCCTTTAGGCGTATCGATACTCGATCGCACATACATCTTTTATTGGCATTAAAAGACTTTCACTTTTAAAACTCCTATTTCAAAAACCCTAGCCGATTTTCTTCTATAAAAAGCCTCTCAACCCTTCATATTTTCATCACACAACTTAAAATTTTTTGAGGGTTTTTCAAAATCAAGCCAAAGTCTTAAGGCTCTCCATCAATTGGTGCAAAATCTTCATCCATTCCTCCTATCTCAATATCAAGGTATAAACACTTCTTTTCTTATTTTCTTTATGATTTTTCGTTTTTAAATCTTTTAGTTTTGTTTTGTTCTTTCAAAAGATTTTATCAAACTTTTTTTTATTTTGTTTTTTCTTTCAAAAATTTCTTTTTACCTTGATTGTCAATTTATTCATGGGATCGAATGTGAACACTAATGCATACACACATTGTTTTAATTAATTTTTCTAGACTATGTCACATAAAAAGAGAACACGTACTACAAGCGAAGTTGGTGAAGGATCAACTCTCGACGATGGCACTCGTCCAAATTTGACATTGATTTATCAAAGGTGCTTTAGAACTCCCGACGAACTCAATTATTTTCGATCTTTTCAAAATTACAAGATTCCACCAGAGAGGGTAATTTCCATTCCTTTTCTCAATCCAGAGTGTTTTAAGTTTGCATATTTACCTTTGCTCCAAGAATGGAAGTTCATGGATTTTCTACAAATCTCGGGGTTTTTCTTTCAAAATTTGGTTTTGATCTTTTATGCCAATGCAAAGTGTGTTGCCATTGCCTCGGGTAATGTCATTGCCGTTAATTCCTATCTCATGGGCAAGAAGATTATCGTCGATGTGCAAGCCCTTTGTACTGCTTTCGGCTCTGAGGATGAGGGTATCGAAGATGAAAATTCTCTTGGACATGTTTTGGGGGGATCCGTGACCATTCTAAATGCTCAAGAACGCATCTTACACTTGATGATCACTTAGTGGTTTAGGCCTTCGAAAGGAAAATACTCAACCATCCGCCAAGTTGATGATTTTTGGGATCCGATGCTTTCACGAGAGAAAACAACCTAACCTTGCTCGCATTATGTTTGCGGAGATTGTCTTTCTCGTTCAACATCGTCACACCTCTCTTGTTACTTCATTCACCTATGACACCGCTTTGAGCTATTTCTTCATTAAGAAGGAGATTGATTGCTCTCATGATTATCTGACAAGTCTTACCGATCCTATTGATGAGAGGTCTCTTTCTCGGGGCAATTTTCACTACTTCAATGGTAATTGGCTTCACCTTTCCGAGCTTCCTAGTGATGCTATTCTAGAAGAGATTGCAAATCCTACCGTGGCTGCTCAAGCACCTCCCCCTCCATCCATGGATTCTCTCATGACCTACCTTAATGAACAATTCACGGGCTTACGCACGGGAATTGCTTCTATGGATCAAGTCATGAATTCAGGGTTTGCCGCCATTGATACACGCTTCACTTGCTTAGAAGATCGCATGACTAATGTGGAGAAGTGTATCTCTTCTATTGAGGATGAACACAATTCGATGAATATCTCTCTTACGGCATTCCATGATGAGTGGCGTCAATCAAGGAGGAACGATAATGCCAATGAAGATGAAGATGAAGATGAAGATAATGAAGATGGTGATGGAGACGACTAGTAGATTTATCTTTGCTTTTCATTCATGTCATCTTAGGATTTCCTTTCATACACTTTGTTTTATGATTTTAGGAATAAGTTTATTATTTAAAACCTATGCTTTGATTTCTATTGTTTGGATTTTAATTTGATGTTTCTTTAATCTATGAACTTAGTGCTTATCTATTATATGTTACATGGTTTATTGTTATGCCTTTAAAGCCTATGTCTCTTATTTTTGATCTAACAAAAAGGGGGAGAGAGAAGTTCACAAGCTCACTTAAATTTAAACTTAAAATTTATCTATCTAACATTAAGGGGGAGTTGTTTTCCAAATGTTTTTCAAAAGACTTAAAAATTTAAGCTTTGGTTTTGTTATATCAAAAATAGGGAGATTGTAAAACCTATGTTTGATTTTGATATAACAAAGTGTTTTAAGGACTAAATTGTAAAACTTGAAATGAATTTTAAGTCCCCTAAAAGTTTTCAAATCAACAAGGCTTTGCTCTAGCTTGAAAAACTCAAACTCCAAAATATTTTCTAAGTGTTACAAGGCCAAATTGCTCAAAAACGTTTATGCGTATCGTTACGCCCCTTACCGTATTGATACCTTTTTTTACAAACTTGGCTACTGGAAACAAATGTTTCGATATGTCCCTTACCGAATCGAAACAAGGTATTGAAACAGATTCCATCTGTATCGATACACCCTCTCTATAAAATCCTAAGGAGTTTGAATCGAGTACCGATACGGTCTCACCCGTATCGATACGATTTAAAAGTAATTTTAAATTCAGAGCCTTAAATGTATTGACCGTTGCTTTGTTAGTTGTTAGGTAACCAATTTTTAAAGAGTTGGTTAATGAGTATCGATACGCTCTTACCCGTATCAATACGAATTCCTCTAGTGAGCTAAGTTGAAAAATTGCATCGATACGGTCTTGACGGTGTCGAAACGGTTCCCTAACCCGTACCGATATGCCTACACGCGTATCGATACACCTCTCTTGTAATTGTGCAATGGCTCTTTCTTTTTTGAGACAAGTATCGATACGCCTCCTCGAGTACTGATACGGTAGGCTGCAAAAGTGCATTTATGGTGGTAAGAGAGGATTCCAACGGCTATAATCAATTCCCTAACCACCCAAACGGCTAGAATTAATGGAGAAGGTATAAAACAAGTCATTTGAAGACCATCAACAACTATTGCATCCTAGAGAAACATCTACACAAAAAATCCAAGCTCAAGTGCCTAAATTCTCATTCTTGTAAAAATCCCAAATTGTATTGAGTAAAATTCTTATCTTGTATTTCAATTTGGGTTGAGTGCTTGTATTCAAAGGGGCAAATTTGTATTGAGATATATCTTTATTGCCTTCAAATTCTTCTTTGTAACCAAGTGAGGGTTTGGTCAATTTTGGGTAGAAAATTGACCAGTCTTGTTAAGGTTTCCTCCTAAGCCTAGAAAAGGGGAAGATCAATTAGTGGAATTGTTGGAAAATCTTAGTGGGAGCTAAGGTAGTGGATGTAGAGTTCATTTGGAACTTGAACCACTATAATTGTCTTGTTCTTCATTTTTATTCATCCCACTTCACTTCATAAATTTTAAAAACTCAATTCACCCTCATCCTGGCTTTGATCAATCCTTTGATCCACTCAACACATAAATAATTAATGTGTAAAGTAAATAAACATAAAGCAAAATAAATAAAAGATGAATAATTCTCTTCAAGGTTATGAGAATAATTAGAAGATGGTTTATTCCCTTCGAGGTTTATAAGAAAATCAACAACGTCCAAATAAGTTGGACCAATATCATCTTCGTCATTTTCGCAAACAAAATTTGCTTTTATTTTATTTCCTTTATCATTCAATGATTGTTGATTTTTCAATGTACGATAAGTACGAGACCAATGGTTTATAACGTCACATCGGTAATAAAAAGGATTTCACTTTCTTAGAATGATCTCTATCACTCTTTTCATCCTTATAACCCCACTACCAGTGGGTAGAAGTATTCTTAAAATGACCATATTTTTCATGTCTATATTCATAGCCTCGACCATGACCACAACTTCTAATGTGGCTTTTATTCTTTCCATAATATAATCTCACATTCACTTAAGGGAATGGAGTAGAGCCAGTGGGCCTTTGAAACATTTTTCACGATATTGTGTCTGAGGACAACATTATTTGTCGTGAAAAGTGGAGCATGTTTTTATTAATATATCCTCATCACATGGAACAAAGATTTAATCCTCGTACGCGACATTGTTAAACCAGTTCACAAGGTAATTTAAAAACATCTTTTGAGACCAATAGTCTCGCAGAACGGGAAGTCCATCCAATATACTTGGATTATATCGAAGTTATGTTACCAATCGAATAGTGATTTACCATGTTTGCATTCACTTCATGGAATGAAACAGATCCAATAATCGCATGGAATAAACATCATGCTTGCATTCACTTCAGGGAATGCCTCCCACAAAAAAATTGGATCAAGACGAATTTTCGTAACTTAAACTTGGGAGAAGTCTATAGTCGAGTTTTTCGACGCAGAAGAATTATTGCTTTCGATCAATTATAGACTTTATAATAACTCTTCCATCCTGAAATCTAATCGAACAAGCATATTCAGAACACTGAAACGTTGAAACAACCTTGCATCTATGGTAAAAACACTAAAACAACAACTAATATAAACATTAAATCTCATTAGTGATCAATATAAACACGTAGTATTGAATAATCTCATAATTGAATTTATAGAAATACGTAAAATTTAAATGAATAGATTAAAATATGAAACATATCTTTCTTAGATCTTTTAACAAAGAACCCATGGTTATAATAAATTTTTTTATCAGAAAAATTTTCAATGATTCTTTATTAGTGTATCGATTAATCATATCCTCCATGATTAAGAAGAAAGTATTTAATTATAGCACATGAAATAAAAAAAATTAATGAACGAATAAAAGTTGATGTTAGTTTCTAAAAGAAAATTATAAGAGCAAAAATTATTTCTTGAGACACATATGGTTTACATTGAACGAATGGTGAACGGTCTCCAAGGGTGATCGGTTAGTGGATACTTCCACTCATGTGCCTTACCTTGAGACACATATGGTTCGAGGCGGTTTGGCTGGAAACATAGTGCAGCTTGATTAGGCGGGAGAAACAAATAAAAATGGAAAGGATTTTGTAGAGTTTCGACACAAATATCAAGGAGAGGAATCGAGCATTTAAATCTTTCGAGCGAACTCGTGCTGATAACGTGTTGTGAATAAAATAATAAAGAACAATGAACAAGTATAAAAGAACAAAGAGATGAGAGAAAGATGGATATTCGTATTATTATCAAAACTAGATTTGTGTACAATGCTTTCATCTATTTATAGGCATAAGAAGTACATAATACATTAAACTCTAATTAATGGAGATAATATTCCTAATGATAAAGTAAATTAAATCTCCTAGATAAAGTTCTTATCATTATAGACATCCACATAGATAAATATTCATAACACTTTTTCATATATTTATAAAATAATTATACAAATTATATACCAATAAAAATTCTTAAAGAATTCAAAATATTCTAAAAATAAATTAAATTATATAATCCTTTGGGGATGTTTGGTTCATCAAGCGTAACATTACTCTTGGAAATAGGACTCCCATAATGATTCACTACCTGACATATTATTGTTGGTGTTATATTATTTTGTTGGGTTTGTTTGACAGGAATGTAAAATTTCATTGTTTGGTTGGTGAATTATAAGATTAACATAATACATATTTTACAAAACTATCATTGTGATATATTTTTTTAACAAGTTGGACTTCCAGTATTAAAGTAGAAATATTTGAAATTCATAGAAAATATGTTTTTCTATTATTATTAAGTTATATATTTTTCTTTTATAAAATTATTGCACAAATAATTTTATATAATTTTAATGTTATATTATAATATTATATAGTTGATGTCAAACCAATGTTTTGAATTTGATATAACAAGAACTATTTTCAAATAAATAAAAATTTAAGGTATTTGAAATTACTTAGTAATGTTCAAGCATTTGATCAAAATTAACTTATTTTGAAGAAAATATTCCGTATAAGTAAAATCTTTTAAAGAAAAATATTTCTAAGTGTTTTGGTACTCAAACAAACCATTTTGGTGGGTGAGTACCGATACGGTTATATGCGTACCGATACGAGCCTTTCATCATTGGTTTTGATAAATTTCAAAATGGTAATTGAGTATTGGTACGACTCTATGCACATCGGTACAAGTTCTACATCACTGGAAATCAAGATGGTAACTGGGTATCAGTACGACTGTATGCATACCGATACATGCCCTTCGTCACTGGAAATCCAAATGGTAACTGAGTACTGGTACGACTCTATGTGTACCGGTACATGTTTTAAATTTCTTTGAAAGTGCTTGTCAGTTTTTGGAGCGAAAATTATTTTTGAATGAACTGAGTACCGGTACGACCATACACGTATCGATACGCATGATTCATAATTTTTTTAGTGAGTAACTTCAAGTACCAGTACACTACGTAGCGTACCAGTACCCCTTTTAAGTTTTTGACCCCGTACCGATACGTAAGCCCTCGTATCGGTACCCCTTTCTTGTAACGACTATTTCCTCTTTGAGCAGGTACTGATACGAAAACTCGTGTATTGATACCCACACTTTTCAGACATCATTTATTGCAGAAAAAAATGTATCCCAACGACTCTATTTAATTTCCCAACAACCAAAACAACTAGAAATCAATGAAAGGGTATAAAATTAAATCTCCAAAGCTTCTTCAACAACAAGACAACTATTCTAAAGCATCCAAGCTTATATCAAATCTTTTTGAGAGCTTTTATTTTAAAAAAATCTTGTACCCACTTGAGTGATTTTATTGTAATCCAAGTTTTAAGGTTTAGTGAGCTGAATATTGTGCAAACTGTAGAACTAATGTTTTGATATAATAATTGAAAAATATTTTGGACTGATTTAAAAAGTATTTAAAACAATTTCCTAAGTCCAAATATCTTGAAACTATTTTTAGGGATGTTTTTAAAAGGTTTTACATGTGTTTCAAAGCCAAACTTCACAAAACTGTCCAGGCATTTCGAAACACCTTAGGGCGTTTCGATACGATGCATTCGAGTAGCTAAAACGTTTCGATACTAGTATCGAAACGGGCTTTCCCTGGATAAGGATTTTTCCCAGCGTTTCGAAACGGGCTATGCCGTTTCGATACTCCTACGTGGCATTGACCACAACGGTCATAAACCCCAACGGCTATTTCCCAACTAACTTTTAAATGCAGGTCGTTTCGATACGGGGACAGGTGTTTCGAAACGGGTGTTTCAAAATAGACAAAAGCGTTTCGATACGGGTCCACGTCAGACTGCAACGGCTCTTTCTTCTTAAAGGCTGTTTCGAAACGAGTTCAAGCGTTTCAAAACGGAGAGCTGCAGAACTGCATTTATGGCGGGAATTAAAGTCCTCAACGGCTCCAATTCAATCCCAACGGCTATAAACTCATCAAGGAGTATAAAAGGGACCTCCAAGCATCAAGTAAAGGCTAATTCTCATATTGTCAATCAACAAATGATCAAGAATTGTCTTAGAGCTTAAATTGTCATTTATTGTATAGACAAACACTAGTGAGCCAAAATTGTCAAATTTGCTCAAGTGTTTTAGGTTTTGGGTGAGTGCTTTAATTGTGCAAACAAACACCTATTAGAGGGATTTGTGTTTGCTTTATTTATCTCTTTGTAAAAGAGGGTTTGATCAAGGCTTTGGGTAGAAAGCTTGATCGGTGTAAAGGGTTTCCTCCTAAGCCTAGAAAAAGGGACGAATCAATAGTGGATTGATTGGAAATCCTTAGTGGGGAGCCAAGGTAGTGGATGTAGACCTTGGTTAGAAGGTTGAACCACTATAAATCATTGTGTCAATTTACATTTTAGCTTCCACAACCCTTCCACCAAAAAAATCCACCTCTCCACCACTTGGTGAGCCATATCGGTTGAACGATTCGAGCCCCACACAACTCAACAATTGGTATCAAAGCTTGGCTCAATCGAAGGGGATTCACATCCTATTGAGAAGATCCGGCAAGCTCGATCACTATTTCATCAACCAACTCAAATGGCACAATCAATCGACAAACCGCCTTTCTTTGACGGAACCCACTATGCCTACTGGAAGACAAAGATGAAGTTCTTAATCAAATCTAGAGATTACAAGCTATGAGATGTAGTTGAAGATGGTCCATTCGTGCCTCAAAGAAGCAAAGCGGAGTGGAGTGCCGACAATCGCAAGAAGATGGAGCTTAATTGCAAAGCCTTGCACATCTTGTTTTGTGCTTTTGGCCCAACCATCTATGAGAAGATGTCTTCTTGTGAGAGTGCCAAGGAGGTATGGGACAAGCTTGAAGTCACATACGAGGGGACCGATGAAGTGAAGGAGACCAAGATTGGGCTCCTAACCTTAGAGTATGAGAACTTCAAAATGAATCCGGAAGAGAACATCGAGAGGATATTTGATAGGTTCTCCACTATGGTCTCAAAGGCTATGAAGAAGCCATCCCGGAAGAAAAGCTTGTTCGAAAGCTCATCTACTCACTTCCCGAGTCTTGGGACTCAAAGAGGACCGCCATCATTGAAGCAAAGAATTTGAAGACTTTGAAGCTTGATGAACTCATGGGATCACTCCTTACTCATCAAATCATGAAGAAGATTAAAGAAGATGAGAAGAAGAGGGAAGAGGTTAGAGCTATGGGAGAGAAGAAAATCAAAGGGCTATGCATCAACGCAAGTACCATGGCTCTCAAATCCTCTACCTGCCATCATGTCTATTCAAGTGAAGAGGAGGATGAAGAAGAAGAGATAGTTCATCTCTTCAAAAAGTGTGCCCCGTTCATGAAGAAAGCTTTGAGAGAGCTTGAACGAGATTCCAAGAAAAAGGAGAGGGCAAGCACTTCAAGCCATAAGAAGAAGGCACATGTGGCTACTTGGAGTGATGAGGACTCCACCGACGATGAACAAGCCAACCTTTGCCTTATGGCCATCGAAGAAGATTCAAGGGTACCTTCTAATTCATCTACTTCATGTTCTTACTCTTTTGATGAATTACAAGATGCCTATGATGATTTGGTTTTAGACTTTAAAAATCACATTTTGAAAAACAAAAATTGATTTCAAAGTTAAAAATTCAAAATGATTTGATTTCTAAAACCAAACTTGAACTTGAAGCAAAACTTGAAGAGTTTGAATTAAAATGTTTTGATTTACAAAAATTGCTTCAAAAAGTTCAAGAAGAAAAAAATTTGATTTCCAAAGAGCTTGAAAAGAAAAACAATTTTGGAAAATCAAATTTTTATGTAAGACAATCTAGTGCCCCTAGATTTGTAAAAGGAAAATGTTTTAGAAGTGTTTGGGTCCCAAAAGGACTAACCACTTCAATTAAAAAGGATGACATTGAAAAATGGATTCCTAAGGGGACTAAAATTTGTGCTACTAACGTCTATGGATCCAAAGCAATTTGGGTACCAAAAATTACTTGATTGTCTTTTGCTAGGTGTGATGGAGATGTTTAACAAGTCAAACATCAAGGGGGAGCTCCATGCACACAAGGAAGAACACTTGAAGAAGGAAGGCTTCACATCCTCCCTTTGGGTTCAAGTGTGGTAATATCTAGTTGTTTTTGCATTTATTTGTTTTAATTTTCATCTAATTCAACTAGATGATCATATATGTTGGACTAACTTCTTTGATGATGCTTTGAGTAAGGGGGAGCCATTTTAAAAACCAAATTCTTATTTTTGTCAGTTTTTACCTCTATTGTTATTTTGAACTTAATGTTTTAAATCCTTTTTGATATAACACAAAGGGGGAGAAATGGTTTGAAAAATTGAATTTTCAAACGAATAAGGGGGAGCTTTATTTGATTTCATATCTTTAATCTCTTATTCACATTTTTAAAGTAAAAGGGGGAGAATCCCAAACAATTTTTCAAGATAGTTTTATTATATCAAAAAGGGGGAGATTGTAGAACTAAATTTTTGATATAATAATTGAAAAATATTTTGGACTGATTTAAAAAGTATTTAAAACAATTTCCTAAGTCCAAATATCTTGAAACTATTTTTAGGGATGTTTTTAAAAGGTTTTACATATTTTTCAAAGCCAAACTTCACAAAACTGTCCAGGCGTTTCGAAACACCTTAGGGCGTTTCGATACGGTGCATTCCAGTAGCTAAAACGTTTCGATACTAGTATCGAAACGGGCTTTCCCTGGATAAGGATTTTTCCCAGCGTTTCGAAACGGGCTATGACGTTTCGATACGCCTACATGGCATTGACCACAACGGTCATAAACCCCAACGACTATTTCCCAAATAACTTTTAAATGCAGATCGTTTCGATATGGGGATAGGCGTTTCGAAACGGGTGTTTCGAAACGGACTAAAGCGTTTCGATACGGGTCCACGTCAGACTGCAACAACTCTTTCTTCTTAAAGGCTGTTTCGAAACGGGTTCGAGCGTTTCGAAACGGAGAGCTGTAGAACTACATTTATGGTGGGAATTAAAGTCCTCAACGGCTCCAATTCAATCCCAACGGCTAGCAACGGCTATAAACTCATCAAGGAGTATAAAAGGGACCTCCAAGCATCAAGTAAAGGCTAATGCTCATATTGTCAATCAACAAATGATCAAGAATTGTCTTAGAGCTTAAATTGTCATTTATTGTATAGACAAACACTAGTGAGCCAAAATTGTAAAATTTGCTCAAGTGTTTTAGGTTTTGGGTGAGTGCTTTAATTGTGCAAACAAACACCTATTAGAGGGATTTGTGTTTGTTTTATTTATCTCTTTGTAAAAGAGGGTTTGATCAAGGCTTTGGGTAGAAAGTTTGATCGGTGTAAAGGGTTTCCTCCTAAGCCTAGAAAAGGGGACGAATCAATAGTGGATTGATTGGAAATCCTTAGTGGGGAGCTAAGGTAGTGGATGTAGACCTTGGTTAGAAGGTTGAACCACTATAAATCATTGTGTCAATTTACATTTTAGCTTTCACAACCCTTCCACCCAAAAAATCCACCTCTCCACCACTTGGTGAGCCATATCGGTTGAACGATTCGAGCCTCACACAACTCAACACAAACAACTTCCTTTGGAGGATTTTCATAGTTTGCTTCTATGTATCCAATATTAGGAAAAGAGATTACTAGACTTTGAGGTATAAGTCTAGGATTTGTGAGGTTATCTCATTTAGCATAAAAGGAAAGAAAAATTAGTGAATTTGTGAAATCTTTAGTGTGGTAGCTAAGGTAGTGGATGTAGACCTTGTTTAGATGGTTGAACCACTATAAATCACTTGTGCAAAATTTCTTTTCTTTTTGCAGTTTCCTCCCACCAAAATTTTAATTGCCAATTCACCTTCTCTAGGCCATTTCCATTGATTGATCAACTTAAAAATTGGTATCAGAGCTACACTCGTTGAAAGGCTTCACATCCTCTTAACTAGATCCAACCATTGTTCAATCATTTTTCAGGTCATCAATGACCTCTACTTCCGACAGTTTCTTCATGGAGGAAACTCAATCAATTTCCAAGCCACCATACTTCAATGAGATTAACTACCCATATTGGAAGAATAGGACGAGGTTGTTCATCCAATCCAATGACTACTTCCTTTGGGATGTAGTGATGGATGGACCAACTCTTCCTTTAAAGAGTCGCATAACTTACTTTAAAGAGACCATGATGATCACCCAAAAGAAGTTGGTGATATTAAAGCTTCTTTGAACAAAGTTGGGACACACCTTTTTGAAAAGGGAAACCATTCAAAACCAAACTATGTGAAAAAGAACTTTAACGATTACAAACATAGAAGCTTCTATAGACCCTCAAATGGTAAGTATGTTAGGAGTGTTTGGGTTCCTAAGGAACTCTTAGCTTCTGATAATGTTGATCTTATTGCTACTTGGATCCCCAAGAGGACCAAGATTTTGAGAGCTAATACACATGAACCTAAAATAATTTGGGTACCAAAAATCAAGACTTGATTCTATGCTTGTAGGGGGAGCATTGCTACATGGCCCAAAACAAAAGTTCAAATTCGTAGTACCTTGATAGTAGATGCTCGAGACACATTTCTAGTGTCAAGAGTCGGTTCATGGAGCTAAAACCAAAAAGTGGAGGAGTAGTGACTTTTGGTGACAACTTCAAAGGCCACATTGAAGGAATTGGCTCTATTGATAATCACTCCTCTATTCTTATTAAAAATGTTGTATGTCAACATTCTAAAACATATTTTGTTAAGCATACGCCAACTTTGTGATAAAAGATTCAATGTCTTGTTTGATTCTAATGGTTTTAAAATTATTGACATTGTATCTAACAAAATTGTGCTTATATGTCATGGAATAGGAAATATATATGTGGTGTATTTAGAAGACATTCATGTTTCCAATGCATGTTTTGTTTCTAGAGATGAACATGATGCTTGGTTATGGCATATAAAACTAAGACATGCTAGAGTGAGTGTTTTAAAAAAAAATAATCTCTAATGATCTAGTTAAAGGTTTGCCTAAAATTAATTTTTCTCTTGATAAAATTTGTGATGCATGTGCTAAAGGCAAACATAAAATAGTTTCTTTTAAATCTATTAATGATGCATCAACTAGTAGGATATTACAATTGATCCATATAGATCTTTTTGGCCCTATTAGAACTATGAGCTTGGGTGGTAAACAATATGATTTTGTGCTTGTTGATGATTACTCTAGATTTACTTGAGTTCTATTCTTAAGTAAAAAAGATGAGGCTTTATAAAAAATCATCACATTTTCAAAAACAAACCAAAATTATGTTGGTTACTCTATTTCACATGTTAGGAGTGACCATGGAACCTAATTTCAAAATCTTGGTTTTGAAGAGTTTTGTAAATCTAGTGGAATTAGCCACAATTTTTTGGCTCATCGTACCCTCAACAAAACGAGGTTGTTGAAAGGAAAACTAGAACTTTAGAAGAAATGGCTAGGACCATGCTTTGTGAAAATAATTTGTCAAAGTTTTTTGAGCGAAAGCCACAAATAACGATTTCTACATTGTTAACCGAGTAATGATTAAGCATATTTTAAAGAAAACCCCTTATGAACTTTCCAAAAATAAAAAGCCTAACATTAGCTATTTTCATTCTTTTGGATGAAAATTGTTTTAGACAATGGAAAAGACATTTTAGACAGTTTGATGCAAAAATTGATGAAGGCATTTTTCTTGGTTACTCTTTAAACTCTAAAGATTATCATGTATTTAATAAAATAACTTTAGTGGTTGAAGAATCTATACATGTTGTTTTCGATGATAACCTCATTCCGAGGAATGATACTTGTGATGATGATGTAGGGATTTTAAATGCCAATGATGGTGAAGGATAATCATCAAAGGTATATGAAGTCTTATCAAAAGAAGAATCGCAAGATCCACCTCTAGAAGCCTTGAAGGACATGTCTCTAGAGGAAAGGGAGGTCGCATACCCAAGGAAGTTCAACTATGTCAAATGTGGTGAGATTTTGGGTGATCCATCAAAAGGGGAAACTCTGTTAGAAATACATGTAATTATGTTGCGTTTTATCTCATGCATATAACCTAAAAATGTTAAAAAATCATTAAATGATGATTATTGGATAATGACTATGCAAGAAGAGTTAAACAAATTTAAGAGGAGTCAAGTTTGGACATTAGTTGATAGGCCTAGTAATAAATCTACTATAGGTACTAAATAGGTTTTTAGAAACAAACTAGATGAGAGCTGTAACATGGTGAGAAACAAGGCTAGGCTTGTTGCTCAAGGTTACACTCAAGAAGAAGGAGTTGATTTTGATGAAATCTATGCACCCGTAGCTAGAACGGAAGCTATTAGGATGTTGCTTGCATTTGCATATTTTCATGAATTCAAGCTTTTTTAATGGATGTCAAAAGTGCTTTTCTAAATGGTTTTATAAATGTGAAAGTCATGTTGAACAACCTCCTTGTTTTGAAGATCCAAAATATCCAAACCATGTTTTTAAACATTCAAAAGCTTTATATGATTTGAAACAAGCTCGTAGAGCTTGGTATGAAAGGTTGTCAAATTTTCAAGTTCAAAAAGGTTTTGACAAAGGGAAGGTTGATACTATATTTTTATTAAAAGAAAAGGTAAAGATATTTTAATAGTTCAGATATACGTTGATGATATTATTTTTGGTTATACTAATGAATCTCTTTGCCAATAATTTGCTAAGTTAATGCAAGGTGAGTTCGAAATGAGCATGATGGAGGAGCTTTCATTTTTCTTGGGACTCCTAATCAAACAAAAGAAGGATGTCATCTTCATCAATCAAGTAAAGTACATCAAGTATATGCTCAAAAAGTTTGGCTTAGAGAATGTAAATCCTCAAGCCACTCCAATGAGCTCTTCTACGAAACTTGACAAAGATGAAGGAGGTAAATATGTATATCTTAAGCTTTATAGATATATGATAGGTTTTTTGCTTTATTACCGCAAGTAGACTGTATATTATGTTTATTGTTTTCTTTTGTGATAGATTTCAAGCTAGTCCTAAGGAATCACATTTACATGCTATTAAGAGATCTTTAGATACCTTAGAGATACACCTAGTTTAGGTATCCTAGAGGCTCATTCTTTAGTTTGCATGCTTATTCAGATGCAAATTATGAAGGTTGTAAAATAGATAGAAAGAGCACCTCTTGTACTTGTCAATTCCGAGGAAATATGTTTATATCACGGTTCTTTAAGAAACAAAATAGTGTTGCACTATCTACCATCGAGGCATAATGTATTTCGACCTGTGGTTGTTGTGCCCAAGTCATATGGATGAAACAACAACTCTTGGATTATGATATTGATGTAGGTACCATTCCCATTATGTGTGACAATACGGGTGCTATTTGTGTCACTAAAAATCACATCCAACATTCTAGAACTAAGCATATAGAAATAAGACATCATTTCATTGGAGATCATGTCTTAAAAGAAGATGTAGTTTTAGAATATGTACATACCTTGCATCAAGTAGCAGATATATTTACCAAACCTTTAGATAAAGAACGCTTTTGGACTCTTAGGAGAGAGCTAGGTCTTACAAGCCTTTCTTGAACCTTAGAGCTTTTAGTTGTTCTTAAAATCTTGCTTGAATTTGTTTGAAATCCATGTTTATGTGATTTTATCCTTAAATGCATCTATTTAAATAGTTAGAGGGAGTATGTATCTTTGATTGTCCTTTCATGTATGCTTATACATCATAAACATGCATTTAGATTCGATTAAAATCGAATGTTTGGGTCTTTTGCTGCCAAAATTATCAATTTGGTGCAAAGGGTGCTGGTACAGGGTATCCCGTATCGATACGAGTTAATCGTAGCGTTTCGGTACTGAAAAGTAAGTACCGGCACGCGATGTTTCGGTACACGTGTTACAGAGGCTATATATAGTGCTGGTTAGGTTCAATTTTTTCATTCAAACAAAAACCCTAGCCTCATCTCGATTTTCCTCTCAAAATTCCTCAAATTTTCACCGTTTTCACTCAAATTTGTTGGGGAATTTCAATCAGAACAACAAACTCATTCTATCAATCATTAAGTTCATGAAAATCATCCCCACATTCATCCATTATTCAAGGTAAAAACCCTATATTCATACTTATTTCGATTTTACATATATTTGTATTGTTTTTAGGTTTAAATTTAGTATATTAGGGTTGTATAATTACATACTTTCAAAATTTTACAAAGTCGTTTTCAAAACAGAAAATTTTTTCATTCGATATATATATTGATACTTGTATACAAATTTTTTATAGATTTAAACTTTTATGCTTATGTAAAATTTTCTTTATACATGTATTTGATTTTAAACTAAAAATTATATATTTTTACATTACCTTGATCATTGGTTGATGATATTGGATTGATTCTGATGATATGCATACATATTGTTTGAATGAGGAAGATGTTCCAAACGTCCTAGAACTGGTCCCTCTAGTTCTTCCATTAATGGTGCCAAACCTAACCTTACCACTATTTATGCCAAAAGTTTTAATGAGGAAGATGTTCCAAACCGATTAAATTTCCAAATATTTCGAAACTTTTCCTGTCCGTCGTGAGCGAATTGTTGATTTTAAGTATATGTGCTCGGATGAGTTTAAATTCAAATATCTTGATTTAATGAGGCGTTGGAAATTTATGTATTTTCTTCAAGTTCCCAGAATTGTTTACAAAACCTTTTCCGGATATTTTATGCCAATGTTAGGTGTATTTTAAACCAATACCGAACCGAAACCATTGGTCTTGAGTCTTATGTCATGTGAAAGGTAATGCTCCTTGATTCCAAAATCTTACATGATCATATATGTTTAGACGATGTTGTCTTAGATGATGATAACTCTTTTCTCGCTTCTCGTAACCCGAGTGCCTCTGTCAAAATCCATGAAGCCCATGAGCATTTTCTTCACCTTCTTAGTCCTTATTACTTGGTGGTTTCGACCATTCAGTGGTAAATGGTCTTCCATTCGAGTTGTTGATGATTTTTGGCTCTATTGCTTTTGTGAGGGAAAACTTCAGAACCTTGCCCAAATCATCTTTGCCGAGATGGTTCATATTGTTAATCACTGTCAAAGCAACAACATCAAATCCTTTACCTATGGTACCATCTTGAGTCATATCTTCCATAAGCAAGAGGTCGATTGCTCATATGATCTCGCTTGTACTGTTATGGAACCCATAGATGCTAGATCCTTTTGCAAAGCCAAATTCCACTTCATCAATGGTGAATGGGTTCAGGATCCCAA
Organism: Hibiscus trionum; assembly: GCA_030270665.1. Taxonomy (NCBI): domain Eukaryota; kingdom Viridiplantae; phylum Streptophyta; class Magnoliopsida; order Malvales; family Malvaceae; genus Hibiscus; species Hibiscus trionum. The sequence continues at coordinate 14,272,290 of BSYR01000004.1, read as the reverse complement.
TGCTCAAGAAGGTGATGATGAGAATGCTCCGATCGATCTGGTTGGCGCACCTCCCACACCTCCGGTTGCTGCACCTTCCCTTGATGCTTTCATGACATACCTTGATGGGAAGTTTGCCGCCATTGACATGAGCTTGGATGTGAGGTTCACTTCCTTGGACACGAGGTTGACTACCATGAAGAATCGAGTCTCTTCGATCAAGATGTCTGATGGGCTCGAAATCGATCAACCGATTGTGCCAAGAGGGTTGAATTTGCTACCCAAATGAATTGGCTAAAACTGAAAATAGTAGACAACATTGCACGATGATTTTAGAATGGTTCGACTGCCCAACCGAGTCTACATCCACTACCTTAGCACACCACTAAGGATTTTCCAATTCACTACTATGAATTCTTCCCTTTTTACCGGCTCAAGGGGTAACCTTACAACTCTATCTTTTCAATGGCTAAGATAGAAGCACTCTAGTTTTTTCCTTAGGCTAAACTAGAACATCCCCATTTTACAAGGTAATTGTGTAAACTAAGAAACCTCACAAGGTGAGTGTTTACAAAATTAAAGCTCACAAGAGTGTAAAGAATAAAAACAATTAAAACACTTTCTATACACTATATACAAGAGAACTGAAGAAATAAGATTTAAAAACAATTTCTCTTGATCATGATGCTTGAATGTGTTCTCAAACCATCTTCAAGTGTCTCAAGTCTTCTTTTAAAGTGTGGAATTAGCTACTAGTCGTTTGTGATCGTTGGGGTGGTTTGGAGTCGTCGGTGACTTTATTTCCAGCATTAAATATAGTCTGGCGTAGGGTGTATTGGTACACAAACTTCGGGTATTCGTACCTACCTCAAAATAGAAAGAGTCGTTTGGTAATTTTACATCAGGTATCAATATACGATACATGCGTATCGGTACAGACCCTTCCATATCTGTTCATTCTAAGTCGTATCGATATCTATTCTGGCTACTGGAAATTGGTGTTTTGGATAAATAAAAGGGCATATCGATACGGGTATCGGTACGGATGATCGAGTATCAATACCTGGGAAAGTGTCTCAATACTCACAACATGTTTTTGACACTTTGACTATTTAAAATCATTTAAAACATGCCAATAACCCTTTGAAAACCTTTCAAATATATTTTCAAGTTGAATGGACCTTGAATTAGTTTTGTAATATTTGTTCAAGTCCAAAAACATTTTTCATTGAGTTATATCAAAATCAAATATCTCAACAATGTCTTTTTCCACTTTTTATCATGAATGGCCTGCAAATGTTCATGGTGATGATGACGATGTATGGAGGATGACGATGATACGTCGGTCCCTTAGTCTCTCATGCATCTCATATCATTTAGACTTATTTGATTTTATGCATCTAAATTGCTATGGCTTTGAATATTATGTTTACGCTGGTTTTATGTTTTTCAAGATTTGGATAATGTTGGATTTATGTTGTTTTGAATTTTTTATATTATAATGAATTTTATATTAGAGTTTGGAGCTATTTTGGATTATATATTGTTATGTTTTTATTTTTATTTACCCTATTGATTTTGATCAAACAAAAAAGGGAGAAGTGTGGTTAATTTTTTCCCAAAACCTATTGCCTTTTAGTCTTAAAGATAAGGGAGTGACTTAAAAATTTATTTGATTTTGTTATATCAAAAGGGGGAGATTATTAAACCAATGTTTTGATTTTGATATAACAAAGACTTATTTGCAGATAAATAAATTTTAAAGGTATTTGAAATTACTCACTAATGGACAAGCATTCGAACAAACTTAACTTATTTTGAAGAAAATATTTTGTATAAGTCAAATCTTTCAAAGAAAATTTTTTTCTAACTTTTTTAGTACTCAAACAAACTATTTTGGTCAGTGAGTACCAGTACGACTATATGTGTACTGATACAAGCCTTTCATCACTGGTTTTTGTAAATTTCAAAATGGTAACTAAGTATCGGTGCGACTGTATGCATATCGGTACGAGCTCTCCATCACTAGAAATTAAGATGGTAACTGAGTACCGGTACAACTGTATGCATACCGATACAGGCCCTTCATCACTTGAAATCCAAATGGTAACTGAGTATCGGTACGACTCTATGCGTACCGGTACATGTTTTAAATTTCTTTGAAAGTGCTTGTCAATTGTTAGAGCGAAATTATTTTTGAATTAACTGAGTAAAGATGCGACCATACACGTACCGATACACAAGCTTCATAAATTTTCCAGTGAGTAACTTCGAGTACCTATACGGTATGTAACGTATCGGTACCCATTTTAAGTTTTGACTACATACTGATACGCAAACCCGCATACCAGTACCCCTTTCTTATAATCACTATTTTCTCTTTGAGCAGGTACCGATACAAAAGCCCGTGTCCTGATACCTACACTTGTCAGACAACATTTATTACAAAAATACGGCCCAACGGCTCTATTTAATTTCCCAACAACCCAAACTGCTAGAAATCAATGAATAGAGTACAAAATTAAGTCTACAAAACTTCTTCAACAACAAGACAACTATTCTAAAAGCATCCAAGTTTATGTCCAATCTTTTTGAGAGCTTTTATTGTAAAAATCTTGTACCCACTTTAGTGATTTTATTGTAATTCCCTTTTCATCAAGTGTTGGGCTTAGTGAGTTGAATATTGTGCAAACAATTTCCTTTAGAGGATTTTCATAGTTTGCTTCTTTGTATCTAATTTTAGGAATAACGATTACTAGACTTTGGGTATAAGTCTAGGACTTGTGAGGTTATCTCATTTAGCCTAAAAAGAAAGACAAGTTAGTGAATTTGTGAAATCATTAATGTGGTAGCTACAGTAGTGGATGTAAACCTTGTTTAGAATGTTGAACCACTATAAATCACTTGTGCAAAATTTCTTTTCTTTTTGCAATTTTCTTTCACCAAAATTTTAATTGTCAATTCACCCTCTCTTGGCCACTTCCATCGATTGATCAACTCAACGGTTGAATATGCATACACAATGTATAAATTAATTTTGATTTATTATAACTATAAATTTGACTAAAAAAATTCAATAGCTATTTCTAAAGTGTTTAAAATTAAATAACACAAAATTTTGTCATGTAAATAAAATAATATTATTTTTAAAGAAAAAATAATATTAAAAATTATTTCAAGTCTTTTAGTCCAAAAATGTGAGAATTGTGTAATACCAAAGAATAGGGTTGGAATGACCGAATGACATTCCTATTATTTTGGGAGAAAGAATTTATTGTTTAGAATGTAGTATTACCCCTGAAGGAAATTATCGTAAACAAAATGTAAGTAAGTGATTCTAAAAAAATTATTCCATAGTAATGATCTTTTTCGCGAACCAAATGACTTCTTAGTTCTTAAGTTAAGATAAAAGTTTTCTTCATCTAAATATTATACAAGTAAATTATCAAATCTTATTTATCATAAAAGCTTTTTATTTATTAATTTTTTGGTTGTCCTCCTGGTTCCCCATGGATTTTTCCTAACTAATTCGGACCGACTTACGTCACACACCTGCTTTTGTTGGGCAAGTCTTCCAACGAAGATTTTCTGCATACACAAGGCCTTGAACTTGATACCTGCTTAAGCGACACCAAGCTTACCACTTAGATCAACCCGTTGGTTATAAAACATTTTTTTTTATTTTTTATCAAAAATAAATAAATCCTCTTATTTTTCTCTAATTTTCTTCTAACGAAGTTTTTATATCATGCTCTTTAATTTATGTGCTTCAACTTGAATTATAACTAAATTGTCAACAAGATTTTAATTACGACATATTTAAACTTTTCATAACTTAACTCAAACAAAAAATTCGATTTAATTTAACACAAATTTTATAAACTCAACTCAAAACAATTTCAATTAAAATTTGAATGAAAAAATATGACTCATCAACTCAACTAATTCATTTTTTCACTCAATCAAACTTGATTTAATTGAATTCTTACTCTTATGACGATACGAGTAGGGGTGATAATGAGCCTGACTGACTCGCGAGCTATTCGGGCTCGGCTCGGTCAAAGCTCGGCTCGAGTGAGCTCGACTCGAGATCGGGTTCGGCTCGAGACCTTAACAAGCCGAGCCGAGCCACCCAAACTCGGCTCAAAAAGCTCGTGAACATGTTCAAAATAGTTATATATATATATATATATATATATATATATATATATATATATATATTTATATATGCTGCATATATATAATTGTTTGATTTTATAATTTCTTTGATTATGTGTTTGTATTGTAAGAATATTTCTTGGTTATTTGGATTAATCTAATTTTCGGGTACTCATTTCCTCTTTCTCGACATTGAATTTTATTTTAGTGTTGGTTATGAAAAGGACTTTTAACGAGGATCCATCTTTTAAAAAAACTATAGCAAAATTGTTCATTTCGAGTCGTGCCCGAGTCGAGCGAAATAATATTGTTTTCGATCCAGCTCGAGCCTGGCTAGGCTCGGGCTCAGCTCGACTCGTTATCACCCCTAGATACGAGCATGGACAAAACATATGAAAATATAAATAATTTTTTAATAGAAAATATAAATAATAAGTATAAAAATATAAATAATAGAACCTAAAATATAATTAAATTGTAAAATGTTGTAAATAAAATAAAGAAGAACAACGAATAATAATAAAAGAAAAAAGGTATGAGAAAAAAATGAAGATTTGTATTATTCTGAATATTGACATGAGTATCAAATGCCTTAATCAACTAATTTATTTATAGGCATAAGAAGTACATATTACATTGAACTCTAATTAATGAAGATAATGTGCCTCGTTAAAACCTTACTAAGATAAAAAATTCAGTGGGAAAAAATTCTTTAGTGAAGGAAAAAGAGTACAAACATCTTTGATACGCAAACCATGTTGCCTCATTAAAAACCTTACTAGGAAAATCCATTGGGACAAAAACTCGGTTAAAGGAAAAAGAGTGCAACGCGTATTTACCCCTCCTCATGAAAACACCACAGAAGATCTTTGAATCTTCACAATTCAATCTTGAATACTATTTTTTAAAGATCGTGAGGGATGAAACTTTGGAGTAATTTGTTCCATGATGTATCAACCTTTCATTATCTCTACACAAGATAACGTTTGTATCATATCTTGTGAAAGTAAATCACATATCTTCTAGATATGTTAGGTCAATGGTCTTATCCAAACATATTTTTGGTTTGCCTCATGCATAACAATTATTTCTACAAGATTTTAGGAGGCACCGACAAATGTTTGAATATCTAAAGGTAATGATCTTTGTATATCCATGGATATTTCTTGACAACTAATATATGGTGCTTCAAGACCAAGAAAAGATATAATTATCTTTTTTCACATCCAACAATCTTACATTTTTTGCTTGCCTCGTGCATAACAATTATTTCTACAGGATATGAGGAGGTCCTTTAAAAACATCCTTTGAGACCAGTAGCCTCGCAGAACGGGAAGTCCAATCAATATACTTGAATTATATCGAAGTTATGTTATCAATTGAATAGTAATTTACCATGCTTGTATTCACTTCAGAGAATAAAACAGGTCCAATAATCGCATGGAATAAACATCATGCTTGACTAATTGAATAATAATTTACCATGTTTGCATTCACTTAAAGGGAATGAAATAGATTAAATAATTGCATGAAATAAACATCATGCTTGCATTCACTTCAGGGAATGCATCCCATAAAACTTTTTGAATCAAGACAAATTTTCCTAACTTGAACTTGTGAGAAGTCAATAGTCGAGTTTTTCGACACATGAGAATTATTACTTTCGAGCAAATATAAACTTTATAACAGTCTTCTTGTAGATTCATAATCACCATGATTTATCACACTTTAACATTTGTAGTTTAAAGAATAAAATCAAAATTTACCGATATTGATTTTCTTCTCGAGAATAATGAAGGCATAGCAAATGATCAATATAGCTTCCCGTAATATTTTTGTCATATCTCTTCAGATCATTATATAATGTAAAATTCAAAAAAAAATTGTTAAAAATATCAACTCTCATCATTAAAATAAAATATTGATCTAAAGAAGTAATCAAAGATGAATAACCAAAACATACCAAAATTTTCATGATTGCGGCAACAATGATGGAAGCAACTATGGAAATTCATTGCTAAAACTCAACCCAACAATTTCGGTCACAACAAGCATCTTCAAGTCCACTAGCGGGGAAGGCGGTTGTTTTGCAAGTTTGCTATTATAAATTTATAATTATTAAAAGCAAAACCAAATCTAGCTGTTGTTTGTTTCCCCCGCAAAACACATTTATCCTTTAACTTGTGAGAAGCCACGACTTTGATTGAACATAGAATCGATTTTTTTTCGGTAATTTTTTTGAAATTCAAATAAGGAGTACTAAGATTTTTCGAGCAATCATTAATTTTTTAAAAATTAAAATCAAATTAAAGATCAAGAGAGAAAGATAATCGATAATTAAAATATAATTGAGGAGAAGAGCTTATCTTTGATTCATGCTAGAATCAAATTTTTTTCGGCAACTCTTTGAGGATTTGAATGACAAATACCTCAGTTGTTTAGAGCTTATCTTTAATTCATGCTAGAATCAAATTCTTTTCGGCAACTCTTTGACATGAGTATCAAATGTGTTAATCAAATAATCTATTAATAGGCATAACAAATACATATTACATCGAGAGTTATTGGAAGTAATAAGGATGAGATATCGGGTATAGGTTTGAAGGTATGATTAAGCTCATCCTAATTCCATTCGTTACATTTACATAACGAGGTGCCATTTCTCTCTCTGCTCTGTTTTGCATTTCGCTGAATCTTGAGTAAAAAAGTAAAAAGAAAATTATGGAGAGAAGCAGAGAAGAGGAGAAGAAACATAATCTTGGAAAAGTAAAATTAAAATCATGCAAAGGATTTCTTTATTACTCTTCCGCTCTCAAATCCCAAAATCGCGACCCTTTTTGCATCGGCATTCCAAGTTCTCTCCCTCATGGTCATTCTCTCTCTCTCTCTCTCGCTACGTTATTATTTCCCAATATTATGCATTGCTTTGATTCGTTGTTTGTTCCAATGATTTCTTAGTATTGAATAATGTATTCTCTTTAGCCGTAAAAAGCAATCATGTTGGACTAGCTGAGACAAAAGCTCAAAAGAATCCGACTGGTGTTGAAGATTTTAAATTTGTTTGCGCTGGAATATCTGTGTTTATGAGCAAAACTGAAGATTCAATTCGTAAAGATGGTGCCGAACCTCAATTGCCTCATTGTCAAGGCCTAGCGGTATAATGAAATTTTCACTTATTCATCGCCCTTTCTGTTTATGTATCCGGATATAGGCATCGATTTCTCGTTACAATTAATTACAGAAATCATGAACTCTGATGCAAGTGGAATAATGGTTTAAATTCCAAGTGATCCAATTCAAATTGTTTATTCAAATTGTTTCATGATTGGCACAAGCTGACATTGCATTGGTTTCAGTATCTGCGGCATTTAGTAACTCCTCCTCCTCCTCCTCCTCCTCCTGATCCTGCTGCTGCTCTTGCTTTCATTAAATCCATGCAGAAGATGAAGGGTCAATAACCCTTTAACCTCTTCTTCTTAGTTGTTTCCGTATTTGTCATGTACTAACCCTTGGCTTTTCTTTTTGTCTGAAGAAACTCGCAATCCCACTCACCATTCTGTACAAGATGACTTTTTGAACAGGCAAGCAGATTATTTTTGACATATATAAGCCTCTCTATTTGGTTCTTGTTTGAATCTTGATGATGGTCTAATTGTCGAGTTCTAAATGCAGGTTTACAAGGATTGCAAACCTCATTGGCTCCAAGGTAGCTAAGGACATGTGTAGAGTGGGGAACAACATAAAAAGCAAGGTAGAAGATATTCTATTCTCAAACAGAAGGCCACCAAAGTAATCTATATCTTCCCTGAATACCTGAAGCTAAACAGTAATGGACTTTATTCAGAACCTACACTGTTCATAACTCACTCTTTCTTTCCGTTTTTTGGCAACAAAACAGTTGTGTTCTTGTGAGTTAAGAGAGGGGTTTGTTTCATGCTTTAACTACTAAGATTCTAACATAAGACCTATGAACTTTAGGCACAAACCTTTTATCACCCCGCCTATAATCATTTTGTTTCGTGCTTTAAATACGATCCATAAGAATAGGGTCGTTTTCCCCCCATGATTTACTTTAGATGGATATGGATAAAGATAGTATCTTAGAAGCACTGTTATCTGAACTTAGAATGGCTCATCTTCATGTTGCTTGCTGAATTTGTGTTAGAAAAGTAAGTCTTAGATTTCTTTATTTGAAATGTTAATCTATCATAATTTACTACATTACTATGAATTCTTAAAAGCTATGTTATCCAACAATATTATTGTTAGCTTTTGATATGACCACATTTAGGGTGATTTTTTCAAAGTCTTTAAACCAATAAAAACATGTGTTTGACAGATATATATTGTTTTCGAGTTGATTAAAATCCTCTTCAAAGTGTTTTGAGAAGCGGAATTATATTTCCAAGTTATTTTATCCAATGGAATCAATATGGAGAACAAGAATCTTTGCACATTTTTCACCCCTAAAGGCCATAAATGGTTACAATCTTCTTTGATATAAATACACTTCAAGAACACGAGAGACTTATGTCCAAGCAAGAAATCAAGAGAAAATTCGGTAGTTCTCCATTTTCATCTCTCTTGTACATATTTTAGAGTGCTTTATTATATATCTTTCTGCAAGGGTTAAATTTTATTTGAGTGAGTTTAATTTTGCAAACACATGCGTATTCAATTGTTTGTTCAATTTCTTTCGTTCGTTTTTAAAAGGAGAGGACTTAAGGTTTTTGTGGTAGATTAAGGTTGTGCTTGAAAGAGAAGGAGGGAAGGAAAATAGAAATAAATGATGGTTGGTAGAGTTGAGAAGAGAAGAAAGAAAAATGGATTTTGTAGCTGATGAACAAAATGGACAGAACAGAGGAAGGCATCTTGCTTTTAAAACCCTTAAATAAAATTTCAAATTCTCATTTTCTTGGTCACATTCGGCTCTCCATCTAAGCCCTGCCGACTTGCTCAATGCTTTATTTTGCCTCTCACTCTGTTCATTAATGTTGTTATTGACTTTTGAACTTTTGTAGTTTTGATTGGAAATGTGTATGCTTAATCTGATGAACATCAAGTTGAGTACTTTGGTATTGGAAACTTCTTGCCATGAGTTCATATACCTCTTATGAGTTATGACTTGACGATTGTCCTTTTTTATTCTTTTTCATTTTACTTTTCATGGCGTCAGTATTTCACTCCCTCACTTAGCTATTTTGGATTTTATTCTTTTTCATGTTCTATTTTTTGATTTTATGAAATTTGGGAATTCACATATACTCTTTCCGTCCTATTTAATATGTTCAATATTAACTTTTTTAGTTCAAGTTTTTCAATTTTGACTCGTTATTATTTTAAATTTATTATTAATAAAAATGTGAAAAAATATGTTTTAAAAACCTTCAATCAAGTGGTTTAAAAATATATATTTCATAAAATTTAATTAATTAAAATATTCAAAATAATTATGATAAAAGTTTAAAAGAATTGACTTCTAAAAAGTCAATATTGGACATATTGAGTGGGACAGAGGGAGGATTATTTTTGCTCGTGGTGGATTTTGTATATGGACAGGCTTTTCATGGCATTAGTATTTCACTCTCTTCTTTGATCGGGTCAGATTTTTTGTTAAAAAAGTCAGGTTCGTATCGGATTTAATTTTTATTAAAGGTCGGGTCAGATTTATGGTGAAAAATATTTGATATGGGACTAATAATGTAATTTTTTTTATATTTTTCTAGATATATTTGTAATAATATATTTTTTATTTTTTATAATTAGGTCCTTAAAATTAAATTTTTATTTATAATTTGGTCCCTAAATTTAGTTTTTTTAACAATCAAATCCTCAAAATTATTATTTTTACAATTAGGACCCTAAAATTAATTTTTTTTAAAAAATAGGCCGGGTAAGGTCAAGTTCGGGTTGATGTATAAAATTTTCGGGTTTATTTTTTAAAGGATAGAATCGGATCGGGTAGGATCAAACATATCTAGTATTAATGTAAAAATATTATTTTTTAATTATTTATATTTTATTTAGATTATTTTTTAGTCAAAATTAGATATATTTTTTTGCTTAAGTAAAGACTTTACTTTCTCTTCAAGCACATCTGGTATTAATATAAAATATATTATAATATATATTGTGGAACCTTTATAAATTAATACTCGATAAATTAATAACATCTCTAAAACAATATTTTTTTAGCCCAACTCGGGATCAATATTTAAATTAATAATTTCGATAAATTAATAAGATATTGATTTTCCGGAAGACTCTTATTTAATTTATGGTCCCTTCAATATTATAAATTAATAATTCTATAAAATTACAAATATAACTAGGACAACTTAGTAAAATATAATTCTATTATTGTTTGTTTCTTCTTAAAATTTAAATCTAGTTGTATTTCATCTCTAACTTTTCTTACTGCTTCTTAAAGTTTCGATGTTGCATTCTCATACCGCAACAAAAAAATTTGAAGAGTTGTTGTCGCTATGAGTGCTTCTTTCCTTGTAATTGGTTGCAAAGACATTCTATCATCTTTAGTTTCATCCTTAATAGGATTTTCAATAACACTAGCTACAATTTCTTCTAAATTTTAGACCTCTAAACATGTATCATTTTCACCCGGGATAATCCAATAGGTGTTTGACATCTATTTTGTTGCGGTACCTATTGCCATTAATCATCGCATCAAGTTCATGAATGCCTTCTTCAATAGTTCTTTCATTTAAATTCCTTGAGGCTACTTCATCTTGTGAACGAATTTTACAGTGTTGAAAAAAATTTACTATTGTCTCTTGCTGAACATTTATCATCCAAGCTGAAAGTACAAGATTAAAGGCATTTAAAATATTAATTTTTTTTGGATCAGATTCTCCCAACCTTATTACCCCTGCATTACATGGTTGGATTTTTGATCTCATGTTGGGTGGCAAAAAATACAACTCAATATTATGTAGCCTTTCAATATTTTTGGATGGGCTCGACAATTATCTACCACCAACAAATTTCTTTTACCATGTATTTCTGGTCCAGCCAACAAATATATTCATCAAAAAGCACACTAATTACCCATGCTCTTGTGCTGGAACGATATTAACAATTCAAACTGTTCATGTTGACATTTTTGAAGCAATGTGGCTTAGCGTACTTTCTAATAATCCATAAAGAAATTTTTCAGAGCCATCTTTAGTGCAGCAAAAAACAATTGTAAGTCTTTCTTTGCTTTGTTTTCTCCCTTCTAGTTGTTTGGTTGTAACATGTAAAACAAACCAATTTCATCCATATAAAAACATCCTTCATAAGATACTGGTATATTTTTTTCCTCTTATAACCACCAATTTGTTCTCTATGTCCTCTATGTCAACAGAACGACTCTCTCCAAAGAGATGAAATGACTTGATATCATGTCTTAGCTTGAACTTCTCAACCAACCTTAAAAAAATTGTGCAACTCAGGAGGTTGTTCAGGGTATAGAGGTTTCATCGTCTCTTTTATTTTCTTCAAAATTATCTCTTCGGACATGTTTACACATTTTTGGTATTGGAGAAACTACTCATAAAGAATCTCCTACATATTTGAATATTTTGCAGGTTTGTGTCGCTTGGTATCTCTTCCTTTTACTAAGTTAGCTGAAAGGTACTCAAATGATCGCTTGAGTGTGTTTGATATTATACCTTGACTAACTTTCAAATGAAAATTTTCTTCAATCCACTGTTGAATTTTTTTTGAGTGCATGTGGGGAGATTTCTCTTATACTAACATAAACATAGTGCTTTACGTATTTGATATGTCATGGTTGAATTTTGGACATTTTTTAGATGTGAAACCATGGTTGGCTGATTTTGATTTGGATTGACTAATTAGAAATGTTTGATGTTGTTTATATAGTGGTTAATTTTCTTACCATACATGAACTTGCATTAAGTTTTAGCTAGTACTACGTACTACAATGAACTTTATTTTTTAGGGGTCTTTATTATATTTAACTAGTCATTGTACATGAATATCATTCAATTAGTCAATACAATGTATATGTTTTATTCATGAAGAATAATGTATGTTCGTTGAATCGAAAAAAATCTCTTTCAATTAATAAATGATTAATTAATATCTCTTTAAATTAATAAAATTATGTGTAACCCCTTAAAGACAACCAAGAAAAAAATGCCAAATTTAGGAAGTCACAATTGAAAACTTTACCCTCAAGAAACCAATTCAAATTATAATAAAATAAAATAACATAAAATAAATCATGTCTGAAAATAATATAAGGCATCTTAATATTTTATAAAATTCGAACTTTAAAATAACAATCTTATAAATTAAATAAAACATTCAAATTTAAAGTCTGAAAATGCATGCTGAAAAATAATAACCCTAAATCTAAAATTTCATCAAATCCCAAAATTAGTAAAAATTAAATAAATAAACTCAAATCCATACCGAAATATAGTAAATTCGAAAAACATGAGATGCTCCGAGTACCAAATCGCCTAGAGTCTAAAATATATGTAATAGGAAGCTATAGGGGAGTAAGCTATTGAATTTAGTGTGTCTATAATGTGAAAGAAAAACTACAATCGCAAAAATTTTCTATAAAATTTTTAAATTAAAAAAAGATGATTCACAACACAAACAATTTAATTTTATAAACACAATGCAATATACCAGCTACAACTCACCAATCGCTAAAAAGAAAGTTCCATCGATCTCCTCACTACATCCACCAATCAGTAAGTGGTCAGAACCACAATCTTGCACCGTACATTCCAAACCTATGCACACAACGGTATAAAATGACAGTTCTCAAATCTCAACACAATCAATGTAATGTAACTCGAGTTCACAATTCACAAATCCGTTATTCAAAATAAATCTCTATCTCAAGTATGAATGCATAGAAAATTCTTCATACAACAACACATATCATGTAAAATACTCATAAATTGTAAAACAACATCACACGGTAAAATCATTTATATAGCACCGTAAGAAACACACCTTAGCTAAAGTAACTTAACCTACTGAATGATATGCTTTCCACGATAAGAAGTACTAGGTCCAACTGTATCCGTACCTATGAGAATAATTTTTATTTTATAACTATAACCACCATGACTAAGGAATTATTCCTAAAATCTTATTCTATGAATTCACCGGTACAAAACACTTATCTGGTTCAAAGTGTTAATCTCCAAAATATATGTAGGAAAAATTGAATCGAACAGTACAATCTCAAGATTTATCTAAGTTAAGAACACACTTTTCGTGGTTCATTGAGGCCTCACACGACTTCAAGGCAGGCGTTCGACTTAATTCACTGAAAGGCAATTGGTGCACTACTTGGGGTGGCGAAATATTATGATATTTCTTTCTTTCATCGGTGTTCACTTATGAACAAGGCATATATATATAATTACGTTTAGGTTTTCAAAACGGGGAATTGAACTCATATATATATATATATATATAACATATAAATAATAATTAAAAATAGAGAATGGTTCAGCTACAATAGACTCCAACAATTGAAAAATGAAGTTTTGAGTGATTCTAGCGTTAGACCGCTTAATTTTAGGCTAATCTTAGGCAGCATCGGTACGACTGTTAGATCTAGGTGAGATGAATGTGAGCCATTGATGGGAAAAAAGGGTAAAGAAGCAACCGGTAAATCGGTCTCCTAAAATTAAAACCCTGGTATAACCATAGAATCGGTACTGACGAAAGAATTTCAAAATAGCTTACCCATTCAACTCTCCCTCCCTCGTGAAAACTTCAAAATAGCTCCAACTCTCCCTCCCTCATCCAAACTTTTCTTTCATCTTACAGGCGGTTCATATGGAGTAAATTCAGGTAAGAAAGTGTTTTTTGCATCAAAATAATGTTTAAGATTGGTGTTAGTTCTCACCGAAATGAAAATTGTGTATGAAAAATTATTAGGGTTTTGGAAAAAGTGAGGGTTTAATAATGATTTTGAGGGATTAAGATTAGGAATTTAATAATGATACTTAGTATACTGAAACACATCAATTTCCATATAGTTTAAGGATTATGTTTGGTGATATTTGTTACGAATGCAAAGGTTGAGAAACAATTCTGGGTTAGTAGCATTGGTATTGTTCATCAGATACCGATGCTTGGTGAGAGTAGGTATTGAAGGAAGGGAAGTAAAATATCGATAATAATGAAATGATATCGGTATTGTAGTAGTACTACATATATGAGAATAATTTGAATGACATCGAATGGGAAAATGGTATCGGTATGTACAAGTGATATCGGTACTAATAGGTAGAAATTGTAATAGTAGTATAAATATGAGAATAAGTAGAATGACATCGAATAGGGAAATGGTATTAGTATGTGTAAGTAATGTCGGTACTAATAGATAGAAATTTCACATATGTAGGTAAAAAATGTTTTTTTTAACACGGAAGGAGACATGTTAATAAATAATATGGTATGATAACCATTAATAAAATGTTGTGTTGTGTTTTATGTGTGGTATAAAGTTAAGTCATATAAATGAACTTAGGTGTGTGAGCATGGATGAACCAAAAAATTTGGATGTTGAAGGTTTGAAGGATGAGACGGTCACGGTCGCGGTGGCTAAGGCCCGTAATCCTGTGTCTGGCTTTATGAACTTTTAGTAACTTAAAGTTGAATTTGTATTGAATATTTGAAGTTTCTTAATTTAATAGATTGAAGTTTAAATATGATATATCTGAATGAATGTATGTATAGTATAAATGAATGCAAAAGGGAGAAAGGGTGGGAAGAAGAAAATGACTAATGAGGTAAGTGTGAAATTTCGAATAGTTGAATGTATTTGTTTATTTTTCCAGTAATGTGTATATGAGATAAAATTGTAATATATTGTGAATGATAAAGGTGAGGAAAACATTGAGAAAGAAGTGGGGGAAAATGACTGATGATGAAAAAAGGCCGTATATTGAAATGCACTTGCAGCAAAATGAAGCTTATATAGAAGCAAAATCAAAAGGTGAAGATACAACTACTATTAAAACGGTTAAGAAGGTAAGAGTTGCATTACTTTTAGTAATAATTGTTAGTATTTTATAGATGTCTAATGTTGTTGATGTAAATAATTGTATGTTTGTAGGAAGCACCCATAAGGTGTAGCATAAAGAAATTGTCAAATTTGTTTCAAGAAATGAAGAGTAAAAAGATGGATGGTGTAGTCATAGAACTTGGGTTTGGGAGTTTACTTGGATTAAAATTGCGCGAAATTCATCGCGATCTGTGTCGTGAGTTAGTGGAAAGCTTTGATGTTGAAAGGTCAATGATAAAGTTTAATGGCCATGATTTTTTTTTGTAATGGTGGAGGATGTTGAAGCTGTTTTGGGGTTAAGAAATTAAGGTCTCGACGTTGGACGCGTGACTGAGGAATGTAATGAGAAAGAACTAGGTTTGAAACATAAAGTCATGCCGAAGGTTTCATATGTTGATTTTGAGGTAGAAATATTAAGTGGTGAATTTGAGGGAGATGAATTGAAATCCAGGGTGATTCTGTACATTGTTGGTGTCTTTCTTGCTTCAACTTCAGATACGGTGACCCCAACATAAAATTTGAAGTTATTGCGCTCTGATGGGTTGAAGGGCAAACTAAATTAGTGTAAGTTTACGTATGAGAGATTAATTGATTGTATATCGAAACATAATTTTGGTGACGACAAATCATTCATGACCGGGTGCATAGCAATATTAGAGGTAAGATGGTAGTAAATTGATGTATTGTGGTAGTAGTGAAAAATTTAGCATGGATTGAGTTTATTAATGTTGTGTGTAATTTGGAATGTAGGTGAGATTATATGATTATTGGAAAAGAGTTCCTAGCATAGGAACTTGGGTTGCAGATTGCGTTGCTCGCATTCATGCATGGGGGGAGAAGGAGGTGAAGAGACTTGTTTCCCACAATAGGGCAGAGTGTCCTGCGAAAAAAATTAAAGGTAAGTAACATGTTAAATTGGTGTAGTGTGTACTGAATAGAAATGATATAAAACACATATAATAAATGAATGTAATTTGTAGGTTATTGGGTCGAATGGTTGTCGCAGTGAAGGAAAAGAGGGTGGAAATAGAGTTCCTCTAATGAAATGATAATGGAGGCATTTGGCAAGGTTGTTGCCGATGTGAATGAAATGAGAGAGTATGAAAGCTGTACTAGAAAAGCAAAGTAAGATTGACAAGATGTTGGAGGCTTTGAAGGATGAATCAAAAATGGTGGTTGATTATGTGGTTGGTATGAGTGTGAAAATGATGTACTTGAAGAAGGCTTTACATGTTGTTGATGCCAAGTTTGGCATAGGGCTTGATGAAGAGGAAGCGCGGAAAGAAGAAAGTGATGTTTCTATGTGTAAGGGAATGAAGAAGTTGCTATCCAGGCGGATGTGTCTTTTGATGATCACAATGTGTTGAAGGAGGAAAATGTAGTTGTGGTAACGAAAAAGAGAAAGGTAGAACCTCATTTTAGTGTATAGATTAGATCTCAATGTTTGTTGTTGAAGTAGTATTAACATATATGATATTTGTAGGGTAAGGCGAATGAGGAAGCATCGAGTAAGGTTAGTGGAGAAGGAACATGATGACGAATGAAAACTCGAAACATGCAATAAGTAATTACGATAATAAAAATGTTTGATACTGGTCATCGTTATTTAATGCAATATCCTTATATTCTCAAGATTGTGTGTGTAATGAGACATAACTTGGAAGATGGTAATGAGGTTTTCCATTTTATTAGGACTTGATTTGGACATTTGAGTCTAGTAGAACTTTGGTAATAAATTTAAATGTAATATACTTATTTTCGAATTAGATAGTTTATTTAATTTTGTTTGATAATTTATAAATATTGATACAAGTAGTTTTTATGTTAATGTTGTTACCTTTGTATATATATAATACCATTGAATAATTTATGTGCAAGTTTGGAGTGTTTCAGGTACTGACCTATGTTGAAATAAGTGATGGGGTGGGGGCGTCTGCAAGAGCCACATATGACTAGATATGGAATACGCCTTTGCTAGAAAAGTAAGGCATCCATTTTTAGTGTAATTCCAAGCATCAATAATAATTGGTAAATAATATATTGTGCAGAAAAATCATTATTCATTTTGGCCGCATGTACGTGACTGTAAGTGAAGTAGATTCGTTATGTTCCGGACATTGAGTTAATGATGTGGTTAGTATAATTTATAGCTTAATCAATGAAATGATTTAATTTGAATTAATAAAATCATATAAAATGTTTAAAATGGTTTTGCTTTATTTAGATTATTGACGTTGTTGGGTGGATTATGGTTGTTGAAGACATTGCAATGAAGTGCAGTGCAAGGAGAGGGTATCTCTCGTGTTGCTTAAGTGTAAGTTCACTATTTACATTCTTTATGTATAGTAGAAAAAATACATAGTTGTATTTGGAAGCTTAATAAATAGTTTTGTGAAACGTAGAAGCAAATTTTAGATGGTGCAATGGATGGTGGACAAGTTGCTCATTATTGGGATCAGATATTCAAGAATTATGAGATGTTGACCGACTGTGAAACGGTAAGAATAAACTTTGGTCCATAGTACCATCCGGATATGAAATTTATGCCTTTTTTATTTTAAACGCATACTAATTACATATGTATTTGCATATATTTATCCCCATTAATCACAACAACCAAAATTGGGTTTTTTTTTGTGTTTTGGATAAAGGTCTTCGGGAAGCAAAGTTACTTGATAGCTTACCAAGTACCCGAGGCAATGCTAGCAGAGTGCTTCTTGTAAGAAATTAGTAAGATCATGACTTCTGGCATGTATGAAATTATCGCAAATGATTATGTACGAAGTTACGTAGTATGCAAATTATAATGTGTTTGTTCACATAGATTAAATCATTAGGAGAATGTTTTGAGAATGAAAAGTTCGTTCAAGTGTTTGGCTCACCACAGGTGCCAATGAAAGAGCTGCGCGTGGTGGTGCCAAAAGTAAAAGTTCAAGATAATGGATATATTGTGGCATTGCCTGTAGATGTTTAATGCTTCCAATTTTTTAGCCATGTTATTAATAATGAAGTTAGTTAATATTGTTATGTATTATGGCAAAGATGACCGTGGGATGTTTGTAATTAACTGGATGCAACATTGGCACATGAAGCGTATGAAGGATGTGGTACGTCCATTGTAACTGAGTTGTTTTGTTTGTCAGAATATTTACGATTGAGTATGATAATTGAAAGAATCATTTAATTCTTGTACAAAATGTTGGTGAATGGGACATATTATTGATGTTATATGATCTGCTCAACAATGAAAGAAATTCAAAAAGATGCAAAATTTTAACCACTGTAAAGTCGCATGTGTTAGACTTACAAAGACGACCGTTCACAAACCGTGCAAGCATACTGTGACCGAAGTGATAGTGAGTAATTAAGTTTGTTTTGTTATTTATAATGTCGAATTATTTAGTATCTTCGTATTAATGTCACTTCATGTTAATAACCATATTTTTATGAATGTTCTTAACTGACAGATTTGAGTAGGTGTTGCGATATGACCTTTTTGTAGGGTTTATTGGAAGGTGTTAGGGACCCTCATTTTTTTGTAAGTTTGTTTTGCAGGTGTGTAATGGATTCTGTATTTTGGGTCACAAGCATGGCTTTTGGATCGTTTTTTCGATCAATATGGGTAGGAGAAAGCATAAAATAGGAAAATTCTTTTGTATTACTAAGAGGTCATATTAGGAGTGGCTTGAAAATTGGATAAATTTGTAATACAGTTAGTAGAACTGATCGGCCCATTTAAAGATCGATACGTGAAGGCAAAATATGTTCATTTCTATACATGTTTTATAATCAAATATCGGTACATTAAGGACAAATATGTTCATTTATATACTTTTTTCGTGCAGACAAAATCGGTACTTGTAACACCCCAATTTTGGGCTTGGAAGTTTAGGGTCTGAATTGGACCGGTCTGAGTTTCGGTTCGAATATAAAAGGTGGTTTTAGGGAAAGCCTAGTTCGGGTTGCATTAAAAATATGGAAAAATATCTAAAAATCCTCTTTTAATATATATAAGAGAGTGGTGAAATCAATTTTACAAAATAAGGTTTGGAACTATGACATTTCGAAATAGTGACAAAAATGTAATTTTTGAAAAGTTCAGTGGTGACTGTTTTGTAAGGATTGAAACTTTGAATCTTTAAGGAGATAATTTACCCAAGGAAGGATTTCTCCAGATTTTTCTTAGATTTTAATGACTTAATTAATGTTTAATTAATTTAATGAAAAGGAGAAAAACCAATTTTGAGATTTCATAACTAACTTTTGCTAAAATATTCTCATCTCTTTTTCTCTCAAAATTCCCTCAGCCAAACACATTTCCACAGCAACATTTCTTTTGATTTTCACACTAAATGATGATGTTTCAATTATCAATTGATTCCTAATCCTATCTACATCAAAACCTCTTGATTTGCTTATTGAATTTTCAAGAATTTTGGCTCTAATCAAGGAGAAATCTACATTTAGAGGTAAGGATGTTCTTCTCCTCTAAATACTCAGTTCTTTACTGAAATTCCCAAGTTCTCAATCCATAAATTAAGTTTTATAAAAGGTTTTAATGTTGTGATCTTGACTTTGGCTTAAAACTCAAGATTTGGATTAAATCTTGAAGAAATTCGTGATGAATGTTTGGGCTCTGTTTTGAGATGGTTTTTAATGTATTTTGGATGTTTAATGATGTGTAATTGAAATTTAATCAATGCAATCCCGAATAGGTTGATTTTCCTAAGTTTTTACTTGTGAAAATGGTGGTTTTTGGGGTGATCTTGGTGTTCTATTATAGCTGGAGGTATAAGGACGAGTTTAGGTTCTTTTTGGATGTTAATTGATGTTTAAGAATGTTTAGAAGTGATGGATCTTGCCTGGGTAATGTTGTGGAAGAGTTTGGAAGTGATTTCGGTTGTGTTTGGTAGCCGAAATGTTAGTTTTGGTGAGAGCAGCGAGTTTAGGTGTAATGGCTGAAGATTTTAATGCATGATGATGCCTTAATCCTCTGATTTGATGTGTTTAAAACATGGGAGACATATTTGGATCCTTGTGGTGTTGATCCGGAGGCTTGAACGGCATTTCAGCACGCTTGCGAAACGGAATTGGTGAGTGAAGTTGGGTTTTCAGCTTTGAAACCAATGTTTGAAGGTTTTGGGAGCTTAGTTTAAGTCTAAGCAACTTAACTAAGCTCAAGAGTAAGTTTTCGGAGAAACTCTCTCTTTGATGAACCATGAGATGGTTGGATGCAATGTATTTAATTTGCATGTTTAAATTCTGTTTTGAAAGCATGTTTTAGCATGATTAATGTTGGTTTTGAAAGCCATGTGTTGAAGGATACTCAAGGTAAGAGATCCTTGGTTTGATATTGATAAATGTGGTTTTGATGCATATTGATGCATGATGGTTTAATGGCTTTGATTAATACTTTAAAACAGTGGATTGTTGATGATAATTGATGTATATTGGCAAGTGATGTGTTGGTTTTAAAGTACTTGAATCAGATATAGTTAGCCGGCTATAGGATTGGGTGCACCGTGAATAAAGTCGCCTTGGATGTTGAGGGGTTGAAATTGTACCGTAAACTCCATCCAAGTACACTAACGAGATGTCTAAGATCATAATGGTGGTTAAAAGGCCATGTGAGGATCTTGTGTTGTGTGTCCCGTGTTCTCGTTAGTGATGTTATACAACTACCGATGAGTGATGTGGACGGGTTGTAATTGTACCGTTAAACTCCATCACGGGTGTTGAGGGGTTGTGATTGTACCGGTAAACTCCACCTTGTGTGTTCGGTAGTGTGTATGAAGCGTATGAGACAACGCTTGTAATCCGCGTATCCGATTGTGTTTTATGTTGAAAATGGTTATGGATTATCACTTGGAAGCCAATATGACATGTTGATGTTAATGAAGCATGAGATGCTTGTTGTGTATGCATTGTTGCATGAGAAATGATGTTTATGAGTTTAAAGGCCTTATGAAAGGTGTTTTATAAAATGCATTATTGTGTTGTTTCTTTAGAGCATGCCTCACTAAGCAAATGTGCTTACGCTCTCTTTCTTGAACCAATAATGCAAAGAATTGAAGTGCTTTAAGGGCAGCAAGGTGGCTAAGAATCCAAGGGAAAGCTAAGCTCATGTATGGTGACTTTTTCACACATTATTAGTTTTTGGTAATTGGTAATGGGAACCTAGGTTGTGTTTTTGGGAGATGTTTTGGACTCCCTAGTTGTGGCATGATGCCTTAAATGTTTTTGGATATGTAAATGGCCATTTTGGTGCTTGCTTTGATGTTTTGATGGTTGTTTGCTTTGGATATTAGGAAGCATGCTTATAGACTTGTGAATTGTCTTAATTGTTGCCATGAATGTGTTTTGACGTTGCAAATATGTACCATGTATGTATGATGACTTGTGGGCATGATTAGAAGGTCATTAGGATGTGTTTGAGTGGTTAATTGAATGTTAATCCAGCAAATTCTGCACTTTCTAGGCAGTCCGTATCGAAACGGGCACTAACGTTTCGAAATGGGGGCCTATAATGGCGTTCGTGTATCGAAACGGGTAGAGGCCGTTCCGAAACGAATTGGCCACTGCCAAGCCCTGTTTCGATACAGGTCTCGAAACAAACCCGTGTTTCGGAACGGTTAACCCTCCGTTCTGAAATAGATGACCGTTGGGCACTGATTTGAATGGTTTAAGGTTTGCAAGCTTTACGTTTTAGTCATGAATTTTGTATATGCAATTGCTTGAGTTTGGGATGTCCGTTTGAGGTGAAATTTGACAGGGAAGCATGTGATATGATTAATTTGATATTGGTAATTTAAAAATCAGCTAAGTCCTTCATATTTCCAGAATTTACATTTTGGTCCCTAACTTTTGTATGTTGTGCAATTGAGTCCCTTATTGCTTTCCGATCGCTATGCTTTTCAAGTATGTTTTTCTCAAGGCTACGCCTAGGGTTAATATGCATCTACACAAGATTAAAAAGAAAAAAAGGGTCCTTAATCAAGGTTGACTTTGGTTTTCCCCGAGTAATCTTCGTAGTTCGGGTCAACCGTCTAGGCCGGGCTAAGGGTGTAACCCCCTAGACCCACCTATGCGTTACAACGGATCCTAGGAAGTCACACTAGGGTCACAAGAGCGACCCACAGTAAAAATACACATAAAAACCTATTTCTTCAAAACACTTATTAAACTGTAAAATCAACTTTTGTTTAAAATACCATTTCAGGAAGTCATTTAAACATATAACATATATTTTAGAAAGTCTTTTACTGACACTGTCATAAAACAATACATGACATACATGCCCACTAACTATACAATACCGTACTCCAAGGAAACACCGAGAGAACTCCGAACACTAATGTCAAACGCGATACCATGATATATTCCTTTAACATGCGATGGTAAAAACAACGTGAGCTTGGAAAAGCTCAGTAATACAAAACTACCGAAAGATGCTATAAGCTCATGTAGCTATATGGTAGACATAACATTTTCATGATGTTCCGCGCAGTAACAGTCTTCATTTCTTTTTCGATATTTCAGGGTAACGTTGTACTTGAGAATAACGATACTTGTTCTTTATTCAATCATCGAGAATTAGACGGGAATTATAGGCTAATAATATACGGAGGTAGGAATCAGAGAGTTTGGCGTCTAGTGTGTTCCAATAAGTGCAGATCAACATACATAAGTACTTAACATCATATCATATGAGCACATAACAGATTAAATGCAAATGTTCAATGTTCATACAGAAGTTTACAAGAACTACCCTCCAACCTTACACCAATATGCAGTCCCCCAGAACTGCATCCATAAGGACTTACCCTACGCCCGATGGGCATAGGTGCCACCTAAGGGGCTGCCTTAGGTCCATAAGGACTTACCCTAGGCCCGATAGGCATAGGTGCCACTCAAGGGGAGACCTTGAGTCCATAAGGACTTACCCTAGGCCCGATGGGCATAGGTGCCACCTAAGGGGATGCCTTAGGTCTATAAGGATTTACCATCTTGATCAGGGCTGTACCGATAGAGACTTCATATCATAACCCAACAGTATACCCCAGATGACAATCGGTAATCAGATTTCAGACATGAGTAACATAATACATGTAACATACATATTCTATTCAGAGTATCAGAAACAGAAGTTCATGCTTTTGACAGATAAATGGGCATACTATTGAGCAGAGCAGACATTTTCAGCATTCATCATGCAAACAGATTGTACCATCATAGATCAAACGATCACATACCAAGTATACAGATTGAGCAGACATATATCAGGTAGGCAGAGAATGTCATCATATATCAAGTTCATCAAACATAATATTATTCAATGATTAAATAATTATACAATCCATTCAACAGAATATATCACACATGAAACACACTAGGTGGGACAGATCATTTCTTGGAGATACTTGGCATTTAAGGAATGGGACATATTAAACTTTTGACGATTTCAACGGATTTCTGAAACGTGACCCCTATTAAAAGGGGTTCATACTAACGGTTTAACCCAGATATTCAAGAGATGATACATCAAGATCTTTGAGAGCTTTGGCATATCCTGAGTGATTCAGCCATTTAAGCTTACAAGGACATTATGGTCATTTTATCATACACGGACATTTTGGTAATTTATACCAACAAGGCATAAACGGTGGCTCAGAAATTTTATTTGCTCATCAGGTATCCAACCAGGCATTCAGAGGTTTTTACGTCAAGATCTTTCACGATATCAGATACATTCAGGGATATTTTGATTACTTTGGCCAACGAGGGCATTTTGGTCTTTTAACAATCATGGGTGATTTTGTAATTTAGCCCCATCATGAGAAAATTATGATTTACAATATTTAAGATTTCCAGAAGTTTACCGAGCCTCCAAAACCATTCGAACTAACATATCCCAACCTTACGTTACTAACCAACCCTTCTAATGTATCCGGCTGTATCGTATATCTGAACGGTTGCTTTCATATTTCACCACCAGACTTGCCGTGGAGTAGTCAAACTTATATTCTGTGCGGAAAAACTTCCAACCTTATTTTAATATCAGGAGTGATTATCATACATGAGTGTGCTTCCTAACACTTAGGGGCGCTTTAGCCCTTAAAGTCTTATTAGAAATCTCAGAATTTCATCAAATGCATAACTGCATATTTGACTCAAGAGAGCTTTTCAGTCATTTTGGAAATTGGGATAAATCCACCATTTCTTTCTGAATTACCATTTGGTACTTCCATCATTCACGTACTCAAACGAGATTAAGTCGTCATAACTCTCCGCCCCTTTACAGACGATTCATTCATTACAAAACTTAAGGGTATAACGTCATTCAAATTAATCAGACTTTTCGGTGCTCGAGGGCATTACCGTCTTTTTGGTCATTACGATCATTCTTATTTAATTCACGCATTACTATCATAAGGATCGACTTAGGATTTCAACAATATTTCCAAAGAATTCTCATTCATGTGTTATACAGAGTTTGAGGGGAAAATCCAAGTTTTATAACACACGTATTGTATAATGGTGTCGGAGTCTTTCCAATAAAACATACATCTTAGGTAGAGTAAAATACACCATCAGGTCGAATGCAGGTTTCAGGTCATTTTCTTTACCAGAGGGGGTAGTTTAGTCATTTTTATAACCTAAGGGCATTTTAGTAATTTCATATCTAACATCTCATACTCCGCATTCTGAACATTGGTTCTTAGACACCATTGATAGAGTTTCAGATTTAACTGTATTATTATTATTATTAGCACTTTCGACACTTCGGGTCTATCAATATTCTTATCCGAGTATTTTGATCTTACTGACTCTCATACTTATTTTTCGTATCGAATTCGGCTTAAGCAGAGTTCACAAAACACTTCATCATAAGCATGCATGCGTTAACCGGATATCGACATGTACATAAAGCATACAAGAGGTAGTAGTGTATTACCTTAACTCCGAGCTACACCAGTCGATTCATAATACTTTATTTGACCGTACTCGAATCCCAAAATGGACGTCCCACGACATCTCAAACACCAAGGTATAAGGGTACCTTCAATTACACAGGTTAACGTTTTAGTCCTTATTCACAGAGCCCTAAATAGGATTAAACACATAAACACTTTTGGGTTCAAGGTCAGATTCGGAGGCTTTCGGATCAGAATTTTGCAAAACGGGCTTCAAAAACGGACTCAGTACGTCGAAAAACATAAAATAGGAGTTTTCGGAAAATTTGACTTTTTGGTCAACGATCAAAGTCAACGCTGACGTCAGCAGGTCAACGGTCAACGGGGTCAGAGTCAACTGGTCAAAGTCAATGATGACGTTAGCATGACGTCAGCAGTCAACAGAGGTCAACTGAGTTGACTCGGGCTGACTCGGACGAGTTGACTCGGCTGACTTGGACGAGTTGACTCGGGTTGACGGGTCGGGTCAGACAGGACGGGTCGGACGGGTCGGGTCGGACGGGTCGGACGAGTTGACTAGGTTTGGGCTTTGGGCCAAACCGGTACGGACCAGTTTAGACCGGGTTGAACCCGGTTTACTTACCCTAACGAATTTCGCCGGAAACCTCGCCGGAGGCTCGAAACGGCATGATTCCACCTGAAAAAGAATGGCATAATCGATTATACGACTAACCTAACCCACACAAGCCCGAAAATCACCGGAAAATGACCAGAATCCTTGTGATAAAACAAAAGATCGTCGACACTTACGTAGCTCCGATAGGGGCTTCGCCGGTGTCGGTTGGACACGAAACGTTGGGGGTTTTGCACGGCACAACGCGGGGAGTGCACTGGTGGTGTCGGTGGCACGAACGGGTAACTCAGGCCGCCGGAAAATGCCAAAAACCAAGGCGATCTCTTGGGTTCATCATCAAACCATTAGACTGATATTCACGGTGAACGGTGACCATTCACCGCGAGTGGGAGGCAGGGTTGAAGTCGGGGAGACACGGTAGATAAGGCTACAAGGGCGGTGGTGGCCACGGTCGGGCGGTGGAGGAGATCGGAGGTGGTGACGGGATGGGTTAGGTGAGAGGCTCTTAGAATTCTCTGGATGTTTTTTTTCACCAGACTTAGATCTGAAGGGTCAAATGGGATATTAAATTTGATTTAATATCCCGCTCAAACTTGATTCTAATATTTCTCCATGCAAAATATGACAGAATTGAGCACTTGGCTTAATGGTTTAGCATCTAAGGGGAAGGGAGGTGTGAGGTCGTGGGTTCAAAACCCCACAACTGAAATTCTTCTTCTTTTTTTTTTGAGTGTTACAAAGGGGGTTACATTTGGTGGTATCAGAGCTGAGTTCTCGAGTAATTTGGAATGGTTATATGGGTGATATATGTATGATTGCTTGGTATGCCTTTTAAATGGAAGCTTGATGTGTGAATTGTAAGTATGTTGTAGTTGTGATGCTATGCTATGTTGAAGCATGTTAGAGGGACCCATTGCCATATCAAAACTAATGAAATGAATTGTTTTTGAAAAATGAGCTTGAGTGCTTGGATTACTTACCTTGTTGGGCCTAATTATGTTTATTGCATTTGTGTTAGTGCATTGTTTTAGTGAATGGGACCTCGTAGAGAGACGAGAGTTAATACGCGAGCTATGGCTCAGAACGAGAATGAGGAGAATGTCGATAATGTTGTGGATTTACCTCCTCCTCCTGGTGGTGGACCACCTGGTGGTGGTGGTGCTGGTGTTGGTGCTGGTGCTGGGGTTGCTGGACCTGAAGCTGGGCAAGGGCAAGCTGCTCCTGACATGACAGTTTTGATACAAGCTATTGCTGGAGCCTTTCAGGCAGCAGTAGCTGGAGCTCATGGAGCTGGGCATCAGGGTGATGCTAATACTAGACTACCTTTGGAACGTTTGCGCAGTCTGGGAGGGACTGAGTTCAGAGGTTTGTCTGCTGAAGGTTCCGAATCTTGGTTGGAAAGTACCAAGAGGATACTGGGACAAATGAACTGCAATGATGTGCAGAAGTTAGGATGTGTGGTATCGCTGTTACATGATGATGCGTATACCTGGTGGACGACCGCTGTCTCCGGAATGGAGGAAGTTGATGTGACTTGGACGTTCTTTCTGAACGCGTTCAAGCGAAGGTATCTGGGTGTGTGATACCTGGATGAGAAGAAAAGAGAGTTCATGTCTCTGACACAAGGAAGTATGACGGTAGCTGAGTACGAGATCAGTTTGTCCGTCTCAGTCAGTATGCACCTGAGATTATCCCTGATGAGCGGGAGAGGTGTGAACGTTTCCGATATGGTTTAGTGGCGAACGTAAAGACCTTTATGCTTGCAGCTGAGTACACGGATTTTGGTGTGCTGGTTAGTAGGGCGAAGGACATTGAGCAGAACCTGGGTTTGTCTTCCAGGAGTGCTGGTTCTGGCTCGGGCAAGCGAGCTGCTGAGTATAGTTCCGGTGGTGGACGGAACAAGAGAGGACGAGATAGGAGGTATTAGTCTTCGACTAGGCGTGGTGGTGAAGGGCATGGTGCGCCTGTTCAGGGAGACAGGGCGAGAGCTGATCAGAACACGTGCTGGGTGTGTGGATCGCGTGGCCATTTGAGGCGTGATTGTCCTCGAGCAGCGAGGGAGGTTCAGGCTCCTGTTGTAGTGACTGGTAATTCGTGCTGGAATTGTGGTTCGGCAGACCACATGAAGAGGGAGTGTCCTTTGTTGGCCGGTGGTGGTCAGGGACGTGCTCCTAGAGTTGTTGCACCACAGAGAGGTCGTGGGCGCGACCGTGGTAACTTCCAGCGCAGAGATAATGGCGGAAGGAATGTGGCTCATGTGGTGGCTGTCCAACCTGAGGGTGGTGGTCAGGCTCGAGTGTATGCGCAGCGAGAGGGGAGAAATGACACGGATGTGATTGCAGGTACCTTCACTTTGCAATCCTTGTCATTACTTTCCTTGATTGATTCTGGATCTACACACTCATGCATATTGCGTGAACATGCTCAATTGCTTGGTTTGCCTGTTGAGTCTTTGGATGTTGGTATGTGTGTAACTAGTTCCTTTGGTGAGACCGTTGTGACACGAAAGTTATATAGAAGATGTCCCTTGGTTGTTCAAAATCATGTTTTTCATGTTGATCTCATGGAATTGCCATTCTATGGTTTTGACGTAATCCTTGGTATGGGTTGGCTTGTTGAACATCTAGCTGTGGTGGATTTTGAGAACAAGCGAGTTTCGCTGAAGCTTGCGGATGATTATGAGGTAGTGGTGGTTGGTGACAATGTGAAGTTTCTTGCCAATGTGGTGTCTACATTGGAGGCGAGCTGGATGCTGAGGCAAGGTTGTGAAGCCTACCTAGCCTTTGTGATGAATCCTAGCTCTAAAGAGTTGCGAGTGCAAGATATCAGAACTGTGCGAGAGTTTCCTGGTGTGTTTCCGGAGGAGTTACCTAGATTCCCTCCTAATCGTGAAGTGGAGTTTGGAATTGAGCTGTATGAAAACACAACTCCAGTGTCCATTACTCCTTATCGAATGGCACCTAAGGAGTTGAAAGAGCTGAAGACGCAACTTCAGGAGTTGCTTGATCGTGGTTTCATTCGGCCGAGTGTGTCACCTTGGGGTGCACCGGTTTTGTTTGTGAAGAAAAAGGATGGCACTATGAGAATGTGCATCGATTACCGTCAGCTGAACAAGTTGACTATCAAGAATCGGTATTCATTGCCGAGGATTGATGATCTTTTTGATCAATTTCGGGGAGCGGCTGTGTTCTCTAAGATTGACTTAAGGTCGGGGTATTACCAGTTGAAGGTGAAGGATGTGGATGTGCCAAAAACAGCTTTCAGAACGAGGTATGTGCATTATGAGTTCCTTGTGATGCCGTTTGGTTTGATGAATGCTCCTGCAGCTTTTATGGACATGATGAATAGAGTGTTCCATGAATATTTGGACA
This sequence comes from Hibiscus trionum, assembly GCA_030270665.1. Lineage (NCBI taxonomy): Eukaryota > Viridiplantae > Streptophyta > Magnoliopsida > Malvales > Malvaceae > Hibiscus > Hibiscus trionum. Next base: position 14,243,166 of record BSYR01000004.1, on the reverse strand, counting down.
AGTTTGTTGTGGTGTTCATTGATGATATCCTCGTGTACTCTCGTACTGAGGAGGAGCATGAGGGGCATTTGAGGATTGTGTTGCAGGCTTTGTTAGAGAATCAGCTTTATGCTAAGTTAAGCAAGTGTGAGTTCTGGCTCAGGGAAGTTGTGTTCCTTGGTCATGTGGTTTCTGCTGAGGGGATTCGTGTTGATCCTCAGAAGATTGAGGCAGTGATGAATTGGAAGCCTCCTAAGTCTGTTCATGAAGTCCATAGTTTCCTTGGTTTGGCGGGATACTATCGAAGGTTCATGGATGGATTTTCAAAGATTGCTGCACCTTTGACGAAGTTGTTGTAGAAGGATGTTAAGTTTGAGTGGACGGAAGCGAGACATCAGGCTTTTGAAAAGCTGAAGGCAACTTTGACGCAAGCTCCTATCTTGGTTCAACCTGAATCAGGGAAAGAGTTTGTGGTGTATAGTGATGCATCCTACGTTGGTTTGGGATGTGTGCTGATGCAAGAGGGTAAGGTGGTGGCTTATGCATCGTGTCAGTTGAAGGTGCATGAGCGTAATTATCCTACGCATGACATTGAGTTAGCTGCGGTGGTTTTTGCTTTGAAAATTTGGAGACATTGCATGTATGGTGAGAAGTGTACTGTGTACACGGATCACAAGAGTTTGAAGTATCTGATGTCTCAGAAGGATTTGAATCTTAGGCAACGACGTTGGGTGGAGTTGCTTAAAGATTATGATCTGACAATCGAGTATCATCCGAGAAAAGCTAATGTTGTAGCAGATGCTTTGAGTAGGAAGGTAGCAGTGGAGTTGAGGGCTATGTTTGCCAGTTTGAGCATTTCACGAGATGGCGGTCTTGTGGCTGAGTTGCAAGTGAAACCATCCTTGGTTCAGTGGATTAAGAATAAGCACCTGTTGGATGATTCCTTGGTCCCACATGTTCAGGATATTGCTGAGGATAGGCCATCAGATTTCTGTTTTAATGATGATGGAGTTTTATGTTTTGGGAGTCGGATAGTAGTGCCCAATGATGCTGAGTTGAGGCGTGCTATTCTGACTGAAGCTCATAGTAGTCCTTTTGCTATGCACCCTGGTAGTACTAAGATGTATCGTGATCTTCGTGATGAGTACTATTGGGTGGGTTTAAAGAAAGATGTTGCTGAGTATGTGAGCAAGTGCATGGTTTGTCAGCGAGTTAAAGCTGAGCATCCGTTTCCTTCTGGTTTGTTGCAACCGTTGAGGATTCTTGAGTGGAAGTAGGAAAGGATTACCATGGACTTTGTGTCTGGTTTGCCTTTGTCGCCATCGAAGAAGAATTCGGTGTGGGTGATTGTTGATCGCCTTACGAAGTGTGCGCATTTCTTACCTGTGCATACTACGTACACTTTGGACAAGCTTGCAGAGCTGTACATTGCTGAGATTGTGCGGCTGCATGGTGTGCCAAAGTCGATAGTGTCAGATAGAGATCCGAGGTTTACATCGCGTTTCTGGGAGTGTTTACATCAGGCTTTGGGTACACGGCTGAATTTCAGTACTTCTTATCATCCACAGTCGGATTGACAGTCTGAGCGTGTTATCCAAGTGCTAGAGGATATGTTGAGGTGCTGTGTGATTGAGTTTCAGGGTTCTTGGGAGAAGCATTTGCCGTTGGTGGAGTTTGCTATTAACAATAGCTACTAGGCAAGTATTCAAATGGCACTCTATGAAGCCTTGTACAGAGGAAGTGTAGGACTCCTGTTTGTTGGGATGAAACAGGTCAGAAGTTGGTTTCAATGCAAGCTTTGTTGAAAGGAACCACCGAGAAGGTATAGCTCATTTGTGAGCGATTGAAGGCAACTTCTGATCGACAGAAGTCTTATGCGGATTTGAAGCGTAAGGAGATTGAGTATGCGGTAGGTGACCGTGTGTTTTTGAAAGTTTCGCCTTGGAAAAAAGTGATGAGGTTTGGTCGAAAGGGTAAGTTGAGCCCTAGGTACATTGGACTATATGAGGTGATTGAACGTGTGGGTCCTGTTGCGTACAAGTTGAGATTGCCGCAAGAGTTGGAAAAGATTCATGATGTGTTTCATGTCTCTATGCTTCGGAGGTATAGATCAGATCCTTCGCATGTTATGCTTGTGGAGGAAGTGGAGTTGAATCCAGACTTGACCTATGATGAGGAGCCGGTGGAAATTCTGGATTCAGACAGTAAAGTACTTCGAGGTAAAACCATTGAGTTGGTAAAGGTGTTGTGGAAGCATCATGGTGCTGAGGAAGCCACGTGGGAAAGAAATGATGACATGTTGGAGCAGTTTCCGTACCTCTTTCCTCTAGGTAAATTTCGAGGACGAAATTTCTTAAGGGGGGAGAGTTGTAACACTCCAATTTTGGGCTTGGAAGTTTAGGGTCTGAACTGGACCGGTCTGATTTTCGGTTCGAATATAAAAGGTGGTTTTAGGGAAAGCCTAGTTCGGGTTGCATTAAAAATATGGAAAAATATCTAAAAATCCTCTTTTAATATATATAAGAGAGTGGTGAAATCAATTTTACAAAATAAGGTTTGGAAGTGTGACATTTCAAAATAGTGACTAAAATGTAATTTTTGAAAAGTTCAGTGGTGACTGTTTTGTAAGGATTGAAACTTTGAATCTTTAAGGAGCTAATTTAGCCAAGGAAGGATTTCTCCAGATTTTTCTTAGATTTTAATGACTTAATTAATGTTTATTTAATTTAATGAAAAGGAGAAAAACCAATTTTGAGATTTCATAACTAACTTTTGCTAAAACTTTCTCATCTCATTTTCTCTCAAAATTCCCTCAGCCAAACACATTTCCATAGCAACATTTCTTTTGATTTTCACACTAAATGATGAGGTTTCAATTATCAATTGATACCTATTCCTATCTACATCAAAACCTTTTGATTTGCTTATTGAATTTTCAAGGATTTTGGCTCTAATCAAGGAGAAATCTACATTTAGAGGTAAGGATGTTCTTCTCCTCTAAATACTCAGTTCTTTACTGAAATTCCCAAGTTCTCAATCCTTAAATTAAGTTTTATAAAAGGTTTTAATGTTGTGATCTTGATTTTGGCTTAAAACTCAAGATTTGGATTAAATCTTGAAGAAATTCGTGATGAATGTTTGGGCTCTATTTTGAGATGTCTTTTTAATGTATTTTGGATGTTTAATGATGTGTAATTGAGGTTTAATCAATGCAATCCCGAATAGGTTGATTTTCCTAAGTTTTTACTTGTGAAAATGGTGGTTTTTGGTGTGATCTTGGTGTTCTGTTATAGCTGGATGTATAAGGACGAGTTTAGGTTCTTTTTGGATGTTAATTGATGTTTAAGAATGTTTAGAAGTGATGGATCTTGCCTGGGTAATGTTGTGGAAGAGTTTGGAAGTGATTTCGGTTGTGTTTGGTAGCCGAAATGTTAGTTTTGGTGAGAGCAACGAGTTTAGGTGTAATGGCTGAAGATTTTAATGCATGATGATGCATTAATCCTCTGCTTTGATGTGTTTAAAACATGGGAGACATCTTCGGATCCTTGTGGTGTTGATCCGGAGGCTTGAACGGCGTTTCGGCAAGCTTGCGAAACAGAATTGGTGAGTGAAGTTGGGTTTTCAGCTTTGAAACCAATGTTTGAAGGTTTTGGGAGCTTAGTTTAAGTCTAAGCAACTTAACTAAGCTCAAGAGTAAGTTTTCGGAGAAACTCTCTCTTTGATGAACCATGAGATGGTTGGATGCAATGTATTTAATTTGCATGTTTAAATTCTGTTTTGAAAGCATGTTTTAGCATGATTAATGCTGGTTTTGAAAGCCATGTGTTGAAGGATGCTCAAGGTAAGAGATCCTTGGTTTGATATTGATAAATGTGGTTTTGATGCATAGTGATGCATGATGGTTTAATGTCTTTGATTAATGCTTTAAAACAGTGGATTGTTGATGATAATTGATGTATATTGGCAAGTGATGTGTTGGTTTTAAAGTACTTGAATTGGATATAGTTAGCCGGCTATAGGATTGAGTGCACCGTGAATAAAGTCACCTTGGATGTTGAGGGGTTGAAATTGTACCGTAAACTCCATCCAAGTACACTAACGAGATGTCTAAGATCATAATGGTGGTTAAAAGGCCATGTGAGGATCTTGTGTTGTGTGTCTCGTGTTCTCGTTAGTGATGTTATACAACTACCGATGAGTGATGTAGAGGGGTTGTAATTGTACCGTTAAACTCCATCACGGGTGTTGAGGGGTTGTGATTGTACCGGTAAACTCCACCTTGTGTGTTCGGTAGTGTGTATGAAGCGTATGGGACAACGCTTGTAATCCACGTATCCGATTGTGTTTTATGTTGAAAATGGTTATGGATTATCACTTGGAAGCCAATATGACACGTTGATGTTAATGAAGCATGAGATGCTTGTTGTGTATGCATTGTTGCATGAGAAATGATGTTTATGAGTTTAAAGGCCTTATGAAAGGTATTTTATAAAATGTATTATTGTGTTGTTTCTTTAGTGCATGCCTCACTAAGCAAATGTGCTTACGCTCTCTTTCTTGAACCAATAATACAGAGAATTGAAGTGCTTTAAGGGCATCAAGGTGGCTAAGAATCCAAGGGAAAGCTAAGCTCATGTATGGTGACTTTTTCACACATTATTAGTTTTTGGTAATTGGCAATGGGAACCTAGGTTGTGTTTTTGGGAGATGTTTTGGACTCCCTAGTTGTGGCATGATGCCTTAAATGTTTTGGATATGTAAATGGACATTTTGGTGCTTGCTTTGATGTTTTGATGGTTGTTTGCTTTGGATATTAGGAAGCATGCTTATAGACTTGTGAAATGTCTTAATTGTTGCCATGAATGTGTTTTGACGTTGCAAATATGTACCATGTATGTATGATGACTTGTGGGCATGATTAGGAGGTCATTAGGATGTGTTTGAGTGGTTAATTGAATGTTAAACCAGCAAATTCTGCACTTTCTGGGCAGTCCGTATCGGAACGGGCACTAACGTTTCGAAACGGGGGCCTGTAATGGCCTTCGTGTATCGAAACGGGTAGAGGCCGTTTCGAAACGAATTGGCCACTACCAAGCCCTGTTTCATTACAGGTCTCGAAAAAAACCCGCGTTTCGGAACGGTCAACCCCCCGTTTCGAAACAGATGACCGTTGGGCACTGATTTGAATGGTTTAAGGTTTGCAAGCTTTACGTTTTAGTCCTGAATTTTGTATATGCAATTGCTTGAGTTTGGGATGTCCGTTTGAGGTGAAATTTGACAGGGAAGCATGTGATATGATTAATTTGATATTGGTAATTTAAAAATCAGCTAAGTCCTTCATCTTTCTAGAATTTACATTTTGGTCCCTAACTTTTGTATGTTGTGCAATTGAGCCCCTTATTGCTTTCCGATCGCTGTGCTTTTCAAGTATGTTTTTCTCAAGGCTACGCCTAGGGTTAATATGCATCTAGACAAGATTAAAAAGAAAAAAGGGTCGTTAATCAAGGTTGACTTTCGGGTTGACTTTGGTTTTCCCCGAGTAATCTTCGTAGTTCGGGTCAACCTTCTAGGCCGGGCTAAGGGGGTTACAGTACTCGTATAGCAGAATCAGTTCTGTTAGGTATTTCATGCTTAGCAGAATGGTGAAAAGGTACCAGTATTCCTTGGTAGTACTGGTACAAGTGCAACATTGTCAATTACAAAGGTGACAATGCGTAGCAAAATGCATCAATGGTAGAAATTTATATAATAAGTTAATCATTGCCAAATAAGAAAATGTTTTGTACCTTTGGGGCCGTAAAACATTGCTTTAGTGAGAATGCATCAAGAATAGCTAACGCATAAACTGCAAGAAGTTAATAATTAGTAGACAAGATGGGAGGGCAAAATATTTATCAAGTCCGAACAAAAGGAAAGGTAACAATAAGCATATTACCATAGAAGGTGCATTTTCGGATATATTGAAAACATGATTGCCTTCATTCCATGGCTGTGATTGCTCCTAATTGATGCATACAAGGTAAGAGAAAGTGGGTAAAAATTTATTGCGGATTAGGATGGTAAAAGAAGAGTGACTCACAAATTCGTCATGTTCGTAACTTGGGTCAAAGTTTGGCGGTAAATCCATGTCGTTCTCAAAATAAGTTGACGTTGGGCCCACTGAAGGCGGTGGAAGTTGTAGCTTCAAACCAGGACATGTGTTTTTATTATGTCCATCGTTTCCACAAAATTAAAAATGTTGGGGTTTTGCGTTCCACACTTTTTTTCTTGCCTTTGTTTCCGTTTTCCTTTTTTTCATAGAGGGTCACAGATGTTGTGTTTACGCAGCGCACGAGAAGCGGAGTCTGTAATCGTACATGATTCCTCCAATTCTGATGTTAATCTTAATATGTCATCTTTGGTTTTTCGAAAACTCTCATCAGTTCAGAAGCTTTATAGGAAAATGTTGAAACACTTGATCAGAGAGATGCAAATTGAGCCATTTGCTTCATCTCAGGAGGGACATTGAAGTCTACAAAAGACAGGGCAGAAAGTTTTGCTTCTTTTGATCATCAATGTAGTATCAAGGATTTTGGGAGTGATAAAAAATCATGTAGCTTAATAACATGTAGTTGATGTCGACATGGTAGACCAAGTGTCTCAAATTTTCGACAAGAACAAGTCAAGGTCTCTGTAACCACATGAAGAATGATTTCCTACAGTTTCTTTGGGTCCTTGTACTTGGTCAAACGAAAAGTCTGATAATCTCCTGACTCGACTATTGGATGTACCAGACGATACAAATTCTCATGTTTATGTTCGTTCTGAAATATTGCAAAGGACTCCCGTGTATAGAGTTCTGCTGCACTCCCTTCTAGGTCATTCAATTTTGTAACCTAATAAGGTGTAGTGTTTGTAGTGTTGAAATCTTACCTTAACTCTGTAACACATATCGCGGTAATAATGTTCTCAATTGCACGAACAAGTTATATATACGTCTTCTTAGACTTAAGAACAGTTGCTAGCGAAGCATTCATAGACTCACACCTTTGTGTTGACCGTATCTTTGCGAAGAAGTACCCTGTAAGATATGTTTGTGCCCACAAATATGTTATGTGATCCTTCTCTATTATCCATGGATAGTGTTCGAGGTTAAATTGTTGAACAACTTTCTTCCACTCTCTTTCAAATTCTTCAACCGTCTACCTAGAGGACATACATCTTGTAAATTCATTACTGAATTTTCGGTCACCTATGTTTGCTTGTGCATTGCGAGCAAGATGCCAAGAACATATGTGATGTTGAGCCAACGAGAAAATAGTTTTTATAGCCCTTTGCATTGCCCTGTCACCATTAGTGACCACTGATATTGGAGACTTATTAAACATTGCTTCTAAAAATTTCTTTAACACCCATTCAAATGTATGTGCAGTCTCGTCAGCAAGAACTGCAATAGCAAAGACAATTGTTTGATGGTGGTGATTCACACCAAGTATAGGCATAAGATGTCGACCATACACATTTTCCTTATATGCGATGTCAAATAAAATGATATCATTGAAGCATGAGTAGTCGACCCTGGACGTTGAATCACACTAGAATAGATTAAGCAATCCCATCGACCCATCGAAAGAGTAGTTCATGTAGAAGCTGCCATCTATCTCTTTCTTACAATCAAAGTAAGCAAGTAAGGAATTTATATCACCATCAATTATTTCAGACCTTGCGGCTGCATCAAGGGAGTTGTATAGGTCTTTTGATAAAAAACCAACATTGTGGAAACTGTCTGATTGTTGCGTGTAATAATTCATTATCTTGGATGTTCCCAACCTAATAGATTTCAATGCTCTAGCCTGAAGAAGATATGCATCATGAACTTTTCTATTTGACCGAAGAAACGAGTGCATCAATTCCTCGCAGAGCGGATGATTATGCTCGGTATGGCAAAATGAAATATCCGACTTACAGGAATCCTGCAACATTACATGTACTCTAGCCATGCACCCGCTTCGTTTCAGAGCTCGGGGAGCATGTTTACGTTCACACTCTTTTACTGTTGCAATCCTAAACCATGCTCTTGAGCATTCAAATTGTTGTTTATTTACAGTACAATTTTTATGCACCCTAGTTGAAGCCCGTCGTACACTAAAGCCATTATTTGTTGCATACTCCTTATAAAAATCCCATGCCTCATTACGAGTGTCAAAACCATACCTACTATATTCCCTGGCGCAGCACATTGATCAGCATAGCAGGGACCATGTGAAGATGGTTGGCCTTGCATTGCAGCCGTGTCCTCCATAAGCTTTAAGTAGGAAAAAAGTTTAATACAACATTTAGAGTAAAATTATGAAAAAAACAACAATATCGATGTCGATGGTGTCAAAAATCATGGTTCAAAAATACAACAACTTATGTTAACACTTAAATTTAGTAAAGTGCCAAGAAACCTTACCTTTCAATGCTTTAGGTTTTGAGCTTTTTGTGTCCGAAGAATGGAAAATTGAGGAAGATCACGTTTGAGAACAATTTGTGGATGCTGTGTTCTTCCTTGTTCCTTCTATACCTATTTTGTGAAGGTAATGACCATTAATGGTCAAAATTAATAGGGTAGTTGTAAAAGTTATTGGTGTAATTAATAAGGTAAAACAGATGTAACTACATAATTTTGTACACAATGGGTAAGACATTTTGTAACAGGCCTTAGGTAAATATGTATGTGAAGTAGTATAGGTACTACCTTTTGACATCAGTAGTAACACGATATAAAAGGGGTTCGATATAATATCAATATACAAAAAAGTAAAAATAGGGACTGTGAGTTCATTCGATATCGATACTTGAGACTCGTACCAGTATTGAAACAACCATATCGGTATGCTAAGAACAATACCGATTATGTTCATAACCCTTGGGAACAAATATAATTCATAATATCGGTACTTGGGTCTAAGTACCCATACTAGTTGGTGGGACTATATATATCCGGTCAGTTTCCCTCCCTTTTTGTAAATTTCAGAACCCTACTCTCCCACGTCTTTTCAACAACCACCCATAAGCAACAAATTTTTTGGAATATTTAGGGAAGCTTAAGGGTTTCAAAGCAGAGGATCAATCGACAACTCGAACGTGCATCGACTAACACCAAAATCAGTTTTAGGGACCATTTTGTAAACTTAACAAGTTACAAGGGTTTTCCCAAATTTGATTCACCAATCTTTAATTAAACTCATTTCATGCATCTCCATAAAAACTCAGTTCAAAATAACCATGACAACACATTTAATTGCATGCATGACAAACAGGAACCAAAACGAAAAGAAACAGAACTTCAAAATATTCCAAAAACTGTCATAACAGCCAGCCGTTTCGTAATAACATGCCCATATCGAAAAGTGTGTATCGAAACAGAGGCACTTGTTTCGAAACGTGAGCTCGTATCGAAACTACCATTGACTCGTTTCGAAACAGGGTGTCATAGTAGCAAACCGTACCAAAACGAACCTCCCCGTTTCGATACCCCAAGGCATTTTCAAACACCCATTTCGAAACGGAAAAGGGTGTTTCGAAACACCTAGGCCTGCAAGGTATGATTTTTCTGGTTTAACACTTCATAAACCATCTCAAACCATTCCAACATACATTCAAACATGCTTACAACCAAAATACACTTCAGCTACCAAGTTCATATGGCAATAACATCATCAAAGCAACTCTAACACCATTAACGGATTCTAGATGCATGCTTCCTAGGAAAATCAAGCATCAAAAGCCAAATCTCAAATCCAAGCATAATCCAACATTTAAAGGCCATTTACATTTTCAAATATGCATACCTAACTTGTGCCAAACCAGAGAATACCAAACAACTAACATTCATAGTATTGGACACCCCCATTGCCTTTATTACACTAGTTCAAAACTGAGACATATATTCAATGAAGTCTCTTGGAAATCCTTGGAAAGTTGCTGCCTCCAATCACTTAATTTTCTGCATTGATGAGCAAAAGAGAGCATAAGCATACAAGCTTAGTGAGGAATTCTCAAAACCATTTCCACTCTTTTGAAAACCATCATGCCTTCTTTAAAAATCCATGCACTTTATCATTAAAATCAGCATGCTAATCATCATGCAACAAGCATTACATACTTCTCAACAATTAAACCATTTCTAAACAAAAATCAAGCCTTTCAAGCATATTGACTAATATGCAAAGCTTAGAGAGTAAAACATACATTTTCCACAATATGCATCATCAACGTTTCCATGAAATTTCAATCCATTATATTGGCTTACAAGTGATTAACAACATTCTCATTTCTCAAAAAGCATATAAGATACATGAATTACCAAGTGTTGTCCTAAACATTTCATACACTCTACCGGCATCTCAAGGCTCACACAGGGAAGCAACTCTCCACCATTGTGACACTTGTGGTGGAGTATTCGATACAATTACAACCCCTCAACACCACTCATCGGTAGATGTATAGCCCACTGACGAGAGACAAGACACATACGAGGTTCGTACTTGAGAGCTACCATCTACTGTTGCAACCTTAAACATTCCTCAATTGTTAGGGTACTTGGATGGAGTTTTCGGTACAATCACAACCCGTCAACATCCAAGGCGACTTGTTTATAGTGTACTCAATCCTATAGCCGGCTAACTATATCCGATTTCATTTTCAAAACACTTTACACAACATCACTTGCCAATATAACCCACATTTCATGCATACCTCATTGTTTTTCCAAAGCATTCAATATAAGCCATATTTCAAGCACTAAGCCATGCTTCACAAACTCATGCATCGACACATGCATACAAGGATCACTTACCTAGTGCATCCTTAAACCATATGGCATCATCAACCACATTTTATAAACTCAAAACATGCTTTAAAACAGTAGGTAAATGCAATAAAAACAAGTGCATCCAAAGGCTCATAGTAGCACAATCCAAGGAAGAAATTCACTTTACTTACTTCCGAACTTAGTAAAGCGTTTCAACCTCTTAGTAAGTTCCCAAAACCTTTTCTAAAAATGTTTCCATGCTGGAAAATCAGTTTCCACTCACCGACTTGCAAAACCCCACTTGCCGACGCAACAATCAACCGTCTGGAGCCACCAAAACCACTTTGATCGGTTTCGGAACACTATCCCCTATTTTCAACACATTAAAAACAGAGATTCAGTGCATCATAATACATCAAAACATCAACACTCAAAAGGAAACCCGCTGCCCTGCTCTAAAGCATCAAATTACTCATCCAAAATAACCGAAATCTCAATCGATTGATCTCTAAACTCAGCCCAGCCATCAACCAACACATCCAATACATTTTAACCATAAATCAACATCAAAAATCAACCTAAAACCATCCTTATACCTTCAGCAACTCAGATCTCACATTACACCCCAAAAATCCAACCAAAAACACCTTTAAAAACAAAGATCTCAAGGATTTCAGGATTAATATGATTATGACTCCATTTCAACACCATTATCTTTCCAAAACTTGATTAAAAACCATCATAAACAAATAATATCGAAACAACTCCAAAAATCACATTACATCATCTCTTTAAATTAAGATTTCACAATTTAATCAAAACCTCAATAAAACTTTAATAAAAAAAATGAATAAAGAGTCAAATATCATTAGAATTTCATTAAAGAACCTTGATTAGAGGGTTATCATGAAAATTACCTCCAATCCTTTCTTCTCCTCTAATTTGGCAAGTTTTGCTTTCAAGAATCTTTAAGAGATTTGAGAGAAATCACAAGAAAGATGTTGGAAATCAAACGAGAAAATGAAAGTGAAAGAAATTTGGAAAATGAGAGAATGAGAGAGTGTTTGGCTGATTTGAAATGAAGAGAATGAAAACGATCGTCAATTTTGTTTAACTAAAATAACTACCTTTTTAATTAAATCAATAAAAGCCACTTTAACATTTAATAAACCACTTAAAACACATGCCAAAATAGGGAAAAGGCTTAATTGCCATTAAGCTCCCTAAAGATTCTAAGATTTTGACTCTTTTTGAAAAACACCATTTTCCATAATTTTAAAACCTTACATTTTGGTCACTACCCAAAATGTACACTTCCCAAAACTTGTTTTACAAAATTGATTTAACCAACCTCTTAAATATAATTTTAGAGGATTTTTGGAATTTTTACCATATTTTTATCCCATCCCAAACCTTGATTTCCCTGAACCATCTTTAACATCTCGAACAACCGATCACCGGTTCCCCTAGCCTAACCCGATACGTAAAACACCTATGCCGTAAATCGGGGCATTACAAATCTTCTACTATTTTTTTCAGGCTTCCATTTCGAGTTACATTGTCTAGGCGTAACAAAGCCCCGTCATCATCAACATAGAGCGAGAGAACCCTTAATTCGCGTTGCTTTAACGAACCGAGAAGGAAAAATTTGCTCAGTCGGTTTGTTACTCACTTTGAATATTTTCCCTTGAGAGAGTAACAGATTCCTCGTGTTGCATCCTTGATTGATAGGACTTTACATTTCAAATATTTTCCCCTTCTTAAGTCATGGAAGTTCACCAACACTTTCAAACTTACTACTCATGTATTTCATGTTCTAGTTAGGGTGTTCTATTCAAATGCTATGTGTGTCTTAGATGAGGAAGGAGAACATACAGTTGCTATTAGGTCATACATGATGGGAAAAACTATCTTGCTTAATGTTGATGTTATCGGTAAGCATATTGGCTTAGACAATGTAGGTGAAGACAATGAAAAAGTAGTAGTTAAGACTCACTTATCTACAAACACTTGTGTAAACCAGTTAGATATCCATGATAGGTTGTTGCACCTTATGGTTTCATGGTGGTTTCAACCATCGGCTGGAAAGTACTCTTCTTTGAGAGTCTTAGACATTTGGTAGCTACATGCTTCCAAAATGCTAAACGAGTCAATCTGGCCTATATTATATTTAGTGAACTTGTTGATGTTGTTAACTATGCAACCACCAGGCATATTGAAACTCTTGTTTATGGTTGTATTCTTAGTAACATTTTCGTAAAAGAGGGTATTGATTGCTCATTAGATTTCGGCATTCCTTTGGAAATCCCCATAAATTTGAAAACCTTAAAGAAATGCCATTTTGAGCTTGTGGGGACCGAGTGGAAGAGAAAGGGGAAAATACCTACAAATGAGACCTTAGAGGATGTGTTGCGTGATGTTGACGATCCTATTAATGACCTTCATAATGATGTTGACAAATTAACCGCTGAGGTTGCCTTTCCCCCACGCTTTCATGTCATGATGGAGGCCTTTGATATTAGATTTGCAGCTATGCAATCTCATTTTGATGGAAGACTTACATACATTCACAATCAACAATTGGCCATGCAAACTCAAATGGAGGAACTTCGTTTTGTTGTTGTTGGTCGGTGAGACACATTGTCGGTTCAGGTAGCTACGACCTCTCCAGACTTGACTACCCTACCACCGCAGTCTGATGCTTAATAAAGTTTGTTATGTTGGTTTTAATGTTTTACAACAAAGACTTAGTTAGTTGTTATGAATTGTGCTGATAATACTTTGGTTATTTTCATACTTTATACTTTTTGTTTATGTTCATATGTTTCAAAACCTAATCTCATGTAATTATGGATGTTTTTGGTTTTGAATGCTACTATATTTTGCAAGATGTTTTAAGGTATTGTGTATATCCTTATATATTTCAGCACTCTCACCTACTTATTGTATTATATTCAAATTTTTCATTGTAAAATGGTTTAAAAATTTCCCAGAACCAGATCAACAATTCGATACCGATACAACATGAATAATACTTATGCACCATGAACAATACTGATGCACCATGAATAGTACCGATGCACCATGAACAATACCGATGCACCGTGAATAGTTTCGATGCAACTTGAACAATACCGATGCAACATAAATTCGGTAGTTACCTTGTTTACTATAGGTAATGTAACGAATTACGTAGGTTAGGTGTGATATGTTGTACGTATCACATTTCTCATGTGTTTTGTAACATAAAGAGTAATCCTTTAAGAGATAAGGTAGCTAAAAAATTCCTTACCAAAAGTTTGGTTGGTTTAAGATTTGGAGATATGGGGTAATAAATTCGGCAGTTACCTTGTTTACCATAGGTAATGTAAAGAATTACGCAGGTTAGTGATAAGTGCCTAAAAGTCCTATGTTTTCACCCTTTTTACATTGCATTATTGCTTAACCTACACCCATTTGAGTGGCATTATGGCCTTATATGCATTAATTACACTACTTTTACCTTTGATCCTGATATTTGATTTATTTGATGAAAAGGTACTGTTTTAATGCATGTTTGGTACTTGCGCAGATTTTCCCACTGCCGGGGCTGGTGATGCCGAGCAGGCAAAGAAGAAAAGGAAAGATGGTGCATAACGAGCTCGTGATAGATCCAGATCAAGCCAAGCCAAAGATGACAACTTCTACTGAATGAGGCTAAATTATGAAGAGGAAGCCTTATGGAGTAGATCCAGTAACAGACTCCTGCCGAGGCAGCAGATATTCTCTGCCGAGATAGTACACAGACCAACTGGCCGGAGGGCAAAGTATGCAAAGTGATAGCCGATTTGAAGAGCATAAAACGTTGGATTTTCCACAAACTTTGCATGGCTATCAGAGCACAAGAAGAAGGTGAAAGCATGGAAGGAAGGTTAAAGATGGAATTTGGCCAAAGTGGATAAAGGCATTAAAATTAAAGAGATTCACCTCTCTAATGAAGACAAGTCCAAGTCCAACTTAACTTCTTATCCAAGAAAGACTTTGCCCTACTTCTCTTCCTATTTAAGCAAGGCTTGACGCACACATTAGGGGGATTGAGGAATAAGAGAAGAGTCAAGAGCTTGAGATTAGGGTTTAGTCCTATGTTCTCCATGTCTATCATTTTCTATGTTTTGTAGGGTTATGATTATTTTGCTTAGTAGTTGTGAGAAAACAATTGTACTTTGTTTAAGTTTTTAATGCAATTTAGTTCAAGGTTTGCTTATTCTTGGCATTGATCTTATTCTTGCAATCTCATCAAGAGAGAATATTGCGAGGTTATCTATTTTTCTAATATCGAGAGAGTTAGACTCACGAAATGAATAAGCATGGTTTTCATCCCAACGGTGGAAGCTAACTCGACTTAGAGATAAGTTAGAGTTTTAACGGCTAAAAGAAGCGTGAGATTCATAGGAGTTTATCGTTGGTTTGCACTGAGAGGTATTATGAAGGCCCATTCATCAACAATGCTACGACTTAGAGATAAGGAGGAGCCATCAAAAGACGCTTTGCCGAACTTTGACATCATTTGCCGATCATCAAGGGATTGCCAAACTAGTACATCTTATTGCCGTGGTAGGGACGAAGGTCACTACCGAGGTAGTTTGGTGGTCATTGCATTAAAAAATTGAGACAAGTCAATTGCTTTCCACACTACGATGCCATCTAATCCGGCCCAGTCTCTCATCTTGATTTCTCTACTTTTACCTACATGCTTTACTTTATGATTTTTAGCTTAATTAAAAGGAAAAACTCTTTTATTTGTGTTTTTACCTTTTCTTTTCTTTTTCAGTGCGAGAAGATAATTGAAGGAAGCCATCCCAATCCCTGTGGAGACGATACTCTGGTACTTATCATTATATTACTTGAGACGTATACACTAATTGCGGAGCACCTTTTACACGCAACAAGTTTTTGGCGTCGTTGCAGGGGATTGGCAATAACGACTTTCGATTTAATTTTCTTGCACTTTTTATTTATCTGTTTTTCCGAGTACTAATAAACTTTGATTTTGTAGTGGTGCATGACCAGGGTGAACCCAAAGTATCCGCTCTACGACCTTGATCAAGAAATCGATCAAAGTTGTCAGAGACTCAAGCAACAAATAAGGCAAAAGATGACACATCAAGTTGGCAGCAACAATGCCAACAACAATTGGAATGCCAATGGGCATCAGGTTGCCGACGAGCAGCCAATTGCCGATGGGCAGCAGAATGTCCCTGTAGGAGATGGAGAAAATCTACAAATTCAATTCGCGCCAGTACGGAACCTAACTGCCCGAGACTACCTAGAAGAGGATATGAACGGACTAAATCCGGGAGTTGTTACACCAGAAATTGAAGCCGCCCAATTTGAACTGAAGCTTGTGATGTTCAACATGATCAATACCATGAGGCAATTTGGCGGCTCAACAACTGAAGATGCCAGACAACACCTCAAATCCTTCTTGCAAATTTGCAATTCATTTAAAATACAGAGAGTACATGAGGATATTTTGAGATTAAAATTGTTTCCCTATACACTGAGGGATAGGGCAAAAACCTGAGTAAATAGTATTCCAGCAGGATCAATTGGATCCTATAGTGATTTATGTCATGATTTCTTACCACGTTTCAATCCTATAAATTTAACCGATAAATTGCGTAAAAAAATCACTTCTTTTCGATTGGCTGACAACGAATCCATGCACGAAGCCTAGGAGTGATACAGAGAGTTGTTATACAAATGCCCATTGTACGGATTCCCATTGTGGACACATGTAACCATGTTCTATAATGTTGTTAACACGGCAACTAGGGTGATGCTTGATGCCTTGGCAAACGACATACTCCTAGACAAAGAACCAGAGGAAGCGATGGACATTCTGAACAGGACGACCAAGGACGACTATCAGTTCCCAATGGTCAGATGAGGAGGGATCCAAAGCCAACCTACAGTAAATGAAATAGGCTCCTCGAACTCAATTTCATCCCAAATTGCCACCTTGACAAAGTTGGTCATGAACATGCAATCACAAAACAATCACCAGGAGGTCAAGGTAATGGATTTATTATGTGAAATCTGTGGGGATAACTATGTTTCTTCTGAATGTCCACAGAATATAGAGTCGAGTTGTTTCGTTGGAAATTACAACCGGAACAACAACATGATGTCCAGCAACTACAACCTGGCCTGGAAGAAACACCCGAATTTCTCCTTAACCCCAACAATGCACTCAATCCAAACAATCAGAATGCTCCAGTAGAGGGGTTTCAACAAAACATGCCTCAGTAGTCCATGCCACATCATCAGTCTATGCCGCCGCAACAGTCTATGCCAACTAGTTCTTTAGAAAACACTCTTAATGCTTTCATGTCTCAGACTAGTGCATATATGGCTAATACTTATAAGTTCATAACGAAAATTGAAGCTTTTATGAACATGACCAAGATACGGCTGCAAAATAATGAGGCAATAGTAAAATCTCTAGAGACTCAAGTTGGGAAAATCGAACAGATCCTAAACACAAGGTTGACGGGAGGCTTACCTAGCGATATTGAAGTCGCTAAGGGAAAATCATATGAGCAATGCAATGCCATAACCACTCGAAGTGGTATTCAACTCAAGGAGTCCCAAGCTAAGTAAACAGAGCAGACAAAGCCAAAGGAGACCATTACCACCGCAATGCCCAACAACACTACCGCAACAGCAACCCCTGAAGGTAGTGCCTCAGCAGCACCTGCGGCAGTACCCACGGTAGAGCCAAAATTCAATACGTCGGTAGATCCTAAAATCAAATTTCCATGCAAAAAAGGAATAAAAGATATTCGACTACCTCCACCGTTCCCCCAAATACTAAAACAACATAAACAAGAATACCAATTCAAGAAGTTCCTAGACATCTTGAAGCAAGTACATATCAACCTGCCCTTGGTGGAAGCGATCAAACAAATCCCAAATTATGCCAAATTCCTCAAGGACATTGTCTCAAAGTGAAAAAGGATTGGGGAATTTGAAATTGTTGTTGTGACAGAAGAATGCATGGCAATGCTACACAATTGGATACCACCCAAGCTCAAGGACCTAGACAGTTTTCTCATACCATGTGCAATCAGAAATCATTATGTAGGGAGAGCACTGTGTGATCGAGGAGCAAGCATAAACTTGATGCATAAGTCAATTTTTGTATTGCCCCGGTTTTGGGCCTAGGTGTTTTGCGAGTCGGTTTGGGCCGGTGGAACCGGTATTAGTTGTTTGAACCGTTAAAAGGTGGTTTAGGGGAATCAAGGTTCGGGATGGGATAAAAATCTGATAAAAATTCATAAAATCTTATAAAATTGTATTTAAGAGGTTGGTTGAATCAATTTTGCAAAACAAGTTTTGGAAAGTATACATTTTGGGTAGTGAACAAAATGTAAAGTTTTAAAACTGTGGAAAATTGTGTTTTTCAAAAAGAGTTAAAGTCTTAGAATATTTTGGGAGCTTATTGGCAATTAAGCCTTTTTCTTAATTTGGCCTCTGTTTTAAATGTTTTATTAAAAATTAAAAGGCTTTTAATTAATTTAATTAAAAAGGTGGTTAAGTTGGTTAAGAGAAAAATTGATGATCATTTCATTTTCTTCATTTCTCTTCAGCCAAACACTCTCCATTTTATCTTAATTTCCAGATTTTCTTCATTCTCAAATTCTCTCTTGATTTCCAACTTTTCCTTGGTGATTTCTCTCATTTTCTTTCAAGTTCTTTCAAGCTAAACTTGCCAAATTAGAAGAGAAGCAAAGATTGGAGGTAAATTTCGTGCTAATCCTCTAATCAAGGTTCTTTAATGAAATTCCAAAGATATTTGACTCTTTATTTATGTTTTTGATTGAAGTTTTGCTATTGGTTTGATAAAATGATGAAATCGTGGTAGAAAAATGGATTTTATGTGATTTTCGGAGTTTGGTTGATTTGATTGGTTTGAGTTAGTTTCTAAGGTTTGAAAGGTTTATGATGTTGAAATATTGCTTAAATCATATTAATCCCGAAATCCTTGAGATCTCTGGTTTTTAAGGCGTTTTTGGGGTATAATGTGGAATCCAAGTTGTTGGAGGTATAAGGATGGTTTTAGGTTGTTTTTGGTTGTTGATTGGTGCTTAAACTGTGTTGGATGTGTTGGGTAATGGCTGGGCTGAGGTTAGAGATCAATCGATTGAGTTTTCGGTTGTATTGATTGGGTAAAATGATGCTTTAGAGCAGGGCTTCAGGTTTTCTTTTGAGTGTTGGTGTTGTGGATGCATTTTAATGCATTGAACCTCTGTTTTAATGTTTTGAAAACATGGGATAGTGTTCCGGAATCGAACGAAGTGTTTTTGGAGGCTTCAGACGTGTAATTTATGCGTCACCGAGTGTGGTTTCACAAGACGGTGAGTGGAACTTGGTTTTCCAGCGTGGAAACGTTTTAGAAAAGGTTTTAGGAACTTAGTAAGAGCTTGAAATGCTTTACTAAGTTTGTAAGTAAATAAAGTGAATTTCTCTCTCGGATTGTGCTACTTTGAGATTTTAAATGCACTTGATTTAATTGTGTTAACCTACTGTTTTAAAGCATGTATTGAGTATATAAAATGTGTTTGATGATGCCATGTGGTTTAAGGATGCACTAGGTAAGTGATCCTTGTATGCATGTGTTGATGCATGAGTTTTGAAGCATGGTTTACTGCTTGAGTTATGGCTTATCATGAATGCTTTGTAAAAACAGCGAGATATGCATGAAATGCGGATTATATTGGTAAGTGATGTTAAATAAAGTGTTTTGTAAATGAAATTGGATATAGTTAGCCGGCTATAGGATTGAGTGCACTATAAACAAGTCACCTAGGATGTTGAAGGGTTGTGATTGTACCGAAAACTCCATCCAAGTACCCTAACGATTGAGGATTGATTAAGGTTGCAACGGTTGAGGGTAGTTCCTGAGTGCAACCTTGTGTGTGTCCCGTCTCTCGTTAGTGGGTTATACAACTATCGATGAGTGGTGTTGAGGTGTAACACCCCAAATTTGGGCCTAGATGGTTTAGGTTTCGAATCGGACTGGTCGAGAAACGGTTCGAATCTTAAAGTGAGATTTAGGGAACACCTAGTTCGGGATGCTTTAAAAATATAGAAAAATATCTAAAAATACTCATTTAATATATGAAAGATTATGGTGAAATCAATTTTACAAAATAATGTTTGGAAATACTACATTTCAGTGTTGTGACCAAATCGCAGTTTTTGCTAAAGTAAAAATAGTGACTGTTTTGTAAAGGATTGAAACGTTGAATCTTTAAGGAGCTAATTTTACCAAAATGTTTTCATCATATTTTTCCTTAATTTGGGTGATTTTATTAATGTTTTAATTAAAGGAAATGAAGGTTAATTAAATGAGAAACTACCTTTGACTATTCATAACTACTTTTCACAAATTTTCTCTCATTTCATTTTCCCTCAAATTCTTTTCAGCCAAACACATTCTCTCCAGCAATTATACTTTGATTTTCACTTCATTTGATGAGATTTCAATCTTCTTTTGATTCTTAATCAATTCCTCATCAAATCCTCTTGAGTTCTACATTGAATTTTCAAGAAAACTTGCCCAAGGAGAAATCATCCATTAGAGGTAAGCTTCGTCCTTCTCCTCTAATGATCAGTTCTTTACTAAAATTCCCAAGTTATCAATCCTTTGTTAATAATTTTTGAGTGGTTTTAATGTTAGAAACAATAAATTGTCTTGAAACTCAATATTTTGGAAGATATCTTGAAGATTTTCGTGGTGAATGATTGGGCTCTGTTTTGAGGTGGTTTTCTAATGTATTTTGGATGTTAATTGATGTTACAAATGAGGTTTTATCAATCAAATCCCGAATAGGTTTGGTTTCCTAAGTTTTGTATGCTAGAATGATGGTTTTTGGGGGGATTTTGGAGTTCTGTCATAGCTGGAGGTATAAGGACGAGTTTGTAGTGGTTTTTGATGTTAATTGATGTTTATAAATGATTAGAAGTGATGGATCTTGGCTGAGCTTTGTTTTGGAAGAGTTTGGAGATGTTTTTGGTTGTGTTTGGTAGCCGAAATGAGGTGTTTGAGTAAAGTAGCGAGTTTAGGTGTGTGGCTGTTGATTTCAATGCATGATGATGCATTAATCCTCTGATCTTATGTGTTATAAACAGGGCAGACATCTTCGAACGCCTTTGGTGTTGATCCGGGAGCTTAGACAGTGTTTCGGCGAGCAAGCGAAACGTAATCGGTGAGTGCGTATGGTTTTAGAAGTCCTTGAGGGAAAAAGCATCAAGGTTTGGGGATTTAGGAAAGGTTTGAAACACCTTCTTAAGTCCGGAAGTTAGTATTGGCTAGATTGCTCTCTTAAATGTGGTGGTTGCCCCTAAAATGCTTTTAGATGCTCATGGTTTGAGATAGATAAATTCCTATTGTTTTTATGCATGTTTTATTGCATGAGATGATGCTTGAAATGATTTCATGAAGAAACATGTTGCATGGTTGAGATTTGAGCTTTTGTTTAAAGCATGACAAATGTTATAGTTTTGAAATGATATGAGAATTGTTGCATGAAAAACAGTAGGTGAGATGATGATTTGACATAATATATTGGCATAGATGTTGAGATACTTACCAGATATAATTGATCGATCAATAGGATGAGAGTGCACTATAAACTAAAAATTCGTACGTGCTCTTTGGTTAATCCAAAGGGAGAGAACCGATGATGGGCATTCCATCGGGTAGGACTTGGTGAAATATCCAAGCTTTGTGGCGATGAGAGATTCCGCCATGTGAGTACGGTGATGTGAGATTCCACCGAAAATTATGTTACTAGACGAGTGAGTACGGTGATGGTAGATGCCACCGGAAGTGTCTAGTGAGTTGTCTGCATATCCGAGTAATAATGAGATGTGAAATGCCAATATAATATATGGCAATGCTTTTGACTCACACGTACCTTGATGAAATGTATTATGCTATGAGAAATGAATATGAGATTTGTATATGAAATGCTTTGGTGTTACAAGCAGGAGTGTGGCTTGGCCATGAGTTTTGCATTGGTTTAAATGCATGAGATAGACTTGAGGTAAATGTGTTTTCAAGGAGATGTTGCTTTGAATGGTTTTCAAGCATGAGATAGAATGAGCATGTTGTTTAAAAGCTTTTGAGAAAGTGTTTTCAAGAAATGCATTATTGTGTTGGTTTTCTTTAGAGCATGCCTCACTAAGCATTTGTGCTTACGTTCTCTTTTACCAATAATGCAGATTATTGGAAATGTTGTGATGTTAAGGAACATATTTAAGACTCTCTAACAAGAGCATGGCATCAAACACAAAATCACATAGTCTAAAGGCATGCTCCCTAGTCTTAAACCAATATAAGCAACCAAATCTCAAACCAAACATTTAAGACCAATTACAACCCATAAATGCCAACATAAACATGCCACCAACTTAGGGAGTTCAAAACACATCTCCCAAATACAACCTTGGTTTCCCATTGCCATTTATCAAAACTAAAGTGTATGAAAACATCACCATACATGCTTACCTTGTGTGAGCCTTGAGATGGCGATAGGGTGTATGAAGGGTTTGGGACTACCCTTGTTAATCTGTGTATCCGATACGTTTTTGAGAATTGGAAATGTTGTTAATCACTTGTAAGCTAATATAATGGAAAAGAGATGTTATGGAAATGTTGATTATGCATGTTATGGAAAATGCATGTTTTACCTTAAGCTTAGCATAATGGTATTTATGCTTGGAAGGCTTGAAGGTTTTGTAACAATGGTTTAACTGCTGGAAAGTATGTGTTTTATGTAGCATGATGTTTAGCATGCTGATTTTAATGTTTAAGTGCATGGTTTATCAAAGAAGGCATGATGGTTTTCAAAGGAGTGGAAACGGTTTTGTTGCATTGATGGTGTTTTTGGTTTTGAGCTTTCCTCACTAAGCATGTTGTGCTTACGCTCTCTTTGTCCATCAATGCAGTCAATTTAAGCTTTGGAGGCGGCACTTGCAAGGGATCAGTGGGAGACTTTGATTGATGGTAAGTTTTGGTTTTGGACTAGTGTAATAAAGGAAATGTGTAACCCCCTCGACTCTGCTTGGCCGATAGACCGAACCGAATGGATCACATGGGGAATATTGAAGTAAATCGGGAAGGTTTACCTCAATAAATGACTTTTTTCCCTTTTAACTTGTCTAGATGCAACTTAGGTTCCTATGTGTACGCACACAAGCAGCGGATGAAACTTCGTCACAAACGCCTAACAACTATAGCCAATTAAGGTTCTAGGAACCATTTTGTAAATTTGATAAATGAGGAGGGTTATTACCAAATTCAAGTTACCAATCTTTAATTAGATTCATTACATGCTTATCGGTGAAATCCTAGCTCAAAATGACCTTTAGAACCCATCCAATTTCATACAAGGCAACCAAGGACAAAAATGTAAGAAACATAAACTCAGAGCAATTGAAAAACTGCATTAATGGTCGGACGTTTCGGAATGGAGAGCCCCGTATCAGAATGGACGTTTCGAAACACAGCTGACCGTTTCGATACGCGAGTTCGTTTCAAAACACTTTAAAACTCGTTTTGGAATGATGGTTCACAGAGGAAAAATGTTCCAGAACATGCCTCACCGTTTCGAAACATGCAATGGTCTTTCGAAACGCCTGGTCCTGCAATGTTTGAAAATGCTGTTTTAACTCCATTTAAACCATCTGAAACTATCCCGATACATGTCCAAACATATTAGCAACTCAAAAACTCATCGACAACAACTTATACGAAGCATATACATCTTTAGAGCATCATTCACAAAATCAAGAGCGCTATTGTAGAGCGTTTGAGTGTTCTCTATTTATGAGTGCAAGTGCACACTCCTGCAAGTTATAGTATAAAAGATATCGTCTCCCACAGGGATTGGACAACTTGATTCAAATTATTGATCCTGCACAAGAAAAGTAAATGCACAAGTAAGGTGGATGTTGAGAAGAAAAGTAAAATAAAAACACAAGTAATTAAAAAGGAGGTGATTAGATTGATAGAGAGGGTAGGGTTATGCTGCTTCTTAGTGTGAAACTGCGTTGAATAGGTCAAGTTGTTTTGCGCTGCCAAACTCTGCTGCCTCGGTGGTGGATGGCAGGTGGACTACTGAGACCCTCTCGCTGCCTCGGCAGGGGAATGGAATTGTGTCTCGGTGGAAAACTCGGCAGAACTACAAGGCTCGTCAGAACGCTTCGAAAGTGACTCCACTTATGTCT
The DNA here is from genome assembly GCA_030270665.1 of Hibiscus trionum. NCBI lineage: Eukaryota > Viridiplantae > Streptophyta > Magnoliopsida > Malvales > Malvaceae > Hibiscus > Hibiscus trionum. The sequence goes on along the minus strand of BSYR01000004.1, from coordinate 14,219,132 downwards.
AAGTCAGAGTTCTGTTGATGCCCACTGCAGATAATACCAGTCGCGGCGTGAATCATGCAAAGACATCAATGTTGATTCGTCCTCTTTTAGCCGCCTTAAACCCTTAACCTATGTCTAGGCCGGATTGATCGCACCATCTATAGATGAAATCGTACTTACTCCTTTCGTGAGTTTGACTCTCTCGATACCAAACAAATGGATAGAATTCAACTAATCTTTCACCTTAATTGAAAACTATGAAGAACATGGAATAATTAAACCTTGTAATTTTATTTGCAAAAACAAACTTGAAATCCTAAACAACCGTTCTCACAACTAATTACAACATAACCCAAACCAAAGGAGAGAATTAGAACATGTCGGCGGCAAGAAAACCTAAACTATGCCTAAGGAAAACCTAAGCTATTTTTAATTAGAATTACAATGGGTATATATAGGCATTATCTAGGTCTTGTTCTTCTTGAGGTAGAAGTCTTCAAAGTAGCTTTCCACATTAAATGTGACTTTAAACTCTGACTTCTTTGAGTTGAATGTGGACTTTATCATGTTGCCTTGTTCCGCAAGCAATCTCGAGATTCATTATCGGCGGCTTTGTCCGCTACCACAGATGTCGAAAAATTAAGTGGACAACATCGAGAGAATCATGATTTTCTGCTCTACAAATTGCACTCCGGTTCTCCAACTCTATAGCCTGCTGTCTTGGGCGGCACAGTGGGCGGCGGCAGCTACTCGGCAGCTGTTGTCTCTGTCTGGAACTGCATCAGTACAGCTCCTTAGTTCGCTGCCTCAGCATCACATCCTCAGCTCCTCTTTCCCTATGTCAGCCTCTGGTACCTAAAACCAAAAGTACACTAAAAGAGTACATTTCTTTACCAAATAAAGGATAATCTTGAAAAACATGGCAAAGTAAAGAAATATTGTAAAATACAATGCATGATCCTAATTATGCATAAAATGTACTCAAAAACATCAATAATATGAGATGGAATGTGCATGAAATATAGAACTTGTGGACACTTTACAGCTATAGGCATGCTTTCTAAGAGTTAAAAGTACCAAAAGGGCAAATTGCATATCCAAGCATAAACCAAAGCTTAAAGGTCATTCAAACAACCAAATATGCATTTCAAACTTGCACAAATACGGAAAACACTAAAGCAACCAACATTCATAACATCGGACGCCGCATTGCCTTTATTACACTACTTTCAAAACCAAAACTTACCTTCAATCAAAGTCTTCCACCGATCCCCTTGCAAGTGTTGCCTCAAAAGCTTAAATTGTCTGCATTGATAAACAAAGAGGGCATAAGCATACAAGCTTAGTGAGGGTTGCTCAAACCAAAAACATCATCAATGAACAAAACCATTTTTCACTCTTTTCAAAACCATCATGCTTCCTTTGACAAAACATGCACTTTATCCACAAAACCATTGTAATAAACACCATGCAACACGATACATATAAATCCAACAATTAAATCATTGCTACTCATAATACAAGCCTTCAAAGAATAATCACCTTTATGCTAAGCTAAAACCAAAGCATGAACCTTTCAAATTATGCATTAACAACATTTTCCACAATGTTTCATTTCATTATATTAGCTCAAAAGTGATAATCACATTCTCAAAAATATATCGGATACACAGATTAGCAAGGGTTGTCCCAAACCTTTCATACACCTTACCGACATCTCAAGGCTCACACACGGGAGCAACCCTCCACCATCGTGACACTCGTAGTGGAGTATTCGGTACAATCACAACCCCTCAACACCACTTATCGATAGTTGTATAACCCACTAAAGAGAGACGAGACACACACAAGGTTCGCACCCGGGAGCCACCCTCAAACGTTGCAACCTTAAACATACTTCAACCGTTAGGGTACTTGGATGGAGTTTTCGGTACAATCACAACCCCTCAACATCCAAGGCGACTTGTTTATAGTGCACTCAATCTAATAGCCTGCTAACTATATGTGATTTCATTTATAAAACACTTTATACAACATCACTTTCCAATATAATCCATAACACATACAAAAGTTTTTACAAAACATTCATGATAAGCCATAAATCAAGCATTAAACTATGCTTTAAACCTCATACATCAACACATGCATACAAGGACCACTTACCTAGTGTATCCTTAAACCACATGACCTCATCAACCTCATTTCTCATAATATTCAAAATATGCTTTAAAACAGTAAGTACTGCAATTAAAATCAAGTGCAATCAAAGGTTCAAAACTAGCACAATCCAAGAGAGAAATTCACTTTACCTACTTCCGAACTTAGTAAAGCGTTTCAAGCTCTTACTAAGTTCCCCAAACCTTTTCTAAAACGTTTCCATGCTGGAACACCAAGATCCACTCATCGACTTGCGAAACCACGCTTGCCGACGCTACTATCGATCGTCTGAAGCCTCCAAAATCACTTCGTTTGATTTCGGACTATTATCCCCTATTTTTAACACATTAAAACAAAGGTTCAATGCATTAAAATGCATCCAAAACACCAAAACTCAAAAGAATTCCCACAACCCTGCTCTAAAGCACCAAATCACTCATCTGAAACAACCGAAAACTCAATCGATTAACCTCTAACCTCAGCCCAGCCATTACCCAACACCTCCAACACATTTTAGGCATTAATCATCATCAAAAAACAACCTAAAACCATCCTTATACCTCCAGCAACTCGGATTCTTCAAGAACACCCCAAAAACTCAACCAAAAACACTTCAAAAACCAAGAAACTGAAGGATTTCGAGATCTCTATGATTAAGACTCTACTTCAACACCAAAAACCTTTCAAAACTCATTTAGAAACAATCTCAAACTAGCCAAATCAATCAAACTCCGAAAATCACATTAAAATCCATTTTCTATCAAGATTTCAATAGTTTATCAAACTAACAACAAAACCTCAATCAAAATAATTAATAAAGAGTCAAATATCTTTGGAATTTCATTAAATTACCTAGATTAGAGAGTTGGCACGAAATTTACCTACAATCCTTGCTTCTCCTCTAATTTGGCAAGATTTTCTTGAAAGAAACTTGGAGAAAATGAAAGAAACCAACAAGGAAAAGATGGAAATCAAAAGAGGATTTGAGAGTGAAGAAATTATGGAAATTTGAGAGAAAATGGAGAGTGTTTGGCTGAAGTGAAAGAGAGGAATGTAAAGCTTGTCAAAAATTTTGTTAACCGATTAACTAACTTTTTTCATTTAATTAATTAAAAGCCTTTTTAATTTTCAATAAACATTTAAAACACATGCCAAATTAGGGAAAATGCATAATTTCCAAGTAGCTCCCTAAAGATTCTAAGTTTTGGACTTTTCTTGAAAAACCTATTTTTTCCAACTTTTAAACCTTTACATTTTGGTCACTACCCAAAATGTATACTTTTGAAATCCCGTTTTGTAAAATTGATTTAACTCACCCCCTAAATATAATTTTAAAGGATTTTAGGAATTTTTATCCCATCCCGAACCTTAATTTCCCTAAACCACCTTTTAACGGTTCGAACAACCGATACTGGTTCCACTGGCCCAACCCGACTTGCAAAACACCTAGGCCCAAAAACTGAGGCGTTACAAAATGGGGGCCGTCCTATGCTATGAATGTTGATTGTTTGGTATCTCTCTGATTTGATGCAAGTTTGGTATGCATACTAGGGTATGTTATGGCTTTAAAGTGTTGGTAATTGCTTGGATTTGAATTTTGGACATTTGGTGCTTGTTTCCCTAGGAATGCATGTCTTTTGTCTCTTGTTGTCGGTAACGGTGCTATGATGATGCCTATGCCGCCTACACTTGGTCATTGATGTATATTTGTGATGCAAACATGTTTGAGCATGTGTCAAGATGGTTTCGTATGATTTAAATCGAGTTAAACCAACATTTTAAAACATTGCAAGCCCAGGTGTTTTGAAACACCCTTGCATGTTTCGAAACGGGGGCTTGAAATTGCCTTGGTGTTTCGAAACGGCGAGGCATGTTTCGAAACATTTTGCCTCTATGAATCCTTGTTCCGAAAAAGAGTCTTAAAGTGTTTCGAAATGAACCTGCATATAGAAACGACCGTTCTGATATAGGGCTCACCGTTTCGAAACGATTGGTAGTTAATACAGTTTTTGGAATATTGTGAGTTTCTATTTTCTTATATTTTGGTCCCTGTTGATCATGTATGCAATTGAATGAGTTCTAGTGATCGTTTTGAGCCGAGATTACATAGAGAAGCTTTTAATGAACTTAATTAAGGGTTGGTAATCCGAATTTAGTAATAACCCTAATAAATTGAAAATTTACAAAATGGTCCTTAAACCTTAATTTGGTTGCGATCAATGAGCGTTCATGTTGTTGTGTTATCTGCTGCTTGTGTACACACCTAGGAACCTAAGATGCATCTAGACAAGTTAAAAATTTAAAAAAATTAGGGTCGTTTATTGAGATAAACCTTCCCGGTTTACTTCAATATTCCTCGTATTATTCGTTTGGTTCGGTCTATCGGCCAGGCTGGGTCAAAGGGATTACATTTTCCCAAAATTTGGGAATTGGAAAAGCCACACCGACCGTCGTGATGCTACAACTTACCGGTAGATCCTATGTGCAACCCGAAGGGAAAATTGAGGACATATTGGTAAAAGTTGATAAATTTATTTTCCCAGCCGACTTCATAAAATTGGATTGTGATGCAGATTAGAGTGTACCAATCATCCTTGGGATACCATTCCAAGCTACAGGGTGAACTCAGTTTGATGTCAAAAAAGGAGTGCTGACAATAAATGTAAATGATCAACATGTGAAAATCAATGTATTGAACACCATGAAACATGCTGATGAACCAGAAAAATGTCAGGCAATCCAGGACCTAATTGAGTCAGACATTGACATAGAACCACACTGCATTGGCAAGAAAACTGAACACTGCCCTACTAGCAACATTGGCCACTACCTGGGCAACTGTCGCGGCAGTATGATGACATGACCTGGAGATACAGAGGCAAAAGCGCATGATGATCATGAATTCAAAGATACTAGGCAGAGATTGCAGCATCACTCTGGGCTGCATGTCGTGAGGAATAAAAAAGTAATCAATTTAGGAGATGCATGCACATGCACCCCTTTAGTGTCTTAACCCTTTCTCTCTACCTTTTTATTTTTAATTTTTATATTTAGTTTTATTTTAGTTTTTATTTTCAACATTTTTAATCTTTCATTTAGGAATAAAGTTTTATTTTTATCTATTATTTGTTTTCAGGTTGGAGATCAAGAAAAAAGGAAGAGATGAACCAACGGCTAAGTGAAGAGAAACCGCTGCTGCAACGGCATGATCTGCCAATGGGCAGAAAAATGCAACGGCATAATATGCCAACAGGGTGAAAAAGTTGCAACTGCTACATTTGTAATGAGCAGAAAACTGTAACGGGCAAAAAATAGCTAATAACAGCTAGAGATGCCGCTCCGCATTTAATGTCGCACGACATGGCTTTCCAAAACCCTACATAATGGCCACTCTTCTCTAAACTGTTCATAACTCAACATTCTCTTCTACTCTCTTGCACTCTCCAAAAGTTTAGAATTTTCTTTTACTCTCTCACAACTCACTCAATTTTTTAGAATGGCCCTCAAATTAAAAAAAGGAGAAAGCTCACGCTCGGCCGAGGCATCAACGTACAAACACTTCGCACCGCTAGAGGTAGAGAGACACTTCAACAAGCACTTAATAGCCCGCCAAGTATGGGAGGAGCAAGGATTTCAATGCTCCGATGAGCCAAAGTTCAGCCTTGACCACTACCTCTTTAACAAGGTCGACCACCAAAAGTTGCAAATATTTTGCCTCCAACCCGAACGAGCCAACATAATAGTGGTATGAGAATTTTACGCCCACAATCCGAGCTCGACCACACTCTTTGTTCACGTTCGGGGCAAGGGGATAAGGTGGATACCGATGCCATAAATCTCTTATATGGCATCCACATAGAGAGGGACGAGCATGCAAAATTCGTCGAGTCCTTGACGGAGGAAGACTACGAGTACATCAAGGAAGAACTTTGCTATACCGACACGACATGGAACGTTGGGGCACACAAGGGCTCAATGAATCAGTGTCAGTTGCGGCTAAAAGCCATGCTGTGGAACACATTTGTTAAACACTGCCTCATGTCCACCTTGCACAACAGCACCGTCGATCGGCCTAGGCTTGCACTCATTCACTCTATTTTAAATAAACGTATTATTAATGTGGGTGGCATTATATGTCAGGAAATTCACCAGTGTAGCCAAAAGGAACGCGGCCCCCTATACTTCCCATCACTCATCACCGGCCTATGCACCAGACAGAAGGTACCAACCAATGACGCCGATTAGTACATGCCTCCAAGGAAGGGATGGGACAGAAAAACATACTACCAGCTAATGCAGATCACGGAGGCTGAACTGTGGCAATCTATGCCAATGCAGGGCCCTGCCGCGACAACATCTAGGGAAGATGTTCCAGAGACGCTACAATCCACTGCCCCGACAACCACCCTCTAGCAAATTGCCGAAAAATTAGAGGACATGGGCAGACCGCAACGCCTATTTATGGCCTTCGCAAGGGACTTCACCACCTCCATTGTCCAAGTGATTCAAGAGAAGTTCCCTAACCACACCGTCCAATTCCCTCAGTTCCCTGCCGCCGCCTCTACCACAGCTGCCCCAGAACCACATGCCACAACCGCCCCAGCGCCCTATGCCGAGGCCACACCTACCACAGCTACTACCCAGGCCTCACCAAGGCACTCTGCCAGGGCACGACTAGACACTCCTATAGGTTTTCTGGTCAGAATAGAAGGCTTCTCCAATTGGACCGAAACTGCCCAATCCGTCCTCCGAACATTCGAAACTGCCAAACGCTAGGCATCCACCTTGGACGCCACAGAGGAGCTCCACATTGACACAGATGGAGTGGAGGAAGAAAATTCCCCGGCCAAGCCAAGCCTGACCAAGCCAACCCCCATACGCGCATCCAACTACCAAGAGAAACAAAGAAAGTCAAGCATACGACCTGTAAAGGGAGAAAATTGATCATTCAAAGAGATGACGATGACTCATTCGAGTCCATCTATTTTTTTTCTCTCTTCCTTTTATTTTAATGCCCTTAACTGTTGTGCTTAATTTTTTTTCTATCATTGCATTTGTTTTTAATGCACTAAGGGCAATGCTTGTCTTGAGTTTAGGGGTGTAGGTTCTGCTGCCGAGAGGCATTGTTCTAATGCGGCATATTAATATCATTTTTATGTAGTTCTGTTATATATACTTGTCAATTTTTTTACTCCACATATTGCCTTAGCCAAATGAAGCTTATTCCTTGGCAATGCTCTTTATCAATTGCCTTATTTTAATTTAATTGAATTTTCTATCTTGGCCATAGATACCTCTCTTCTTACCATAGCTTTGAACTGTTTAGAGCCTTTAATTTTAAGATGCATAAGGAAGATAAAATTAGGATCATACTATGAGATTAGAACTTTAATACACTTCTGTGACTTGTATGATTTAAGGAGTTCTAGTACACTTAGGACATATACTTGCTTAGAAAGAAATTTTTGGGTAAAAAGTTAGAGGTGCCTAACACTAACTCTAGCTTAAGGAAGCCCTAGAGGTGCCCGAAACCGACTCTAGGATAATCATTAGAGGTGCCCAAAATTAGCTCTATTAGGTTACATTGCTTGAAAAAAAAAGAAAAAAAGTACCCAAGTTAAGTAGGTTAATACTTAATTGTTTACTTAGAACCCGAATAATCATCTTGTTCACAATGCATGCACACACTCACAAGTCTTATAGTTTGATACCAGGGAATTTCTAAGGCATCCAAAGATTTAAGGGCTGAGAATTCTTTGCTATGGTTTTGAGAGAAGAAGGAAAAGCAAGACCAAGGAGGACCTTCATGAGGATTAATGTTTTGGTGATGGATGGTTTGCATTTCTTGAGGAAAAATAATAGTTCGAGTTTGGGGGTGTGATAAGTGCCTAAAAGTCCTATGTTTTCATCCTTTTTACATGGCAATTATTGCTTAACCTACACCCATTCGAGTGACAATATGGCCTTATATTCATTAATTACACTACTTTTAACTTTGATCCTGATATTTGATTTATTTGATGAAAAGGTACTATTTTAATTCATGTTTGGTACTTGCGCAGATTTACCCACTGCCGGGGCAGGTGATGCCGAGCAGGCAAAGAAGAAAAGGAAAGATGGTGCAGAACAAGCTCATGACAGATCCAGATCAAGCCAAGCCAAAGATGACAGCTTCTACTAAAGGAAGCTGGAGTATGAAGAGGAAGCCTTACGAAGTAGATCCAGTAACAGATCCTTGTCGATGCAGTAGATATTCTCTGCTGAGGCAGTACACAGACCAACCTGCTGGAGGGTAAAGTATGCAAAGTGATAGCTGATTTGAAGAGCATAAAACGCTGGATTTTCCACATACTTTGCATGGCTATCAGAGCACGGGAAGAAGGTGAAAGCATGGAAGGAAGGTTAAAGATGAAATTTGGCCAAAGTGGATAAAGACATTAAAATTAAAAAGATACACCTCTTTAATGAAGACAAGTCCAAGTCTAACTTAACTTCCTATCCAAGAATAACTTTGTCCTACTCTTCTTTCTATTTAAGCAAGGCTTGACGCACACATAATGGGGATTAATGAATTAGAGAAGAGTCGAGAGCTTGAGATTAGGGTTTATTCATGTGTTCTCCATGTCCATCATGTTTTAAGTTTTGTAGGGTTAGGATTATTTTTCTTACTAGTTGTGGGAAAACAATTGTACTTTGTTTAAGTTTTTAATGCAATTTAGTTCAAGGTTTGCTTATTCTTGGCATTGATTTTTTTCTTGCAATCTTATCGAGAGAGAGTATTGTGAGGTTATCTATTTGCTAATATCGAGAGAGTTAGACTCACGAAATGAATAAACATGGTTTTCATACCAACGGTGGAAGCTAACTCGACTTAGAGATAAGTTAGAGTTTCAATGGATAAAACAAGCATGAGATTGGTTGGAGTTTATTCTTGGTTAACGCCGAGAGGTATTATCAAGGCCCATTCATCAAAATTGCTACGACTTAGAGATAAGGAGGAGAAATCAAAGGAAGCTTTGCCAAACCTTGACATCATATGCCGAACAGTAAGGGATTTCTGAGGTATCACATCTTATTGCCGCGGGAGGGACGAAGGTCCCTGCCGTGACATCACATCTTATTGTCGCGATAGGGACGAAGGTCACTTCTGAGGCTGTTTGGTTGTTATTGCATTCAAAAACCGAGACAAGTCAATTGCTTTCCACACTACGAAACAATCTAATCCTCCCCATTCTCTTATCTTGATTTCTCTACTTTTACCTACTTGCTTTAGTTTATGATTTTTAGCTTAATTAAAATCGAAAATTCTTTTATTTGTGTTTTTACTTTTTCATTTCTTTTTCAGTACGAGACTATAATTGAATGAAGCCATCCCAATCCCTGCGGAGCATTTTTACACGCAACAGTTAGGTGTGATATGTTGTAGGTATCTCATTTCTCACGCGTTTTATAACATAAAGAGCAATCCTTTAAGAGATAAGGCAACTACAAAACTCCTTACCATAAGTTGGGTTGGTTTAAGATTTGGAGATTAGGTGTAATAAGTTTAGTAGTTAACTTGTTTACTATAGGTAATGTAACGAATTACGTATGTTAGGTGTGATATGTTGTAGGTATTATATTTCTCATCCACTTTGGAACATATAGGGTAATCCTTTATGAAATAAGGTAGCTACAAAATTCCTACTATAAGTTGGGTTGGTTTAAGATTAGGACATTAGCGGTAATAAATTAGGTAGTTACCTTGTTTACTATATATTATTTAACGAGTTACATAGGTTAGTTGTGATATGTTGTAGGTATCACATTTCTAATGTGATTTGTAACATAAAGAGTAATCCTTTAAGAGATAAGGTAGCTACTAAATTCCTTACCATAAGTTGGGTTGGTTTAAGATTTGGTTATTAGGGTTAATAAATTAGGTAGTTACCTTGTTTACTTTATATTGTGTAACGAATTACGTAGGTTCGGTGTGATATATTGTAGGTATCGTATTTCTCACGCGTTTTGTAACAATAAGAGTACTCCTTTAAGAGATAAGGTAGCTACAAAATACCTAACCATAAGTTGGGTTGGTTTAACATTAGGACATTAGGGGTGATAAATTAAGTAGTTACCTTGTTTATATATATTTTATAATGGATTACGTAGGTTTGGTGTCATATGTTGTAGGTATCGCACATCTAAGTTGGGTTGGTTTAAGATTTGGAGAGTTGGTTTAAGATTTGGAGATTAAGGGTATTAAATTTCGTAGTTAACTTTTTTACTATAGGTAATGTAACGAATTACGTAGTGTAACACCCCAAATTTGGGCCTAGATGTTTAGAGTCTGAACCGAATCGGTCTGGGAAACGGTTCGAATCTAAAAGGGAGTTTTAGGGAACACATAGTTCGTGATGCTTTAAAAATATAGAAAAATATCTAAAAACCCTCATTTAATATATAAAAGAGAATGATGAAATCAATTTTACAAAATAAGGTTTGGAAATACTACATTTCGGCGTGGTGACCAAATCGTAGTTTTTGCAAAGTTAAGTAGTGACTATTTTGTAAAGGATTGAAACTTTGAATCTTTAAGGAGCTAATTTTACCAAAAATATTTTCATTAGATTTTTCCTTAATTTGGGTGATTTAATTAATGTTTTAATTAAAGAAAATGAAGGTGATTAAATGAGAAAAATCACCTTTGACTTTTCATAACTACTTTTCACAAATTTTCCCTCATTTTATTTTCTCTCAAATTCCTTTCAACCAAACACTTTCTCTCCAAAAAATTTACTTTGATTTCCACTTCATTTGACGAGATTTCAATCACTCTTTGATTCTTAATCAATTCCTCATCAAATCCACTTGATTTCTACATTGAATTTTCAATGAAACTTGCCCAAATCAAGGAGAAATCATCCATTAGAGGTAAGCTTCGTCCTTCTCCTATAATGATCAGTTCTATACTAAAATTCCCAAGTTATCAATCCTTCATTAATGATTTTTAAGTGGTTTTAATGTTAGAAACAAGAAATTGGCTTAAAACTCAAGATTTTGGAAGAGATCTTGAAGATTTTCGTGGTGATTGATTGGGCTCTGTTTTGAGATGGTTTTTAATGTATTTTGGATGTTGATTGATGTTATAAATGAGGTTTTAACAATACAATCCCGAATAGGTTTTTTTTCCCTAAGTTTTGCTTGCTAGAATGATGGTTTTTGAGGTATTTTTGGTGTTATGCTATAGCTGGGGGTACAAGGGCGTGGTTGTGATGGTTTTTGATGTTAATTGATGTTTAGAAATGATTAGAAGTGATAGATCTTGGCTGGGTTTGGTTTTGTAAGAGTTTGGAGGTGATTTCGGTAGTGTTTGGTAGCCGAAATGTGGCTTTTGTGTAGAGCAACGAGTTTAGGTGTGTGGCTGATGATTTCAATGCATGATGATGCATTAATCCTCTGCTCTTATGTGTTTAAAATGTGGCTTTTGTGTAGAGCAACGAGTTTAGGTGTGTGGCTGATGATTTCAGAGAGCAAGCGAAACATAATCGGTGAGTGTGTATGGTTATAGAAGTCCTTGAGGGTCAAATAAACAAGGTTTGGGGATTTAGGAAAGGTTTGAAACACCTTCCTAAGTCCGGAAGTAAGTAATGGCTAGATTTCTCTCTTGAATGTGGTGATTACCCCTAAAATGCTTTTACATGCTCATGATTTTAGATTGATAAATTCCTACTATTTTTATGTATGAATTATAGCATGAGATGATGCTTGGAATGATTTCATAAAGTAACATGTTGCATAGTTGAGATTTGAGCTTTTATGTTAAAGCATAGCAAATGTTATGATTTTGAAATGAGATGTGAATGTTGAGATTTAATGCATGAAAAACAGTAGGTGAGATGATGATTTGACATAATATATATTGGCATAGATGTTGAGATACTTACCCGATATAATTGATCGATCAATATGATGAGAGTGCACTATAAACAAAAAATTCGTACGTGCTCTTTGTTTAAGCCAAAGGGAGAGAACCGATGATGGGCATTCCACCGGGTAGGACTTGGTGAAATACCTAAGCTTTGTGACGATGAGAGATTCCTCCATGTGAGTACGGTCATGAGAGATTCCACTGGAAACTATGTTGCTAGACGAGTGAGTACGGTGATGAGAGATGCCACCGGAAGTGTCTAGTGGGATGTCCGCATATCCGAGTAATAAAGAGATGTGAAATGCCAATATAAAATATGTTATGGTTTTTTATTCAAATGTACCTTTGGTGAAATGGTTTATGCTATGAGAAATGCATATGTGATATGTTTATGAAATGCTTTAGAGTACAAGCATGAGTATGGCTTTGCCATGAGTTTTGCATTGGTTTAAATGCATGAGATAGAATGAAGGTACATGTGTTTTCAATGAGAAATTGCTTTAAACGGTTTTCAAGCATGAGATAGAATGAGCATGTTGTTTAAAAGCTTTTGAGAAAGTGTTTTCAAGATGTCCATCATGTTTTAAGTTTTGTAGGGTTAGGATTATTTTTCTTACTAGTTGTGGGAAAACAATTGTACTTTGTTTAAGTTTTTAATGCAATTTAGTTCAAGGTTTGCTTATTCTTGGCATTGATTTTTTTCTTGCAATCTTATCGAGAGAGAGTATTGTGAGGTTATCTATTTGCTAATATCGAGAGAGTTAGACTCACGAAATGAATAAACATGGTTTTCATACCAACGGTGGAAGCTAACTCGACTTAGAGATAAGTTAGAGTTTCAATGGATAAAACAAGCATGAGATTGGTTGGAGTTTATTCTTGGTTAACGCCGAGAGGTATTATCAAGGCCCATTCATCAAAATTGCTACGACTTAGAGATAAGGAGGAGAAATCAAAGGAAGCTTTGCCAAACCTTGACATCATATGCCGAACAGTAAGGGATTTCTGAGGTATCACATCTTATTGCCGCGGCAGGGACGAAGGTCCCTGCCGTGACATCACATCTTATTGTCGCGATAGGGACGAAGGTCACTTCTGAGGCTGTTTGGTTGTTATTGCATTCAAAAACCGAGACAAGTCAATTGCTTTCCACACTACGAAACAATCTAATCCTCCCCATTCTCTTATCTTGATTTCTCTACTTTTACCTACTTGCTTTAGTTTATGATTTTTAGCTTAATTAAAATCGAAAATTCTTTTATTTGTGTTTTTACTTTTTCATTTCTTTTTCAGTACGAGACTATAATTGAATGAAGCCATCCCAATCCCTGTGGAGACGTTACTCTAATATTTATCATTATATTACTTGACACGTGTACACTTGCACAAATTGCGGAGCATTTTTACACGCAACAGTTAGGTGTGATATGTTGTAGGTATCTCATTTCTCACGCGTTTTATAACATAAAGAGCAATCCTTTAAGAGATAAGGCAACTACAAAACTCCTTACCATAAGTTGGGTTGGTTTAAGATTTGGAGATTAGGTGTAATAAGTTTAGTAGTTAACTTGTTTACTATAGGTAATGTAACGAATTACGTATGTTAGGTGTGATATGTTGTAGGTATTATATTTCTCATCCACTTTGGAACATATAGGGTAATCCTTTATGAAATAAGGTAGCTACAAAATTCCTACTATAAGTTGGGTTGGTTTAAGATTAGGACATTAGCGGTAATAAATTAGGTAGTTACCTTGTTTACTATATATTATTTAACGAGTTACATAGGTTAGTTGTGATATGTTGTAGGTATCACATTTCTAATGTGATTTGTAACATAAAGAGTAATCCTTTAAGAGATAAGGTAGCTACTAAATTCCTTACCATAAGTTGGGTTGGTTTAAGATTTGGTCATTAGGGTTAATAAATTAGGTAGTTACCTTGTTTACTTTATATTGTGTAACGAATTACGTAGGTTCGGTGTGATATATTGTAGGTATCGTATTTCTCACGCGTTTTGTAACAATAAGAGTACTCCTTTAAGAGATAAGGTAGCTACAAAATACCTAACCATAAGTTGGGTTGGTTTAACATTAGGACATTAGGGGTGATAAATTAAGTAGTTACCTTGTTTATATATATTTTATAATGGATTACGTAGGTTTGGTGTCATATGTTGTAGGTATCGCACATCTAAGTTGGGTTGGTTTAAGATTTGGAGAGTTGGTTTAAGATTTGGAGATTAAGGGTATTAAATTTCGTAGTTAACTTTTTTACTATAGGTAATGTAACGAATTACGTAGTGTAACACCCCAAATTTGGGCCTAGATGTTTAGAGTCTGAACCGAATCGGTCTGGGAAACGGTTCGAATCTAAAAGGGAGTTTTAGGGAACACATAGTTCGTGATGCTTTAAAAATATAGAAAAATATCTAAAAACCCTCATTTAATATATAAAAGAGAATGATGAAATCAATTTTACAAAATAAGGTTTGGAAATACTACATTTCGGCGTGGTGACCAAATCGTAGTTTTTGCAAAGTTAAGTAGTGACTATTTTGTAAAGGATTGAAACTTTGAATCTTTAAGGAGCTAATTTTACCAAAAATATTTTCATTAGATTTTTCCTTAATTTGGGTGATTTAATTAATGTTTTAATTAAAGAAAATGAAGGTGATTAAATGAGAAAAATCACCTTTGACTTTTCATAACTACTTTTCACAAATTTTCCCTCATTTTATTTTCTCTCAAATTCCTTTCAACCAAACACTTTCTCTCCAAAAAATTTACTTTGATTTCCACTTCATTTGACGAGATTTCAATCACTCTTTGATTCTTAATCAATTCCTCATCAAATCCACTTGATTTCTACATTGAATTTTCAATGAAACTTGCCCAAATCAAGGAGAAATCATCCATTAGAGGTAAGCTTCGTCCTTCTCCTATAATGATCAGTTCTATACTAAAATTCCCAAGTTATCAATCCTTCATTAATGATTTTTAAGTGGTTTTAATGTTAGAAACAAGAAATTGGCTTAAAACTCAAGATTTTGGAAGAGATCTTGAAGATTTTCGTGGTGATTGATTGGGCTCTGTTTTGAGATGGTTTTTAATGTATTTTGGATGTTGATTGATGTTATAAATGAGGTTTTAACAATACAATCCCGAATAGGTTTTTTTTCCCTAAGTTTTGCTTGCTAGAATGATGGTTTTTGAGGTATTTTTGGTGTTATGCTATAGCTGGGGGTACAAGGGCGTGGTTGTGATGGTTTTTGATGTTAATTGATGTTTAGAAATGATTAGAAGTGATAGATCTTGGCTGGGTTTGGTTTTGTAAGAGTTTGGAGGTGATTTCGGTAGTGTTTGGTAGCCGAAATGTGGCTTTTGTGTAGAGCAACGAGTTTAGGTGTGTGGCTGATGATTTCAATGCATGATGATGCATTAATCCTCTGCTCTTATGTGTTTAAAATGTGGCTTTTGTGTAGAGCAACGAGTTTAGGTGTGTGGCTGATGATTTCAGAGAGCAAGCGAAACATAATCGGTGAGTGTGTATGGTTATAGAAGTCCTTGAGGGTCAAATAAACAAGGTTTGGGGATTTAGGAAAGGTTTGAAACACCTTCCTAAGTCCGGAAGTAAGTAATGGCTAGATTTCTCTCTTGAATGTGGTGATTACCCCTAAAATGCTTTTACATGCTCATGATTTTAGATTGATAAATTCCTACTATTTTTATGTATGAATTATAGCATGAGATGATGCTTGGAATGATTTCATAAAGTAACATGTTGCATAGTTGAGATTTGAGCTTTTATGTTAAAGCATAGCAAATGTTATGATTTTGAAATGAGATGTGAATGTTGAGATTTAATGCATGAAAAACAGTAGGTGAGATGATGATTTGACATAATATATATTGGCATAGATGTTGAGATACTTACCCGATATAATTGATCGATCAATATGATGAGAGTGCACTATAAACAAAAAATTCGTACGTGCTCTTTGTTTAAGCCAAAGGGAGAGAACCGATGATGGGCATTCCACCGGGTAGGACTTGGTGAAATACCTAAGCTTTGTGACGATGAGAGATTCCTCCATGTGAGTACGGTCATGAGAGATTCCACTGGAAACTATGTTGCTAGACGAGTGAGTACGGTGATGAGAGATGCCACCGGAAGTGTCTAGTGGGATGTCCGCATATCCGAGTAATAAAGAGATGTGAAATGCCAATATAAAATATGTTATGGTTTTTTATTCAAATGTACCTTTGGTGAAATGGTTTATGCTATGAGAAATGCATATGTGATATGTTTATGAAATGCTTTAGAGTACAAGCATGAGTATGGCTTTGCCATGAGTTTTGCATTGGTTTAAATGCATGAGATAGAATGAAGGTACATGTGTTTTCAATGAGAAATTGCTTTAAACGGTTTTCAAGCATGAGATAGAATGAGCATGTTGTTTAAAAGCTTTTGAGAAAGTGTTTTCAAGATGTGCATTATTGTGTTGGTTTTCTTTAGAGCATGCCTCACTAAGCATTTGTGCTTACGCTCTCTCTTTTACCAATAATGTAGATAATTGAGGTGTTTTCGGGCATTAAGGAAGCTAAGTCCATCCAAAGAAGTCCAAGCTCATGTATGGTGAAGTTTTCACATACTTTAGTTTTGATATATTGGCAATGGGAAACCAAGAAATGTATTTGGGAGATATGTTAAACTCCCTAAGGTTGTGGCATGTTTGCTTTAGCTTGTTTGGGTTGTAATTGTCCTTAATTGGTTGATTTGAGATTGGATTGCTCATTTTGGGTTGTGATAGGAAGCATGCCTCTAGAATATTGAGATTTTTTGTTTTGATGCTATGTTTGTGTTAGGATGTCCCAAATATGTCCCTTATATGTATGATGACTTGCTGGTATGATTTGGGAGTCTTTGGGGCATGTTTGAGTATGCTTTTGAGTGAAAAACCAGCATTTGCTGCTGTTTCTGGGCAGGGTGTATCGAAACACCCTATGGTGTTTAGGAACGGGGGCCTCAAATGGACTTGGCATTTCAAAACGTAAGGGTCTGTTTCGATACATTTTGGCTACTGGAATGTCGTGTTTCAGAACTGGTCTCGGAACATACCCACATACTGAAACGGTCAACACCGTTTCTTTACAATGTTTCGGTACGGTAGGTGGGTGTTCCGAAACGGGTGACCATTGGACACAGATTTGAATTGTTTGATGTTTACATGCATTACATTTTAGTCCTAAATGTTGTAAATTCAAATTCTTGAGCTTGAGATGTCTTTTTAAGATGAAATTTGGCAGAGTAGCATGCAACATGATTAATTTCATAATGGTAATCCTAAAATCAACGAAGACCCACTAATTTACAAAAATTACATTTTGGTCCCTAAACTTGTATCATGTGTAATTGAGTCCTTAATTGTTATCCGATCGATGTGCCTTTCTCAATCATAATTCTTGAGTACTCAATTAGGGTTAACAAGTTTCTAGACAAGATTAAAAATGATAAAAAAGGGTCGTTAATCAAGGTTGACTTTCGGGTTGGCTTTGGTTTTCCCCGCGTAATCTTCATAGTTCGGGTCAAGCGTCTAAGCCGGGCTAAGGGGGTTACATTTGTTGGTATCAGAGCCAGGTTATCGAATAATTGGGGTTTGGTATGTGGTTGTTGTACGTGTTTATGCATGATGTGTTTTCTTGGTGAAAGATCGATGTATGGTTAATGGTGTATGCTTCAATTGAGATGATTTTGTGATGCTATGCTATGTTTGGAGTGTGGTTGGGGATCCCATTGCCATATCAAAACTAATGAGAAGAATTGTTTTCAAAAATGAGCTTGAGTACTTGGATTACTTACCTTATTGTGCCTAATTGTGTTTATTGCATTTTTTTCAGTGCATTGTTTTCTTTATAATGGGGCCACGTAGAGAGCTGAGAATCAATACTAGATCGATGACTGATAATGAGAATGTCGAGAATGCTGAAGATTTACCTCCTCCTCCCCTGGTGGTGGGCCACCCGATGGTGGTAGTGTTGGAGTTGGTAATGCTGGTGCTAGTGCTGGGGTTGCTAGACCCGAGGGTGTGCAGGGGCAAGCTGCTCCTGACATGACCATGTTGATTCAGGCTATTGCTGGAGCTTTCTAGGCAGCAGTAGCTGGAGCTCATGGAGCTGCGCATTAGGATGATGCTAATGTGAGGTTACCTTTAGATCGTCTTCGCAGTCTAGGAGGGACTGAGTTCAGAGGCTTATCTTCGGAAGGATCTAAGTCTTGGTTGGAGAGCACCAAGCGGATTCTGGGTCAGATGAACTGTAACAATGTGCAGAAGCTGGGTTGTGTTGTGTCACTGCTGCATGGTGATGCTTATACGTGGTGGACGATCACTATCTCCGGGATGGAGGATGACGAGGTGACTTGGACGTTTTTTTTAATGCGTTCAAGAGGAAGTATCTGGGAGTACGCTACCTAGATGAAAAGAAAAGAGAGTTTATGTCTCTCGTGCAATGAAACATGTCAGTAGATGAATATAAAATTCAGTTTGTTCGCCTCAGTCAATATGCGCCTGAGCTAATCCCTAGTAAGCGGGAGAGGTGCGAACGATTCCGTTATGGGCTAGTAGCGAATGTCAAGACTTATATACTTGCGGCTGACTATACAGATTTCGATGTCTTGATCACTAGAGCCAAGGACATTGAATCGAATCTTGGTTTGGCAAGTCGACCTGGTGGATCTAGCTCTGGGAAGCGAGCGGCTGAACGCGATTATGGTAGAGATCGCAATAAGAGGCATAAGGATAGGAGGCCGCATTATGATGCTAGGCGTGAGGGTGGTAACCCTGGTAGAGGTCAGCAAGGACCTAATGTTGTTCTGAGAACTTCTGAATGTAACCGTTGTGGTAGAAGGCATGGTGGTGAGTGTTGGGGTAACCTTGGGACACGCTGGAACTGTGGTAACCGAGGGCATTTGAAGAAAGATTGTCCTCATCCGCTGAGAGAGGGACATGCTCCGGTGAGAGCAGCTGAGACACATAGGGGTCCTGGGCGCGGCCGTGGTAATTTTCAGCGTATGGATGATGGTGGCAGGAACGTAGCACATGTTGTGGCCGTTCAACCTGAGGGTGGTGGTCAGGCTCGAGTGTATGCCCATCGTGAGGGAATGAATGATGCGGATGTGATCGCAAGTACCTCTACTTTGCAATCCTTGTCATTAATTTCTTTGATTGATTCTGGATCTACACACTCGTTCATATTGCGTGAACATGCTCAAATGCTTGGTTTACCTGTTGAGTCTTTAGATGTTGGTATGCGTGTGACTAGTTCCTTTGGTGAGACGGTTGTAATGCGGAAGTTGTATAGGAGATGTCCCTTGAAAGTGCAAAATCATGTTTTTCTGGTTGATCTTATGGAGTTACCATTCTATGGCTTTGATGTAATCCTTGGCATGGATTGGCTTGTTGAACATAGAGCTGTGGTGGATTTCGAAAGCAAGCGAGTTTCGTTTGAAACTTGCGGATGATTATGAAGTGGTGGTAGTGGGCGAAAATGTGAAGTTTCTTGCCAATGTGGTGTCTACATTGGAAGCAAGTCGAATGTTGCGTCAGGGTTGCGAGGCTTACCTAGCCTTTGTGATGAATCCTAGTTCAAAGGAGTTGCGAGTTCAGGATATAAGAACTGTACGTGAGTTCCCTGGAGTGTTTCTGGAGGAGTTGCCTGGATTGCCTCCTAGTCGAAAACAACCTTCAGAACGAGGTATGGGCATTATGAGTTCCTTGTAATGCCGTTTGGCTTGACGAATGCTCCAGCTGCTTTTATTGACATGATGAATAGAGTGTTCCACGAATACTTGGACAAGTTTGTTGTGGTATTCATCGACGATATCCTTGTGTACTCTCGTACTGAGGAGGAGCATGAAGGTCATTTGAGAGTTGTCTTGCAAGAGCTTTTGGAAAATCAGCTTTATGCTAAGCTGAGCAAGTGTGAGTTTTGGCTAAAGGAAGTTGTGTTCCTTAGTCATGTCGTTTCGGCTGAAGGGATTCGAGTTGATCCTCAGAAGGTTGAGGCGGTGATGAATTGGAAGCCTCCTAAGTCTGTTCATGAAGTCTGTAGTTTCCTTGGGTTGGCAGGATATTATCGGAGGTTTGTGGATGGATTTTCAAAGATTGATGCTCCTTTAACGAAGTTGTTGCAAAAAGATGTTAAGCATGAGTGGACGGAAGCGAGATAACAAGCTTTTGAGAAGCTTAAGGCAGCTTTGACGCAAGTTCCTATTTTGGTTCAACCTGAATCAGGAAAAGAGTTTGTAGTGTACAGTGACGCATCCTACGTTGGTTTGGGGTGTGTGCTAATGCAAGAGGGTAAGGTGGTGGCTTATGCATCGCGGCAGTTGAAGGTGCATGAGCGCAATTATCCTACGCATGATATTGAGTTAGCTGCGGTGGTTTTTGCTTTGAAGATCTGGAGACATTATCTTTATGGTGAGAAGTGTACCGTGTACACGGATCACAAGAGTTTGAAGTATCTGATGTCTCATAAAGAGTTGAATCTTAGGCAACGACGATGGGTGGAGTTGCTTAAGGATTACGTTCTAACGATCGAGTATCACTCGGGAAAGGCCAATGTTGTGGCTGGCGCCTTGAGCAGAAAAATGGCGGTGGAGTTAAGGGAGATGTTTGCTAGCTTGAGCATATCGCGAGATGGAGGTCTTGTTGCTGAATTGCATGTGAAACCATCTCTGGTTCAGTTGATAAAGGATAAGCAGTTGTTGGATGATTCTTTGGTACCACATGTTTAGGATATTGCTGAGGATGGACCATCGGATTTTTGTTTTAATGATGATGGAGTTTTATGTTTTGGAAGTCAGATAGTAGTGCCGAATGATGTGGAGTTGAGGCGTACTATTCTAACCGAAGCTCATAGTAGTCCTTTTGCTATGCACCCTGGTAGTACAAAGATGTACCGTGATTTGAAGGATGCGTACTATTGGGTGGGTTTGTAACCCCCTTAACCCGGCCCAGACGGTTGAACCGAATTAAGAAGTTTACACGGGGAAAACCAAAGTCAACTCGAAAGTCAACCTTGATTAATGACCCTTTTTTTTCTTTTTAATCTTATCTAGATGCACGTTAACCCTAGTTATGTTCATACAAACATCATACTCAAAGATCATCGCAGACGGAAAACGTTCAGGGACTTAATTTGAACAAATTAAGATTTTAGGGACCAGAATGTAAATTTTGGAAAATACAAGGACTTAACCCACTTTTAAGTTACCAATATGGAATTAGTCATATTTCATGATTGTCTGTCAAATTTCAGCTCAAACGGACATCACAAACTCAATCAATTGCGTAAACATGATTCAGGACCAAAACGCCAAAAAAACAAAACATATAACCAACAATTTCAGTGCCCAACGGTCGAGTGTTCCGAAACAGGGAGACCCGTTCCGAAACGTGGGACCGTTCCGCAACAGGTTCCGAAACAGTGCCTGGCAGTGGCACTTCCGTTCCGGAACGGCTGCATCCGTTTCGGAACGCCCAGGCCATTTCAGGCCCCTGTTCCGATACGGTAGCACCTGTTCCGAAACAGGCTGCCCAGGTTGCAGAAAAATAGCTGGTTTATTGCACAATTAACCTATCAAACATGCTCCAAAGACAACCAAACTTTACCAACAAGTCATACAACATTCAAGGAACATAATTGCCTCAACCAAATATCAACATGGCATCAATTATGAAAATCCCCAATTCTATAGGCATGCATCCTATTTAGCAAACCATTCAAGCATCAAACCATCAATTCAAACACATAATGGCCAATTACAAGAAACAACAATGTTAACAACATTTATACAACTTAGGGAGTCCAAAACGTCTCCCAAAACAACAACATAGGTTCCCCATTGCCAAATACCCAAAAGCTAATAGTTTGAGAAAATGTTCACCATACATGAGCTTTGTTCACCACTTGGATTCTTCACCAACTTGCTGCCCTCAAATGCACTTTAATGCTCTGCATTATTGGTTTAAGAAAAGAGAGAGAGAGAGCGTAAGCATAAGCTTAGTGAGGAATGCTCAATAAAACCACACAATAATGCATTTACAAAACACCTTTATAAATCATACTTCAAAACAACATTTGAACATGCTCCCAAGCATTCAAAGACAAGTAATTCATGCTTCAATCTTTATCAAGTCATATTGGCAACAAGTGATACATTCAACATAAGATTCACATATGGACTTTCAAACACCATTGTAATCTTATAAATTCCAAGGACCACACATGGACTTTGAAACACCATTGTATCCTTAACCCATGGACTTTTAAACACCATGACAAGGACCACACAAGGACTTTTAATCACCTTTGTGTCCTCAACAAGAACCATCCAAGGACTTTTAAACACCTTGATGTTCTTAAGTAACAAGGCTTACACAAGGACTTTTAAACACCTTGAACCTTAACCAAGAACCAACCATGGACTTTTAAACACCATGTTGTCCTTAACAAGAATCATCCAAGGACTTTTAAACACCTTGATGTTCTTAATTAACAAGGCTTACACAAGGACTTTTAAACACCTTGAACCTTAACCAAGAACCAACCATGGACTTTTAAACACCATGTTGTTCTTAACAAGAATCATCCAAGGACTTTTAAACACCTTGATGTTCTTAAATAAAAAAGGCTCACACAAGGACTTTTAAACACCTTTGTGACCTTAACCATCACTTCCCAATAATCATCATTAACAACCATATTCCACTGTTTTAAAGCATTTAACAAAGCCATAAACATCATGCATCTTTAAGCATCAAACCACAATAGAACAATGTTCAAAAACAAGGAACTCTCACCTTGAGCTTCCTCCTACACATGGCTTATAATCTCAGCAAATACACATGCTAGATATGCTTTAAAAACAGAATTTAAAACATGCAAACAATCACATTGCACCCAACCATCACATGGTTCCTCAACAAGAGAGTTTTTCCGAAAACTTACTCTTGAGCTTAGCAAAGTTGTTTAGACTTAGACTAAGCTCCCAAAACTTCGAAACATTGGTTTCAAAGCCGAAAACCAAAATCCACTCACCGATTCCGTTTTGCCTCTTGCCGAAACACCAATCAAGCTTCCGGATCAACACCACTAGGATCCAAAGATGACTCCCCTGCTTTAAACACATCAAAACAGTAGATTAATGCATCATCATGCATTAATACCCTCAATGAAAGCATCAAAACTCGCTGCTCTCATCCACACTCCATTTTCGGCTACCAAACACAACCGAAAATGCATCCAAACAACTCCTCAACACTACCCAGCCAAGATCCATCAAACCTAAGCATCCTTAAACATCAAATAACATCCAAAAAGGATCTAACCACGTCCTTATACCTCCAGCTATAACAGATCAACAAGATCACTCCAAAAACAACCAAGAACACAAAGCTAAACTTAGGAAATTCAACCTATCCGGGATTGCATTGATTAAAACTCAATTTCACATCAAATTAGCATTCAATTAACATCAATTTGACACCTCAAAACACAGCCCAATCAGATCATACGAAAATTTCATCAAAATCAATCAAATCTTGCATTTAAAAGCCAAGATCAAGAACAAATCAATAAAACCTTTTATAAAACACAATTTAAGGATTGAGAACTTGGGAATTTCAGTAAAGAACTTAAAGTTCAGAGGAGAAGGACGTTCTTACCTCCAAACTTGATTTTTCTCCCTTTTTGGAACCAAAATCTTGAAAATCCACTTATCAAATGGTGAGGGTTTGTTGAAGAGATGATTAGAGATCAAAAGAGAGTTGAAATGTGATATTTAGATGACAAAATCTGAGGAAAAGCTCTGGAGAAAATGTGTTTGGTTTGAGAGAAAAGATGAGAGAAAATGGAAAATGGAAAAGTTAGTTGGAAAATGATAAAATATCTTCCCTCCACTTTTCTTTTATTTAAAAACCTTTAATAAATCATTTAATATCTTAGAAAAATCTGGAGAAACTCCCATTGGGTAAATAGCTCCTTAAAGATTCAAAGTTTCAATCCTTTTTAAAACAGTCTCACAGTTTTCGAAAATTACATTTTGGTCACTAGCCAAAATGTCACCCTTCCAAACCTCATTTTACAAAATTGATTTCACAGTTCACTTATATATATTAAAAGAGGATTTTAGAACATTTTTCCATATTTTTAATGCAACCCGAACTAGGTTTTCCTAAATTTACTCTCATATATTCGAACCGCGATCCGACCGAACCGGTCCGAAACTCAAAACTCCTAAGCCCAAAATCGGGGCGTTACAACTCTCCCCCCCTTAAGAAATTTCGTCCTCGAAATTTACCTGAAGGAAAGATGTACGGAAACTGCTTCAGCATGTCATCCTTACGTTCCCACGTGGCTTCCTCAACACCACGGTGCTTCCACAACACCTTCACCAACTCAATGGTCTTGCCACGAAGAACCTTGCTATCCGAATCCAGAACCTTCACCGGCTCCTCATCATAGGTCAAATCCGGATTCAATTCCACTTCTTCCACAGGCATCACATGCGAAGGATCTGATCTATACTTCCGAAGCATAGAAACATGAAACACATCATGAATCTTCTCCAACTCCTTAGGCAACCTCAACCTATACGCAACAGGACCCACACGCTCAACAACCTCGTATGGTCCAATGTACCTAGGGCTCAACTTGCCCTTACGTCCAAACCTCATCACCTTTTTCCAAGGCGAAACCCTCAAAAACACACGGTCACCCACCGCATACTCAATCTCCTTACGCTTCAAATCCGCGTAAGACTTTTGCCGACCAGAAGCTGCCTTCAAACGCTCACAAATGAGCTTCACCTTCTCGGTGGTTCCTTTCAACAAAGCCGGCATCGACACCAACTTCTGACCCGTTTCAGCCCAACAAAGAGGAGTCCTACACTTCCTCCCGTACAAAGCCTCATAAGGTGCCATTTGAATACTCGTCTGATAACTATTGTTATAAGCAAACTCCACCAAAGGCAAATGTTTCTCCCAAGAGCCCTGGAACTCAATCACGCAGCACCTCAACATATCCTCCAAAACCTGGATAACACGCTCGGACTGACCATCCGACTGAGGATGATAAGACGTACTGAAATTCAACCTTGTACCCAAAGCTTGATGCAAACATTGCCAGAACCGCGATGTGAACCTCGGATCCCTATCCGACACAATCGACTTTGGCACACCATGCAGCCGCACAATCTCAGCAATGTACAGCTCCGCAAGCTTATCCAAAGAAAACGTAGTATGCACAGGCAAGAAATGCGCACACTTCGTCAGACGATCCATAATCACCCACACTGAATTCTTCTTCGACGGTGACAAGGGTAAACCAGATACAAAATCCATGGTAACCCTTTCCCACTTCCACTCAGGGATTCTCAACGGTTGCAACAACCCTAAAGGAACCTGATGCTCAGCCTTAACTCGCTGACACACCATGCACTTGCTCACAAACTCAGCAACATCCTTCTTCAAACCCACCCAATAGTACTCATCACGAAGATCACGGTACATCTTAGTACTACCTGGGTGCATAGCAAAAGGACCACTATGACCTTCAGTCAGAATAGCACGCCTCAACTCAGCATCATTGGGCACTACTATCCGACTCCCAAAACACAACACACCATCATCATTGAAACAGAAACCCGAAGGCCTACCCTCCGCAATATCCTGAACATGAGACACCAAGGAATCATCCAACAACTGCTTTTCCTTGATCAACTGAACCAAAGATGGTTTCACTTGCAACTCAGCCACAAGACCACCATCACGCGAAATACTCAAACTGGCAAACATAGCCCTCAACTCAACAGCTACCTTCCTACTCAAGGCATCCGCTACAACATTAGCCTTTCCAGGGTGATACTCAATCGTCAAATCATAATCCTTGAGCAACTCCACCCAACGTCGCTGCCTAAGATTCAACTCCTTCTGAGACATCAGATACCTCAAACTCTTGTGATCCGTGTACACAGTACACTTCTCACCATACAAGTAATGTCTCCAGATTTTCAAAGCAAAAACCACCGCAGCCAACTCTATGTCATGCGTAGGATAATTGCGCTCATGCACCTTCAACTGCCGCGATGCATAAGCCACCACCTTACCCTCTTGCATCAACACACATCCTAAACCAACATAGGACGCATCGCTATACACCACAAACTCTTTCCCTGATTCAGGTTGAACCAAGATAGGAGCTTGCGTCAAAGCTGCCTTAAGCTTCTCAAAAGCCTGCTGTCTCGCTTCCGTCCACTCATACCTAACATCCTTTTGCAACAACTTCGTCAAAGGTGTAGCAATCTTAGAAAACCCATCCACAAACCTCCGGTAGTATCCCGCCAAACCAAGGAAACTACGAACTTCATGAACAGACTTAGGAACCTTCCAATTCATCACCGCCTCAATCTTCTGAGGATCAACACGAATTCCCTCGGCAGAAACCACATGCCCAAGAAACACCACTTCACTTAACCAGAACTCACACTTGCTCAGCTTAGCATAAAGCTGATTCTCCAACAAAGCTTGCAACACAATCCTCAAATGCTCTTCATGTTCCTCCTCAGTACGCGAGTACACAAGGATATCATCAATGAACACCACAACAAACTTATCCAGGTATTCATGAAACACACGATTCATCATGTCCATGAAAGCTGCAGGAGCATTTGTTAACCCAAACGGCATCACAAGAAACTCATAATGCCCATACCTCGTCCTGAAAGCTGTCTTAGGCACATCCACATCTTTCACCTTCAACTGGTAATACCCTGACCTCAAGTCAATCTTAGAGAACACAGCTGCTCCCCGAAATTGATCAAAGAGATCATCAATCCTCGGTAAAGGATACCGATTCTTGACAGTCAACTTGTTCAGCTGGCGATAATCAATGCACATTCTCATAGTGCCATCCTTCTTCTTCACAAACAAGACCGGTGCACCCCAAGGTGACACACTTGGCCGAATAAAACCACGATCAAGCAACTCTTGCAACTGCGTCTTCAACTCTTTCAGCTCCTTAGGTGCCATTCGATAAGGGGTAATGGACACAGGAGTTGTATTCTCATACAGCTCAATCCCAAACTCCACCTCGCGATTAGGAGGTAAACCAGGCAACTCCTCAGGGAACACACCAGGAAACTCCTTCACAATCCTGATATCTTGCACACGCAACTCCTTAGAGCTAGGGTTCATCACAAAAGCTAGATAAGCTTCACAACCCTGCCTCAGCATCCGGCTCGCCTCCAAAGAAGACACCACATTGGCAAGAAACTTCACATTCTCACCAACCACAACCACCTCATAATCATCCGCAAGCTTCAACGAAACTCGCTTATTCTCACAATCCACAACAGCTCGATGCTCAGCAAGCCAATCCATACCAAGGATTACATCAAAACCATAGAAAGGTAACTCCATAAGGTCAACATGAAAAACATGATCTTGAACAACCAAAGGACACCTTCTATAAAGCTTTCGAGTCACAACAGTCTCTCCAAAAGAACTAGTGACACGCACACCAACATCCAAAGACTCAACAGGCAACCCAAGCAATTCAGCATGCTCACGCAATATGTAAGAGTGCGTAGATCCAGAATCAATCAAGGAAAGTAATGACAAGGATTGCAAAGTAAAAGTACCTGCGATCACATCCGCGTCATTCCTCCCCTCTCGCTGAGCAAACATTCTAGCCTGGCCACCACCCTCTGGCTGTACAGCTACAATATGAGCCACACCCCGACCACCTTCCTCTCTCCGCTGGAAATTACCACGGCCGCGCCCACGGCCTCTCTGTGGTGCTGCAACAACAGGAGCACGCCCTTGGCCACCAGCCAACATAGAACACTCTCTCCTTGCATGATCCGCAGATCAAAAAATTCCAGCACACATTACCAGCAGCTACAACAGGAGCTTGAACCTCCCTCACAGCACGAGGACAATCACGTTTCATATGGCCATGCGAACCACATGTCCAACAAGCACTCGGATCAACTCTAGCGTTGCCTCCCCGAACAGGCGCACCACCACCTCGCTTAGCTGAGGACTGATACTTCTGATCACGTCCCCTCTTGTTCCGTCCACCACCGGAACTATACTCAGTAGCTCGCTTCCCAGCACCAGAACCAGCACTTTTAGAAGATAAACCCAAGTTTATCTCAATATCCTTTGCTCGGCCCACCAACACATCGAAATCATCATACTCGGTAGCCAGCACATACATCTTTACATCCGTCACTAAACCATAACGGAACCTTTCACACCTCGCTCGCTCATCCGGAACCAGCTCAGGTGCATATTGACTGAGTCGAACAAACTGCACTTCATACTCAGCCACCGTCATGCTCCCCTGGGTAAGAGACATGAATTCCCTCTTCTTTTCATCTAGGTACCTCACCCCTAGATACCTTCTCTTGAACACATTCTGAAAGAATGTCCAAGTTACATCAGCTTCCGCCATCCCAGCGATAGTGGTTGTCCACCACGTATAAGCATCCTTCTGTAGCAAGGATACTACACAGCCAAGCTTCTGCACATCAGTGCAACTCATCTGACCCAAGATTCTCTTGGTACTCTCTAACCAAGCCTCAGAACCTTCAGCAGACATACCCCTGAACTCAGTCCCTCCCAGGCTGCGCAAACGCTCCAAGGGTAGTCTAACTCCAGCATCTTCCTGATGCCCAGCTCCATGAGCTCCAGCTACCGCTGCTTGAAAAGCACCAGCTATAGCTTGAATCAGCACCGTCATGTCAGGAACAGCTTGCCCCTGACCAGCCTCAGGTCTAGCAGCCCCAGCACCAGCTGCAGCTCCAGCTTCTTCAGCCCCAGAACCACCACCGCCAGGTGGAGGAGGTAAGACCGCACTCTCAACATTCTCTTCATTTTCATTCTCATTCTGATCCGTAGCTCGCACATTACTCCTCAACTCTCTACGAGGTGCCATACTCTAACTATGCAATCACAATGCAAATAAACAAAATCAGGCCCAGCAAGGTAAGCAATCCAAGTACTCAAGCTCATTTCCAATTAAAACAACTTCATTTCATTAGCTTTGATTTGGCAATGGGTACCCACAACATGCTTTATCACAGCACACATCTCAATTGCAACATACATGCAATTCACTCAACATGCTTTCACCCAACAAGCATACAAAGCATACATACTTTAAACATTCACATAAACATTCCCCATTTACTCGAGAACCTGGCTCTGATACCACCAAATGTAACCCCCTTAACCCGGCCCAGACGGTTGAACCGAATTAAGAAGTTTACACGGGGAAAACCAAAGTCAACTCGAAAGTCAACCTTGATTAACGACCCTTTTTTTTCTCTTTTTAATCTTATCTAGATGCACATTAACCCTAGTTATGTTCATACAAACATCATACTCAAAGATCATCACAGACGGAAAACGTTCAGGGACTTAATTTGAACAAATTAAGATTTTAGGGACCAAAATGTAAATTTTTGAAAATACAAGGACTTAACCCACTTTTAAGTTACCAATATGGAATTAGTCATATTTCATGCTTTTCTGTCAAATTTCAGCTCAAACGGACATCACAAACTCAATCAATTGCGTAAACATGATTCAGGACCAAAACGCCAACAAAACAAACCATATAACCAACAATTTCAGTGCCCAACGGTCGAGTGTTCCGAAACAGGGAGACCCGTTCCGAAACGCGGGACCGTTCCGCAACAGGTTCCGAAACAGTGCCTGGCAGTGGCACTTCCGTTCCGGAACGGCTGCATCCGTTTCGGAACGCCCAGGCCATTTCAGGCCCCTGTTCCGATACGGTAGCACCTGTTCCGAAACAGGCTGCCCAGGTTGCAGAAAAATAGCTGGTTTATTGCACAATTAACCTATCAAACATGCTCCAAAGACAACCAAACTTTACCAACAAGTCATACAACATTAAAGGAACATAATTGCCTCAACCAAATATCAACATGGCATCAATTATGAAAATCCCCAATTCTATAGGCATGCATCCTATTTAGCAAACCATTCAAGCATCAAACCATCAATTCAAACACATAATGGCCAATTACAAGAAACAACAATGTTAACAACATTTATACAACTTAGGGAGTCCAAAACGTCTCCCAAAACAACAACATAGGTTCCCCATTGCCAAATACCCAAAAGCTAATAGTTTGAGAAAATGTTCACCATACATGAGATTTGTTCACCACTTGGATTCTTCACCAACTTGCTGCACTCAAATGCACTTTAATGCTCTGCATTATTGGTTTAAGAAAAGAGAGAGAGAGCGTAAGCATAAGCTTAGTGAGGAATGCTCAATAAAACCACACAATAATGCATTTACAAAACACCTTTATAAATCATACTTCAAAACAACATTTGAACATGCTCCCAAGCATTCAAAGACAAGTAATTCATGCTTCAATCTTTATCAAGTCATATTGGCAACAAGTGATACATTCAACATAAGATTCACATATGGACTTTCAAACACCATTGTAATCTTATAAATTCCAAGGACCACACATGGACTTTGAAACACCATTGTGTCCTTAACCCATGGACTTTTAAACACCATGACAAGGACCACACAAGGACTTTTAATCACCTTTGTGTCCTCAACAAGAACCATCCAAGGACTTTTAAACACCTTGATGTTCTTAAGTAACAAGGCTTACACAAGGACTTTTAAACACCTTGAACCTTAACCAAGAACCAACCATGGACTTTTAAACACCATGTTGTCCTTAACAAGAATCATCCAAGGACTTTTAAACACCTTGATGTTCTTAATTAACAAGGCTTACACAAGGACTTTTAAACACCTTGAACCTTAACCAAGAACCAACCATGGACTTTTAAACACCATGTTGTTCTTAACAAGAATCATCCAAGGACTTTTAAACACCTTGATGTTCTTAAATAAACAAGGCTCACACAAGGACTTTTAAACACCTTTGTGACCTTAACCATCACTTCCCAATAATCATCATTAACAACCATATTCCACTGTTTTAAAGCATTTAACAAAGCCATAAACATCATGCATCTTTAAGCATCAAACCACAATAGAACAATGTTCAAAAACAAGGAACTCTCACCTTGAGCTTCCTCCTACACATGGCTTATAATCTCAGCAAATACACATGCTAGATATGCTTTAAAAACAGAATTTAAAACATGCAAACAATCACATTGCACCCAACCATCACATGGTTCCTCAACAAGAGAGTTTTTCCAAAAACTTACTCTTGAGCTTAGCAAAGTTGTTTAGACTTAGACTAAGCTCCCAAACCTTCGAAACATTGGTTTCAAAGCCGAAAACCAAAATCCACTCACCGATTCCGTTTCGCCTCTTGCCGAAACACCAATCAAGCTTCCGGATCAACACCACTAGGATCCAAAGATGACTCCCCTGCTTTAAACACATCAAAACAGTAGATTAATGCATCATCATGCATTAATACCCTCAATGAAAGCATCAAAACTCACTGCTCTCATCCACACTCCATTTTCGGCTACCAAACACAACCGAAAATGCATCCAAACAACTCCTCAACACTACCCAGCCAAGATCCATCAAATCTAAGCATCCTTAAACATCAAATAACATCCAAAAAGGATCTAACCACGTCCTTATACCTCCAGCTATAACAGATCAACAAGATCGCTCAAAAAACAACCAAGAACACAAGCTAAACTTAGGAAATTCAACCTATCCGGGATTGCATTGATTAAAACTCAATTTCACATCAAATTAGCATTCAATTAACATCAATTTGACACCTCAAAACACAACCCAATCAGATCATACGAAAATTTCATCAAAATCAATCAAATCTTGCATTTAAAAGCCAAGATCAAGAACAAATCAATACAACCTTTTTTAAAACACAATTTAAGGATTGAGAACTTGGGAATTTCAGTAAAAAACTTAAAGTTCAGAGGAGAAGGACGTTCTTACCTCCAAACTTGAGTTTTCTCCCTTTTTGGAACCAAAATCTTGAAAATCCACTTAGCAAATGGTGAGGTTTTGTTGAAGAGATGATTAGAGATCAAAAGAGAGTTGAAATGTGATATTTAGATGACAAAATCTGAGGAAAAGCTCTGGAGAAAATGTGTTTGGTTTGAGAGAAAAGATGACAGAAAATGGAAAATGGAAAAGTTAGTTGGAAAATGATAAAATATCTTCCCTCCACTTTTCTTTTATTTAAAAACCTTTAATAAATCATTTAATATCTTAGAAAAATCTGGAGAAACTCCCATTGGGTAAATAGCTCCTTAAAGATTCAAAGTTTCAATCCTTTTTAAAACAGTCTCACAATTTTCGAAAATTACATTTTGGTCACTAGCCAAAATGTCACCCTTCCAAACCTCATTTTACAAAATTAATTTCACAGTTCACTTATATATATTAAAAGAGGATTTTAGAACATTTTTCCATATTTTTAATGCAACCCGAACTAGGTTTTCCTAAATTCACTCTCATATATTCGAACCGCAATCCGACCGAACCGGTCCGAAACTCAAAACTCCTAAGCCCAAAATCGGGGCGTTACAGGGTTTGAAGAAGGATGTTGCGGAATATGTGAGCAAGTGCATGGTTTGTCAGCGAGTTAAGGCTGAGCATCAGTTTCCTTCGGGGTTGTTGCAACCGTTGAGGATCCCTGAGTGGAAATGGGAGAGGATCACCATAGACTTTGTGTCTAGTTTGCCTTTGACGCAATCAAAAAAAGAACCACCGAGAAGGTGAAGCTCATTTGTGAGCGGTTAAAGGCAGCTTCAAATCGGCAAAAGTCTTATGCGGATTTGAAGCGTAAGGAGATTGAGTTTGCGGTGGGTGACCGTGTGTTCTTAAAGGTTTCACCTTGGAAGAAGGTGCTGAGATTTGGCCGGAAGGGTAAGTTGAGCCCTAGGTATATTGGACCATACGAGGT
Source organism: Hibiscus trionum (assembly GCA_030270665.1). Lineage (NCBI taxonomy): Eukaryota > Viridiplantae > Streptophyta > Magnoliopsida > Malvales > Malvaceae > Hibiscus > Hibiscus trionum. The sequence continues at coordinate 14,186,095 of BSYR01000004.1, read as the reverse complement.
GATAGAACGTATGGGTCCTGTTGCTTATAAGTTGAGGCTACCACAATAGTTAGAGAAGATACATAATGCGTTTCATGTATCCACGCTTCGAAGGTATAGATCGGATCCTTCGCGTGTTATGCCCGTGGAGGAAGTTGAGTTGAATCCGGATTTGACCTATGATGAGGAACCAATTGAGATTTTGGATTCGGACAGTAAGGTTCTCCGGGGTAAAACCATTGAGCTAGTTAAGTGTGTTGTGGATGAATCGTGGTGTTGAGGAAGCCACGTGGGAAAGAAAAGATGACATGAAGAAGCAGTTTCCTTACCTTTTTCCTCCAGGTAAATTTCGAGGACGAAATTTCTTAAGAGGGGGAGAGTTGTAACACCCCAAATTTGGGCCTAGATGTTTAGAGTCTGAACTGGATCGGTCTGGGAAACGGTTCGAATCTAAAAGGGAGTTTTAGGGAACACCTAGTTCGGGATGCTTTAAAAATATAGAAAAATATCTAAAAATCCTCATTTAATATATAAAAGAGAATGGTGAAATCAATTTTACAAAATAAGGTTTTGAAATACTACATTTCGATGTAGTGACCAAATCGCAGTTTTTGCAAAGTTAAGTAGTGACTGTTTTGTAAAGGATTGAAACTTTGAATCTTTAAGGAGCTAATTTTACCAAAAATATTTTCATCATATTTTTCCTTAATTTGGGTGATTTAATTAATGTTTTAATTAAAGAAAATGAAGGTGATTAAATGAGAAAATCCACCTTTGACTTTTCATAACTACTTTTCACAAAATTTCCCTCATTTTATTTTCTCTCAAATTCCTTTCAACCAAACACTTTCTCTCCAGAAAATTTACTTTGATTTCCACTTCATTTGCTGAGATTTCAATCACTCTTTGATTCTTAATCAATTCCTCATCAAATCCACTTGATTTGTACATTGAAATTTCAAGGAAACTTGCCCAAATCAAGGAGAAATCATCCATTAGAGGTAAGTTTCGTCCTTCTCCTCTAATGATCAGTTCTTTACTGAAATTCCCAAGTTATCAATCCTTTATTAATGATTTTTAAGTGGTTTTAATGTTAGAAACAAGAAATTGGCTTAAAACTCAAGATTTTGGAAGAGATCTTGAAGATTTTCGTGGTGATTGATTGAGCTCTGTTTTGAGATGATTTTCTAATGTATTTTGGATGTTGATTGATGTTATAAATGAGGTTTTAACAATACAATCCTGAATAGGTTTGTTTTTCCTAAGTTTTGCTTGGTAGAATGATGGTTTTTGAGGTGTTTTTGGTGTTATGCTATAGCTGGGGGTATAAGGACGTGGTTGTGATGGTTTTTGATGTTAATTGATGTTTAGAAATGATTAGAAGTGATGGATCTTGGCTGGGTTTGGTTTTGGAAGAGTTTGGAGGTGATTTCAGTAGTGTTTGGTAGCCGAAATGTGGCTTTTGTGTAGAGCAACGAGTTTAGGTGTGTGGCTGATGATTTCAATGCATGATGATGCATTAATCCTCTGCTCTTATGTGTTTAAAATGTGGCTTTTGTGTAGAGCAACGAGTTTAGGTGTGTGGCTGATGATTTCAATGCATGATGATGCATTAATCCTCTGCTCTTATGTGTTTAAAATGTGGCTTTTGTGTAGAGCAACGAGTTTAGGTGTGTGGCTGATGATTTCAGAGAGCAAGCAAAACGTAATCGGTGAGTGCGTATGGTTATAGAAGTCCTTGAGGGTCAAATAAACAAGGTTTGGGGATTTAGGAAAGGTTTGAAACACCTTCCTAAGTCCGGAAGTAAGTAATGGCTAGATTTCTCTCTTGATTGTGGTGATTACCCCTACAATGCTTTTACATGCTCATGATTTTAGATTGATAAATTCCTACTATTTTTATGCATGAATTATAGCATGAGATGATGCTTGGAATGATTTCATAAAGTAACATGTTGCATAGTTGAGATTTGAGCTTTTATGTTAAAGCATAGAAAATGTTATGATTTTGAAATGAGATGTGAATGTTGAGATTTAATGCATGAAAAACAGTAGGTGAGATGATGATTTGACATAATATATATTGGTATAGATGTTGAGATACTTACCCGATATAATTGATCGATCATTATGATGAGAGTGCATTATAAACTAAAAATTCGTGCGTGCTCTTTGGTTAAGCCAAATGGAGAGAACCGATGATGGGCATTCCATCGGGTAGGACTTGGTTAAAGACCCAAGCTTTGTGGCGATGAGATATTCCGCCATGTGAGTACGATGATGAGAGATTCCACTGGAAACTATGTTGCTAGACGAGTGAGTACAGTGATGAGAGATGTGAAATGCCAATATAAAATATGTTATGGTTTTTGATTCATATGTACCTTTGGTGAAATGGTTTATGCTATGAGAAATGCATATGTGATATGTTTATGAAATGCTTTAGAGTACAAGCATGAGTATGGCTTTGCCATGAGTTTTGCATTGGTTTAAATGCATGAGATAGAATGAAGGTACATGTGTTTTCAATGAGAAATTGCTTTGAAAGGTTTCAAGCATGAGATAGAATGAGCATGTTGTTTAAAAGCTTTTGAGAAAGTGTTTTCAAGATGTGCATTATTGTGTTGGTTTTCTTTAGAGCATGCCTCACTAAGCATTTGTGCTTACGCTCTCTCTTTTACCAATAATGCATATAATTGAGGTGTTTTCGGGCATCAAGGAAGCTAAGTCCATCCAAGGAAGTCCAAGCTTATGTATGGTGAAGTTTTCACATACTTTTGTTTTGATATATTGGCAATGGGAAACCAAGAATTGTATTTGGGAGATATGTTGAACTCCCTAAGGTTGTGGCATGTTTGCTTTAGCTTGTTTGGGTTGTAATTGGCCTTAATTGGTTGATTTGAGATTGAATTGCTCATTTTGGGTTGTGATAGGAAGCATGCCTCTAGAATATTGAGATTTTTTGTTTTGATGCTATGTTTGTGTTAGGATGTCCCAAATATGTCCCTTATATGTATGATGACTTACTGGTATGATTTGGGAGTCTTTGGGGCATGTTTGAGTATGCTTTTGAGTGAAAACCAGCATTTGTTGCTGTCTCTGGGCAGGGTGTATCGAAACTCCCTATGGTGTTTCAGAACGGGGGCCTGAAATGGCATTGGCGTTTCGAAACGTAAGGGGTTGTTTCGATACATTTTGGCTATTGGAATGTCGTGTTTCAGAACTAGTCTCGGAACATACCCGTGTACCGAAATGGTCAACACCGTTTCGATACAGCGTTTCGGTACGGTAGGTGGGTGTTCCGAAACGGGTGGCCGTTGGACACATATTTGAATTGTTTGATGTTTGCATGCATTACATTTTAGTCCTAAATGTTGTAAATGTAGTTGCTTGAGCTTGAGATGTCTTTTTAAGATGAAATTTTGCAGAGTAGCATGCAACATGATTAATTTCTTAATGGTAATCCTAAAATCAACGAAGACCCTCTAATTTACAAAAATTACATTTTTGTCCCTAAACTTGTATCATGTGTAATTGAGTCCTTAATTGTTATCCGATCGTTGTGCCTTTCTCAATCATGTTTCGTGAGTACTCACTTAGGGTTAACAAGTTTCTAGACAAGATTAAAAGTGCAAAAAAGGGTCAATAATCAAGGTTAACTTTCAGGTTGACTTTGGTTTTCCCCGTGTAATCTTCGTAGTTCAGGTCAAACGTCTAGGCCGGGCTAAGGTGGTTACACGTAGGTTAGGTGTGATATGTTGTAGGTATCGTATTTCTCATATGTTTTTGTAGCAAATAGGGTAATCCTTTAAGAGATAAGATAGCTACAAAATTCCTACCATAAGTTGGGTTGGTATAAGATTAGAACATTAGGGTAAATAAATTAGGTAGTTACCTTGTTTACTATAAATTATTTAACGAATTACGTAGGTTAGTTGTGATAAGTTGTAGGTATCACATTTCAAATCTGTTTTGTAACATAAGACTAATCCTTTAAGAGATAAGGTATCTTCAAAATTCCTTACCAGAACTTGCATTGGTATAAGATTTGGAGATGGTAACAAATTCGGTAGTGACCTTATTTACTATATATTGTGTAACGAATTATGTTGAGTGTGTAAAAGTTCTATTATTTACCCCTATTTAACCCATATTTCTGCTGCATTTAAGCATAATTCATTGCATTTAGGCTAAATTACAGTTAGACATCACAAATATATTAAATGGCACAGATTCTACTGAAATTTGTAGCTTTTGTAGGTTGCTGCTGTAGCAGATGGAGAGGCAGACGCTGGGCAGAATTGCAGCAGAGCTGGAACTGGATGAGCAGTCAAAGAAGACGATGCTGCCATGGTTGCCGCCATGACAGCAAAGGACGACAGCAATTTTGAGGAGAAGAAGCAAAGTGGACCTCGACAGAAAGAGAAAATTTAGGCCGTCTGTCGTGGAGTACTCATATATTTTTCCGAGCCCTAGATCAGAATGAAGGCCAAGCCCAAGGTTCAAGGAAGATGTCCCAAGAAAGAAGGAAGAATGAATTAAAGACTGATGTTCTGAAGATTTAGTCTTTATTAGAGTTATACTCTGATTTAAAGTTGTATTCCTTCCATATTAGAAAACTTGAACCCAAGGCCTATAAAAAGGCATGTTATTCGACCTAGGAGAGGACTTCATCTATCTCTAGCCTTCTTCCCAAAACCCTAGCCGTTTTCTCCTTCTCATCATGTTCTAAATTCCCCTTAGGGCCACAGGTTGATTTGTAAAGTAGTTGCAAGGGTTGCTTTTGTTTTAGGAATTTTCAGTTCAATAAAATAAACTTCAAGTTCTCTTATTCTAGTTTTTAACATCTTGCAAGAGTATCGGGAGAGCATTGTGAGATTATCTATTTACTTAATATCGGGAGAGTTAAGTATACGAAAGGAATAAGTGCGAGTTCTCTAGTTTATAGTTGAACTATCTCGGACCTAGGGATAGGACGAGGTTAAGTGGCTAAAGAAGAATTCAACAACATCGGTGTTCATCCTTCGATTCACACCGGGAGGTATCATCAAAGACGTGTTCATCGACAGACTTGGACCTAGGGATAGGCCAAGGCACAGCAGGGATTCTTGCCAAACTTGAAGTACGGAGTTGTGTGTTCGCTGCCGCGACAAGCAACAGACTGCCGCTGTGACAGGTGCTGCCGCGACGAGGACGACGACAGAGCTGATATTTTTAAGCTTACCAATACCTACACTGCTGAGCAATTCAATATCAGCCCATTCTCTCTATCTTGATTCTTTTAATCTTATTTTCCAGTATTCTTTATTATTCTCGTGACAAACATCTTAAATATTCTTTTTACTTCCGTGCAGTAATTCAAGGTGAAGCTATTGGCTCAGTCCCTGTGGAGACGATATCCGATACTTCAGTATCACTTTACTACTTGCGTCGTGTACACTTGCTCTACATTGTGATAGACACTTTTACACGCAACAAGTTTTTGGCGCCGTTGCCGGGAACTGGCAACATAACTTTACCCTATCTTTTGCTGCATTTGTTTTATTTTTCTATTTTACTTGGATTGCCAACCTATACCTTTCACAAGGTCTTTTTGTTTTCGTATGCGCAGATCTCAACGGGGGAAGGAACCGGAGTACCAGTTAGATCCTGAACCCGAACGAACATTCAATCTCAAGAAAAGAGTCCGTTACCTCGTTCAAAGAAACGAATACCTAGAGGAACAACTCAGAGCAATGGAGAACGAAGGACGTTAAGAAAGAAGGGACAACCAAGGGAATCTCCAGGATAATAGCAATCCTGTCAGAGATGGAGTGAACGGCCAAGCTGTCGACCCTCCTGTCGCTGCCACACGCCGGTCATGTCGAGACTACATGCTTAATGACCATGTAGAACTAGAAACCACGCTGCCGGATGTAGATGTTAACAACTTTGAGCTGAAACCTGTCATGTTCAGCATGATCAACAACGTCGGTCAATTTAGTGGTGCTGCTACTGAGGATGCTAGGGAGCATATGATAATGTTCCAGGAAATCTGTGGTTCGTTTAGACTACCAGGAGTTAATCCGGAGATACCGAGGCTTCGGTTATTTCCTCATTCATTGAGGGATAGGGCAAAGACTTGGTGGAATAAACTTACACCGGGTTCAATTAGAACTTGGGAAAATTTAACTTGTGAATTCTTATCTCGTTTTAATCCTTCACACTTATCTGAGCGATTACGTAACGAAATTGCTACTTTTCAACAGGAAGAAGACGAGCCAATGCACGAGGCCTGGGACAGATTTACCACTCTTCTACGGAACTACCCAATGCATGGATTCCCCGTTTGGAACCAGGTAACGAAATTCTATAATGCTGCCAATTTACAAACACGTATTAGAATTGATTCAGCATCAAACGGATTACTGCTGGACATAGACCCAGATGAGGCAATGGTAGTATTGAAAAATCTGGTGAAGAATGAAGAGCAGTTTCCGACAGCAAGAAGAGGGGGTAAACGGGTTCTAGCTGTAAAGGATTATAAGGCCGACAGCACAATGAAATCACAGGTGGCATATCTCACTAAGGCAATGAAAAAGCTCTTGAACAAAGATTTACAGCCTGTATACGCTGCTGAAGAGGTATGCGACATTTGTGAAGGAAATCACAGTTCGGAGGAATGTCCAATACAGTTAGAAGAGGGAAGGTATGTTGGAAACTACAATAAGCAGAATTATAATTCCAACAACTATAATCCCAACTTGAGAAAGGATCCCAAGTTTTCTTGGAGCAATCCTAATAATGCTCTGAATCCTAAAGCACAGAATAATCAGAACCAGGGAGGACCTAGATTGCTGACTCGGCAGCAACCGCGGCAGCAGCAGCAACAACCACCAGCTGCCTCAAATAGTATACTGGAACAGACTCTGGCTACATTTATTTCTCAAACAAGTACCTATATTGAGAACATGAATCACTTTGTCAAGAAGACAGAAACTTTCATGGACAAAACAGAGATGCGGATGACAAATCATGAAGCTACTCTGAAATCATTGGAGACACAGATGGTTCAGATTTCCCAGCATGTTAAACCAAGGCAGAATGGCGGATTTCCTAGCAATACTGAAAATGCTAGACAACCCACACATGAGCAGTGTAAAGCCATCACTACTAGAAGTGGGAAGAAATTGCCAAGGCCAGAGAAGGAAGCTAAAATAGTAAAGAAACCAGCCCTGGAGACACCTGCCGAGGAAGCTACCCCAACAGGTAATAAACAGCCTGCTGCCGATGAGCCTGTCACGACAGCAGAAGGGACAGAGGAGAAAGATGATGAACCCAAACCTCTTCAGATCCGTATGCAGTGGGAAGGACGTATTGCTGATTATCGTCCCCCACCTCCTTTCCCTCAGCGGCTACAGAAATTGAAACATGAATCACAGCTTAAGAAAATTTATGATATTTTTAAGTAGGTTCATATCAACATTCCACTGTTAGATGCTGTGAGGGAAATACCCGGTTATGCCAAATTTCTCAAAGATGCCATGTCAAAGAAGTCCAGACTTGGGGAGTTTGAAACGGTAAATATGACACATGGATGCATGAGTATTTTGCACAAGTATCCACCCCAGAAGAAGAAGGATCCTGAGAGCTTCATCATACCATGCGTAATCAGAGACAAATTTGTGGGTAAGGCACTTTGTGATCTTGGTGCTAGTATAAATTTAATGCCCAAATTTGTTTTTCAGAAATTAGGTATTGGAAAAGCTCGGCCCACAACAGTAGTACTGCAGCTGGCAGACCGCTCTTACGTTCACCCAGAAGGAAAAATTGAAGATATTCTGGTAAGAGTGGATAAGTTTATTTTTCCTGCTGACTTTCTTATCTTAGATTGTGAAGCAGATGAGAATGCACCAATCATCCTGGGGCGACCCTTCTTAGCCACATGAATATCACTGATTGATGTGGAAAGAGGAGAACTCATTATGAGAGTGAACGATCAAGAGATCAAGCTGAACGTTCTCCAAGCAAAGAAACATGCTGATGCAGGAGAAGAGTGCAAGGCCATAACTGCAATCACCTTTGACCAACCCTGCATCAGGTCGGGCTGCCACGACATAAAAATTGGTCACTGCCTCGGCAGCCATTTAGAAGACTGTCACGACAGCACTGACGACGGCAACTCCTCAGAATCTGATACATCTGATACTGAAGATCCAGAGGAGGTAAACTGGATAGGCAATCGTCCAAGTAAGTTATTCGAGCCTTTGAATTATACCTCGGATAACCATGCAATTCAAAAGCCATCGACTGTTGAGCCCCCTGTTTTAGATCTTAAGCCCCTGCCAGGACAGCTAAAATATGCTTTTCTTGGTTTAAATGATACGTTGCCCGTAATCATCTCATCCAAGTTGATGCAGGAACAGGAACAACAGTTAATAAGGATGCTGCAGCAGCACAAAAAGGCTATTGGATGGACGATAGCTGGTATTCAAGGCATTAGTTCGGCATTATGTATGCATAAAATCCTTTTAGAGGATGATCATAAGCCGACTATTGATGCACAAAGGCGGCTAAATCATGCGATGAAAGAGGTGATGCGAAAAGAGATAATCAAATGGTTAGACGCTGGAATAATCTACGCCATCTCGGACAGCAAATGGGTGAGCCCCGTGCAATGCGTTCCCAAGAAAGGACGAATGACCGTGGTGACCAACGAAAATAATGAGCTAATCCCAACCAGGACTGTGACCGGTTGGAGGGTTTGTATGGACTGTCGGAAGCTTAACAAAGCTACCCGAAAGGACCACTTTCCTTTACCCTTTATTGATCAAATGCTTGATAGATTAGCGGGTAAACCTTACTATTGTTTTCTTTATGGCTACTCAGGTTATAATCAAATAGCCATCGCACCGGAAGATCAAGAAAAGACGACGTTCACATGCCCGTACGGAACATATTCTTTTAGGAGAATGCCTTTTGGACTCTGTAATGCACCAGCCACTTTCCAAAGGTGCATGATGGAAATATTTTCCGATATGGTGGAGGATTTCCTAGAAATCTTTATGGATGATTTTTTAGTCTTTGGAGACAATTTTGAGAGCTGCCTAGGCAACCTACAGAAAGTGCTCGAGAGATGTGAAAAAGCAAACCTAATATTGAACTGGGAAAAGTGTCACTTCATGGTGGATGAAGGGATAGTCCTTGGCCATAAGATTAGTTGCCTTGGCATAGAAGTCGACAGAGCAAAGATAGAAGTGATCGAAAAGCTACCGCCACCCACCACAGTCAAGGGAATCAGAAGTTTCTTAGGACATGTTGGTTTTTATAGAAGGTTCATTGCGAATTTTTCATAGATAACCAAGCCCCTATGCCATCTTCTGGAGCAGAACTGACCCTTCGACTTTAACGCTGAATGTATTGAGGCATTCAAGGTTCTGAAAGAAAAACTGGTAACAGCCCCAATAGTACAGCCACCAGAATGGACACTGCCGTTCGAGATCATGTGTGATGCTAGTGACTATGTTGTCCGGGCAGCACTTGGGCAGCGGAGAGACAAACTCTTTCACGTCATATACTATGCCAGCAAAACACTGAACGACGCCCAAGTGAACTACACCACCATAGAGAAGGAGTTATTAGCTGTGGTATTCTCCATTGACAAGTTTCGTTCTTATATACTTGGAACGAAGGTCATAGTGCACACAGACCATTCTGCATTGAAATACCTGTTCATGAAAAAGGATGCAAAGCCTCGACTGATACGTTGGATCCTGCTATTGCAAGAATTCGACCTTGAAATCAAGGACAAAAAGGGGACAGAGAATCAAGTGGCAGACCACTTGTCAAGGTTGGAGAAGGGAAAGAGTCTACCGACAGATGAGACGAACATACTGGAGACCTTCCCATATGAGCATCTATTTGCTGCCACAGTCACTGTCGCGACAGCCATGGCGGCAGGTAAGTCTTCTGAACTCCCCTGGTATGCTGATTTCGTTAATTTCTTAGTTAGCAGAATAATTCCTCCTGACCTTAATTATCAAGCTAGGAAGAGGTTCCAAAATGATGTTAAGCATTATTATTGGGACGAACCTCTTCTTTTCAAAATTTGTGCAGATCAGGTTATAAGGAGATGCATACCATAGGATGAACATGAAGATATACTTCATCACTGTCATGCTTCACAGTATGGAGGACACTTAGGAGGCAACAAAACTGTTTCCAAGGTTCTGCAGTCAGGATTTTATTGGCCATCATTGTATAAAGATGCTCAAATCTTCTACAAGAGCTGTGACAAGTGCCAACGGACAGGAAACATCTCATGGAGACACGAGATGCCGCTGCAGAACATTCTTGAAGTCGAGATCTTCGACGTTTGGGGGATCGATTTTACGGGACCATTCCCATCTTCATGTGGGAATTTGTACATCCTCCTAGCAGTAGATTATGTGTCCAAGTGGGTTGAAGCTATCGCCACTCAAAAGAATGATGCCAAGACAGTTCAAAGATTCTTACACAAAAACATCTTTTCCAAATTCGACATCCCTAAGGCGATTATCAGTGATGAAGGGAGGCATTTCGACAACATGGTTATAGCTGCTGCCTTGAAGAAGTATGGTGTCAAGCATCAGATTGCAACAGCATATCACCCTCAGATCAATGGACAAGCTGAAATATCCAACAGGGAAGTTAAGAACATTCTCGAAAAGATGGTTAAGCCAACTCGGAAAGATTGGTCTTTACACCTTAACGTTGCGTTATGGGCTTATAGGACAGCTTTCAAAACCCCATTGGGAATGTCTCCTTACCGACTGATTTATGGGAAAACATGCCATCTACTTGTCGAGATAGAGCACAAAGCATATTGGGCAATCAAGGCAGTAAATATGGACATGGAAAAGGCAGGGCAGAAAAGGCTACTGGATCTGAACGAAATTGAAGAAATCCGGACAATGGCCTATGACAATGCAAGAATCTACAAAGATAAAACTAAGAAGTGGCATGACAAGAAGTTGCTGCCACGACAGTTCTGCCCAGGACAGGTTGTATTGCTATTTAACTCTAGATTGAAACTCTTCCCAGGGAAGCTGAAATCTAGATGGTCTGGCCCATTCCAAGTTGTACACGTTTTCCCCCATGGTGCTATCATGATCAGATCTTTAAAAGACGGGCACCAATTCAAAGTAAATGGACAACGCTTGAAGCATTATCAGAGGACTGAAGCCCCTAAAATGCAGGAAGTGGTTACCTTAGGAGATGCCCCACCTGACATCCCTAATTTAACCTAAATTTTATTTTTTTAGTTTTATTATTTTTTATTATTTATATATTAGGAAATTAGATTTATTTTATTTTGAAGAAATAATGTTTTTTCTGTTTTTAGGAAATAAAGGAGACAAGAAGAAAAGAAGAAGTGAACTCAACCCAACATAATTCCATCAGCCCAAAAAGCCCAAAATTTGGAGCCTGTCGTTACAGCTGCCGCGACAGAAGCGGAAAATACAGGCTGTCAACACGCTGTCGCGACAGACACGGAAACGCGTAACAGACGCGTCAGACACGCAAACGCGTAACAGTTGGCCCCGTTATTCGCGCCTGTCGTTACAGCTCCAACGGGCAGCAAATTCTTCTCTATATAAACCCCGTTTCATTTTTTCATTTTCACTCACTTCTACTCTTCTTACTTGCATCCTCTAGAATTTTTTGCTTTCATTTTTATTTTCTCAACCCTTGCAACAATGTCTTCCAGAAATACCCGTAGGAGTGCTGCCTCTGGCTCCACCCCGATAGCATCCACCCCACGATCGTTCCAGATCAGAGATATGTGGGAAGAAAAGGGATTCATCTACACTTCAAAGGAGGGAAATTTGGGCCTAAAGCCGTTCATTGCTCGCAAAATAAGGGCTCTACAGTGGCAGATCTTTGCCGAACAACCTGAGGAGATGAACATCTCTTTAGTTCGAGATTTCTACGATGCCATCAACAGCAGAACGGCGACAGCAGTTACTGTACGAGGGAGGGAAGTGCCATTCGAAGCTGAATACATCAACACCTTGTATGGATTTTACGTGGGCAGCAACAACGACGATCATTAGCAGTTTCTGAATAGCCTTGACCCTGCTGCCTATGATGCTGTCATGGCAGAGCTGACTGATGAAGGAACACAGTGGAACACCAATCGCAAGAACCCGAGGACGGTGAAGAGAACTCAACTCTTGCCGGAAGCCAAATTGTGGAACGCTTTTATCAAAAAGCGCATCATGCCGTCCTCACATAACACCACTGTTGACCAGCCCAGGTTAGCCTTTATTCACTCTATTTTGCATGAGAGGCCTAATAATGTGGGCAGCTACATCCGCGAAAGCATTCTGGACTGTGCGCACCGGCCGACGGGACCGCTCTACCTTCCTTACCTTATCACAGCCCTCTTCCGCGGCCATGGTGTACCTGAAGCTACCACCGATCTGCGAGTTCAAGGGAAGGGATGGACCGAAAAGAACATACTCAGCTTAATGGAGCTGACTGCTGCCACCCCGTTCTCATCATTTGATCCCACTGCCACGGCAGCAGACACGACAGAGCCAACGGACACGGAACCTGCTGCCACGGAAGCTAGGCAGCAACCAGCAGCAACAGCCCCGACCGACTCCTTCTCCTAGATCCTTGCTGCTATACAGAAGATGGAGGAATGATAGCTCGGTCTTATGAGCTTCATCAGGGATTTCACCACCGCTACGGTACAATTCATCCAAACCTCTTTAAATTTCCCTGATGTTGTATTTCCTACCTTCCCTGCCCATTATTTTGCTGTACCAACCCCTGCACACACCCCAACACCTGCTGCCACACCAAGAACACCATCTGCAGCATCCACACCAACCCCTGCCACGACAGCCGCCAGCAGCAACCGCACAGCTGAGACTTCTGCCCGTGGAACAAAGAGAAGAATGACCTCGGAAGAACTTGATGCATTCATCGTCGGTTTCTCTTCTTCCTCCATTTGGCAAGAAAGCGACAATGAACCCTCTGTTAGGAGGAATCTAGCCAAAGAATTCACACCGGTGAAATGACAGAAGAGAATGGCAGACAAAAACAAGCCGGATAGCGGCAGCAGCAGAAGTAGTGACGGCAGCGGCAGTAGCAGTGACGGCAACGACAGTGAGGACAGCAGCAGCAGCTCATAGGTACAGGTTGTGGAGAAACCGCCTCACATCTCTCCTACCAGAATTCAACCTCCCAGGGAGGCCAAAACGAAGAACACCTCTACCTCCCCAATCCGCCAGCCTGTTCCGACGGCCCGTGCCCGCCGCCAGATCCGAGTCAGCAGTAGCAATGACGACAGCGCATAAAATTGAGTTTCTTAACTTATTTTGTTGTCTGTTTTTATATATTTTGTGATGCACTTTTCATTTTCTTTTATTTTATCTGTCCTTTTGCATTGAGGGTAATGCAACCCTTGAGTTTGGGGGTGGCATCCCTCCATTAATGGAGTCTAATTTAGTTTTAAAATTGTGTCTTTTATTTAGTTGTTTATTTTTATTAAAAAAATTGAAAATTTTGGCTTAAGTCTTTGAACTGAACTTACCTGCCGTGACTGCTCTGTCGTGGCAGTGCCTTTAGGATAGTTTTAAGAGCAGTTTAGAGCCTTTCTATAGTTCTGAAACTTAACACTATTTGTGACTGTTATACTGCCTAGAACTCTTCTAGTTAACTAGAATAGGAAGCTTAGCACTTGAATAACCCCTAGAGGTGCCTAACACTGGCTCTAGGAAAGAAGTTTAGCAAAAGAGACTCAATAGCCCTAGAGGTGCCCGAAACCGGCTCTAGGAAGTTAGCTAGAGGTGCCCAAAACCGGCTCTAGTGAAACTTTAGCTTAAAAATAAATTAAATCGAGTCAAAACAAAAAAAAAAATCAAAAAGAGCATAAGAAGTGCCTTCAAAAAGATAAACTTTGGCATAAAAATTCAAGTTAGAGGCTAAAATATTCTAGTGAAACTAAGGGAGTCTTGGCATATAATTGTTCACAAGCATGCACACACTGCACGAGGACTATAGTGAGATTCCGGAAAAATCCTAAGTTATCCAACAAGGTGCTGCCGTCGATAGAGAAGGAATGGAGGGTAAGGGAAAGTTCACTGTTTTAAGCCAAGACAAAAAAAATTATTTTTCTTTTAGGTTTGAATTTCTTGAGGGCAAGCAAAAACTTGAGTTTGGGGGTGTGTTGAGTGTGTAAAAGTTCTATTATTTACCCCTATTTAACCCATATTTCTACTGCATTCAAGCATAATTCATTGCATTTAGGCTAGATTACAATTAGACGTCACAAATATATTAAACGACACAGTTTCTAATGAAATTGGTTGCTTTTGCAGGTTGCTGCTGTAGCAGATGGAGAGGCAAGCACTAGGCAGAATTGCAGCAGAGCTGGAACTGGACGAGCAGTCAAAGAAGACGATGCTGCCATGGTTGCCGCCATGAGAGCAAAGGACGACAGCAGTTTTGAGGAGAAGAAACAAAGTGGACCTCGACAGAAAGAGAAAATTCAGGCCGTCTGTCGTGGAGTACTCCTATATTTTTCTGAGCCCTAGATCAGAATGAAGGCCAAGCCCAAGGTTCAAGGAAGATATCCCAAGAAAGAAGGAAGAACGAATTAAAGACTATTGTTCTGAAGATCTAGTCTTTATTAGAGTTATACTCTAATTTAAAGTTGTATTCCTTCCATATTAGAAAACTTGAACCCAAGGCCTATAAAAAGGCATGTAATTCGACCTAGGAGAGGACAACATCTATCTCTAGCCTTCTTCCCAAAACCCTAGCCATTTTCTCCTTCTCATCATGTTCTAAATTCCCCTTAGGGCCACGGGTTGATTTGTAAAGTAGTTGCAAGGGTTGCTTTTGTTTTAGGAATTTTCAGTTCAATAAAATAAACTTCAAGTTCTCTTATTCTGGTTTTTAACATCTTGCAAGAGTATCGGGAGAGCATTGTGAGATTATCTATTTACTTAATATCGGGAGAGTTAAGTATACGAAAGGAATAAGTGCGAGTTCTCTAGTTTATAGCTGAACTATCTCGGACCTAGGGATAGGACGAGGTTAATTGGCTAAAGAAGAATTCAACAACATCGGTGTTCATCCTTCGATTCACGCTAGGAGGTATCATCAAAGACGTGTTCATCGACAGACTTGGACCTAGGGATAGGCCAAGGCACAGCAGGGATTCTTGCCAAACTTGAAGTACGGAGTTGTGTGTTCGCTGTCGCGACAAGCAACATACTGCCGCCGCGACGGGGACGACGACAGAGCTGCTATTTCTAAGCTTAGCAATACCTACACTGCTGAGCAATTCAATACCAGCCCATTCTCTCTATCTTGGTTCTTTTAATCTTATTTTCCAGTATTCTTTATTATTCTCGTGAAAAACATCTTAAATATTCTTTTTACTTTCGTGCAGTAATTCAAGGTGAAGCTATTGGCTCAGTCCCTGTGGAGACGATATCCGATACTTCAGTATCACTTTACTACTTGCGTCGTGTACACTTGCACTACATTTTGATAGACACATTTACACGCAACAAATTACACAGGTTAGGTGTGATATGTTGTAGGTGTCGTATTTCTCATCCGTTTTGTAACATATATGGTAATCTTTAAGAGAAAAGGTACCAAACAAAATCCTAACCATAAGTTGGGTTGGTTTAAGATTAGGACATTAGGGGTTTAGGTTGTCACCTTGTTTACTATATATTTTGTAACGAATGACGTAGGTTAGGTGAGATATGTTGTAGGTATTTTATTTCTCATGCATTTTGTAACATAAAAGACTAATCCTTTAAGAGATAAGGTAGCTAAAAATTCCTAACCATAATTTGGGTTGGGGTTTAAGATTTGGATATATGGGGTAATAAATTAGTTAGTTACCTTGTTTACTATATATTATGTAACTAATTACGTAGGTTCGGTGATATATGTTGTAGGTATCCTATTTCTCATGTGTTTAATCACTTAAAAAGTAATACTTTAAGAGATAAGGTAGCTACAAAATTCCTAACCATAAGTTGAGTTGGTTTAAGATTAGGACATTAGGTGTAATAAATTCAGTAGTTACCTTGTTTACTATATATTTTGTAACAAATTACGTAGGTTCTGTGTGATATGTTGTAGGTATTGCATTTCTAATGCAATTTGTAACATAAAGAGTAATCCATTAAGAGATAAGGTAGCTACGAAATTGCTTACCATAAGTTGGGTTGGTTTAAGATTTGTAGATATGGGGTAATAAATTCGGTACTTACCTTGTTTACTATAGGTAATGTATCGAATTACGTAGGTTAGGTGTGATAGGTTGTACGTATCGTATTTCTCATTCGTTTTGTAAAATATAGGACAATACTTTAAGAGATAAGGTAGCTACAAAATTCCTAACCATAAGTTGGGTTGGTTTAAGATTAGGACATCAGGTGTAATGTAACGCCCCGGTTTTGGGCTTAGAAGTTCTGGGCGTTGACCGGTTTGGTCAAAGTCCTGTTCGAATCTTAAGAGGTGAAATTAGGAAAGCCTAGTTCGGGTTGCAATAAAAATATGGAAAAATGTTCTAAAATCATCTTTTAATATAATTAAGTGAACTGTGAAATCAATTTTGAAAAATGGGTTTTGGAAGTATGACATTTTGGCTAGTGACCAAAATGTAAATTTTGAAAGTTTTGTGACTATTTTATAAAGAGTTGAAACTTTGAATCTTTAAGGGGCTATTAATCCAAAGATGATTTCTCCAGATTTTTCTAAGATATTTAGAGTTTTAATTCTGATTTTAAAGTGAATCAAAAGGAGGGAAAAACTCATTTGACAATTTTCTCAACTAACTTCCAATTTTCTTCTCTCTTTTTCTCTCAAACCAAACACACCATTTCCAGAGATTTGATTCTGTTTTTCTCACTTAAATCTCTCCTTTTAACTCTCATTTGATTCCTAATCAACATATCTTCAAAACCTCTTCAATTGCTAAGTGTTTCAACAAGGATTTTCATTCCAAAAAGTGGAGAAACACAAGTTTGGAGGTAAGAACGTCCTTCTCCTCTAAACTATCAGTTCTTTACTGAAATTCCCAAGTTATCAACTCTTGATTGATGTTTAATTAAAGGCTTTTGAGTTTGGAATTGGATCTTGGCTTATAATGCAAGATTTGATGGTTTTTCATGGTTTTTCGTTAGATCTGATTGATCTGTGATTTGAGATGTGTTTTTGATGTTAAATGAACTCTAAATTGATAAGGAAATGAGTTTTGATTAATGCAATCCCGGATAGGTTGAGTTTCCTAAGTTTAGCTTATGTTTCTTGGATGTTTTTGTGGTGATCTTGTGGATCTGTTGTTGCTGGAGGTATAAGGATGTTTATAGGTTGTTTTTAGATGTTAAATGGTGTTAATGGATGTTAGGTTTTGCTGGTTTATGGCTGGGCTTTGTTGAGAAGTGGTTTTAGTGCAATTTCGGTTGTGTTTGGTGGCCGAAATTGGAGTGGGAATGAGAGCAGCGAGTTTGAGTGCTTTCATTGAAGCT
Organism: Hibiscus trionum; assembly: GCA_030270665.1. Classification (NCBI taxonomy): domain Eukaryota; kingdom Viridiplantae; phylum Streptophyta; class Magnoliopsida; order Malvales; family Malvaceae; genus Hibiscus; species Hibiscus trionum. The sequence continues at coordinate 14,168,585 of BSYR01000004.1, read as the reverse complement.
TTTGATGCTTGATGATGCATTAAACCTCTGCTTTAATGTGTTTAATCAGGGGAGGCATCTTTGGATCCAAGAGTTGTTGATTCGGAAGCTTGATTTCGTGCTTCGGCAAGTGGCGAAGTGGAATCGGTGAGTGAAATTGGGTTTTCGGCTTTGAAACCAATGTCTTGGGAGCTTAGTTTAAGTCTAAACAACTTTGCTAAGCTCGAGCGTAAGTTTTCGGAATTTCTCTCTAGTGGTGGCCATGATTTTGTTGTGATGCGAAATGATAATTTGCATGTTTTACATACTGTTTTGGAAGCATGTTTTAGCATGGTTTTTGCTGATGATGTAAGCCATATGTTGAAGGTAACTCTAGGTAGGAGTTCCTTGCTTTTGTACATTGAAATGATGTGGTTTAATGCTTTTAAATGCATGATGAATATGGCTTGGTTTTATGCTTTAAAACAGTGATGTAAGTGATGGAAATGATGTATATTGGCAAGTGATGTTTTTAAAATGTTAAGGTCACTAAGGTGGTTAAAAGTCCTTGAGTGAGCCTTGTTACTTATGAACATCAAGGTGGTTAAAAGTCCTTGGATGGTTCATGTTGTGGACACTAAGGTGGTTAAAAGTCCTTAGGTGATCCTTTTCTATGGTGTTTAAAAGTCCATAGGCCAAGGTGTTTAAAAGTCCTTGGGATCAAGGTGTTTAAAAGTCCTTGATGTGATACATTTCATGGTGTTTAAAAGTCCATGGCCAAGGTGTTTAAAAGTCCTTGGGATCAAGGTGTTTAAAAGTCCTTGATGAGATGCATTCTATGGTGTTTAAAAGTCCATAGGCCAAGGTGTTTAAAAGTCCTTGGGGCCAAGGTGTTTAAAAGTCCTTGGGGTGAAAGTTGATGAACTTGTGTTTAAAGAAATGGAATTTATCACTTGTAGCCAATATGACATGTTATGATTTGATGCATGAGATGCATGTTTAAGTATGCTTTTGAGCATGTGTAAATGATGGTTTGAAGCATGTTTTATAAAGTGTTTTACAAATGCATTATTGGATGGTTTTATTGAGCATTCCTCACTAAGCCTTTGCTTACGCTCTCTTCGTTTTCCTTAATTCAATAATGCAGAGCATTAGGGACCTTTTGAGGGCAGCAAGAAGGGCAAGAATTCAAGTGCAAGTAAAGCTCAATGTATGGAAGGGTTTTGTTAAACATTTTAGCTTTTGGGTGATTTGGCAATGGGGAAACCATGTGTATGTTTTGGGAGGTGTTTTGTACTCCCTAAGTATGTTTCTTGATGTTAAGATTGTTGGTCTTTGGATTGGATCTTTATATGCTTGTTTTGTAAGTTTGGTGCTTGAATATCTAGCTTGTGTAGGAAGCATGCCTATAGAATTGGGGCTTTTTGCATATGATGATGTTTGGTTGAATTGATGATGCCATTATGTCCCTTATATGTTGAATTGCATGTTGGCAAAGTTTGGTGACATTCGGAGCATGATTGGTTGTGTAATTGCATGTTTAAAGTGGAGTTTTGGAGCAATCTGGGCAGGGTGTTTCGGAACAGCACCTACCGTTTCGGAACGGGTGCCTTAATCGTGCCCAGGCGTCCGAAACGGGAGGGGCCGTTCCGAAACGGAAAGGCCACTGCCAGACCCCCGTTTCGAAACGGGCTATGCCTGTTTCGGAACGGCCCCGCGTTTCGGAACGGGCTGTCTCCCGTTTCGGAACGGTTGACCGTTGGGGGCTGACATTGGCAGTTATGTGTTTTGAATTGTTTGCGTTTTGGTCCTGAAACTTGTTTGTGCAATTGTATGAGTTTGGGAAGTCCTTTTGAGCTGAAATTTCACAGAGAAGCATGAAACCTGATTAATTTCAAGTTGGTAACTTCAATTTGGATTAAGTCCTTATAATTATCAGAATTTACAATTTGGTCCCTAAAGTTGTATCTTGTGCAATTGAGTCCCTGTTTGATCTCTGATGTTTGTGATCTTTTGGTATGATGTTTGTGTGATCACAATTAGGCTTAATATGCATCTAGACAAGTTTTAAAAAGAAAAAAAAGGGTCGTTAATCAAGGTTGACTTTCGGGTTGACTTTGGTTTTCCCCGTGTGACTTTCTTAATTCGGGTCAACCGTCTAGGCCGGGTTAAGGGGGTTACATGTAATAAATTTCGTAGTTACCTTGTTTACTTTATATTGTGTAACGAATTACCTAAGTTCGGTGTGATATGTTGTAGGTATCATATTTCTCATGTGTTTTGTAACATAAAGAGTAATCCTTGAAGAGATAAGGTAGCTACAAAATTTCTAACCATAAGTTGGGTTGGTTTATGATTAGAACATTATGGGTAATAAATTAGGTAGTTAGCTTGTTTACTATATGTTGTGTAAGGAATTTTGTAGGTTCGATGTGATATGTTGTAGGTATCGTATTTCTCATGCCTTTTTTAACATAAAGTGTTATCCTTTAAGAGATAAGGTAGGTACAAAATTTCTAACCATAGGTTGGGTTGGTTTAAGATTCATACATTAGGGGTAATAAATTAGCTAGTTACCGTGTTTACTATATATTGTGTAACAAATTACGTAGGTTTGGTTTGATATGTCGTAGGTATCATATTTCTCATGCGTTTTGTAACATATACAATAATCCTTTAAGAGATAAGGTAGCTACAAAATTCCTAACCATAAGTTGGGTTGGTTTACGTTTAGGACCTTAGGGGAAAAAATTAGGTAGTTACCTTGTTTACTATATATTTTGTAAAGAATTTCGTATGTTATGTGTGATATGTTGTATGTATCGTATTTCTCATGTGTTTTGTAACATATATGGTAATCCTTTAAGAGATAAAGTGCCTACGAAATTCCTTACCATAAGTTGGGTTGGTTTAACATTTGAGAATATGGGGTAATAAATTCGGTAGTTACCTTGTTTACTATATATTTTGTAACGAATTACATAGGTTGTGTGGGATATATTCTAGGTAACGTATTTCTTATGCGTTTTGTAACATATAGGGTAATCCTTTAGTAGATAAGGTAGCTACACAATTTCTAACTATAAGTTGGGTTGGTTTAAGATTTGGACCTTAGGAGTAATAAATTTGATAGTTACTTTGTTTACTATATATGTTGGAAATAATTACGTAGGCTCGTTTTGTAACATATAGAGTAACCCTTTAAGAGATAAAGTAGCTACAAAATTTTCTACCTTGATAAGCTTTTCAGTAACTACCATTTTACTTACACTTACTGTAACAAATTCGGTAACCGCGTCGTAACAATTCATGTAGTTACAAGCTACCGGAATAATCGATTTGCCTAAGATTAGCCTAAGATTAAGCGGTCGAATGCTAGAATCACCTATGAATTTTCTTTTAAGACATTGGTTTAATTGTGCACTAAGTTCTCAAACTTCAAACTTTCTTTTAAAAGCCACCCCAACCTTTGAATATTACTAGTTTAACTATGGGGTTGTAGAAAAAAAGTCTCCAAACTTCAAAAATTCCAAAATTACCCTTGAAATTTATAAATTACATAATGGTCCTTGAACTGTCAAATATTACCTTTTGACTTCGAAATTCAAATTTCTCATAATTTAATTCTGAGCTTAAAAATTCTAAAATTAAAAATCAAATTTTATTCAGAAAATCCCCCCAAAATTAGGGTTTTAGTAAATTAGAAATTCTAAAATTAGGGTTTTCAATTTGGGGATAAAATTCTTGGTGTTACAACTCTCCAACCCTAAAGAAAGGTCATCCTTGAAATTTTCAGGCTTAGCGATAATCTCTCAAAAGTATGGATGTTTAGATAGAAGCTTGAAAGAGCATTTCAGATAAGGTCACGAATGACAACACACAGTTTTCTAAGAGGCTTTGATATCAAATTCGTAGAACGGGTACTGTCACGATCGTTTGTTTGATTAATTGAAGTTAATGTCCTTAATCTGAGTTCGAGATATGATCAACTCTAAAGGTTGCAAAAAAGAGGTTATCCAAGGGATTCATGTGGTTCGGAAGTATTCCAATCGATTTTATAAGGTGGAAAGGTAACGAGTAATTCTATGTCAGTGGTAACAGTTGCTAACTAACGAGTACTCATTCTCCTTAATTCTAAATCTATATGGAACGCACGCAAGTCTAGACAACTGTTCTATAGTAAGATTTGGTACTGGAATGTCGAATCATAATATGATTTAAAATCTTGAAGTCGAAAAATACTCAAAAAGATAATATATTTATCAGAAAATTATCATTTACACAAAATATTTTTTGATGCATGCAAAAATCATTTCTGGTTTAAAATTTTCAAGTGAGCCTCACAGTCCAAGGTATATCAATATTTTATAAAATTCGAAAGCTAAAATAACAATCTTATAATTTAAATAAAACATTCGAAATTAAAGTCATAAAATGCATGATGAAAAATAATAAACCCCAAATCTGAAATTACATCTAATCCTAAAATTATTAAAAATTAAATAAATAAATAAACTCAAATGCATATTGAATATTGTAAATCTAAAAACCACGGGATCCTGAAAGTACCAAATCGCCTAGAGTCTAAGATATTTGTAAGAGGAAACTATAGTGGAGTAAGCTATTGAGCTTACTGTGTCTATAATGTGCAAGAAAAACCACAATCACAAACACAATAATTTTCTATAAAATGTTTAAGTTAAAAAATAAGATGATTCACAACACAAACGATTTAATTTTATAAACACAATACAATGTACTCACCTACAACGAATCAATCACTAAGAGGAAAGTTCCTTAGAACTCCTCACCACATCCACCAATTGGTAAGTGGTCGAAACCACAATCTTCCACAGTACAATCCAAACCTATGCACACAACGGTATAAAATGACAGTTCTCAAATCTCAACACAATTATGTAATGTAATCCGGGTTCACAATTCACAAATTCATTATTTAAAATAAATCTTTAACTCGAGTACAAATGCATGGAAAGTTTTCATACAACAACATATCTCATGTAAAATACTCATAAATTGTATAACAACATCACATAGTAAAATCATTTACATAGCACCATAAGAAACACACCTTTAAAGTGATCCAATCACACTTTTTTCAAAAAGGTTGGTGGCGACTCCGTTATTTTCGTTTTCTAAAAGTCAGGCTCGAAAGAGTTGCGACAGCTTGGCGACTCCGCTGGGAAAGTTTTTGTTTTTAAACCAAACCATGATTGTGGATGTAGAGCCTACCCCATGAGAGCCATGTGGAAAACTTAAGGTTTTGAGTCTGGTCAAAATTGTTTCGCAAAGATAATCCATGGAGACATGTCCTAGAGCGTTGGAATGTGCTGCCCTGAATTATTTGTTTAATAAAATTATTTTGAACCCTTCTTGTTTCTAATCCTTCCCCTTGTTTTTTTTTGCATATTTAATCTTGCAAAATCATTCCATATCAAGAAATTATTGGTTCTTCAGAATATTTTATCAATTTGAAAATCTTTCATTATGGATGGAAGGCTCCTAAAGAAGGAAGATAAAAATGCGAAGGTACGTCACTAGTCTGAGGTTAACTAGCGGGCGTATGGGGACAGTTTGACCGCTGATCATGAGATAGAGACTTTAGAGTACGCCCATATCTGTGTCAAGCTGAATAACATGTAGGAGCTGCGAGAAATTTGGAATCGTTTTGATTATAAGACTAAGCAGTTGTTCTATGAAACTTATGGTGATACTAAGAACCTAAAAACTTATAAGACTAAGCAGTTTTGGAACATTGGATATTGTTGTTTTACTTTTAATGGAGAAGATATGATGCCCAAGTTCAAGGAATACTTGGCCATGTTCAATCTTCGCAAGGTGAAAGAAAATTGGGTTTATGCTAAGCCACCTAAAAACAAAAACCCGCACATTAGGCTTACGACTTTCGCTGGTATGAGTGACGGATGGGTCAAGGGTTTGATACGAAAAAGAGGAGGTAGCTTTTCCTTCCCTTGTTCAACCATTCGAAACTTAATTCATGTTCATCCAAATAAAGAGAATAGAGTGGACTTCCTGGCTATTGCAATATACGGCTTGGTTGTTTTCCAAAAGGTCGTGGGAAATATTGATGTAGCTTTGCAAGATTTCTTTGAACAGCTGAAGAGGGGAGTCAACCCAGTACTCGCAGTGTTAGCTGAAACCTTCATTTCCCTTAATGCATGTCGGAAGATTGAAGGTGTGCGCTTCAGAGGGTGTGCCCCTTTGCTCCAAGTTTGGGCCCTTAGCCATATCCGGAAATGCTCGACTTTAAATTTGTCCAATGTCTTCTTCCCAAACTTTTCTCCGCTCCGAGATTTTTTGGCAAAAGATTGGCCAGTCATCAAGAAAGGAAAATGGGTTAACATTTTCAATGTAAGCCCCTAAACCTGGCCCAGAAGAAATGGGTCGAATCTAGAAAGTCTCATTTGAAAACTTGTCCCTCAAGTTATAAATCTTAGGTTTAAACACTTCAAAGTACAAAATTGAATTAATTAATAATAGTTAACGTAAAATTTCTCAAATATTTATGAAACACAAACCTTAAAACAAGCACTGAATATTTCATAAAACATCTGACTTAAACTCGAAATGCATGCTAAAACATAATCACAAGTTATAAATTCCAATGTCCGAAATTACAAAATATTCCAAATAATGTTAAAACAATAACCAAAATTATTGAAAAGAGTTCATACTTAATAATAAGATTTCTGAATAAATATGAGATGCTCCAAGTACAGAGTCGCCTAAAAAGTCTGAAGATATCTGAAATAAGAAACTTAAGGGGTGTAAGCTAAAGAGCTTAGTGTGTCTCTAAAGTGCAACAAAACACAAAACAAAAAGTCATATATGAAAACACAGTGTATTCGATAAATCAAAATCATAAATGTTATGATGTCTAATGCATGACTCAATACCCGACTATCTGATATAACACGGAGTAGAGGTTGCCCTCACCAGAGTGGAGGTTTCCTTCACTTTTACCGAATACATTTCCGATTCCATGACTCATGATATGATTTGTAAAACCATAAATCTAAATTCTTATGAGTGTTTCTTTTCTGAAATTCCGATGCTTGATTTTAAAATACAATTTATATATGATACACGATGCTTCAAACAGTCGCAAACCACAATTAATGAGAAAAAAAATTAAGCAAGACTTATAAGAAATACACATAAAATTCATTTATTTAAAACACCCCAAGAAAGACACCTTTAGCAGACAATAGCTCTAATGCTGAGAAGAACGCGTCTCACGCTCAGATCTAGCTGAATCAGAACCTACGAGAATAACTCTACATTGATAAATATTCTATCACTAAGCCACCGACTAAAACACTAAAAACCGAGCTGAAGATATACTCACGTGAAGATCTCAAAGAACATGCACGGCCAGTCAGTACAACTGACCTAGAGACCGACGAGTTACCTGCTACTCCAATACGAGAATAACTCTACATTGATAAATGTTCTAGTTTGAATTTGACAAAACAGACATCAGATTCAAACTCAGGACATCGAAAAAAGTAAAGATAAAGGTTCTTTGAAAAAGTCAACTCTTGGTCAACAGTCAAAGTCAAAGTCAACTGGTCAAATCAGTCGGTCAAAGATCAAAAGTTAACTGGTCAAAGTTGTTCAAGAGTCAAAGGTCCGATCAACTATCTGAGGTCAACAGTCAATGTTGACTTAACTGGTCAAAGGTCAAACAAGTCAAGGGTTGTGTCAGTCAAAGTCAAAACACGGTTCGGGCCAGTTCTGAAGTTCAGTTCGGTTCAGTCAACACATAGTTTGGTTTGGTTTTCCGGTTCAATTCAATATGGGCGGTTCACACAATCAGATTGAGCTCACAACAAGACTTAACCATAACACAAGCTATTGTTGTACATATTATCAGGCTTCATACACTAAGCCTCACGATTGGCTTATCCAGCCCACAATCATACATACACAAGCCCAACACAAGCCACTCTCACAAATCCTTGACCAGAATTGATGGTCCAAAGCACAAGGGTTTCATTCCTAACATATTAGGGTTTACAAAACCCTTAGACGACGACATCTTGTCATAATGGCGGCGAAAGTTCCACTACGCGGCGGCGACATGGCAAATAATCGAAGAAGACAACGGTCACGAGCAAAACAAAAACTCACTGGTAAAATTAGAAGAAGACCCAAATGGTCTTTTCCCAACCAAAATAGGTTATTACCACACAACAAAATGAAAGAAAGCATGATAACAATCTCAAACATCTTACCCACACTTGCCCAACTCGAAACTAACAACTGACAGGGAGAGACTGCGGTGCTCAAATGCAGGTTATTCAGGAGGTTTTCGATGACTTTTTTTCGTTTCAACAAAAAGAACGAGGATGATGGTGATGGTTGAACGAGTTTTAATCACAATAGTATTGGGACTCGAACGGTTTAACATCGTTTCTTTGAAAACGATGGCGGATAAGGGGAAAATGGGGGTTAGGTTGTCTCGTGAGATGACGAGGAATAAAGTGGTGTTAGCGGTATGCAACACGGACGGCGTTCGGAGGCTGATCAGAGCTTCGGCGGACTGAAAAGAGTGGGAAGAGAGGGATTTATCGAGAGAGTGAGGTGAGGGAGTGCGGCTGTAACTTTCCAAAAAGGAGCCGAATAGTCTATTAGGTTAAAAGAGGGTTATAAACTCTTATCAAAAGGGTAAACCACATTAAAAGGGTCCCAACTTTACTCGTATTACAAAAAGTTCACCCAACTCTTATCAAAAGGGTAAACCACTGACTCCCACCAATTTTGTGCTTCACCCTCTAATAATGATACATTACCCCGTAATTTCTGATTGACAGGGTAATCCATCTCAACAAACAATCGTTGTAACTTCTTTAGCCAATACTCTTCATTAGCTGGATGTGTACCAGTTTTACCCTCAAACAATTTCATCCTAGCAGCTATGAATTATGTAGATATGGGTTTCCTCAAGCCCTCTGACTGAAGAAGATAACAGAACAACTCACGGTGAACCGTGGCATTGTCAGGCTGAATTGTCTTAGTGTCCTCAATATCTAGTGAGTTATCACTCCTAATATGATGTCCTCCCAAAAGTTCATTCTCATTATCCGATATCACATTTTGATTTTCTGTTTCATCAACAAAAGACATATGATCACTACCAGAAGTGGGGGTACGAACTCGACCACAACTTCGAACAAAACATAGAATAGGTCTCCTACGCGGTGGAATACCGACTATCTACAAAAGATAATAACCTAGAGTCAGATTCGGTACTGGAGTCTTAGATTTGAAACATGTTGAAACCAATAAGGTCAAAATCACATAATACCATTTTTTTAATTCCCATTTATCCCAAATTACTTTAGATCCATGCAGAAGTCGAAAATATTTGAAAATAATTTTTGAGAGCCTCACAGTTCGAGGGTTGAACCGAGTTGTGATACCACTAAATGTAACCCCCTAACCTGGCCCAGAAGAAATTTGTCGAATCTAGAAAGTCTCGTTTGAAAACTTGTCCCTCAAATTATAAATCTTAGGTTTGAACACTTTAAAGTAAAAAATTGAATTAATTAATAATAATTAACATAAAATATTTCTCAAATATTAATAAAACACGAACATTAAAACATGCACTGAATATTTCATAAAACATCTGAGTTAAACTCGAAATGCTTGCTAAAACCTAATCCCAAGTTATAAATTCTAATGTCCGAAATTACAAAATATTCAAAATAATGTTAAAACAATAACCAAAATTATTGAAAAGAGTTCATACTGAATAATAAGATATCTGAATAAATATGAGATGCTCCAAGTACCGAGTCGCCTAAAAAGTCTGAAGATATCTGAAATAAGAAACTAAAGGGTGTAAGCTAAAGAGCTTAGTGTGTCTCTAAAGTGCAATAGAACACAAAACAAAAAATCATTTCTGAAAACACAGTGTATCCGATAAATAAAAATCATAAATGTTATGATGTCTGATGCATGACTCCATACCCGACTATCCAATATCATACAAAGTGGAGGTTTCCCTCTCCACAGTAGAGGGTTCCCTCACTTTTACTGAATTCATTTCCGATCCCATTACTCATGATATGATTTGTAAAACCATAAATCTAAATTCTTATAAGTGTTTCCTTTCTGAAATTCCGATGTTTGATTTTAAAACACAATTTATATATGATACATGATGCTTCAAATAGTCTCAAACCATAATTAATTAGATAATAAATTAAGAAAGACTTATAAGAAATATACATAAAATTCATTTATTTTAAACACCCCAAGAAACACACCTTTAGTAGACAATAGCTCTAATACTGAGAAGAACACGTCTCGCGCTCAGATCTAGCTAAATCAGATCCTACGAGAATAACTCTACATTGATAAATATTCTATCACTAAGCCAACGACTAAAACACTAAAAACCGAACTAAAGACATACTCACGTGAAGATCTCGAAGAACATGCACGGTCGATCTGTATAACTAGAGTAGCAGTTAACTCGTTGGTCTCAAGGCCGGTTCCGGAACACAAGAAGAACTCGAGTCAAACCAATATTCAATTTATCTGAAATTACTAAGTACAATTAATTGTAAATAGCAAAACAAAGCTCTCGAGTTTGAATTTGACAAAACAGACAGCGGGTTCGAACTCAGAACATCGAAAAATGTGAATATGAAGGTTCTCTGAAAAGGTCAACTCTTGGTCAATAATCAAAGTCAAATGGTCAAACCGGTCGGTCAAAAGTCAACTGGTAAAAGCTAAGTGTCAAAGGTCCGATCAACTATCCGAGGTCAACAGTCAACGTTGACTTAACAGGTCAAAGGTCAAACAAGTCAAGGGTTTGGTCAGTCAAAGTCAAAACATGATTCGAGTCGGCTCTGAAGTCCAGTTCGGTTTAGTAAACATATAGTTTGGTCCGATTCGCCGGTTCAATTCAAGATGGGTGGTTCACACAATTAGATTGGGCTCAGAACAAGACTTAACCATAACACAACCTATTGTTGTACATATTATCAGGCTTCATACATTCAGCCTCACGATTGGCTAATCCAACCCACAATCATACATACACAAGCCCAACACAAGCTACTCTTACAAATCCTTGACCGAAATTGATGGCTCAAAGAAAAAGGGTTTCATTCCTAGCACATTAGGGTTTCCAAAACCCTTAGACAACGACAGCTCGACATCGTGGTAGCGACAGTTCCACTACGCGGAGGCGACATGGTAAAGAACCGAACAAGACAACGATCATGAGCAAAACAACAACTTGCCGGTAAAATTAGAAGAATACCGAAATGATCATTTCTGAACCAAAACAAAACCAAAACGGGACATTGCCCACACAACAAAATGAAAGAAAGCATGATAACAATCTCAAACATCTTACCCACACTTACACATTGATAAATGTTCTGGTTTGAATTTGACAAAAAGGACAACAGATTCGAACTCAGGACATCGAAAAAAGTCAAGATAAAGGTTCTCTAAAAAAGTCAACTCTTGGTCAACAGTAAAAGTCAACTGGTCAAATCAGTGGGTCAAAGGTCAAAAGTTAACTGGTCAAAGTTGTTCAAGAGTCAAAGGTCTAATCAACTATCCGAGGTCAGCAGTCAATGTTGACTTAACTGGTCAAAGGTCAAACAAGTCAAGGGTCAGGTCAGTCAAAGTCAAAATACGGTTTGGGTCAGTTCTGAAGTTCAGTTTGGTTCAGTCAACACATAGTTTGGTCTGGTTTTCCGGTTCAATTCAATATGGGCGGTTCACACAATCAGATTGGGCTCCAACAAGACTTAACCATAACACAACCTATTGTTGTAAATATTATCAGGCTTCATACACCCAGCCTCACGATTGGCTTATCCAACCCACAATCATACATACACAAGCCCAACACAAGCCACTCTCACAAATCCTTGACCAAAATTGATGGTCCAAAGCACAAGGGTTTCATTCCTAACTCATTAGGGTTTCCAAAACCCTTAGACGACGACATCTTGTCATCATGGCGGCGACAGTTCCACTACGCGGCGGCGACATGGCAAATAACCGAAGAAGACAACGGTCACGAGAAAAACAAAAACTCACCGGTAAAATTAGAAGAAGACCCAAATGGTCATTTCCCAACCAAAACAGGTCATTTCCACACAATAAAATGAAAGAAAGCATGATAACAATCTCAAACATCTTATCCACACTTGCCCAACTCGAAACTAACAACTGACAGGGAGAGACTGCGATACTCAAATACAGGTTATTCAAGAGGTTTCCGATGACTTTTGTTTTGTTTCAAGAAAAAGACCAAGGACGATGGTGATGGTTGAAGGAGTTTTAGTCGCAAGGGTAAGGGGAGCCGAATGGTTTTACGTCGTTTCTTTGCAAACGGCGGCCGATAAGGGGAAACTAGTGGTTGGGATGTCTCATGAGATGATGACGGACGATGTGGTGTTGGCAGTGTGCAACACGGACGGCGAACAGAGGCTGATCGGAGCTTTGTCGGACTGAAAAGGGTGGGAGGAGAGGGAGATACCGAGAGAGTGAGGTGAGGGAGTGCGACTGCAACTTTCCATAAAAGGAGCCGAATAGTCTATTAGGTTAAAAGAGGGTTATAAACTCTTATCAAAAGGGTAAAACACATAGGAAGGGTCCCAACTTTACCCGTATTACAAAAAGTTCACCCAAGTTCCGATTTTAACAATTAGGTCACTTTTAACACAACCGAATTTTAAATCAATAATTCTTAATTTCAAATAGGTTTTTGGATAAGAAAAATCCCCAAATGCTAGGGCTTCCAATTAGGAATTTCAAAATCTAGTGTTTCTGAATTAGGGATAATTTTAGGGTGTTACAGCTCTCCATCTCTTAAAGAAATTTTGTCCTCGAAATTTTCACACTTAACAACGTATCCTCAAAACTAACACAAGCTTATACTTTTTCATTTTGAATTCATAAAATACCAAACTGAAATAAAGCCGAATGCATCAAAAATATATATACCTACTATGTCCTAAGATGCATCCTCGAAAACATCACGATCTCTAGTCGCGTGCACAAAACCTGATTTTCTAGTCTCGGATCTAGCTGATCCACCACTCTGAGCATGTCTACCTCTATTAGCAGTACCAGAACCAACTGACCTAAGCTGCACTCTACCTTGGTGAGGTGTCTGAACTGATACATGTTTCTGACTCTATACGGATGAAGCGATAGGTGAACGTGTACAATTTTTCAAGTAATGATCATGCGACCCACATCTAAAACACGCTTTGTTCATCAATCAGCACTCTTTGTTATGCTTCTTATTGCAATAACCACAAACATAAATATGCCGGTAAACTTTCAAACTACCGACAGGTCTAACATTCCGATAACTATGAGGAACATACTCCTCTTTAAGCCTCTTTCCAGACGACTTGACAAAACTAAGTTGAGCAGATGTGTTTAGTTGCTTAACGTCTTTCTCAGAATTTTGAAATTCCTCAACTTCTATAAGCGCAATTATCATATTAGCAGTCTTAGCTCGATTAACCAGGTCACTAAACATTTTATCATGATGGGTAGCAACATCTCTCTGAATCGGCAGTCGAAGTCCCTTTAAAAACTAGTCACACTTATCTTTCTCAGTCACAACTAACACATGAGCATACTTGGCCAACCTCCGAAATTCTATCTCATAATTATTTACTGACATATTGTTTTGTTTCAAATTCATAAAATTATCGTGAAACTTAGCTAAGAACTCGACACGCACATATCGATCCTGAAAAGCCTGTCGGAAAAACTCCCATGTGACCTAACTAGTGGGAACAATATCAACCACTATCTCCCACCAATTTTGTTCTTCACCCTCTAACATTGATATAATACCCCGTAATTTCTGATTGACAGGGTAATCCATCTCAACAAACAATCGTTGTAACTTCTTTTGCCAATACTCTGCATCAACTGGATGTTTACCATTTTTACCCTCAAACAATTTCATCCCAGCAGCTATGAATTATGTAGATATGGGTTTCCTCGAACCCTATGACTGACGAAGATAACGGAGCAACTCACGGTGATCAGTGGCACTGTCCGACTGAATTGTCTCAGTGTGCTCAAAATCTAGTGAGTTATCACTCCCATTCTGATGTCCTCCCAAAAGTTCATTCTCATTATCCGATATAACATTTTGATCACTACTAGAAGTGGCGGTACGACCTCAGCCACAACCTCGAACAAAAGGTAGATTAGAACTCCTACGCAGTGGCATATTGAGTATCTACAAAAGATAATAACCTAGAAGCATGTTTGGTACTGGAGTCTGAGATTTAAAATACGTTGAAAACAATAAGGTCAAAATCACATAATACCATTTTTAATTCTCATTTATCCCAAAATAGTTTAGATGCACGCAGAAATTGAAAATATTTGAAAATAATTGTTGAGAGCCTCACAGTCCGAGGGTTGAACCGAGCTCTGATACCTCTAAATATAACCCCTAAAGTTGGCCCAGATGTAATAGGCCGAATCTAGAAAGTCTCGTTTAAAATCTTGTCCCTCAAGTTATAAATCTTAGGTTTAAACACTTTAAAGTACAAAATTGATTTAATTAATAATATTTAACGTAAAATTTCTTAAATATTTATGAAACAAAAACCTTAAAACATGCACTGAATACTTCATAAAACATCTGAGGTAAACTCAAAATGCATGCTAAAACATAATCCCAAGTAAAAAATTTAAATGTCTGAAATTACAAAATATTCCAAACAATGTTAAAACAATAACTAAAATTATTGAAAAGAGTTCATACTGAATAATAAGATACCCGAATTAATATTAGATGCTCCAAGTACAGATTCGCCTAAAAAGACTGAAGATATCTGAAATAAGACACAAAGTGGTGTAAGATAAAGAGCTTAGTGTGTCTATAAAGTGCAACAAAACACAAAACAAAAACAACATTTTATTTTTCGATAAAGTCTTTCTAAAAACATAGAGTGGAGGTTTTGATTGCTAGAGTGGAGGTTTCCCACACTTTTACCGAATACATTTCCGATCCCATGACTCATGATATGATTTGTAAAATCATAAATCGGAATTCTTATGAGTGTTTCTTTTCTGAAATTTCGATGCTTGATTTTAAAACACAATTTATATATGATGCATGATGCTTCAAACAATCTGAAACCATAATTAATCAAATAATAAATTAAACAAGACTTATAAAAAATACACATAAAATTCATTTTTTAAAACACACCAAGAAACACACCTTTAGCAGACAATAGCTCTAATGCTGAGAAGAACGCGCTTCATGCTCAGATCTAGCTGAATCAGAACCTACGAGAATAACTCTACATTAATAAATATTCTATCACTATGCCACCGACTAAAACACTAAAAACCGAAATAAAGATATACTCATGTGAAGATCTCGAAGAACATGCACGATCGGTCTGTACAACTAGAGGAGCAAGTAACTCGTCGGTCTCAAGGTCGTTACCTAAACACGAGAACAACTCGAGTCAAACCAATATTCAATTTATCTGAAATTACTAAGTACAATTAATTGTAAATAGTAAAACGAAGCTCTCAGGTTTGAATTTGACAAAACAGACATCAGATTCGAACTCAGAACATCGAAAAAGGTTAAGATGAAGGTTCTCTAAAAAAGTCAACACTTGGTCAACGATCAAAGTCAAAGTCAACTGGTAAAACTGGTTGATCAAAGGTCAAAAGTCAACTGGTCAAAGTTGGTCAAGAGTCAAAGGTCCGGTCAACTATCCGAGGTCAACAGTCAATGTTGACTGAACTGGTCAAAGGTCAAACAAGTCAAGGGTCGAGTCAGTCAAAGTCAAAACACGGTTCGGGTCGGTTCTAAAGTCCAGTTCTGTTTAGTCAACACATTGTTTAGTCCGGTTTGCCGGTTTAATTAAAGATAGGTGGTTCACTCTATTAGATTGGGCTCACAACAAGACTTAACCATAAAACAACCTATTGTTGTACATATTATCAAGCTTCATACACTCAGCCTCACGATTGGCTTATCCAACCCAAAATCATACATACAAGCCACTCTAAAAAATCCTTAACCAAAACTGATGGCTAAAAGCACAAGGGTTTCATTCCTAGCATATTATGATTTCCAAAACCCTTAGACGACGGCAGCTCGACATTGTGGCGGCGATAGTTCCACTACACGACAACGACATGGCAAAGAACCGAAGAAGATAACTGTTATGAGCAAAACAACAACTCTCTGGTAAAATTAGAGGAAGACCGAAATGGTTATTTCCCAACCAAAACAAAACAAAAATGGGTCATTACCCATACAACAAAATGAATGAAAGCATGATAACAATCTCAAACATAATACCCACACTTACACAACTCGAAACTAACAGCTGACAGGGAGGGGCAGCGGCTCAAACACATGTTATGCGAGAGGTTTTTGATGACTTTTGTTTCGTTTCAAGAAAAACACCGAGGACGATAGTGATGGTTGAACGGGTTTTAGCCGAATGGTTTAACATCGTTTCTAAGCAAACGACGACTGATAAAGGGAAACAAGGGGTTGGGTTGTCTCATGATATGACGAAGGATGAGGTGGTATTGGTGGTGTGCAACACAGACGACGAACGGAGGATGATCGGAGCTTCGTCGGACTGAAAAGAGTAGGAGGAGAGGGAGATATCGAGAGAGTGCGGTGAAGGAGTGCGGCTGTAACTTTCCAAAAAGATGTTGGATAGTCTATTAGGTTAAAAGAGGTTTATAAACTCTTATCAAAAGGGTAAACCACATAGGAAGGGTCCCAACTTTACCCGTATTACAAAAATGTCACCAAAGTTCCGATTTTAACAATTTGGTCACTAATAACATAACCGAATTTTATATCAATAATTCTTAATTTTCAAATAGGTTTTTGGATTAGAAAAATACCCAAATTCTAGGGTTTCCAATTAGGAATTTCAAAATCTAGGGTTTTTTGAAATAGGGAAAATTTTGGGGTGTTACATTCAAAGACCGTCGTGATCAAGACATCAGATGGAGGGTTCCATAGATGGTCTTTGCCAAGGTTCTGTATAAGTGTGGAGATTTTAATTAAATGATACTGTTGGGCTTAAAGGATGGAATTGGGTGTGCTCCTTTGTTGGTGTCACAACATTATTGTTCTTGACAGTTTGTTCCTTTTACTATTGGTCTTAGTTCATCAGAGTTTGAGTTTCAAGGCGAGTTCAAAGGGAAGGTACAGACTATCAGTGATTTGTGGAACAATTTCTATTACATAAAGCTAGAGTCTGGCAGTTATTGCATGTTCACCCATGACTATGACGCATGGAGGCATATGAGAACGAATGACAAGAGCATACCATCGAATCCTGGCAGGCTAAGTCTTTAGAAGAACACTTGAAGGTAGTTCCCTCTGAAGCTGATATTCTGAGAGAGGAGTTGAGGATAGTTGTAGACTCTGTAGAAGATGTGTAAAATGGATGCTGGCAAAAGGTGTAAACAATATGTTTTGCGCATGTTATGCCAAGAGTCTTTTGCGTGCAAGTATACACAAAAGGTGTTTCGAAATATGTGATGATTGTTGGTAGGGAATGCGTGGATTCAACTTGATTCATGCCAGCCCTTGTTGGAAAAACTGCCTTGGCATTGTTTGTCGAGCAGATTCAACATTAGCAAGGCCTCACTCGATGGCCATTGCCTTAAATTGGCCAAGTAAAAACCGTATATCTCTATTGGGTATGTTTTTCTTAAACCAATTTGATTAAAACCAATCTATACTCTGAGGGGGTAGATTTCACTTTTGAAGTAAGTTCATCTACTTGAACGACTTCTCTCCCAAGTATTCAACAACTTAATCGTCACCAACCCAAGTTTGTTAAGATATTGGGAGGCAATAGGCGTAGTATGCCAGCTCTCGCTTGGCAGAGTGTTTAGGAAAAATTAGAGTATGCCAAATAGAAAAACTTTGCCAAAAATAGAATTATTATAAACGAACTAAGGCATAAAGCCAATATTCAATTCAAAACATCCCCCACCAACTATGAAATTAGTTCATTGTGAGGGGATTAAGAAACACAACCATAATCGTTTTCAAAACCATCAGCATAAAAAACTAAAGATAAATAAATGTTGCCAAGGGAACATTCATATAGGTATCCCGATGCAGCCTTCCACGCCAGGCTCTCGGCCAAGAGGTTGAACCACCCTTCCTCAGTGCAGTTGGCCGTCACTTGTCGATCACTCCAACGTCGTACTCCGGATACGCTTCACCCAAGCAGTCTTACTTTGTCTCTCCTCCCCTCGTCGTTCCTCAATGCTTGATCAGTTGGTCTTTATATAGGTGTGAGTGGGAAAGGATGAGATAAGCCTTTGCGTTTGAATTTGAAATGATCAAGGGATAAGAGATAGAGCTCTATCCGATCATTTTGACATCTTATCAGCTTGGTGTGATAGCTTATCAGGCTAGGGCTGATGTCATCATGCCGATGTCGCCTTGGCATCCAAGCTTGGCACAACATCGCCAACTTCACTTGGGGCCACCTTATCCACTATTTTTTTTGGAAGTTGATGCAATTGCGATCTTTTAGGAGCCTAATCCTTTTCTGTTCTTTCGGGGGTTCATCATATCTTGGCATGGCATCAAATGCATCTCTCTGCCAACAAAGCGCTTGGCACACCACTGGTCCTTCTGTGCCCACAACTCTTGGCATTCCTAACCACGTTCCTAACTGTGTTGCTTTCCATCATCCATTCCTCTGCGAAATCCTATGTCAAACCTACAAAATAGCCACAAAACCACCCCCAACTTTGGCATAGGTAACCTACTAAGCTCCTTATGCAAATGCATTATTTTAACAACCTAATACATTTAAACGTGCCCAAAAACAAACAAAGGCATATCAAAATAGGCATGAAATACAATACATTTAAGGAGGTAACACACTCCCAAACCCAGCTTATTGCTTGTTCTCAAGTAATGCAAAAGAAAGAAAATAGAAGTGGTGAAAATAATACCTCGGGAAAAGTTTGTTTGGAATTCAAACAAGTGCTGGAAAGCAGAGTTTGATACTGATGCTGCCCTCAGGAATCACAGTTCACAATGCCAAGCAGAAAATAATTCAAGTGCAGCAATATAACTCTAGTGTAAGTGCATGATTGTGCGCAAAGTGTGGGCAGTATGCATCTAATTATCCTTTCACTCCCTTAGCCAAATTCTACTTCCTAAACTCACATTCTTATTATATTTATTTATTTATTTTATTCTTTGCCGAGGGTCTTCGGTATTATCTTAAGCTTCCTTCATGACACTGTTTAGCGTGAGTGATAAGAGGGAGCATACCACGAATCCCCATGTTAATCCAGACATCACTAGGCTTTCTCTTCAACTCATACTCTAGGGTTTTGGACTTGAGAACTAAGAGGGAGCATACCGCGAAGCCCCAAGCAACTTATTATCCCTAAAGTAGAGGAGAGTTCATTTTTTTTACCAAGGCAGAACATTGTTGCCTTCTTTTCTTTTACCATGACATTCTTTTTTTCTTTCCTTTTTTTTATATCTGAGCATGGTTTCAAATAGTCTAGGTTTTCTAGGGAACTAGATACATACCATGTGCTAAGTGTGAATCAATTTCCTAAACTAGAGATCAATTGGCAAGCAACTTGGCATACTATCTAATGGCATGGAAAACTAAAGATTAAAAATTCATCATTGGGCAGACAACTAGGATCAAAATAAACTTGCCTAGCCAATTGTTAACAAACTTCAAATTTCGGCCGAGATAAAATTTTCTTTTTCACTTTTTTATGGTTCGGTACGCAACTACTCTATATGAACTGCATGGCAAACAAAAAATTTAAACATGAAATGCATGAAATAATGTGAGAAAATGTGCACCCCCAAAACCAAGACGTGCATTGTCCTCAATGCCTGAAACAACTCATATATACAAGAAAAATAGAAAAATATAAAAATGCATGTACATGAAGATGCAATAATGAAATGCAAAGGAGTTAGATAGAAGAAGACTCCCTTCGGAAGCCTCTTCCTCCTGTTTGGCACGAGCTTCTTCTTCTTTCCTGGCACGGGTCTTTGATAAGTGTCTAAAAGTTCTATATTTTCACCCTTTTCATATGGCAATTATTGCTAAAACTACACCCAATTGAGCTGCATTATGGCCCTCTATGCATTAATTACATTGTTTCTATCCTTGATCCTTACATTTGATTTATTTAATGAAAAATGTACTATTTTGATACATTTTGGTGCTTGTGCAGATTTACTCACTGCCGGGGCAGGGGAAGCCCTGGCAGATGATGTCGCAAGGGCGTGTGATGCCACGTGGGCAATGAAGAAAAGGGAGGATGGTACAGAACAAGCTCTCGACATGTCCAAACCGAGTCGAGCCAAAGATAATTTAAGAAGATAAAGCCTTGCGGAGCAGATCCAGTTTCAGACCCATGCCGATGCGGTAGAATTCTATTCCGCGGTAGCTCATTACCTAGGCGGCATCTAATGCGAAGGCATTGTACAACCAAACTTGCCGGCGGGCAAAATATGCAAAGTTGTAGTCGATTTGAAGAGCATAAAACGCTGTATTTTTCTACATACTTTGCATGGCAATCAGAGTTCGGGAAGGCGATAAAAGTATGGAAGGTAGGTTAAGGATGGAATTCGGCCAAAGTACATAAAGACATTAAATTAAAGAGATTCACCTCTTTAATGAAGACAAGTCCAACTGCAACTTAACCTTCTATCTAAGAAAGACTTTGCCCCAAGCCTCCTCCTATTTAAAGAAGGCCAAGCCACCAAATTGAAATTATCATATAGAGAGAGTTTGAGAGTTTTAGCATATTCTAGTTCTTTTCTTAGGTTAGGGTTATTTTGTTTAGTAGTTGTGGGAAAAAAATGTATTTTGTTTACGTTTTTAATGCAATAAAGTTAAGGTTTGCTTATTCTTGGATTTAAATCATTCTTGCATACTTATTGGGAGAGAGTATTGTGAGGTTATCTATTTGTTCAATATCGGGAGAGTTGAACTCACGAAATGAATAAGCACGGTTTTCATCCCATGTGGTGTTAACTAACTTGGCCTAAGGATAAGTTAAGAGTTTCAGCGGCTAAAACAAGTGTTAGAATAGTTGGTGTTTGTCTTTAGTTCACGCCAGGAGGTATCATCAAGTATCATTCACCAGCCAATGTTCTGAGCTTAGGGATAAGGAGGAGCCATCCAAGTACATCTTTCTGAACCTTAATAGCATCTGTCCACGAGCAAGGGATTGCCACGGCAGGGACTAAACCAATGCAGCCGCGATAGGGACTTAGGTCACTACCAAGGCAGTTCTGTGTTGCTTGCATTCAAAGACGGAGACAAGTCAACTGGTTTCCACACTACGATGCAACTTAACCCGATCTACTCTTCTCTCTTATTCGACCTATCTATCTTTTATTTTTATTGTTCTTTAGTTTATTTGTTAGATAAAACTCTTCCTATCACTTATTTGTGTTTTTAATTTCTACAGTGCAGTAACCTAAGCAAGTGGCCCAAAGCCCAATCCATGTGGAGACGATACTCAATACTTATCACTTTATTACTTGCGATGTGTACACTTGCACTATTGTGGGGAACTTTTATTCGAGCATCATATTTTTGGCGTCGTTGCAAGGGATTGACAATTGGTGTCGGTTGTTTTTGTTATTACATTTTTACTTATTAGTTTTACTAACTTTTATTTTATTTGTTTTATTAAAAAAATCAGGTGCGCTACAAGTAAGGGACATCAACGTGTCGAGAAAAACTGTTCGGGAATTGATGTGGAAACGTAGGAATTACTACAATGAAGACTTTCTTTACCTATGCCCACCGCAAAAAAGCCCAAACATGGAAATCTCTTGCGTTAATTGTGGAGAACATCATGTGTTTGAAAATTGCCCTCACCTTTTCGGCGCACATGACTATATAGAGAACCACAAATGGAACCGACATCAAAATACTTCATGGTATGATCAAAAAGCTCAAATTTTTTTACCATAACAATTTTGCCGCTGCAACAGATGTTGTAGCTGCATACATGCCTTGGAAATGTAGTGCCTCAGCAGCAGACATCCCTTAGCAATGTAGTCCTTTATCAGCAACAAAGTGTCATGACAACATATATGTCATGGCAATGTTGTCCTCGTCAAGAGATATTAAATTCCATGGATGTGTTTATTGCCATGATGGATGTACTCGTGATAGAAGCGGAAGATCGATTGAAGAGATCCACATATGCCATGGATAACTTCCACCAACAACCCATTCCTAGGGATACTGAAGTCTCAAGGCAAGATGACGAGGTGCAATGCGAAGAGAGCTCCCCGATGTGTAAGGAACAACTAGAACTTCCAAGTAGAGAGGATGCTAATGAGAGTGACTACCCATCACATGATGAGCCTATGCAACGAATTGCCTTGGGAATGATTGATGAGCCTGAAAAGAAAAATGCCGCAACAACACTTAGCCAGGTTGAGAAAAGTATGGAGAATGTCACGGCAGCACCACATTCCTTGGCAAGACCTGATGCCTCTACAATTCCAACAATCAAGTTTCAAACATATGAAAAGATTGAGGATATTAGACCTCCACTACATCAACAAGATGATAATACTTTGCCAATGGAATATGAGTAGGTAATGGTTGAACCTTTTGCATTCTTTAAAAACTCACCTCTTCCATTACAGGCATTCTTTGAGGAAACAACGTTGGTAGAATTGAAGCCATCAAAATCTCTTCATATGAAGATATTTGAGGGGCCTAAAGAAAAAAGTGCTTGGATCCACAAAGCTTTTCAGAAAATTGCATTTTCCCTTGACTTGCACCGAATTATGGCAGAAGATTGCCACGATAGGTGGTTGCCGAAGCAATTGCCACGACAATGAAGGCTACATCCAACTATAACAGATTTCGACAAGAATGAGAAAAAGTCGCAAGGTGGAGTGTATACATGGACTACAAGGGAACACGAAAGAAAGATGCATCCACCATGGTAACGCAAAAGGGAGTAGTTGCGAGCTCATTGGCCAACCTCTTTTTGGGCAATATTGCCACTCGATGGAGGGTGCGGATAGACTATAAGATGTATCGGAAACGACCCTCTTCAAGCTTTCTCAGATATGCAACAACCTTAGAAGAAGCATGAAAATGCTCTTCTAAGAATATTTAATTTTTCATTTTCAAATTTTGAACCTTTATTTTATTTTCGATTATTTTAGAAGATAATTTATTTATCTTTAGTATAATTAGTTTTCAGGTTTTCTTTATTTTCCACAACAAGAAACAAAACCACCATGGCCAAGAACCTCAAAACCAGGGTAAGCCCGAGCTCACCCAAAGGAGCAAACAATTGTCCCAAAACCGCTGCCAAAATGAACGAGATGGTGCATTCCTCAGCAATACCCGATGCCTCGACAACCCATGAAGCGCATGCCTCGGCAAACTCTAAAGCTCATGCCTCGGTAATGCCTACTGTTAATGCCTAGGAAACAATGCACACCGACATATAGGATGCATATGTTACATACCAACCCCCTCTATTGCGGCAACGAAGAAGAGCTCACTCCATCAACACGCACCGAACCACCGAGAGCCACCAAAAGAGTCAAGAATATGGCAACGAAGAGACTGATTATCCAAAGCAATGACTCATCCGAGTCTCAACCACTCTAGTTTTCTTCTCTTCTACCTTTATTTTCTGCCCTTAATTTTTATGCATATATTTCCTATTTTATACATTGTGATTAAATCATTGAGGGAAATGCTTGATTTGAGTTTGGGGGTGTAGGTTCAGTTGCCACGGCAAGGCCATGCCACGACATTTTGAATATAATTTCAATGCAGTTCTGCTTCTTACTTGTCTAAAATTCTTTTTACTATATTGCCTTAACGAAATTTTGCTTATGTCGTGACAATACTTTTTATCAATTGCCTTAGTTTAATTTTAATTAAATCTTCTTACTTGGCAATTGAACTCTCTCTTCTTACCATTGTTTAGAATTGTTTAGAGCCTTTAATTTTAGGATGCTTAAGGAAGACAACTTAGGATCATACTATGAGATTAGAACTTTAAAACACCTTTGTGACTTGTATGATTTAAGGAGTTCTAGTACACTTAGGGCATAGACTTGCTTAGAAAGAAAATTTTGGGTAAAAAGTTAGAGGTGCCTAACACTGGCTCTAGCTAAGGAAGCCCTAGATGTACCCGAAACAAGCTCTAGTAGGTTATGTTGCTTATAAAAAAAGGGAAAAAAGAATTTACCCAAGTTAAGTAGGTTAATGCTTAAGTGTTTTCTTAGAATCCTTATATTCATCTTGTTCACAATGCATGCACACACTCACAAATCTTATAATTTGATTCTAGGGAATTCCTAAGCCATCCAAAGACTTAAAGGCCGTGCATTCTTAGGTATGGTTTGGAGAGAGAAGGAAAAGTAAGACCAAGGAGACGGTTTACAAAAATTAAGGTTTGGTAATTGATGGTTTGCATTGCTTGAGGACAAGTAATAGTTTGAGTTTGGGGGTGTGATAAGTGTCTAAAAGTTCTATATTTTCACCCTTTTTACATGGTAATTATTGCTCAAACTATATCCAATTGAGCTACATTTTGGCACTCTATGCATTAATTACATTGTTTCTATCCTTGATCCTTACATTTGATTTATTTAATGAAAAAGGTACGGTTTTGATGCATTTTGGTGCTTGTGCAGATTTACTCACTGCCATGACAGGGGATGCCCTGGTAGGTGATGCCGCCAGGACATGTTATGCTGCGTGGGGAATGAAGAAAAAGGAGGATGGTACGGAACGAGCTCTTGACAAGTCCAGACCGAGCCGAGCCAAAGATGACAACTTCTATTGAAGGAAGCCGATTTATGAAGATAAAGCCTTACGGAGCAGATCAAGTTTCAAACCCATGTCGAGGCAGCAAAATTCTATGCCTCGGCGGTATCCAATGCCAAGGCATTGTACAACCAAACTTACCGGCGGGCAAAATATGCAAAGTGGTAGTCGATTTGAAGAGCATAAAATATTGAATTTTTCTACATACTTTGCATGTCAATCAGATTTCGGGAAGACGACAAAAGCATGGAAGGAAGGTTAAGGATGGGATTCGACCAAAGTGGATAAAAGCATTATATTAAAGAGATTCACCTCTTTAATGAAGACAAGTCCAACTCCAACTTAAATTCTTATCCAAGAAAGACTTTGCCCCAAGCCTCATTTTATTTAAAGAAGGCCAAGCCACCAAATTGAAATTGTCGAATATAGAGAGTTTGAGAGGTTTAGCATGTTCTAGTTCTTTTCTTAGGGTAGGGTTATTTTGTTTAGTAGTTGTGGGAAAAAATGTATTTTGTTTAAGTTTTTAATGCAATAAAGTTAAGGTTTGCTTATTCTTGGCTTTGAATCATTCTCGCATACTTATCGGGAGAGAGTATTGTGAGGTTATCTATTTGTTCAATTTCGGGAAAGTTGAACTCACGAAACAAATAAGTACAATTTTCATCCCACGCGGTGTTAACTAACTAGACCTAGGGATAGCTTAAGAGTTTCAGCGGCTAAAAGAAGCATTAGAATAGTTGGTGTTTGTCTTTGGTTCACACCGGGAGGTATCATCAAGATTCATTCACCAGCCAGTGTTTCGAGCTTAGGGATAAGAAGGAGCCTCGAAGGACGCTTTGCCGAACCTTAACAGCATCTGCCCACGAGCAAGGGATTGTCGCGGCATGGACTCAACCAATGTGGCCGCGGCAAGGACTTAGGTCACTACCAAGAAGTTTTGTGTTGCTTGCATTCAAAGACGGAGACAAGTCAACTGGTTTCTACACTACGATGCAACTTAACCCGACCTACTCTTCTCTCTTATTTGACTTATCTATCTTTTATTTTTATTGTTCTTTAGTTTATTAGTTAGATAAAACTCTTCTTATCACTTATTTGTGTTTTTATTTTCTACAGTGCAGTAACTTAAGCAAGTGACCCAAAGCCCAATCCTTGCGGAGACGATACTCAATACTTATAACATCATTACTTGCGACGTGTAAACTTGCCCTATTGCGGGGCGCTTTTACGCGAGCATCAGTCTTTCTCATGGTTAGGCTCCACGTTCAGGGGCCATTCTTTTCTTTCCTTTCCAGCCCTGCTTTGACGCGGTAGTGGAGGCTCCAATATCCTCATTCTTCTTGGCAGGGTGTTCTAGCAGTGTAACTGATGTAGGCTTTCGCTTCTTGGTAGGAATGTACTCCGACTCAGAGGATGAATCGGTGTTGGCATATTCAACATGCATCGGGAACATAGGAACTGCGGCATTAGACTGAGAACTTACTAGACTGACCGACTTAACTGGACTTTCATGACTGGCTGGACTGGCATCACTGGCAGAGAGCTCAACAAGGAAAGGTGGAAACAAGGGAACCTCGCTGGGAGAAAGTTTAATGAGGTCCTCCCAAATGATGGCATCCCTCTCCTTATTATAGTGCCTCAGTTTGGCATTTAGCTCCTCGACTGCCTCCAACTTCTGGAGAATAATCTCTTAGCGAGCGTAAACTTGTGACAGCTACCAACGAGCTTGTTGGCATGGTTTCTGGCACATTGTTTGGCTCTGCCTTTGGCTTTGTCTTTCGCGTGGTAGTCTTGGATTTTCTCTTCCCCTTCTCTTTTGGCTCTCCCGCCGTGAGATTCTTCCAAATATGGACAGTGATGGTGGTTCCTTTTATGAACTGGCCAAGATCCTCATTTGTCCTTGGCACTTCATGGCGCAAAGAAATGTTAAAAATTAAGAAAGGCAAAAACAGACTTCCCTTACCTTTGGCAGCGCATTTGTGGGTTTCCTCGATGATGATTCTGCCAACATTTATCTTGCGCCCCTTGACAATGGAGTGCAAAAGGATCAACCAGTCCTCTAAAACTATGTCATTGTGGGATCTCGAAATGAGATTGTGCTTGATAAAATGGTTCCAATCCCTCATCTGAGGCTTCAATGCCAACCTCTTGACAGTCCGGTGACTGGTGGACGAGACGGTCCAAGTTGTGCCATGTTCATACAAGTTTGCTAGTATCTTATTGCGTTTGTCAACGTTCATTTTCTCAATTTCTTCAAAATATTCATCTCCTTCACTAGGTAAAGAAACGAGTGATTTAACATAGCCCTCATAAAATTGGACACAATTACCACGAATCATCAAAAGTGGAGAGTCTTTGGTCAAGTGCACGTAAAAATCTTGAACAATGGTGGCGTAAACCTCTCCCTTCAGCTGGCAAAAAACACTCCACTTGTGCATGTTGACGATGGCCATGAACTCCGACAGGAATCCAACAACGGTGTCTGGTTGAAAATCAAAGTGCTTCTCATAAAGAAACGATCTTGAAGAGAAGTTCGTATTGAACTTCTTTTGGATTTCATCATTGAAGAACCGCTTGAAAGGAGTAGATGATGAAGCCATGGAGATGAAAAGTCGAGAGAAGAAAAGGAAAGATGAAAGCTTCTTGAATCTTGCTTGAAGAAAGATGGAAAGTGAGAAAAATCTTGGATAAATCAATTTTAAGGTGAGGGGGAGAAAAATGTTGAGTGTTTAATAAGGTTTTAAAGAGGGTAGCTGAAAATACGGGTAGATAATGATGAGATTTAGAGATTTTTAATTGGGAAGAGTTTCAAATTTAAATGAATAGTGATAAGTGATAAGGATATGGAAAAGATTTGAAGTGATAGGGTGATCATGATAAAATTAATTATCATTAAAAAGAGGGCGGCTAAAGATAATTCTCCCAAAAATATTTTCTAATCTTAATCAAGATAGGGTTTCTCTTTCTTCCTTTACACGAAAAACCTACGCTTGTCCTTGGCAAGGGGCATGCCATAGTCTATGGTAAGCATGCTGGCTTCCTGTCCGTCTGGCAATATTCCTGGCATCAATTCCTTATCAAAATTCTTGCACACACTCAACGAAAAATAGTGTAACACATCAAAGGAATGAAATTGAAAAAAAATCTAATTCCTAAAAGAAAATAAAAACAACTATCCTAATATTTACAAAGACTTTCGAACCTGCGGGTGTTTCATTCTAACTCTGCCAAGAGGATAACCTCCTTGGAATTATTTTGCTTACCGTCCAAGTAATGCTTTAGACATAAGCCATTCACTTTAAAGATTTCCCTTGTTCTTAAGTTCTTAATGTCCACGGCCTCATGATCATATGGCTACACAACTTCGTAAGGACCCGTCCACCTTGATTTAAGCTTACTTGGAAAATTTTAAGTCGTGAATTAAACAATAGAACAAGATGACCTATTTCGAACTATCTTGGCATGACCCGACTATCAAGCCAACGTTTTTGCCTTCTCCTTATATATCCTAGCATTCTCACAAGCCTGCGTCCTAAATTCCTCCAACTCATTGAGATCGAGCAACCTCTTTTCTCTAGCAACTCTCAATGCCATGTCAAGATTCTGGATGGCCCAATCGGCTTTATGTTCAAGTTCCACTAGCAGAGGGCATGGTTTGCCAAAGAGAAGTCTAAACGGTGAAGTACCCAAAATAGTTTTAAATGCAGTTCTATAAGCCCACAAGGACTCATCTAGCCTCAAAGACCAGTCTTTCCTTGTTAGATTTACAGTCTTCTCTAAAATATTCTTAATCTCCTTGTTTGATATATCGGCTTGCTCGTTCATTTGTGGATGGTATGATGTGGCAATTCATTGCTGAATTCCATATCTGCACAAAGCTTTATAGATTAAATTACATTTAAAATGGGTGCCCTCATCATGAATGATCTTTCCAAGGGCACCAAATCAAGTAAAAATTTGCTTGTGCAAAAACTTGGCAACAACCTTGGCATCACTTGTTGGTAGGGGAACAACCTCTGCCCATTTTGACACATAATCAAAGGCCACAAGAATATACACATTACCAAATATGAGGGCGAAAAGACCTATAAATTTTATCCCTCATACATCAAATAAATCCACTAGCATAATGTTCTAGAGCGGCAGTTGGTGTCTGCCAGAGATGTTCCCTGTCTGTTGGCATCGATCGCATGCCTTGGCATACTTGTGGGCATCCTTGTACAACGTAGGCCAAAAGAATCCTAACTGCAACACCTTGGCAGCAGTCTTCATCCCAGCAAAGTGACCTCCATATGGTGTGGCATGGCATAGATACAATATGTTTTGTTGCTCATCTTCTGGCACGCACCGGCAAATCACTTGGTCAGCAAAGTGCTTGAACAATATCAGCTCATCCCAATAGTATTGCCTTACCTCGCGTAGAAATCTTTTCTTGGCATTGTATGCCAAGTCCGGTAGCAGAATATTGCTTACCATGTAGTTGACTATGTCAGCGTACCACGACATAGCATTAACTGCAAGCAAATACTCGTTAGGAAACTCATCTCTAATAGTAGTGGTCTTACTATCCTCAATGTGATGCTCAAATCGAGATTTGTGGGCAGCTACAATGTTTTTGTTTCCTTTCTTATCTCTGATCTCTAAGTCAAATTATTGAAGTAAGAGCTTCCATCAGATCAGTCTAGGCTTGGTATCTTTCTTTGCCAAGAAATACTTCAATGCCGAATGATTTTTATAATACACACACTTGTTACCAATTAGATAAGTTCTAAATTTATCAAAATAAAATGCAACCACAAGAAACTTTTTTTCGGTTGTAGAGTAAGTTAGTTGCGCGTCATTCAAGGTTATGCTACATGGAAAACCTTGACATGTCGTTGTCCCAAAACTGCTCCAACGTCATAGTCGGTAGCATCGCACATGAGCTCGAAGGGCTTATTCTAATCTTGTTGTACGACTATAAGGGCATTGATCAATCTCTCTTTATGTTCCTGAAATGCTCTTAAACAAGAAACGTCAAAAGCAAATGTGGCATTATGTTCCAACAATGAGCATGTTTAGCAATTTTTGAAAAATCTTTTATAAAGTGCCGATAAAAATTGGCATGACCTAGAGAACTTCTTATTACTTTAACACTCGTTGGAGGTGGAAATTGCTTAATTACCTCCACTTTGGCTTGATCAACTTCTAGTCCTCTCTTGTTTACCTTGTGACCGAGAACAATGCCTCCTTCACCACGAAGTGTCATTTCTCCAAGTTCAACACTAGGTTTGTCTTAGTGCATCTCTTCAAGACTTGCTCCAAGATATGAACACATTCCTCAAACGTTGTAACGAACACTGAGAAATCATGCATGTTGTGTTCGATCATGTTAGAAAAAATGGCCATCATGCAAAGCTAGAATGTTGCTGGCGCAATACATAGACCGAATGACATCCTTCTGAAGGCCAATGTCCCATATGGACACGTGATCGTGGTCTTCTCTTGATCATCAGGGGGATGGCAATTTGATTATACCTCGAATAACCATAAAACACAGTAAAGAGCTTTACCTGCCAGCATGTCTAACATCTGGTCAATGAAAGGCAAAGGGAAGTGGTCCTTCCTTGTAGCCTTGTTTAACCTTTTGTAGTCCATGCACACTCTCCATTCAGTGATGGTCCTAGAGGGAATCAATTCGACTTCACTGTTTTGTACCACAGTCATGCCACATTTCTTTGGCACGCATTGCATCAGGCTTACCCAAGAGTTGTCCAAAATGAGATACATAATTTCGACATCAAGCCATTTTATTATCTATTTCTTAACAACCTCTTTCATGCTTGGGTTTAGTTGTCTTTGAACTTCAATAATACCTTGGATGTCTGCCAAGGTCCAACCCAATGCTTTCTTATAATCCATTAATATTGCCACCAATCTTACCTCCTATTCATTAGTGAGATCAGTGGCAATAATCACTGGCAGAGTTGAGTGCTCACCTAGATAGGCATACTTCAAGTGTTCTACAGTGGCTTAAGTTCCAACTCTGGTGCTTCCTCAATTGATGGTTTCAGTTTCTTTATCTCTATGTCGACCAACTAAAGTGGCTCAAAATAACTCACGTCTTCAGCCTTCAAGGCCGATTCTTCAGGTTCCTTAAACAGTTCAGCTATGCCATCAAGCATGCCGTCTTAAAATTTTGTCTCTTGGCACAATTTTTGTAACCCCCTTAGCCTGGCCTAGACGTTTGACCCAAACTACGAAGATTACACGGGGAAAACCAAAGTCAACCCGAAAGTCAACCTTGATTAACGACCTTTTTTTCATTTTATCTTTTCTAAATGCAATATTAAGCCTATGTGATCACTCAAGATCATAGGAAGGAAAGGC
The DNA here is from genome assembly GCA_030270665.1 of Hibiscus trionum. Classification (NCBI taxonomy): domain Eukaryota; kingdom Viridiplantae; phylum Streptophyta; class Magnoliopsida; order Malvales; family Malvaceae; genus Hibiscus; species Hibiscus trionum. Next base: position 14,137,362 of record BSYR01000004.1, on the reverse strand, counting down.
ACAGCGATCAGAATCCATTTAGGGGTTTAATTGTAAGAATTAGACTTTTAGGGATCAAAACATAAATTTTGCAAATTATGAGGACTTTTCATATTTTAAGTTTAACAATATGCAATTAGTCATATTTCATGTGTCTCTGTCGAAAATCAACTTAATTAGACATTCCAAACTCAACCAATTGCATCCACAAATATCAAGGACTAAAATGTAAGAAGCAAGAACTTGAAACCATTCAAAATGCAGTCCAACGGTCGGGTGTTTCGAAACGCTGACCCTTGTATCGAAACGGAGTTGACCGTTTCAGTACTCGAGTGCGTTCCGAGACCCGTATCGGAACATGGCTCTCTAGTAGCCAAAGTGTTCCGAAACACTCTTACCCGTTCTGAAACACTATGACCATTTCAGGCCCCTATTCCGAAACAGATAAGGGTGTTTCGATACACCCTGCCCTGCAACTATATATTTTTCTGGTTTTTCACATCTTTACACATTCAAACACATCCCAAATCATACCATATCACACCACAACATGATTAAACATCAAAGAACATTATTATGAAGCTTAAGCGAAAGCATGACATCAAGCATATGATCATTGAGTCTATAGGCATGCTCCCTAGTCATATAAACCATATAAAAGCCTCAAGCCTCAAACCAAACCAAATAAGGCAATTACAATCCTCAAAAACCATATTAAACTTGCAACAACCATAGGGAGTTCAAATCACATCTCCCAAAACCAACCATAGGTCCCCATTGCCAAATATCAATACTAAAGCATACGAAAACATTACCATACATAAGCTTCTCACTTCCTTGGATGTCCTTAGCTTCCTTCCTTCCCAAAAACGTCTCAATTATCCGCATTGTTGGTAAAAGAGGGTGTAAGCACATTTGTTTAATGAGGCAAGCTCTAAGAAAAACCAACACAACAATCCATCTTTAAAACTCTTTCTCATAAACCATTTTCTACAAAATGCTCTTTCTATCTCATGCTTGAAAACCATTGCAAAGCAACTCTCCATTTGGAAACACATGTACCTTTATTCTATCTCATGGCAAAGCCATACACATGCTTAATGAAAACAAAAGCATTTCATACCATAAATCTCATATGCATTTGTCATAGCATAAATTATCTCAACATTTGGTACATGTGAATCAAATACAATTTCATATATTGGCATTTCATATTACATCTTTACTCGGATATGCGGATTAGCTTGACTCAAAGTCAAGTCCTACCCTGGTGGAATCTCACATCACCGGACTCTCATGGCGGTATCTCTCTTCACCATAAATCTTGGGTATTTCACCAAGTCCTACCCCGATGGTATCTCTCATCATCAGATTCTCACTTTGGATCGGGATGGCTTTACCCCCATTGCCCGACTCCAAAGAGCACGTACGAATTTTTAGTTTATAGTGCACTCTCATCCTATTGGTCGACCAATTATATCCGATAATTATCTTATCATTTATGCCAATATATTACATTAATATCATCATCTCACCTACTATTTTGATGCAACATTTCACAAATCTTTCTCATCTCATTTCAAAACCATATCTCATGCTTTGTATTAAATCAAAATCCCAAAACTCTTTAATACATTATGCTATCTCATGAAAACTCTACAAAGCATCATCTCATCCTACAAATCATGCATAAAACAGTAGGAATTTGTCTATCTCAAAACAAGAGCATGTAAAAGCATTTAGGGGCATCAACCACATATTTGAGAGAAAATCTAGCCATACTTACTTCCGGACATAAGATGGTGTTTCAAACCAATCCTAAATCCCGAAACCTTGTTTCTTTGTCCCTCAAGGACTTCTAAAACCATTCGCAGTCACCAATTATGTTTCGCTTGCTTACCAAAACGATATCTAGGCTTCCGGCACTTCCTGATCAACACCGAAAGCGTCCAAAGATGTCTCCCCTGTTTATTACACATAAGAGCATAGGATTAATGCATCATCATGCATTGAAATCACCAGCCACTCAAACAAACCCGCTGCACTACTCAAAAACACCATTTTAGCTACCCAAAATAACCGAAATCATCTCAAAACTTTCCCAAAACAAAGCCCAGCCAAAATCTATCAATTCTAATCATTTCTAAACCTCAATCAACACCAAAAATCACCATAAACACGTCCTTATATCCCAAGCAACAACAGAACACCAAGAACACTCAAAAAACCACATTTCTAGCATGTAAAACTTAGGAATCCAAACCTATTCGGAATTTGTTTGATAAAACCTCATTTATAACATCAATTATCATCCAAAATACATTAGAAATCAACGTCAAAATAGAGCCTAACCAAGAGTTACGAAAATCATCAAGATCTCACCAAGAATCTTGAGTTTTACCATAATTTCATGTTTCTAACATTAAAGCAACTCAAAAATCATTAACAAAGGATTGAGAACTTGGGAATTTCAGTAAAGAACTGATCATTAGAGGAGAAGGATGAAGCTTACCTCTAATGGTTGATTTCTCCTCAATTTGGGCAAGATTTCTTGAAAATCCAAAGTAAAATTAAAAGGTTTTGATGAGGTAGAGATTATAAATCCTTAAGAGAATGAAATCTCAGCCAAAAATATGAAAATCAAAGGCTAATTGGTGAGGGAAATGTGTTTGGCTGAGTGGAAATTGAGAGAAAATGAAATAAGAGAAAACAAACGTAAGGTAGTTATGAAAAAGTCAACTTAGACTTTCTTTTTAATTCTCCTTTATTCCTTAATTAAAAAATTATTTAAAACTCCAAAATTAAAGAGAAATCTGATGAAAAACAATTTGGTAAAATTAGCTCCTTAAAGATTCAAAGTTTCAATCCTTTACAAAACAGTCACTAGTCAACTTTTGCAAAAACTGCAATTTGGTCACTACACCGAAATGTAGTATTTCCAAATCACATTTTGTAAAATTGTTTTCACCATAACCTTTAATATAATAAATGAGGATATTTAGATATTTTTTCCATATTTTTAAAGAATCCCAAACTAGGTGTTCCCTAAACCTCCCTTAAAGATTCGAACCGTTCTCGACCGGCCCGATTCCACCTCTAAAACATCTAGGCCCAAAACCAGGGCGTTTGAACTCTCCCCCACTTAAGAAATTTCATCCTCGAAATTTACCTGGAGGAAAAAGGTAAGGAAATTGCTTCTTCATTTCATCCTTCCTTTCCCACGTGGCTTCCTCAACGCCACGATGTCTCCATAAGACTTTGACCAGCTCAATGGTCCTACCCCGGAGAACCTTACTATCCACATCCAAAATCTTAACAGGTTCCTCATCATACGTCAAGTCTGGGTTCAGCACAACCTCTTCCACAGGCATAACATGCGACATATCCGACCTATACCTCCGAAGCATGGATACATGAAACACATTATGTACCTCTTCTAACTTTTGAGGTAGTCTCAGCTTGTAGGAAACATGACCCACACGTTCTATCACCTCGTATGGTCCTATGAACCTTGGACTCAATTTGCCCTTCCGGCCAAATCTCATCACCTTCTTCCAAGGTGAAACTTTCAAAAACACACGCTCGCCCACTGCAAATTCTATCTCCTTACGCTTCAAATCCGCGAAAGACTTTTGTCGGTCCGATACTGCCTTCAAACACTCACAAATGAGCTTCACCTTGTCAGTGGTTCGTTTCAACAAATCCGACATCGACACAAACTTTTGTCCAGTTTCAGCCCAACAAAGAGGAGTTCTGCACTTCCTCCCGTATAATGCCTCATAAGGTGCCATTTGAATACTTTCCTGGTAACTATTATTATAAGCAAACTCCAACAAAGACAAGTGCTTCTCCCAAGAGCCTTGAAACTCAATAACACAACACCTCAACATATCCTCAAGCACTTGGATAACACGCTCCGACTGTCCATCTGTCTGCGGATGATAAGAAGTACTGAAATTCAACCGCGTACCCAAAGCTTGATGTAAGCATTCCCAAAACCTTATGGTGAACCTCGGATCTTTATCCGACACTATATATTTTGGCACTCCATGCAGTCGTATAATCTCAGCAATGTACAACTTCGCAAGCTTATCCAAGGTATACGTAGTATGCACATGCAAGAAATGTGCACACTTCGTAAGGCGATCCACAATCACCCAAATAGAATTCTTCTTTGACGGTGATAACGGTAAACCAGACACAAAGTCCATAGTGATCCTCTCCCATTTCCATTCTGGGATCCTCAATGGCTACAACAACTCCGAAGGAAATTTATGTTCAACCTTAACCCACTGACAAACCATGCATTTGCTAACAAACTCAGCGACATCTTTCTTCAATCCCACCCAGTAGTACTCATCCTTCAAATCACGGTACATCTTTGTACTACCAAAGTGCATAGCAAAAGGACTACTATGAGCTCCAGTCAGAATAGTGGGCCTCAACTCAACATCACTTGGCACCACTATCCGACTCCCAAAACATAAAACACCATCATCATTGAAACAGAAATCGGAAGGCCTACCTTCTGCCATACCCTGAACATGTGGCACCAAAGAATCATCCAACAGCTATTTATCCTTAATCAACTGAACTAGAGATGGTTTCACTTGTAATTTAACAACAAGACCACCATCTGAAGATATGCCCAAGCTAGCGATCGTCGCTCCTAATTCCACCGCCACTTTTCTGCTCAAAGCATCAGCCAAAACATTGGCATTCCCCGAATGATACTCGATCGTTAGATCGTAATCCTTAAGCAACTCCACCCAACTTCGTTGCCTAAGATTTAACTCCTTCTAAGACATAAGGTACTTCAAACTTTTATGATCCGTGTACACAGTACACTTCTCACCATAGAGATAATGTCTCCAAATCTTTAATGCAAAAACCACCGCTGCAAGCTCAATTTCATGCGTAGGGTAATTGCGTTCATGCACTTTCAACTGTCGCGATGCATAAGCCACTACTCTACCCTCTTGCATCAACACACACCTCAAACCAACATAGGATGCGTCACTATACACCACAAACTCTTTTCCTGACTCAAGTTGAACCAAGATAGGAGCTTGCGTCAAAGTTGCCTTTAGCTTGTCAAAATCTTGTTGTCTTGCTTCTGTCCACTCAAACTTAATATCCTTTTGTAACAACTTCGTCAAAGGGGCAGCAATCTTATAAAATCCATCCACGAACCTCCGGTAGTAACCTGCCAACCCAAGGAAACTACGAACTTCGTGAACAGACCTAGGAGGTGTTGAGTGTGCAAAAGTTCTATATTTTACACCTTATTTAACCCATATTATTGCTGCATTCAAGCATAATTCATTGCATTTAGGTGAAGTTTCACATATACATCACGATTAGATAAAATGGCACAGTTGCTATTGATTTTTGTCACTTTTGCAGGTATCTGTTGTGGCAGACTCAGGATAGTAAGGAAGCAAAACTGGAGCACAGGATTGGAGTCAAGGAAATAACGCTGTCGTGGCCATTGCCATGGCAGCCATGACGACAACATTGGTGAAAGGGAAAAGTGAAATGGAGCTCGACAGATAGAGGAATTCAAGCCAGTCTGTCGTGGACCACTCCTATATTTTTCTGAGCCCTGAGCAGAATGAAGGCCAAGCCCAAAGTCCAAGAAAGAAACCCAAAGCAAGAAAAGAGGACGGATTAAAGGCATATACTCAGAAGATTTAATCTCCAATAGAGTTGTACTTTAGTTTAAACTTGTATTCTTGCCATATTAGAAAACTTGGACCCAAGGCCTATATAAAGGCATGTAATTCGACCTATGGAAGGATATCTCATCTCTAGCCGTCTTCCCCAAAACCCTTCTCGTTTCCCCCCTCTCATTATGTTCTAAACTTCCCCTAGGGCTAAGGGTTGATTCTGTAAAGTAGTTGCAAGGGTTGTACTGTTTTTGGAATTTTCCGTTCAAAGCAATAAAACTTCAAGTTTATTTATTCTGGTTTTCACATCTCGCAAGAGTATCGGGAGAGGATTGTGAGGATACTTATTTGTTTGATATCGGGAGAGTCAAGCATACGAACGAAATAAATACGAGTTTTCCAGTTTATGGTTAAACCATCTCGACTTAGGGATAAGTACGAGGTTAAGTGGCTAAGGAAGAATTCAACAACATTGGTGTTCACCCTTCGATTCACGCCGGGAGGTATCATCCAAGAAGTGTTCATCAACAACACTTGGGCCTAGGGATAGTACAAGTCATAGCAAGGAATCTTGCCAAGCTTGAAGTACAAAGTTGTGAGATCGCTACCGCGACAAAAACAAACTTCTTCCGCGACAGGTGCTGTCGTGACAGTGATGGCGACAGAACCTGAATTTCTCTTCAATACAACACCTGCACTACCGAACAAATCAATACCGGCCTATCTCTTAACCCTGAATCTTTTATCTTTTATATTCATTATTCTCCACTATTACCTTCAAAACAATTTAATTTTTTTTCTCTCTCGTGCAATAATTCAAGGATAAAGCTATTTACAGTCCCTGTGGAGAGGATATCTGATACTCCAAGTATCACTTTACTACCTGCATCGTGTACACTTGCACTACATTGCGATAGGACTTTTGACACGCAACAAGTTTTTGGCGCCGTTGTCGGGGACTGACAACATATCTTTACCCCTATTTTATTGCACCTTTTAATTTTAATTTTATTTTTATTGGTATTGTTTACCCTGTGCTTTCACAAGGTCTTCTGTTTGCTTATGCGCAGATCTAGACGAGGTAAAGAACCTGAGTACAAACTAGACCCTGAAATCGAACGTACGTGCAACCTCAGGAACCAAGTCCGCCTCTTCATAGCAAGAAACGACTATCTTAAGGAACAGTTAGAAGCAATGCACAACGGGGTAAATAATGAACAGAGGAATGCTGAAGATCCTCCCCTAGATGACCAGAATGGACGGCATGCCGCTGCCGTTGCCGCACGACAGTCCTGCCGTGACTACATGATCAATGATCATGTGGAACTGGAGACCACCTTGCCAGACGTGGAAGCTGAAAACTTCGAGCTGAAACCTGTTATGTTCAGCATGAAAAATCCGCTGGGTTCAATACGAACTTGGGCAGATCTCTGAAAATGTTCCAAGAAATCTGTGGATTGTTTAGATTACGAGGAATAAATCCGGAAATACTGAGGATCCGGTTATTTCCTCATTCACTGAGAGACAGAGCAAAAACTTGGTGGAATAAACTAACGCTGGGTTCAATACGAACTTGGGCAGATCTCTCTCGTGAATTTTTGTCTCGTTTTAATCCTTCTCACTTATCTGAGCGATTGCGTAATGAAACTGCTAATTTTCAACAGGAAGATGACGAACCAATGCACGAAGCATGGGACAGGTTTACAACTCTTCTAAGAAACTGCCCGATGCATGGATTACCCGTGTGGAATCTAGTCATTAAATTCTACAATGATTCCAACACATATACTCGTATGAGAATAGATTCAGCGGCAAATGGACTTTTGTTGGATAAAGATCCAGACGAAGAAATGGTGGTATTGAAAAACTTAGCAAAGAATGACGAGCAATTCCCTACAGCAAGGAGAGGTAAACGAGGGATAACTGTAAAGGATTATGAAGCTGACAATTCCGTGAAATCACAGGTTGCTTACCTCACAAAGGCGGTGGAAAATCTGTGACAGAAAGATTCGAAACCTGTTTATTCTGTAGAAGAGGTATGTGAAACTTGCAATGGCAACCACAGTTAGGAAGACTGTCCCTTACAGTTGGAAGAAGGGATGTACATTGGAAATTACAATAAGCCAAGAAATTACGATTCCAACAATTACAATCCCAACTGGAGTAAAGATCCCAAGTTCTCTTGGAGCAATCCAAACAATGCACTGAATCCTCAGGTGCAGAACAACCAAAACCAATGGGCACCCAGAATCCTGTCACGACAGCAACCACAACAGCAGCCGCAACAGCAACCGGTAGCCGCACCTAGTATATTGGAGCAGACATTGGCCACATTCATATCACAGACAGGAGCTTACATGGCAAACATGGATCACTTTGTCAAAAAAACTGAGTCATTGATGGAAAAGACAGAGATGGGGATGACTAACCATGAGGCCACCCTGAAATGACTGGACACACAGATGGGCCAGGTTTCCCAGCATATCAAGCTAAGGCAAAACGGAGGATTTCCTTGTGATACTAAGGTCACTAGAAAACCCACACATTAGCAATGTAAAGCAATTACAACTAGGAGTGGGAAACAACTACAAGGTCCGGAGATGAGAACCATACTAATTGAGGAACCGACCCTAGATACACCTGCTGTGAACACTGCCCCGGTAGAAGAAGAGCAACCTGCTGCCGACAGCAGAAGGGACAGAGGAGCAAGAAAAGAATGCTAAAGAACATAAGCCTCCTCATATCCGAATACCATGTGAAGGACGCCTTGAAGATTACCGTCCTCCACCTTCTTTTCCACAGCGGTTACAAAAACAGAACAAGAGTACCAACTCAAAAAGATTTATGATATTTTTAAGCAGGTACATATTAATATACCGTTGATAGAGGCCATCAAGCAGATGCCGGGTTATGCGAAATTTCTCAAGGATGCCATGTCAAAAAGATCCAGACTTGGGGAATTCGAAACGGTAGAAATGACAGAAGGATGCATGACTATCTTGCATAGGCATCCACCCAGAAGAAGAAGGATCCTGGGAGCTTCATTATACCGTGCATAATTGGTGACAAATTCGTGGGTAAGGCACTTTGTGATCTTGGTGCTATCATAAATTTAATGCCAAAATCTATGGTTCAGAAGTTAGGTATTGGACTAGCACGACCCACGACAGTCATGCTGCAGCTGGCAGACCGCTCTTACGTACAACCAGAAGGGAAGATCGAAGATATTCTGGTAAGAGTGGATAAATTTATTTTTCATGCTGACATTATTGTGTTAGACTGTGAAGCAGATGAAAATGCACCGATCATCCTGGGGTGACCCTTCCTAGCCACAGGTAGATTTGTGATCGATGTAGAGAAAGGAGAATTGACCATGAGAGTAAATGATCAAGAAATCAAACTCAATGTTCTCCAAGCAATCAAACATGCCGATGCAGAAGAAGAGTGCAAGGCCATCGCTGAAGTAATCTTTGACCAACCCTGCATCAGGTCGAGCTACCATGACATAAAATTTGGTCACTGCCACAACAGTCATCTGGAAGACTGTCACGGCAGCAATGACGACAGTGACTCCTCCGATACAGACATATCCGACACTGAAGGTCATGATGAGGTAAACTGGATAGGCAATCGTCCAGGTAAGTTCTTCGAGCCCCTAAATTATACCTCGAATGAACATATAATCCAAAAGCCTTTAATTAAAGAACCACATGTTTTAGATCTTAAGCCCCTGCCAGGGCAGCTTAAATATGTTTTTCTTGGTTTAAATGATACGTTGCCCGTAATCATCTCTTCCAAGTTAATGCAGAAACAGGAGCAGCAACTAATTGGAATGGTACAGCAGCATAAGAAGGTCATTGGATGGACAATAGCTGACATCCAAGGCATCAGTCCAACATTATGTATGCACAAAATTCTCCAGGAAGATGATCATAAGCCGACTATTGGTGCTCAGAGATGCCTAAACAACGTTATGCGACAAGTGGTGAGAAAAGAGATTATCAAATGGCTTGACGTCGGAATCATATACGCCATCTCGGATAGTAAGTGGGTGAGCCCGGTGCAATATGTACCTAAAACGGAAGGAATAATCGTGATGACCAACGAAGAGAACGAACTAATCCCAACCAGGACTGTGACCGGTTGGAGGGTTTGTATGGATTACCGAAAGCTTAACAAAGCTACCCGGAAGGACCATTTTCCCCTACCTTTTATTGATCAAATGATTGACAGATTAGCGGGGAAACCTTACTATTGTTTTCTTGATGGTTACTCAGGTTATAATCAGATAGCGATTGCACCAGAAGATCAAGAGAAAACTACCTTCACATGCCCGTACGACACTCATGCTTTTCGAAGAATGCCATTTTGACTCTGTAATGCACCAACAATCTTTCAAAGGTGCATGATGGCAATATTATCCGACATGGTGGAGGACTTCCTAGAAATTTTCATGGACGATTTTTCTGTCTTTGGAGATAGTTTTGAAGGTTGTTTAGGTAACCTACCGAAGGTGCTTGAAAGATGTGAAGAAGCGAATTTGGTCTTAAACTAGGAAAAATTCCACTTCATGGTGGACAAAGGGATAATCCTAGGCCACAAGGTAAGATGTCGTGGCATCGAGGTGGATAGAGAAAAAATAGAAGTCATTGAAAAGCTGCCGCCACCCACCACAGTCAAAGGGATTCGGAGTTTCTTAGGGCATGCTGGGTTTTATCGACGATTCATTGCAAATTTCTTGAAGATTAGCAAGCCCTTATGCCACTTATTGGAGCAGAATCGTCCCTTTGACTTTAATACTGAATGTACTGAGGCATTCAGAATTCTGAAGGAGAAGCTGGTAACAACCCCGATCGTACAGCCACCAGACTGGAGTTTGCCATTCGAGATAATGTGTGATGCCAGTGACTATGCTGTCGGGGCAGCACTAGGGGAGAGGAGGATAAGCTTTTCCATGTGATTTACTATGCTAGCAAAACACTGAATGATGCCCAAGTGAACTACACCACAACAGAAAAGGAACTATTAATCGTGGTGTTCTCAATCGACAAGTTTCGTCCATACATATTTGGAATGAAGGTGGTGGTCCATACAGACCATTCAACACTGAAGTATATGTTTACGAAAAAGGATTCAAAACCGAGATTGATACGTTGGATTCTATTGCTGTAAGAGTTCAACATTGATATCAAGGATAAAAAAGGAACATAAAACCAAGTAGCAGACCACTTGTCGAGATTAGAGACGGGAAAGAGTCTACCGACAGATGCATTATCAGGGGACTGAAGCCCTAAGGATGCAGGAAGTAGTTACTTTAGGAGATGCCCCTCAAGGCATCCCTAATTTAACTTAGTTTTTATTTTATTTTATTTATTCATTAGGAATTAAGATTTAATTATTTTATTTTAGGAATTAATATTTTATTTTATTTATCAATTTTTAGGAAACAAAGGAAACAGGCCGAAGAGAAGGAATGAACAAGCCCACCATACCCATAGCAGTCCAAAAAGCCCAACGGACGAATCTTTCGTCACAGCCTGTCATCAACTATCGCGATGGACGCGGAAAAAAACAGCCTGTCACCAAGCTGTCGCGACAGACACGCAAATGCGTAACAGACGCGCAGCAGACACAGAAACACGTGACAGACGCGTCAGAAACTGCATAACAGCTGGCCCCGTTATTCGCGCCTACCGTTACAGCTCCAACGGGCAGAAAATCACCCATCTATATAAACCCTCATTCACTATTCATTTCTCACCTCATTCTCATTTTCTAAACTTGTTTCCTCTGTTTAAGATCTTTAAAATTTTTCTTTACATTTTCCACATTCCTTGCAAAATGACTAGCAAGCAAACCCGCTGTAGTGCTGCCTCCAGTTCTGCCGCAATAGTCTCCACACCAACCCATAACGCCATTCCAGACCGTTTCACCTCCACCGACTCCGCCACGAGATACCACAGCTCCTTCAAGAAGAGGGACATGTGGGAGGAAAGTGGGTTTCTCTACATAGAATCCATGGGAGACCTAGGGCTTGCAAGCTTCATAGCAAGAAAAATCCATGCCCTCAAATGGCATCAGTTTGCTGCCCAACAGAGGAGATGAACATCACACTAGTCAGGGAGTTCTACGTTGCCGTCGACAAAAAAGACACCACGACAATAACAGTTCGAGGTAAACAACTCTCCTTCGAGCCTTCCTACATCAACACCCTCTACGACTTATATGTGAGTAAGAAGGAGGACTCCCACAAGAGATTCATCAATAGTCTGTCACCGACAGACTACGAAGCAGTCATGGAAGAACTCGCCGAGAAAGGGACAGAGTGGAACACCGACCCAAAACATCGATGGACTGTGAAGAGAACTCAGTTGACTCCGGAAGCCAAATTATGGAATCACTTTGTGAAGAAGCGCATCATTCCATCCTCCCACAACAGTACCGTCGACAGACCAAGGTTAGCCCTTGTGCATTCAATTTTAAATGAAAGATCAATAAATGTCGGCCGCTACATACGGGAGGGAATTCTTGAATGTGCCCTCCGACCATCAGTACCCCTTGTCTTCCCATTCCTCATCACCACCATATGCCGAGGCCACAACGTACCGGAAATTGCTGAACACGTAAAAGTCCGAGGGAAAGGGTGGATAGAGCGGAACATTTTCAGCCTTATGAAGTTGAAAGCTACCACCCCACAGTCCTACTTCAACCCCTCTTCCACGACAGTGTAGACAGCAGGCCCCAGCTCCGCCGAACCTGCCACAATAGAACAACAACCAACGACAGCAGCTCCTCCACCAGACACCTCTGCCCAGATTCTGTCGACGCTTAAAAGAATGGAGGAAAGGCAGCTTGGACTGATAAGCAACATGAGGGATTTCACGGCAGCAACGATAAATTTTATTTATAATGATTTACATTTTACACATGTGTCGTTCCCCTCCTTCCCAGAAACAGTTCTTTGCTGCCCAAACCTACTCCTACCCCTGCTGCGAGCCCTAATTCTCCGTCTGCTGCCTCTACACCTACACCGGCCACGATAGCCAACCTGCCACTGCTAGAGGCGAGAAAAGAAAGGAGCCCTTGCCGGAACTCAACGAAGAATATTTTGAAGGGTTCTCCTCCTCATTTGTCTAGCAGGATTCTGATTATGAGCCCTCAGTTGCCCAAGACATCTCCAAGGACTTCACGCTAATGAAAAGGCAGAAGCTCAACAAGAGTGGCGAAGGACCCTCTGGCCAAGGCAAATCTGCCAGCAGCAGCAGTAGCTCCGACGATGAGGTCGAGGTTTTGGACAAGCCCCCACATCTCTCAACAACACGTGTCCAACCACCTCGGGAAGCAAAGAAGAAAATAGCCTCTACCTCCCCCAGCACACTGCCGGCCCCTGCCATGAAAGTCACTGCCTGTCGGCAGCTCCAGATTAGCAGCAGCAGCGATGACAGCTCCTCAACTTAAGTTTCTATCTTATATTTTCTGTTTTATTTCTTTTGTGATGTATTTTATTTTCTTTTTTTATCTTTCATGTTGTCATGCATTGAGGGCATTGCAACCCTCGAGTTTGAGGGTGGCATCCCTCCAGTAATGAAGTGTTAGTTGTGTCTTAAATATGTGTCTAAGTATTAGTTATTATTTAGTTTATTTTTGTGAAAAAACAAAAAATTGGCTTAAGTCTTTTGAACTAAACTTACCTGCCGCGACATACTCTATCGTGATAGTGCCTTTAGGAAATTTTAGGAACTGTTTAGAGCATTGCTATAATTCTGATCTGTACAACACCTTTGTGACTCTTATGCTATCTAGACTTCTATAGTACAGTGGAATAGGATTGTCTACCCACTTGAAATTGCCCCATAGAGGTGCCTATCATTGGCTCTAGGAAAGGAATAAATGGAAAGAAAGAATTTAGACTCATTTGCTTGCAAAACTGTCTTGCACTGATTTAGGGAGATTTCTCATTGAGCTTAAGTTAGAAAAAACTAAAGGAGCCTAAGAATTGCCTCCATAAAAGATACAGTTAAATCAAGAGTCAGAAAAACTAAAGGAGCCTAAGAATTGCCTCTAGAAAAAATGAATTGGCATAAACACAAGTTTGTAAGCATGCTTATTCTAGTAGATTAAAGGAGTCTAGATACGTAGTTGTTTACAAAACCTGCACACACTACACAAGAATTATAGCATTGTTCCAAATAAATCTAGAAATACCCGACAAGGTATTGCTCTTGATAGGGAATACGTGGTAAGTAAGGAAAGGTTCATTGAATTAAGCCAAAACAAAAAGCTTTCATTTTTTAGTTAGGTCATATTTGCTTAAGGGCAAGCAAGAACTTGAGTTTGGGGGTGAGTTGAGTGTGCAAAAGTAATATATTTTACCCCTTATTTAACCCATATTATTGTTGCATTCAAGCATAATTCTTTGCATTTAGGTAAAGTTTCACATATACATCACAATTAGATAAAATGGCACAATTACTACTGATTTTTCTCACTTTTGCAGGTATTTGCTGTGGTAGACTCAGGGCAGCAAGGAAGCAAAGCTGGAGCACATGATTGGAGTCAAGGAAATAACGCTGATGTGGCCACTGCCATGGCAGCCATGACGACAACATTGGTGAAAGGGAAAAGTGAAGTGGAGCTCGACATATAGAGTAATTCAAGTCGATCTGTCGTGGACCACTCCTATATTTTTCTGAGCCCTATGGCAGAATGAAGGCCAAGCCCAAAGACTAAGAAAGAAACCCAAAGTGAGAAAAGAGGACGAATTCAAGGCATATATTTAGAAGATTTAATCTCCAATAGAGTTGTACTTTAGTTTAAACTTGTATTATTGCCATATTAGAAAACTTGGACCCAAGGCCTATATAAAGGCATGTAATTCGACCTAGGGAAGGATATCTCATATCTAGCTGTCTTCCCCAAAAACCCTTGTCGTTTTCCCCCTCTCATTATGTTCTAAACTTCCCCTAGGGCTAAGGGTTGATTCTGTAAAGTAGTTGCAAGGATTGTACTCTTTTTGGAATTTTTTGTTCAAAGCAATAAAACTTCAAGTTTATTTATTTTGGTTTTCACATCTCGCAAGAGTATCGGGAGAGCATTGTGAGGTTACTTATTTGTTTGATATCGGGAGAATCAAGCATACGAACGGAATAAATACGAGTTTTCCAGTTTATGGTTAAACCATCTCGACTTAGGGATAAGTACGAGGTTATGTGGCTAAGGAAGAATTCAACAACATTGGTGTTCACCCTTCGATTCACGTCGGGAGGTATCATCCAAGAAGTGTTCATCAACAACACTTGGGCCTAGGGATAGTACAAGTCATAGCAAGGATTCTTGCCAAGCTTGAAGTACAAAGTTATGAGATCGCTGCCGCGACAACAACATACTTCTACCGCGACAGGTGCTGCCGCGACAGGGATAACGACAAAATAAGAATTTCTCTTCAGTACTACACCTGTACTACCGAACAAATCAATATCGGCCTATCTCTTAACCCTGAATCTTTTATATCCATTATTCTCCAATATTACCTTCAAAACAATTTAAACTCTTTTTCTCTCTCGTGCAGCAATTCAAGGATAAAGCTATTTCCAGTCCCTGTGGAGACGATATCCGATACTCCAAGTATCACTTTACTACTTGCGTCGTGTACACTTGCACTACATTGCGATAGGACTTTTGACACGCAACATGAGGCTTCTAGTTCACCACCGCCTCAATCTTCTGAGGAGCAACACGAATCCCTTCTGCTGAAACTACATGGCCAAGAAAAACAACCTCCTTTTGACAAAATTCACACTTACTCAGCCTAACATAAAGCAGATTCTCTAACAACACTTGTAAAACGATCCTCAAATGTACTTCATGTTCCTCCTTGGTACGAGAGTGCACAAGGATATCATTGATGAACACCATAACAAACTTATCTAGAAATTCATGAAACACCTTGTTCATCATATCCATTAAAGCAGCAGGAGCATTCGTCAATCCGAACGGCATCACTAGAAATTCATAATGCCCATATCTCGTTTGAAAGGCTGTTTTCGGCACATCTACATCCTTCACCTTTAACTGATAATAACCTGACCGTATATCTATCTTTGAAAACACAGCTGCTCCTCGAAACTGATCAAAAAGAGCATCAATTCTCGGCAACGGATACTTGTTCTTGATAGTCAACTTATTCAGCTGATGATAATCAATGGACATTCTCAATGTGCCATCTTTCTTTTTAACAAACAAGACCGGTGCACCCCAAGGTGACACACTAGGCCTAATAAAGCCTCGGTCAAGCAACTCTTGAAGTTGCGTCTTCAACTCCTTGGGTGCCATGCGATAGGGAGCAATGGAAACCGGAGTTGTGTTCTAACACAACTCAATTCCGAATTCAACCTCTCGACTAGGCGGCAAACCCGGTAATTCCTCCGGAAACACTCCATGGAATTCACACACGGTCCTTATATCTTGTACACGAACCTCCTTTGTACTAGGATTCATAAGAAAGTCTAGATAAGCCTCGCATCCCTGACGCAACATCCGGCTTGCTTCAAGTGTCGACACCACATTAGATAGGAATTTCACATTTTCACCCACCACCACAACCTCATAATCGTCTGCAAGTTTCAGTAAAACTCGCTTGCTTTCAAAATCCACAACGACCCTATGCTCAACAAGTCAATCCATACCAAGGATTACATCGAATCCATAGAATGGAAATTCCATAAGATCAACTAGAAATACACGCTCTTGCACCTTTAAGGGGCATCTCCTATACAACCTCCTTGTTACAACCGTCTCACCAAAGGAACTAGTCACACGCATACCCATATCCAAAGACTCAACAGGCAAACCAAGCATTTGAGCATGTTCACGTAATATGTATGAGTGTGTAGATCCAAAATCAATCAAAGAAAGTAATGACAAGGATTGCAAATTTAAGGTAACTGCGATTACGTCCGTGTCATTCCTTCCTTCTTGATGGGCATACACTCTAGCCTGGCCACCACATGAGCTACATTCCTTACACCTTCATCTCTGCGCTGAAATTTGCCACGACCGCGGCCACGGCCTCTCTGTGTCTCAGCTGCTCTCACCGGAGCCTGACCCTCTCTCATCGGATGCAGACAATCCCTCTTCATGTGCCCACGATTACCACAATTCCAGCATATACCAAGATTGCCCCAACACTTACCAGTGTGCCTTCTACCACACTTATTGCACTTAAGAGTCAGTAAGAAAGCATTCGGTCTTTGCTGACCTCTTCCAGGGTTGCCACCCCCACGCTTAGCATCCGCATGCGACCTTCTATCCTTAAGTCTCTTAAACCCATCTCTACCAAGATCACGTTCCGCAGGTCGCTTCCCTGAGCTAGATCCTCCCGCTCGACTTGCCAGGCCAAGATTCAGCTCAATGTCCTTGGCTCAAGAGACCAAGACATCAAAATCAATACAGTCTGCTGCGAGCATATAGGTTTTCACGTCAGCTACCAACCCATATTGGAATCGTTCACATCTCTCCCGCTTGCTAAGAATCAGCTCGGGTGCATACTGGCTGAGGTGTACAAATTGCATCTCATAATCCGCCACTATCATACTCCCTTGCACTAGGGACATGAACTCCCTCTTTTTCTCATCTAGGTAGCGGACTACCAAATACTTTCGCTTGAATGCACTCAAGAAGAATGTCCAAGTCACCTCATCAACATCCAACCCCGCAATTGTGGTTGTCCACCACGTATATGCATCACCCTGCAACAGGGACACAATACATCCCAATTTCTGAACATTGTTACAGTTCAGCTGCCCAAGTATCCTCTTGGTTCTTTCTAACCAAGACTCAGAACCTTCCGGGGTCAGCCCCCTGAACTCAGTCCCTCTAAGACTACGGAGTCGCTCCAACGTTAACCTCACATTAGCAGCAACCTGAGGTGCAGCCCCATGAGCTCCAGCTACTACTGCCTAGAAAGCTCCAGCAATAGCTTGAATTAGCATCAACATATCAGGAGCAGCTTGCCCCTGAACTCCCTCGGGTCCAGCAACCCCTGCACCAGCTCCACCACCACCGGGTGGTCCACCAGGAGGAGGAGGCGGTAAATCCTTAACATTCTCAACATTCGCATTCTCAGCCATAGCACGAGTATTAATTCTAAGCTCTCTACGTGGCCCCATATGAAAGCAATGCAACTGACAAAATACAATAAATTCAATTAGGAAATGTAAGGCAAGTAATCCAAGTACTCAAGCTCATTTTTTTTCAAAACAATTCTTTTTAATAGTAATGATATGGCAATGGGATCTCGAACTATACCCCAAACATAGCATAGCATCACAAATTCATCTCATTAGAGCTAAAACATCAACAATAATACACCATGCTTTTACCAAAAATCCATAACCATTCATACTCAAACCTATTAACCACTTACCAAGCCCCAAATATTCGCAAACCTGCCTCTGATACCAACAAATGTAACCCCCTTAGCCTGGCCTAGACGTTTGACCTGAACTACGAAGATTACACATGAAAAACCAAAGTCAACCCAAAAGTCAACCTTGATTAACGACCTTTTTTTTCTTTTTATATTTTCTAAATGAAATATTAAGCCTGTGTGATCACTCAAGATCATAGGAAGAAAATACATAGCGATCGGAATCCATTTAGGGGTTTAATTGTAAGAATTAGACTTTTAGGGACCAAAACATAAATTTTGCAAATTATGAGGACTTTGCAGATTTTAAGTTTACCAATATGCAATTAGCCATATTTCATGTGTCTCTGTCAAAAATCAACTTAATTAGACATTCCAAACTCCACCAATTGCATCCACAAATATCAAGGACTAAAATGTAAGAAGCAATAACTTGAAACCATTCAAAATGCAATCCAACGGTCGAGTGTTTCAAAACGCTGACCCTTATATCTAAACAGCCGTATCGAAACAGAGTTGACCGTTTCGGTACTCGGGTGCGTTCCAAGACCCGTATCGGAACATGGCTCTCCAGTAGCCAAAGTGTTGCGAAACACTCTTACCCGTTCCGAAACACTACGGCCATTTCAGGCCCCTGTTTCGAAACGGATAAGGGTGTTTCAATACACCTTGCCCTACAACTATACATTTTTCTGGTTTTTCACATCTTTACACATTCAAACACATCCCAAATCATACCATATTACACCCACAACATGATTAAACATCAAAGAACATTATTATGAAGCTTAAGCTAAAGCATGGCATCAAGCATATGATCATTGAGTCTATAGGCATGCTCCCTAGTCATATAAACCATATAAAAGCCTCAAGCCTCAAACCAAACCAAATAGGATAATTACAATCCTCAAAAACCATATTAAACTTGCAACAACCATAAGGAGTTCAAAACACATCTCCCAAAACCAACCATAGGTCCCCATTGCAAAATATCAATACTAAAGCATATAAAAACATCACCATACATGAGCTTCTCACTTCCTTGGATGTCCTTATCCTTATTGTTGCCCAACAATGTCTCAATTATATGCATTGTTGGTAAAAGAGAGCGTAAGCACATTTTCTTAGTGAGGCAAGCTCTAAGAAAAACCAACACAACAATGCATCTTTAAAATTCTTTCTCATAAACCATTTTCTACAACATGCTCTTTCTATCTCATGCTTGAAAACCATTTCAAAGCAACTCTCCATTTGGAAACACATGTACCTTTATTCTATCTCATGCATTAAACCAATGCAAATCTCATGGCAAAGCCATACACATGCTTAATGAAAACAAAAGCATTTCATACCATAAATCTCATAGCATAAATCATCTCAACATTTGGTACATGTGAATCAAATACAATTTCATATATTGGCATTTCATATTACAACTTTACTCGGATATGCGGATTAGCTTGACTCAAAGTCAAGTCCTACCCCGGTGGAATCTCACATCACCGTACTCTCATGGCGTTATCTCTCTTCGCCATAAAGCTTGGGTATTTCACCAAGTCTTACCACGATGGTATCTCTCATCATCATCACTTTGGATCGGGATGACACTACCCCTATTGCCTGACTCCAAATAGCACATATGAATTTTTAGTTTATAGTGCACTCTCATCCTATTGGTCGACCAATTATATCTGGTAATTATCTCATCATTTATGCCAATATATTATATTAGAATCATCATCTCGCCTACTGTTTTGATGCAACATTTCACAAATATTTCTCATCTCATTTCAAAACCATATCTCATGCTTTGCATTAAATCAAAATCTCAAAACTCTTTAATACATCATGCTATCTCATGAAAACTCTACAAAGCATCATCTCATGCTACAAATCATGCATAAAATAGTAGGAATTTGTCTATCTCAAACAAGAGCATGTAAAAGCAATTAGGGGCATCAACCACATATTTGAGAGCAAATCTAGACATACTTACTTCCGGACATAGAATGGTGTTTCAAACCAATCCTAAATCCCCAAACTTTGTTTCTTTGTCCCTCAAGGACTTCTAAAACCATTCGCACTCACCGATTACGTTTCTCTTGCTTGACGAAAAGACATCTAGGCTTCCGAAACTTCCAGATCAACACAAAAAGCGTCCAAAGATGTCTCCCTTGTTTATTACACATAAGAGCAGAGGATTAATGCATCATCATGCATTGAAATCACCATCCACTCAAACAAACTCGCTGCACTACTGAAAAACACCATTTCGGCTACCCAAAATAACCGAAATCAACTCCAAACTTTCCCAAAACAAAGCCCAGCCAAAATCTATCAATTCTAATCATTTCCAAACCTCAATCAACACCGAAAATCACCATAAACACGTCCTTATATCCCAAGCAACAACTGAACACCAAGAACACTCCAAAAACCACATTTCTAGCATGTAAAACTTAGGAACCCAAACCTATTCGGGATTTTTTTGATAAAACCACATTTATAACATCAATTACCATCCAAAATACATTAGAAATCAACCTCAAAATAGAGCCTAACTAAGAGTTACGAAAATCATCAAGATCTCACAAAGAATCTTGAGTTTTACCACAATTCCATGTTTCTAACATTAAAGCAACTCAAAAATCATTAACAAAGGATTGAGAACTTGGGAATTTCAATAAAGAACCGATCATTAGAGGAGAAGGATGAAGCTTACCTCTAATGGTTGATTTCTCCTCAATTTGGGCAAGATTTCTTGAAAATCCAAAGTAAAAACAAAAGGTTTTGATGAGGTAGAGATTAGAAATCCTTAGGAGAATGAAATCTCAGCAAAAGAGATGAAAATCAAAGGCTAATTGGTGAGGGAAATGCGTTTGGCTGAGTGGAAATTGAGAGAAAATGAAATGAGAGAAAACAAACGTAAGGTAGTTATGAAAAAGTCAACTTAGACTTTCTTTTTAATTCTCCTTTATTCCTTAATTAAAACATTATTAAAAACTCCCAAATTAAAGAGAAATCTGATGAAAAACAATTTGGTAAAATTATCTCCTTAAAGATTCAAAGTTTCAATCCTTTACAAAATAGTCACTAGTCAACTTTTGCAAAAACTGCAATTTGGTCACTACACCGAAATGTAGTATTTCCAAATCACATTTTGTAAAATTGTTTTCACCATAACCTTTAATATAATAAATGGGGATTTTTAGATATTTTTTCCATATTTTTAAAGCATCCCGAACTAGGTGTTCCCTAAACCTCCCTTAAAGATTCGAACCGTTCTCGACTGGCCCGATTCCACCTCTAAAACATCTAGGCCCAAAACCAATGCGTTACAACTGTACCATGTCAAAAGTATAAATGGCTTCCATCATCTCTTTGGTTTGACATTCATCCGGTTCATTTGCCCTACCCGTTTAAAGTAACATGTTGGTCATTCATTCACATGGTTAGTTCCCCTTTATGAACATCAATAAGTACCCTACCCGTGGAAAGAATTGTCCTACACAAAATATTTGGCACATTAATGTCAGCTTCATAATCCAAAATGATAAAATCAGCTTGAAATATAAATTTGTCTACCTTTACCAACACATCCTCAATCTTACCCTTGGGATGTGCATAAGATCGGTCTGCCAACTGAAGTGTCACTGTGGTAGGTCTTGCTTTTATGCCATTCTTCTTGAAAATAGATAGTGGCATCAAAATCATGTTGGCTCCTAAATCACACAATGTGTAACCCCCTTAACCCGGCCTAGACGGTTGACCCGAATTAAGAAAGTCACACGGGGAAAACCAAAGTCAACCCGAAAGTCAACCTTGATTAACGACCCCTTTTTTTTTCTTTTTAATCTTATCTAGATGCACATTACACCTATGTGTGATCATACAAACAACATACTCAAAGATCACAACATCAGAGGTCAAACAGGGACCCAATTGAACAAAAATACAACTTTAGGGACCAAATTGTAATTTCTGATAAATATAAGGACTTAACCAAATTTGAAGTTACCATCTTGAAATTAAATAGATTTCATGATTCTCTGTGAAATTTCAGCTCAAAAGGACTTCCCAAACTCATACAATTGAACAAACAAGATTCAGGACCAAAACGTAAACCAAACAAAACATTTAAAGATACTTTTAACCAGATTAACGGTCGTGTATCGATACGCCTGGAGTCGTATCGATACACGGGGAAAACAGAAACTTGGACGAGTATCGATACCCAACCCGTATCGATACGCATGGCCAGAAATCTGCAGATTTGGCTCTTGCGTATCGATACGCAAGCTCGAGTATCGATACTCCTGCCAGAAATCGACATAAAACAGCAACAAACATGCTTCAAACTTCAATTAAACAACACCAAATCATACCACAAAGTCTACCAACATGCAAGGACCATAAATGCAGCACCAATTCAACATATAACCTACACATATGAAAAGCCCCAAATTCTAATGGCATGCTTCCTAACAAGCTAGCTATTCAATACCAAACTTCCAAAACAAGCATATATGGTTCCAATGCAAAAACCAGCAACACATCAACATTCAACATACTTAGGGAGCCTCAAACACCTCCCAAAACATACACATTGGTCCCCCATTGCCAAAACATACAAAAGCTAAATTGCACTTATAAAACCTTCATACTTTGAGCTTCACTTGAACTTGATTGCTTGCCCTTTCTTGCTGCCCTTAAGGTACTCTAATGATCTGCATTATTGAATTAAGAAAACGTAGAGAGCGTAAGCAAAAGCTTAGTGAGGCATGCTCATTAAAAACAATTCAATAATGCAATTAAAACCATTTATAAATCATGCTTAAAGTCAACCTTTGCACATGCTCAAAGCACACTTTAAAACAAGCAATCTCATGCTTCATATCATATATCAAAACAAGCATCTCATGCTTCTTACATACTTAACATGTCATATTGGCTCAAGTGACAAATTCCATTTCATAAAACAAGTTCAACAACTTCCCAAGGACTTTTAAACACCTTGGCCCCAAGGACTTTTAAACACCTTGGCCTATGGACTTTTAAACACCATAGAAAGTATCTCATCAAGGACTTTTAAACACCTTGATCCCAAGGACTTTTAAACACCTTGGCCATGGACTTTTAAACACCATGAATTGAATCTCATCAAGGACTTTTAAACACCTTGATCCCAAGGACTTTTAAACACCTTGGCCATGGACTTTTAAACACCATGAATTGAATCTCATCAAGGACTTTTAAACACCTTGATCCCAAGGACTTTTAAACACCTTGGCCTATGGACTTTTAAACACCATAGAAAGGATCACCTAAGGACTTTTAAACACCTTAGTGTCCGCAACATGAACTATCCAAGGACTTTTAACCACCTTGATGTTCATAAGTAACAAGGCTCACTCAAGGACTTTTAACCACCTTAGTGACCTTAACATTTTAAAAACATCACTTGCCAATATACATCATTTTCATCATTTAATCCACTGTTTTAAAGCATTAAATCAAGCCATTTCATCATGCATTTCAAAGCATCAAACCACATCATTTCAATGTACAAAATCAAGGAACTCCTACCTAGAGTTACCTTCAACATATGGCTTACATCATCAGCAAAAACCATGCTAAAACATGCTTTCAAAACAGTAATTAAAACATGCAAATCATCATTTGCATCACATCAAGATCATGGCCACCACTAGAGAGAAAATCCGAAAACTTACACTTGAGCTTAGCAAAGTTGTTTAGACTTAACTAAGCTCCCAAAACCTTCAAACCTTGGTTTAAAAAGCTGAAATCCAATTTCCATAATTGCACTCACCGATTTCCACTTCGCCACTTGCCGAAGCACGAAATCAAGCTTCCGGATCAACCAAACTTGGATCCAAAGATGCCTCCCCTGTTTCAACACATCAAAGCAGTAAATTAATGCATCACCATGCATCAATTACTTCAATGAAAGCACCTAAACTCGCTGCTCTCATCCAACCTCCATTTTCGGCCACCAAACACAACCGAAAATGCATCAAAACCACTTCTAAACAAAGCCCAGCCATAACCCAGCAAAACCTAACATCCATCATCACCATTTAACATCTAAAAACAACCTACAACCATCCTTATACCTCCAGCAACATCAGATCACCAAGATCACCTCAAAAACCACCTTAAAACACAAGCTAAACTTAGGAAACTCAACCTATCCGGGATTGCATTGATCAAAACTCATTTCCTTATCAATTTAGAGTTCATTTAACATCAAAAACACCTCTTAAAACCCAGATTACTCAGATCTAACGAAAATCAAGTGAAAACATCAAAATCTTGCATAATTAGCCAAGATCCACAAATCTACTTGAAAACCTTTAATTAAACATAAATTTAGGATTGAAAACTTTAGGAATTTCATTAAAGAACTTAAAGTTCAGAGGAGAAATCGTTCATACCTCCAAACTTGTGATTCTCCACTTTTTGGAATGAAAACCTTGTTGAAACTTGTAGCAATTGAGTAGGTTTTGATGACACAATGATTTGCTATCAATTGTGAGTTGAAAGGATGATTTTAGATGAAGAAATCAGATCAAAATCTCTGGAAAAAGAAATGTTTGGTTGGAGAGAAAATGAGAGAAGAAAATAGGAAGTTAGGAAAGAAAATAGTAAAAATGAGTTTCCCTCCTTTTATGAAACCTTTAAAATCAGAATTTAGGATTAAAATATCTTAGAAAAATCTGGAGAATTCACTTTTGGGCAAATAGCTCCTTAAAGATTCAAAGTTTCAATCCTTTTTAAAACAGCCACCAAATTTGCGAAAATTACATTTTGGTCACTAGCCAAAATGTCAACCTTCCAAACCTCATTTTCCAAAATTGTTTTCACAGTTCATCTAATTATATTAAAAGATGATTTTAGACCATTTTTCCATATTTTTAATGCAACCCGAACTAGGCTTTCCTAATTTAACCTCTTAAGATTTGAACAGGACTTTGACCAAACCGGTCAACGCCCAAAACTTCTAAGCCCAAAACCGGGGCGTTACAACTCTCCCCCCCTTAAGAAATTTCGTCCTCGAAATTTACCTGAAGGAAAGAGATAAGGAAACTGCTTCAGCATGTCTTCCTTTCGCTCCCACGTGGCTTCCTCAACACCTCGATGCTTCCACAGCACCTTCACCAACTCAATGGTCTTGCCACGAAGAACCTTGCTATCTGAATCCAGAACCTTCACCGGTTCCTCATCATAGGTCAAATCCGGATTCAAAACCACATCCTCAACAGGCATCACATGTGAAGGATCAGATCTATACTTCCGGAGCATAGAAACATGGAACACATCATGAATCTTCTCCAACTCCTGAGGTAACCTCAACCGATACGCAACAGGACCCACACGCTCAACCACCTCATATGGTCCAATGTATCTAGGGCTCAGCTTACCCTTCCGGCCAAACCTCATCACCTTCTTCCAAGGCGAAACCTTCAAGAACACACGGTCACCCACCGCATACTCTATCTCTTTACGCTTCAAATCCGCGTAAGACTTCTGCCGATCAGAGGCAGCCTTCAACCGCTCACAAATGAGCTTCACCTTCTCGGTGGTCCCTTTCAACAAAGCAGGCATCGAAACCAACCTTTGACCAGTTTCAGCCCAACAAAGAGGAGTCCTACACTTCCTCCCGTACAGAGCCTCATAAGGTGCCATCTGTATACTCGCCTGATAACTATTGTTATAAGCGAACTCAACCAAAGGCAGATGCTTCTCCCAAGAACCTTGGAACTCAATCACACAGCATCTCAACATATCCTCCAAAATCTGAATAACTCGCTCAGACTGACCATCCGACTGAGGATGATAGGATGTACTGAAATGCAACCTTGTACCCAAAGCTTGATGCAAACACTGCCAAAAACGCGATGTGAACCTCGGATCCCGATCCGACACAATCGACTTAGGCACACCATGCAACTTCACCACCTCAGCAAGGTACAGCTCTGCCAGCTTATCCAAAGAAAACGTAGTATGCACAGGCAAGAAATGCGCACACTTCGTCAGACGATCCACAATCACCCAGACCGAATTCTTCTTTGACGGAGACAAAGGTAAACCAGATACAAAATCCATGGTAACCCTCTCCCACTTCCATTCAGGGATTTTCAACGGTTGCAACAAACCAGAAGGAAACTGATGCTCAGCCTTAACTCGCTGACACACCAAACACTTGCTCACGAACTCCGCAACATCCTTCTTCAAACCAACCCAATAGTACTCATCACGAAGATCACGATACATCTTAGTACTACCAGGGTGCATAGCAAAAGGACTACTATGACCTTCAGTCAGAATAGCACGCCTCAACTCAGCATCAGCAGGCACTACTATTCGACTCCCAAAACACAGCACACCATCATCATTGAAACAGAAATCCGAAGGTCTACCCTCCGCGATATCCTGAACATGAGACACCAAGGAATCATCCAACAACTGCTTATCCTTGATCAACTGAACCAAAGATGGCTTCACTTGCAACTCAGCCACAAGACCACCATCTCGCGATATGCTCAAGCTAGCAAACATCGCCCTCAGCTCAACAGCTACCTTCCTACTCAAGGCATCCGCAACAACATTGGCCTTTCCAGGATGATACTCAATTGTCAGATCATAATCCTTGAGCAACTCCAACCAACGACGCTGCCTTAGATTCAACTCCTTCTGAGACATCAGATACCTCAAACTCTTGTGATCTGTGTACACAGTACACTTTTCACCATACAGATAATGTCTCCAGATCTTCAGAGCAAAAACCACTGCAGCCAGCTCAATATCATGCGTAGGATAATTGCGCTCATGCACCTTCAACTGCCGCGACGCATAAGCCACAACCTTACCCTCCTGCATCAGCACACACCCCAAACCAACATAGGACGCATCACTGTAGACCACAAACTCTTTCCCTGATTCAGGCTGAATCAAGATAGGAGCTTGCGTCAAAGCCAACTTCAGCTTCTCAAAAGCTTGCTGCCTCGCTTCTGTCCACTCATACTTCACATCCTTTTGCAACAGCTTTGTCAAAGGAGCAGCAATCTTGGAAAAACCATCCACAAACCTTCGGTAGTATCCCGCCAAACCAAGGAAACTACGGACCTCATGAACAGACTTAGGAACCTTCCAGCTCATCACCGCCTCAATCTTCTGAGGATCAACACGAATCCCCTCAGCTGAGACAACATGCCCAAGAAACACCACCTCCCTAAGCCAGAACTCACACTTACTCAACTTAGCATAAAGCTGATTCTCCAACAAAGCTTGCAAAACCACCCTCAAATGCTCTTCGTGCTCCTCCTCAGTACGCGAGTACACGAGGATATCATCAATGAACACCACAACGAACTTGTCCAGGTATTCATGAAAAACACGATTCATCATGTCCATGAAAGCAGCAGGAGCATTTGTCAACCCAAACGGCATCACAAGGAACTCATAATGCCCATACCTTGTCCTGAAAGCTGTCTTAGGCACATCCACATCTTTCACCTTCAACTGGTAATACCCTGACCTCAAGTCAATCTTAGAGAACACAGCTGCTCCCCGAAATTGATCAAAGAGATCATCAATCCTCGGCAAAGGATACCGATTCTTGATAGTCAACTTGTTCAGCTGACGGTAATCAATGCACATTCTCATAGTGCCATCCTTCTTCTTCACAAACAAGACAGGAGCACCCCAAGGCGATACACTCGGCCGGATAAAACCACGATCAAGCAGCTCTTGCAACTGCGTCTTCAGCTCCTTCAGCTCCTTAGGTGCCATTCTATAGGGAGTAATGGACACAGGAGTTGTATTCTCATACAGCTCAATTCCAAACTCCACCTCGCGGTTAGGAGGTAAACCAGGCAACTCTTCAGGAAAAACACCAGGAAACTCCTTTACAACCCTGATATCTTGCACCCTCAACTCCTTAGAGCTAGGATTCATCACAAAAGCTAGATAGGCTTCGCAACCTTGCCTCAGCATCCTGCTCGCCTCCAAAGAAGATACCACATTGGCAAGAAACTTCACATTCTCACCAACCACAACAACTTCATAATCATCCGCAAGCTTAAGCGAAACACGCTTATTCTCACAATCCACAACAGCACGATGCTCAGCAAGCCAATCCATACCAAGGATCACATCAAAACCATAGAAGGGCAACTCCATAAGATCAACATGAAAGACATGTTCTTGAACAACCAAAGGGCACCTTCTAAACAACTTTCGAGTCACAACAGTCTCACCAAAAGAACTAGTGACCCGAACACCAACATCCAAAGACTCAACAGGCAAACCAAGCAATTCAGCATGCTCACGAAGAATATATGAATGCGTAGATCCAGAATCAATCAAAGAAAGCAATGACAAGGACTGCAAAGTAAAGGTACCTGCAATCACATCTGCATCATTCCTGCCCTCTCTCTGAGCATACACCCTCGCTTGGCCTCCACCTTCAGGCTGAATAGCTACAACATGAGCTACCCCTCGGCCACCTTCCTCTCTCCTCTGGAAATTACCACGGCCGCGCCCACGACCTCTCTGTGCTGCTGCAACAACAGGAGCACGCTCTTGGCCACCAGCCAACCTCGGACAATCTCGCCTTATGTGGTCTGCAGAACCACAATTCCAGCATCCATTTCCACCAGCATTACCAGCTGCCACAACAGGAGCTTGTGCTACTCTCTCAGCACGAGGACAGTCACGCTTCAAGTGACCACGTGAACCACAGATCCAACAAGCACTAGGATCAGCTCTAGCATAACCTCCTCTAGCAGGTGCACCGCCACCTCTCTTGGCTGAGGACTGATACTTCTGATCGCGTCCCCTCTTGTTCCGTCCACCTCCGGAACTATACTCAGCTGGTCTCTTTCCAGCACTTGCTCCAGCACCTCTAGCAGACAAACTCAGGTTCATCTCAATGTCCTTGGATCGACTCACCAACACATCAAAATCCTCATACTCAGCAGCCAACATGTATGTCTTTACATCCGTCACAAGACCGTAACGAAACCTCTCACACCTCGCCCGCTCATCGGGTATCAGCTCCGGTGCATACTGACTGAGCCGTACAAACTGTACCTCGTACTCAGCTACACTCATGCTCCCTTGAGTAAGAGACATGAATTCCCGCTTTTTCTCATCCAGATATCTCACTCCCAGATATCTTCTCTTAAACACATTCTGAAAGAATGTCCAGGTAACATCAGCTTCAGCCATACCAGAAATGGTAGTCGTCCACCATGTATAAGCATCGTCCTGCAGCAAGGACACAACACAGCCCAGCTTTTGCACATCCGTGCAACTCATCTGACCCAAGATACGCTTGGTACTTTCCAGCCAAGCCTCAGAGCTCTCAGCTGATAAACCTCTAAACTCAGTCCCTCCAAGACTGCGCAGACGCTCCAAAGGCAATCTGACGCCAGCATCTCCCTGATGCCCAGCTCCCTGAGCTCCAGCTACTGCTGCTCGAAAAGCACCCGCAATAGCTTGTACCAAAGCAGACATATCAGGCATCGCTTGCCCCTGACCAACCTCTGGTCCTGCAGCTCCAGCACCAGCATCAGCTGCAGCTTCAGCTCTCGCACCTCCATAACCACCACCAGGCGGAGGAGGGGGTAACACAGCACTACCAGTGTGCTCTTCATTCTCATTCTCGTTAGGAGCCGCAGCTCTCGCATTACCTCTTAACTCTCTACGTGGTGCCATACTTTTACCATGCAAATACAATGCAAATTAAAACAAGTCAGGCCCAGCAAGGTAAGCAATCCAAGTATTCAAGCTCCATTTCAATCAAAATCAATTTCATTTCATTAGCTTTTGTTTGGCAATGGGTACCCTCAGCATGCAACATCACAACATACAACTCAGTTGCATCAACATCTCAAGCCACTGAACATGCTTTCAAACAACAAGCATACAAAGCAACATGCTTCAATCATGCATACATACATTCCCAATTACTCGAGAACTCAGCTCTGATACCACCAAATGTAACCCCCTTAACCCGGCCTAGACGGTTGACCCGAATTAAGAAAGTCACACGGGGAAAACCAAAGTCAACCCGAAAGTCAACCTTGATTAGCGACCCCTTTTTTTTTCTTTTTAATCTTATCTAGATGCACATTACACCTATGTGTGATCATACAAACAACATACTCAAAGATCACAACATCAGAGGTCAAACAGGGACCCAATTGAACAAAAATACAACTTTAGGGACCAAATTGTAATTTCTGATAAATATAAGGACTTAACCAAATTTGAAGTTACCATCTTGAAATTAAATAGATTTCATGCTTCTCTGTGAAATTTCAGCTCAAAAGGACTTCCCAAACTCATACAATTGAACAAACAAGATTCAGGACCAAAACGTAAACCAAACAAAACATTTAAAGATACTTTTAACCAGATTAACGGTCGTGTATCGATACGCCTGGAGTCGTATCGATACACGGGGAAAACAGAAACTTGGACGAGTATCGATACCCAACCCGTATCGATACGCATGGCCAGAAATCTGCAGATTTGGCTCTTGCGTATCGATAC
Source organism: Hibiscus trionum (assembly GCA_030270665.1). NCBI lineage: Eukaryota > Viridiplantae > Streptophyta > Magnoliopsida > Malvales > Malvaceae > Hibiscus > Hibiscus trionum. The sequence continues at coordinate 14,106,705 of BSYR01000004.1, read as the reverse complement.
GCAAGCTCGAGTATCGATACTCCTGCCAGAAATCGACATAAAACAGCAACAAACATGCTTCAAACTTCAATTAAACAACACCAAATCATACCACAAAGTCTACCAACATGCAAGGACCATAAATGCAGCACCAATTCAACATATAACCTACACATATGAAAAGCCCCAAATTCTAATGGCATGCTTCCTAACAAGCTAGCTATTCAATACCAAACTTCCAAAACAAGCATATATGGTTCCAATGCAAAAACCAGCAACACATCAACATTCAACATACTTAGGGAGCCTCAAACACCTCCCAAAACATACACATTGGTCCCCCATTGCCAAAACATACAAAAGCTAAATTGCACTTATAAAACCTTCATACTTTGAGCTTCACTTGAACTTGATTGCTTGCCCTTTCTTGCTGCCCTTAAGGTACTCTAATGATCTGCATTATTGAATTAAGAAAACGTAGAGAGCGTAAGCAAAAGCTTAGTGAGGCATGCTCATTAAAAACAATTCAATAATGCAATTAAAACCATTTATAAATCATGCTTAAAGTCAACCTTTGCACATGCTCAAAGCACACTTTAAAACAAGCAATCTCATGCTTCATATCATATATCAAAACAAGCATCTCATGCTTCTTACATACTTAACATGTCATATTGGCTCAAGTGACAAATTCCATTTCATAAAACAAGTTCAACAACTTCCCAAGGACTTTTAAACACCTTGGCCCCAAGGACTTTTAAACACCTTGGCCTATGGACTTTTAAACACCATAGAAAGTATCTCATCAAGGACTTTTAAACACCTTGATCCCAAGGACTTTTAAACACCTTGGCCATGGACTTTTAAACACCATGAATTGAATCTCATCAAGGACTTTTAAACACCTTGATCCCAAGGACTTTTAAACACCTTGGCCATGGACTTTTAAACACCATGAATTGAATCTCATCAAGGACTTTTAAACACCTTGATCCCAAGGACTTTTAAACACCTTGGCCTATGGACTTTTAAACACCATAGAAAGGATCACCTAAGGACTTTTAAACACCTTAGTGTCCGCAACATGAACTATCCAAGGACTTTTAACCACCTTGATGTTCATAAGTAACAAGGCTCACTCAAGGACTTTTAACCACCTTAGTGACCTTAACATTTTAAAAACATCACTTGCCAATATACATCATTTTCATCATTTAATCCACTGTTTTAAAGCATTAAATCAAGCCATTTCATCATGCATTTCAAAGCATCAAACCACATCATTTCAATGTACAAAATCAAGGAACTCCTACCTAGAGTTACCTTCAACATATGGCTTACATCATCAGCAAAAACCATGCTAAAACATGCTTTCAAAACAGTAATTAAAACATGCAAATCATCATTTGCATCACATCAAGATCATGGCCACCACTAGAGAGAAAATCCGAAAACTTACACTTGAGCTTAGCAAAGTTGTTTAGACTTAACTAAGCTCCCAAAACCTTCAAACCTTGGTTTAAAAAGCTGAAATCCAATTTCCATAATTGCACTCACCGATTTCCACTTCGCCACTTGCCGAAGCACGAAATCAAGCTTCCGGATCAACCAAACTTGGATCCAAAGATGCCTCCCCTGTTTCAACACATCAAAGCAGTAAATTAATGCATCACCATGCATCAATTACTTCAATGAAAGCACCTAAACTCGCTGCTCTCATCCAACCTCCATTTTCGGCCACCAAACACAACCGAAAATGCATCAAAACCACTTCTAAACAAAGCCCAGCCATAACCCAGCAAAACCTAACATCCATCATCACCATTTAACATCTAAAAACAACCTACAACCATCCTTATACCTCCAGCAACATCAGATCACCAAGATCACCTCAAAAACCACCTTAAAACACAAGCTAAACTTAGGAAACTCAACCTATCCGGGATTGCATTGATCAAAACTCATTTCCTTATCAATTTAGAGTTCATTTAACATCAAAAACACCTCTTAAAACCCAGATTACTCAGATCTAACGAAAATCAAGTGAAAACATCAAAATCTTGCATAATTAGCCAAGATCCACAAATCTACTTGAAAACCTTTAATTAAACATAAATTTAGGATTGAAAACTTTAGGAATTTCATTAAAGAACTTAAAGTTCAGAGGAGAAATCGTTCATACCTCCAAACTTGTGATTCTCCACTTTTTGGAATGAAAACCTTGTTGAAACTTGTAGCAATTGAGTAGGTTTTGATGACACAATGATTTGCTATCAATTGTGAGTTGAAAGGATGATTTTAGATGAAGAAATCAGATCAAAATCTCTGGAAAAAGAAATGTTTGGTTGGAGAGAAAATGAGAGAAGAAAATAGGAAGTTAGGAAAGAAAATAGTAAAAATGAGTTTCCCTCCTTTTATGAAACCTTTAAAATCAGAATTTAGGATTAAAATATCTTAGAAAAATCTGGAGAATTCACTTTTGGGCAAATAGCTCCTTAAAGATTCAAAGTTTCAATCCTTTTTAAAACAGCCACCAAATTTGCGAAAATTACATTTTGGTCACTAGCCAAAATGTCAACCTTCCAAACCTCATTTTCCAAAATTGTTTTCACAGTTCATCTAATTATATTAAAAGATGATTTTAGACCATTTTTCCATATTTTTAATGCAACCCGAACTAGGCTTTCCTAATTTAACCTCTTAAGATTTGAACAGGACTTTGACCAAACCGGTCAACGCCCAAAACTTCTAAGCCCAAAACCGGGGCGTTACACAATGCCTTACCAATGAATTTGTTGCCAATTGTACAATGGATAGTAAAACTCCCTGGATCTTTCAGCTTTGGTGGCAATCGGTTTAGGTTCATGGCACTGAATCCTTTAGTAAGATCAACAGTTTCAAGTTCTCCTAACTTCCTCTTTTTGGAAAAGATGTCCTTTATGAATTTTACATAGTTGGGCATTTGCTCAAGGGCCTCTACTAATGGAATGTTAATTTGCAATTGTTTAAGCACCTCCAAGAAGTGCTTGAACTGTTGGTCCTGCTTGTGCTTTTGAATTCTTGCTGGAAATGGTGGTGGTGGATAAACATATGCTGGCATTGTCGGCTTTGCCAAGGCAGTGTTGGCTTCCACTTTGCCATCAATATGCTTTTTGGCCTCATTTTGCTTGTCATCATTGTCAGCATCATCGTTGGCACTAGAACTAGCATCATGTTGAGCACTGGTACTGACATGAGCATTGGCATCATTGTGGGCATAACCACTGGCATCATCTGTTTTAGCATTCTCTTTCTCTGATTCCCTAGGTGTGTCTGATGGCAAAAGCCTAGCACCTTGTCAATTAAATGGCTGCTTGGCAGCCATCTCAATTTTGCACTACTTACCACTCCAAAGAGTTATTGCCTGGCATTGCTCATTTCCTTTGTACCAAGCATCTTTAGTGTCACTTGGAAAAGCACATTGGGGTCTTTGGCTAAGTGCATTAGCAATTTGCCCGAGCTGTACTACGAAATTCCTCATTGATGCTGCCAAATTCTATACTGTGGCATCATTCTTTTCCACATACTATGTGAGAGTGCTTCCTTGATTGAGTCCTTGCCCTTGCTGGAAATTGTTTTTAAGCTTTTTGTGGCATGGCATTGTTATTCTGCATTTGAGCATTTTGGCGTGGAGCATTGTATTGGTTGCCTCTTTGATTTCCCCAAGCTATGTTAGGGTGCTGTCTCAAACATGTGTTGTAAGCATTTGAATTAGTATTATAAAAATGACCCGCATTGCCAACAAAATTTACCGACTTAGGGTTGACTGAGCAGTCATCCACATGATGGTTCTCTCCACAAATGGTATAAAACAAGTCTAGTTCTTTGACTTCGCGGGCCTCATTATTCTTTTGCAACATTCTCACTATGCTAGTGAGGTTAGAAATTTTGGCATGAATAGATGTAAGTTCACCAACCTTCAATTTCCTACTAGTTTTGGTTCCGGTCCCAAGTCTAGCAACATGATATTCAAAATCATTAATCGCTATCCTCTCAAGGATATTAACAGCTTCTATGTACCTCTTGTCAAGCATTGAGCCAACTATTGAAGCATCGGTAACAGTCCTTGTTTGTGCATTCAATCCATTATAGAAGGTTTGTATTTGGGTCCAATTTGAGAATCCATGCATTAGACACTTTCTCAACAGATCCTTAAATCTTTCCCATGCTTCGTAGAGAGTTTCATCCTCAGCTTGCTTGAATATAATGACCTCACCATGCACCTTATTAGTGAGTGTTGGTGGCTAAAATCGAGTCAAGAACTTCTGTCACAGGTCTGCCTAAGAAGTAAATGATCCTAGTGGCAAAGAATTAAGCCACGCCTTAGCTCTGTCTCTTAAAGAAAAAGTGAATAATCTCATCTTCACAGTATCTCCAAATACTCCAGTTTGTTGAAATAGTTGACATATCTCCTTGAATTTATTGAGATGTTGCCTCAGGTCTCCAGTAAGTGCTCCATTGAATTGACCTACATTCAAAAGAGTTTGGATCATTACATGTTTAAGTTTGAAATTTGGCTCATTGGCATCAGTGCCAACAAGTCCTGGCATTAAATTTGCAATGTCAGGTGTTGAATGTTCTCGGATTGGTCTTTCTTCTTCGACATGATGAGCGGCATGGTTATTGTTGTCTGGTGGATTCTGATTGTTGTTTAAACCATTTTCTGTTTCGTTTCCTTGATTTTCGTGATTCATCTCTCGAATTCTCTTTTTCAATCTGCGCAAAGTGCGTTCAATCTCAAGGTCTAATGGCCAAGCGTCCTTCTCAATACGGTTTCTGGTCATACGAGAATGAAAGCAAGAATAGAAAAACAAAAACAAAACAAGTAAAAATCTAAAAACAATCAAATCCGTTGCAATTTCCAGGAACGGCGCCAAAAACTTCTACTCTGTAGAAGATGTGTTAAATAGATGTTGGCAAAAGGTGTAAACAATATGTATGGGAACGCTATGCCAAGAGTCTTTTCGTGCAAGTATACACGGTCTGCAAGTAATACAGTTTGGTAAGCCGAGTTATCGATCCCACAAAGATTGACATGAATTCAATTGCTTAAGTGTTACTTGCTTTGAATGAAAAGGTGTTTGATTTGAAGGTTGTTTTTAAACTAAACAAAATAAAAGAAAAATGAAGTAAAATGTTGGCACGGAAGGTTTTACTAAATGAGTGATCTTTTGTAAGGGATTTTATGTTAATCTACTTTTTTAAAGATGTATTTTTTCAAGTGGCAAACATTTCTCATTTTTGTTTCATCCTTTTCCCTTCTTTTCATTCTTCATCCATTTCTTTTCAAGCATACATCTTCTTTGCAGAGTCCATATTATTGATTTTATGAATGATTCTTGAATCTAATCTTGAGATAATGGGGCAAAAATGTTTGTTCAGGTTTAATATACAGATTTTGAGTGAATTTTCCTCTTAGACATTGCTGTTAGGGTCCTTGAATAAAGTGATAACTCTAAAACATCTACCAATTGAAGACTGCTTCTCTTCGACGATGTTTTTGTGTGAAATGACATTTGGCATTCCTTCATTTCCCTTCATGGAAAGGAAATAAAAATCCATTGTTGTCCCCCTTTGAGCCTAATATTATTTTTCTCGTGATTTAACTTTAACTAAGGATCACTCCCCGCATTGGGGGCAAAGAAGATAAAAAGTTGTTTGAAAAAAAACATGTCAGATCAAGTTGAATGTCCTAAATTGAAAATGAAAAGGACACAAAAAAGAAGAGAAAAAGAAAATGAGAATGGAAAAAGAAAAATAAAGGAAAAGAAAAAATGAGAAAGAAAATAAAATAAAAAGAAAAAAGAAAAAGAAGGAAAAAAGAGATGAAAGTTGAAGTGTGAAGGAAAATTTGAAATAAATACTTCAAATGAGACATATGCGAGAAAAGGAAATGAACTCTAGGGTGAAAACCCAAAATGGGTAGTCTAGAGCGATCCAAAGAATAAAAGAAGAAGAATAGAGATTTCATCAGGAAAAGTTGATCATTGGTTTAATCACCCTTAAACATGTATTTGAGCCTATATATCTTTCTTTGGCAACCCGAGCCTAGCCTATATTACAAGCCTTAAAAGACCATTTAGATCACACATGAATATTTTAGAAAAGGAGTTTGTCTTTAGAACACAATCCACCTAATTGAGTTAACATTTCTTCAGGGACCTCGAGCTTCTAATGTCTGATTGAGATTATAAAAGTGGGAAATTTTAAATTTGGGGAGTGTGTGAGTAATAGAGAGTTGTAGAACGTTTGGGTGTTCTCTAAATATGAGCATGCGTGCAAACTCTTGTCAAGCTATAGTATAAAAGATATCGTCTCCCACAGGGCTTGGGCAGCTTATTCGAGTTGCAATTCATGCATAGAAAATGAATTCACAAGTAAATTTTAGTTTATAAAGAAAAGTAAATAAAACACAAGTAATTTAATAGAAAAGATTAGGGTGATGGAATGGGTCAGGTTATGCTGCTTACTAGAGTGAAACTGCGTTGAATAGGTTAAGTTGCTTTGCGCTGCCAAACTTTGCTGCCTCAGTGGAGGATGGAAGATTAGCTACTTCGACGCTTTCGCTGCCTTGGCAGTGGAACTGATGGATGGCTCGGTGGCAAACTCGGTTGTCCTTCAAGGATCGATAGAACGCTTCGATAATTATCCTGCTTATGTCTAAGTCAGAATACTGTTGTTGCCCGCTGCAGATGATACTCGTCGACGTGAATCGTACAATGAAAAACAACCTTTGTTCGTCCCTTTTTAGCCACAGTAAACCCTAATCTATGTCTAGGCTGGATTGATCAACACCTGATTAGGATGAGGATCGTACTTATCCCTTTCGTGAGTTCGACTCTCTCGACACCGAACAAATAGATAGTTAACAACTAATCTAAGATGTATAAAATTACAAAATATGTCGAGCATATATAGGCATTAGCTAGGCCAAGTCCTCCATGGAGTAGAAGTCTTCAAAGTAGCTTTTGCATTAAATGCAACCTTTAATTCTAACTTCTTTGAGTTGAATGTGGACTCCTTATCTTTGCCTTGCACCGCAAGTCATCTTGATCTCCTCCTTCGGCGGCTCTGTCCGTTGCTCCAGGAGTCAGAAAATTGAGTGGAAGGCATCGTTGGTATCATGATTTTCTGCTCTACAGACCGCACTCCAATTTTCCAACTCCTCAGCTTGCTGCCCTAGGCAGCAGGTATGGCGGCGGCGGCTACTCGGCAGTACTTCTCTCTGTGTTGAGCTGCTTCAGTACAGCTTATAGGCTTGATGCCTCAGCATCAACTCCTCTCTCCTTCTGCCAGCTTCTAGTACCTAAACCTAAAATTAAACTAAAACAATACCTTTCCTCACCAAATTAAAGATATTAAACATAAACAGGGTAAAGTAGAGAATGTTGTAAATATGCAATGCATGAACCTAATTATGCCTAAAATGTACTTAAGAACAACAATAATATGAGATGGAATGCATTTAAAATATAGGACTAATAAGCACTTTACACACCCTCAAACTCGAACTATTGCTTGTCGTCAAGCAATGCAAACCTAAACATACTTGCCCTTTGAAGTAATCAGAAAGAAAAACATGCTTTAAACTTGATTTATCACCTCAAGGTCGTAGAACCTATCATTAGATTAGTGAAAGGAGAATAGCATGAATTACCTCAGAATTAGACTACAATGCCAATGCAGTGTGTGCAAAAACTATGTATAGGCTGAATCCGAAGAATATTCTAAGTAAACAAGGATGATGTCATGATATATAAGGTTGCTGCCGAGGCAACACAATTATTTAATCATGGCAGCAAGGGCTTCAGCTCATCAAACTACTCTCTAGGCCTGAAATTAAGATAGGAGCATACTACAAAACCCTAAACCCTTTGAGTAGATTCATCCCGTGAAAACTTGCATTCACTCATGCTAATTTGTCCGTCACTTCAAGGATTTTCGGATTCATGGACTTTGATAGCAGCGGAGTGTCCATGCACATGATTCTTCTTAGAGCCGATTTTGGGCACCTCTAGGGAAAGACAACATAAATATTTTCTTTCATGCCGTGGCAGTGCTTTATTTTTTCTGTTTTCTACCTTGGCGGTTAACTTCAACCAGTATTAGAATTTTGCAAAGAATTCTAAAAATAAAGAAGGCAGTGTTCATCAGATATTCTAACAAATTCAACAAGTAACAAAAGTGTTTTTAATTTTTGGCATTAATAGAAAAATTCTAAGTTTACTTCATGGTTTTCCAAAAGTAAGTTCTTTTTACTTGGTGCGAAAAATTTAAAGTAAGCTATCCTATCATAGGCACAAGTTCTAACAAATTTTTTCTTTTGATTAATTTTTTAAGGCAAGTACATTATGCAACCTATATGCACTAGATTATGCCTAAACAAAATGAGTGCTAACCCCCCCCCCAAACTCGAGATGGGCATTTCCCTTAATGCACAAAATAAAGTACAAAATGATTGAAACAATAAAATAAAGAAAAGAAAAGAAAATAAATAACGCTAGAAGTTGGCGGAGGGCTGAGAAGAAGTTGGGGTCTTTGCTACAGAGGAGGAAGATGAAGACTAGATGACAAGGCGGCGGTTGGCAGATGTCCAGGCGGCAGACTTGGTAGGTGATATCTTTGCTATCCTTGGCGGCTGAACTCTCTTGGGAGTGGGACGAGGAACTGCACTTTGTTTCGGCTCGGATTTCGACTCCTCTACCTCTGACTCGGCAGAGATGATGTGCCGCTTTCTCTTCTTGGTTCCCTCTTCCATTGGTTCTGTCGGAGGGGCCTCTGTTGCCATGGGTGCCGTTGTTGCTGCCGTCTGCTGCTCAACCTCGTTAGACATGGAGGTGTCTTCTACCGTTTCCATTGTACAGGCTGGAGAGAAATGTTGTTGATGCCTCTCGGGGGTGTCGGCCACCGTGTTAGAAGCGGAGGTGGTAGAGTAGGATGGATATTGCGTCGGAGATGGCATCTGGCGGCGGAAGGCGGCGTGGCGGGCAACTACTTCTGATGGTGTGGTCTCTCTAGGATAAGCTACGATGGCTAAGTATTTAGGGAAGGTGGGCAGGGAGGGGCCGTTATTGGGGAATTTCTGAAGAAGATAAGCCACAAAGGCCTCTTAGACCTCCCATACGTATTTCATAAACGTCAATTGTTGTCGCTCTATCCATTTGTTGCTTTCTATCAAAGTGTTGAGCAGGGCAATGACGTCTGGATTCAGGGTGGCTTCAGTACTGCCTAGGGTGGCCGCTATAGCTGGCTGGGCGGCGGAGGGCCGCGATGGTGTGATCTGCTCCGTTTCTGGTGCTTGCATCATCTGTGTGCAGACCTTTCTGGTCTATCCCTGTTTGACGAATGTCATCTCGTCGTTTGGATCTGATGGGATGTTGAAATTGGCACACAAGCCCGTGATGAGAGATGGGAAGTAAAGTCGACCATTTGATTTCCGGAAGCAATTGTGGATCTTCTTGCAAATTATTTCCCCAATGTTGATCGGTCTATTCTTCATGATGGACTGAATGAGAGTGAGTCGCGGCTGATCCACGGTGGAATTATGAGAGGTGGGCAGCAGACGCCATTTGACGAATGTGTTCCACAACATCGCCTCCGACAGTAATCGGCGGTGTTGCACGGAACCGCCATGTTTTCCCGCCAACCAAGTGGTAATGGGTTCGAAAAGCCGAGCCTTTATTCTATCATAGTCTGCAGCCGTCAGTGACTGGCTCCATTCTTCATGAGGGTTACTGTCCATCCCTAATCCATAAAAGTTGTTGATAACGGCAGCGTTTAGCTTGACAGACTCTCATCGGACAAAAAATGAAGGGTAGCTCTGGACGGGGTGGTGGGCATAAAATTCTCTGACCATCGTGATGTTTGCTACCTCTGGTTGTCGTGCGAATATCTCCCAACCCTTGCTGTGAATTTTCTCGAATAGAGCGGACTCAATGCCGAAATCCTCTATCTTCTACGAATAGTGGAACCCTTGTTCCTCCCATATCGCTTGCTTTGCAAACTGGGTTCTGTACCGCTTTGCATCTTTGTAGAGTGTTTTAGTGTTCTCTAAATATGAGGACAAGTGCACACTCTTGTCAAGTAATAGTATAAAAGATATCATCTCCCACATAGATTGTACAGCTTAACTCGATTCATTGTTCTTGCACAAGAAAATTAAATTGCACAAATAAGTTGGTTGTTTAAGAAGAAAATAAAATAAAACAAAAGTAAATAAAACGGAAGAAATCAGATTGATAGAATGGGCAGGGTTATGCTGCTGCTTAGTGTGAAACTGCGTTAAATAGGACAAGTTGTTTTGCGCTGCCAGACTCTGCTGCCTCAGTCGGGGATGGCAGATAGGCTGCTGAGACGCTCTCTTTGCCTCGGAAGAGGATTGAACTTGTGTCTCAGCAAAAAACTCGGCAGAACTACAAGGCTCGGTAGAACGCTTCGAAAGTGATACTTCTTATGTCTAAGTCAGAATGTTGTTGATGTCCACTGCAGATAATACCAGTCTAGGCTTAAACTTTACCTATGTCTAGGCTAGATTGATCAACACCGTCTATAGATGAGATCGTACTTATTCCTTTCGTGAGTCCGACTCTCTTGATACCGAACAAATGGATAGTAATAAACTAATCTTTCGCCTTAATTGAAAACTATGAAGAACATTGACTAAGCAAACCTTGAAGCTTTATTGCAAAAACAAACTTAAAATCCTAAACAAGAGTTCTCACACTAATTACAACATAACTCAAACCCAAAGAGAATTTTAGAACATAATGGTGGCAAGAAAACCTAAACTATGCCTAAGGGAAAACCTCTGTTATCTTGAAGTACAATTACAATGAGTATATATAGGCATTAGCTAGGTCTAGTCCTTCTTGGAGTAGAAGTCTTCAAAGTAGTTATTTGCATTAAATGCAACTCTAAACGCTGACTTCTTTGATTTGAATGTTGACTTAATCACATTGCCTTGCTCCGTAAGTAAGCTCGAGTTCCTCCTTCGGCAGCTCTGCTTGCTGCTACAGTCATCGGAAAATTAAGTGGGCAACATCGTTAAGATAAGGATTTTTCTACTCTATAGATCGCACTCCACTTCTCCAATTCCTCAGTTTGATGTCTTGGGCAGTAGGTAGGGCGGCGACAGCTACTCGGCAGCTGCTGTCTTGGCCTCTAGTACCTGAAACTAAAACTAAACTAAAGCAATACCTTTTCCTTACCAAGTAACAGAAAATCAATACAAAGCATGGTAGAGTAAATGATACTGTAAAATGTAATGCATGAACCTAATTATGCCTAAAATGTACTAAAAACGCAATAATATGAGGTAGAATGTGCATGAAATATATAACTTATGGACAATTTTCAAAATATTGCCAGATTTTTGTCACTTATTTTTCAAAATTTTGTTTGTGGTTTCGAACAAGAGAAGCAAATACATAAGATTTCGCAAGATTTTTGTCCTAGTAATTCATCAAATTCACTTGAATACCCCTCTATTCTCGTATCGCTTTTATTATTTTTATCACCGTTCTTCGATTAGTTATGGGCCCCTGAAATATGTTCCCTTTTTGATTGATTACCTCTTCTTGGGAATAACCCAACATTTTTCAAGTAGTTTGGGCTGGCGAAAACGACTGGGTAGCCTGAAATTGAAGGATTTGTGATGGTGAAATTGTCTTGTAATTTGTCGAGAGCTTCACGGACCCATTGGGAATAACAGGTGTTGATGGACTTTAGGATTAAACCCAATTTGGAATCCATCTTCGGCATTGTTGTTTTTGGAGACCTACGATTCTAGGTTTCCCGATTGGAACCAATCTCATATGGGTATCAATATGCTTTTAAAGAACTTTGAATAATTCTCAGAGTGAAAAAGACTAAAGAAAAAGTGCAAAAAACATGGAGGAAAAGTTGCAGGTGAAGGTGAGAGAAATGAAAGTGGAGGTGAAGAGGGAAGGATTGATTTTTTTAATTTAATTTAATTTATTTAATAAAGTGTATTTAAATATTATTAAATAAATATTTTATTCTTTTTTATTTCCACGTCATCGTAGTGTTAAGCATTTAATGGTAGAGTGACCAAAATAGGTCAATATTTAACGTTGAGTGATAAAATTGATCTTTTTTAAAGTTTAGTGATCAAAATAGGTCACATAGATAAGTTGAGTGATGATCTAGGTATTTTACCCTAAAAAAGATAATTAAATACTCAAAATAAATTCTAAAAAAAATGTGAAAAATAAATTTAACTAGTTTAAAATCTAATCCTAAAAATAAATTGCAATAAATTAATTCTATTCCTTAAACATAAAAATGATAAAATAATTAAGTTATGTTGGGAGTGCATTTGAGTGCATCTCCCACACATAACCACTTCCTGAGGTGGTGTTTCTTTTCCTTACCTCCTAAGGGGTCCTATTGTTCTTTAAGGTGGTGTGCTACTGGGTCCCTCAGCCTGCCCTTTGGTCTGCCGTGACAGCTGCTGCCTTGACCTGTCTCTGTGCTGATTTTGGCGGCCTGAGCATCAGGGCTTCCATCCTTTTCTTTTTTGGGGGGGGGGGGTTGTAGCACGTTTAACTTGATGCTCTGGTCGTCTACTCTTATGGTCAACTCCCCATGTTCCACATCTATTAGAGTTCTACCCGTGGCCAAAAATGGTCGCCCAAGGATGATGGAGGCGTTTTCATCGGCCATACAGTTTAAGATGAGGAAATCAGCTGGAAGAATAAGGTTGCCAACTCGAACAAGGATGTATTCGATCTTACCCTTCGGTTGCACAAAAGAATGGTCAGCAAGTTTCAGCATTATGGAGGTAGGTTTGGCTTGCCCAATTCATAGTTTGTCGAAGACTGCCTTAGGCATCAAGTTTATGTTGGCTCCCAGGTCGTATAGGGCTTTTGTTTCGTGCTTGTTGCCTATTCTACATGGTATAACAAAGTTGTCTAGATCTGTCTGCTTGAGCGGCAACTTGTTATGTAGCATGGCTATGCACTCCTCTGTTACAACAATTGTTTCGAACTCCCCGATTCTCTTCCTCTTAGAGACCATATCCCTAAGGTATTTGGCATAGTTGGGCATGTCCTGGATGTCTTCTATGAGAGGTATGTTTATGTGCACTTGCTTTAGAATATCCAAGAATTTCCTAAACTGGTGCTCTTGTTTCTGTTGCTTTAGCCTTTGGGGAAATGTGCTGGAAGAAGGATATCCTCTATACGTTCTTTGCATGGAAAATTTATCTGTGGAGGATCATCTACTTCAGGATTGCTGTCAGGCTCGACTACCGGGGCAGCTAGTGTTGATGTTGCCATGGCAGGTAGTTCTTTCTGTACTGGTTGTTTCTCTTCCTAATTTTCCACTATAGGCTTATTCAACTGTTTCCCACTCCTGGTTGATATGGCTTTGCACTACTCATATGTAGGCTTAGCTGCTGCCTCTGTACTGCTGGATGCTGCACCCATTGTCCTGCTGCTATAAATCGCAGTGAACTGCCCAAACTAGGTCACAAGGTTCTTTATCGCAGCCTCCTGGTTGTTCATCCTCATCTCTATCCTGCCCATAAATGACTCACTTTTATCTATGAATTTATTAGTGCGAACAATAAATTCACTAGTATTAGACATAAAAAGTTTGAAGAGTTGCTTCTAGTGAATTATTGTTTTGTGGCTGCTGAGCTTGCTATCTGTACTGGTTTTGCCGGTAACCTTCCTGTTGCTATTGTGGATTGTTAGTAGTTTTAGGATTGCTCTAGGAGAAGTTTTGATGATTCTTCCAACTAGGGTTGTACGTATTCGTGTTTGGCCTTCTGTTCCTCTCGTATCCTCCCATGAAATTGGTAGATGCAGAACATTCAGAGGAATCGTGGTTACCCCCACACTCATCATAGAATGGCTCTACAGCCTTGGCCTCGTAGACTTTCCCAGTGGGCTTCACCATGTTCATTACCAGCTTTGTCAGGTTGTCGAGGCGGGCATTGACAGATTATGAGGCTTCCACCTCGTTCACAACTGTTGGCCGCCTAACGCCGCCTCGGCGGGCTGTTGGTACTTATCGTCGTTCTTGGCGGCTTGGTTTAAGATCCGCAGTGCCTTCTCTGATGGTCTGTCAAGGATGATTCCATTGGCTGAGGCATCAATCATCGTCCGAGTAAGGTAGTTCACCCCGTTCTAGAACATTGACACTTGTGTCCAAGCCGGGAAACCATAGAGCGGGCAGTTGTTCAGCATCTATTGGTACCGCTCCCATGCTTCATACATTGGCCCATCATCCCGTTGTCGGAAGCCTGTGATCTCGTTTCTCAATCTGTCTGTGACATTGGATGGGCTGAAACGATCCAGGAAATCCTTACACAGCTCTATCCAAGTGTTGAATGATCCCGCTGGCTGGTTGTTCAACCATTGCTTTGCTCTATCCCTTAGTGATGAGGGGAATAACCTCAACCTTAGCACGTCTTGGTGGACTCCGTGTATTTTGAATGCTTTGCATATGTCCTGGAATCCTTTTAAGTGCTGACGAGCATCTCCTGCGGCAGTCCCTCTAAATTGCCCCAATGTGTTGATCATATTAAACATCAAGGACTTCAGCTCCAAGTGATCTGCCTCAATCTCAGGTTCTTTCACTGTTAGATCGAACCCTTTAAAGTCATGTTCCAAGTAATCCCTGGTGGTTCGAATGTACTGTGGCTGCCTGGGTGGAATAGGGGGCGGCTGCCTTGGTGGAACTTTTCGGTCTCTAGATGACTGGTCTTGCTGCCCGTCCCTTCCGTTTGAAGCATTGTTGGTAGGGTTGTCGTTTTCCATGTTTGTCTCTGCTTTTCTTTCTTCTTTAGCTTTCCCTAGAGCTGTTTTGATTTCCTTTTCGAGTTCTCTTGCTCTTCGTTCTATATTGTCGTAATAAACGATTTGTCCTTTTGGATTTTCCCTGGTCATGCTCTAGCAAAGGAAACTGTAACATTTTTGATTAAAAATAAAAATAATAAAAGCTAAAAATTAAATGCAAATAAATAAAGGTGCAGAAATTTAAAAACAAATTTCGCTATTACCAAGCCCTAGCAACGGTGCCAAAAACTTGTAAAACGTTTTAGTGTTCTCTAAATATGAGCGCAAGTGCACACTCTTGTCAAGTAATAGTATAAAATATAACGTCTTCCACAGGGATTGGACAACTTAACTTGATTCGTTGTTCCTGAACAAGAAAAGTAAATTGCACAAATAAGTTGGTTGTTTAAGAAGAAAATAAAATAAAACACAAGTAAATAAAAGATAAAAAAATCAGATTGATAAAATGGGCAGGGTTATGCTGCTTCTTAGTGTGAAACTGCGTTGAATAGGACAAGTTGTTTTGCGCTGCAAGACTCTGCTGCCTTAGCGGGGGATGACAGATAGGTTGCTGAGACGCTCTCGCTACCTCGGCAGGGGAATGGACTTGTGTCTCAGCGGAAAACTCGGTAGAACTACAAGGCTCGGTAGAATGCTTCGAAAGTGATCCTGCTTATGTCTAAGTCAAAATCTTGTTGATGCACACCGCAGATAATACTAGTCGCGGCAAGAATCGTGCAAAGACAGCAATGTTAAATCGTCCTCTTTTAGCCGCCTTAAACCCTAACCTAGTTCTAGGCTGGATTGATCAATACCGTCTATAGATTAGATTGTACTTACTCCTTTCGTGAGGTCGACTCTCTCGATACCGAAAAATGGATAGTAATCAACTAATCTTCCGCCTTAATTCAAAACTATGAAGAACATGGAACATGCAAACCTTGAATCTTTATTACAAAAATAAACTTAAAATCCTAAAAAACCGTTCTCACACTAATTACAACATAACCCAAACCCAAAGAGAATTTTAGAACATAATGGCGACAAGAAAACCTAAATTATGCCTAATGGAAAACCTTCGTTGTCTTGAAGTACAATTACAATGGGTATATATAGGCATTAGCTAGGTCTAGTCCTTCTTGGAGTAGAAGTCTTTAAAGTAGCTTTTTGAATTAAATGCAACTCTAAATGCTGACTTCTTTGAGTTGAATGTGGACTTAATCATGTTTCCTTGCTCCGCAAGTAAGCTCGAGTTCCTCCTTCGGCGGCTCTGCCTACTGCTACAATCATCGGAAAATTGAGTGGACAACATCGTTAAGATCAGGATTTTGTGCTCTACAGATCGCACTCTAGTTCTCCAATTCCTCAGTTTGTTGTCTTGGGCGGCATGTAGGGCGGCGACAGTTGCTCGGCAGCTATTGTCTCTGTTTGGAAATACTTCAGTACAGCTCCTTAGTTTGTTGCCTCAGCATCATGTCCTTAGTTCCTCTCGCCTTCTGTCAGCCTCTAGTACCTCAAAACTAAAACTAAACTAATATAGTACCTTTTCCATTCCAAATGACAGAAATTCAATACAAAGCATGGCAGAGTAAAGAATATTGTAAAATGCAATGCATGAACCTAGTTATGTCTAAAATGTACTTAAAACAACAATAATATGAGATGTAATTTGCATGAAATATATAACTTATGGACACTTTACAATTTTCATTAGAGAAGAAACGTTAGAAGGTGGGTTTGGATAGTGATGATGATGCCATGTGTGAGACGGTTTCTTTGTAATCTGAAACTAAAAGAAGATAATAAGAAAGAGAGCAGTGGAATCAAGAATAGGTTAACAAGGAGATGAAAGTAAAGTAAATGAATGGGAGAAGTGGGGTTTATATAGATGGTGTCGAGAGGTGCCGTGGAAACATTAAATTCCCAACGGGCAAATTGCTTCGCGCACGTTACGGGTTTTCTGCCCATTAATTTGGTATCCGTTGGTAGCTAGCCGATGGCAGTCAAATAGCTGTTACGCGATTTATGCGCTGAGCCGCCCCCAGCTATCTTGGCGGGATGGTGGGCGGGCTCCTTGTTGGGTCGTCTCTTTTGTTCTGCTTCTTTATTCTTAAACCTAAAAATAAAATAATAAACTCAACAAATAAAAATATATATACTTAAATAAAAATGTGGAAAATAAATCGCAAATAAATTAATTTATAATCCTAAAACATAAAAATAAAAAGAAAGAAATTAAAAATAAATTAAGTTATGTTGGGAGTGCATTGAGGTGCATCTCCCAGACATAACCAATTTCTGAGGTGGTTTTTCTGTTTTCTCCCTCCTGGGGGTCTTGTTCCTTGGGGTCCTGCATTATGCCCTATTGCCTGCCTGGGCGGTTGTTGTCGTTTCTTGTTTCAGTGCTGATTTTGGAAGCCTTGGCGTGTGGGCATCCTTCTTTTTACCTTATTGAGGGCTGTAAAACATTTATTTTTATGCTTTGGTTGTCCACTCTTATGATCAGCTCCCCATGCTCCACATCAATTAGCGTTCTGCCCATGGCCAAAAACGGTTGTCCAAGTATGATGGGGGCGTTCTCGTCAGCCTCACAGTCTAGGATGAGGAAGTCTGCTGGGAAAATAAAGTTGCCCGCACGAACCAGGATGTCTTCGACTTTGCCCTCCGGTTGTACAAATGAATGGTCTGCTAGTTTCAGCATGATGGAGGTGGGTTTAGCTTGCCCAATACCTAACTTGTCGAAGTCCACCTTTGGCATCAGGTTAATGATGGCTCCTAAATCGCACAGGGCTCTCATGGCATGGTTGCAGCCGATTCTTCATTGAATAACGAAGCTGCTCGGATATGTTCTTTTGGCCGGTAGCTTGTTGTGCAGCATAGCTATGCACTCCTCTGTCACAGCTACGGTTTCGAACTCCCCAATTCTTTTCCTCTTGGAAACAATATCCTTCAGATATTTCGTGTAATTGGGAAAGTTCTGGATGGCTTCCATGAGAGGGATGTTAATGTGCATCTATTTTAGAATATCCACTGGAAGTGGTGCTCATGTTTCTGTTGCTTAAGTCTTTGGGGGAAAGGCGGCGGCAGACGGATGTCCTGAATGCGTTCCTTGCATGGAAATCTAATTTGTGGCGACTCAGGATCATCCTCTTTATGGCTGCTGTCAGTCTCATCTGTCGGTGCGGCTGGTTTTGATGCTGCCGCGATAGGCTATTCTATTTGATGGTCCATTGGTTGTTCAGTTCTGGGCTCGTCCAGTTGTTTCCCACATCTAGTTCATATGGCTTTACACTGTTCATAGGTGGGTTTGGCTGCTACCTCTATGTTGTTGGATGATGCACCCATTGTCCTGTTGCTTATGATCTCTATGAATTTCCAAAACTGGGTCTCCAGATTCTTTATTGCAGCCTCCAGTTCTGATTGGTCAGTAAAAATAAATTTCAATGCTATTTCTTTTTTTCTTTTTTCTTAGTTTAGCTAATCTATCATGAAACGGAAAAAAGGTAAAGTAACATTGTGTTGATTGTTTTCTAAATGTAAGTTTTCTTCTTCTGCATGTAGAAAAGGAATAAAAAAATCAATCAAATTGCGAGAGGCTTCATGAAGTGCTTCTTTCAGAGTTAAACTTCCATTTGTCCATATTTCTAAGAAGAGTATCTCCCGTTTTTCATTATCATTCCCATAACAATGAATACTATGATTCGCATTTTGAACAGGCATGAATACATCATCTATAGGATAACTTCCGTCGTGAAAGTTCTTTGGTGTTTTTATACTGTATCCTCTATTTCTCTCGATTTGTAATCCAAGAAACATAGACGAGCACCTATGAATGTGAAAAATAGATCGGATTAGTCGATTCGACCTAGAATTCATTGTGAAGTCATCCACAACTATTTGTTTAGTCAAAACAACAATTCAGTTTGATCGAATCGTCTAGTTTCGTTTGTTTGTTGTGTTTCCATGTTGCGTTTTAAGATTTATTGATTTGAATTAATCCTATTTTATTTACATTACACCCTAATTGTGAAACGTTTAATTATTCGAATGGATCAATAGAATCAATTGATTATTTCTGCTAATGATTCCAACCAAAATCCTTTTTTGTGCACAACATTAATTTGTATTCTCAAACGATATCGGCGGGATTTGTAGTCATTGTGGAAATTCCATTTTCCTTACGATTAGTATCTTACTCACAAGGGGAAGAAGTCGCAAAATCTCATAATTTACAATCAATTCATTCAATATTTCCTTTTTTAGAGGACAAATTATCACATTTAAATTGTGTGCTAGAGGTACTAATACCTCATCCCATCCATCTCAAAATCTTGGTTCAAGCCCTTCGCTACTGGATAAAAGATGCTTCTGGTCATGAACTAGACAAGAAACTGTAAAAAAAATTAGAATAAAAATAATAAAAACTAAAATTAAATGCAAATAAAGTAAAAGTGCATAAAAATAAAAAAATGAATTTACTGTTGTCAATCCCCAACAACGGCGCCAAAAACTTGTAGAGCGTTTGTGTGTTCTCTAAATATGAGTGCAAGTGCAGACTCTTGTCAAGTTATAGTATAAAAGATATTGTCTCCCACAGGGATTGGACAGCTTATTCGAGTTGCAATTCCTGCACAGAAAATAAATGCACATGTAAATTTTAGTTTATAAAGAAAAGTAAATAAAACACAAGTAATTTGATAGAAAAGATCAGGTTGATGGAATGGGTCAGGTTATGCTGCTTAATAGTGTGAAACTGCGTTGAATAGGCTAAGTTGCCTTGCGCTGCTAGGCTTTGCTGCCTCGGCGGAGGATGGAAGATTAGCTGCTTCGACACTTTCGCTACCTTGGCAGTGGAACGTATGGATGGCTCGGCGGCAAACTCGGCAGTCCTTCAAGGCTCGACAGAAAACCTCGATAATAATCTCGCTTATGTCTAAGTTAGAATGATGATGTTGCCCACAGCTGATGATATTCGTCGGCGTGAATTGTACAATGAATAGCACCCTTTATTCGTTCCTTTTTAGCCACCTTAAACCTTAACCTATGTCTAGGTTGGATTGATCAACACCTGATTAGGAAGAGAATCGTACTTATCCCTTTCGTGAGTTCGACTCTCTTGACACCGAACAAATAGATAATTAACAACTAATCTTTCGAACTTGATTGAAAACTATGAAGAGCATGGAATAAGCAAACCTTGAAGTTTTATTGCAAATACAAACGTAATTCCAAAACAACCGTTCACACACTAGTTTACAACATAACCCAAACCCAAGAGAAAATTTAGAACATTGTTGGCGGCAAGAAAACCTAGACTATGCCCATAGGAAAACCTAAGATGTATACAATTACAAAATATGTCTAGTATATATAGGCATTAGCTAGGCCAAGTCCTCCGTGGAGTAGAAGTCTTCAAAGTAGGTTTTGCATTAAATGCAACATTTAATTCTGACTTCTTTGAGTTGAATGTGGACTCCTTCTCGTTGCCTTGCACTGCAAGTCATCTTGATCTTCTCCTTTTGCGGCTCTGTCCGCTTCTCCAGGCGTCAGAAAATTGAGTCGATGGCATCGTTGGAATCAGGATTTTCTGCTCTACAAATCGCACTCCAATTTTCCAATTCCTCGGCTTGCTGCCCTGGGCGGCAGGTATGGTGGCGCCTGCTACTCTACAGCACTTCTCTTTGTGTTGAGCTGCTTCAATACAGCTCCTAGGCTTGCTGCCTTAGCATCAGCTCCTCAGCTCCTCTCTCCTTTTGCCAGCTTCTAGTAACTAAAATTAAAATTAAACTAAGACAGTACATTTCCTCACCAAATTAAAAATATTCAACATAAACATGGTAAAGAAAAGAATATTGTAAATATGCAATGCATGAACCTAATTATGTCTAAATGTACTTAAGAACAACAATAATATGAGATGGAATGCATATAAAATATAGGACTAATAAGCACTTTACAAGAGCCACCAAAAGGTTGGGCACTATCTGGTTGATGGATTCATGAATCATTCATGTTATGAATTTTAGGGCATGTGACTTTACCCTATTACTGTGTTTGCCATGACTTTTTTCTTTCTTCCCATCTCTTAATTCATATTTCTAGCCTTTTCTCGCATCTTACAAGCAAGCTGACATAGCTTCATGTAAAGCAAAAGATTTATGGGTATTGATCCCAACCGTAGGAGACCATGAACGAATGTTTTCATCACTTCTGTAAACAATTGAACCGTAGTTTAAACGGGGCATCGCCTTGCATGAGAAGGTAAAAAGAGAAAAGAAGAAGAAGCACATGCGTTGAAGAGTTTTAAGTGGGTCGTATGGTCAAGAAAATCCGAAAATAAGATGTAAAAGCTCATAAGCATGAAAAAGAGATAGAATTGCACTTAATAGGCAAACGATAATATCAAATTGGGGCAGTCTACATTGGCCAATGATTTAAGGCCCTTAGTATTAATAAGCGCGAGAAGAAGATATTAAAGCGCCAACTTCATTCAAAGATGTTCAAGGTAGAAATAAGCTTTCACAAGAAAGCTTACAAAACCACATAAGGAAGCCTTTCACTCAATATTGATGAATCAACTACAATGATAGTTCATCTTGAGACATTTTCCTATGAAGATCGAATGTTTTCGTTGAAGTAAAGAGATATAAAGAATGAAAATGGCGAAGCAATGACAGTTGAAGAAATCTGTCCTTCCATCCAGGAGTACAAGATCACTGGATTAAGTGAGGAAATTTGCAAAGGTCAAATTTTTTCCATGAGTCGAAGAAAAACAGTGAAAAGCACAATTGTTTATCTGGACAGAGCAAGCAAATATGTGGATTTAAAAAACAAAGGAAAAACGATTCTGAGGAAAAGAATTCAAAAAGCAAAAGAAATCGACATGCATCCATGTTTTAGGCATCCCAAGGGGCATGCACATCATAATTGCATTGAATATCGCATTTTTCAGGTACACGAAAGACCTTTCAGTAAAAGAACTCGTGTATTTGTTCGGGAATTTGGAGAATAGAATCTGCTCATCTATTCAAGCATAAAGAGAATAGAACCCGTTTATTCATCCAAGCATAAGGAGGATGAAATTTTTCAGAAGATTCACCCATCCGTTTAGGTGTAAAGAGAATGTAGTTCACTTATTCATCGAAGATTAAGGAGGATGAAATCTTTTGAAGTTTTCTTATTCATCCAAGCATAAGGAGGATGAAATCTTTTGAAGTTTTCTTATTTATCCAAGCATAAGGAAGATGAAATCTTTTGAAGTTTGCTTATTCATCCAAGCATAAGGAGGATGAAATCTTTTGGAGTTTGCTTATTCATCTAAGCATAAAGATGATGAAATCTTTTGGAGTTTGATTATTCATCCAAGCATAAGGAGGATGAAATCTTTTGAACTTTGTTTATTCATCCAAGCATAAGGAGGATGAAATCTTTTTGAAGCCCTTTTGCTTATTCATCCAGGCATGAGAAGGATGAAATCTTTTTGAGTTTGCTTAGTCATCCTAGCATAAGGAGGATGAAAGCTTTTGAGGTTTTTCTTTATTCATCCGAGCATAAGGAGGATAAAATATTCCAGAAGAATCTACATATTCATTCGGGCGTTCGAAAAATGGAACCCTGCTCATCTACTCGGGAATTTGGAGAATGGAACCAACTTATCTATTCGGGCATTTGGAGAATAGGACCCGGCTCATGTATTCCAGCATTCGGAGAATAGAACCCAGCTAATCTATTCGGGAATTTGGAGAATAGAACCCAATTCATCTATTCGGGCATTTGGAGAATGGAACCTACTCATCTATTCAAGAATTTGGAGAATAGAACATGCCTATCTGTTTGGGCATCAGAAGAATGGAACCAAGCAGCAAATCAGTGAAAATTAGTGTCTTTTGGTCTATGCTCTATCCCTATTTCACAGAGATGAGCAAAGAGGGGCAATTGTTGTCACTGAATTTTCACCTTCTTTATTATTATTATTATTATTATTATTATTATTATTATTATTATTATTATTATTATTATTAAAACCCAAAAAATGCAAAAAGGAGCCCATCTAAATTAAATAAATGCCTACTAATAATAAAGCCTACTATTTCATATGATGTAAAAACCCACCTAAAAATATAATAAAGGAGCCCATTTTTAGAGGCCAAAAAACCCATTTATTTTAAGGATTAAAATAGGCCATTAGATTAGGAATAATAAATCAAGGGCCAAGAAAAAACAGCTAATTAAAACAGAAAAAAGGTAAAAATAGCAACAAAAAAAAAAAGAAAAAGGGCGGAACACGCGCAGCCACACGCCAAACGCGTGCGCTACACACACCCGATCGAGGAACCAAAACCCTCAGGATGGGCGACTGTCGAACGATAGCCCGTCGTCCCTGGGCCACGGCCGCCATCGCTGAAGGTACCGACCGGTCCGTCTCGACGTCATCGTTCCAACGCCACCGATGCCACTCGCCGCCGTCCACCGTATCCGCCAGAATCTGCAAAAAATAGAGGAAAATGGTTAAAGCTAGGGCTCGAATCAAGGGAGAAATTCATCCTCAAATCTGAACCAAACCGGAAATTTTTTTATGGGTTTTACCGAGGATTAAGTTCTTAGTCAGATAAAGGCATCAATTGGCAAGCCTAGGTTATAGTATAAAAACCCCTTTTGTACACCATTGTTCTTCACCAATTCACCACTTGAAAAAGCTTCAAAAAATATGAAATTTCTTGAAATTTTCTCTGTAATTACTGGAAAATTCTTGGAGTGGAGTTTGAGCTTTTGGATATTTTTCGGAGACGTTTGGAAGCAATTCGAGAAGGAATCATACACGAGTTCTTCATTTCCGGTAAAAATCATTTCTTTTCTTTTAAATTTATTTAGTGAATTTCATACTTGTCCTTGGTAGAAACTTGTTTTTGTGTGTGTTGTGTTTGTTTATGTTGTTTTAGGTTGCGTTTGTTGGAATTGGAAGATTGATTCTTGAATTTGGTAATAATTTCGTTTTTAAATTTTTCTTTATTTTTTATTTAATCTTTTAGATTCTTACATAAGTAAAAAATGTTGTTGTTAAAATTTTGATCTTGAAAATGAAATAATTGACATTAAAAGAGGTTTTGATCCTTTTGAATTTAGGAATAAAATGAATTATTGTTTTTAAAAAACCAAAATCATTGGGTTTAATAAAAGATGATAAATCATGGATGGAAAAATAAAAGTGAGTCTTAATTTGTTGAAAAATTAAATGGATTTTGAAATAAGGTTTTAATAATAAAAAAGTTCTTAGGTAATTTAAAGGAGGTTTATTTTAGAAAGAGAAGAAATAAATAAAGGTGTTTGAAAAATAAATTTTAAAACAGAAAAAAAAACAAAAAAAAGGATAAAATTTAAAAAGTGTTTTAATAAAAATGACCATAGGTTAAAAGTTTAGACTTTTAGAGAATAAAAGTTTGAAAACATGAAAAAATCTTTTCCCTAAACAATAATATAACCAAAATGTTTAAAAATAAAAAACTCAAAATCATCTTTTTTAAAAGAAGCTTTTAAAAATGTAAAAAAAGCATCAAGATAATAAAGAGTAGTAATAACCTTAAGGTTTTAAAGGGAAAAAAACTTTTTTTTTGAAAAATAAAATGTTAAAAAAATAGAAAATCAATAAGACTAAAAAGAAAAAATGACAAAAAAGGTTTAAGTTTTAAAGCTAAAAAAAGAAAAAAAGAATAAAGGATTTTTTAAAAATAATAAAAAAATAAAAAACAAAGAAAAATTTAAGTTTCTTGTTCGTTCTTTAGAAATAGGTCAAAACATAGGACTAGTTTCTAAAAGCTAGATAGAGACGAGTTTGTTGAAAAAAAAAATTCACTAAAAATAAAACACACTTAAACAAACTCAAACCCTTAATTAGGAATAAAAGACTTAGACCTTTTTTAGGATTTAAAATAATGAAACCTAGAATAAGTAAAACGCTCAACACATTGAATTTCCATGTTGTTTGAAAAATTGAAATTAATTTAATGCGGTGTCTTATAAAATGAGAATGACGGGTTACCGCCAGAAATGTTGGCGGTGATTAAAGTTTATCTCTCGGGCGATAAGGTCATTAAAATAGATTGATATTCATTAAACGGACAATTAAACTTGAACCTTTGTGAACTTGCAAATTCCAATTTTAAAAACAATTTTGAAATTAATTAGGTACCAATTTTAGGGGTTGTGGGGGTGCTAATCCTTCCTCATGTGTAACCGACCCTCGAACCTGTTTTCTGGTTTTCGTGGACCAAACTATTGTTTTATTAAAACAAAACTTTTTATGAAACTAACCCCGTTTTAAAGTTATCCAAACACACTTTTCAACAAAGATTGGTGGTGACTCTGTGATTGTTTTTAAGTTTACCAAAGAGTCGAAGCTCCTAAAAAAGGGTTACGACACCTACATTGAGATCGATGAGGGTGCGCTCGAATGTCACTTCCAGACGTTGGAGCTAGTCAATGCAACCTTTGTCACCGAAGGAAGTAAGGTGCCCAAGCCAGAACTATCCAGCTGCGCAAAGATGCAACTGAAGCAAACTCTAGGAAAAGGAGCTGAAGTTGAAAAAGGATTTGGGAAAAGACACCAAGGGAGGCTTTATTCCGTGGTTATACCGGCAAAGAAGGTTTGATTTGGGTTGGATTTCAATCCCAACAATTGGTAGAGAAAGGCAAAAATAAGGAGGAGAAAGGAAAGAACATCATTTGTGAGGCTTTTGAGGCTTTATGGACCGTAATGCCATAATTAATGCATTTGAGAAGACTATGTCAAACTTATGCTTTTTAATTTAATAAAGATGCATTTTGCAATAAATCTTGTGTGTAAAACTCTTTTCGCAAACAAAAATCCATATAAAAAACCAAAAGAAAAAATGAAAACTAAACAAATGAGTCATTCATTCATTTCTTCCCTTTCTATATATTTTTCGCCTATTTCTTCTCAGGTCTTTAGATATCAGCAACATAAAGGACACAGAGTCTGACCCAGAGGTTGATTTTGATCTACATTTATGCTTAGAAGAAGTTGAAAATATTGACAATGAGGAAGAATATGACTTGCCCAGTGATTTCCTCAGAATCGTAGAGGGGGAAGAAAAGCAGATTTTACCTCACAAGGAGGAGATAGAAATCCTGAATCTCGGCATTGAAGAAGAGAAACACGAGGTAAAGGTTGGTACTTCCATTACAGCCAAAACCCGAAAAAGTTTAATTGAGCTTCTTAAGGAATTCAAAGTCATTTTTTCCTGGTTGTATCGAGATATGCTCGGTCACGACACTAACATCATTGTACATCAGCTTCCTAAAAAGGCAAGATGTGAGCCTATAAAGCATAAACTCAGAAGGATGAAGGTCGAGACGCTTCTAAAGATTAGAGATGAAGTGAAAAAGCAGTATGACGCGGGATTCCTTAAAGTAGCAAAGTATCCCAAATGGTTGGCCAACATCGTCCTGGTTCCAAAGAAGGACGGGAAAGTACGTATGTTTGTTGACTATAGGGATCTCAATAGAGCAAGCCCCAAATATAATTTCCCTCTACCGCATATTTACACTTTAGTAGACAAGAAAATAGGTCATTCTATCTTCTTCTTTATGGATGGATTCTCTGGATATAATCATATCAAGATGTGCCCAAAAGACATGGAGAAGACCACTTTTGTGACGGGGAGATAGAGGTGTGTGCTGATGCACGGGGAGATAGAGGTGTACGCTGATGATATGATAGCCAAATCCTGATACGAAGAAGAACATCTAGTGAACTTGAAAAAAAATTCAAAGGTCGAGAAAGTTTCAACTGAAGCTCAATCCTACCAAGTGTACATTTGGGGTAACATTTGGAAAATTATTAGGTTTTGTTGTGAGCAGAAGGGGAATTGAGATTGATCTTGATAAGATCAGGGCCATACAAGAACTTCTGCCACCCCAAACACAAAAAGAGGTCTGGGGTTTCCTGGGGAGGCTAAATTATATTGCTCGCTTCATATCTCAACTAACGGATAAGTATGATCCAATTTTTAGGTTACTTAGAAAGAATAACCCTTGAGCATGGAATGAAGAATGTCAACCAGCCTTAGAAAATATTACGGAGCAGTTGGCTTGTCCTCCTGTATTGGTACCGCCTGTTTCAGAGAAACCACTGATTCTATATTTAACACTGTATGAAAATTCTATGGGTTGTGTGTTGGGATAGCATGATGAAACTGGAAGGAAAGAAAAGGCAATATATTACTTGACCAAGAAATTCACCGATTGTGAGACTAGATACTCTTCAATTGAAAAGCAATGTTGCGCATTGGTCTGGGCAGCTAAGAGGAACTGACAATATATGTTATACCACACTACATGGCTAATTTCAAAAATGGATCCACTAAAGTTCATGATGGAATCCCCTATCAGGAAGGTGGGCCCATTGGCAGATGTTACTATAAGAGTTTGGCATCCAATACTTGAACTAGAAAGTGGTAAAAGGGAGTGGCATAGCTGAGTTCCTAGCAAACTGTGGAAAATATAACTATGAAGCACAGAATTTTGATTTCTCTAATGAGGACCTAATGCGTATCTCCAAAGGCGATGAGGCCCCAGCAGAATCATGGGTCATGAACTTTGACGGTGCCGCAAATGCTTTAGGACGCGGTATTGTGTAACGCCCTAGTTTTGGGCCTAGATGTTTTAGACATCGAACCAGACCGGTCGAGAACGGTTTGAATCGCGTAAGGTGATTTAAGAAAATCAAGGATCGGGATAGGATAAAAAAATGTTGTAAAAAATTGTTACAATCCTCTAAAAATATGTTTAAGAGGTTGGTCAAATCAATTTTACAAAAAGAGTTTCGAAAATTGGACATTCGAGTAGTGACCAAATTATAAAGTTTCAAAACTATGGAAAATGTGATTTTTAAAGAAGAAGCCAAATTCTTAGAATCTTTAGGGGGATTTATGGCAATTTAACCTTTCCTTAATATGACATGTGTTTTAAATGGCTTTTAATTAAATGGCTTTAATTTGTTTTATTTTAATTAATTAAAATGGATAGTTGATGTTTACTTAACTACCATTTTCTCTTCATTTTCAGCCAAACACTATTTTCATTCTTTTCTCTCCAGAATTCCTTCCTCCCAAACACTTTCCTATCATTCTCTAATTAATTTTCAAGAAATCCTTTCAAGTCCTTAAAGATTTTGCTAAGGAAAACTTGTCATTCATTGAGGAAAGCAAGGATTGGAGGTAAATCCCATTCTCAACCTCTAATCAAAGTTCTTTATTGAAATTCCCAAGATCTTTGGCTTCTAATTAATGTTTTTGGTTGAGTTTTCATTATAGTTGTGATTGGAGATCAAAATCTTGTAAAAACATGGTTGAAATCTTAATTTTCAGACTTGTTTTGTTAAGCTCTGTTATGGGTTGATTTTAATTGAGTTTTTAAGTGGGTTAATATGTTGAAATGAAGTTTTGATAATATTGATCCCGAAATCCTTGAGATCCTTGAGTTTCTTGTTAGTTTTAAGTGAGTTTTTGAGGTGAAATGGTGGAATCTTGCTTGTTGGAGGTATACGGTTGGGTTAGGTTGTTTGTTAGATGTGTTTTGATGTTTATAATGGTTTGGAAGTGGTGTATGTTGGCTGGGCTTGGTTTAGAAACCAATCGATTAGGTTTTTGGTTGTTTTGGATGGGTAAATTGGTGTTGTTTGGGTGAGCAAAGAGTTTGTGAATTGTTGCTGGTGTTGAAATACATTTTAATGCATTTAGATCTCTGTTTTTGATGATGTGAAAATAGGGGATCTTGATCCGGGAGCAAACGAGGTGTTGTTGGAGGTCCCGAAAGAGTAATTTTTGTGTCGGCGAGTAAGGCTTCACGTATCGGTGAGTGGAAATGGACTTTCCAGCTTTGTAACGCTTTGAGCATGGTCTTGGGAGCTTAGTGTAAGTTTGAAACACTTAGCTAAGCTCAAGAGTAAGTGGTTCGGAAGTCTCTCTCGGAAATGTGTTATGTTTGACGAAAATGCACTTGAGTTAAATATGAATTTGATTATTATTTTAAGGCATGTTTTAAGCATGAATGTTGCTTGATTTTAATGCCATTATTTTAAAGATGCACTAGGTAAGTGATCCTTGGTATTCATGTGATAAATGCATATGATGTTAAGCATGTTATGCTTGTGGAAATGGCATTGTGTTTATGCTTGTAAAATAGTGGATTAATGAGGTTAAATGATTATGTTGGCAAGTGATGGAAATGGTTTTTAGTTGTGTTAGTCGGATATAGTTAGTCGGCTATAGGATTGGGTGCACCGGGAATAAAGTCGCCTTGGATGTCGAGGGGTTGTGATTGTACCGTATACTCCATCCAAGTACCCTAACGATAGAGGTTAAGATCACAACGGTGGATGTTAATTCCGTGTGTAGATCTTGTGTTATGTGTCCCGTGCTCTCGTTAGTTGAATTATACAACTACCGATGAGTTGTGTTTAGGGGTTGTGATTGTACCATTATACTCCACCCCGGGTGTCACAGCGATGGTGGGTTGCTCTCGTGTGTGAGCCTTGTGTAGACCGGTAGTGTGTATGAAGCGTGTGAGACAACGCTTGTAATCCGCGTATCTGATTGTGTCTTGAGTTGGTTTTGTAATGGTTTGAGAAATGATCACTTGTAAGCCAAATATAATTTTGTGAATAATGGACTAAGCATGACATGCTTGTGATTTATGCTAGACTGCATGTGATGCTTGGTAAAGCATTTTGAAAGGTTCATTTGTTGTTCTTAAGTGATGCATATGAGCATGTATTCTAAAAAGTGCATTGATGCCATGAGAGGGCATGTTTTATGTAAAAGCATGCGTTGAAAAATGATGATTTACCAATTGTCTAGAATGCATTGATGAATGTTGTTTAGCGACTCCTCACTAAGCTATAGGCTTACACTCATTTGTTTCATCAATGCAGAGAATTGAGCATTTCAAGGCAGCCCAAAAGCAAGTGGATTCCAAAAGCTTTGTTTAAGCGATGTATGTGGTTCACCTTTAGTATAATAAGTGGCAATGGGTGGGATTTCTACTTCCTGGATTTGTTGGTGATGATTGTTGTTTTAAGCATGTTTAGTTTCTGATTGTGGACTTGTAATTGGCC
The DNA here is from genome assembly GCA_030270665.1 of Hibiscus trionum. Lineage (NCBI taxonomy): Eukaryota > Viridiplantae > Streptophyta > Magnoliopsida > Malvales > Malvaceae > Hibiscus > Hibiscus trionum. Next base: position 14,076,750 of record BSYR01000004.1, on the reverse strand, counting down.
TATAAATGGTTCCTTGGTTTGCTTATGATGTTTTACCTTTGCTATAGCTTGGTATCTTCAGCATGCTTGGATAGCTAAAATGTCATCATGGTATGAAGTGGTTGAGGAATATGATTTGTTGTTTGATGGTGTTTATAAGTCGATTAGATAAATTATATCATGTATGCATGATTTGAGCTTGATTGGATGTGTTTTATTATGTTTAAATGATGTTGGTTTGGGCCATTCTGGTATGCGTATCGATACACGCGGAAGTGTATCGATACACTAAGGCAAAATTGAGGCATTTCAGTACAGGGGTTAACTTTCGGGTTGACTTTGGTTTTCCCCGTGTAATCTTCATAGTTCGGGCCGGGCGTCTAGGCCGGGCTAAGGGGGTTACATTTGTTGGTATCAGAGATAGGTTACGAAAGAATTGGGAATGTTGTTATGTGGAATTGATATGTATTGATGTATGTTGTTTGAAAAGCATGCAAATGGTATAATTTTGAATCTTATGTTATGCTTGATTTATGTGAATCGCATGTGGGATGATTATGATTGAATGGTAATGATACGATATTCATGTGTGCTATTTTTGGAATGATGGAAAGCATGTTGAGCATGATGTGTCATTGTATGCTATGCCATGATGAGGGAAATTGGGGTACCCATTGCCTTATTACACTAATCAAATGTTTTTTTTTGTAAACTTGGATCCTTGCTTGAAGCTGGCCTAAATGGGTTGATTTTTTGTTGTTGTTGTTATGCTTTGTTTAAAAAAAGCACTATGGGTCCAAGAAGAGAGCTGAGGTCCAATACGATAGTGCCTCAGGGTGACCAGGGTGAGCAAGGGACTGATGTCCCTCATGGTGGAAATACACCTCCTCCGCCACCACCTAGAGGTGGCAAGTAGGTGCAACAAGGACCTGCTGGTCTGGGTTTGGGTGATTTGGCGTCACTTGTTCAGGCGATCACCGGAGCGTTTCAGGCTGCTATTGCTGGAGCGCATGTATAGGCCCCTGCAACTGGGCAGGCAGGCTTACCGTTGGATAGGTTGAGGAGCCTAGGAGTTGTAGAGTTCTTTGGAATGTCTCTTGAGGCGTCTGAGGCCTGGTTAGCAAGTACGATCCTTATCATGGATCAAATGGGCTGTAATGACATGCGCAAGCTGGGATGCGCAGTTTCTTTATTGCAAGACGATGCCTACAGCTGGTGGACGACTACCATTGCTGGATTGGAACCCACTGAGGTTGATTGGGAGTTTTTTACAGGTGCCTTCAAGAGGAAGTATCTGGGGGTGAGATACTTGGACGAGAAGAAACGTGAGTTTATGTCGCTAGTTCAGGGCAACCTTTCTGTGGCTGAGTACGAGGTCCAGTTCGTACGCTTGAGCCAGTATGCCCTGAGCTAATACCTAGTGAGAGGCACCGTTGTGATCACTTCCGGTACGGTCTGGTACAGAAAGTCAAGACGTACATGTTGGCTGTGGATTACACCGATTTTGATGTGCTTGTTTGTCGAGCGAAGGACATCGAACAAAATTTGGGTTTGTCGCATCGAGGTGTAAGTTCTTCCTCTGGGAAGAGAGCAGCTGAGTCTAGTTCCGGTGGTGGACGAAACAAGAGGGGACGAGATAGGAGGTATTAGCCTGCTGTTAGGCGGGGTAATGGTGGACATGGTGCACCTGCTCAGGGAGATAGGATGAGGGATGAACAGAACACGTGTGGACGTGCGGGTCTCGGAGTCATTTGAGGTGAGATTGTCCTCGGGCCGCTAGAGAGGTTCAGGCTCCTATTGTGGTGACATGGAACTCATGTTGGATTTGTGGTTCGGTAGATCACATGAGGATGGAGTGTCCTTTGTTGGCTGGTGGAGGCCAAGGACGTGCTCCTGTAGTAGATGCACCTCAGAGAGGCCGTGAGCGCGGTTGTGGGAACTTTTAGAGGAGAGACGAGGGGCAGTGAGGTATTGCTCATGTAGTGGCCGTCCGACCCAAGGGAGGTGGACCAGCGATGGTTTATGCTCAGCGCAAGAAGCGCAATGATACATAAGTCATCGCATGTACCTTTGTTCTTCAGTCTTTATCTTTGCTGGCTTTGATTGATTCCGGATCCACGCATTCTTATATCTTGAGTGAGCATGCACATTTTCTTGATATACCTGTTGAGTTGCTTGAAGTAGGAATGCAAGTGACTAGTTCTTTTGGTGAGACTGTAGTCACTAGGAAGTTGTATAGGAGATGCCCTTTATCTGTGCAAGGTCATGTATTCCTTGTGGATTTGATGGAGTTACCTTTCTACAGATACGATGTAATCCTTGGCATGGATTGGTTAAAGAAAAATAGAGCGATGGTAGATTTCGATGTCAAGTGGGTCACCTTAAAGTTGGTCGATGATTATGAAGTAGTGGTGGTAGGAGAGAATGTAAAATTCTTGTCGAATGTGATTTCGGCTTTGGAAGCAAATCGTATGATGAGGTTGGGTTGTGACGCTTGCCTTGCCTATGTGATGAATCCTGGCACCACGGATGTTCGTGTGCAGGACATCCGAACTGTTTGCGATTTTCCGCGTGTCTTTCCGGAGGAATTGCCTGGGTTGCCACCAAACAGGGAAGTTGAGTTTGGTATAGAGTTGTACGAGAATACGACTTCGGTGTCCATTGCTCCTTATCGCATGGCACCTAAAGAGCTAAAAGAGTTGAAAATGCAATTGCAGGAGTTGTTGGATCGAGGTTTCATTCGGCCGAGTGTGTCACCTTGAGGTGCACTGGTCTTATTTGTAAAGAAGAAAGATGGGACAATGCGAATGTGCATAGATTATCGGCAACTGAACAAGTTGACGATCAAGAATAAGTATCCCTTGCCTAGAATTGATGATCTCTTTGATCAGTTCCGGGGAGCCTCAATGTTTTCTAAAATAGACTTGAGATCGGGTATTATCAGCTGAAGGTGAAGGATGAGGACGTACCTAAGACAACTTTTCGGACAAGGTACGAGCATTACGAGTTCTTAGTGATGCTGTTTGGTTTGACCAACGCACCTGCAGCTTTCATGGACATGATGAATCGTGTATTCCATGAATTCTTGGATCAGTTTGTGGTGGTGTTCATCGATGATATCCTTGTGTATTCGCGTACCAAGGAGGATCATGATAGACACTTAAGAATCGTTTTGCAAGGTTTTTTGGAGAATCAGTTGTATGCCTAGCTAAGTAAGTGTGAGTTTTGGCTTAAACAGGTGGTCTTCCTTGGACATGTTGTGTCATCTGAGGGTATACGAGTTGATCCGCACAAGGTAGAGGCTGTGATGGGATGGTAGGTGCCTAAGCCAGTGACGGAGGTGCGAAGTTTCCTTGGTCTGGCTGGGTATTAACGTAGGTTTGTCGAGGGTTTCTCGAAGATAGTTGCACCGTTAACCAAGCTGTTGCAAAAGAATGTTCGCTTTGAGTGGACTGATGCGAGACAACAAGCTTTTGAAAAGAGGAAAGAAGCTTTGACGTGAGCTCCTGTTTTGATTCAACCGGAGTCTGGTAAGGAGTTTGTGGTCTATAGTGATGCGTTCATTGTTGGTTTAGGCTGCGTGTTGATGTAGGAGGGTAAGGTAGTGGCCTATGCATCTAGGCAGTTAAAGGTGCCTGAGCGCAACTACCCTACTCAAGATCTTGAGCTTGCGGTTGTGGTGTTTGCCCTGAAAAGTTGGAGGCATTACTTGTACTGTGAGAAGTGTGTTGTGTTCATGGATCATAAGAGCTTGAAGTATCTTATGTCTCAAAAGGAGTTGAATCTTAGGCAGCGTCGCTGGGTAGAGTTGCTTAAAGATTATGATCTCACAATTGAGTATCACCCGGGTAAGGCTAATGTTGTGGCCGATGCTTTGAGCCGAAAAGTGGCTGTGGAGTTGATGGCAATGTTCGCTCGCTTGAGCATTTCGCGTGATGGTGGTCTTATTGTTGAATTGCATGTGAAACCATCTCTGATTCAGTTGATCAAAGATAAGCAAATGTTAGATGATTCCCTTGTTTCGCATGTTCAGGACATTACGGAGGGTAGACCTTCGGATTTCAGCTTTAGTTATGATGGTGTTTTGTGCTTTGGAAGTCGAATAGTGGCGCCCAATGATGTTGAGTTGAGGCGCACTATCCTGAATAAAACTCATAGTAGTCCTTTTGCTATGCACACTGGTAGTACAAAGATGTATCATGATTTGAAGGATGAGTACTACTGGGTGGGGTTGAAAAATGATGTGGCTGAGTTCGTTAGTAAGTGCATGGTGTGTCAGCGAGTGAAGGCTGAACATCAGGTTTCTTCTTAGTTGTTGCAGCCCTTGAGAATCTCAGAGTGGAAGTGGGAGAGGATCGCCATGGATTTTGTGTCTAGATTGCCTTTGTCGCCGTCAAAGAAGAAATCAGTTTGGGTGATTGTTGATCGCCTTACGAAGTATGCACATTTTCTGCCTGTGCATACTACGTATACCTTGGATAGGTTGGCTGAGCTGTGTGATAGATTTTCAGGGTTCTTGGGAGAAGCACTTGTCGTTGGTTGAATTTGCGTATAATAACAGTTATCAGGCAAGTATTCAAATATCTCCATACGAGGCTTTGTATGGGAGGCGATGTAGAACCCCTCTTTGTTGGGCAGAAGTAGGGCAAAAGTTGATTTCAATGACATCTATGTTAAAGGCAACCACCGAGAAGGTGAAGCTCATTTGTGAGCGTTTGAAGGCAGGATCGGATAGGCAAAAGTCTTACGTGGACCTGAAGCGTAAGGAGATTGAGTTCGTGGTTGGCGAACGTGTGTTCTTGAAAGTATTGCCTTGGAAGAAGGTGATGAGATTTGGGTGTAAGGGTAAGCTTAGCCTAAGGTTCATTGGACCTTATGAGGTTGTGGAGTGAATTGGTCCTGTGGCATATCGGTTAAGATTGCCTACGGAGTTGGAGAAGATACATGATGTGTTTCATGTCTCTATGTTACGGAAGTATAAATCGGATCTTTCGCATGTGATGCATGTGGAGGAGATAATGTTGAATCCGGATCTGTCTTATGATGAAGAACCAGTGAAGGTTCTGGATGTGAGCACTAAAGTTTTTCGTGGTAAGACGATAGAGCTTGTGAAGGTGTTGTGGCGACACTAGGGAGTTGAAGAGGCCACGTGGGAAAGTAAGGTGGACATGCAGAAGCAGTTTTCGCACCTTTTTCCTTCAGGTAAAATTTCGAGGATGAAATTTCCTAAGTGGGGTTGAGTTGTAACGCCCTAGTTTTGGGCCTAGATGTTTTAGACATCGGACCAGACCGGTCGAGAACGATTCTAATCGTGTAAGGTGATTTAAGGAAATCAAGGATTGGGATAGGATAAAAATATGGTAAAATTTTCTAAAATCCTCTAAAAATATGTTTAAGAGGTTGGTAAAATAAATTTTACAAAAAAAAGTTTCGGAAATGGGACATTTCGAGTAGTGACCAAATTGTAAAGTTTCAAAACTGTGGAAAATGTGATTTTTAAAGAAGAAGCCAAATTCTTAGAATCTTTAAGGGGCTTTATGGCAATTTAACCTTTCCTTAATATGATACGTGTTTTAAATTGCTTTTAATCAAATGGTTTTAATTTGTTTTATTTTAATTAATTAAAATGGGTAGTTGATGTTTACGTAACTACCATTTTCTCTTCATTTTCAGCCAAACACTATTTTTATTATTTTCTATCCAGAATTCCTTCCTCCCAAACACTTTCCTAACATTTCCTAATCAATTTTCAAGAAATCATTTCATGTCCTTCAAGATTTTGCTAAGGTCTGTTCTTTATTGAAATTCCAGATCTTTGGCTTCTAATTAATGTTTTTGGTTGAGTTTTCATTATAGTTGTGATTGGAGATCAAAATCTTGTAAAAACATGGCTGAAATCTTAATTTTCGGACTTGTTTTGTTAAGATTTGTTATGGTTTGATTTTAATTGAGTTTTAAGTGGGTTAATATGTTGAAATGAAGTTTTGATAACATAGATCCCGAAATCCTTGAGATCCTTAAGTTTCTTGTTAGTTTTGAGTTTTTGAGGTGAAATGGTGTAATCTTGCTTGCTGGAGGTATAAGGTTGGGTTCGATTATTTTTTAGATGTGTTTTGATGTTTATAATGGTTTGGAAGTGGTGTATGTTGGCTGGGCTTGGTTTAGGAAGCAATCGATTGAGTTTTCGGTTGTTTCAGATGGGTAAATTGGTGTAGTTTGGGTGAGCAACGAGTTTGTGAATTGTTTCTGGTGTTGAAATGCATTTTAATGCATTTAGATCTCTGTTTTGATGATGTGAAAATAGGGGATCTTGATCCGGGAACAAACAAGGCATTGTTGGGGGCTCCGAAAGAGCAATTTTCGTGTCGGCGAGTACGGTTTCGCGTATCGGTGAGTAGAAATGGACTTTCCAGCTTTGTAACGCTTTAAGCGTGGTCTTGGGAGCTTAATGTAAGTTTGAAACACTTAGCTAAGCTCAAGAGTAAGTGGTTCGGAAGTCTCTCTCGGAAATGTGCTATGTTTGACGAAAATGCACTTGAGTTAAATGTGAATTTGATTACTATTTTAAGGCATGTTTTAAGTATGAATGTTGCTGGAATTTAATGCCATTATGTTAAGGATGCACTAGGTAAGTGATCCTTAGTTTTCATGTGATAAATGCATATGATGTTGAGCATGTTATGCTTGTGGAAATGGCATTGTGTTTATGCTTGTAAAACAATGGATTAATGAGGTTAAATGATTATATTGGCAAGTGATGGAAATGGTTTTTTGTTGTGTTAATCAGATATAGTTAGCCGGCTATAGGATTGGGTGCACTGTGAATAAAGTCGCCTTAGATGTCGAGGGGTTGTGATTGTGCCGTATACTCCATCCAAGTACCCTAACGATTGAGGTTAAGATCACAACATTGGATGTTAATTTCGTGTGTGGATCTTGTGTTATGTGTCTCATTCTCTCGTTAGTGGAATTATACAACTACCAACGAGTGGTGTTGAGGGGTTGTGATTGTATCGTTATACTCGACCGCGGTTGTCATAACGATAGAGGGTTGCTCTCGTGTGTGAGCCTTGTGTAGACTGATAGTGTGTATGAAGCGTATGGGACAATTCTTGTAATTCGCGTATCCGATTATGTCTTGAGTTGGTTTTGTTATGGTTTGAGAAATGATCACTTGTAAGCCAATATAATGTTGTGAATAATGGACTAAGCATGAGATGCTTGTGATTTATGCTGGAATGCATGTGATGCTTGGTAAAGCATGAGGAAATGTTTATTTTCTATTCTTAAGTGATGCATATGAGCATGTATTCTAAAAAGTGCATTGATGCCATGAGGGGACATGTTTTTATGTAAAAGCATGTGTTGACAAATGATGATTTACCAATTGTGTAGAATGCATTGATGAATGTTTTTAGCGACTCCTCACTAAGCTATAGGCTTACGCTCATTTGTTTCATCAATGCAGAGAATTGAGCATTTCAAGGTAGCCAAAAAGCAAGGAGATTCCAAAAGCTTTGTTTAAGCGATGTATGTGGTTCACCTTTAGTGTAATAAGTGGCAATGGGTGGGATTTCTACTTCCTGGATTTGTTGGTGATGTTTGTTGTTTTAAGCATGTTTAGTTTCTGATTGTGGACTTGTAATTGGCCTCTAAATGGTTCCTTGGTTTGGTTGTGGTGTTTTACCTTTGCTATAGCTTGGTATCTTAAGCATGTTTGAATAGCTAAAATGTCATCATGGTATGAAGTGGTTGAGGAGTATGATTTGCTGTTTGATGGTGTTTATAAGTCTATTTAGATAGATTATATCATGTATGCATGATTTGAGCTTGATTGGATGTGTTTTAGTATGCTTAAATGATGTTGGTTTGGGCCATTCTGGTATGTGTATCGATACACGGGGAAGTATATCGATACACTAAGGCAAAATTGAGGCATTTCAGTACAGGGGTATCGGTACGGATTGCCTGCGTATCGATACGCCCAAGCCAAGTTTGAAGGCCGTACCGATACGCGGGGAAGCATTTCGATACGCTCTTCCCTTCATTTGCTATTGTCTTCCCGCGTATCGATACGGGCTCAAGTGTATCGATACGAGTAGTTAAAACTCGGTTAAAAGTATCTTTGCAAGTCTTGAAATGTTACGTTTTGGTCCTTGAATGATATTTAACTAATTGGATGAGTTTGGATGTTCGTTTTGAACTGAAATTTGGCATGAGGGCATATTACATGACTAATTGAGAGTTGGTAACTTTAAAATCTAAAAAGTCTTTGTATTTTCAGTAATTTACAAAAATGGTCCCTAAAAGTCATAAGTATGCAATCGAACTCCTAATTGAACTCCGATCGTTGTGATGTTTCTTTCTTTTGGTTCTGCTCAACACATAGGTTAATAAAGTGCATCTAGAAAAGAAATAAAAAAGGGTCGTTAATCAAGGTTGACTTTGGTTTTCCCCGTGTAATCTTCGTAGTTCGAACCGAGTGTATAGGCCGGGCTAAGGGGGTTACATATTGGGGCAGTTTTTGATTTCACCAGAAGGAAACTACTACCCTTTCACTAGCTGTTTGAAGTTTTTCTGCACTAATAATATGGCAAAATACGAGGCTTGCATTTTGGTTCTAAGAGAGGCCATTAAGAGAAAAATTCGTACTTTAAGAGTTTACAAAGATTCTGCACTAGTAATTTCCCAAATACGAGGTGAATAGTGTAACACCCTGGTTTTGGGCCTAGATGTTTTAGACATCGGATCGGACCGGTCGGAAACAATTTGAATCGTATTAGGAGGTTTAGGGAAATCAATGATCGAGAAAGGATAAAAATATGGTAAAAATTGCTAAATTCCTCTAAAATCATGTTTAAGGGGTTGGTCAAATCAATTTTACAAAATAAGCTTTGGAAGTAGTACATTTTGGGTAGTGACCAAAATGTAAAGTTTCAAAACTTTAGAAAAATGTAATTTCAAAAGAGGAGCCAAAAATCTTAGAATCTTTAAGGAGATATGGTGCAATTACACCTTCCTTAAATTGACATGTGTTCAAAATGATTTTTGGTTGATTAAAATAAAAAGGATTTTATTTAATTTTTTTATCAATGGAAGTATGATTTATTCAATTGCAAAACCATACAACCTACCATATGCCTCCTTAAAAAACCTCCCTATCCTAAATTGGAGGAAAAAGAGTGCATCATGGTAGGCGCAAAAAACATCCAACACCAATATCAAACGCAGTCAGAAAGCCATACAAGGCTCGGCTATGACATGAAACCACGAAACTCCATCTACACCCCCTTTTGCCAAGACATCGACAATATAATTCGCCTCGCGAAATACATGGTTAAAGCATACACATCGCAACTTCAGACACGCTTTGTCAATCTCGCCAAAAAGCCACCAATAACGCCACAGCCTCTTCTCTTTGTGAAGCACCCAAGATATTGCAATCATTGAATCTGACTCGATGATAATGACCAATCCAACTGCCATCTCGTATCAACAAGCAACCGCACGACATGGTAAATAGCCCACACCTCCGCCTCATTTGAGTCCATGCATCCTAAAGGCCCCGAGAACACGGCATAAACCACACCCTCCCATCTCGCAACACACCCCCACAGCCCGGCTTCCCTCGCGTCGATCCATCCACATTAAAATTCAATGTCCCTGACAACGGAGGACACCATTGGATTCCAGCTCTAGGCCTTTCCTGACAACTCGGCACACAATCCAAAGGGCGTAGCCACCAAGCGGATTCGACAATATCCCTCCCCCGCGTTGTAACTTTGAGCCAATAGAAAGTTCTTAACTTAAAGAGGAAGACAATCTCCTCAACCGAGAGGTGTTTTTTGTTGAACATCACCTCATTCCGCGCAAGCCAAAGCGACCAAAACACAGTTGATCATCCGACAATCCACCACGCTCTCCCAACACCCGTCAACACACCATACATACAATGCACCAAGAAATCCGAAAGAGATCGCGACCTCACCCACATTACATGCCACCAAGCGAAGAAAGCCTCCCACACCTTTTCCACAAAAGGACATGCGAAAAGAATATGCTCCTACACATCGACACCCCCTACACCACACACAATTAACGTCCGCCAATGGCACACCCCTATCCCTTAACATCCCCAAAGTTGGCAATCGTCGCAATTGCACAAACCATAGAAAACACTGCAACTTTGGAGGGGCATCAATGTTCCAAATATTAAAGCCGTCCAAACCTTCATTGGAAATTCCAAACGAGGACATGAGTTTCATAAGACTCCCCACCGAAAATTTCCCATCCGCACTTGGCCTCCAAATCAGCACATCCACACAGCTCTCATGTAGAGAAATCACGCGCACAATCGCCCTCAATTGCTCGAGCTGATGATGCTCAAACGATCGCAGGTAACAACCAAAGAAATTCAGCCACTCATCGTGATCCAAGCTGTCCTGCACAGCTTACTCACATATTCGGGCTACCTTATTGACGACACATCGAAATAAATTCGGAAATACCTCACACAATGGAACATCGATGCACCAACAGTCATACCAAAAAGGAATTCGCTGTCCATTCCCCACTCGCAACATAAAACACTCCTCATGCATAAAATTATGCACTAAATCCCCCTCTTGGACCACCACAATACGCCTCCACACATGTGACATATGGCGTTTACCAACCCCACTCGGAAACCAACCACACGATGATGCCTCATACATAGCCACAACGAATTAGGACTAGAGGCATAGCACCACGACCATTTTGCTAGTAGAGCCGAATTGCGTAGTTCGATACTCGCCACACCAAGTCCCCCCAAGTTCTTCGGCCTACAAACCGAGGACCAAGCTACACGATTTAATTTCCTTTTTAAGTCCGTGTCACCCCAAAGAAAGGCCCTTCGGATCCTATCTATCTTCGCAATCACCATCTTCGGCACTTTAAAGATACTCATATAGTACAAAGGTAATGTTGACAACACCAAGTTCACCAAAGTCACCCTTGCTGCAAACGACAAAGAATTCTTCTTCCACCCCACTAAACACAGGCGCATCCTATTAATCACCGGATCCCAGACTTTACCATTCCTTGGATTAATCCCAATCGGAATGCCCAGGTACATGAACGGCAACTGTTCCCTCATACAACCCAGCTCTTTTGCCATCTCCTCAGCCACCTCATGTGCGATACCCACATCATACATAGTGGATTTTGAGAAATTAATTTGCAGCCCCGACCCATACTCAAAGCACGTCAACACACGCTTCAAATTCCTTGCCACCTCGACACTACCTTGAATAAAAATTACAGTATCATCCGCAAACTGTAAATGCGATAGGCAACAATACGCTGCAACACACACCCCATGGATTAAACCCAACTTCTTCGCATTCACCAAGAATTGGTGCAATGCCTCAGCAACAATTACGAACAAAAGCGGAGACAAGGGGTCCCCTTGCCTTAACCCCCTTTCCATCACAAATTCCGCAGTGGCACTACCATTCACAAGCACCGATAATCTCGTCGTGCTAACACAATTCAACATCCATTTACGCCACAAAATCCTAAAATTCATTCTGCACAACACATCATCGAGGAACTCCCACTTTATACAATCGTATGCCTTCGCAGAGTCAATCTTCAATGCCACACTCCCTCACTAAAACGCCTCGTCCGAAGTGAATGTACCACCTCGTTTGTAAGCAAAATTTCATCAACAATCTGCTACCCCTTTATAAAAGCCGATTGTTCCTTACTAATTAACGAATGCAGTACCTTCTAAAGTCTTCCGGCCAAAACTTTGGCCACAATCTTGTACACAGAATTCAATAAACATATCGGCCGAAAATCACTTACCACTGTGGATTATCCTTCTTCGGTATGAGCACCACAAAAGTGGAATTAATCACCTTCGGTAGCATTCCCGTCTCAAAAAACGTCTCAAACAACTTCATTACATCGGCTTGCATAAAATCCCAACTATTCTTAAAGAATGCAAAACTGAAACCATCCGGACCCGGAGCTTTCGAGCCATCACAACTCATAATCGCCTCCCTCACTTCCGAGACCAAGAACCTCGACTCAAGCATGTCACTACACCCCTGCTCTAATCGATTGAATCGGACAGCAGCATCCAACAAACCTTTGGATGGCTTACGTGCAAAATGCTTCCGAAACTCCAAATAGATGTGGCGTTTTAACCTCTCAGGATTCGACACCCACTCGCCATTAATACGCAAACTTTGTATCATATTCCTCGAAGCACGAATTTTTGTCGTTCTATGGAAAAATCTTGTATTTCGGTCCCCCTCCCTAAGCCACAGAGCCCTTGATTTTTGCCGCCAAATTGATTCGCGTAATTTATACAAACGCCACAGTTCAATATTAAAGCCTCGAATTGTAGCTGCTCTTTGTTCGGCTGCCATCTCCTCTTCTACATGCTCATCCAAGCTATCAATACGAGCTGTCACCTCCCCAATTTTAGTATCCACATTACCGAAACATCCATATTCCACACTCACAAAAATTTCTTCAACTCCTTCATTTTAATATTTATAGCTTGCCCCTATTTAACGATGAAATTCGGTCCCATTCCTTTGCCATCACGTCCACATTTTTCTTCCTCTCCAACCACGCGTTCAGGAACCGGAAAGGGCGAGGTCCCAATCACCTTCCTCACTAGTAAGCCTTAGCGGCGTATGATCAGAAATCCCACGAGGGAGATTCAATTGATACAGCATAGAGAAGCGATCAATCCATTCGCTCGATACCAGGAATCTATCCAGCCGGCTGGCCTTGTTCCCCGACCCAAACCATGTAAAACATTTTCCAACCAACTTAATATCTAACAAACCAACATCTTCCACAAATTCATTAAAAGTCGCAGTACCCCTCGACGAATCTAAACATCCACATCTCTCCTCGGCAACCCTCACCACATTAAAATCACCCCCCACACACCACGGACTATCCGTCATCGAGATCACCTCCCGTAACTCACGCCAAACCAGCACTTGCTTCTCTAGACCACACGGTGCATATATATTAACTATCCAACATTTCCATCGCTCAGCCATCCACTCCCTCTTTGCTAACAAAAAATTCCTAAACACTCTTGATCCCTCCATCCGGAATTTTGCACAATCCCATATTAAGAGTAACCCCCCTGATCGCCCAACTGAAGGTACAAAAATATAATCAAAATTGTCCGATAACCACAACTTACCTACCATATTCGCAGACATCAATTCCATCTTTGTTTCCTGTATCATTGCCATCTCGCAACGGTGTTGTCGCACCCTATCTCGCACTGCCCTTCGCTTCGCGGCCGTACCCAATCCGCGAATATTCCACGACAACACCCTCATCTCCTTCCGTTAGCTAGCTTGTACGCGCGACTCAATTATCCGCGCGATGTCCTGAATGATAGCTTCTTCGTTACCAACAGTAGATGCCCCTATCAACTTGCCCAAGTCGTACGTTTCCCTCGCCTCCCTCAAGATCACCTTCTTCCGATTTATAAAGTCGGAATCAGATAATGATCCGTTGGCAACACAGTTACTATCCTGAAGCTTCTTCTTCGGTCTCCCCCTTGTCTTTTTCGATAATCTTGTTTCTGCTTCAAACCTTTCCTCTGGATTCAAAACACTCAGAATCACATTCGATAAGCTCCTAACTTTCCTAAGGGCTCCATTATATTCAATCATCTTTGCATCCGAGGCCCTCTCATTAAGAGGCCCATCCGTATCCACCACCACTACCCCACTCGACATCTCATGCGCTCTCGCCTTATTTTCAAATTGCGCGATATCACGGCTTGCTCGATCACCATCCCCCTCCCTATGCAGCAATGCTATGGATTCGTCTGACATCCATGAATTCCCACCACTCGGTGCTTCAACTCTCAAGTCCTATTGTTTCCCAAATTCCTTCACACTGGATTCATAAATAATACCCTCTTTCGAACAAAGCTCCTGCTGATCACCCAGATTGCAACCGCCATCGACAACCTTAGCGTCCCCTTCCAGTATACTATCCTGAACAAATGATTGTAGGAGCGAGTCATCACTATCTCCAGGCGTGTGGATAGCATCGGGTGCCTCATCATTCGCACATGAATTCGTCTCCGTTGATTCATCCAAGCCACCCTCATCACCCTCCATGTCCGATTGCACCAACACGCGCTCCCATTCCTGCACCCGTATGCTATATGATATTCCTTCAACCTCCAGTTCCATAACCTCATCAATCCTTTCAAACACATTAGTTTCGATTAAGATCCTACTCCTTTCAAACGACGGTGGTGAGATCGTCATATAATCCAATCGGATCAAGGAACCCCACACCTTAGCAATGTTCTCAAAAGTTTCTATCGCCCATGCATGAATTGGAATCCCACTCATAGCTAACCACACCCTTCTCGTCGACATCCGAATTTCTGGTGTCCATAGACGTACGTCCACAAACCATCGATCTAGTCCTGCACACGACAGAATTCCCTCTCTGTCGAGTGATCCATTTGGCATTAAAACGACCATTCTCCCCGTCAAATGCATGATCGAAAAGCCCCTAATATTATTCTCATTTAGCTCTGCCGCTATCATGTCAATTGGAATCGAATTACGCCTCCATCTCACGACACAATTTTTCAAAATTTCCAATTTGTCACTATCTATCGCCCCTTGAATCTTCCTAATCTGCCGTTGATTCCCCAATTTTGAGGGATTCACACTACCACTCTCCTCTCGATTGATCCTATTCTTCTCCATTTCCAATTTTGTTCCCTTCCCCTTCGTGAATTTTTGGGGATTTTGATCACACGATTGTTTCTTACGCCAAAACGAATCACGCGCTCCTCCCCTAGCAAACATCACCGTGATCAGCGATCCATATAAACGGAAGCCATTCAATCTCTCAATTACTCTATTCGCGTCTTGTACACTTGCCATTCGAACAAAACCAAAACGTGATCCATCCCTTCCCCTCTTCTTAGGAATGAAGATATCTACCACCATTCCATGCCTATCAAAGACTTGCCACACCCCTTGCTAGTGCAATTGCGTCGGTAAATTCGACACGAATAGAGTCGATACCCGCCAGCCACCGTTCCCCTCTTGATCACGCCGATTCATCCCCTCCTAAACGGTTCTGATTTTATTTAATTAAATTGGTAAAATAGGAAATTGAGATTTCATTTCACGTAACTAACTTTCATTTTCAGCAAAGTCATTTTCTCAACACTTTCTCCAGAATTCTTTTCTCCCAAACATTTTATCTCTTTGATTTCCAAATCATTTCCAAAAGTTTTCTTCAAGATTTTCAAGTTTTGTGAAGCTAAAACTTGTCAAACCTTAACGAAGGCAAGGGTTGGAGATAAATCACGTTCTTAACCTTCAATATAGGTTATTTATTGAAATTCTCAAGATCTTTGGCTTCTAATTGTTGTTTCTGGCTGAGTTTTTATTATAGGTTTGATTTGAGATCAAAATCTTGAAAAAATAGGATTTAAATCTTGATTTTCGGATTGGTATTGATGAGCTCTGTTTTTATTGGTTTTAATTGAGTTTTGAGTTGATTATTATGTTAAAAAAGGGCTTTGATGATATAAATTCCGAAATCCTTGAGATCCTTGAGTTTCTTGATGGTTTTAGTTGGGTTTTTTAGGTGTAATGATGAAATTTTGCTTACTGGAGGTCTAGGAAAGGGTTTAGGTTGTTTTTAGATGTGTTTTGATGTTTAATAATGGTTGAAAGTGATGTATGATGGCTGGGCTTGGTTTAGGAAGCAATCGATTGAGTTTTCAGTTGTTTCGGATGGGTAAATTGGTGTAGTTTTGGCGAGCAACGAGTTTGTGTGTAGTTGTTGGTGTTAAATTGCATTTAATGCATTTGGATCTCTGTTTTGATGCTCTTAAAACAATGGATCATGATACAAAAGCAAATGAAGCATTTTTTGAGGCTTCGGAAGGGTGATTTTTGTGTCGGCGAGCAACGTTTCGCGTATCTATGAGTGAAAATGGATTTTCCAGCTTTGTAACGCTTTGATCGTGGTCTTGGGAGCTTAGTGTAAGTTTGAAACACTTGGCTAAGCTGAAGAGTAAGTGATTCGAAAGTCTTTCTCGGAATGTGCTATGTTTTTGTTGAAAAATGCACTTGAATTAAATGTGGTTTTAATTACTATTTTTAAGCATGATTTGAGCATTGATAATGCTGGTGTTTAAGGCCATGTTGTTAAGGATGCACTTGGTAGGTGATCCTTGGATTTATGAGATGTATGCTTTTGAGTTTAAGCATGTTTATGCTTGTGAAAATGGCATTGTGATTTATGCTTGTAAAACAGTGGAATAATGATGTTAAATGATTATATTGACAAGTGATGGAAATGGTTTGTGGTTACTTTAATTGGATATAGTAAGCTGGCTATAGGATTGGGTGCACCGTGAAAAAAGTCGCCTTGGATGTCGAGGGGTAGTAATTGTACCATATACTCCATCTAAGTACCCTAACGATTGAGGCTAAGATCACAACGATGGATGGTTTAATCTTGTGTGTGGATCTTGTGGTTTGTGTCCCGTGCTCTCGTTAGTGGAATTATACAACTTCCGATGAGTGGTGTTGAGGGGTTTTGATTGTACCGTTAAACTCCACTACGGGTGTCACAACGGTTGATGGTTTAATCCCGTGTGTGAGCCTTGTGTAGTCCAGTAGTGTGTATGAAGCG
Source organism: Hibiscus trionum (assembly GCA_030270665.1). Taxonomy (NCBI): domain Eukaryota; kingdom Viridiplantae; phylum Streptophyta; class Magnoliopsida; order Malvales; family Malvaceae; genus Hibiscus; species Hibiscus trionum. Next base: position 14,060,058 of record BSYR01000004.1, on the reverse strand, counting down.
TGTGGGACAACGCTTGTAATCCGTGTATCCGATTGTGTCAATTGTGTTGGTTTTGATATGGTTTGAGAATTGATCACTTACGAGCCAATATAATGTTCTTGATTAATGATTTAAGAATGTGATGCTTGGGAATTATGCTAGAATGCATGTGATGCTTGGTTTAAGCATGAGCAAAGGATTTTGCTGTTATTTTAATGATGTTGTGAGCATGTGGTTTAAAAAGTGCATTGAGGATTTAAGAAGAACGTTTAAAAGAAATGCACGAGTTGGCGAATGATGATATTTCGGTTTTGTAAAATGCATTGATGAATGTTTGGTTTTAGCAATCCTCAGTAAGCTTTATGCTTACACTCATTTGTTTCATCAATGCAGAGAATTGAGGCAGCGAGAAAGCAAGTGGATTCCAAGTATCTTTGACTATGCAATGTATGTGGTTTTACCTTAGTGTAATAAGAGGTAATGGGAGGGATTTCTACTCTTGGTTATATTTGGTGATGTTAAACACCTTGAGCATGTTTGGTTTGCTTATTCGGTTTTGTAAATGGCCTTTGAGCGTTGGTTTGAGCTGGAATGTGGTTTTTAGCTTTTTTGTTGTTTTGAGATCTAGGAAGCATGCCTATAGTCCTATAGCTTGCAAGAATGATGCTAAGATATAGCTTGTGCTTCGTATCGGTAGTCCTTGATGTTTACCCATGTTGTTAGTGTGTTGGGACAAGTGTCAGAATGGTTCCGGAGATGAAAATTTGTGTTAAACCAGCAATTTGGAAAGTTGCAGGCCCATACGTTTCGGAACGCCCATATCTGTTTCAGAATGGAGGCCTGTAATGACCATGGTGTGTCAGAACAGGAAGGCATGTTCCGGAACATTTCGCCACTGTGAACCAACGTATCGAGACGAGTTTCTTGGGGTTTCGGAATGCCCCCACGTATCGAAACGGCCATCCTTGTTTTGAAACGGCCGTTCAGGTACAGGGTTCGCTGTTCCGAACCACTTGACCGTTGGATACTGAATTTGAATTGTTTCGAGTTCTTGTTTCTTACGTTTTGGTCCCTAAGTAATAATTGTTCAATTGGTTGAGTTTGGACGGTCCGTCTGAGTTGAGATTTGACATGCTGGCATGTTATATGACTAATTTTGTATTGGTAACTTTAAAATCTGGATAGTTCTTGAAATTCTTGAAATTTACAAATTAGTCCCTAAAAGTCAGATGAATGCAATTGATCTCCGATCGATGTGCCGTTTTTGCCTGGTCACTTTGCTAATTATATAGGATAATAATGTGCATATAGAAAAGATAAAAGGAAAAAAAGGTTCGTTAATTGGGGTTGACTTTTATGAGTTGACTTCGGTTTTCCCCGTGTAATCTTCTTAGTTCGGGTCGGGCGTCTAGGCTGGGCTAAGGGGGTTACAAATGGGATACGAAAGATGCAAAGTAGATGGGTTATCATAAGTTGGTCCTCGAACTAATTAAAGAGTTCAATGAGATCATTTTTAAGTATTTCCCCAGAGAAGATAATCATATGGATGACGCCTTAGCCACCTTAGCCTCCATGTTTAAAGCGAGTGAATGTTCTAAGATGATGCCCATCAAATTGCAAGTGTTAAATTCCCCAGCTCACTGTTACGACGTAGAAGAGGAAGAAGATGGCCTCCCATGGTATCATGATATTTTACAGGACATAAAGTTTCAGCAATACCCGCCTCAAGCAACTGAACATGAAATGAAAATGATAAGGAAAATGACATCGGGATATGTTCTCAATAGGAAAATCTTGTACAAAAGAAGTTGGGATCAAGTACTTCTAAGATGTGTGGATGCAAAAGAGGCTCAAATGATCATAGAATAAGTTCATGAGGGAGTTTGTGGAACTCACCCAAGTGGCTTTACCATGGCAAGAAGAATCATGCGCTTCGGGTATTATTGGTCAACTATGGATGGAGATTGCATCAATTACTCTCGAAAATGCTACAAGTGTCAAATTTATGCTGATAAAGTTCATACGCCTCCCTAATCTCTTAATGTCATGTCAGCTCTGTGGCCTTTTTCCATGTGAGGCTTAGATGTCATTTGCCAGATTCATCTGAAGGCGTCAAATGGGCATCGATTTATTATGGTAGTCATCGACTATTTCACTAAGTGGTTTGAAGCAGCCTCTTATTCAAATGTCACTAGATCCACGGTCTGTAAATTCATGAAGAAGGAAATCCTTTGCCAGTGCGGCCTACCTGAAAGTATCATCACTAATAATGCTTTCAATATGAATAACAAAATGATAGATGGAGTTTGTGAGTAGTTCAACATTAAACACCATAATTCAATGGTTTATCGCCCAAAGATGAATGGGGCAGTAGAGGCTGCTAATATGAATATCCATAAGATAATCGCAAAATTGACACACTTATAAAGGTCGGCATGAAAGGCTATCCTTTACCTTATATGCCTACCAAACTGCAGTACAGACGTCCACCGAAGCAACACCATTTTCATTGGTGTATGAAACAGAAGATGTACTACCAATTGAGGTTGAAATACTGTCTCTTCGTGTCATGATGGAAGCAAAAATAAAAGAGGCATAATGGGTGCAGGCAAGATATGACCAGCTGGACCGAATTGAAGAAAAAAGGTTGAAAACACTATGCCATGGTTAGATGTATCAAAAGAGAATGATAAGGGCACATGAAAAGAAAGTTCGCCTGAGAGAATTCCAGGAAGGGGATTTAGTATTAAAGAAAAAGTTACCAATCCAAAGTGATTCTTGAGGAAAATGGGCACCGAATTGGGAAGGGCCTTACATTGTAAAAAAGGTTTTCTCAGGGGGAGCGCTAATATTGGATGAAATGGATGGGGATGAACTTCAGAACCCGGTAAACTCTGATTTCGTCAAGAATTACTATGCCTATAAAAAGAAGAAAAGAGAGAAAGAAAAAGATGAAAAGAGAAAGAAAGAAAAAGATGAAAAAGAAAGAAAGATAAATAAGAAAAAAGAAAGAAAGGGAAAAGGAGAAAAAAGAGAAAAGAAAAAGTAGGGTTCCAAATGAAAACCCATAAAGGGCATTTTGAGACCAAAAGAGGATCCGAGTTAAAAACCCGCAAAGGGCGGCTCAAATAATTTACAAATTAGGCATGTTACAAACTGATCCTCGGGAGTCGACATATTGGAAGCCTCATATCTTTACGCGTTGCCACTATTTTCAAAATCTACTTGGCATACATAGATTTCAAGGCATCTCATGGTGTTTCGACAAAAGGAGTCTTGACCTCTGTTATCTGAATACTTGTTTTCTTTGTGACTTCTCTTCTGTTTGCCACAATATAAATAAAATTTTGTCTCATGTTCTTTTCCCTTGTTGATACCTTTCCCTTTTATATTAGCATCATATTGAGAAATAAGAATAAATGAGTTTGACATCATTTAAAATATACAAAAGATTTTTCAGCATTAATTTGAAAAGGTTTTAAAAAGTACAAGGACTATGAGGCGTTCCGTGGCTAAGTCTTGAACTTGGGGCATGAGATTCAAAAATGAAGCATTAAAACATAAAGACATTCAAGGTGGAAATAAGTTTTGCAACAAAGATTCCCATGCAAGCAATTCAAAGTATTTTGCGTAGGCAAGAATCTAAGAACTCTCAAGGAGATTTAAAGATTCTTGATATCTTAAGGCGGCATGTCGCAAAACAAAGAATACCCTCTTGATCGCTAGTCTTTTTCATGATAATGAGAACAATTTTACAGATATTAGATGTTGCGGGATTTTCATTCAAGTTTCAGAGCCACTTAAAAAGGTTTGTCACTAAATATCAATCTATCAGCTACAATGATAATAAATCTTAGGATGTACGCGTACAAAGATCATATGTTTTCAATGAAGCAAAGAGGTACAAAGAACGAGAATGGCGAAATAGAGATATTTGAAGAAGTTCGTCCTTCCAACTAGGAGTACAAGATTATAAGTGAACAAATATACGAAGTTCAAATGTTTTCAATGAAGCAAAGAGGTACAAAGAATGAGAATGGCGAAGTAGAGACAGTTGAAAAACTCTTTCCTTCCAACCAAGAGTACAAGATTACTGGATTAAGTGAGCAAATATGGAAAGATCAGATGTATCTGATAAGGTACAATGAATGAGAACGGTGAAGTGGAAATTGATGCTCGTCAGGGCTAAACGAGTTAAAAAGAAACTATAAAACTTGACATGCATTCATGTTTTAGACATCCTTAGGGGCATGCTTAACATAATTGCATTGCGTATCACATTTTCACAAGTATAAAAAAGCTTTTTCAGCAAAAGAACCCGCTTATCTATTCAAGCATAAGGAGAATAGAATTCGCCTATCCGTTCGGGCGTATGGAGAATGGAACCCACTATCTATTAAAGCATTAGAAGAATAGAACCCGCCTATTCGTTTGGGCGTATGGAGAATGGAACTCGCTTATCTATTCGAGCATAAGGAGAATAGAACCCACCTATCCGTTCGGGCTTATAGAGCATGGAATCCGCCTATCCATTCAGGCATAATGAGAATGGAACCCGCTTATCCGTTCAGGCATAAAGAGAATGGAACCTGCCTATCCGTTTAGGTATAAGGAGAATGGAGTTCACTTATCTATTTGAGCGAAAGGAGAATAAAACATGCATATCCATTAAGGCATAAAGGGAATGGAGTTTGCTTATTTGCTCGAATATAGAACTCGCCTATCCGTTCAAGCATAAGGAGAGTGGAACTAGCTTAACCATTCGAGTAGAAAATCTCGTCTTGGTGATTGATGGTTTTCTAATGGGTGAAAATAAGTGTCATTTTGTTCATTGCTCTATTCATGTTTCGCCGAAAAGACCAAAGAGGGGCAGCTGTTGTCACTGGATTTTCACCAAAGCTTTTATTTGTTTTTATTGTTGTTTTATATTTATCATTGGGTATAGTAGTTATTATTGTTATTATTATGTACACTACTATTTAGTGTTAATATTAAGAGTTAGTATAATTATTAAAACCCAAAGACAAATAAAAAAGGTCCATTATATAAAAAAGACCATTTTAACTAAAATAAATATCCATTACATTTCAAATAAAAAGGTCCATACACAAAACAAGCCTGACCGGCCCAAAAAACTAAAACCTAATGACCTTTGTTTCTCATTTTGCAACCATTGGATCATAAACCAATCCAAGGGTGCAGATGTAGACGCGGTAAACCCTACCTAGAAGATATGGTGCCATACCAACTAATAATCGTTCGATGGAAACACGATCCAATGGTACGGATCGCGCGCGAGAATCCTAGTGATAGGAGATTTAGCGCCGCTCTCTCCTAGTTGTTAGATAAGGGAGTGATCTAACGACCCATATTGGTTAACAGCAAGGTACGTTGATCGTCACTTGCATGTAGCAGCCACACGTTCGTCATTTCATCTTCCTGCAACCGATTCATCTTCTCTGATGAACGCTCAAGTCGATTTCGTCACCTGTTATCCTCGATGGCGTTGTTTGTAGCCACTAGAAATACAAAAAGACAAATAAAGGTTAAATCCCTAAATTAAAGCAGATCAAGACATGGGTCAAAACCCTAAATTGAAGCTCGACAATAATCAAGCAAAGATCAAAAAACAATTTGGCCAGATTCAAATCAAAGGGAAGAAATTCAGGATTTATTCTTGTAACTCAAGCAGTTTTTAACTATAAAATGGCATTGTAATTTCATATAACAACACACGATATACACACAATAAAAGAAAACAAAAGCCGCAGAAAGTGTATACCAAATAGTATACGAACTTTGAGCAAGCAAGCAATTGTGTTCGGCATTTCGGTGAAATAAAGCAAGCTTCTCTTTTCTGGTATTTTTTTTTTCTTTTTTCATTATATGTGTAAAGTGTCTAAAAGTCTTATTTTATTTACCCTTTTTAATCATATTATTGTTAGATATAGGCACATTTTAGTTACATAATTAGGCATTAATGCATATTCACATAATTTCCTTCACCATTAAGCTTGATTACATATTTTAGTGTTTTTTGTGGAAAAGGTGTTGTTTTGGTATGTATTTCGATGCATGCAGGAAAACTGCCCGCCGAAACCCGCCGCAATGCAAGGTGCCATCAGAACCCGCCGCGACTGTAGGGCGTGTAGGTGTTCCCTTTTTGTAAGAGTGCAAGGGCACACTCCTACTAAGTTATAGTATAAAAGATGTCGAGTCCCACGAGGATTAGACAACTTGTTTCAGATTGTCGTTCCTACACAAGGAAAAGTAAATTGCACAAGTAAAATGATTGTTAAGAAGAAAAGTAAATTAAAACACAAGTGATAAAAGAAGTGATCAGGTTGAGAGAGCGGGCATGGTTATGTTGCTCCTTAGTGTGAAACTGCATTGTATAGGCTAAGTTCTTTTGCACTGCCACAATATGCTGCCTCGGTGGGTACTGGCGGATTGAAGCTACGACCCTTTCGCTACTGTAGCGGATCTCTGTTCCTATAACTTTCGTTGTCTCGACAGGTGGAATGGAGAAAAGTCCTGGCAGTAAGTCTAGGCAAGGATTCTGTCACCACGTGATGTAGGCAATACGTAGCAATCTCAGCGTAAACCTAACACAGGTAGTCGACGTTTGGTTGCTCATTTTAGCCACTGAAACTCGAACTTATGTCTAAGTCGAATTGGTCAACACCTCGACATGATGAGACCGTACTTAATTCTTTCGTGAGTTTGACACTCTCATTCCCGACAAATGGATTTCTTCAACTAGACTTTTGGAACTAATTGAAGAAGTGAAGATCATGAATTAAGTAAACTTGGAATATTTTATTGAAAACAACTCAAAAACCTAATACAACCATTTTCATAACTAAATTACAACATAACTCTAAACCCTAGGGAAGTTTAGAACATGGCGGTGGCAGAAAACCCTAGCTAATCCTAAAGAAAACCCAAGATGATTTGAACTAGGAATACAATGAATATTTATAGACAAATAGCTAGGTCTAGTCCTTCTTGAAGTAGAAGTCCTCAAAAGTAGCTTTTCACATTTAATGTGATTTTAAACTCTAACTTCTTTGAGTTGAATGTGGACTTTATCATGTTGCCTTAGCCCGCAAGTAATCTTGAGATTTCACTTTAGCGGCTCTGCCCGATGCTATAGACATCGAAAAATCAAGTGGTAGGCATCGATAGAATTAGTATTTTTGGCTCTACAGATCGCACTCCAATTCTCCAACTCCATAGTTTGCTGCCGTGGGTAGCAAGGTCGGCGGCTGCAACACTCGAAAGCTACGTTCTTCAGCTTGAACTGCCACGGTACAGCTCCATGGTCCGTTGCCTCAGCATTGCATCCTCAGCTCATCTTTCCCTCTGTCAGTTGTTAGTACCTAAAACCAAAAATACACTAAAACAATATCTTCTTCACCAGATAAAAGATAATCTTATAGAAACAAGATAAATTGTAGAAATAATGTAAAATACAATGCACGATCCTAATTATGCCTAAGAAGAGCTTAAAAACAGCAATACTATGAGATGGAATGTGCATGAAATATAGAACTTGTGGACACTTTACACACCCCCAAACTCTAATTATTGCTTGTCCTCAAGCAATGCAACCTAACATACTTGCGCTAATAATAATCAGAAAGAAAAACTAGTTTTTCAACTTGATTTCATGCCTCAAGGTCGTGGCACCTATATTAAATTAGTGAGGAGAATGAAACACAAAAATAACTCAGAATTAATTTCTAATGCTAGTTCAGTGTGTGCAGTACTGTGTACAGGCTAAATATGTAGAATAACGAATTAAACAAAGATGCTGTTACGAGATAAGGTTGATGTCGAGGCAACACAATTAAGCATAATATTTTAATAATGGTAGTGAGGGCTTCATCTTATAACAACTACTCTTCTAGGTCTAAAGTTAAGATAGGAGCAAACTATAAAACCCCGAACGCTTGGAGTAGAGTCATCCCGTGAAGACTTTCATTCACTCATGCTAATTTGTCCGTCACTTCAAAGCTTTCAAATTCACGGACTTTGATAGCAGCAGAGTGTCCTCGCACATGATTCTTCCTAGAGCATGTTGCGGGAACCTCTAGGGTAAAACATCAATGTCCTTTGTTTTTTACTTCTGTTACCGTGGCAGTGCTGTATTTTTCTATTGCTTTTGCCTGCCTCGGCGGCTACCTACAATCATTGTTAGAATTTTTGCAAAGAATTCTAAAAATAAACAGGCAGTGTTCATCACATATTCTAACACATTCAGCAAGTAACAGAGGTGTTTGACAGTTTTTAGCAAAAAGAAAAAAAATCTGTCATTTTTCATGTTTTTCCCAAAATTAAGTTCAATTTTTATTTGGTGCGAAAATAATTAATCGGCTATCCTATCATAGGTACAAGTTATATAACAAAATTTTCTTTTCAGATTATTATTGAGGCAAGTACAATGCAACCTATATGCAACTAAGTATGCCTAGACAAAAGATGCGAGAGTTATCCCCCCAAACTCGAGATGGGCATTGCCCTCAATGCACAAAATATAAAAAGAAAAATACTAAAAGAAAATCAATACAAGAGATGAATAAAAGAAAGCAGAAAAAGAATAAAAATAAAATAAAGAAAAGGACAAGAAAAGAAAGAACTAAGAGTTGGCTGAGGGTTGAGAGGGGGCTTGAGTCTTTTCTGCTGGGGAGGAGGAAGAGGAGTGGATGAAGAAGCGACGGCTGACAGATAACTTGGTGGCAGCCTTAGCCGGTGAAGTTTTTTCTTTCTGTGGCGGCTGGACTCTTTTCGGCGTATGCTGAGGCTCTTCTTGAGGTTAGGCAGAGAGAGCAGAAGAAGGTGCTTCGCTCTCTTCTGACTATGTCTCAAAGTCCACAGGCTCAGTGGCTATGATGTGTTGCTTCCTCTTCCTAGAGCCTTCCTCCGTGGGTGCGGCTGGAAGGAGAATCGCTATGGGGATGGTTTCTGCTGCTGCTACCACTGCTATTTTTGGCTATGGAGGTTGCTGCTCAATCTCCTCTAATGAGGAGGTGTCTACCATTGTCGCTGCTGTGCAAGTAGGTGAATGGTGTTGTTGGTGCCTCTCCAGGGAGTCTGTCACTATGTCGGATGCGGTGGTGGCTGAGTAAGTTTTGTAGTGTGTCGGAGAGGACACCTGGCGGGCAGTAGGGCGGGCGGTGGCGAATTTTGGTGTTTCTTGTGTTGGGGCTGCTGCTGCAAGCTCTGCAGGGTATGGTGGCAGGATGGGTCCGTCATCAGGGAATTTCTGCAGGAGATAAGCCATAAAGGCGTCTTGGACTTCCCCCACGAATTTCATGAAGGTCAATTGCTGCTGCACTATGCGCTTTGTGTTGTCTATAAGTGTGTACAGCAGTGTGAGTACTTCATTTTCTAGGGCAACTTTAGTACTGTCGGGGGCGGTTGGATTGTCAGGCTGAGCGGCAGAAGGCTGGTTGGGCATTATGGGCTCTGTCTTCGGGACCTGCATCATCTGCAAGCAGACTTTTCTTGTCCACCCTTCTTTGACAGTCGTCAACTCATCTTTAGGATCTGTTGGAACACCGAAGTTGGCGCAAAGGCCTGTGATGATGGACAGGAAGTACAACCTGCCCTTCATCTTTTTGAAGCAATTGTGGATCTCCATGCATATGATTTCCCCAACGTTTATTGGCTGGTTCATCATAATGCTATGAATTAGAGCGAGGCGCGACCGATCAACGGTAGAGTTGTGGGAAGTGGGCATCAATCACCTTTTTACAAAATTGTTCCACAGTATGGCCTCAAGCAACAGGTGGCGGCGTTGGACAGATCCTACGTGCTTACTTGCTAACCACGTCGTGTTGGGCCTGCAGAGTTTGGCCTTGATCTTCTCATAGTCGGCAACCATCAGTGACAACCTCCATTCCTCGTGAGGGCTTTCGTGCATATCTAGGCCATAGTGTCTGTTGCTGACGACAACATTCAGCTTGATTGGTTCCCGCGGTCATAGACAAATGGTTGCTCTGGATAGGGTGGTAGGAGTAGAATTCCCTGACCATAGTGATGTTGGCTATCCCTTGCTGCCGAGCGAACATCTCCCATCATTTGCTGTGGATGGTTTCGAACATGGAAAGCTCTATACCAAGGTCTACCGTTTGCTTTGTGTAATGGAAACCCTACTTCTCCCATATTGCCTACTTAGAGAACTGGTCTATGTATCTCTCCTTGTCCATCTTAGAGCAAAACCTCTTGTAGTTGGGTTTGGGCTACGATGCGAATGCCATGTGAAACGGTTGAAGTGATTGGAAATCTGAAAGAAAAATAATTAGAGAGCTGTGGAAGCAAGAAGAAGATAGCAAGGAGGTGAAAGTTAAGTAAATGAATTGAGTGAGAGGGATTTAAATAGAGGTTGCCGAAAGGTGTCGTGGCAGCAATAAATGCCCAACGGTCTAGTTGTCTGGCGCACGTTACATGATTTCTGCCTATTATTTTCGGAGCAATTGGCAGCTAGTCGTTACGTGTTGATGCGCTGAGCTGCCCTAGCCTGTCTCGGTGGCATGTTGGGCGGGCTCTTTGTTGGGCCTTCTTCTTGGCCCGACTCTTTTATTCTTAAACCTGAAATAAAAATAAAGACAAAATAAAAGTAATAACTTCTGAAAAATAAAAATCTAAAAACAATTCTAATCCTAAAAAAATTAAACTCTTATCCTAATGCATAAAAATAAAAAATAAAATGAAAATTAGGTTATGTTGGGAAGTGAATCTCCGAAACATAACCACTTCTTGAGGGTTTTGTGTTTGGCATTTCGTCCAGGTATGCCCTTCCTATCTTCAAGTGGGTCATCGCGTTATTTTAGGTTCTGTGCTGCTGGTTCCTTCAGCCTGCCCCTTGGTCTGTCACGACAGCTGTTGCCCTGGCCTATTTCTATGCTGATGCTGACAGCTTTTGCATCTGGGCATCCTTCCTTTCCTTTTTCTGAGGGTTTTAGGACGTTCATCTTGATGCTCTAATCATCAACAGTCATGGAGGCCAAGAATGGTCGCCAAAGAATGATAGGGGATTTTTCGTCAGCGTCAAAATGTAAGATGAGGAAATCGGTTGGAAGAATCAAGGTGCCCACCTTTACCAAGATGTCTTCGATTTTTCCCTCCGGTTGTACAAACGAATGGTCAGTAAGTTTTAGCATGACAGAGGTAGGTTTGGAAGGCCCAATACCTAGTTTATCAAAGACGGCCTTGGGAATAAGGTTGATGTTGGCTCCCAAGTCGCATAGGGCTCTGGTTTCATGTTTACTGACTATCCTGCATTGGGATAACAAAGCTGCCCGGGTGTGTCTTCTTGGGCGACAACTTGTTGTGCAGCATTGTCATGCACTCTTCTAAGACAGAAATTGTCTAAAATTCCCCAATCCTCTTCTTTTTAGAAACCATGTCTCTGAGATGTCTGGTATAGTTGGGCATACTTTGAATGTCTTATATTAGAGGTATGTTGATGTGCACCTGTTTTAAAATGTCCATGAGCTTTCTAAACTGGTGCTTTTGCTTCTGTTTCTTAAGCCTCTGGGAAAAGGTACTAACAGCCGGATGTCCTCTATATACTCCTTTCTTGGGGGCTTAGTCTCAGGAGGATCATCTGTTTCAAGATCGATGTCCTGTTCAGCAGCTGAGGCGACCGGTGTTGGTGCTGCTGCGACAAGTTTTTCTTTTTTGTCTGACTGAGTTTCTGGCTGTTTTGCCACCCTGGGTTCATCCAACCACTGTTCCTCTCATATCCTCCCATATAGTTTGCAGATGTAGTGCAGTCAAAGGAATCATGGTTGCCCCCACACTAGCCAAAGAACGATTCCACAGGCTTTACCTCATGGACCTTCCCAGCGGGTTTCACGATGCTTATGACCAGCTCTGTCATCATGTCAAGGCGGGCATTAACAGAGTCTGAAGATTTTACCTCGTTCACAATGCATGGCCGCCTCATGCCACCTCGGCGGGCTGTAGGATACTTGTAGTCATTTTTGGCGGCTTGATTCAGCAGCCGGAGAGCCTCTTCTGGTTGTTTGTCGAGGATGATTCCATTGGCCGAGGCATCTATCATCATTCATGTTGGGTAGTTCACCCCGTTGTAGAATATCGATACCTGCGTCCAAACCGGAAGATCATGTAGCGGGCAGTTATTTAGCATATGTTGGTACCGCTCTCATGCTTCATACATTTACTTGTCATGCCCTTGCCTGAAGGCTGTTATCTCATTGCGCAGTCTGTCAGTGACATTGGACGGGCTGAATCGATCTAGAAAGTCTTTACATAGCTCTGTCCATGTGTTAAACGACCCCGCTGGTTGGTTATTCAACCAATGTTTAGCCTATCCTTCAGTGAATAGGGAAATAACCTCAACCTCAATACATCTTGATGGACCCCGTGTATTTTAAATGCTCTGCAGATGTCTAGGAATCCTCTCAGATGATGTCGAGCGTCTTCAGTGGCAGTCCCTCCAAAGTTCCCTAATGTATTGATCATGTTAAACATGACCGACTTCAGCTCGAAGTGGTCCGCCTCAATATCAGGTTTCGTAATTGTTGGATCGAACCCTCTGAAATCGTGTTCTAGGTAATCTCTAGTGGTTCGAATCTGGGGCGGCCTGGGCGGAAGAGAGGGTCCTACCTCGGTGGATCTTGCGGACCTTTGGGCGGCAAGTCTTGCTGCCCGTTTCTGCCATTAGCGGCACCGTCGACAGGGTTGTTGATTTCCATGTTTACCTTTTCTTCTTCCTCTTCTTTGTTTTTCCTTATGACTACTCAGATCTCCTTCTTAAGTTCTCTTGCTTTACGCTCGATATCGTCGTAAAAAGAGGAGTTGTTGTTTCGGATTCGCCCTGGTCATACACTAGCAAAGGCAACTATAAACTTCTTTTTTCGAATAAAATAAAAAGTAAAGAAAAGTGCAGAAATTAAAAATCAAAATTCGTTGTTACCAATCCCCGGCAATGGCGCCAAAACTTGTAGGGCGTGTACGTTTTTCCCTTTTTTTGTAAGAGTGCAAGTGCACACTTCTGCCAAGTTATAGTATAAAAGATGTTGAATCCCATGAGCATTGGACAGCTTGTTTCGGATTGTCGTTCCTGCGCAAGGAAAAGTAAATTGCACAAGTAAAGTGATTGTTGAGAAGAAAAGTAAATTAAAACACGAGTGATAAAAGAAGTGATCAGGTTGAGAGAGCGGGCAGGATTATGCTACTCCTTAATGTGAAATTGTGTTGTATAGGTTAAGTTGTTTTGCGTTGCCATGATATGCTGCCTCGGCGGGTACTGGCGGATTGAGGCTGCGACCCTTTCGCTGCCGCAGAGGATCTCTGTTCCTGCAACTTTCGATGTCTCGAGAAGTGGAATGGAGAAAAGTCCTGGAGGCATGTCTGGTAGATACTCCAAGTTAGGGAGAGCAATTCTTAAGTGATACTTCTTGTAACGCCCTGGTTTTGGGCCTAGATGTTTTAGACATCGGATCGGACCGGTTGAGAATGGTTCGAATCGCGTAAGGTGATTTTAGGAAATCAAGGATCGGGATAGGATAAAATTGTGATAAAAATTTCTAAAATCCTCTAAAAATATAATTAAGAGGTTGGTCGAGTCAATTTTACGAAAAGGGTTTTGGAAAATGGACATTTTGAGTAGTGACCAAATTGTAAAGTTTCAAAACTAGGAAAATGTGATTTTTAAGGTGGAAGCCAAAATCTTAGAATCTTTAGGGTGCTTTAAGTCAATTTGACCTTTCTTCAATATGACATGTGATTTAAAAGGGTTTTTATTTAAATGATTTTTAATTTGATTTTTATATTAATTAACTAAAAGGTAGTTTATAGGATTTTCATTTATGTAACTACCAATTCCCTCTGATTTTAAGCCAAACACCATTTTCTCTCATCTTTTCTAGAATTCTTCCTCCCAAAAACTCTCTCAACATTTTCTAAATCATTTTCAAGAGATCTTCCTTAATTCTTCAAGATTTTTGCGAGGAAAACTTGTCATCTATTGAAGGAAGCAAGGATTGGAGGTAAATCCCGTTCTCAACCTCTAATCTAAGTTCTTTATTGAAATTCTCAAGATATTTGGCTTTTAAATACTATTCTTGAGTGAGTTTTCAATATAGTTTTTATTTGAGATCAAAATCTTGTGAAATTGTGGATGAAATCTTGATTTTCGGACTTGATGAGTTGGGCTCTGTTTTGTGTTGATTTTAATTGATTTATAAGTTGGTTTATATGTCAAAATGATGTGTTAATAACATAGATCCCGAAATCCTTGAGATCCTTGGATGTCGAGGGGTTGTGATTGTGCCGTAATCTCCATCCAAGTACCCTAACGATTGAGGTTAAGATCACAACGATAAATGGTTAGTCCTGTGTTGGAGCCTTGTTTATGTGTTCCATACTCTCGTTAGTGGAATTATACAACTACCGATGAGTGATGTTAAGGGGTTGTGATTGTGCCATTAATCTCAATCACGGGTGTTAAGGGGTTGTGATTGTGCCATTTGTCTCCACCTTGTGTAGTCCAGTAGTTTCTATGAAGCGTGAGGGACAATGCTTGTAATCCGCGTATCCGATTGTGTCTTGTGTTGAAATGGTCTTTGGATTATCACTTGTGAGCCAATATAATGTAAATGAATAAAGTGAGGCATGGGATGCTTGTATATAATGCAAGGTTGCATGAGATAGTTGTGCAAGAATGCATGAGATGCTTGGTAAAGCATGAGGAATGGTTTAATTGTTGTTTATGATGTTGCATATGAGCATGTGTTTATAAAATGCATTGATGTCTTGAGAAGACATGATTTATGAAAAGGCATGTGTTAAAAGTGGTGGCTTTGCAATTCATGTTAAATGCGTTGATGAATGTTGTTTAGCGAGCCTCACTAAGCTTTATGCTTACGCTCTTTTGTTTCATCAATTCAGAGAATTGAACATTTGATGGCAGCCCAAAAGCAAGAGGAATCCAAGGCTTTGTTAAAGAGATGTATGTGGTTCACCCTTAGTGTAATAAGTGGCAATGGGTGGGATTTATACTTTGGAATGTTTGAGGATGTTTCCCTTTACTTTGAGCATGTTAGATTGCTTATACTTGAGTTGTAAATGGCCTTTGATGTTTGGATTTTGGTTTGTATGATGTTATAGCTTGTGATGATTTTGGTGAACCATGGAGCATGCCTTTAGTGCCTCTACTTATGTGATGGTTGCCATGTTTAAGCTATTGCCTCGGTATGATGATTGTAGATATGTATCTATGTTGTATGCATGTTTTGGTATGTTTCAGGAATGATTCGGGTGTGGAAATGCATGTAAAACCAGTAAAATCTACTAAGCAGGACAAGGCATATCGGAACGCCCTTGCCTGTTTCGGAACAGGGGCCCGAAATGGCCTTAAGGTTTCGGAACGGATGAAGCTGTATCGAAACGTTTCGGCTACTGGAAGGGGGTGTTTTGATACAGGTCTCGGAACGCACCCGAGTATCGAAACAGTCAACCCTGTTTCGAAACGACCGTTTCGGTACAGGGCCTTCCATATCGAAACACTTGGCCGTTGGATTTGAATTTTGAGCTGTTCTGAGTTTCTGTTTCCTACATTTTGGTCCTTAATTGTTGGCTGCTTAAATTAGTGAGTTTGAATGATCCGTTTGAGTTGATTTTTGACATGATTGCTTGTTATGTGATTAATAGAGGTTTGGTAACTTTAAAATCATGAAAGTATCTGTAATTTATGGAATTTATAGTTTAGTCCCTAAAAGTCAAATGTATGCAATTGAACCCCTAATCGAACACCGATCACTATGTCGTTTTCACCTAATCGCTTTGATGAACTCATAGGTTAATAATATGCATCTAGAGAAGATAAAAAGAAAAAAGGGTCGTAAATCAATGTTGACTTTCGGGTTGACTTTGGTTTTCCCCGTGTAATTTTCGTAGTTCGGGTTAAACGTCTAGACCGGGCTAAGGGGGTTACACTTCCTATATTTAGGCAAGAATTCTGTTACCACATGATGTAGGCAATACCTAGCAATCTCAGTGTAAACCTAACACATGCAGTCGACATTTGGTTGCTCATTTTAGCCGCTGAAACTCAAACTTATGTCAAAGCCGAATTGGTCAACACCTCGACATGATGAGACCGTACTTAATTCTTTCGTGAGTTTGACACTCTCATACCCGACAAATGGATTTCTTCAACTGGACTTTTGGAAGTAATTGAAGAAGTGAAGATCATGAATTAAGTAAAACTTGGAATATTTTATTGAAAAACAACTTAAAAACCTAATACAACAGTTTTCGCAACTAAATTACAACATAACCCCAAATCCTAGGGAAGTTTAGAACAGAGCGGCGGCAGAAAACCCTAGCTAAGCCTAAAGAAAACCCAAGATGATTTGAACTAGGAATACAATGAGTATTTATAGATAAATAGATAGGTCTAGTCCTTCTTGAAGTAGAAATCCTCAAAAGTAGCTTTTGACATTTAATGTGACTTTAAACTCTAACTTCTTTGAGTTGAATGTGGACTTTATCACGCTGCCTTAACCCGCAAGTAATCTTGAGATTTCACTACGGTGGCTCTGCCCGCTGCTACAGACATCAGAAAATAAAGTGGTAGGCATCGATAGAATTAGGGTTTTTGGCTCTACAGATCGCACTTCGATTCTCCAACTCCATAGTTTGCTGCTGTGGGCAGCAAGGTCGGCGGCGACAACACTCGGTAGCTACTCGGCAGCTACGTTCATCAGCTGGAATTGCCTCAGTACAGCTCCATGGTCCGCTACCTTAGCATTACATCCTCAGCTCCTTTTTCCCTCTATCAATTGTTAGTACCTAAAACCAAAAATACACTAAAACAATATCTCCTTCACCAGATGAAAGATAATCTTACAGAAACAAGGTAAAGTGTAGAAATACTGTAAAATGCAATGCATGATCCTAATTATGCCTAAGATGAGCTTAAAAACAACAATAATTTGAGATGGAATGTGCATGAAATATAGAACTTGTGGACACTTTACAACGAAAACAAGGTGACGCCGGAACCCGCCGCGGTTGCAGGAGAGAAGAATGATCATGAGAAGGACAAACCGGAGGAGCTAATGCCGAGGCAACAGACCAGGGAGCTGTACTGATGCAATTCCAGACAGATACAACTGATGTCGAGTAGTTGTCGCTTCCATACCCGCCGCCCAGGGCAGCAACCTCAGGAATTGGAGAACTAGAGTGCGATATGTAGAGTAGAAAATGTTGATTCTAACGATGCCATCCACTCAATTTTCTAATGCATGTAGCAGTGGACAGAGTTGCCGAAGAAGGAAATCAAAATAACTTGTAGAGCAAGGCAACGAGAAGAAGTCCACATTCAACTCAAAGAAGTTAGAATTAAAGGTTGCATTTAATGCAAAAGCTACTTTGAAGACTTCTACTCCAAGGAGGATTTAACCTAGCTAATGCCTATTTATACTCAATGTATTTTTAATTCTGAGAACAACTTAGGTTTTCCCTTAGGCATAGTTTAGGTTTTCTTGCCATCAATTATGTACTAAATTCTTCTTTGGGTTTGGGTTATGATGTAAACTAGTGTGAGAACGATTGTTTAGAAATTAAGTTTGTTTTTGCAATAAAGCTTTCAAGGTTTTCTTATTCCATGTTCTTCAAAGTTTTCAATTAAGGCGAAAGATTAATTGTTTACTATCCATTTGTTCAATATCGAGAGAGTCGAACTCAAGAAAGGAGTAAGTACGGTCTTCACCTTAATCAAGTGCTGATCAACCCAGCCTAGACATATGTTAGGGTTTACGGTGGCTAAAAGAGAACGAACCTTGAAGTAGGCATCAACAACATTCTAACATAGACATAAGCGGGATCACTTTTGAAGCGCTCTATCGAGCCTTGAAGTACCGCCGAGAC
The DNA here is from genome assembly GCA_030270665.1 of Hibiscus trionum. NCBI lineage: Eukaryota > Viridiplantae > Streptophyta > Magnoliopsida > Malvales > Malvaceae > Hibiscus > Hibiscus trionum. The sequence goes on along the minus strand of BSYR01000004.1, from coordinate 14,042,169 downwards.
ACTCATTCGTTCCACTGCCGAGGCAGCGAAAGCGTCACAGCAGCCAATCTACCATCTCCCGCCGAGGCACCAAAGTTTGGAAGCGCAGAAAAACTTATCCTATTCAACGCAGTTTCACACTAGGGAGCAGCATAATTCGGCCCATTCCATCAACCTGATCTCTTCTCTTTTATTTACATTTGTTTATTTACTTTTCCTCTTAAACAATTCAACTTATTTGTGCATTTAATTTTCCCTTGCGCACGAATTTCGATTCAAGTTAAGTTGTCCAATCCTTGTGGGAGACGAAATCTTTTATACTATAACTTGAAAGGAGTGTGCACTTGTGCTCATATTTAGAGAACACCTAAACGCTCTACATGTTTTTGGCGCCATTGCTGGGATTGGTAACAACAAAATTCGTTTTAATTTTTCTGCACGCTTAATTCTATTTGCATTTAATTTAAGTTGAAAAAAATAACTATGTGGGAAAGTGCTTATTTAGGTGCCCCACAAGTTAAGGGCAACAATATATGGGAAAGTTCTTGCGAATTTTATGAAGGCAATCATGCATTCGAAAGTTGCCCTCAACTTTTTGCAACGGACATGTCGAGAAAAACCACTTGGGAGTGGATGTCTGAATATGAACAGCAGATGTTGCCGCTGCAGCAACAGGGACATCTGATGCCGCTGACGCAATTGCCGCCGTAGCAGCAAGATTTTTCATGGTATGATAAAACATCTTAAAAAATTTTACCATAAGAGTTTTGTTGCAGAAATCTACCTGCCCTGGCAATATAATCATCCTCAAGAGCAATCGACTTCCATGGATGACACACTTCAAACTTTCCTTGCACTAACCCTAAAAGTATCAGCTGCTATGGACACCAGCATCGCTAAGATGGATGCATATATGAGCAATTCAGTCCCCATTAATGCGATGTATGAACCTGAACAATTAAGCCCGAGAGATACTGATGTCCCCGGACAAGAGGATGAAGAGCTAAGCAAGGAAGAATCTCCGAAGTGTGAGGAGCATTTAGAACCTCCAAGCCAAGAGGATGTAGAACATTGCCCCGACATGGAGATTGATAGTTGTTCTGACAGTTACCTAGAACACTGCCCTGAAGATGAAGTGAGCAGTGAAAGGACAGTACCTGGACAAAGCAATGCCACATCAACACCTAGTGAGGCCGACAAAGGAATTGATGATACCACGACAACATCACATGCTTCGGCAAATACTCCCACCGCAACACAAGCCTCGACAAAGATGCTCGCCTCGACAGAAGTTGCGACAACTGTGGATTATATTTATCGAGAGGAGTCGATGCTGGCAGATTTAAAGCCATCAAAATTTCTACTAATGGAGATTTTCAAAGGGCATGAAGAAAACGGTGTTGGAAGTCATGAAGCTTTTTTGAAAATTGAGTTTTTCCTTGACAGCATCATGACAGAAGATTGTCAAAACAACTGGTTGTTGCAGCAGCTGCTGCGGCAGCAAAAGCAACTTTCCACCATAATGAACTTCGACAAAAAAGAGGAAGAAGGACTCCTCCTCCATGAGAATAATCACTCGATGGAGGGTGCGGGTGGATTACAATAAGTATCAGAAACGACCCTCTCAACAAGGGAGTAGCTACTTTCGGAGATGCATGCCAATGCACTCCTAAAATAACATAATTTTTATTTTTATCTTCCACATTTTTTATACTTTCATAGACTTAGAATATTTAAATTTTCAGTTTTTATTTCTTTCTGCATTTTATTGTTATTATTTTCTCTGTCTTGCAAATAAAATTCAACTGTCTCGCAACCTATCAATGGCCACAACCAACAACCAACCAGCATTAGGAGAATTCCGACAGAGGCAGTCGAGCAACATCATCGATGATAGTTTGCCACCCGGCAGTACTGAAGCTGCCGCCCAGCTCCCGCCGCTCGGCAGTATTGAAGCTGCCAAATAGACCCCAATACCAGCAGTACTCCTCCATCATCTTCGGAACCAGCTCAATAGGATGGAAAGACAGCAACACTGATTTATGCAATACACCAGGGATGTTCCCTGACAGTGCGGTCCGGTTCCCCATATTTCTTATTGAAATACTTACCCCCATCACCCGCCCTGGCAACCCAGATCGATGCCACGACAACTACAACTACAACTGCCAAAGGTTGCCAAGGTAACGACTGCACATGGTTCGACTAGCAGACACACACATTCGATAACCACACAAGTAAACATGGCTCGAAGGAAATTCATCATGCAAGGTGACGACCTTTCCGACTAACTCATTTTTCTTATGCGTTGATGACAATGCTCCTCTCAAGTTTGGGGGGATTAGCACTCATCATTGTTTAGGCATAATTAAAGCTTATACGTTGCATAATGTACTCGCCTCTAAAATTAATCAAGAAAGAAAAATATTTGTTAGAACTTGTGCCTATGATAGGATAGCCTATCTTAAATTTTTCACACCATAATAAAAATAACTTATTTGGGGGGGGAAGCAAGAAGTAAACTTAGAATTTTTCTATATATGCAATAAATTAAAAAAAACACTACTGTTACTTGCTGAATTTGTTAAGAATTTCTGGTGAACATTGCCTACTTGAATTCTTTGCAAAATTCTAACACTGGCTGCAGGAAGCTACTGCGGCAGGCAAGAAACAAAAAAAAAAAGAAAAGCACTGCCATGACATGAAAGAAATTTTTATGATGTATTTCCCTAGAGGTGTTCGAAATTGGCTCTAGGAAGAATCATGTGCAAGGACACTCCGCTGCTATCAAATTCCATGAATCTAAAAAAAATCCTTGAAGTGATCGACAAATTAGCATGAGTGAATGAAAGTCTTCACGAGATAACTCTGCTCAATGGATTTGGGGTTTTGTAGTTTCCTTCTATCTTAATTTAAGTCCTAAAGAGTAGTTGTGATGAGCTGAAGCTATTATTGCCATGAATAAATAAATGTGCTTAACTATGATGTCTCGACAGCAACCTTACATTACCTTGACAACATCTTTGTTTACTTAGAATATTCTTCAGATTCAGCTTGTACACAGTTTATGCACACATTGCACTGACATTATAGTCTACTACTGAGGTAATTCATGTTATTCTCCTCTCACTAATCTAATGATAGGTGCAACGACCTTGAGGTCCTAAATCAAGTTTAAAATAGGTTCTTCTTTCTGATTAGTGCAAGGGCAAGTAAGTTTAGGATTGCATTGCTTGAGGACAAGCAATAGTTCGAGTTTGGGGGTGTGTAAAGTGTCTAAAAGTCTTATTTTATTTACCCTTTTTACTCATATTATTGTTAGACTTAGGCACATTTTAGTTACATAATTAGGGATTAATGCACATTCGCTTAATTTCCTTCACCATTAAGATTGATTACATATTTTAGTGTATTTTATGGAAAAGATGCTATTTTGGTATGTATTTTGGTGCATGCATGAAAATTACACGCCGGAACCTGCCACAGCAGCAAGGTGCCGCCGGGACCCGTCGCGACAGCAAGGTGACGCCGGAACCCTCCATGACAGTAGGAGAGAAGAATGATCAGGAGGAGGATAGACTAGAGGAGCTAATGCTGAGGCAACAGACCAGGGAGCTGTACAGCTTTTACTGATGCAGTTCCAGACAGAGACAGTCGCTGCCTAGTAGCTGCCACCGCCATACCCACCGCCCTGGGCAACAACCTGAGGAATTGGAAAACTGGAGTGCGATCTATAGAGCATGAAATGTTGATTCTAACAATGCCATCCACTCAATTTTCCGATGCCTGTAGCAGTGGACAGAGCCGCCGAAGGAGGAAATCAAGATAACTTGCGGAGAAAGGCAACGAGAAGAAGTGCACATTCAACTCAAAGAAGTCAGAATTATAGGTTGCATTTAATGCAAAAGCTACTTTGAAGACTTCTACTCCAAGGTGGACTTGACCTAGCTAATGCCTATATATACTAAATGTATTTTTACATCTGAGAACAACTTAGGTTTTTCCTTAGGCATAGTTTAGGTTTTCTTGCCCTCAATTATGTTGTAAATTCTTCATGGGTTTGGGTTATGTTGTAAACTAGTGTGAGAACGGTTGTTTAGGAATTAAGTTTGTTTTTGCAATAAAGCTTTCAAGGTTTGCTTATTCCATGTTCTTCATAGTTTTCAATTAAGGCGAAATATTAATTGTTTACTATCCATTTGTTCGGTATCGAGAGAGTCGAACTTACGAAAGGAGTAAGTACGGTCTTCACCTTAATCAATTGTTGGTCAACCCAACCTAGACATAGGTTAGGGTTTGAGGCGGCTAAAAGAGAACGAACCAAACATTACAGTCTTTGCACGATTCATGTCGCGACTGGTATTATCTGCAGTGGGCATCAGCAACATTCTTACTTAGACACAAGCAGGATCACTTTCAAAGCGTTCTGCCGAGCCTTGAAGTACTACCGAGTTTGTCGCCGAGACACTCGTCCCTTCCACTGTCAAGGAAGCGAAAGCGTCACAACAGCCAATCTGACATCTCTCGCCGAAGCAGCAAAGTCTGCCAGCGCATAACAACTTATTATATTCAACGCATTTTCACACTAGGGAGCAGCATAATCCGGCTCATTCCATCAATATGATCTCTTCTCTTTTATTTACTTGTGTTTTATTTACTTTTCCTGTTAAATAATTCAACTTATTTGTACATTCAATTTTCCCTTGTGCAGGAATTACTATTCGAGTTAAGCTATCCAATCCTTGTGGGAGACGATATCTTTTATACTATAACTTAACAGGAGTGTGCACTTGTTCTCATATTTAAAAAACACCTAAACACTCTACAATATGAAAGATAAATAAGAGAAGAGGATAAGGATAATGATTTACATGTTTTTAAAGCTTTTTCTGCCGTTAGAAGAATCTGAGGCCGTATTCCGATAACGGGTGCGTATTACGGCTCCCATTAGATTCTAGAAAATCAGTTTTAAGGAAGGGGTTTCAAAGATTTCTTTCTTAGGTTTTTCTTTAAAAAGGGGGTATTGTTCTTTGAAAAGATTTTTGGGGTTAGAAAAGAAATTTCGAAATATTTTTCACCGTCGGTAACGGTGGCAAGCTTGGTGGATGTTGACCGGTTCTCCAAATCCATGGAGAATACGTGAATGATATAGAGGAAATTGAGAACCGACTTAGTCCATTCGAAAAAAATGGGGAAGGAAAATGAATCACATTTCTGATTTTTGGCCTATTTATATTGACCCGATTAACCGAACCAGATCCAGTTTAAACATGTGCCCTATTTTAACGGGTCTCTTGTCGCAGCTCTTCAACTTCCAATTCATTACATTTCGTCCTTTCCTTTTCAAATTTTCCTTAAAACATCCTTTCCTTTTCAATATGGTCACCATTTTTATTTGATTTTCATTCTATTTACTTTTTATTTTTATTCACTCTTCTCCTCTTATTTTTTATATTCATTTAATTTACGTAATTTAATTTTATTGCACTCTTTACTATTTTTTAAAAAAAATATTTTAAGTGTTTAGTTTAGGTTTTTAAACCATAGGAGTAAGTTCTTGAAAAGCCTAGATAGAGCCTCTTTTTTCTAATAAAATTTTCTCCATACATAAGAATAAAATACACTTAATTGCACTTAAATCCGAATAGGTAAAATTAATGTAGATATTTCTTAGGGAAATAATCACCAATTAGATTTAATAAAAAAGCTTCAACACATTTAATTGTTTTTTTATGCTTTGTTAGCTTGTAAAAAGTGAGAATTAACTAATGATTCATCTTACCAAACGGAAATGACGAGTTAGTGCCAGGAGTGTTGGCGGTGATTGGAGTTCATTTTCTGGGGGGTAAGGCCATTAAAATAGAATTATATTAGTAAAAGGACAAATAAAACGAAAGTTTTGTGAAGTTGAAAATTCCAACCTTAAAACATTTTTGTAAAAAGACAAGTACCAATTTTTTAGGCGCTGTGGGGGTGCTAACCCTTCCCCACGCGTAACCGATTCTTAAACCCGTTTTTTGGTTTTAAAGACCTTAACCGTTGTTTTAATAAATAAAATGTTTTATTAAAATAACCCCTTTTTAAAAAGTGATCCAATCACACTATTTTCGAAAAGAATAGTGGCGACTTCGTTATTTTCATTTTCAATGTCGGGCTCAAAAGGGTTGTGACAGATTGGCGACTCTGCTGGGGAAGTTTTTTTTTTAAATAGAAAGAGAGTCAGGCCACAAACCGTTAACAAAGATTTTTTACTTTTTGAATTTACAAGTTCACAAAGATTTCAAATTATTCGTCCATTTATGAATTTGATTCTATTTTACGCATTCTAAAACTATTAAAAAGCTTTATACTAGAGATACGTCTCGTTCGTTTAACTAGGGGAAACACTTTGCTCATGTCAGAATATTGATTCTTCGTATGAGCCTAGCAAGTACCATTGGGAATCATATGCTATTCGTCTTCGTAAGGACACTGACCCTTCGAGAAGGCATAAGGAAATCAGTCCTCTTGAGTTGAACTTGATTCGTTTGAAGCCTATAATGGGTGAGAATAGAGGGCCTTACTACCCTTAGTAGGGGACATCAAGGACAACGCAAGTACCCTTTTAGAACCAAACAATGATTGAGAATCTAGAGCCTACCCCAATAGAGCCATGTGGAAAACTTGGGGTTTTGAGTCTGGTCAAAATTGTTTCGCGAAGATAATCTGTGGAGACATGTCCTAGAGTGTTGGAATGTACTTATTTTGGACCCTTCTTGTTTTCTTGTTTCTAATCTTTCCCCTTGTTTTGTTGTTTTGCATATTTAATCTTGCAACATCATTTCATATCAAGAAGGGATTGGTTCTTAAGAATTTTTGCTCATTTTGAAAAGTTGTCATCATTAATGGAAGGATCCTAAAGAAGAAAGCTGAAAATGCGTAGTGTAGAGTGTTTGGGTGTTCTCTAAATATGAGCGCAAGTGCACACTCTTGTCAAGTTATAGTATAAAAGATATCGTCTCTCATAGGGATTGGACAGCTTATTTGAGTTGCAATTCCTGCACAGAAAATAAATGCACATGTAAATTTCAGTTTATAAAGAAAAGTAAATAAAACACAAGTAATTTAATAGAAAAGATCAGGGTGATGGAATGGGTCAAGTTATGGTGCTTAGTAGTGAAAAACTGCGTTGAATAGGTTATGTTGCTTTACGCTGCCAGACTTTGTTGCCTTGGAAGAGGATGGAAGATTAACTACTTCGACGCTTTTGCTGCCTTGGTAGTGGAACATATGGATGGCTCGACAAAAAAACTTGACAGTCCTTCAAGACTCAGCAGAACGCTTCGATAATGATCTCGCTTATGTCTATGTTAGAATGCTATTGTTGCCCATTGTAGATGATACCCGTCGGCGTGAATCGTACAATGAAGAGCAACCTTTGTTCGTTCCTTTTTAACCACCTTAAACTTTAACCTATGTCTAGGCTGGATTGATCAACACCTGATTAGGATGAGGATCGTCCTCATCCCTTTCGTGAGTTCGACTCTCTCGACACCGAAAAAATAGATAATTAACAACTAATATTTCGAACTTAATTGAAAACTATGAAGAGCACAGAATAAGAAAACCTTGAAGTTTTATTGCAAATACAATCAACACCTGATTAGGATGAGGATCGCACTTATCCCTTTCGTGAGTTCGACTCTCTCGACACCGAAAAAATAGATAATTAACAACTAATATTTTGAACTTAATTGAAAACTATGAAGAGCGCAGAATAAGCAAACCTTGAAGTTTTATTGCAAATAAAAAATTAATTCCTAAACAACCGTTCTCACACTAGTTTACAACATAACCCAAACCCAAGAGAAAATTTAGAACATTGTTGGCGGCAAGAAAACCTAGATTATGACCAAAGGAAAACCTAAGATGTATACAATTACAAAATATGTCGAGTATATATAGGTATTAGCTAGGCCAATTCCTCCTTGGAGTAGAAGTCTTGAAAGTAGCTTTTGCATTAAATGCAACCTTTAATTCTGACTTCTTTGAGTTGAATGTGGACTCCTTATCGTTCCCTTGCACCGCAAGTCATCTTGATCTCCTCCTTCAGCGGCTTCTCTGATGCTCTAGGCGTTAGAAAAATGAGTGGATGGCATCATTGGAATAAGGATTTTCTGCTCTACAGATAGCACTCGAATTTTCCAATTCCTCAGCTTGCTGCCCTGGGCAGCAGGTACGACAACGACAGCTACTCGACAACACTTCTCTTTGTGTTGAGCTGCTTTAGTACAGCTCCTAGGCTTGCTGCCTCAACATCAGCTCCTCAGCTCCTCTCTCCTTCTGCCAGCTTCTAGTACCTAAAACTAAAATTAAACTAAAATATTACCTTTCGTCACCAAATTAAAGATATTCGTAAAGTAAAGAATACTGCAAATATTCAAAGCATGAACCTAATTATGCCTTAAATGTACTTAGGAACATCAATAATATGAGATGGAATGCGCTCAAAATATATAACTAATGAACACTTTACACACCCCCAAACTCAAACTATTGCTTGTCCTCAAGCAATGCAAACCTAAACATACTTGCCCTTTGAACTAATTAGAAAGAAAAACATGTTTTAAACTTGATTTATCACCTCAAGGCCGTGTCACTTATCATTAAATTAGTGAAAGGGGAAGAGCATAAATTACGTCAGAAATAAACTACAATGCTAGTGAAGTGTGTGCAGAAACTGTGTACAGGCTGAATCTGAAGAATATTCCAAATTAACAAAGATGTTGTTACGATATATAAGGTTGTTGTCGAGGCAGCACAATTAAGAACAATTATTTAATCATGGCAGTAAGGGCTTGAACTCATCACAACTACTCTCTAGGTCTGAAATTAAGATAGGAGCATACTACAAAACACTGAACCCTTTGAGCAGAGTCATCCCGTGAAGACTTTCATTTATTCATGCTAATTTGTCTGTCACTGCAAAATTGTCAGATTCATGGACTTTGATAGCAGCAGAGTGTCCTTGCACATGATTATTCTAAGAGCCGGTTTTGGGCACCTCTAGGGAAAGACAACATAAAAAAATTTTTTTCCTGTTGTGGCAGTTCTTTATTTTTTTCTGTTTCTGTTTTCTGCCTCGACGGCTACCTGCAACCAGGGTTAGAATTTTGCAAAGAATTCTAAAAATAAAGCAGCCAGTGTTCATCAGATATTCTAACAAATTCAGCAAGTAACAGAAGTGTTTTTTAATTTTTGGCACTAATAGAAAATTCTAAGTTAACTTCATGCTTTACCAAAAGTAAGTTCTTTTTACTTAGTGCGAAAAATTTAAAGTCGGCTATCCTATCATAGGCACAAGTTCTAACAAAATTTTTCATTTGATTATTTTTTAAGGCAAGTACATTATGCAACCTATATGCACTATAATATGCTTAAACAAAATGAGTTATTTCTAGTGAATTATTGTTTTGTGGTTGCTGAGCTTGCTGTTGGGACTGGTTCTGCTGGTAACCTCCCTGCCGGTGTGGTAGATTGGCAGCAGTTTTAGGATTGCTCTAGGAGATGTTTGGATGATTCTTCCAACCAGGGTTGTACATATTCGTGTTGAGCTTGTTGTTCCTCTCGTATCTTCCCATGATTGGCAGATGCAGTACATTAAGAGGAATCGTGACTGCTTCCATTACTGGCGGCTGCTGCTGAACCTCTTCTGATAAGGATGTGTTGGCCATCGTTGCCGTTGTGCAGATGGGAGAATGATTTGATGATGCCACTCTGGGAAGTCTACCACCATGTTGGAAGTAGAGGTGGTAGAATACGATGGGTAGTGCATCGGAGACGGCATCTATCTGCAAAAGGTTGCATTGCAGGCAACTGCGGCTGAGGGTGATCCATTTTGCGGGGACAGCTGCGGCAGCGAGATTAGCGGGATAGAGAGGCAAGGTGGGTCCGTCATCTGGATACTTCTGTAGAAGATAGGCCACAAAAGCCTCTTGGACTTCCCTCATATACTTCATTAAGCTCACCTGTTGTTGTTTGATCTGTTTGTTGTTGTCAATGAGGGTGCACAACCGAGTGAGGACTCAATTGGCTGGGGTAGCTTCAGTACTATTGGGGACAGCTGGTGTAGCTGGCTGGGCGGTAGAGGGCTGGCTGGGGGGTGATGGGCTCTGCCTCCGAGGCCTGCATCATCTGCAGGTGGACTTTCCTGGTCCACCCTTCCTTGGCAGTCATCATCTCATCCTCAGGGTCGGTTGGGATCTTAAAGTTTGCACAAAGGTCGGTGATGAATGACAAGAAGTATAGCCTGCCCTTCATCTTGCAGAAGTAGTTGTGGATCTCCTTACATATAATCTCCCCAACATTGATGGGTCGGTTTAACATGATGTTGTGAATGAGTGCGAGGCACGACCGGTCGACAGTGGAGTTGTGGGAGGTGGGCAGCAGATACCTTTTGATGAAGGTAATCCACAACATTGCCTCGGACATCAGGTGGCAGCGTTGGACAGAGCCGCCATGCTTTCCTGCAAACCACGGCGTGTTGGGCTTGCACAGCTTGGCCTTGAGTCTAGCGTAATCGACAACCTTCAGTGACTGCCTCCACTCCTCGTGAGGGTTGTCGTCCATCTCTAGGCCGTAGAAACTGTTGATGACTGCAGCGTTCAGCTTGACAAGCTCCCCTCGAACATAAACGAACGGAAGCACTGGGCAGGTATGATGGGCATAAAACTCTCTGACCATGGTGATGTTGGCCATCTCCGGCTGTCGTGCGAATATTTCTCATCCCCTTCTGTGGATGATCTCGAACAAGGCAAGCTCTAAGCCAAGGTCCATTGTTTGTTTTGTATAGTGGAAACCTTGCTCCTCCCAAACTGCTTGCTTGGAAAACTGATCTTAATATCTCTTCTCATCTGCCCTGGAGCCAAATCGTTAGAAGGTGGGTTTGGGTGCTGATGTTGAAGCCATGTGTGAGATGGTTGAAATTTAACTAAAACTTAAAAGAAGATAATTAGCTAGAGAGTAGTGGATGCAAGAATAAGATAGCAAGAAGGTGAAAGTAAAGTGAATGGATGAGGTGAGAAAGGTTTAAATAGAGGCTGCCAAGAGATGCCGGGGCGACATTAAATGTCCAACGGTCAAGTTGTCTCTCACAAATTACGAGATTTCTGCCCGTTATTTCAGTAGCCGTTGGAAGCTAGCCGTTAGCGGGCAACTAGCCATTATGCGATGTCTGCGCTGGGCAACTAGCCTTTGGGGGAAAGGTGCTGGCAGGCGGATGTCCTCTATACGTTCTTTCCATGGAAACTTTATCTATGGAGGATCATCTGCTTCAGGACTGCTGTCCGGCTTGGCTGCCGGGGCGGCTGGTGTTGATGCTACCGTGGCAGGTAGTTCTTTCTATGCTGGATGTTTCACTTCTTGCTTTTCCACTCTAGGCTCATTCAATTGTTTCCCACACCTGGTTGATATGGCTTTGCACTCCTTATATGTGGGCTTAGCTGCTGCCTCTATACTGCTGGATGTTGCACCCATTGTTATGCTGCTATAAATCGCAGTGGATTGCCCAAACTGTGTCTCAAGGTTCTTTATCGTAGCCTCTTGGTTGTTCATCCTCATCTCTGTCCTGTCCATAAACAACTCAGTTTTATCATTGAATTTATTAGTGCGAACAATAAATTCACTAGTATTGAACATAAAAGTTTGAAGAGTTACTTCTAGTCAATTATTGTTTTGTGGCTGCTGTTGGAAATGGTTCTGCTGGTAACCTCCCTGCTACTGTTGTGGATTGGCATCAATTTTAGGATTTCTCTAGGAGAAGTTTGGATGATTCTTCCAACCAGGTTCGTACGTATTCATGTTGGGCCCTATGTTCCTCTCGAATCCTCCCATGAAATTGGCAGATGCTATACATTCAGAGGAATCGCGGTTGCCCCCACACTCATCACAAAATGGCTCTATAGCCTTGGCCTCGTAAACTTTCCCAGTGGGTTTCACCATGTTCATTACCAGCTATGTCAGCTTGTCGAGGCAGGCATTGACAGATTCTAAGGCTTCCACCTCGTTTATAGTGGTTGGCCGCCTTACGCCACCTCGGCATGCCGTTGGGTACTTATAGTCATTCTTGGCGGCTTGGTTTAGGATCCGCAGTGCCTCCTCTAGTGGTCTGTCAAGGATGATTCTGTTGGCTGAGGCATCCATCATCATCCTAGTTGGGTAGTTCACCACGGTGTAGAACATTGACACATGTGTCCAAGTCGGGAAACTATGGAGCGAGCAATTGTTCAGCATCTGTTGGTACCGCTCCCATGCTTCATACATTGGCTCATCATCCCCTCTTCGGAAGGTTGTGATCTCGTTTCTCAATCAGTCTTTGACATTTAATGGGCTGAAATGATCCAGGAAATCCTTACACAGCTCTATCCATGTGTTGAATGACCTTGCTGGCTGGTTTTTCAACCACAGCTTTGCCCTATCCTTTAGTGAATAGGGGAATAACCTCAGCCTTAGCACGTCTTGGTGGACTCCGTGTATTTTGAATTCTCTTCATATGTCTATGAATCATCTTAAGTGATGTCGAGCATCTTGTTGAGTGTGCAAAAGTTCTATATTTTACCCCTTATTTAACTCATATTTCTGTTGCATTCAAGCATAATTTATTGCATATAGGTAAAGTTTCGCATATACATCAGAATTAGATAAAATAGCACAGTTGCTACTGATTTTGGCTACTTTTGCAGGTATCTGCTGTGGCAGACTCAGGACAGCGAAGAAGCAGAGCTGGAACACAGGACTGGAGTCAAGAAGTAATATGCTATCGTGGCCACTGCCGTGGCAGCCATGACGACAGCATTGGTGAAGAGAAAAGTGAAGCAGAGCTCGACAGATAGAGGAATTCAAGCCAGTCTGACGTGGACCACTCTTATATTTTTCTGAGCCCTGAGGCAGAATGAAGGCCAAACCCAAAGTCCAAGGAAGAAACCCAAAGCAAGAAATGAGGATGAATTAAAGTCATATACTCAGAAGATTTAATCTCCAATAGAGTTGTACTTTAGTTTAATCTTTTATTCTTGTCATATTAGAAAACTTGGACCCAAGGCCTATATAAAGGCATGTAATTCGACCTAGGGGAGGATATCTCATCTCTAGTCGTCTTCCTCAAAACCCTTGTCATTTTCCCCCTCTCATCATGTTCTAAACTTCCCCTAGGGCTAAGGGTTGATTCTGTAAAGTAGTTGCAAGGATTGTACTGTTTTAGGAATTTTCTGTTCAATGAAATAAAACTTCAAGTTTACTTATTCTAGTTTCAACATCTTGCAAGAATATCGGGAGATCATTGTAAGATTATCTATTTACTTAATATCGGGAGAGTTAAGTATATGAAAGGAGTAAGTACGGGTTCTCCAATTTATGGTTGAACTATCTCGGACCTAGGGATAGGACGAGGTTAAGTGGCTAAGGAAGAATTCAACAACATTGGTGTTCACCCTTCGATTCACGCCGGGAGGTATCATCCAAGAAGTGTTCATCAACAGTACTTGGGCCTAGGGATAGTGTAACACTCCAATTTTGGGCTTGGAAGTTTAGGGTCTGAACTGCACCGGTCTGATTTTCGGTTCGAATATAAAAGGTGGTTTTAGGGAAAGCCTAGTTCGGGATGCATTAAAAATATGGAAAAATATTTGAAAATCCTCTTTTAAAATATATAAGAGAGTGGTGAAATCAATTTTACAAAATAAGGTTTGGAAGTGTGACATTTCGAAATAGTGACTAAAATGTAGTTTTTGAAAAGTTCAGTGGTGACTGTTTTGTAAGGATTGAAACTTTGAATCTTTAAGGAGCTAATTTACCAAAGGAAGGATTTCTCCAGATTTTTCTTAATTTTAATGACTCATTTAATGTTTAATTAATTAATTTTAAAACCATATTTTAGTTTTCATAACTAACTTTTGCTAAAATTTTCCCATTTCATTTTCTCTCAAAATTCCCTCAGCCAAACACATTTCCACGGCAGCTTTAAAACAGTGGATTGTTGATGATAATTGATGTATATTGGCAAGTGATGTGTTGGTTTTAAAGTACTTGAATCGGATATAATTAGCCAGCTATAGGATTGGGTGCACCGTGAATAAAGTCGCCTTGGATGTTGAGGGGTTGTAATGGTACCGTAAACTCCATCCAAGTACACTAACGAGATGTCTAAGATCACAATGGTGGTTAAAAGTCCATGTGTGAAGCTTGTGTTGTGTGTCCCGTGTTCTCGTTAGTGATGTTATACAACTACCGATGAGTGATGTGGAGGGGTTGTAATTGTACCATTAAACTCCATCACGGGTGTTGAGGGGTTGTGATTGTATCGGTAAACACCACCTTGTGTGTTCGGTAGTGTGTATGAAGCGTATGGGACAACGCTTGTAATCCGCGTATCCGATTGTGTTTTATGTTGAAAATGGTTATGGTATCACTTGGAAGCCAATATGACATGTTAATGTTGATGAAGCATGAGATGCTTGTTGTGTATGCATTGTTGCATGAGAAATGATGTTTATGATTTTAAAGGCCTTTGAAAGGTGTTTTATAAAGTGCATTATTGTGTTGTTTCTTTAGAGCATGCCTCACTAAGCAAATGTGCTTATGCTCTCTTTCTTGAACCAATAATGCAGAGAATTGAAGTGCTTTAAGGGCAGCAAAGAGGCTAAGAATCCAAGGGAAGGCTAAGCTCATGTATGGTGACTATTTTTACAACATTATTAGCTTTTGGTATTTGGCAATGGGAACCTAGGTTGTGTTTTTGGGAGATGTTTTGGACTCCCTGAGTTTGGCATGATGCCTATGATGTTGTGGACTTGTAATTGGCCATTTGGTGTTTGCTTTGGTGATTTGGTGCTTGGATGGTTTTCAATACTAGGATGCATGCCTATAGATTTGTGGTTTTTCCTAATTGATGCCTTGAATGTGTTTTGATGATGCAAACATGTACCTAATATGTATGATAAGTTGTTGGCATGATTAGGAGGTCATAGGGATGTGTTTGAGTGGTTAATTGTATGATAAACCAACAAAATCTGCACTTTTTGGGCAGTCCGTATCGGAACGGGCACTACCGTTTCAAAACGGGGACCTGTAATAGCCTTCGCGTATCGAAACGGGTAGAGGGCGTTCCGAAACGGATTTGCCACTGTCAAGCCTTGTTTCAAAACAGGTCTCGAAACGAACCCGCGTTTCGGAACGGTCAACCCCCTTTCCGAAACAGGTGACCGTTGGGCACTGATTTGAATGGTTTAAGGTTTGCAAGCTTTACGTTTTAGTCTTGATTTTTGTATATGCAATTGCTTGAGTTTGAGAGGTCCGTTTAAAGTGAAATTTGACAGGGAAGCATGTAATATGATTAATTTCATATTGGTAACTTAAAAATCAGTTAAGTCCTCTTAATTTCAAAAATTTACATTTTGGTCCTTAAATGTTGTAATTTGTGCAATTGAGCCCCTTAACGTTTTCCGATCGTTGTGCTTTTCAAGTATGTTTTTCTCAAGGCTACGCCTAGGGTTAATATGCATCTAGACAAGGTTAAAAAGAAAAAAAAGGTCGTTAATCAAGGTTGACTTTCGGGTTGACTTTGGTTTTCCCTGTGTAATCTTCGTAGTTCGGGTCAACCGTCTAGGTCGGGCTAAGGGGTTACATATGGTGGTATCAGAGCCAGGTTCTCGAGTAATTGGGAATGGTTATGTGGGTGATATGTGTATGATTGCTTTGTATGCTTTTTGAGTGAAAGTTTGATGTGTGAAATGTAAAGTATGTTGCAATTGTGATTGTATGCTGTGTTGAAGCATGTTAGAGGAACCCATTGCCATATCAAAACTAATGACATGAATTGTTTTTTGGAAAAATGAGCTTGAGTGCTTGGATTACTTACCTTGCTGAGCCTGATTATGTTTATTGCATTTGTGTTAGTGCATTGTTTAGTGAATGGGACCTCGTAGAGAGACGAGGGTTAATACGCGAGCTATGGCTCAGAACGAGAATGAAGAGAATACTGATAATGTATTGGATTTACCTCCTCCTGCTGGTGGTAGACCACCTGGTGGTGGTGGTGCTGGAGGTGATGGAGCTGGTGTTGATGCTGGCGCTGGGGTCGCTGGACCTGAAGCTGGGCAGGGGCAAGCTGCTCCTGACATGACAGTTTTGATACATGCTATCGCTGGAGCCTTCCAGGCGGCAGTAGCGGGGGCTCATGGAGCTGGGCATCAGGGAGATGCTGATGTTAGACTACCTTTGGAACGTTTGCGCAGTCTGGGATGGACTGAGTTCAGAGGTTGTTCTGCTGAAGGTTCTGAATCTTGGTTGGAAAGTACCAAGAGGATACTAGGACAAATGAACTGCAATGATGTACAAAAGTTAGGTTGTGTGGTATCGCTGTTACATGATGATGTGTATACTTGGTGGGCGACCGCTATCTCTGGAATGGAGGAAGTTGATGTGACTTGGACGTTCTTTCTGAACGCGTTCAAGCGGAGGTATCTAGGTGTGCGATACCTGGATGAAAAGAAAAGAGAGTTCATGTCTCTGACACAAGGGAGTATGATAGTGGCTGAGTATGAGATCTAGTTTGTCCGTCTCAGTCAGTATGCACCTGAGATTGTCCCTGATGAGCGGGAGAGGTCTGAGCATTTCCGTTATGGTTTGCTGACGGATGTAAAGACCTATATGCTTGTGGCTGAGTACACTGATTTTGATGTACTGGTTAATAGGGCGAAGGATATTGAGCAGAACCTGGGTTTGTCTTCCAGGAGTGCTGGTTCTGGCTCAGGCAAGCGAACTGCTGAGTATAGTTCCGGTGGAGGACGGAACAAGAGAGGACAAGATAAGAGGTATCAGTCTTCTGCTAGGCGTGGTGGTGGAGGTCATGGTGCGCCTGTTCAGGGGGACAGGGCGAGAGCTGATTAGAACACATGCTGGGCATGTGGATCGCGTGGTCATTTGAGGCGTGACTGTCCTTGAGCAGCGACGGAGGTACATGCTCCTGTTGTTGTAGCTGGTAATTCGTGCTGGAATTGTGGTTCGGCAGACCACATGAGGAGGGAGTGTCCTTTGTTGGCCGGTGGAGGTCAGGGACGTGCTCTTGGAGTTGTTGCACCACAGAGAGGTCGTGGGCGCGGCCGTGGTAACTTCCAGCGTAAAGAGGACAGTGGGAGGAATTTGGCGCATGTGGTGGCTGTCCAACCTGAGGGTGGAGGCCAGGCTCGAGTGTATGCACAGCGAGAGGGGAGGAATGACACGGACGTGATCGCATGTACCCTCACTTTGCAATCCTTATCATTACTTTCCTTGATTGATTCTGGATCTACACACTCATACATATTGCATGAACATGCTCAATTGCTTGGTTTGCCTGTTGTGTCTTTGGATGTTGGTATGCGTGTAACTAGTTCTTTTGGTGAGACCGTTGTGACACGGAAGTTGTATAGAAGATGTCCCTTGGTTGTTCAAGACCATGTTTTTCATGTTGATCTTATGGAATTGCCTTTCTATGGTTTTGATGTAATCCTTGGTATGGATTGGCTTGTTAAACATCGAGCTGTGGTGGATTTTGAGAACAAGCGAGTTTCATTGAAGCTTGCGGATGATTATGAGGTAGTGGTGGTTGGTGAGAATGTGAAGTTTCTTACCAATGTGGTGTCTACATTGGAGACGAGCCGGATGTTGAGGCAAGGTTGTGAAGCCTACCTAGCCTTTGTGATGAATCTTAGCTCGAAAGAGTTGCGAGTGCAAGATATCAGGACTGTGCGAGAGTTTCCTGGTGTGTTTCCAGAGGAGTTGCCTGGATTGCCTCCTAACCGAGAGGTGGAGTTTGGAATTGAGCTGTATGAGAATACAACTCCAGTTTCCATTACTCCTTATCGAATGGCACCTAAGGAGTTGAAAGAGCTGAAGACGCAACTTCAGGAGTTGCTTGATCGTGGTTTCATTCGGCTGCGTGTGTCACCTTAGGGTGCTCCGGTCTTGTTTGTGAAGAAAAAGGACGACACTATGAGAATGTGCATCGATTACCGTAAGCTAAACAAGTCGACTATCAAGAATCGGTATCCATTGCCGAGGATTGATGATCTTTTTGATCAATTTCGGGGTGCGGCTGTGTTCTCTAAAATTGACTTAAGGTCAGGGTATTACCAGTTGAAGGTGAAGGATGTGCCAAAGACAGCCTTCAGAATGAGGTATGGGCATTATGAGTTCCTTGTGATGTCGTTTGGTTTGATGAATGCTCCTGCAGCTTTCATGGACATGATGAATAGAGTGTTCCATGAATATTTGGACAAGTTTATTGTGGTGTTCATCGATGATATCCTCGTGTACTCTCGTACTGAGGAGGAGCATGAAGGGTATTTGAGGATTGTGTTGCAGGTTTTGTTGGAAAATCAGCTTTATGCTAAGTTAAGCAAGTGTGAGTTTTGGCTCAGGGAAGTTGTGTTCCTTGGTCATGTGGTTTCTGCAGAGGGGATTTGTGTTGATCCTCGGAAGATTGAGGCAGTGATGAATTGGAAGCCTCCTAAGTCTGTTCATGAAGTTCGTAGTTTCCTTGGTTTGCAGGATACTACCGGAGGTTCGTGGATGGATTTTCGAAGATTGCTGCACCTTTGAAGAAGTTGTTGCAGAAGGATGTTAAGTATGAGTGGACGGAAGCGAGACAGCATGCTTTTGAGAAGCTGAAGGCAGCTTTGACGCAAGCTCTTATCTTGGTTCAGCCTGAATCAGGGAAAGAGTTTGTGGTGTATAGTGACGTGTCCTACGTTGGTTTGGGATGTGTGTTGATGCAAGAGGGTAAGGTGGTGGATTATGCATCGCGCCAGTTGAAGGTGCATGACCGCAATTATCCTACGCATGACATTGAGTTGGCTGCGGTGGTTTTTGCTTTGAAAATTTGGAGACATTACCTGTATGGTGAGAAGTGTACTGTGTACACGGATCACAAGAGTTTGAAGTATCTGATGTCTCAGAAGGAGTTGAATCTTAGGAAACGACGTTGGGTGGAGTTGCTTAAAGATTACGATCTGACGATAGAGTATCATCTGGGAAAATCTAATGTTGTAGCAGATGCCTTGAGTAGGAAGGTAGCAGTGGAGTTGAGGGCTATGTTTGCCAGTTTGAGCATATCGCGAGATGGTGGTCTTGTGGCGGAATTGCAAGTGAAACCATCCTTGGTTCAGTTGATAAAGGATAAGCAGTTGTTGGATGATTCCTTGGTGCCACATGTTCAGGATATTGCTGAGGATAGGCCCTCGAATTTTTGCTTTAATGATGACAGAGTTTTATGTTTTGGGAGTCGGATAGTAGTGCCCAATGATGCTGAGTTGAGGCGTGCTATTCTGACTGAAGCTCATAGTAGTCCTTTTGCTATGCACCCTGGTAGTACTAAGATGTATTGTGATCTTCGTGATGAGTACTATTGGGTGGGTTTAAAGAAAGATGTTGCTGAGTATGTGAGCAAGTGTATGGTTTGTCAGCGAGTTAAAGTTGAGCATCAGTTTCCTTCTGGGTTGTTGCAACCGTTGAGGATTCCTGAGTGGAAATGGGAAAGGATTACCATGGACTTTGTGTCTGGTTTGCCTTTGTCGCCATCGAAGAAGAATTCGGTGTGGGTGATTGTGGATCGCCTGACGAAGTGTGCGCATTTCTTGCCTGTGCATACTACGTACACTTTGGACAAGCTTGCATAAGTGTACATTGCCGAGATTGTGCGGCTGCATGGTGTGCCAAAGTCGATTGTGTCGGATAGAGATCCGAAGTTTACATCGCGCTTCTGGGAGTGTTTACACCTAGCTTTGGGTACACGGCTGAATTTCAGTACTTCTTATCATCCACAGTCGGATGGACAGTCTGAGTGTGTTATCCAAGTGCTGGAGGATATGTTGAGGTGCTGTGTGATTGAGTTTCAGGGCTCTTGGGAGAGGCATTTGCCGTTGGTGGAGTTTGCTTATAACAATAGCTACCAAGCAAGTATTCAAATGGCACCTTATGAAGCCTTGTACGGAAGGAAGTGTAGGACTCCTCTTTGTTGGCTGAAACAGGCCAGAAGTTGGTTTCAATGCCAGCTTTGTTGAAAGGAACCACCGAGAAGGTGAAGCTCCTTTTTGAGCGCTTGAAGGCAGCTTCTGATCGACAGAAGTCTTACGTGGATTTAAAGCGTAAGGAGGTTGAGTATGCGGTTGGTGACTGTGTGTTTTTGAAAGTTTCGCCTTGGAAAAAGGTGATGAGGTTTGGTCGAAAGGGTAAGTTGAGCCCTAGATACATTGGACCATATGAGGTGATTACACGTGTGGGTCCTGTTGCATACAAGCTAAGGTTACCGCAAGAGTTGGAAAAGATTCATGATGTGTTTCATGTCTCTATGCTTCGGAGGTATAGATCTGATCCTTCACATGTTATGCCTGTGGAGGAAGTGGAGTTGAATCCATACTTGACCTATGATGAGGAGCCGGTGGAAATTCTGGATTGAGACAGTAAAGTTCTTCGAGGCAAGAACATTGATTTGGTAAAGGTTTTGTGGAAGCATCGTGGTGTTGAGGAAGCCACGTGGGAACGGAAGGATGTCATGTTGAAGTAGTTTTCGTACCTTTTTCCTCCAGGTAAATTTCGAGGACGAAATTTCTTAAGGGGGGAGAGTTGTAACACCCCAATTTTGGCTTGGAAGTTTAGGGTCTGAACTGGACCGGTCTGCTTTTCGGTTCGAATATAAAAGGTGGTTTTAGGGAAAGCCTAGTTCGGGATGCATTAAAAATATGGAAAAATATCTAAAAATCCTCTTTTAATATATATAAGAGAGTGGTGAAATGAATTTTACAAAATAAGGTTTGGAAGTGTGACATTTCGAAAAAGTGACTAAAATGTAATTTTTGAAAAGTTTAGTGGTGACTGTTTTGTAAGGATTGAAACTTTGAATCTTTAAGGAGCTAATTTACCCAAGGAAGGATTTCTCCATATTTTTCTTAATTTTAATGACTCATTTAAAGTTTAATTAATTAAAAGAAAAGAGAGAAAACCATATTTTAGTTTTCATAACTAACTTTTGCTAAAATTTTCCCATTTCATTTTCTCTCAAAATTCCCTCAGCCAAACACATTTCCACGGCAGCTTTTCTTTTGATTTTCACTCTAAATGATGAGGTTTCAATCATTAATTGGTTCCTAAGCTTTTCTACATCAAATCCTCTTCATTTGCTTATTGGATTTTCAAGGATTTTGGCTCTAAACAAGGAGAAATCTACATTTAGAGGTAAGGATGTTCTTCTCCTCTAAATACTCAGTTCTTTACTGAAATTCCCAAGTTCTCAATCCTTAAATTAAGTTTTATAAAAGGTTTTAATGTTGTGATCTTGATTTTGGCTTAAAACTCAAGATTTGGATTAAATCTTGAAGAAATTCGTGGTGAATGTTTGGGCTCTGTTTTGAGATGTCTTTTTAATGTATTTTGGATGTTAAATGATGTGTAATTGAGTTTTAATGAGTGCAATCCCGAATAGGTTGATTTTCCTAAGTTTTTACTTGTGAAAATGGTGGTTTTTGGGGTGATCTAGGTGATCTGTTATAGCTGGAGGTATAAAGACGAGTTTAGATCCTTTTTGGATGTTAATTGATGTTTAAGAATATTTAGAAGTGATGGATCTTGGCTGGGTAATGTTGTGGATGAGTTTGGTAGTGATTTCAGTTGTGTTTGGTAGCCGAAATGTTAGATTTGTTGAGAGCAGCGAGTTTAGGTGTTGTGGCTGAAGATTTTAATGCATGATGATGCATTAATCCTCTACTTTGATGTGTTTAAAATAGGGGAGACATCTTCGGATCCTTGTGGTGTTGATCCGGAGGCTTGAATGGCGTTTCGGCAAGCTTGCGAAACGGAATTGGTGAGTGAAGTTTGGTTTTCAGCTTAGAAACCAATGTTTGAAGGTTTTGGGAGCTTAGTTTAAGTCTAAGCAACTTAACTAAGCTCAAGAGTAAGTTTTCGGTGAAACTCTCTCTTTGATGAACCATGAGATGGTTGGATGCAATGTGTTTAATTTGCATGTTTAAATTCTGTTTTGAAAGCATGTTTTAGCATGATTAATGCTGGTTTTGAAAGCCATATGTTGAAGGATGCTCAAGGTAAGAGATCCTTGGTTTGACATTGATAAAGGTGGTTTTGATGCATAGTGATGCATGATGGTTTAATGGCTTTGATTAATGCTTTAAAACAGTGGATTGTTGATGATAATTGATGTATATTGGAAAGTGATGTGTTGGTTTTAAAGTACTTGAATCGGATATAGTTAGCCGGCTATAGGATTGGGTGCACCGTGAATAAAGTCGCCTTGGATGTTGAGGGTTGTAATGGTACCGTAAACTCCATCCAAGTACACTAACGAGATGTCTAAGATCACAATGGTGGTTAAAAGTCCATGTGTGAATCTCGTGTTGTGTGTCCCGTGTTCTCGTTAGTGATGTTATACAACTACCGATGAGTGATGTGGAGGGGTTGTAATTGTACCGTTAAACTCCATCACGGGTGTTGAGGGGTTGTGATTGTACCGGTAAACTCCACCTTGTGTGTTCGGTAGTGTGTATGAAGCGTATGGGACAATGCTTGTAATCCGAGTATCCGATTGTGTTTTATGTTGAAAATGGTTATGGTGTCACTTGGAAGCCAATATGACATGTTAATGTTGATGAAGCATGAGATGCTTGTTGTGTATGCATTGTTGCATGAGAAATGATGTTTATGATTTTAAAGGCCTTTGAAAGGTGTTTTATAAAGTGCATTATTGTGTTGTTTCTTTAGAGCATGCGTCACTAAGCAAATGTGCTTACGCTCTCATTCTTGAACCAATAATGCAGAGAATTGAAGTGCTTTAAGGGCAGCAAGGAGGCTAAGAATCCAAGGGAAGGCTAAGCTCATGTATGGTGACTATTTTTACAACATTATTAGCTTTTGGTATTTGGCAATGGGAACCTAGGTTATGTTTTTGGGAGATGTTTTGGACTCCCTGAGTTTGGCATGATGCCTATGATGTTGTGGACTCGTAATTGGCCATTTGGTGTTTGCTTTGGTGATTTGGTGCTTGGATGGTTTTCAATACTAGGATGCATGCCTATAGATTTGTGGTTTTTCCTAATTGATGCCTTGAATGTGTTTTGATGATGCAAACATGTACCTAATATGTATGATAAGTTGTTGGCATGATTAGGAGGTCATATGGATGTGTTTGAGTGGTTAATTGTATGATAAACCAGCAAAATCTGCACTTTCTAGGCAGTCCGTATCGAAACGGGCACTGCCGTTTCGAAACGGGGGCCTGTAATGGCCTACGCGTATCGAAACGGGTAGAGGGCGTTCCGAAACGGATTTGCCACTGTCAAGCCCTGTTTCGAAACAGGTTTCGAAACGAACCCGCATTTCGGAACGGTCAACCCCCGTTCCGAAACAGGTAACCATTGGGCACTGATTTGAACGGTTTAAGGTTTGCAAGCTTTACGTTTTAGTCCTGATTTTTGTATATGCAATTGCTTGAGTTTGAGAGGTTCGTTTAAAGTGAAATTTGACAGGGAAGCATGTAATATGATTAATTTCATATTGGTAACTTAAAAATCAGTTAAGTTCTCTTAATTTCCAGAATTTACATTTTGGTCCCTAAATGTTGTAATTTGTGCAATTGAGTCCCTTAACGTTTTCCGATCGTTGTGCTTTTCAAGTATGTTTTTCTCAAGGCTACGCCTAGGGTTAATATGCATCTAGACAAGGTTAAAAATAAAAAAGGGTCGTTAATCAAGGTTGACTTTCGGGTTGACTTTGGTTTTCCCCGTGTAATCTTCGTAGTTCGGGTCAACTGTCTAGGTCGGGCTAAGGGGGTTACAGATAGGACAAGTAATAGCAGGGATTCTTGCCAAGCTTGAAGTACAGAGTTGTGTGATCGCTGCCGCGACAACCACAGACTTCTGCCGCGACAGGTGCTGCCGCGACAGGGAGGACGACAGAACAAGAGTTTCTTTTCAGTGCAACACCTGCACTACCGAGCAATTCAATACCGGCCTATCTCTTAACCATGAATCTTTATTCTTTTATATTAATCATCCTCCAATATTTTTTTCCAAATAATCTAAACTCTTTCTTTCTCTTGTGCAGCAATTCAAGGATAAAGCTATTTCCAGTCCCTGTGGATTCGACATCTGATACTTCGAGTATCACTTTACTACTTGCGTCGTGTACACTTGATAGCAAGAAACGATTATCTTGAGGAACAGTTAGAAGCAATGCAAAACGGGGTAAATAATAATAACCCGAGGAATCCTGAAGATCCTCCCCTAGATGACCGGAACGGACGGCCTGCCGCTGCCGAGGTTGCGTGACAGTCCTGACGTGGCTACATGATCAATGATCATGTGGAACTGGAGACGACCCTGCCAGATTTGGAAGCTGAGAATTTCAAGCTGAAAACTGTTATGTTCAGCATGATAAATTTCGCTGGCTAATTTAGTGGTGTTGCAACAGAGGATGCCCGAGAACATATGAAAACGTTCCAAGAAATATGTGGATCGTTTCGATTACCAGGAATAAATCCGGAAATACTGAGGCTCCGGTTATTTCCTCATTCACTGAGAGACAGAGCTAAAACTTGGTGGAGTAAACTAACACCGGGTTCAATACGAACTTGGGCAGATCTCTCTCGTGAATTTTTATCTCGTTTTAATCCTTCTCACTTATCTGAGCGATTGCGTAATGAAATTTCTACTTTTCAACAGGAAGATGACGAGCCAATACACACACTCGTATGAGAATAGATTCAGCAGCAAATGGACTGTTGTTGGATAAGATCCTGACGAAGCCATGGTAGTGTTGAAAAACTTAGCAAAGAATGACGAGCAATTCCCTACAGCAAGGAGAGGTAAACGAAGGATAGCTGTAAAAGATTATGAAGCCGACAATTCCCTTAAGACATAGGTTGCATACCTCACAAAGGCAGTGGAAAATCTGTTGAAAAAAGATTCTAAACCTATATATTCTGCAGAAGATGTATGTGAAACTTGCAGTGGGAACCACAGTTCGGAAGACTGTCCGTTACAGCTAGAAGAAGGGATGTATGTTGGAAACTACAACAAGCCGAGGAATTACGACTCCAACAATTATAATCCCAACTAGAGGAAAGATCCCAAGTTCTCTTGGAGCAATCCAAACAACGCACTTAATCCTCAGATGCAGAACAACCAAAACCAAGGGGCACCAAGAATCTTGTCACGACAGCAACCACAGCAGCAGCTACAACAGCAGCCGGTAACCGCACCTAGTATACTGGAACAAACTTTGGCTACATTCATGTCACAGACAAGAGCTTACATGGCAAACATGGATCACTTTGTCAAGAAAACTGAGTCATTCATGGACAATACAGAGATGAGAATGACTAACCACGAGGCTACACTGAAATCACTGGAGATAC
Organism: Hibiscus trionum; assembly: GCA_030270665.1. Taxonomy (NCBI): domain Eukaryota; kingdom Viridiplantae; phylum Streptophyta; class Magnoliopsida; order Malvales; family Malvaceae; genus Hibiscus; species Hibiscus trionum. Next base: position 14,016,755 of record BSYR01000004.1, on the reverse strand, counting down.
AGATGGGCCAGGTTTCCTAGCATATTAAGCCAAGGCAAAACGGAGGATTCCCTAGTGATACTGAAGTCGCTAGAAAACCCACACATGAGTAGTGTAAAGCAATTACAACTAGGAGTGGGAAACAACTGCAAGGGCTGGAGATGAAAACCATATCGATTGAGGAACCGACCCTAGATACACCTGCCGCGAACACTGCCCCGGCAGAACAAGAGCAACCTGCTGCCAACATACCTGTCACGGCAGCAGACGGGATAGAGGAGCAAGAAAAGAATGGTGAAGAACCTAAGCCTCCTCAGATCCGAATACCATGTGAAAGACGTCTAGAAGATTACCGTTCTCCACCTCCTTTTCCACAGCGGTTACAAAAGCAGAAACATGAGTACCAGCTCAAAAAGATTTACGATATTTTTAAGCAGGTGCACATCAATATACCGCTGTTAGAGGCCATCAAGCAGATGTCCGGTTATGCAAAATTTCTCAAGGATGCTATGTCAAAAAGGTCCAGACTTGGGGAATTCGAAACGGTAAAAATGATAGAGGGATGCATGACTATCTTGCACAGGCATCCAGCCTAGAAAAAGAAGGATCCTAGGAGCTTCATCATACCGTGCATAATTGGTGACAAATTCGTGGGTAAGGCACTTTGTGATCTAGGTGGTAGCATAAATTTAATGCCAAAATCTGTGTTTCAGAAATTAGGTATTGGACGAGCACAGCCCATGACAGTCATGCTGCAGCTGGCAGATCGCTCATACGTACAACCAGAAGAGAAGATCGAAGATATTATGGTAAGAGTGGATAAGTTTATTTTTCCTGCTGACTTTCTTGTGTTAGACTGTGAAGCAGATGAGAACGCACCAATCATCCTGGGGCGTCCCTTTTTAGCCACAGGCAGATCTCTAATTGATGTAGAAAAAGGATAACTGACAACTAGAGTAAATGATCAAGAAATTAAGCTCAATTTTCTCCAAGCAATCAAACATGCTGATGCAAGAGAAGAATGCAAGGCCATCACTGAAGTAATCCTTTACCAACCCTGCATCAGGTCGAGCTGCCATGACATAAAATTTGGTCACTGCCACAGTAGTCATATGGAAGACTGTCACGGCAGCAATGACGAATATGACTCCTCTGATTCAGACATATCTGACACTGAAGGTCATGAGGAGGTAAATTGGATAGGAAATCGTCCAGGTAAGTTATTTGAGCCCCTAAACTATACCTCGAATGAACACATAATCCAAAAGCCTTCAGTTGAAGAACAACATGTTTTAGATCTTAAGCCCCTTTCAAGGCAGCTTAAATATATTTTTCTTGGTTTAAATGATATGTTGCACGTAATCATCTCTACCAAGTTAATGCAGAAACATGAACAACAGTTAATTGGAATGCTGCAGCAGCATAAGAAGGCTATTGGATGGACGATAGCTGATATCCAAGGCATCAGTCCGGCATTATGTATGCACAAAATTCTCCTAGAAGATGATCATAAGCCGACCATTGATGCTCAGAGACGCTTAAACGATGCTATGTGAGAAGTGGTGCGAAAAGAGATTATCAAATGGCTTGACGCTGGAATCATTTATTCCATCTCGGATAGTAAGTGGGTGAGCCCAGTGCATTGTGTTCCTAAAAAAGGAGGAATAAATGTGGTGAGCAACGAAGAAAACGAACTAATCCCAACCAGGACTCTGACCAGTTGGAGGGTTTGTATGGATTACCGGAAGCTTAACAAGGCTACCCGGAAAGACCATTTCCCCTACCTTTTATTGATCAAATGCTTGATAGATTAGTAGGGAAACCTTATTATTTTTTTCTTGATGGTTACTCAGGTTACAATCAGATAGCCATTGCACCGGAGGATCAAGAGAAAACTACCTTCACATGCCCATACGACACCTATGCTTTTCGGAGAATGCCATTTGGACTCTACAATGCACCAACAACTTTCCAAAGGTGCATGATGGCGATATTCTCTGACATGGTACAGAACTTCCTGGAAATTTTCATGGATGATATTTCCGTCTTTGGAGACAGTTTTGAGGTTTGTTTGGGCAACCAATGCAACCCTCGAGTTTGGGGGTGGCATCCCTCCGGTAATGAAGTGTTATTTGTGTCTTAAAATTGTGTCTAAGTGTTAGTTATTATTTAGTTTATTTTTGTCAAAAAAAATTATCATTTGGCTTAAATCTTTTAACTGAACTTACCTGCCGCGACATACTCTATCGTGGCAGTGCCTTTAGGATGTTTTTAGGAATAGTTTAGAGCCTTACTATAGTTCTGATCTTTAAACACTCTTTGTGACTCTTATGATGTCTAGACTTCTACTGGTAAACTAGAGTAGGAAAGCTTAAACACTTGAAGCTGCCCCTAGAGGTGCCTAACACTAGCTCTGGAAAAGAAAATAAGAAAAGGAAAACTTAGACTCAATACCCCTAGAGGTGCCTAAAACCGACTCTAGGAAGTTAGCTAGAGGTGCCCAAAAATAGGCTTTAGTCAACTTACATTAAGAAAAACATCGTGTCTAATTTAGAAAAAAACTAAAGGGGCCTAAGAATTGCCTCCAAGAAAAGAAAATTTAGCATAAAAGTTCAAGTAAGTAGCTTAATTATTCTAGTAAACTAAAAGAGTCTAGGCACATCGTTGTTCACAAAACATGCACACACTACACGAGACCTATAGCATGGTTCCGAATAAATCCAAAAACATTCGACAAGGTAGTGCTCGTGATAGAGCATGTGTGGTCGGTAATGGAAAGTTAACTGAATTAAGCCAAACAAAAAAAATTTAATTTTAGTTAGGTCATAATTGCTTGAGGGCAAGCAAGAACTTGAGTTTGGGGGTGTGTTGAGTGTGCAAAAGTTCTACATTTTACCCCATATTTCTGCTGCATTCAAGCATAATTCATTTCATTTAGGTAAAGTTTCGCATATACATCACAATTAGATAAAATAGCACAATTACTACTGATTTTGGCTAATTTTGCAGGTATCTGTTATGGCAGACTCAGGACAGCGAAGGAACAGAGCTGGAACACATGACTAGAGTCAAGAAGTAAGATGCTGTCGTGGCCACTGCCGTGGCAGCCATGACGACAGCATTGGTGAAGGGAAAAGTGAAACGGAACTCGACAAATAGAGGAATTCAAGCCAGTCTATCGTGGACCACTCCTATATTTTTTTGAGCCTTGAGGCAGAATGAAGGCCAAGCCCAAATTCCAAGGAAGAAACCCAAAGCAAGAAATGAGGACGAATTAAAGTCATATACTCAGAAGATTTAATCTCCAATAGAGTTGTACTTTAGTTTAAACTTTTATTCTTGTCATATTAGAAAACTTGGACCCAAGGCCTATATAATGGCATGTAATTCGACCTAGGGGAGGATATCTTATCTTTAGCCGTCTTCCCCAAAACCCTTGTCGTTTTCCCCCTCTCATCATGTTCTAAACTTCCCCTAGGGATAAAGGTTTATTCTGTAAAGTAGTTGCAAGGATTGTACTGTTTTAGGAAATTTCTATTCAATGAAATAAAACTTCAAGTTTACTTATTTCGGTTTCAACATCTTGCAAGAGTATAGGGAGAGCATTGTAAGATTATCTATTTACTTAATATCGGGAGAGTTAAGTATATGAAATGAGTAAGTACGGGTTCTCCAGTTTATGGTTGAACTATCTCGGACCTAGGGATAGGACGAGGTTAAGTGGCTAAGGAAGAATTCAACAACATTGGTGTTCACCCTTCGATTCACGCCGGGAGGTATCATCCAACAAGTGTTCATCAACAGTACTTGGGCATAGGGATAGGACAAGTCATAGTAGGGATTCTTGCCAAGCTTGAAGTACATAGTTGTGTGATCGCTGCCGCGACAACAACAGTCTTCTACTGCGACATGTGCTTCCGCGACAGGGACGACGATAGAACAAGAGTTTCTTTTCAGTACAACACCTGCACTACCGAGCAATTCAATAACGGCCTATCTCTTAACCCTGAATCTTTATTCTTTTATATTCATCATCCTCCAATATTATTTTCCAAACAATCTAAACTCTTTCTCTCTTGTGCAGCAATTCAAGGATAAAGCTATTTCCAGTCCATGTGGATTCGACATTCGATACTTCGAGTATCACTTTACTACTTGCGTCGTATACACTTGCACTATATTATGATAGGACTTTTCACACGCAACACATCTTCTGTTGCAGTCCCTCCAAATTGCCCCAATGTGTTGATCATATTGAACATCACGGGCTTCAGCTCAAAGTGATCCGCCTCAATCTCAAGTTCTGTCACTGTCGGATCGAACCCTCTGAAGTCATGTTCCAAGTAATCCCTGGTGGTTCGAACGTATTGTGGCTGCCTAGGCGGAATAGGGGGCGACAGCCTTGGTGGAACTTGATGTTCTTCGGTCGGCGGGTCTTACTGTCTGTCCCTGCCGTTCGGAGCATTGTTGGCAGGGTTGTCATTTTCCATGTTTACCTCTTCTTTTCTTTCTTCTTTAGCTTTCCCTAGGGCTGTTCTGATTCCCATTTTGAGTTCTCTTGCTCTTCGTTCTATATCGTCGTAATAAACGATTTCTCCTTTTTTATTTGCCCTCGTCTTCCACTAGCAAAGGAAAATGTAAAAAAATTTCCATTAAAAATAAAAATAATAAAAAACTAAAAACTAAATGCAAATAAATAAAGGTGCATAAATTTAAAAATGATTTTCCCTATTACCAATCCCCGACAACGGCGCTAAAAACTTGTAGAGCGCTTTAGTGTTCTCTAAATATGAGCGCAAGTGCACACTCCTATCAAGTAATAATATAAAAGATATCGTCTCCCACAGGGACTCGACAGCTTAACTCGATTCGTTATTCCTGCATAAGAAAAGTGAATTGCACAAATAAGTTGGTTGTTTAAGAAGAAAATAAAATAAAACTCAAGTAAATAAAAGGGAAGAAATCATATTGACAGAATGGGCAGGGTTATGTTGCTGCTTAGTGTGAAACTACGTTGAATAGGACAAGTTGTTTTGCGCTACCAGACTCTTCTGCCTCGGAGGGGGATGGCATATAGGCTGCTGAGACGCTCTTGCTGCCTTGGAAGGGGAATGGATTTGTGTCTCAGCGACAAACTCGACAGAACAACAAAGCTCGATAGAACGCTTCGAAAGTGATTCTGCTTATGTCTAAGTCAGAGTGTTGTTGATGCCCATTGCATATAATACCAGTCGCGACGTGAATCGTGCAAAGACAGCAATGTTAAATCGTCCTCTTTTGGCCTCTTTAAACCCTAACCTATGTCTAGGCCAGATTGATCACATTGTCTATAGATGAGATCGTACTTACTCCGTTCGTGAGTTTGACTTTCTCGATACCGAAAAAATGGATAGTAATCAACTAATCTTTCTCTTTAATTGAAAACTATGAAGAACATGGAATAAGCAAACCTTGAAGCTTTATTGCAAAAACAAACTTAAAATTCTAAAAAATTGTTCTCACACTAATTACAACATAACCCAAACACAAATAGAATTTTAGAACATAATGGCGGCAAGAAAACCTAAACTATGCCTAAGGAAAAACCTCTGTTGTCTTGAAGTACAATTACAATGAGTATATATAGGCATTAGCTAGGTCTAGTCCTTCTTGGAGTAGAAGTCTTCGACGTAGCTTTTTGCATTAAATAAACTCTAAATGCTGACTTCTTTGAGTTGAATGTGGACTTAATCATGTTGCCTTGCTTCGTAAGTAAGCTCGAGTTCCTCCTTCGGTGGCTCTACCTACTGCTATAGTCATTAGAAAATTGAATGGACATCATCGTTAAGATCAGGATTTTCTGCTCTACAGACCGCACTCCAGTTCTCCAATTCCTCAGTTTGTTGTCTTGGACGGCAGGTAGGGCGGTGACAGCTACTCTACAGCTGCTATCTCTATTTGGAATTGCTTTAGTACATCTCCTCAGTTTGCTGCCTCAACATCATGTCCTTAGCTCCTCTCGCATTTTGTGAGCCTCTAGTACCTAAAACTAAACTAAAACAATACATTTTCCTTACCAAATAATAGAAAATCAATACAGAGCATGGTAGAGTAAAGAATACTGTCAAATGCACTGCATGAACCTAATTATGCCTCAAATGTACTCAAAAACAGCAATAATATGATATGGAATGTGCATGAAATATAGAACTTATGGACAGTTTACACTCCTTTTCTTCTAACTTGGCGGAGATGATGTGCTGCTTTCTCTTCCTGGTTGCCACCTCCATTGGTTTTTGCCGAAGGGTCCTCTGTTGTCATGGGTAACGCTGTTTCTTCCGTCTACTACTCAACCTCGTTGGACGAAGAGGTGTCTACCACCGTTTCTGCTGTACATAATGGAGATAAATGTTGTTGATGCCTCTCGGGAGTGTTTGCCACCGAGTTAGAAGCGGAGGTGGCGGAGTAGGATGGATAGTGCGTCGGAGACGACATCTGGTGGTGAAAGGCGGCTTGGTGGGCAACTGCATCTAATGGTGTGGTCTCTTTGGGATTAGCTGCAGCGGCTAAGTCTTCAGGGAAGGTGGGCAATAAAGGGTCGTCATTGGGGAATTTCTATAGAAGGTAAGCCAAAAAGGCCTCTTGTACCTCCCACACGTATTTCATAAACGTCAATTGATGTCTCTCTATCCGTTTGTTGCTTTCTATCAAAGTGTGGAGCAGGGCAATGACGTCTGGGTTCGGGGCGGCTTCAGTACTACTTGGGGTTGCCGGTGTAGCTGGCTAGGCGGCGGAGGGCTGGGATGGTGTGATCTGCTCCATTTCTGGTGCATGCATCATCTGGAGGCAGACCTTTCTGGTCTAGCCCTCTTTGGCAGATGTCATCTAGTCGTTTGGATCTGACTGGACGATGAAAATGGCATACAAGCCCATAATGAGAGATGGGAAGTAAAGTTAGCCCTTTGTTTTCCGGAATCAAATGTGGATCTCCTTGCAGATTATTTCCGCAACGTTGATCGGTTTGTTCATCATGGTGGAGTGAATGAGAGCGAGACGCGACCGATCCATGGTGGAATTATGAGAGGTGGGCAGCAGACGTTGTTTGACGAATATGTTCCATCACATCGACTCCGGCAGTAATCGACAGCGTTGTACAGAGCCGCCATTTTTCCCGCCAACCAAGGGGTATTGGGTTAGCACAGACAGGCCTTGATTCTGTCATAGTCGGCAACCGTCAGTGACTGCATCAATTCTTCGTGAGGTTGTCATCCATCTCTAATCCATAAAATCTCTTGATGATGACAACATTTAACTTGATAGGCTCTCCTCAGACAAAAATGAAGGGTAGCTCTGGGTGAGGGTGGTAGGCATAAAATTCTCTGATCATCATGATGTTTGCCACCTCCGGCTGTCGTGCGAATATCTTTGACCCTTGCTGTAGATTTTCTTGAATAGGGTGGGCTCAAGGACAAGATCCCTTGTCTGTTGTGAATAGTGGAACCCTTGTTCCTCCCATATGGCTTGCTTTGCGAACTGGGTTTTGTGCTGCTTTGCATCTTCAATGGAGAAGAAACGTTGGAAGGTGGGTTTGGATTGTGATGATGATGCCATGTGTGAGACAATTTCTTTGTAATCTGAAACTAAACGAAGATAATGTGAAAGAGAGCAGTTTCTTGGTGCCGAGAGGTGACATGGCGGCATTAAATTCCCAATGGGAAAATTGCTTCAGGCACGTTACGAGTTTTCTGCCCATTACTTCGGTATATGTTGGTAGTCAACTAGCCGTTACACGATTTCTGCGCTAGGCGGCCCCAGCTGTCTTGGCGGGTTGGTGGGTTGGCTCCTTGTTGGTCTGTCTCTTTTATCCTGCTTCTTTATTCCTAAACCTAAAAATAAAATAATAAACTCAATAAAGAAATAAATATACTTAAATAAAAATGAGGAAAATAAATCGCAATTAAATTAATATATAATCCTAAAACATAAAAATAAAAAGAAAGAAATTAAAAATAAATTAAGTTATGTTGGGAGTGCATTGAGGTGCATCTCCTAGACATAACCACTTCATGAGGTAGTTTTCGCTTTTCTCCCTCATGGGGTCCTCTTGTTTCTTGGGGTCCTGCATTCTGCCTTGCTACCTACCTGGGCGGCTACTGTCGTTCCATGTTTCAGTGCTGATTTCGAAAGCCTAAGTGTCTGGGCATCCTTCTTTTTCCCTTATTGAGGGTTGTAAAACATTTAGTTTTATGCTTTGGCTGTCCACCCTCATGATCAGCTCCCCAAGCTCCACATCAATTAGCGTTCTACCCGTGGCTAGAAACGGTTGCCCAAGTATGATGGGGGCATTCTCGTCGGCCTCACAGTCTAGGATGAGGAAGTCTGTTGGGAAAATAAAGATGCCCACGTGAACCAGGATGTCTTCGACTTTGCCCTCCGGTTTTACAAATTAATGGTCTGTTAGTTTCAACATGATGGATGTGGGTTTGGCTTGCCCAATACCTAACTTGTCGAAGAACGCCTTTGGCATCCGGTTAATGCTGGCTCCTAAATCGCATAGGGCTCTCATGGCATGGTTGCTGCCAATTCTACATGGAACAACGAAGCTACCTGGATTTGTTCTTTTAGCCGGTAGCTTATAGTGCAAAATAGCCATGCACTCCTCTGTCAAAGCTAAAGTTTCAAACTCCCCAATTCTTTTCCTCTTAGAAACCATGTCCTTCAGATATTTCGCGTAATTGGGCATGTTCTGGATGGCTTCCACGAGAGAGATGTTAATGTGCATCTGTTTTAGAATATTTGAGGGAAAGGTGGCGGCAGACGAATGTCATGAATGCGTTCCTTGCATGGAAATTTAATATGTGGCGACTCAGGATCATCCACTTTATGGCTGCTGCCAGTCTCATCTACCGGGACGGTTGGTTTTTATGGTGTCGCGACAGGCTGTTCTATTTGATGGTCTATTTGTTGTTCAGTTATGGGGTCATCCAGTTGTTTCCCACTTCTGGTTAATATGGCTTTACATTGTTCATAAGTGGGTTTGGTTCCTACCTCTGTGCTGCTAGATGATGCACCCATTGTCATGTTGCTTATGATCTCCATGAATTGCCCAAACTAGGTCTCCAGGTTCTTTATTGCAACCTCCTGATTGTTCATCCTCATCTCAGTCATGTCTATAAACGGGTCAGTTTTATCAATAAATTTATTTGTACGAACAATAAAATCACTAGTTCAAGACATAAAAGTATGTAAAGTAGTTTCGAGTGAGTCATTGTTCGTATTTTGTTGCTGGTAGGCGGTTGTCTTGACAGGTTCTGTTGGTATCCTCCTGGTTGCTGAGTTGGATTTGAAGCTGTGTTTGGATTACTCTAGGAGAAGTTCGGATGCTGCTTCCATGCTGGGTTGTATGTGTTTGTGTTGGGCCTGCTATTCGTTTCATACGTTCCCGTGAAATGGCAGATTCACTACACTTAGAGGAATCGTAGTTTCCCTCACACTCATCACAAAAAGGCTCCACAGCCTTGGCCTCATTTGTCTTTCCTTTGGCCATAATCATCACCAGCTCTGTCAGCTTGTCCAGGCGGACATTAACAGATTCAGTGGACTCTACTTCATTCACAACAGCTGGCCGCCTCATGCTGCCGCAGCGGGCTGTAGGGAACTTGTAGTCGTTCTTAGAGATTTTGTTCAGAATCTGTAGTGCCTCCTCAAGTGGTCTGTCCAGGATGATTCCATTAGCTGAGGCGTCGAGCATCATTCGTGTCGTTTGATTTACTCTATTATAAAACATTGACACCTGAGTCTAGGATGGGAAACCATGAAGCAGGCAGTTGTTTAGCATTTGTTGGTACCTCTCCCAAGCTTCATACATTTTTTCGTCATCCCCTTGGCGGAAGGCTGTGATCTCGTTTCTCAACCTGTTTGTGACGTTTGAAGGACTGAAACGATCTAAGAAATCCTTGCACAACTTCGTCCAAGTATTGAATGATTCTGCCGGTTGGTTGTTCAGCCATTTATTTGCCCTATCCCTCAGTGAATAGGGAAATAATCTCAGCTTCAGTACGTCTTGATGGACTACATGTATCTTGAAAGCTCTGCATATGTCTAGGAATCCTCTCAAGTGCTGCCAAGCATCTTCTGTGGCAATTCCTCCAAATTTCCCCAAGGTGTTGATCATGTTGAGCATCACGGGCTTTAACACAAAGTGATCCGCTTCAATTTCAGGCTCGGTCACAGTTGGATCAAACCCTCTGAGATCGTGCTCCAAATAGTCCCTGGTGGTGCACACATATTGTGGTTGCATAGGTGGAATTAGCTGCTATCTGGATGGCGGATCTTGCTACCCATCCTTGCCGTTTCGAGCATCGTTGGCAGGGTTGTCGTCTTGGCCGTTAACCATGGCTACCTCTACCTTTCCTTCTTCTTTGGCTTTCCCGAGGGCTTCTCTTGCTTCTTTCTTAAGTTCTCTTGCTCTTTGTTTGATCACGTTGTAAAGTGCATATTAATCCTATATTTTGTACACATTCAATCTCATTTTATTGTTGTTTTCAAGTGCACTTCAGGCATAATTAGGTCATGCATTGCATAAATACAATATTCTTTATTTTGCCATGCTTTTATTGAATATTTGTTATTTGGTGAAGTAAAGATGTTGTTTTAGTGTAGATTAGTTTTCTAGGGTTAGAAGTTGTTAGAAGGAGAGCAGACCAGAGGAGAGGATGTTGAGGCAGCAGACGAGGGCAGCAAAGTGAGCCTAGTGTCGTCCAGTGTTGCCCAGTGCCGCCTAGTGCCGCCCAGTGTAGAAAACTGAGGAGTTGGAGAATTGGAGTGCGATCGACAGATTAGAAATCCTGATTCTAACGGTGCCGATCACGCAAATTTCTGAAGTCTGTAACAGTGGGAAAAGCCCTGAAGTGAAATCTCGAGATAGCTTGCGGGACAAGACAACGTGATAAAGTCCACATTCAACTCAAAGAAGTCAGAGTTTAAAGTCACATTAAATGTGGAAAACTACTTTTGAGGACTTCTACTCCAAGAAGCACTTAGAATAGACCTTTTCCTATAGAAACCTTATGTATTTAGCAAATCAAGATACACATCTTAGGTTTTCTACAGACATAGCTAGTGTTCTCTGCCGCCGCCATGTTCTAAACTTCATTTGGGTTAGAGTTATGCTGTAAATTAGCTATGAAACGATTGTATTAGGTTTTGAGTTGTTTTTCAATAAAATATTCCAAGTTTTCTTAATCTATGCACTTCATTCTTTCAATTAGTCCTAAATGTCAGCTGAGAGAATCCATTTAGGGGGCACGAAAGGGTTAAGCACGGTCACAACGTGCTGAGGCGTGACTAACTTGGTTCCAAAAGTTCACAAGTTTCAGCGGCTAAAAGGGATCACCAACCGAGTTTACTAACATGTGTTAGGTTTACGTTGAGATTGCTAGCTATTGCCTACATCATGCTAGCTTTCGAGCATCCTTGCTTAGAAATAGGGAGGATCGCTGTCGACTATCCCGCCGAGCTTGGACTACCTACCAGATTTTCCGCCAAGACTTATTTCCATTCCACCTGCAGAGACAACGAAAGTTGCAAAAGCAGTGACCCGCTGCGGCCGTGTGACAAGGTCGTAGCTGCCGACCGCCATACCCGCCGAGGCAGCTTATCGTGGCAGCACAAAACAACTTAGCCTATTACAACGCAGTTTCACACTAAGTGGTAGCATAACCATGATTGCTTTATCAACCTGAATCACCCCTTTAATCATTTGTGCTTTACTTTACTTTAATCTTCAATCCAACAATCACTTCACTTGTGTTTTAACTTTACCTTGTGTAGGGACTACAAAACGAACCAAGATGACCTATAACACCTCAAATTTGGGCTTAGAAGTTTAGGGTCTGAACCGGACCGGTCTGAGAAACGGTTCCAATATAAAAGGAGGTTTTAGGGAACGCCTAGTTCGGGATGCTTTAAAAATATAGAAAAATATCTAAAAATCCTCATTTAATATATATAAGAGAGTGGTGAAATCAATTTTACAAAATAAGGTTTGAAAATACTACGTTTCGGTGTAGTGACCAAATCGCAGTTTTTGCAAAAGTGAAATAGTGACTGTTTTGTAAAGGATTGAAACTTTGAATCTTTAAGGAGCTAATTTACCTAAAAAAAAATTCTCCAGAGTTTTCCTTAATTTGGGTAATTTTATTAATGATTTAATTAAAGGAAATGAGGTTTAATTAAATGAGAAACTAACTTTGACTATTCATAACTACTTTTCACAAATTTTCCCTCTCTTCATTTTCTCTCAAATTCCTTTCAACCAAACACATTTTCTCCAGCAAATTTACTTTGATCTTCACCTCATTTGATGAGATTTCCATCACTCATTGTTTCATAATCAATCTAGCAACAATACCTTTTGATTTCTACATTGAATTTTCAAGGAATTTGGCATAAATCAAGGAGAAATCACTATTTAGATGTAAGATTGTTATTCTCCTCTAAATACTCAGTTCTTTACTGAAATTCCCAAGTTGGCAATCCTTAATTAAAGTTTTATAAATGGTTTTAATGTTGGAAACATGATTTTGGCTTAAAACTCAAGATTTTGGAAGAAATCTTGAAGAATTTCATTGTGATTGTTGGGCTCTGTTTTGAGATGATTCTTTAATGTATTTTGGATGTCTAATGATGTTTGAAATGAGGTTTTATCAATCTAATCCCGAATAGGTTGTATTTCCTAAGTTTTTGCTTATGAAAATGGTGGTTTTTGAGGTGTTTTTGGTGTTCTGTTATAGCTGGAGGTATAAGGACGAGTTTAGGGTTGTTTTTGATGTAAATTGATGTTTAGAAATGGTTAGAAGTGATAGATCTTGCCTGGGATATGCTTCGAAAGAGTTTGGAGGTGATTTCAGTTGTTTTTGGAAGCTGAAATGAGGTTCTTGTGTAGAGTAGCGAGTTTAGGTTTTAATGCTGGTGATTTAATGCATGGTGATGCATTAATCCTCTGTTGTTATGTGTTTAAAACAGGGGAGAATGATTCGGAAGCAATAGAGGTGGCGTTGGAAGTTTCGGATGCTTGGAAGGCTTGTCGGCTAGCATAGTTTTGTGTATCGGTGAGTGGAGTTGGGTTTCCAGCTTTGTAACGATTATTTGAAGGTTTTGGGAGCTTAGTTTAAGTCTAAACAACTTAGCTAAGCTCAAGAGTAAGTTTTCGGAAAAACTCCCTCGGATGTGCTATGTTGTGGTTTGATGCATTGGTTATGAAATGCATGTTTAATTACTGTTTTGAAAGTATATTTAAGCATGATTAATGTTGGTTTTGAAAGCCATGTGTTGAAGGATGCTCAAGGTAAGAGATCCTTGGTTTGACATGTTATTAGTTTGGTAATGTTGCATGGAGATGCACGATGTTTAATGGCTTTGATTAATGCTTTAAAACAGTGAATTGATGATGATATTTGATGTATATTGGCTAGTGATGAATTTGTTTTAAAGTACTTGAATCGGGTATAGTTAGCCGGCTATAGGATTGGGTGCACCGTAAGTAAAGTTGCCTTGGATGTTGAGGGATTGTGATTGTATCGTAAACTCCATCCAAGTATCCTAACGAGAGAGGTAAGATCACAACGGTGGTTAAAAGTGCGTGTGTGGATCTTGGTAAGATCACAACGGTGGTTAAAATTCCGTGTATGGATCTTGGTAAGATCACAACGGTGGTTAAAAGTCCGTGTGTGGATCTTGTGTTATGTGTCCCGTACTCTCGATAGTGGGTTATACAACTACCGATGAGTGATGTTGAGGGGTTGTGATTGTACCGTTAAACTCCATCACAGGTGTTGAGGGGTTGTGATTGTACCAATAAACTTCACCTTTGTAAAGCCGGTAGTGTGTATGAAGCGTGTGGGACAACGCTTGTAATCCGCGTATCCGATTGTGTCTTGTGTTGAAATGGTTGTGAACTATCACTTGAAAGCCAATATAATTTATTTGAATGTAATGAAGCGAGAGATGCTTGAAAATGATGCAAGGTTGCATGGGAATTGTGTGATGATATAAGAATGCATGTGTTACTTGTTAAGCATAAGCAAAAGTATATCTTCTATTGTGGATAGTGTATATGTGCGTAGAACCTCATAAGTGCATTGAAGTCTTGTGAAGGCTTGTTTTGAAAAGGCACGTAATGTAAATGTTGCTTTTGTAGTTCATGTGATTTGCATTTTTCGAATGCATGAGATAGTTAGAAGGAACAATTGGTTTTCAAAAGGTATTTTGGCTTTGAAATGATCATCAAGCAGGAGAAAAGTATGTTGTGAAGTGGAAGTGTTTTCCAAGGGAATTGAGTTAAACTTTACATGAAGTGTTCATGCATGGAAAGGATAAATGATAGTATTTGCAAGAATGCGGTTTGGGGTGAGTTGTTTAGCATTTCAAAGTTAAAGGTTGGTTTTCATGTTGAGCAATGCATGATTTAAAGCAATGTTGTTTCAAAGGAAGTTTTCAAACAATGCTTTGGTTTATTGAATTGTATCTACATTTAAAGAAGGTTTTATGATTTGCTGCATTGATGGTGTTTTGGTTTTGAGCATTCCTCACTAAGCATTATGTGCTTACGCTCCTTTTTGTCCATCAATGCAGATATTTGAAGTTGGGACAACAAGAAGCAAGGGATTCAAGAAGAGCTCCACTTGAGAAGTATGTCTTGGTTTATAGCTATAGATAATAAAGGCAATGGGGGGAGAGTCTTTTATGTTGTTGTGTAATGAGATTGTGTATGTTGACCATGTTCGGTTTATGGTTTGAACCTTGTTGTTGATCGTTTTGCCATATTTGAATCTTCTTCTTCATAGGTTGATATGTTATGATCTTTGATTAAAAGCAAGATCATGCGTTGGATGTGATGAATGAGTAGGTGTGCTTAATGTTTGTAATGTATCTAGTCTTTGATGTAATTTGATAGTTATAATGCTTATCATGTTGACGATATGTTTTGGAATGGTTTCAATTATATTTGATGGTGTTTTGAAGTGAAAAACCAGAATTTTCTGCTGTTTCTGGGCAGGGTGTATCGAAACACCCTTGGCTGTTTCGAAACGGGTGCATGAAATGGCCTGGGCGTTTCGGAACGGCTAGAAGTGTTTTGAAACACTTTGGCTACTAGAAGTGTCCGTTTCTGAACTGATTTCGGAACATACCCGTGTATCAAAACGGTCAACACTGTTTCGATACGGGCGTACGACACAGGTGTTTCTATACGGGTGTCAGTGTTTCGAAACGGGTGATCGTTGGACAGATTCTGCATGCTTTACATTTTAGTCCTGAAAGTTGTAATTGCAATTGCTTGAGCTTGAGATTTCTTTTTAAGCTGAAATTTGGCAGAGAGACTTGTAATATGATTAATTGAGGTTTGGTAAAACTAAAATCTTGTAAGTCCTTTTATTTTCCAAAATTTACATTTTGGTCCCTAAAAGTGTATTTCTTGCAATTGAGTCCTTAAACGTTTCCTATCGTTGTGCTTTTCTCTCCCAAGGTTCTTGGGCTTTCACATAGGTTTAATGTGCATCTAGAGAAGTTTAAAAAGGAAAAAAAGGGTCGCTAATCAAGGTTGACTTTAGTTTTCCCCGTGTGATCTTCGTAGTTCGGGTCTAGCGTCTAGGTCGGGCTAAGGGGGTTACATTTGTTGGTATCAGAGCTAAGTTGCGAATATTTGGGGCGATGGTAATTTCGTGGTAAGTTGTTATAGTAAGTGTTGGATGTTTATTCTGATGTGTGGTTGAAAGTTTGTTGAAAAATACGTTTCTGAGTGAATTGTTGATGTTTTATCATGCTTTTTGTTATGAATCTTCTGTGAGCTATTGTGAACATGTATTGGTGATATGCTGGTGTTGTGAGTTGATTTTCTGAATAATGAAAATGTGATGGGTATGATGTGTTGATGTTATGCTGTTGAGGGTGAATGTGGTTTGATGAGAGCATGATTGAGTTTGCTGATTGATATGCTCGATGTTTGTGATATCAATGTTTTTATTGATTGTTATGTCATATAAAATGGGAGAATTCGGGATACCCATTGCCTTATTATTATAGCTATTGTGTTATGTTGGAGTTGGAGCCTTGAATCCTTGCTTGAAGCTGGCCTGGTCGTTTTGTTTGTTTTGTTATCATTGCTTTGTTAATAATAGCATAATGGGATCGATGAGAGAATGGCAGTTGGGTACGATGGTTGCTGCTTTAGAGCGGGTTGTTAAGGGATAGAATTCACTTTTTGGTGGGAGTGTACCGTTTCGGTCGACAGTGCCTGGAGTTGAGGTAGTAGGGCAGGAGGAGGAAGCTGGTTATGTGATGAAAGATTCATCACCTGTGGTTCAAGAGGTGTTGGGAACATCTCAGGCCGTGGTGAAAGTGAGGCCTGTAGAAGTACCGACTGTGGGACATGCGAGTTTGTCAAAATAACGTTTATATGATTTGGGAGCTGTGGAGTATCATGGTTCGACACCTGATGCGTTTGAGGCTTGGTTAGCCAGTGTAATTCTGATTTTGGATCAGGAAGTGTGTGACAACGCCTGTAAGTTGGGAAGTGTTGTCTTGTTAATGTTGGAGGATTCTTCGGGTTGTTGGTGTTATGCACAGTTCGAAGGTGTGTAAGGTTAAGCTGAGGTTAACATCTGAGTGTTCTGGAAGTCTTGAACCGTAAGTAGTGGTGTTGGATTTGGGTATAGTGTGAATTTGATTTGAGGATGTGTTGGTTTTGTGGTGTTTTGGGTTGAGGATGTTTCAGTGGTGCTTAAGTCTCTTGTGTTACTTTGTGTGTTGCTTTGGGAAGTTTGGTATCGTGCTCTTTTCGCATGTTGAAATTTCAAGGACGAAATTTCCTAAGAGGGGGAGAGTTGTAACACCCCAAATTTGGGCTTAGAAGTTTAGGGTCTGAACCAGACCGGTCTGAGAAATGGTTCGAATATAAAAGGAGGTTTTAGGGAACGCCTAGTTCGGGATGCTTTAAAAATATAGAAAAATATCTAAAAATTCTCATTTAATATATATAAGAGAGTGGTGAAATAAATTTTACAAAATAAGGTTTGGAAATACTACGTTTCGGTGTAGTGACCAAATCGTAGTTTTTGCAAACGTGAAATAGTGACTGTTTTGTAAAGGATTGAAACTTTGAATCTTTAAGGAGCTAATTTACCTAAAATGTTTTTCTCCAGATTTTTCCTTAATTTGGGTAATTTTATTAATGATTTAATTAAAAGAAATGAGGTTTAATTAAATGAGAAACTAACTTTGACTATTCATAACTACTTTTCACAAATTTTCCCTCTCTTCATTTTCTCTCAAATTCCTTTCAACCAAACACATTTTCTCTAGCAAATTTACTTTGATCTTCACCTCATTTGATGAGATTTCCATCACTCATTGTTTCATAATCAATCTAGCAACAAAACTTTTTGATTTCTACATTGAATTTTCAAGGAATTTGGCCCAAATCAAGGAGAAATCACTATTTAGAGGTAAGATTGTTCTTCTCCTCTAAATACTCAGTTCTTTACTAAAATTCCCAAGTTGTCAATCCTTAATTTAAGTTTTATAAATGGTTTTAATGTTGGAAACATGATTTGGCTTAAAACTCAAGATTTTGGAAGAAATCTTGAAGAATTTCGTTGTGATTGTTGGGCTCTGTTTTGAGATGATTCTTTAATGTATTTTGGATGTCTAATGATGTTTGAAATGAGGTTTTATCAATCTAATCCCGAATAGGTTGTATTTCCTAAGTTTTTGCTTATGAAAATGGTGGGTTTTAAGGTGTTTTTGGTGTTCTGTTATTGCTGGAGGTATAAGGACGAGTTTAGGGTTGTTTTTGATGTAAATTGGTGTTTAGAAATGGTTAGAAGTGATAGATCTTGGCTGGGCTTTGCTTCGAAAGAGTTTGGAGGTGATTTCAGTTGTTTTTGGAAGCTGAAATGAGGTTCTTGTGTAGAGCAGCGAGTTTAGGTTGTAATGCTGGTGATTTAATGCATGGTGATGCATTAATCCTCCGTTGTTATGTGTTTAAAACAGGGGAGAATGATCCGGAAGCAATAGAGGTGGCGTTGGAAGTTTCGGATGCTTGGAAGGCTTGTCGGCTAGCATAGTTTTGTGTATCGGTGAGTGGAGTTGGGTTTCCAGCTTTGTAACGATTGTTTGAAGGTTTTGGGAGCTTAGTTTAAGTCTAAACAACTTAGCTAAGCTCAAGAGTAAGTTTTCGGAAAAACTCCCTCGGATGTGCTATGTTGTGGTTTGATGCATTGGTTATGAAATGCATGTTTAATTATTGTTTTGAAAGTATGTTTAAGCATGATTAATGCTGGTTTTGAAAGCCATGTGTTGAAGGATGCTCAAGGTAAGAGATCCTTGGTTTGACATGTTATTAGTTTGGTAATGTTGCATGGAGATGCACGATGTTTAATGGCTTTGATTAATGCTTTAAAACAGTGAATTGATGACGATATTTGATGTATATTGGGAAGTGATGAATTTGTTTTAAAGTACTTGAATCGGATATAGTTAGCCGACTATAGGATTGGGTGCACCGTAAGTAAAGTCGCCTTGGATGTTGAGGGATTGTGATTGTACCGTAAACTCCATCCAAGTATCCTAACGAGAGAGGTAAGATCACAACGGTGGTTAAAAGTCCGTGTGTGGATCTTGGTAAGATCACAACGGTGGTTAAAAGTCTGTGTGTGGATCTCTTTTTATGTGTCTCGTACTCTCGTTAGTGGGTTATACAACTACCGATGAGTGATGTTGAGGGGTTGTGATTGTACCGTTAAACTCTGTCACGGGTGTTGAGGGGTTGTGATTGTACCGATAAACTCCACCTTGTAAAGCCGGTAGTGTGTATGAAGAGTGTGGGACAACGCTTGTAATCCGCGTATCCGATTGTGTCTTGTGTTGAAATGGTTGTGAACTATCACTTGAAAGCCAATATAATGTATTTGAATGTAATGAAGCGAGAGATGCTTGAAAATGATGCAAGGTTGCATGGGAATTGTGTGATGATATAAGAATGCATGTGTTACTTGTTAAGCGTAAGCAAAAGTATATCTTCTATTTTGGATGGTGCATATGTGCGTAGAACCTCATAAGTGCATTGAAGTCTTGTGAAGGCTTGTTTTGAAAAGGCACGTAATGTAAATGTTGCTTTTGTAGTTCATGTGTTTTGCAATTGTCGAATGCATGAGATAGTTAGAAGGAACAATTGGTTTTCAAAAGGTATTTTGGCTTTGAAATGATCATCAAGCATGAGAAAAGTATGTTGTGAAGTGGAAGTGTTTTCCAAGGGAATTGAGTTAAACTTTACATGAAGTGTTCATGCATGGAAAGGTTAAAATGATGGTATTTGCAATAATGCGGTTTGGGGTGAGTTGTTTAGCATTTCAAAGTTAAAGGTTGGTTTTCATGTTGAGCAATGCATGATTTAAAGCAATGTTGTTTCAAAGGAAGTTTTCAAACAATGCTTTGGTTTATTGAATTGTATCTACATTTAAAAAAGGTTTTATGATTCGCTGCATTGATTGTGTTTTGGTTTTGTGCATTCCTCACTAAGCATTATGTGCTTACGCTCCTTTTTGTCCATCAATGCAGATATTTGAAGTTGGGACAGCAAGAAGAAAGGGATTCAAGAAGAGCTCCACTTGAGAAGTATGTCTTGGTTTATAGCTATAGATAATAAAGGCAATGGGGGAGAGTCTTTTATGTTGTTGTGTAATGAGATTGTGTATGTTGACCATGTTCGGTTTATGGTTTGAACCTTGTTGTTGATCGCTTTGCCATATTTGAATCTTCTTCTTCATAGGTTGATATGTTTTGCTCTTTGATTAAAAGCAAGATCATGCGTTGGATGTGATGAATGAGTAGGTATGCTTAATGTTTGTAATGTATCTAGTCTTTGATGTGATTTGATAGTTATAATGCGTATCATGTTGACGATATGTTTTGGAATGGTTTCAATTATATTTGATGGTGTTTTGAAGTGAAAAATTGGAATTTTCTACTGTTTCTGGGCAGGGTGTATCGAAACACCCTTGGCTGTTTCGAAACGGGTGCATGAAATGGCCTCGGCGTTTCAGAACGGCTAGAAGTGTTTCAAAACACTTTGGCTACTGGAAGTGTCCGTTTCTGAACTGGTTTCAGAACATACCCGCGTATCGAAACGGTCTACACCGTTTCGATACGGGCGTACGACACAGGTGTTTCTATACGGGTGTCAGTGTTTCGAAACGGGTGACCGTTGGACAGATTCTGCATGCTTTACATTTTAGTCCTGAAAGTTGTAATTACAATTGCTTGAGCTTGAGATGTCTTTTTAAGCTGAAATTTGGCAGAGAGGCTTGTAATATGATTAATTGAGGTTTGGTAAAACTAAAATCTTGTAAGTCCTTTTATTTTTCAAAATTTACATTTTCGTCCCTAAAAGTGTATTTCTTGCAATTGAGTCCTTAAACGTTTCAGATCGTTGTGCTTTTCTCTCCCAAGGTTCTTCGGCTTTCACATAGGTTTAATGCGCATCTAGAGAAGTTTAAAAAGGAAAAAAGGGTCGCTAATCAAGGTTGACTTCCGGGTTGACTTTGGTTTTCCCGTGTGATCTTCGTAGTTCGGCTCTAGCGTCTAGGCCGGGCTAAGGGGGTTACATGACCAATCCACGTGGGATTCAATCTTATATACTATAACTTGGCAGGAGTGTAAACTTGCGCTCTCACAAAAATGGAACACCTACACTCCCTACACACGTCAAAGAAAACGATTTTGCCCAATGGTTTTGCTCTGGTCATGCACTAGAAAAGAAAACTACAAAAATATTCGAATAAAAATAATAAAAACTAAATGCAAATAAATTAAAATGCAGAAAAATAAAAACAAATTTACTGCTGTCAATCCCTGGCAACGACGCCAAAAACTTGTTGAAAGTTTGGGTGTTCTCTAAATATGAGCGCAAGTGCACACTCTTGTCAAGTTATAGTATAAAAGATATCGTCTCCCACAAAGTTTGGACAGCTTATTCGAGTTGCAATTCCTGCACAAAAAATAAATGCACAAGTTAAGTTGCTTAGTAGTGTGAAACTACATTGAATAGGTTAAGTTGCTTTGCGCTGCCAGACTTTGTTGCCTCGACAAAGGATGGCAGATTAGCTGCTTCGATGCTTTTGCTGCCTTGGCAGTGGAACGGATGGATGGCTCGGCGGCAAACTCGGCAGTCCTTCAAGGCTCGACAGAACGCTTCGATAATGATTCCACTTATGTCTAAGTTAGAATGCTACTATTGCCCACTACAGATGATACCCATCGGCGTGAATCATGCAATGAACATCAACCTTTGTTCATTCCTTTTTAGCCATCTTAAACTCTAACCTATGTATAGGCTGGATTGATCAACACTTGATTAGGATGAGGATTGTACTTATCCCTTTCTGAGTTCGACTCTCTCGACATCGAACAAATAGATAGTTAACATCTAATCTTTTGAACTTAATTGAAAACTATGAAGAGCATAGAATAAGTAAACCTTGAAGTTTTATTACAAATAAAAACTTAATTCCTAAATGATCGTTCTCACACTAGTTTACAACATAACCCAAACCCAAGAGAAAATTTAGAACATTGTTCACGGCAAGAAAACCTAGACTATGCCCGAAGGAAAACCTAAGATGTATACAATTACAAAATATGTCGAGTATATATAGGCTTCAAAGTCCTCCTTGGAGTAGAAGTCTTTAAAGTAGCTTTTGCATTAAATGCAACCTTTAATTCTTACTTCTTTGAGTTGAATATGGACTCCTTCTCGTTGCCTCGCACCGTAAGTCATCTTAATCTCCTCTTTCGGCAGCTCTGTTCGCTGCTCCAAGCGTCAAAAAATTGAGTGGATGACATCGTTGGAATAAGGATTTTCTGCTCTACAGATCGCACTCGAATTTTCCAATTCCTCAGCTTGTTGCCTTGGGCAGCAAGTATGGCGGCGGCGGCTACTCGGAAACACTTCTCTCTGCGTTGAGATGCTTCAGTACAGCTCCTAGACTTGCTGCCTCAACATTAGCTCCTCTCTCCTTCTGCCAGCTTTTAGTACCTAAAACTAAAATTAGCCTTATGCTCAGACAACAAATCCATCCCAAGAATTACATCGAATCCATAAAAGGTAATTCCATCAAATCCACAGGAAAAACATGACCCTGCACAGACAAAGGGCATCTCTTATACAATTTCCTTGTGACCACAGTCTCACCAAAAGAACTAGTCACTTGCATTCCAACTCTCAACAACTAAGCAGGTATATCAAGCAAATATGCATGCTCACTCAAGATATACGAGTGCGTGGATCCAGAATCGATCAATGCTAACAAAGATAAAGACTGGAGAGCAAAGGTACTTGCAATCACATATGTATCGTTGCGCCCCTCGCGCTGAGCATAAACTCTTGCATGACCACCTCCTTCTAGCTGAATAGCTACCACGTGAGCAACTCCTCGCTATCCTTACTCTCTTCTTTGAAAGTTACCTCGGCCGCGCCCACGACCTCTTTGAGGTTCCACAGCATGTACTGGTGCCTGCCTAGCCAACTGCGGACAGTCAAGCTTCACATGACCCTGCACCCCACAGTGCCAACAAGTCCCTGAGACACCCCAACACTCCCCAATGTGATGTCTCCCACAACGGTTGCAAACTGAAGAACGAGCACCAACATTCTTACCATGCTGCCCACGGCCTGATCCACCACCACCACACCGGTGATGATCCCTCTGGTAACCTCTATTTCGTGTCCTTTTGCCACGATCGCGCCCACCATCATGGTCTGCACTCCTCTTCCCTAAACTAGAGCCTCCAGATCGAGTCGTCATCCCTAGACTCAAATATATATCATTAGCTTGCGAGACAAACACATCAAAGTCTGTGTACTCAACCGCTAGCACGTATGTCTTAACTTCCCTTATCAACCCATAGTGGAAACGTTCACACCTCATCCGCTCGTCTGGTACTAACTCAGGTGCATACTGGATCAACCTCACAAATTGCGCCTCAAACTAAGCAACCGACATACTGCCCTGCGCTGTAGCCATGAATTCTCGCTTCTTCTCGTCCAGATAATGGACCTCCAAGAACTCTTTCTTGAACGCATTCACAAAAAGTCTCAATCAATTTCATCATGTTGTGATAGTCGTCCACCATGTATACGCATCGCCATGCAACAAAGACATTACACAACCCAGCTTCTAGATATTATTACAGTTCATCTGTCCCAAGATTCGCTTGTTACTCTCGAACCAAGCCTCAGACCCCTCAAGAGTCAACCCTATAAACTCAGCACCGCCCAGGCTACATAAACGCTCCAGAGGCAACCCAGGATTGGCACCCTACCGTGGTGCAGCTACATATAAACCAGATACTGCTGCCTGAAAGACTCCATCAATAGCTTGTACCAGTATTGTCATATCCGGAACACCTTTTCCCGGTGCTCCCTCAGGTGCAATACCTCCAGCACCAGCTCTAGCCCCAACTCCTGTATAACCACATCCAGGTGGTCCACCTGGAGGAGGAGACGGTAAATTCTCTACTCGCTCTTCCGGACCATTCTCGGCCACAACTTAGGCATTGCCCCCCGTTTCTCTTCTCAGACCCATGGTGAAAGAAATGTACTATAATGAAAATACAACAATAAAATCAATCAGGCTTTCGGTAGCGAGGACCTAAGTCACTAATTCATTTGCTTAAAACAAAATTTCCTTTATAATTAGCTTTGGCAATGGGTACCCCAGTCATACCTCAATTATCACACAAAATCAACTTACAATACCATCATATCATCAACATATGATCATATTTAACTCACTTATAATTCACAACATCCAAGCATAGCATAACATCCACTTTTCACTAAAATCATGCTTTTCTCACCCAACATGCCATTAGTACCAATATACGCATTAAAAACTCACCAAATTAACTGACCATCATCCCCAATTCTTTCGAAACCTAGCTCTAATACCAAAACATGTAACCCCCCTTAGCCCGGCCTAGACGCCCGACCCAAACTAAGAAGATTACACAGGGAAAACCAAAGCTAGCTCGCTAAAGCTGATTTCGGTTAACGACCATTTTTTCTCTCTTTTTTTCTAGATGTAGTTTATAAGTCCTATGTGTTCAACAAATCACTTAGAAGAAAACGACACAGCCATCGGAATTCGTTTAGGGGTTCAATTGCGCAAGTTACACATTTAAGGACTAAACTATAATTTTAGCAAATTACAGAGACCAATCCAATTTTAAGATTACCATCCATTAATTAGTCATGAAACATGTTTCCATGTCAAATATCATC
Organism: Hibiscus trionum; assembly: GCA_030270665.1. NCBI lineage: Eukaryota > Viridiplantae > Streptophyta > Magnoliopsida > Malvales > Malvaceae > Hibiscus > Hibiscus trionum. The sequence goes on along the minus strand of BSYR01000004.1, from coordinate 13,992,457 downwards.
ACAAATGGACCATCCAAACACATTATATTGCACATACAACATTTAGGATCCATAATGTAACTTTTTAGACTTTAAAAAGGTACTTTTATCTAAAAACAACGGTCGAGTATCGGTACCCCTGAGGCCCGTATCGATACGCGGGAAGACAATAGCTCAATTGAGAAAAAGGTATCGATACCCTTCCCCGCGTATCGGTACGCCCTTCAAAGATAGCCCAACTGTATCGATATGCGGGCAAATCGTAACAATACCCAGTGTTGTTTATCCTGCAAAAAGCCTTTTAGCATCGATACTGGAACTCGAGTATCGATACACATACCATATATGCTTCACATTCGACTCCAAAATGCATTTTAATCAGCCAAGCATGCTCAAGCATCAATAGATAAACATCCCTAAGCATATACTACATGTCAATCATTCATAAATGCAACTACAAGGGTTTTACCAATCCAACACATGTAATTATAGTATGCTATAGCATGCATCTCATGAGCAATACCATAAAACATACGAAAAAGCATCATTCTTCCCCGAGCAACATATAATGGCCCTTTTACAAACCCCAAATAGATAAATCAACATATCTCAACCAGGAAGTTCTAAAACAAATCTCCCAAATCGAGGTTCTTTCTCCATTGCAAAAATCTACTTATTTAAAATCACCAAAGTTCATACTTGAGTTTGAGTGACGAATGAGGTGCTCTCACTTGCTACTCCTCAGCCCTCAAGCTTAGTTATATTTATTGTTGGAAAAAGGAGCGTAAGCACTCTTGCTTAGTGAGGGAAAGCTCAACACACATCAACAATGCAGTTTTTAAAACACAAGTTGAAACCATATCATGCTCAATCTTAACTCAAGCTTTCAAAACCAAAGCAAACCATTCATCAACCATGTTCCACATGTATCATTAGCCACATCCATTGTTCACAATGCAAATCCACAGTAAGCCTCACTTGCTTAATTCACATGCATAGATTTGTCCTATGCAACATCTCATCATCAAGCATCTCATGCACAATAATTCATTATGCATTCATTATAATCATGTGACATGGGCAACAATAAACACATATATTGGCTAACAACATCCCGACATAGGCTCACCCCTATTCGTTGTGATAGACTCACCTCTATCACTTTCACAAACAATATCGGATACACGGACATGTAGAGGCTCACCCCTATACTCAATGATGGACTCACCCCCATCTTAATGGCTACGAATGGAATTAGGCTCACCCCTAACCCATAGTGATAGACTGACCTCTACCACTCGCAATAGATTCACCCCTATTACGTCATGTACTAGACACACGTACGATAAATAGATTATATTGCACTCTCATCCTATTGGTCGACCAACATATCCATATAATAAAAATAGATCATCCACTTGCCAATATACCCATCAAAACCATGTTACCTCACTGCTTACAATGCATCATTAAAAAACATCCCATATCCCAAAATTAAACATGCTTATAAATAGCAAATATCATCTCATACAAGATCATATCATCTTGTATCAAACCAAACCATTTCATGGGATAAACACAAGGAAAACCATGCTTAAATCCATGCATAACAGTGAGTAGCAACCATTATCAAAACAAGAGCATGATAAACCATGGAGTCCATTTCAAACCGAAATCTGAGAGTTCAAGTAACCATACTTACTTCTGAGATTAGCAAAGCATTTCAAGCTTACACTAACCTCCCAACACCTCGTATCCAAGCTTAACAAAGCTTTGAAACACATCCACTCACCGATATGCGAAACTTCGCGTGCCGACGCGAAGATCACTCGTCTGAAACATCAACAATCGCTTCGCTAGATTTCGGATCAATATCCCCTGCTTTTAGATCATCAAAAACAGTGATCCAATGCATTAAAATGCATTCTAACCATAACAACTAAGCACAAACTCGTTGCCCAACAAAACCACATCAATTTACCCATCCAAAACAACTGAAAACTCATTTGATTGCTTCCTAAACCATGCCCAACCAACAATCAACACGTCTAATCATTAATATTCATCAAATCACGTCCAAAAACAACCTAAACCCTTCCTTATATCTCCATCAATCATTTAGCCATCAAAACACTTCAAAAACACAACTAAAACTATCATAAAACTCAAGGATCTCAAGGATTTCTGGATCTAAATCATTAAAACTCTTTTACATCATCATAATCACCTCAAAACTCAATTATAATCCATCTCAAACAAAGCTCATCAATAACACTCTGAAAATCAAGAATTAAACCTTAGTTTTGCAAGATTTATATCTTAAATCAAAACTATAATCAAAACTCAGTTAAAAACATCAATTGAGAGTAAAAAATCTTGGGAATTTCAATAAAGAACCTTGATTAGAGGTTGAGAACAAGATTTACTGCCAATCCTTTCATTCCTTAAGGTTTGACAAGTTTTGCTTCACAATTCTTGAAGAAAATAAAGAGAAATCTTTACAATGGTTATGAGATCAAAGTGAGAGTGTTTGGGAGAAAAGAAATCTGGAGAAAAGACTTTAGAAAAGTGTTTTGCTGAAAATGAAGAGTGAAAAGTTAGTTACGCAAATGAAATTTCCAAATTTATGATTTTATTTAATAAATAAATAAAATCCCATTTTTAAACAATTACTTAAAATTCATTTAAAACACATGTCAAATTAAAGAAAGGTGTAATTTCACAAAATCTCCCTAAAGATTCTATGATTTTAACTCCTCTTTTGAAATTTCCATTTTTCCACAGTTTTAAAACTTTACATTTTGGTCACTGCCCAAATGTACCACTTACAAAACTCATTTTGTAAAATTGATTTGATCAACCTCTTAAACATGATTTTAGAGGATTTTATCAATTTTTGTCATATTTTATCCTATCCCGAACCTTGATCTCCCTGAACCACTCAAAAAGATTCGAACTGGTTCCAACCAGTTCTCCTAACCCGATCCAAAACTTAAAACATCTAGGCCCAAAACCAGGGCGTTACAACTGCCGAGTTTGCCGCTGAGCCAATCGTTCGTTCAACTGCCGAGGCAACGAAAGCGTCGAAGCAGCCAATCCGCCATCTTCCGCTGAGGCAACAAAGTCTGGCAGCACAAAGCAACTTAACCTGTTCAACGTAGTTTCAAACTACTAAGCAGCATAACCTGACTCATTCTATCACCCCGGTCTCTTTTATCAATTACTTTTGTTTATTTAATTTTTATTCTTTTATAAACTAAAATTTACTTGTGTATTTAATTTCCCTTGTGCAGGAATTGCAATTCGAATAAGCTGTCCAATCCATGTGGGAGACGATATCTTTTATACTATAACTTGACAAGAGTGTGCACTTGCACTCATATTTAGAGAACACCCAAACGCTCTACAAGTTTTTGGCGCCGTTACCGGGGATTGACAACAGTAAATACGTTTTTATTTTTATGTACTTTTATTTTATTTTATTTGCATTTAATTTTAGTGTTTATTATTTTTATTTTTATTCGAAAAAAAAGTATTTTACAGTTTTCTTTCCTAGTGTATGACCAGAGCAAACACATCAGGAGACGGAAGAGCAATAGAACTTAAGAAAGAAGCAAGAGAAACCATCGGGAAATCCAAGGAAGAAGAAAAGGCAGAGGCAGCCATGTATAACGGCCTAGACGACAACCCTACCAACAATGCCCGTAACGGCAAGGATGGACATCAAGATCCACCACCTAGACAACAACCACTAGTTCCGCCCAGGCAGCAACAATATGTGCGCACCACTTGAGAGGATTCCTAGACATATGCAGAGCTTTCAAGATACATGGAGTCTATTGAGAAGTGCTGAAGCTGAGATTATTCCCCTATTGACCGAGGGATAGGGAAAAACAATGACTGAACAACCAACCGCTGGGATCATTCAATACTTGGGTGGAGTTGTGCAAGGATTTCTTAATCATTTCAACCCTTCAAACATCACAGACAGTGTTGGGTCACGTCGGCACGCCCCGTGGCGTAGCGGAAAAAAAAATCCGACATAATCCAGCTAGGATCCATGTACAGGAACGAATCCGGGGTGAAAAGATGAAGAGTTACCTTTTAAAACTCTGGAAACTGGAAAACCGACGGTATGTCGGAATAACCACGTCAAGTAAAACCGGAATCGTCACAGGTTCGCAACGACCTCTAAGGAGTCCACCCGAACAAAACGAACAAATTTTCCGCCTCCCTAACACTTAGGGATAAATTTCGACAGGTTTGAACACCTTCCAGGGAGAAGTCGAAATCCCTCCAGGGATTCATGAGGGAGTCTGAAATCGATCAGAGGTTCTACCGGGACTTGGATTCGAACTAGGAAATCGCCAGAAATTTTCCAGGGGGCAAGAGGAACACCAGAAAAATATCCAACAGCTTCTCAGAAGAAATTTGGGACTTCTCGAAAATTCCAGAGGGGAATTCCCAAGGATATATCGAAATTTGCAAGGAGGAATATGGATGATTTGGTTGCTAGCCCTTGTCCCTTTAAATAGTATTCAGAGACTTAATTCAAGTTGAATTCCTTAAATCCAAGTTCAACCAAAATTCATAGAATCTAATTCTACTTGAAATTGGTTTATATTAAATATACATTATATTTAATAATATTAAATGAAATATATATATTTAATAATGTAGAATCTTATTCTACATAAAACATGGATTTAAATATACATTATATTTAATCCAAATATATATATTTTATTATATTGAATCTCATTCTATCTTTACTTGGATTTAAATATATTTAAATATTATTTTTAATTATATAGAATCTAATTCTACATAAACTTAGAATTAAATATACATTATATAAATTCCAAATATATTTTTAAATTTCTAGAATCTTATTCTATAATATTTAAGTCTCTAAATATTTTCCATACTCTAAATAATATCTGATAAATACAATATATATCCAATATTATTCCTATTTAAGGGAGTTGCATATTTCCCCTATCGCATAAGGGATTTTCGGCAACCTCCCTAAAATAGCGAGTATGGTTTCCAATTTTTGTTTGTTTCATTCGAAGGGTGTGACCCTTGTAGATTCAAGCAACGTTAGCAGCAAAATTAGAACTGTTCTAATTTTACAAACAATGAGTGGTATCTAGCAATACATCATTGCTACCTAAGTTGCATGAAGTCAAGGTTTGACTTTCCTAATTCCCGAATAAACTTCCTTTATGTATTTCATCCTTTTGTCCTTTATATCTTAGATGAACACAAGTCATAGGTTAGTCACACTTGCGTTGTTCATCTAGTGTTTCTTGATGTCTTGAGTAGATTATGATAAACGAATCTCTATGATATCATATCATAATATTCGAGCATGGCCATGCATTTTCTAATCTCACTCAATCAAGTGGCCGAAGATATTTCTCCCATTATGTAGGAGGGACAAATCCTTTCTTGATCAACCATATTTCACTACATAGGTCATCACGTATCCAATAATCAGTCTTTATAATGTAGTCAGTTACGACACATGTTTGACTATGTCAAAACACGTAAATATTTATGTTGAAATCATGTTGATCTCAAGTCTGAGGATTATACATATATTTATCATGAGCAATGTTGTGACTGTCACATAATTACCCTAGAAACATGCTCATAGCGGGTTAATCTAGTATGTTGTTCTCTAACAAATACTTATGTGTTGATTTTGACATCTCTATGTCAATTACAACACTTGTTATCAATCAACCACATATTAGTCTTCATATATTATCACTGTCCATACCCGTAATAATATTCGACTAAGGATTCTATTTAACAATAATTGTATTATTGTATGGACATTATTATCCAATGGTTAGTTTGATGCACAGAAACATACCAAATGATAATAACGACAATGGCATTACTTGATAAATCTAATAAAATAGTATGTCTATTCAATCATCATATGATTGGTCTTTGGGCATACTCCAACAATCTCCCACTAGCACTAAGACCAATCATTCTCGTATCTAATACGATATGGCTTAGTGTAATTGACATGCTTATGCTGTGTCAAAAGCTTTGTCAGGGAGTTGATAAAGTTATCAACTTTGTGCGTATGTTGCATACTTTCACATCTCCAAGATGTAAGCACTTTAGAATATGTTTGGATTTATTGATAAGATTTGGGTTTTATTTGCTTACGCAAAGGCTCCATCATAACAGAGTTATGTAGCATCTAATATGCTGGGAACAACCCTTAGTTCAGAAGTAAACCCTTTAGATCCAAACATCCTTCTTTATTGCTATGTCGACTGTAATACATTCAGCCTATGTTGTATAGTTAGATATTGTCTCGTGTTGCTAACTCGCAGTATCTTTTATTAATGCAAAACGGATTGCGATCTTTAGTTTCTTTTTTATGAGTATGTCATCTACATACAATACTTAGGAAAGTAACAATGCTCCCACTAGCTCTTTTGAAAACAAGACTCCCCTTTGTTTCTAGATAAACCAAACCTTTTGATTGTATCTTCTGAAACGAATATCCCAACTTCGAGAAGCTTGCCTTAGTCTACGAATAGACCTTTGTAGCTTACATACCTTCAAAGTGTTTAATGGAGTGACAAAACCTTCTGGATGTGTCATGTACATATTTGTTTCAAGTTTTCCCTTAGGAAAGTGGTTTTGACATTCCTTTATTTGATTCCATAATCATCGTATGTAACTACTTGCAAGTGAGATTAAGATGGATTAAACATAGCTACAAGGAAGATGTTTTATCATAGTCTATACTATGAAGTTTGTCGAAAACTTTTAGTGATGAATCATCCTTTATATGTTTTATCATCCATGTCGGTTTTTCCTTTTTGAAAAACTCATCCATACCTCTTAGGTTTTACCCTTTTAGGTAACCAAAGTCTATACTTGGTTTTAGACATGGATTCCATCTCATATCTCATGGCTCTTAGCCATTTCTCGAGTTTAGGGCTCATCATTGCTTTCTGATAAGACCTAGTCTTTATCTTGATCCGAAAAGAAGAGTGTTCCCATGTACGGATAGTGAGAAATCCATATTTCTCAAGTATATGGTATTCTCTTAAGGATCAACACAATGGTTGTGTTTTGTTCCAATGTTCCTTGATCATTTGTGGAACATTCTCAATCTTTGCTTCATAAATTTGTTGTCTAAAATTTCTTCACATTCCAAATTCCATTTTTTTCTTTTGTGGGAGGTAAACTCTTTCGAGAGAAACTCTCGTTTCAGCAACAAGCATTTTGTTCTCGTTGAAAAATGAAATCCCTTAGTGATAAGTATTCTCTTTCGAGATAAACTATCGTTTGAGCAATAAATATTTTGTTCTCGTTAAAGTTGAAGAAATAATATCCCTTTGTGAGAATTAATCTCTTTCAAGATAAACTCTCGTTTGAGAAACAAACGCTTTGTTCTCGTTAGGATAAACAAAAAATGGAGTTTTTAAGGTTCGAACTTTGTAAACATTTTAACATGTAAGTAACCTTAAAACTTCAAAGGTATTCTAGAACAATTCTTAGTCCATATCTTATATGACGTTTCGAGAAAAAAAACACGATTAAGTATGAGAGTTGTTTTTCTAGTTTGTAAAGAAGTCGAAAATGACTTGTTCTGAATCAAAACATGTCTAACATATTTGATTCTCTTTCAAAGACTTTTTCGTTCCACTTGTGGGATTTAATTATGGGACAATCCCATATTCTTTGAAAGTTCATCAAACTTTAAGTATTCTTGAATTTGATCTCATCAAATTACCTTAATACTTTTTACGAGTTTGAGATTAGTCATTTGTTTTATTTATCTTATAAATATTATTGATTTGATTAGTTTAAAGATCATTGATTCGTTGTGCCATAAGAGATTAAAAGAATAACATTTATTTAAATAATCTCAAAATTAAAATATCTTGTCCTTACAAGATAACTAAAACTTAGGCACAAAATAATAATCTTAAAAACTAAAACAAATCTTTTTAAGCAAAACCACATGTCCTAATGGATGATGTAGCAACTCTTGCTTTATTTCCATTTGCAGGTCCATGTATATTCTGATGCCTTCTCTTTAGAAGCCTCTGAGGTTGATGTCTCACTTGTTTTTGCTTTCTTGACTTCTTGTAGGTGTGTGGGGCAGTTTCTCTTCCAATGTCCGGTCTTGCCGCAATGGAAACATTTTCCATCCTTCTTAATTCCCTTCTTTGGTTTCAATGCCTCCTTTCCATCGGTTTTGGTCTTACCATCACCTTTAGACTTTACTGCCGATTTACCTTTCTTCTTGCCCTTGTAGACCATCAGAACAGGTTTAGGTCCTACCTTCTTCAGGTTGATTTCAGCAGTTCTCAACATGTCGAGCAACTGTGGCAGCGTCTTGTTAATTTCATTCATATTGAAATTAAGGACGAACTGATTGAAACTATCCGGAAACGATTGCAGAATGACATCAGTAGCTAATTCGTCTTTCAGCGGAAAGCCGAGCTTCTCCAACGTTTGGATGTAGCCCATCATTTTGATGACGTGAGCTCCTACGGGAGATCCCTCACTCATCTTGCATTGAAACAGAGCTTTAGAGGTCTCGTACCTCTCTTGACGAGCTTGCCCTTCATAAATCTCCTTGAGATTTTGAATCATATCATAAGCTACCATGTCCTCATGTTGCTTCTGAAGCTCAGGGGTCATGGAGGCAAGCATAAGACAACCTACATCCAGCATGTCGTCCATGTGTTTCTTAAACTTTTCTTTGTCAGCTCCGGAAGCAGTGGCAACCGGTTCATCAGGAACAGGTTCTTCAATGACATATTCCTTCTTTTCCTGTTTGAGAACAATTCTCAAATTGCGGAACCAGTCAATGAAGTTTATGCCATTGAGCTTATCCTTCTCAAGGATAGATCGCAGAGATAGAGTATTATTTGCCATTAATTCTACAACAAAGAAAATATGCTACATAAGTTTTACTAAATTTTAAAATTTATACATAGGTATTTACTATAAATTTACTCCCACTATTTTCTTCAAAATTAAAATCCCTCTAGTTTTAATTTCGGAAAAAACGTATAGTGAGTGAGGATCCGTATTTCACCATTCCTAAATCACCTTTGACCAGTCTTTTAGGAAATGGTTATTTAGGTAAGTAACACCTTACTAATTACATCTCATGTAATTCCTCATCTTTTGGTGAACAACTCTTGTTCTTTTAAATCATCTTATGATTAACCAAAACTTTTAACCACTAGGTTTTCTAATCCTATTAGAACAACCCAGCTAAGTCAATACCAATATCTCAACCGGCGAATATCACTAGCTTATTCTTCGCGTTTAACTAAGATAGATAAATGTGACATTGCTTTGGCAAAGCTCGCATTATATCGATCGAAGCTTTAACGAGGGTAAATATTGGATGGTTAAAAAGACTTAGAGTTATAGTGAGGGATTTACTGAATTATCTCATCATTTTAACATTGATCCTATCAATAGAACTATGTTTAATCATGCTTATAAAACATCCATTGCATCACATACAAGGTAAATATAAGCGGTAACTAAATATGCAATGATTATAGCCCTTCTTAACCTAAGGCGACCCGTCCCAAGCCAATGGGAGAACCATTCTACTGAAGATAGAATATGTTTCTGAAACGTCTGGTCCACCAGGGAAGGCCCACCACGCTGCTACCTTGGTCCTTGCTTTATCTCCATGAGTATTTACAATTTTTCAGAAACTCGCGTTACATGCGAGGGAGTGAGATGAGAAGAGAAGTAAAATAGAAGATATAGAAAGACACGACACGCAGGCCGTATTTATAAAAACCAAAACTATAAAGGCTATGGGTTATAACCATGCAAAACAAACACCATGCAATCTAACATGCATTTCAAACATCGTGCGAACAAAGTAACGACGTGTTTACGGAGTTTTAAACCGATTATCCCTATGTTGAGGTTAATGGGCCAAAGAAGGATCACAAGGTTTCATAAACCATTTGCGTTAACGAACAAATGCACCAGGTAGGTCAACATGAAAGAGAGGTGGCGCACTAGGCACACTTAAAAACCAGGTCTTTGATGATGCCAATCCTAGACATGCATTTTTCATAACGTCTAACCATAACTCTTATGGATTCACCGTGAAAGATAGTTTGATAACTTTTATCAAATTAGAAGCCCTTTCATAGATTTCATAAATCTATGAAACTACGAACAACTACTTGTTCTCTAGACTAACTATTAGTCTCAACATGTTAACATTTAACATTGAAGCAACCTAACATAGTTATGATTAACTCTTAATCATTCAGTGATAATCGAATTAAGTCTCTATTAGGTGTGATACGATAAACGATAAATATCTAAATCAAATCAAACAACATGCATCTCATACATAAACATCACCCAAGAATTTAAGTCTGAATTCGTATGATACAAGTGGCTCTGATACCACTGTTGGGTCACGTCGGCACGCCCCGTGGCGCAGCGGAAAAAATAAGCGGACGTAATCCAGCCAGGATCCATGTACAGGAACGAATCCGAGGTGAAAAGATGAAGAATTACCACGTCAAGTAAAACCGGAATCGTCACAGGTTCGCAACGACCTCTACGGAATCCACCCGAACAAAACGAACAAAGTTTCCGCCTCCCTAACACTTAGGGATAAATTTCTACAGGTTTGAACACCTTCCAGGGAGAAGTTGAAATCCCTCCAGGGATTCTTGAGGGAGTCTGAAATCGATCAGGGGTTCTACCGGGACTTGGATTCGAACTAGGAAATCGCCAGGAATTTGCCAGGGGGAAAGAGGAACACTAGAAAAATATCTAACAACTTCTCAGAAGAAATCTGGACTTGTCGAAAATTCCAGAGGGGAATTCCTAGGGATATGTTGAAATTTACAAGGAGGAATAGGGATGATTTGGTTGCTAGCCCTTGTCCCTTTAAATAGTATTCAGAGACTTAATTCTAGTTGAAATCCTTAAATCCAAGTTCAACCAAAATTCATAGAATCTAATTCTACTTGAAATTGGTTTATATTAAATATACATTATATTTAATAATATTAAATGAAATATATATATTTAATTATGTAGAATCTTATTCTACATAAAACATGGATTTAAATATACATTATATTTAATCCAAATATATATATATTTTATTATATAGAATCTCATTCTATCTTTACTTGGATTTAAATATATTTAAATATATATTTTTAATTATGTAGAATCTAATTCTACATAAACTTGGAATTAAATATACATTACATAAATTCCAAATATATATTTAAATTTCTAGAATCTTATTCTATAATATTTAAGTCTCTAAATATTTTCCATACTATAAATAATATCTGATAAATATAATATTTATCCAATATTATTCCCATTTAGAGGAGTTGTCAATTTCCCCTATCCCATAGGGGATTTTCAGCAACCTCCCTAAAATAGGGAGTATAGTTTCCAATTTTTGTTCGTTTCAATCGAAGGGTGTGACCCTTGTAGGTTCATGCAACGTTAGCAGCAAAATTAGAATTGTTCTAATTTTACAAACAATGAGTGGCATCTAGCAATACATCATTGCTACCTAAGTTGCATGAAGTCATGGTTTGACTTTCCTAATTCCCGAATAAACTTCCTTTATGTATTTCATCCTTTTGTCCTTTATATCTTAGATGAACACAAGTCATAGGTTAGTCACATTTGCGTTGTCCATCTAGTGTTTCTTGATGTCTTGAGTAGATTATGATAAACGAATCTCTATGATATCTCATATCATAATATTCGAGCATGGCCATGCATTTTCTAATCTCACTCAATCAAGTGGTCGAAGATATTTCTCCCATTATGTAGGTGGGGCAAATCCTTTCTTGATCAACCACTACATAGGTCATCATGTATCCAATCATCAGTCTTTATAATGTAGTCAGTTACGACACACGTTTGACTATGTTAAAATACGTAAATCTTTATGTTGAAATCATGTTGATCTCAAGTCTGAGGATTATACATATGTTTATCATGAGCAATGTTGTGACTGTCACATAATTACCCAAGAAACATGCTCATAGCGGGTCAATCTAGTATGTTGTTCTCTAACAAATACTTATGTGTTGATTTTGACATCTCTATGTCAATTACAACACTTGTTATCAATCAACCACATATTAGTCTTTATATATTATCACTGTCCATACCCATAATAATATTCGACTAAGGATTCTATTTAACAATAATCGTATTATTGTATGGACATTATTATCCAATGGTTAGTTTGATGCACAGAAACATTCCAAATGATAATAACGGCAATGACATTACTTGATAAATCTAGTAAAATAGTATTTCTATTCAATCATCATATGATTGGTCTTTGGGCATACTCCAACAGACAGATTGAGAAACGAAATCACACCTCAACCAATGATGAACCAATGTATGAAGCTTGGGAAAGATACCATCAGATGCTAAACAACTGCCCGCTTCATGGTTTCCTATCTTGGACTCAAGTTTCGATGTTCTACAATGGAGTAAACCAACCGACAAGAATGATGCTCGACGCCTCAACCAATGAAATCATCCTGGATAGAACACTTGAGGAGGCACTAGAGATTTTGAACATGTAAAGTGTTCAATAGTTCTATATTTTGAGCGCATTCCATCTCATATTTATTGATGTTCCTAAGTACATTTTAGGCATAATTAGGTTCATGCATTGCATATTTACAGTATTCTTTAGTTTACCCTATTTATGTTGAATATCTTTAATTTGGTGAGGAAAGGTAATGTTTTAGTTTAATTTTAGTTTTAGGTACTAGAAGCTGGCATAAGGAGAGAGGAGCTGAGGAGCTAATACTGAGGCAGCAAGCCTATGAGTTGTACTGAAGCAGCTCAACACAGAGAGAAGTGTTGTCGAGTAGTCACCGCCGCCATACCTGCTGCCCAGGGCAGCAAGCTGAGGAATTGGAAAATTGGAGTGTGATCTGTAGAGCAGAAAATCTTGATTCCAACAATGCCATCCACTCAATTTTTTGATGCTTGGAGCAGCGGACAGAGCCGCCGAAGGAGGAGATCAAGATGACTTGCGGTGCAAGAAAACGAGAAGGAGTCCACATTTAACTCAAAGAAGTCAGAATTAAAGGTTGCATTTAATGCAAAAGCTACTTTGGGCATAGCTAATGCCTATATATACTCGACATATTTTGTAATTGTATACACCTTAGGTTTTCCTTTGGGCATAGTCTAGGTTTTCTTACTGCCAACAATGTTCTAAATTTTCTCTTGGGTTTGGGTTATGTTGTAAACTAGTGTGAGAATGGTTGTTTAGGAATTAAGTTTGCATTTGCAAAAAAAAACTTCAAAGTTTGCTTATTCCATGCTCTTTATAGTTTTCAACTAAGTTCGAAAGATTAGTTGTTAACTATCTATTTGTTCGGTGTCGAAAGAGTCGAACTCGCGAAAGGGATAAGTATGATCCTCATCCTAATAAGGTGTTGATCAAGCCAGTTTATACATAGGTTAGGCTTTAAGGTGGCTAAAAAGGAACGAACAAAGGTTGTTTTTCATTGTACGATTCAGGCCGACGGGTATCATCTACAGTGGGCAACAATAGCGTTTTGACTTAGACATAAGCGGGATCATTATCGAAGCGTTCTACCGAGCCTTGAAGGACTACCGAGTTTGTCGCCGAGCCATCCATCCGTTCCATTTCCAATGTAGTGAAAGCGTCGAAGCAACTAATCTCGCATCCTCCGTCGAGGCTGCAAAGTCTGGCAACGCAAAGCAACTTAACCTATTCAACGCAGTTTCACACTACTAAGCAGCATAACCTGACCCATTCCATCACCCTAATCTTTTCTATTAAATTAATTTTGTTTTATTTACTTTTCTTTATAAACTAAAATTTACTTGTACATTTATTTTATGTGAAGGTATTGCAACGCAAATCAGCTATCCAATCCGTGTTGGAGACGATATCTTTTATACTATAACTTGACAAAAGTGTGCACTTGTGCTCATATTTAGAGAACACCCAAACACTCTACAAGTTTTTGGCATTGTTGCCAGGGATTGGCAACAGTAAATTCATTTTTATTTTTCTGTAGTTTTACTTTATTTGCAATTAAGTTTAGTTTTTATTATTTTTTATTTGAAAAAATACAATTTTCTTGTCTAATGCATGACTAGAGAAAACCCATCGGGCGAAATCGTTTTCTTTGTCGAGATCGAACAAAGAGCATGAGAACTTACGAAAGAAGCAAGAGAAGCCCTCGAGAAAACCAAAGAAGAAGGAAAGGCAGAGGCACCCATGGGTAACGGCCAAGACGACAACCCTGTCAACAATGCTCGAAACGACAAGGATGGGCAGCAAGATCCGCCGCCCAGACATCAGCCAATTCCACCTAGGCAGCAACCCCCAATTCCGCCCAGGCAGCCACAATAGGTGCGCACCACCAGGGACTATTTGGAGCACGGTTTCAGAGGGTTTGATCCAACTGTGACAGAGCTTGAAATTGAAGCGGGTCACTTTGAGTTAAAGCCCGTGATGTTCAACATGATCAACAACTTCGGGCAATTTGAATGAACTACCATAGAAGATGCTCGACATCACTTGAGAGGATTCCTAGACATATGCAGAGCTTTTAAGATACATGGAGTCCATCAAGACGTGCTGAAGCTGTAACCCCCTTAGCCCGGCCTAGACGCCCGACCCGAACTAAGAAGATTACACAGGGAAAACCGAAGTCAACTCGCTAAAGCCGACTTCAATTAACGACCCTTTTTTATTCTAGATGAATTTTTAATCCTATGTGTTCAACAAATCACTTAGAAGAAAATTGCACAACGATCTGAGTTCGTTTAGGGGTTCAATTGCGCAAGTTACACATTTAAGGACTAAACTGTAATTTTAGCAATATACAGGGACCAGTCCAATTTTAAGATTATCTTTTATTAATTAGTCGTGAAACATGATTCCATGACAAATTTCATCACAAACGGACCATCCAAACTCATTCCATCGCACATACAACATTCAGGGACTAAAATGTAACTTTCCAGACTTTAGAAAGGTACTTTTAACTGAAAACAACGGTCGAGTATCGGTAGCCCTTAGGCCCGTATAGATACGCGGGAAGACAGTGGCTCAATTGGAAAAAAGTTATCGATACCCTTCCCCGCGTATCGGTACGCCCTTCAAAGATAACCCAAGTGTATCGATACGCATGCAAATCGTATCAATACACATGTGTTGTTTAGCCTGCCAAAAAGCCTTTGAGTATCGATACTCGAACTCGAGTATGGATACTCATACTAGATAGGCTTCACATGCAGCTGTAAAATGCATTTTAATCAGCCAAGCATGCTCAAGCATCAATAGATAAACATCCTTAAGCATATACTACATGTCAATCATGCTTAAATGCAACTACAAGGGTTTTACCAATCCATCACATGTAATTCTGGTAAGCTATATCATGCATCTCATGAGCAATGCCATAAAACATACAAAAAAGCATCATTCTTCCTCGAGCAACATATAATGGCCCTTTTACAATCCCCAAATAGACAACTCAACATATCTCAACCAAGAAGTTCTAAAACAAATCTCCCAAACCGAGGTTCTTTCCCCATTGCCAAAATCTACTTATTTAGAATCACCAAAGTTCATACTTGAGTTTGAGTGGCGAATTAGGTGCTTTCACTTGCAACTCCTCAGCCCTCAAGCTTAGTTAGCGTAAGCACTCTTGCTTAGTGAGGGAAAGCTCAACACACATCAACAATGCAGTTTTTAAAACACAAGTTGAAACCATATCATGCTCAATCTTAACTCAAGCTTTCAAAACCAAAGCAAACCATTCTTCAACCATGTTCCACATATATCATTAGCCACATGCATTGTTCACAATGAAAATCCACATTAAGCCTCACTTGCTTAATTCACATGCATAGATTTGTCTTATGCAACATCTCATCATCTAGCATCTCATACACAATAATCCATTATGCATTCATTATAATCATGATACAAGGGCAACAATAAACACATATATTGGCTTACAACATATCGGGATAGGCTCACCCCTATCCGTTGTGATAGACTCACCTCTATCACTTTTACAAACAATATCGGATACACGGACTTGTATAGGCTCACCCCTATACTCAATGATGGGCTCACCTCCATCTTAATGACGACGAATGGATTTAGGCTCACCCCTAACCCATAGTGATAGACTCACCTCTACCACCCACAATAGGCTCACCCCTATTATGTCACGTAGCTATACACACGTACGATTTATAGATTATAGTGCACTCACATCCTATTGGTCGACCAACGTATCCGTATATTAAAAATAGATCATCCATTTACCAATATACCCATAAAACCATGTTAAATCACCGCCTACAATTCATCATTAAAAATCATCTCATATCTCAAAATTAAACATGCTTTTAAATAGCAAATACCATCTCATACAAGATCATGCCATTTTGTATCAAACCAATTCATTTAATGGGATAAAAACAAGCAAAACCATGCTTAAATCCATGCATAACAGTGAGTAACAACCTTTATCAAAACATGAACATGATAAACCATGGAGTCCATTTCAAACCGAGTTTCGAGAGTTCAAGTAACCATACCTACTTCTGAGATTAGCTAAGCGTTTCAAGCTTACACTACCCTCCCAACACCTCGTATCCAAGCTTAACAAAGCTTTAAAGCACATCCACTCACCGATACGCGAAACTTCACGTACCGACGCAAAGATCACTCGTCCAAAACTTCCAAAATTTCTTCTCGAGCTTCCGGATTAGTATCCCTTGATTATAGATTATCAAAAACAAAGATCCAATGCATTAAAATGCATTCTAACCCCAGCTACTAAACACAAACTCGTTGCCCAGCAAAACCACATCAATTTACCCATCCCAAAAAACTAAAAACTCATTCGATTACTTCCTAAACCACTCCCATCCAACAATCAACACTTCCAATGATTAATATTCATCAAATCACATCAAAAACAACATAAACCCTTCCAAATATCTCCAACAATAATTTTGTCATCAAAACACTTCAAAAACACAACTAAAATTATCATAAAACTCAAGGATCTCAAGGATTTCGGGATCTAAATCATTAAAAACTCTTTTACATCATCACAATCACCTCAAAACTCAATTATAATACATCTTAATTAGAGCTCATCAACAACACTCCGAAAATCAAGAATTAAACCTTAGTTTTGCAAGATTTTGATCATAAATCAAAACTATAATCAAACCTTAGTTAAAAACAACAATTGAGAGTAAAAAAATCATGGGAATTTCAATAAAGAACCTTGATTAGAGGTTGAGAACTAGATTTACCTCCAATCCTTGCTTTCATTAAGATTTGACAAGTTTTTCTTCACAATTCTTGAAGAAAATGAAGAGAAATCTTTAAAATGGTTATGAGATCAAAGTGAGAGTATTTGGGAGAAAATAAATATGGAGAAAAGACTTTAGAAAGGTGTTTTGCTAAAAATGAAGAGTGAAAAATTAGTTACGTAAATGAAACTTTCAAATTTATGATTTTATTTAATAAATAAATAAAATCCCCTTTTTAAACAATTACTTAAAATTAATTTAAAACACATATCAAATTAAGGAAAGGTTTAATTGCACAAAAGCTCCCTAAAGGTTCTATGATTTTGACTACTCTTTTGAAAATTGCAGTTTTCCACAGTTTTAAAACTTTACATTTTGGTCAGTGCCCAAAATGTACCACTTACGAAACTGATTTTGTAAAATTGATTTGACCAACCTCTTACACATGATTTTAGAGGATTTTAGCAATTTTTGTCATATTGTTATCCTATCTCGGGCCTTGATCTCCCTGAACCACTCAAAAAGATTCGAACTGTTTCCAACAGGTTCCCCTAACAAGATCCAAAGCTTAAAACGTCTAGGCCCAAAACCAGGGCATTACAAAAGCAGAGATTGTTTCCCTATTCACTGAGGGATAGGGCAAAAAAAATGGCTGAACAACCAACCGGCGGGTTCATTTAATACTTGGATGGAGTTGGGCAAGGATTTCTTAGATCGTTTCAGTCCTTCAAATGTCACAGACAGGTTGAGAAAAGAGATCATAGCCTTCCGCCGAGGGGATGACGAACCAATATATGAAGCTTGGGAGAGGTACCAACAAATGCTAAACAACTGCCCACTTCATGGTTTCCCATCCTGGACTCATGTGTCAATGTTCTACAATGGAGTAAATCAACCGACACGAATGATGCTCGACGCCTCAGCTAATGGAATCATCCTAGACATACCACTTAAGGAGGCACTACATATTCTAAATAGAATTGCTAAGAACGACTACAAGTTCCCTATAGCCCGCCGCGGCGGCATGAGGCAGCCAGCTGTTGTGAATGAAGTAGATGCCACTAAATCTATTAATTCTCACATGGACAAGCTGACAGAGCTGGTGATGAGTATAGCCAAAGGAAAGACATATGAGGCCAAGGCTGTGGAGCCTTTTTGTAGTGAGTGTGGGGGCAACCACGATTCCTCTGAGTGTAGTGAATCCGCCAACTTCATGGGACCCTATGAAAGGAATAGCAGGCCCAACACCAGCACATACAACCCAGGCTGGAAGAAGCATCAGAACTTCTCCTAGAGTAATCCAAACATGATTGCAAATCCAACTCAGCAACCAGGAGGATACCAACAGAACATGTCAAGACAGCCGCCTCAGCAGCAACAAAATACGAACAATAACTCACTCGAAACTACTTTATATACTTTTATGTCTCGAATCAGTGATTTTATTGTTCATACAAATAAATTTATTGATAAAACTGTGTCGTTTATGGACAGGACTGAGATGAGGATGAACAATTAGGAGGCTGCAATAAAGAACTTGGAGACGCAGTTTGGGCAAAACACGAAGATCATAAGCAACAGGACAATAGGTGCATCATCCAGCAGCACAGAGGTAGCAGCCAAACCCACCTATGAACAGTGTAAAGCCATGTCAACTAGAAATGGGAAACAACTAGACGAGCCCAGAACTGAATAGCCAATGGACCATCAAATAGAACAGCCTGCCGCGGAAGCATCAAAATTAGACGCCCCGGTAGATGAGACTGATAGCAGCCCTAAAGAGGATGATCCTGAGTCGCCACAGATTAGATTTTCATGCAAGGAACGCATTTAGGACATCCGTCTGCCGCCGCCTTTCCCCAAAAGACTAAAGCAACATAAACAAGAGCACTAGTTCCGAGATTTTCGGGATATTCTAAAATAGGTGCACACTAACATCCCTCTCATGGAAGCCATCTAGAACATGCCCAATTACGTGAAATATTTGAAGGACATGGTTTCCAAGAGGAAAAGGATTGGGGAGTTCGACATCGTAGATGTGATAGAGGAGTGCATGGTTATGCTGCACAACAAGATACCGGCCAAAAGAACAGATCCTGGCAGCATCGTTATTCCATGCAGAATCGGCAGCAACCATGCCAGGAGATCCCTATGCGATTTAGGAGCCAACATTAGCCTAATGCCAAAGGCAGTCTTCAACAAGTTAGGTATTGGGCAAGCCAAACCCACCTCCATCATGCTGAAACTAGCAGACGATTTATTTGTACAACCGGAGGGCAAAGTCGAAGATATCCTAGTTCGCGTGGGCAACTTTATCTTCCCAGCAGACTTCCTTGTCCTAGACTGTGAGGCCGACAAGAATGCCCCAATCATTCTTGGCCGACTGTTTCTGGCCACGGGCAGAACGCTAACTGATGTGGAGCATGGGGAGCTAATCATGAGGGTGGACAACCAAAGCATAAAACTAAATGATTTACAACCCTCAATAAGGGAAAAAGAAGGATGCCCAGACACTCAGGCTTCCGAAATCAGCACTGAAACAGGGAACGACAACAGCCGCCCATGCAGGCAGCAGGGCAGAATGCAGGACCCCAAGGAACAAGAGGACCACCAGTAGGGGAAAAGCGAAAAACCACCTCAAGAAGTGGTTATGTCTGGGAGATTGTAGAGTGTCTAGAAGTCCTATATTTTATGATCATTCCTGCTCATATTATTAATGTTCTCATGCTCATTTAGTCATATTTAGCTGCATATCATGCATTATACAATATTTTCTCTTATGCCATGCTTTTATTGAATATTTTACGTTTTGGCTAAGAAAAGATATTGTTTTAATTAGTTTTCTATTTTTGGTGTTGGTTGTTGATCAGAGGAATAGAGGACAGGAAAGCAGGGAGCAGAAGAAGCTATACTAAAGCAGTTCCAGTTGCCGCCAAAGACGTCGCCGCTGCAAAATGCTACTACCAAGGACGCCGCCGCCGTAGAATGCCGCCCAAACGGTAATACACCGACATAGTAAAGATGGGTCACGTTTAATAGATGGCATTTATCTGAGTCCATTGATCCCAATCTTGCATTTTTCTGAGGCCTGGAGCGGTGTATAGAACTGATTGAAGATCGATAAGCAAGGTGGCTTATATTTACTTGCTGAACAAGTAAACATCCAAAGGAGTCCGTATTCAATTCAGAATTGAATGAAGCATTAAATGTTAAAGCTATTTTATCATCGATGAAGACTTATACTCCAAGGAGGACTTAACCTTAGGCCAAGCCCTATATATACCCATGTATGTGAGGGTATAAGGGCATAGAGATAGAGAGAGGGAGTTAGCTATGTTCTAAACTCCCTAGGGTTTAGGTTTTTGCTTGTAAAGTAGTTATGAAAAACTGTTGTAAAGCTTGTGAGTTTATTTTTGCAATAAATATTCCAAGTTTGCTTAATCTATGAACTTCATTCTTTCAATTAGTCCTAACCGTCAGTTGAGAGAATCCATTTAGGGGCACGAAAGTGTCAACTTCATGAAAGGGTTAAGCACGGTCACAACGTGCTGAGGCGTGACTAACTTGGTTCCAAAAGTTCACAAGTTTCAGCGACTAAAAGGGATCACCAACCATGTCAACTTCATGAAAGGGTTAAGCACGGTCACAACGTGCTGAGGCGTGACTAACTTGGTTCCAAAAGTTCACAAGTTTCAGCGACTAAAAGGGATCACCAACCATGTTGACTAGCTTGTGTTAGGTTTACGCTGAGATTTCTAGGTATTGCCTACGTCACGCTAGCTTTCGAGCATCCTTGCCTAGAAATATGGAGGATCACTGTCGACTCTCTCGCCGAACTTGGAATATCTGCCAGACTTGCCGCTAGGACTTATTTCTGTTCCACCTGCCGAGACAGCGAAAGTTGCAGGGGCAGTGACCCGCTGCGGCCGCGTGACAGGGTCGTAGCTGCCGCCCGCCATACCCACTGGGGCCGCAATCGAGGCAGCACAGAAATAACTTTACTTCTTCACAACGCAGTCAGCACACTACTGAGCAGCAATATCCTTGCCCATTCTATCACTATGATCTCCCTTTCTTTAATTAATTAAGTTTTTAGTTTTATTCCTTTAACCAAACTTGAAATTAATTGTGCATTTAAATTTCTTGTGTAGATACACACTCAAAGGAACTATTCCAATCCTCGTGGGATTCAACATCTTTTATACTATAACTAGACGGGAGTGTACACTTGCGCTCATAAAAAGAGAACACCTAAACACCCTACAGAGATGCACCTCAATGCACTCCCAACATAACTTAATTTATTGTTAATTTCTTTGTTTTTATTTTTATGTTTTAGGATTAGACATTAATTTATTTGTGATTTATTTTCCACATTTTTATTTAAGTATATATTTTTTATTGAGTTTATTATTTTATTTTCACGTTTAGGAATAAAGAAGAAGGACAAAAGAGACGACCTAAGAAGGAGCCCGTCCACCATCCTGCCAAGATAGCTGGGGGTGGCCCAGCACAAAAATCGTGTAACCACTAGTTGACTGCCAACGGCTAGCTGCCAACGGATATTGAAGTAACGGGCAGAAAACCTGTAACGTGCGCGAAGCAATTTGCCCGTTGGGAATTTAATGTCGTCACGGCACCTCTCGACACCATCTATATAAACCCTACTTATCCCATTCATTTACTTTACTTTCATCTCCTTGTTAACCTATTCTTGAGTCCACTGCTCTCTTTCTCATTATCTTCTTTTAGTTTTAGATTACAAAGAAATCGTCTCACACATGGCATCATCATCACAATCCAAACCCACCTTCCAACGCTTCTTCTCCAATGAAGATGCAAAGCGGTACAGAACCCATTTCACAAAGCAAGCCATATAGGAGGAACAAGGGTTCCACTATTCGCAGCAAACAGGGGATCTCGGCCATAAGCCCGCTCTATTTGAGAAAATCCACAACAAGGGTTGGGAAATATTCACACGACAGCCGGATGTGGCAAACATCACGATGGTCAGAGAATTTTATGCCCACCACCCCCGCCCAGAGCTACCCTTCGTTTTTGTCCGAGAAGAGCCTGTCAAGTTAAACGTTGTCGTCATCAACGGCTTTTATGGATTTGTGACGGACGGCAACCCTCACGAAGAATGGAGGCAGTCACTAACGGCTATCAACTATGACAGAATCAAGGCCCGGCTGTGCGAACCCAATACCCCTTGGTTGGCGGGGAAATAATCTTCAAGGAGATCCACAATTGCTTTCGGAAATCAAAGATTCGACTTTACTTCCCATCTCTCATCACGGGATTGTGTACCAATTTCAATGTTCCATCAGATCCAAACGACGAGATGACATCCGCCAAAGAGGGATAGACCAGAAAGGTCCACCGGCAAATGATGCAAGCACTGGAAACGTAGCAGTTCACACCATCATAGCACTCATTTTGTTTAGGGGGGTTAGCACTCATTTTGTTTAGGCATATTCTAGTGTATATAGGTTGCATAATGTACTTGCCTTAAAAAATTAATAAAAAAAAAATTTTGTTAGAACTTGTGCCTATGATAGGATAGTCGACTTTAATTTTTTCACACCAAGTAAAAAGAACTTACTTTTCTCAAAGTATGAAGTAAACTTAGAATTTTTCTATTAATGCCAAAAAATTAAAAACACTTCTGTTACTTGCTGAATTTGTTGGAATATCTGATGAACATTGCTTGCTTTATTTTAAGAATTCTTTGCAAAATTCTAACACTAGTTGCAGGTAGCCACCGAGTCAGAAAACAGAAACAAGAAAATAAAGCATTGCCCCGGCAGGAAAGAAAAGTTTTTATGTTGTCTTTCCCTAGAGGTGCCCGAAACCGGATCTAGGAAGAATTATGTGCAAGGACACTCCGCTGCTATCAAAGTCCATGAATCTGAAAATTTTGTAGTGACGAACAAATTAGAATGAGTGAATGAAAGTCTTCACGGGATGACTCTGCTCAAAGGGTTCGAAGTTTTGTAGTATGCTCATATCTTAATTTTAGACCTAGTGAGTAGTTGTGATGAGCTAAAGCCCTTACTGTCATGATTAAATAATTGTACTTAATTATGTTGGCTCGACAGCAACCTTATATGTCGTAACAACATCTTTGTTGACTTGGAATATTCTTCAGATTCAGCCTCTACACAGTTTCTGCACACACTTCACTGGCATTGTAGTTTAATTCTGAGGTAATTTATTCTCTTCTCCTTTCACTAATTTAATGATAGGTGCCTTGGCCTTGAGGTGATAAATCAAGTTTAAAACAAGTTTTTCTTTCTGATTAGTTCAAAGGGCAAGTATGTTTAGGTTTGCATTGCTTGAGGACAAGCAGTAGTTCGAGTTTGTGGGTGTGTAAAGTGTTCATTAGTTCTATATTTTGAGCGCATTCAATCTCCTATTATTGATGTTCCTATGTACATTTTAGGAATAATTAGGTTCATGCATTGCATATTTGCAATATTCTTTACTTTACGTTGTTTATGTTGAATATCTTTAATTTTGTGAGGAAAGGTATTGTTTAAGTTTAATTTTAGTTTTAGGTGCTAGAAGCTAGCAGAAGGAGAGAGGAGCTGAGGAGATGAAGCTTAGGCAGCAAGCCTAGGAGCTGTACCGAAGCAGCTCAACACAAAGAGAAGTGCTGCCGAGTAGCCGCCGCTGCCATAACTGCTGCCCATGGCAGCAAATTGGGGAATTGGAAAATTAAAGTGTGGTCTGTAGAGCATAAAATCCTGATTCCAACGATGCCATCCACTCAATTTTCTGACGCCTGGAGCAGCGGATAGAGCCGCCGAAGGAGGAGATCAAGATGACTTACGGTGCAAGGCAACGAGAAGGAGTCCACATTCAACTCAAAGAAGTCATAATTAAAGGTTGTATTTAATGCAAAAGCTACTTTGAAGACTTCTAATCCAAGGAGGACTTGGCCTAGCTAATGTCTATATAGACTCGACATATTTTGTAATTGTATACATCTTAGGTTTTCCTTTGGGCATAGTCTAGGTTTTCTTGCCGCTAACAATTTTCTAAATTTTCTCTTGGGTTTGGGTTATGCTGTAAACTAGTGTGAGAATGGTTGTTTAGGAATTAAGTTTGTATTTGCAATAAAACTTCAAGGTTTGCTTATTCCATGCTCTTCATAGTTTTCAATTAAGTTCGAAAGATTAGTTGTTAACTATCTATTTGTTCGGTGTCGAGAGAGTCAAACTCACGAAAGGGATGAGTACGATCCTCAACCTAATAAGGCGTTGATCAATCAAGCCTAGTTTGTGAGGCCAAGGTTGTGGAGCCATTTTGTGATGAGTGTGGGGGAAACCATGATTCCTCTGAATGCAGTGAATCCACCAACTTTTGGGAAACTTACGAGAGGAACAACATGCCCAACACCAACACATACAACCCTGGCCGGAAGAAGCATCCGAACTTCTCCTGGAGTAACACCAACAGAACCTGTCACGGCAGCAACCTCAGCAACAACAGAATACGAGCAATAACTCACTCGAAAATACTTTACATACCTTTATGTCTCGAACTAGTGATTTTATTGTTCGTACTAATAAATTTATTGATAAGAAAGTGTCTTTTATGTACAGGACGGAGATGAGGATAAACAACCAAGAGGCTGCAATAAAGAATTTGGAGACTCAGTTCGGGCAATTTACTGAGATTATAAGCAACAGGATAATGGGTGCATCATCCAGCAGCACAGAAGTCGTAGCAAAACCCACCTATGAGCAATGTAAGCTATAGCTACAAGAAGTGGGAAACAACTGGATGAGCCATGAACTAAACAACCAATGAACCAACAAATAGAACAGCCAGTCGCGGCAGCATCAAAACTAGCCACCCCGGTATATGAGACAGACAGCAGCCCTAAAAAGGATGATCCTGAGTCGCCACCGATTTGATTTCCATGCAAGGAACGCATTCAGGACATCCGTCTGCCACCGCCTTTCCCCCAAAGGCTTAAACAATAGAAAAAAACATCAGTTCCAGAAATTTCTGGATATTCTAAAACATGTTCACATTTACATCCCTCTCGTGGAAGCCATCCAGAACATGCCCAATTACGTGAAATATCTAAAGGACATGGTTTTCAAGAGGAAAAGAATTGGGGAGTTTGAAACCGTAGCTGTGACAGAGGAGTGCATGGCTATGCTGCACAACAAGTTGTCGGCCAAAAGAATAGATCAGTGTAGCTTCGTTATTCCATGCATAATAGGCAACAACCATGCCATAAGAACCTTGTGCGATTTAGGAGCCAGCATTAACCAGATGCCAAAGGTGGTCTTCGACAAGTTAGGTATTGGGCAAGCCAAACCCACATCCATCATGTTAAAACTAGCAGACCATTCATTCGTACAACCAAAGGGCAAAGTCGAAGACATCCTGGTTCGCATGAGCAGCCTTATTTTTCCAACAGACTTCCTCATCCTAGACTGTGAGGCCGACGAGAATGCGCCCATCATACTTGGGCGACCATTTCTGGCCACAAGCAGAATGCTAATTGATGTGAAGCATGGGGAGCTGATTATGAAGGTGGACAACCAAAGCATAAAACTAAATGTTTTACAACCCTCACTAAGGGAAAAAGAAGGATGCACAGATGCTTAGACTTCCGAAATCAACACTGAAATAGGGAACGAAAGCAACTGCCCAGGCAGGCAGTAGGGCAGAATGTAGGACCCCAAGGAACAAGAGGACCCCAGAAGGGGGAAAAGCGAAAAACCACCTCATGAAGTGGTTATGTCTGGGAGATGCACCCCAATGCACTCCAAACATAACTTAGTTTAACTATTTTATTTCCTTTTATTTTTATTTTTTATGTTTTAGGATTAGAATTTATTTTATCTTCTTATCTTTAATTTTTAGGATTAGATTTTAATTTATTACAATTTATTTTCCATGTTTTTTTAGATTTAAGTATTTTTATTTCACTTTTCTTTATTTAGTTTATTTTATTTTCAGATTTTAGGAATAAAGAAGCAGGACAAAAGAGATGGCACAACAAGGAGCCCGCCCACCATGCCGTCGAGACAGCCGCAGGCGGCCTAGCACAGAAACAGCGCAATGGCTAGTTGATCGCTAATGGCTAGCTGCCAACGGCTACAAAAGTAACGGGCAGAAAACCCGTGACCTGCGAAAGCAAACTGTCAGTTGAACATTAATGCCGCCACGGCATCTCTCGGCACCATGTATATAAACCCCATTTCTCCCATTCATTTACTTTACTAATCTCCTTGTTAATCTATTCTTAAGTCCACTGCTATCTTTCTCATTATCTTTGTAACCTCCTTAGCCCGGCCTAGACGCTTAACCCGAACTACGAAGATTACACGGGGAAAACCAAAGTCAACCCGAAAGTCAACCTTGATTAACGACCCTTTTTTCTTTTTAATCTTTTCTAGATGCACATTAAGCTTATGTGAACACTCGAATAATCATGGGAGAGAATGGCACAGCGATCGGAAATCATTTAGGGACTCAATTGCATAAATTACACTTTTAGGGACCAAAATGTAATTTTTAGAAATTATAAGGACTTAATATATTTTAAGCTTTCCAATATGTAATTAGTCATATTACATGCTCCTCTGTCAAATCTCAACTAAAAAGGACATCCCAAGCTCAAGCAATTGCATCCACAACATTCAGGACTAAAATGTAAAGTATGAAAACATAAAACAATTCAAATCAACATCCAACGGTCATCTGTATCGGAACACCCACCCTTCGTACCGAAACGCCTGTATCAAAATGGTGTTGACAGTTTTGGTACTCGGGTGCGTTCCGAGACCGGTATCGAAACAGGCCTCTCCAGAAGCCAAACTGTTCCGAAACACCTTCAGTTGTTCCGAAACGCTATGGCCATTACAGGCCTCCGTTTCGAAACAGTTAAGGGTGTTTCGATACACCCTGCACTGTGACAGCAGAAATTGCTCGTTTTTCACCTTTAAAACCACTCACACATGCTTCAAAAAGCATCATAACATACCAGCAACCTTTTATGATACCAAAGAGCATATTTGAGAACCTCAAGCTAAAGCATGGCATCAAACACAAAAACATTCAATCTAAAGGCATGCTTCCTAGTCACAAAACCAATATAAGCAACCAAACCTCAAACCAAACCTTTAGGACCATTTACAACCCGTAAATGCCAACACAAACATGGCACAAACTTAGGGAGTTCAAAACACATCTCCCAAATACAACATTGGTGTCCCATTGCCAAACATCAAAACTAAAGTGTATAAAAACATCACCATACATGAGCTTTGCACTTCCTTGGATGTTCTTAACCTTCTTGCTGCCCAAAAACACTTCAGTTATCTACATTATTGGTAAAAGAGAGCGTAAGCACAATTGCTTAGTGAGGCATGCTCTAAAGAAAACCAACACAATAATGCATTATTCAAAACACTTTCTCAAAAGCCTTCTTCTACCACATGCTCATTCTATCTCATGCTTGAAAACCATTTCAAAACAACTCTTCATTGAAAACACATGTACCTCAATTCTATCTCATGCATTTAAACAAATGCAAATCTCATGGCAAGGCCATACACATGCTTGTAAAAATCATCTCATCAATAGGTACATGTGAATCAAAAGCATTTTCATATATTATATTGGCATTTCACATTTCATTACTACTCGGATATGCGGACAACATTCTCAAACCACTAGACGCTTCCGGTGGAATCTCACATCACCGTATTGTCTAGTAAACATAGTTTTCGGTGGAATCTCACATCACCGTTCTCACATGGCGGAATCTCTCATCGCCACAAAGCTTGGGTATTTCACCAAGTCCTACCCGATGCAATACCCATCATCGGTCTCTCCCTTTGGATTAAACCAAAGAGGACGTACGAATTTTTAGTTTATAGTGCACTCTCATCTTATTGATCGATCAATTATATCCGGTAAGTATCTCATCTTCTATGCCAATATATTATGTTAAAACATCATCTCATCTACTATTTTTCATGCAACTTTTCTCAAATCTTTCTCATCTCATTTCAAAACATAACATTTGCCATGCTTAAAAACAAAAGTTCAAAACTCAACAATGCAACATGTTATTTCATGAAATCATTTCAAGCATCATCTCATGCTACAATTCATGCATAAAAACAGTAGGAAATTATCTATCTCAAACCATGAGCAAGTAAAAGCATTTTAGGGCAACCACCACATATAAGAGAGCAATCTAGCCAATACTTACTTCCGGACTTAGGAAGGTGTTTCAAACCTTTCCTAAACCCCCAAACCTTGTTTCTTTGTCCCTTAAGGACTTTTAAAACCATTCGCACTAACCGATTACGTTTCGCTTGCTCGCCGAAACGCTAACTAAGTTCCCGGATCAACACCAAAGGCGTCCAAAGATGTCTCCCTTGTTTGTAACACATAAGAGCAGAGGATTAATGTATCATCGTGCATTGAAATCATCAGCCAGACATCGAAACTCGCTGCTCTACTCAAAAACCTCATTTCGGCTACCAAACACAACCGAAATCATCTCCAAACTCTTCCAAAAATAAAGCCCAGCCAAGATCTACCACTTCTAATCATTTCTAAACATCAATAAACATCAAAAACCACCACAAACTCGTTCTTATACCTCCAGCTATGACAGAACACCAAAACCACCATTCTAGCATGCAAAACTTAAGAATCCAAACCTATTCGGGATTTGTTTGATAAAACCTCATTTATAACATCAATTAACATCCAAAATACATTAGAAATAAACCTCAAAACAGAACCTAACCATCAACCACGAAAATCATCAAGATCTCACAAAAAACCTTGAGTTTTAATACAATTTCTTGTTTCTAACATTAAAGCATCTCAAAAACCATTAACAAAGGATTGATAACTTGGGAATTTCAGTAAAGAACTGATCATTAGAGGAGAAGGACGAAGCGTACCTCTAATGGCTGATTTCTCCTTGAATTGGGCAAGTTTTCTTAAAAATCCAATGTAAAAACAAGAGGATTTGATGAGGAAAAGATTAGGAATCAAAAGGAGATTGAAATCTCTTCAAAAGGAATGAAAATCAAAGGCTAATTGGTGGAGGAAATGTGTTTGGCTGAAAAGAAATTGAGAGAAAATGAAATGAGAGAAAATTGATGAAAGGTAGTTATGAAAAGTCAAAGATAGTTTTTCCTTTTAATTAATCTTTATTTCCTTTAATTAAAACATTATTAAAATCACCCAAAATAAGGAGAAATCTGATTAAAAAATTTTTGGTAAAATTAGCTCCTTAAAGATTCAAAGTTTCAATCCTTTACAAAACAGTCACTACTTAACTTTTACAAAAACTGCGATTTGGTCACTACACCGAAATGTAGTATTTCCAAACCTTATTTTGTAAAATTGATTTCACCATAAGCATTCATATAATAAATGAGGATTTTTAGGTATTTTTCCATATTTTGAAATCATCCCGAACTAGGTGTTCCCTAAATCTCCCTTTAAGATTCAAACCGTTCTCGACCGGTCCGATTCAAACTCAAAAACATCTAGGCCCAAATTTGGGGCGTTACAATCTTCTTTTAGTTTCAGATTACAAAAAAACCCTCTCACACATGGCAACAGAGGATGCACCAGCAGAACCCATGGCAGAGCCAACCAGGAAGAGAAAGCAGCACATAATCTCAGCCGAGCCAGAGGAAGAGGAGTTAGAATCTGAACCAGAAAAAGTGAAGCTCCTCGTCCAACTCTTAAAAGAGTCCAGCCGCCACGGACATCAAAGATATCACCTGCCAAGTATGCCGCCCAGAAATCTGCCAGTTGTTGCCTTGTCATTCAGTCTTCATCTTCCTCCTCTGCTACAAAGACCCCAGCCCTTCGCCAACTTCTAGAGTTGTTTCTTTTCTTTTCTCTTCTTTATTTGTTATTTCTATGTTTTAATTATTTTACTTGTATTTATTTTTTTGTTTTTTATCTCTTGTACATTATTTTGTGCCCTGAGGGCAATGCCCGTCTCGAGTTTGGGGGGATTAGCACTCATTTTGTTTAGGCATAACTAGTGCATATAGGTTGCATAATGTACTTACCTTAAAAATTAATCAAAAGAAAATTTTGGTTCGAACTTGTTCCTATGATAGGATAGTCGACTTTAAATTTTTTGCACCATGTAAAAAGAACTTAATTTTGGGGAAAGCATGAAGTAAACTTAGAATTTTTCTATTAATGCCAAAAATTAAAAACATTATTGTTACTTGCTGAATTTGATTGAATTTCTGATAAACATTGCCTGCTTGAATTATTTGTAAAATTATAACATGGTTGCAGGAAGCTGCCGCGACATGCAACAAACAGAAAAAGAAAAGCCCTGCCACGGTAGGAAAGAAAAAATATTTTTGTTGTTTTTCCCTAGAGGTGCCCGAAATCGGCTCTAGGAAGAATCATGTGCAAGGACACTTCGCTGCCATCAAAGTCCATGAATCTAAAAATACTTGAAGTGGCGGACAAATTAGCATGAGTGAATGAAAGCCTTCACGGGATGACTCTACTCAATGGGTTCAGAGTTTTGTACTTTCCTCCTATCTTAATTTTAGACCTAGAAGATTAGTTGTGTTGTTTTGATGCCCTTATTGCCATGATTATAAATTGTTCTTAAATATGCTGCCTCGGCAGCAACCTTACATTACCATGATATTATTTTATTTTACCTAGAATATTCTTCAGATTCAGACTGTACACAGTTTCTACACACACTTCACCGGCATTGTAGTTTAATTATGAGGTAATTCATGCTAATCTCCTTTCACTAATCTAATGACAGGTGACACGGCCTTGAGGTGCTGAATCATGTTTAAACCAGTTTTTTTCTTTCTGATTAGTGCAGGGGCAAGTATGTTTAGGATCGGATTGCATTTCTTGAGGACAAGCACTAGTTCGAGTTTGGGGGTGTGTAAAGTGCTCATTAGTCCTATATTTTATATGCATTCCATTTCATATTATTGTTGTTCTTAAGTACATTTTAGGCATATTTAGGTGCATGCATGCATTATTTATAGTATTCCTTACTTTACCCTGTTTATATTGAATAACTTTGACTTGGTGAGAAAAGGTATTGTTTTAGTTTAGTTTTAGTTTCAGGTACTAGAAGCTGTCAAATGGAGAGAGGAGCTGAGGATCTGATGTTGAGGCAGCAAGCCAAGGAACTGTACTGAAGTAGCTCGACACAGAGAGAAGTGATATCGAGTAGCTACCGCCGCTATATCTGCCGCCCAGGGCAGCAACCTAAGCAATTGGTGAATTGTAGTGTGATTGGAAGAGCTTAATTTTTGAGTACAATGAGCCCATCCATGCAATTTATCGATGCTGAGAATAGCGAACTGAGCCGCCCAAGTGAAGATTATCCAAGGTGACTTAAGATTACTTGTGGCACAAGGATTCCAACTTCAAGTCAAAGAAGTCGGAATTAAAGGATGCATTTAATGCAAAAGCTACTTTATGATGAGGAAGACTTCTACTCCAAGGAGGACTTGACCTAGGCCATGCCCTATATATATCCGACCTTACCTTGTATTTTAGAGAATCAAGACATCTTGGCATAGCTTAGTTTCTCTTATGTTTCCTTGCCGCCATCTAGGGTTTCGGTTATGTTGTAAAGTAGTTGTGAGAACGGTTGTTTAGGTTTTAAGTTTGTTTTTGCAATAAATTCAAGGTTTGCTTATTTCATGTTCTTCACTGTTTTCAATTGAGTCGAGAGATCGATTGGAGGCAATCTATTTGTTTGGCATCGAGAGAGTTAAAATCACGAAATAAGTAAGCATGATTTGATCAATACTGGGTGTTGATCAATCCAGCATAGACATAGGTTAGTGTTTAAAGCAGCTAAAAGGGAACAAACAAAGGTTGATGTTCATTGTACGATTCACGCCGAAGGGTATAATCTGTAGTGGGCAACGACAGTATTCTGACTTAGACATAAGCGGGATCATTATCGAAGCGTTCTACCGAGCCTTGAAGGACTACTGAGTTTGTCATCGAACCAATGGGAGAACAAAGATCCTCGTCCTCAATGATAATGCTGATGGGGGTAATGATTACTGGTTCACTCATCTCAAAGACAATGCCAGAATATTCCAAGAGCGGGATGAGTTTGATTAGACTGTGATGGCTCAAGTTCAAGATGTGGCTAGGCATGTGATGATGTTAGCAACTGAAGCCACTGCCCTATGCCAATACATCAAGCCAGTGGGAGAAGTGGGACCAAGGCTCATGTGGTTAATTGAGGAAATCAAGGAGCTCGGTACTCGGGTTGAGATGTATTCACGGAAAAATAAATTTTCTAGTAATAAGGGCGTTTGGCATCCAATTGAAAGTTTTTTCTTGAGCAAATATTTTATGAAATTAATGACCCTTCTCTTGCATCCTTGCATTTACATTGTTCCTTTGTTTGCTTGGTTGGATTTCATTGTATTTGTTTGTTTTTATTTTTTCTACATGCATTCATAACATGATAAGAAACTAACTTAAATAAAAAACATGGTAAAACCTTCAGAATAGTAAAAACAACTCACAAGTACGGTACTCATTCCCAAACCATAGCAATGGACATGGAAAATAGACTGACAACTTTGGAGTAATCACAAAAGCACCCAAAACATGCTGGAAAAGATTGACACTTGTTTGAAGCATGAAATAGAGCTAGCTCACCGAAAAACAATTAGCCAGATCGTAGCCATGTTGGGGTTCAAAGATCCGGATGCAACTGAAGTAGGAGAGGACACCAATGCAATACAATGATTCCCTTGGATGACTTTTGTTCATCCAAGAATTCAAAAAGAAGCTGCCTTCAAAGCCAAAGTCCCCTTCCATTTTGTTGAATCATTTGCTCGTATCCCAAATGAATTAAGGGAAAATACTGAAGAGGTTCATAATTACGAGGTTCCTGACCTCGATAAAATTGCTGACAAGGCCAAGGTCGAGAAGAAATGGGAGGACCGCTATGAAAAGCTGGAGGGAATGATCAAATCTTTTCAAGAAGTATCCATGGTGGTCTAGATGCCAGGGATCTAAGCTTGGTGCGGACCTTGTGAATCCCCCTAACTTCAAAATCCCAGATTTTGAAAAAGATAATGGAACCACGTGTCTTTTAGCGCATCTGACAATATACTGCAGAAAGATGTCGACGTATCTGGATAATGAGAAGCTGCTCATTCACTGCATCCAAGACAGCTTAGTAGAATCAGCCTCACATTGGTACACGCAGCTGAGATGAGCTAATATTCGATCATGGAAGGATTTATCTAGGGCTTTTAGTGAACAATATAAACATGTTACTGACATGGTTCCAAACCGGTTGGTTCTGCAAGGAATGGAACAAAAACATCATGAAAGCTTCCGTCAGTACGCGCAAAGGTGGTGAGATGTAGCTATCCATGTTCAGCCACTATTGTTGGAGAACGAGTTCACCCCAATGTTTTTAGAAACTTTGAAAGGCTCTTTCTATGATCGCATGATACACCATGTGTAGCGACATTTTTTTTTCAAGTCAAAATAAAAAATCGTTCACGAGTTATTTAATTTAGTGTACTTAATTGAAAACTGACTTCAATTGAACGAGTTTTATCAAATTAATGGACTCGAATTAATATGACGTTTAAATGATAAGGATGACAATACATTAGACCCTAGATTAAACCGACATCGAATAAGCCCGACTGTCATGTTAATTTATGGTTCGATATTCGTATGTCACGTTTATGCATGATGCAAACGATTGAGGAATGATGACATGGTATTGCGAATTTTAATTATAGTTTACCTTGGGACGGTAATACTTAATTTGAATATTTGGTCAACATCCTTTGAGCTCGGACTGTTACGACACAAATATCAAAATTAATAAACACCTTATTTTTAGGTTTTAGAGTAATTAATTCAAAATAAATAGGTCATATGAATGACAATTAAAAAAATACATGACAAAGAAAAGCTTGGAAAACACCCTAGGCCCACTAAAATCCTAACCTAAAAGGTCCAAATTTTAAAATTTCAATTAGTGATCTAATTATTAACTATGTTAGCCTAATATTAACCCTAGATTAATAAAACTCCAAGAAACTAGAAAACCCTAACAATTTATGAATTATCATGGATCATTATAATTAATTTTATTAGTTTTAAACTAATACCCCAATAAGCCAAGGATTTTATTTAAAGTTAGTCAAATTAATTAATCATGAATTTAATTTAAGTGTCCATCAAAATCTCATGTCAATTTTATCCTAAAGAGTAATGAATAGGTGTTCAACTAATGTAGTAAATTTAACATTTATCCCAATAAGCCAAGGATAAATTTAAATTCACTAAACTAATTCGAACCTTAAATCTAACTACGGCTCTAAAAACTAATTCTAAATATAATTTAATTAGTTTAAAAATTATGCCCCTATAAGCCGAGCGTACTCTTTAAATTAATTAAATTAAATTTCTCTAATCTAATCTAAAATTAATCCTACAAACCCAAAGCCCATTAAACACCACAAAGCCCAAAACCATCTAAACTAAGCACAAATTAAAAAGAACACATATATTATAAAAAAAACTTATTTTGTAAAAAAACAAAGATAGGGATGAGATTGGAAATTTTGAAAATGTTTTAGGGACCACGGGCGGAATTAAAAAAGGAGGAAGGGCTACGAGTGTTATTTCAAAATTGCGGAGGGATTTATGATGGTATTAATCCATTTTTAAATTTTGGACCAAGTATAAAACATATTTTGAGCAAAAAAACAAACCCTATTTATTTTTTTAAAACCCAACTCCAAAAACTTTTTTTGTTTTCTATGAAAAATGGGTGAACACCACCGTCCATCGTCGTTGGCGTCAGCGAACCTAAAAATCCGCCCTTCAAATCCTTTTACCTTTTAAAACCGAATCTAAACTAGGTGTATCAAGTTCAAACCCCATTTTCTTTTTTTATGAAAATCGAGCCTTTTGAATAAATTTCTGAGACCCGTTTCTTTGCCAATTCACCATGTATGGTCTCGAAGGACTGAGAGACTTATCACCAGCGATAAGGAGCGGCGACACGAGAGAAGCCGAACGACCACTAAGGTAAAAAAAACTAAACCCTAAATTTTTATATGTGTGTATGTATGCTTCGAAATTGAAAAAGGGAGAGAAGATACCTTGAAAGGCTTTTTTTCTCTATTGCTTCTTAAAAAATCCGTCTTACATTCAAATGTGATTACATTGCTTATATCTTCATTTTGGTTACTTACTTTTGCCCCTATTCGATCTCTAGATTACAATCTTAAGCAAAAATTAAATGCATTCCCTATTGATGATGCCCAATGGATTTGTCATTGACATCTTCTTTTTTTATTTTTTTATTTTTTTGCTCGGTGGTTGAGGAAGATCTGATAATCGTATGACGGCAGCGGGTTTTCCGGCGATGATGCCCTGCGGACGGGAAGATGGACTGGCATTAAACGTGCAGGCGTGTGAAGAGGATGAAAGGTCATGGTGTGCATCCTACTCACGCGTGGCAGCTGAGGGGTCGGCGCGTGGGCCGCACGTGTAGAAGTTGAACATTCATGTTTGATCTGAGCCGTTGGATCAGATCTGATCCAACGGGTGAGATTTCTTCGGAAATGGACGGTGCAGATGGTATCTAATGGTCGATATGACAGCGCTGAATGGTGACACGTGGTGCACAGTGAGCTGTAGGGTCTTTATCAGCTTCAATCTTGGTCGTTGGATCAGATTAGATCCAACTGCTCTCCTTTGGCTGTGAATGGAAGAGGAGAGACGTTAGATTAGGTTTTTTCAGATTGTTATAAAAATAGGGCTAGTATTACTATGGGCTTGTTGGGTACATATTGGTTTTTATTTAAATAACAATAATAATAACACACATAATAATGATAATAATAGCACATAACATTAATAATAAAAATAATAATGTACATATTTAATACACATAATGACATACACATACAAATGAATACACAAATATAGGTACATATTACACATAATACGTACATACATATACATAACAACATACACACACGGTCATATTTTATATACAATACATAAACATAAACACTAAACACACATATAATAAACACATATTAATATACCAAAACAACATACATAATAATAACACACACACACATATATAACATATATTATATATATACGCGGCCGGACAAAAATAAGTGATTACAGCTGCCCCTCTTTGCTTGTCCTTGTAAAAGAAGGGTAAAGCAAAGACGAATAACACTTATTTTGTTCGGCCTTCCTGTAGACGATTTGTTCCTCCGATATGGCTATGAACAAATCCAATTCTTGTTTCCCGGAGCGGTCGAAAACAACTGGGTGGCACTGGTAACTTTGTTGTCCCTTCGTGGTCAAAAAGTAAACCCGGTGTCCCAATACCTTTGCTTTCCCTTCATGGTTAAAAAGCAAATTGTTACGATCGAATACAAGTCTTGTTTTTTTCCTAGAGCGGTCGAAAACAACTGGGTGGCACTAGTAACTTTGCTTTCCCTTCATGGTCAAAAAGCAAACCAGATGACCTAAATGACTTTGCTTTCCCTTCACGGTCAAAAAGCAAGTTGGTACGAACAAATACAAGTCATGTTTTCCCGAAGCGGTCGAAAACAAGTGGGTGGCACTAGTAACTTTGCGTTTCCTTCGTGGTCAAAAAGCAAACAAGGTGTCCCAATGACTTTGCTTTTCTTTCGTGGTCAAAAAGCAAATTGGTACGAACAAATACAAGTCCTATTTTTCTGAAGCGTTCGAAAACAACTGGGTTGCACTGGTAACTTTGCTTTCCCTTCACGGTCAAAACGCAAGTTGGTATGAACAAGAACAAGTCACGTTTTCCCGGAGTGGTCGAAAACAACTGGGTGGCACTGGTAACTTTTCTTTCCCTTCGTGGTCAAAAATCAAACCATGTGTCCCAAATGACTTTTCTTTCCCTTCACGGTCAAAAAGAAAGTTGGTATGAACAAATACAAGTCACGTTTTCCCAGAGCGGTCGAAAAGAAGTGGGTGGCACTGGTAACTTTTCTTTTCCTCCGTGGTCAAAAAGCAAACCAGGTGTCCCAATGACTTTGCTTTTCCTTCGTGGTAAAAAAGCAAACTGGTACGAACAATTACAAGTCATATTTTTCCGGAGCGGTCGAAAACAACTAGGATGCATTGGTAACTTTGCTTTCCCTTCGTGGTCAAAAAGCAAACCAGGTGTCCCAATGACTTTGCTTTACGTTCTTCCCAAAGCGGTAGTGAACAAATATCAACTCTTCGAATGGAGGTTCCCTTCATCTTGGAACCTTCTGGATAAGCCATAAGCCAAAATGAGGGTTTCCTTTCTTCACGAGTTTAGACAGATAGCCTAATTTTCTTCTCTTTTCTAAAAGATTTCATTTTCTTGTCTCTTCTACTGTGAAGTGGAAAGTTTTAAATTTTTTGCTTTGAAATCTTTGCGAGTTCTTACTCCTCTTCTGGGAGGCACCCGATTTATTTTTCAAATCTCTATGAAAAGAGATAAAATTCTATGATAGAATGAGTTAGCTCGCTTCCTACTTAGGGACACTTTATGAAATCATTTTTATAAATGCTGGGGAAAACTTCCACGGGTTCTTTTTGCTGCTTTTCCTATATCAAAACCGGTGACGTCGTAAATCGACAAGAATTCCATCTTTTCAACTTTTTTGAACTCATCAAAACCTCTGTTGTCTGAACTTTTATGTTATCTATCAAACCTGACAACAAGAACATTATCATCTCCTAAAACCCTTTGTAAGTGACTTCTGATCTTTTCAAAGCGAGGGTCTTTGATCCTATAGCCAGATTCCTACTCGTATGACTTAACATGATCACTTGTAGTATACTGTCTAGCTAGAAAATCCCAGACCTTTTCTTCAAACTTATCCATTGCAAAATTCTTGTAGCTTCTAATTTCATGCGCAATGATTACTTCTTCTAGCCTATTTTGCCAAAGGATTAGAAAAGCTTTACGAAATTCTAGCTTCCCCTAAAGCTACCAATTGAGAGTTCGTTCCTTCTCCCGAGGTCTACTTGTGAAACACTACCCTATTTAACTCGGGCTCAATTATCGTCTTCTTGTTGGCTCTCCGCGCATGCCCCTAACTTTCCTTGGGGTCCGATCTTCTACTGAAGCCCTATCATAAAGTCTTTGTTTTTCAAGTGCTCAAACAAGTCCAAGACGGTGGTGCACTATCCCCAAAGACTCCATAGAAAATGATCAAGATGTAAATCCCCAAAGTAAACAGATTCATTTCTATAACCTCCTCTGGTTGATAAGAGGTATAAAAAGATGGTGTTGTCCAACAGCCTGATGCTTGAGATCTTCTCCCCGGAATCCTAAATGTCCAGGTCAGTTTCCGTTTTTGCCCCCTAGGTCTTTCTTTCTTTCTTTTTCTATCTCAACATTGGGGTTAGCTCATCCTTACGTCCCTAAACTTTTCTTCCTCAAACTCAATATTCATTTTGGATAGGCATCTTGATGAAGGTTGGCCCCGAAACCATGTGTTGAGTGGATCACACGATTGATAATAACCAAGAGGGGGGTGAATTGGAATTTTAACGATGTTGTAATGGAAATTGCAACTCAAAAATAATTGACACGGGATTTAGAGTGGTTCAAGTTCACCAACCGAACTCTACATCCACTACCTTAGTCTCACCAAGGATTTGCAACAATTCCACTAATTGCTCGTCCCCTTTTTCTTAGGACAAGGAGGCAACCTTTACAATTTCGGTTAATTTTTCTACCCAAAAATTAACCCAATTCTCACACAAGTGAACAAAGAAATTTGGTGGCTAATAAGGTATCTCTCAATACAAATGATAGCCCAATATCAAGCACTCAACCCAATTGAACAAAATAGAAATGAAGAATACAATTGGGGTTTCTAGACAAAATGGGATTTTTAACACAAATGCTTGGATTTGATGATAGGATGTATTCTTGAGGTTCAATATTAATTGTTGGAGCTTCTTGGGGTCTTTTTATAGCCTCTTGTTGATTTCTAACCGTTGTGGGTGTTGGGCTCGAGAATAGAGCCGTTGGGGATGTTTTTCTCACTCCTTTAAAGCAGTCTGCAGCCTACCGTTTCGGAACGGGTCAACCTGTTTCGGAACGGTTTTTCAAATAATATAGCCGTTGGAGCGTCTTATGAGAGCCCGTTTCGAAACGCCTTAGGGCTGTTTCGGAACGTTTTGCCACTGCCAAAGGGGTGTTTCGAAACGGCCTTAGCCCGTTTCGGAACGTTTTGCCACTGCCAAAGGGGTGTTTCGAAACGGCCTTAGCCCGTTTCGGAACGCCCTGTTTATCCTTCAAAAATCAGTTAAAAACCGTTGCCCTTGTTCATGTGAATGGAGAACAGTTTCGAAACGAGTGATACCGTTTCGAAACACCTTAACCCGTTCCGATACGCGTTTCAGAACAGGTGCACATCGAACTGAAAGTGTTTCGAAACGCCTGGGGCCGTTTCGAAACGGGGCATGAAAATCCACTGTTTTGACTTTGAAATACTTAAAAAATATTTTGAAAGTCTTTGGTTTTAACTATGAAGAGGTCTTATCAATATATAGGAAATTTTAAGGACTTTAAAATTTGTTTTGACATTTTTATTTTAGTCCTTAGGTTTTATCAAAATTTAAAACATATGTTTCACAATCTCCCCCTTTTTGATATAACAAAACCAATGTTAGAATTTTTTAAGGATTTTGAAAGTTTTGAAGATATTCTAACTCCCCCTTAATTTAAGATAGGTTTTGAAGTTTAAGAGTTTTGAATTGTAAAGATTAACAAAACCTTTTAACAAAAATTAAAAAATTGAAAACGAATTTAAAACGAATTTTTGTTTTGTGGCAAGGCAAGGCATCGCTTTTAAATTTCTTCTCCCCCTTTTTGTTAGATCAAAAAGAAACAAAGAAAGCTCGTAAAGAAGATTAGTACCAATAAACAATAATAAGCAATCATAATTAATATCATCAAAATATTCAAAGCATAAACAATAGATTCATAATAAAATCCCAAATAAAAGATCAAAAGCATAGTTTCCTAAAACATGAGAAAACATAAAGATGCAAACTTAATCCTAAAATGCATAGATAATATAATATGATATGATATGAATATCCTAGGCCTCATCATCATCATCATCCGAATCATCATCGTTCTTGGCTTGAGAACGGTGAAACTTTGTCCATTGCCCATAAAGAGTAGAGAAGGAAAGATCAAGGTTTGCATTGGAAGTCTCAAGAGTGTGAAGACGATCCTCAACGTTCTTCAACCGATTGCCCATAGATTCAAAGCCCGAAGCAATGCGAGTGTCCATAGTATCGAGTCGAGAATCCAAGGCATTGAATCGTTCGGTAAGGAAAGCCGTGAGAGCATCATTGTTTCCCATTTGGACTTGCGGTGGAGGAGCAACGGGAGGAGGAATAGCTTCTCTATCAACTCTTTCCCAAAAACCATTCACATATGTGAATCCGGACTTGCGAAGAGAGGACTCACCAATTTTTGTCTTGCGAGGTTCCGGGGAGTCGTAGGTGCAATCAATACCAAGATTACTAAAGAGGTAGCTTAAGACAATACCATAGGTGAACGACGTCAACTCATTTGTGTCAATAAGCTTAATTTTATTGACTATCTCGGCAAAGATAATTTTAGGTACATTAGGGCGCTCACCTCTACGGAAACACTCAAGCCAAAAATGATCTGTTTGACGGATGTGTGAATATTTACCTCTAGAGGGTCGAATAAACCAAGAAACTATCAAATGAAGAACACGATCGTGCACATCCAAATTAAGAGCTTTCCCGGTGAAAGTGCCAAAGTGGCGTTCATCTTCAAGACCCTCATTCTTAAGTTTAAGGGCAGACTCCAAAAGAGCAACATTAACAACAAACTTCTGGCCCAATAAGGAGGACTCTATGCCTACAATTTCGGTTTTGGTCTCATCGTAAAGAAAACGAGCATTAGAGTAGAAAAGGAGTACCATGTTTTTGTAGCAAACATCCTCAATGCCCAAGAAAAAGAGAAGATTCCACTCGTCCAAACGTTCAAGATAACGAAAAAGGAATCGCTCGGAGTTGAGGAACTCAAGATCAATGACTCGTTCTTTACGAACCGCGAGATCTTTGACATAAGAGAAGCGAGCACGTTGCTGCGGAGTTTTGAGTGTTTTCTTAAAGAGCATAGTAATATTCGGACGAATGCTCGATTCATCGGTTTGAACGGCTTTGCGTTTCTTGTTAGATTGATCCGCCATCTAAAAACATTAAGCAAGTGTTTTAAAATTAAGTGTATGCATTGATAATTAAAATCAATCCAATAAGAAATCCCACTTAGGTTTTTGAAAACAAAATTAAAAAAAATACGACTAAAAAATTTTATATTCGAATCAAAAATTTTGAGATTTTGAAAAATTTTTACAAGATTTTGAAAACCCACAACTAGAAACATATAATGTATACAAAAATAAAATTTTCTATCCTAAGATTCAAACAAAAATTGAAAGAGAAAAAAAATTTGAAAAATTACCTTAGTTTGGGATTTTGGATGGTTTGAGTAAAATCCTTGCACAAGATTGATGAAGCTTGCTTAGACTTGAGTTTTAGAGTAAAACCCCTCACAATTTTATGAAAAACAAAGAGTTTGAGAGGGTATTTATAGATAGAGATTAGGTTAGGGTTTTTAGGGTTTTAAGAGTTTGAGTAAAAATAGAATTTGAGTCATTAAAAGCCCTAAATAAGGCATTCCGCGAGGCCGTTTCGGAACGGTCAAGACCGTTTCGGAACGGGGCGGCTAGGGTTTTGACCCTTCTTAAAACCATTGACTGATCGTTTCGAAACGGGGTTGACCGTTTCGAAACTTGTTTGACCCGTATCGGAACGCGTTGCGATACACCCATTCATCGAATCAAAAACGTTTCGAAACGCCCTTCTCTCAGGACGGATTTTAAGGTATCTGTATCGAAACAGGGGGACCCGTTTCGATACACCTGGGCCTGGAAGTGCAGATGAGGCTCTAAAAGTGCAGAAAAATGAAATTTTAAGAGGCCTAACATGCATAAATGTTGTGAATGAGCAGGCAAAACATATTTAAGCATAAACATACTCCCCCTAACTATAGGCATGGATGAAATTAGGAGTTTAAACATACAAACATGGTATTTCACAAAATCAAGCATATTTAAGTTTAAAAAGAGGTCTTAAAAGGTCAAGATAGGCTAGTTAGTCCTAACTCTCTCCTAAGGGACCAAAAACGCTCTTTATCTAGTGGTTTTGTAAAAATATCTGCTAATTGATTCAAGGTGTCTACATACTCTATAACCACATCTTTCTTAAGGACATG
This sequence comes from Hibiscus trionum, assembly GCA_030270665.1. Classification (NCBI taxonomy): domain Eukaryota; kingdom Viridiplantae; phylum Streptophyta; class Magnoliopsida; order Malvales; family Malvaceae; genus Hibiscus; species Hibiscus trionum. The sequence goes on along the minus strand of BSYR01000004.1, from coordinate 13,949,709 downwards.
ATCTCTAATGAAATGATGCCTTATTTCTATATGTTTGGTTCTAGAGTGTTGGATGGGATTTTTTGTTAAACATATTGCACTAGTATTATCACACTTTAGGGGTATGGTTTCTATCTTTACACCATAATCTAAGAGTTGTTGTTTCATCCAAAGGACTTGAGCACAACAACTCCCTAAGGATATGTACTCGGCTTCGGTGGTAGATAAGGCTACACTATTTTGTTTCTTAGAGAACCAAGATATGAGCATACTACCTAGAAATTGACAAGTTCCCGAAGTACTTTTCCTATCGATTTTGCAACCCCCATAATCCGCATCCGAATAAGCATGAAGGTTAAAGGTAGAGACTCTAGGGTACCAAAGACCTAAACAAGGAGTGTCTCTAAGATACCTAAAGATCCTCTTAACGGCTATAAGGTGAGACTCTCTAGGACTAGCTTGAAACCTAGCACACAAGCAAACACTAAACAATATATCTGGTCTACTTGCGGTAAGGTAAAGCAAAGATCCAATCATAGAACGATAAAGCTTAGAGTCAACACACTTACCTCCTTCATCTTTGTCAAGCTTTGTAGATGAGCTCATAGGAGTGGCTTGAGGCTTTGTATTCTCCAAGCCAAACTTATTGAGCATATCCTTTATGTATTTTGCTTGATTTATGAAGGTGTCATCCTTCTTTTGCTTGATTTGGAGTCCCAAAAAGAATGAGAGCTCCCCCATCATGCTCATCTCAAATTCACCTTGCATTAACTTAGCAAACTCTTGACAATGACATTCATTAGTAGAACCAAAAATAATATCATCAACATAGATTTGAACTACTAAGATGTCATTTTTATACATTTTTATAAAGAGTGTAGTGTCCACCTTACCTTTTTCAAATCCTTTTTCAATCAAAAAATTTGAAAGCCTTTCATACCAAGCTCTAGGAGCTTGTTTTAAACCATAAAGTGCTTTGGTAAGTTTGAAAACATGATTTGGAAATTTTGAATCTTCAAAACCCGGTGGTTGTTCCACATACACTTCTTCATTTATAAAACCATTTAAAAAAGCGCTTTTAACATCCATTTGAAAAAGCTTGAAATTATGATAACATGCATATGCAAGTAACATCCTAATGGCTTCCATTCTAGCTACGGGTGCATAGGTTTCATCAAAATCTATTCCCTCTTCTTGAGTGTAACCTTGTGCTACAAGTATAGCTTTATTTCTCACAATGTTACCACTCTCATCTAGTTTGTTCCTAAAGACCCATTTAGTTCCTATTGTAGATTGATTACTAGGCCTATCAACTAATGTCCAAACATTACTTCTCTCAAATTGATTTAACTCTTCTTGCATAGCCATAATCCAAAAATCATCTTTCAATGCTTCTTTTATATTTTTAGGCTCTATGCATGAGATAAATGCAACATGATTCATTAATCTAAGAGAAGAACGAGTGGTTACCCCCTTGGATGGATCACCCAAGATTTCACCATCTTTGACATAGTTCAACTCCCTTGGATAGCTAACTTCCTTTTCCTCACTAGTCATGTCCTTCAAGGTTTCGAGAGGTGGTTCTTGTGTGTCTTCTTCTTTTGGTTGAATCTCATCCTTCTTTGAAGTTTGACCTCCATCAAAGGTATTTATAATTCCTACATTATCATCATCACAAGAATCCTTCCTAGGAAGGGGATTATCATCGAATACAACATGAATAGATTCTTCTACTACTAAAGTTCTTTTGTTAAATACTCGATAGGCTTTAGAGGTAAAAGAGTAACCTATAAAAATTGCTTCATCACTTTTTGCATCAAATTTACCTAAATTATTTTTTCCATTATTTAAAACAAAACATTTGCATCCAAAAGGGTGGAAGTAGCTAATATTAGGCTTTTTAGATTTTATAATCTCATAAGGTGTTTTCTTTAAAATTGGCCTAATAGTTACTCGATTTATAATATAACAAGCTGTGTTTGTGGCTTCCGCCCAAAAATATTTTGGTAAATTATTTTCACAAAGCATAGTTCTAGCCATTTCTTGTAAAGTTCTATTTTTCCTCTCAACTACCCCATTTTGTTGAGGAGTTCGAGGAGCTGAAAAATTATGGCTAATACCATTTTCATTTAAAAAATCTTCAAATCCTAAATTTTGAAATTCGGTTCCATGATCACTTCTAATATGTGAAATTTTAAGTTCAAGATCATTTTGAATTAATTTTGAAAATGTGATGAATTTTTCCAAAGCCTCATCCTTAGTACTTAAAAAGAGAACCCAAGTGAATCTAGAAAAATCATCAACTAGTACAAAAGCATATGATTTGCCACCCAAGCTCATAGTCCTAATTGGCCCAAATAAATCCATGTGGATTAGTTGTAAACATCTACTAGTAGAAATGTCATTAATGGATTTAAAAGAAGATCTATGTTGTTTACCCTTTGAGCATGCATCACAAATTTTATCATTCGAAAATTTTATCTTGGGTAAACCTTTAACTAGGTTTAGAGAGACTAGTTTTTCTAAAACACTTGTGCTAGCATGTCCTAGCTTTCTATGCCACAACCATGCATCATTTTCATTTTCAGCAACTAAGCATGCATGAGATGTATGAATGTCATCTAAATGCACCATGTATATATTCCCTATGCGATGACCTATGAGCATAATATTATTAGTTTTAATGTCTACGATTTTACAACCGGTTTTATCAAACAAAACATTAAAACCTTTATCACATAGTTGACTTATGCTCAATAAATTATGTTTAAGACCATTGACGTATAAAACATTTTCAATGAGAATAGTAGAGTGATTACCTATGGAGCCAATACCTTCAATGTGGCCTTTGGAGTTGTCACCAAATGTTACTACTCCTCCACTTTTTGGCTTTAGATCCATGAGTCGACTCTTGTCTCCGGTCATGTGCCTTGAGCATCAACTATCAAGGTACCAAGAGTTTTGACTTTGTGCTTTGGCCTTGTAGCAATGCTCCCCCTACAAACAAAGATATTAAACCTAGGTTTTTGGTACCCAAATCATTTTGGGTCCATCTGTGTTAGCTCCCAAAACCTTAGTTCCCTTAGGAATCCAGGGTGACATAGCAATAATATTATTAGATTTAACAAGTTCCTTAGGAACCCATACACTTCTAATTATTTTAGCTTTATTATGTCTAGGATAGCTACCTTGTTTGTAGTAGTTAGTCTTTTTCTTAGGTTGATGTGTTCTAGAGGATTCTCCTATTTCATGCTTGACACTATCAATATTTTTTAAAGACTTTTTGAGCTCATTTAGCTCACTCAACACCTTTTGGTGTTCACAATTACATTGAGACAAAAGATTATTAAGATCAATATTTTCTTTTTGAAAAAATTTAAGTTTATCTTCTAATCCTAATACCTTTTTCTCAAATTTGGAATTAGTCTGAGTAAGTGAGTCATTTTTCTCCTTTAATTCTAGAATAATATTTTTATTCCTAATGACCGACTCCTTATATTTCTCAACTAACTCATCATATACCTCTTGTAACTCATCATATGCATCATTTAATTCTTCATATGAAAAATTTAAAGTAGATGAGTTAGAGGTTACCAAGGAGGAATCTTCCTCAAGTGTCATGAGGCAAAGGTTAGCCACTTCTTGTTCGTCATCCTCCGATGACTCCTCATCACTCCAAGTAGCAAGCTTGGCTTTGAGCTTTTTCCTCTTCTCAAAGCCCTTCTTCTTGAGTTGAGGGCACTCCGAACGTATGTGGCCGGGTTGTTTGCACTCAAAGCAAGTGATTGGATCCTTTCCTTCTTCTTTGTTTTTGCTTTTGAAGTCCATTTTCCTTTGGATTTTTCTTCCTCGGTTGGACTTCATAAAGCGTGAGAATCGTTTGGCTATCATAGCCAATTCTTCAAGCTCATCCTCATCACTAGATGAACTTTCATCAAGTTGGGAAGCTTTAGCCTTGAGAGCTATTCCCATTTTCTTCTTTTTCTCCACTTCAAGCTTCTCCATTCTTTTTTCTTCTTTCTTTTTCTCATCTTCCCTTCCTTGTTTCATGATCTTGTGAGTAAGGAGAGATCCCACAAGTTCATCAAGCTTTAAAGTTTTTAAATTCTTTGCTTCGATGATAGCGGTTCTCTTCCCATCCCAAGATTCGGGAAGTGAATAGAGTAGCTTTCGGACAAGTTTGTCTTCCGGTATAACTTCTCCATAGCCCTTTAGACCATTTACAATAGTGGAGAACCGATCAAACATCTTTGACACCGTCTCATCGAATTCCATCTTGAAATTTTCATAACTAAGATTGAGAATTCCAATCTTAGTTTCTTTCACATCGTTGGTGCCTTCATAAGTGGTTTCAAGAGTGTCCCACACTTCTTTGGCACTTTCAATTGATGAGACCTTTGAATAGATGTCCGGACCGAAAGCACAAAATAACATGTGAAGAGCTTTGTCATTTACTTGAATCTTTTTTCTTTCCTCTTCACTCATTTCCATTCTCCTTTTTAGCACCAACTTGCCTTCATCATCTTGCTTCAATGGAATATATGGTCCATCCTCAATGACATCCCACACAAGATAGTCACTTGATTTGATGAATAGACGCATTTTGTTTTTCCAAAAAGAGTAGTTCTCACCATTGAAGAAAGGAGGCTTTGTAGTAGATTGTGAGTCGTACATGCCGGGAGCGGAGGTTGAAGCCATCTCTTGATATTTTGATGATCACACTTCTTCCAAGGATCTCCTCTTGTGGTTGTTAATCCTCAAAGAGTTAAGCTCTGATACCAATTGTTGAGTGGATCACACGATTGATAATAACCAAGAGGGGGGGTGAATTGGAATTTTAACGATGTTGTAATGGAAATTGCAACTCAAAAATAATTGACACGGGATTTAGAGTGGTTCAAGTTCACCAACCGAACTCTACATCCACTACCTTAGTCTCACCAAGGATTTGCAACAATTCCACTAATTGCTCGTCCCCTTTTTCTTAGGACAAGGAGGCAACCTTTACAATTTCGGTTAATTTTTCTACCCAAAAATTAACCCAATTCTCACACAAGTGAACAAAGAAATTTGGTGGCTAATAAGGTATCTCTCAATACAAATGATAGCCCAATATCAAGCACTCAACCCAATTGAACAAAATAGAAATGAAGAATACAATTGGGGTTTCTAGACAAAATGGGATTTTTAACACAAATGCTTGGATTTGATGATAGGATGTATTCTTGAGGTTCAATATTGATTGCTGGAGCTTCTTGGGGTCTTTTTATAGCCTCTTGTTGATTTCTAACCGTTGTGGGTGTTGGGCTCGAGAATAGAGCCGTTGGGGATGTTTTTCTCACTCCTTTAAAGCAGTCTGCAGCCTACCGTTTCGGAACGGGTCAACCTGTTTCGGAACGGTTTTTCAAATAATATAGCCGTTGGAGCGTCTTATGAGAGCCCGTTTCGAAACACCTTAACCCGTTCCGATACGCGTTTCGGAACAGGTGCACATCGAACTGAAAGTGTTTCGAAACGCCTGGGGCCGTTTCGAAACGGGGCTTGAAAATCCACTGTTTTGACTTTGAAATACTTAAAAAATATTTTGAAAGTCTTTGGTTTTAACTATGAAGAGGTCTTATCAATATATAGGAAATTTTAAGGACTTTAAAATTTGTTTTGATATTTTTATTTTAGTCCTTAGGTTTTTAGTTATATCAAAATTTAAAACATATGTTTCACACCATGCACTTTTTGTCACGCACTCTTGTTACCCCATAAATGGTATTCATCGTCTAATCTCAATGTTGGGAATCCAAATAGGTCCCTTGTGGGCACAAAAAGTCAATCCACTTGTCATTTCAATGAAAGAGACAAAATAACTTTATTATACATACATGTATACATTTTTTACAAAATAGGGCAAGTAGTGTTTCCTTAAAATCAAGCTTAGGTTTTGGAAAAAGAGGTCAACCCAAGTGAAATTTTTGGTTTATAAGATCATGAATGTTTGAGGATACATAAACATGTGAAATCCTTACTGAACTATTGAGCTTTCGAGAGGAACAACCCCCAGATCTAATTTCTACCCAATTTAAGGTGGCTCTTTTTAACTCGCTAACTCACCGTGCCCCACCTTTCCCTCTTTTTTTATCTCAATCAAACATTAGAAGTGTGGCAATCTTTAAAGAAAGGTTAACCCCGATAGGCGGGATGTAATCTAAAGACAAATTCATCTATCCTTGTATGGTCGAAATGGTCTTTTCAAGGCTTGTAATGTAGGCTATGGCTCATGGTTTATGAAAGAATGATATGCAGACCCAATTAAGTGTTTAAGGGTGACGAAAACAAGGATCATTTCTTTCGACTGAAAATCTCGATTGCGTACTATCTGATCTGGATATGCTCAGATGAAATAATATTTTCTCTTTTATTTTGGATCGCTCTAGATTGCCCTCTTTTTTGGGTTTCCGCCCTAGAGTTCATTTCCTTTCTTTTGGTGTAACTTCTGATCGATTTGCATCTTTTTACTGTATTGATGTGTGCTTCCATTCAAAGGTGATCAATCTTTCAAAGCTCTTCTAAATGAGGATTTGTTACAACCCCTTCTCTATTTATCTCTCTCTCTCTCCCTTTTTTTTTGCAAAACTGCACTTTTCATACTAGTGCTTTCACTTTCGATTTCTTGTGCCGATATCTTTTAACATGATTTGGGTCGGCTCTTTGAGCGTAAACTTTTCCTTTACCATTTCTTTTGATGTTTCTATCGTTCCAATTGAAAATTGTATTCAATGCATTCATCCTCCTTTATTACCCCCTAATTCATGAGGCATCATCTTCATTGCATAATCAGAACTCAGTGTTATTCATTTATCCGCTAACTTTTATCTTCTTTTCCCCCAATGTAGGGGTGATCCTTGGTTTGGGTTGAGTTAGGAAAAAAACATATTCAGGCTCAAAAGGGGAACAACAATAGATATTTTTCTTATTTTCTTTCTTTATGAAGGAACGCCAACTGTCATCCAATACATGGATATCAAAAATAGTCTTCAGGTGGTGGATGTTTTAGGGTTATCACTTCATTCAAAGATCTTGAACAACAATGACTGAGAGGCAGATTCACTCAATGGGTCTGCTCATTAATCCTGAACAATTTGTGTTTCCTCCCTTGGCTTAAATAGAACATAGGGTTTTTTTTTAATTTATAATGTCCTTGCAACATTTTTTTAATTCAAGTTAATCTTACAAAAGGTATACACATATGTAATTGGAAAACAAAAGTAAGCTTACAATAATAAGGAGTAAACGAAATGTTAAAAAGAAACTAAATAATACAAAATGCTTGCCAAATGAAATGCATGTGAAGGTCCTTTTCTTTGAAATTACAACAAGCGAACATGATGTAAGCCCTTTACAAAAGATCATTACCATCCTCGAGCCTCGATAGCAAAGTACAACAAAAGGAAGTGCAATACACAAGGAAAGCTACGCATGATCACCTAAAATCTTAAGATCAGGGACCAACACCCAAGAGATTATCTTTATCAACCTCTTCTCAAAGCTTCATAATCCCACTCTCAATCAGACTCTGGACCTTATTCCTCAAAGCACTACAATTCTCTGTGGTGTGCCCCGTACCTCCAACGTGGTAGTCACAAACAGCATTAGCTTCAGAGCCATCAGGATAAGGAGGATATTTTAGTACGGACTGAACTGGAGTTAAAAGCTTCGCTTCCACAAGTATTGGGAGAAGTTCCGTGTAGGACATCGTGTTGAGTGGATCGAATGATTGATATAAACCAAGAGGGGGTGAATTGGATTTTTAGACTTTTTGGTAGTGGAATTGACAAATAAAAATGGTAGACAAGGGAATTTAGAGTGGTTCAAGTTCCAATCGAACTCTACATCCACTACCTTAGCTTCACTAAGGATTTTCAACAATTCCACTAATTGCTCTTCCCCTTTTCTAGGCTAAGGAGGCAACCGTTACAATGTCGATCAAGTTTTCTACCCAAAATTTGACCCAATCCTCACACAAGAATTACAAAGAAGTTGTTGGCTAAAACAAGTATCTCTCAATACACAAAGTACCCAATTACAAGCACTCAACCTAATTGAAAGGATAAGAATGAAAATTACAATTGGGGTTACAAGACAATAATGGGATTTAGGCACAAATGCTTAAATTTGTTGTTGTTGAAGCTTTTAGAGGTCCCTTTTATACCTTCTCATTGAATTCTAGTCGTTGTGGTTGTTGAATTCATCAATAGAGTCGTTTGGGATGTTATCTTCCCTCCATAAATGCAGTCTGCAACCACCCGTTTCGAAACGCCCGATCCTGTTTCGAAACAGACCAAAAAAGAAAGAGTTGTTGGGGTGCATTAAAGAGACCGTATCGAGACGGTTACGAATGTTTCGATACGCTAAGAGCCATTTCGAAACACGTTTTGAAACATTTTGCCACTGTCAAAGCTCGTATCCAAACGGACTGAAGGTGTTTCGATACGCCTTAACGATCAGTATAAAAACGGTTAAAAACTTCAACGGTCATATTTTTTAAAACAAGTTTGAATTTCGTTTTGAAACGTTTGAGGTCGTTTCAATACTACCGTATCGAAACGGGTCAAGCCATCTCGATGTTCTTAAGCCGTTTCGAAACCCGTTTCGAAACAAAGGTTCACAGTTTCAAAACCATTTCGATACACGTTTTGAAACACATGTTCACAGTTTCAAAAGTGTTCCGGAACGCCTAAGGCCGTTCCGAAACGGTGACTCGAAAATCATTGTTTTGGCTTCAAGAACACTTAGAAAAGTTTTGACAAATTAAGTTTTTAACTTACCCATTTTCCTTTAAACATATAGAGAGGTTTGGGGACTTAAAAATTTGTTTTCTCATTTTCAATTTAGTCATTAAATTCTTTAGTTATATCAAAATCAATTTATCGGTTTCACAATCTCCCCCTTTTTGATATAACAAAACCAAAGTTAGAACTTTTAAGAGTTTTGAAAATCTTGAACACATTCTAACTCCCCCTCAATTTAAGATGGGTTTTAAAGTTTTAAAAAGATTTAAATCCAAGTTTTAAAACTCAAAAACATTTAAAACACTTAAAACGAATTTTGGCTCTTAGATTACTTCTCCCCCTTTTTGTTAGATCAAAAATAATAAACAAGGCTCAAAGAGAAGAATTAAGGTTAAAAGCAATAAGCAATAAGCAACATAATATAGATTCATAGAATTCAAATATCCAAAACATAAAACTTAAACAATAAAGTTCAAAGCTTAATCCCAAACAAAGTAATCAAAGCATAGGTTCATAAAACATAAAGGAAATAAAGATGCAAACTTAGTACTAATATGATAAGCTAATATGAGATGACATGAAAATCCTAAGCCTCGTCGTCGTCACCATCACCATCCAAGGAATCATCATCGTCCCTAGCTTGAGAGCGACGAAAAGCCATCCATTGACTATAAAAGGTAGAGAATGACATGTCCATAGATTGATGTTGATTCTCAAGGGAGGTGAGTCGATTCTCCACGGATTGCAAGCGAGTGTTTATAGTACTAAGGCCCGCCTCCATTGTGTTGAACCGCTCGGTGAGAAAAGCCATAAGAGCTTCATTTTTAGGACTCGGAGCTTGTGGTTGAGGTTCAACTTGAGGTGGAGGTGCATCCCTATCAACTCGTTCCCAACGACCAAGGGTGTAATGAAATCTGGACTTGCGGAGAGAAGATTCACCAAGTTTTTGCTTACGGGGCTCCGGAGAGTCATAAGTGCAATCAAGCTCGAGCATGCCAAAGAGATAGCTCAAAACAGTCCCATAAGTGAAGGACTTGAGAGCATCGGATTCACGGAGCTTGACAATATTCACCATCTCGGCGAACATGATCTTGACAAGGTTTGGTTGTTCACCTCGACGAAAGCATTCTAACCAAAAATAATCAACTTGTCTAATGTGAAAGAATTTACATCCGGAGGGACGAATAAACCAAGACACTATCAAGTAGAGGAACCGATCATGAGCATCTAAGGAAAGCACGGAACCGGTTTGAGCACCAAAACGGGTTTCATCCTCGATGCCTACGTTCTTAAGGCCAAAAGTAGTCTCTAGATAGCGGATGTCGATGACGATCTTCTTACCCAAGATAAATGACTCAATGCCAACAACTTCGGAGTGATCTTCATTATTAATAAGTTGGGCATTCGAGTAGAATATGAGAACCATGTGCTTGTAGCAAATATCCAGAATACTCAAGAAAGACATGAAGCTCCATTCTTGTAAACGCTCAAGATAACGGAAGCGAAAGCGCTCGAAATCAAGGAATGGGATGTCAACCACACGCTCACGACAAACGGCAATTTCCTTGACATAGGTGAAACGCTCCTTCATCGGGGTAGTTCTAAGACTTGTGAAAAAGTTGGGTAAGGTTGGGACGGATAGTGGCTTGGTTTGAAGCTTCACTCGATTGAGGTGCCTTATGTTTCTTGTTAGCGGGATCCATTGAAAAAATCCTAAAAACATAAAGCAAGCAATTTGTAACTAAAATTGAAGTGTATGCATGAAAATCCTTAATTCAATCCAATGGTAAATCTCACTTAGGTTTAAAACAAATTTTAAGAACATAGATACAAAAAAAAATTAAGAGAAAACAATTTAAAAATAAACAGAAAAAAATATGAATAAAAAACAATATATTCTAATAAAAAAATTAAGATTTTAAAAAAATTTACAAGATTTGAAAAACTCAAGTAGAAAAACACATAATCTATACAAAATTAAAATTTTCTAACCTAGGATTCGAATACAAATTGAAGGAAAAAGAAAAAGATGAAAATATACCTTAGATTGGGATTTTGGATGAATAGATGGAAAAACTTGCACAAAATTGTTGATGTTTGCTTAGACTTGTGTTTGAGTGTAAAAACCCTCAAGATTTGGTGAAAAACAATGAGGTTTAGAGGGTTTTTATAGGAAAAATGATCTAGGGTTTTGAAGGAATTTTAATTAAAGTGAAACTTTAACATTAAAAGGCCTCTTTAAAGCTGTCCGCAAACTCGTTTCAGAACAGGTTTCGACCGTTCCGAAACGCGGGCACTGAACTTTGACTGACGTTTCAAGTCCAGCTGACCGTTCCGATACGGCTTTGACCGTATCGAATCTCACGTTGACTCGTATCGAAACACGTTTCGATACACCCCTTGGAAGTAGCAAAAACGTTTCGAAACCCTTGGAAGGTGTTTCGAAACACCCTTCTCTCAGATGGATTTTTAAGGCACTCGTATCGAAACAGTTGGATCCATTCTGATACACCTGGGCCTGGAAGTGCAGATGAGACTCTAAAATTGCGGAAAAATGGATTTTATGAAGTCCTAATTTGCATGAATGACATGAATGAGCAGGAATAACATGTGCAAACATAAACATACTCCCCCTAACTATAAGCATGGATGAAATTAGGAGTAACAACACATAAACATGGCATTTCAAGAGATCAAGCAATTTAAGCACAAAAAGGGTCCTAAAAGGTCAAGATAGGCTAGTTAGACCTAACTCTCTCCTAAGGGACCAAAAACGCTCTTTATCTAAAGGCTTTGTAAAGATGTCCGCTAGTTGGTTTAAGGTTTCAACATACTCTATAACAATATCTTTGTTAAGGACATGATCTCTAATGAAATGATGCCTTATTTCTATATGTTTGGTTCTAGAGTGTTGGATGGGATTTTTTGTCAAACATATGGCACTAGTGTTATCACACTTAAGGGGTATGGTTTCAACTTTAATAGCATAATCTAAGAGTTGTTGCTTCATCCAAAGGACTTGAGCACAACAACTCCCTAAGGATATGTACTCGGCTTCAGTGGTAGAAAGAGCTACACTATTTTGTTTCTTAGAGAACCAAGATATGAGCATACTACCTAAGAATTGACAAGTTCCCGAAGTACTTTTCCTATCTATTTTACACCCCCCATAATCCGCATCCGAATAAGCATGAAGGTTGAAGGTTGAGTCTCTAGGGTACCAAAGACCTAAACAAGGGGTATCTCTAAGGTACCTAAAGATTCTCTTAACGACTATAAAGTGAGACTCTCTAGGACTAGCTTGAAACCTAGCACACAAGCAAACACTAAACAAGATATTCGGTCTACTTGCGGTAAGGTAAAGCAATGATCCAATCATAGAACGATAAAGCTTAGAGTCAACACACTTACCTCCTTCATCTTTGTCAAGCTTGGAAGATGAGCTCATAGGTGTGTCTTGAGGCTTTGCATTCTCCAAGCCAAACTTCTTGAGCATATCCTTGATGTACTTTACTTGATTGATGAAGGTGCCATCCTTCCTTTGCTTGATTTGGAGTCCCAAAAAGAATGAGAGCTCCCCCATCATGCTCATATCGAATTCACCTTGCATTAACTTAGCAAACTCCTTGCAATGACACTCATTAGTACATCCAAAAATGATATCATCAACATAAATTTGCACTACTAATATGTCATTTTTATACCTTTTTATGAAAAGTGTAGTGTCCATCTTACCTTTTTCAAAACCTTTTTCAATTAAAAAGTTTGAAAGTCTTTCATACCAAGCTCTAGGAGCTTTTTTAAACCATAAAGTGCTTTAGTAAGTTTGAAAACATGATTTGGAAATTTTGAGTCTTCAAAACCCGGTGGTTGTTCCACATACACTTCCTCATTTATAAAACCATTTAAAAATGCGCTTTTAACATCCATTTGAAAAAACTTGAAATCATGATAACATGCATATGCAAGCAACATCCTAATGGCTTCCATTCTAGCTACGGGAGCATAGGTTTCATCAAAATCAATTCCCTTTTCTTGAGTGTAACCTTGTGCTACTAATCTAGTTTTATTTCTTACAATGTTACCACTCTCATCTAGTTTGTTCCTAAAGACCCATTTAGTTCCTATAGTAGATTGATTACTAGGCCTATCAACTAATGTCCAAACATTACTTCTCTCAAATTGATTTAACTCTTCTTGCATAGCCATAATCCAAAAATCATCTTTTAATGCTTCTTTTATATTCTTAGGCTCTATGCATGAGATAAATGCAACATGGTTCATAAGTTTAAGAGAAGATCTAGTGGTTACCCCTTGGATGGATCACCCGAGATTTCACCACCTTTGACATAGTTGAACTCCCTTGGGTAGCTCACTTCTTTTTCCTCAAGAGCCAAGTCCTTCAAGGCTTCAAGAGGTGGATCTTATGTATCCTCTTCTTTTGTTGGAATCTCATCCTCTTTTGAAGTTTGTCCTCCATCAAAGGCATTAATGATTCCTACATCATCATCATCACAAGAATCCTTTCTTGGAAGGAGGTTATGATCGAATACAACATGTATAGATTCTTCTACTACTAAAGTTCTCTTGTTAAATACACGATAGGCTTTAGAGTTTAATGAATACTCTATGAAAATAGCTTCATCACTTTTTGCATCAAATTTACCCAAGTTATCTTTTCCATTGTTTAAAACAAAACACTTGCAACCAAATGGATGAAAATAGCTAATGTTAGGCTTTTTAGATTTTAAAATCCCATAAGGTGTTTTCTTTAAAATTGACCTAATCATTACTCAGTTTACAATGTAGCAAGCGGTGTTTGTGGCTTCCGCCCAAAAATATTTAGGTAAATTGTTTTCACAAAGCATGGTTCTAGTCATTTCTTGTAAAGTTCTATTTTTCCTCTCAACTACCCATTTTGTTGAGGAGTTCGAGGAGCCGAAAAATTATGGCTAATACCATTTTTATTTAAAAACTCTTCAAACCCTAGATTTTGAAACTCGGTTCAATGACCACTTCTTATATGAGAAATTCTAAGTTCAAGATCATTTTGGGTTAATTTTGAAAATGTGATGAATTTTTCTAAAGCCTCATCTTTAGTACTTAAAAATAGAACCCAAGTAAATCTAGAAAAATCATCAACAAGCACAAATGCATAAGATTTACGACCCAAGCTCATAGTCCTAATATGCCCAAATAAATCCATATGAATAAGTTGTAAACACCTACTTGTAGAAACATCATTAATGGATTTAAAGGATGACTTATGTTGTTTACCCTTAGAGCATGCATCACAAATTTTATCATTTGAGAACTTAATTTTGGGTAAACCTCTAACTAGATCTAGGGAAACTAATTTTTCTAAAACACTAATGCTAGCATGTCCTAGTTTCCTATGCCATAGCCATGCATCATTTTCATTTTGAGCTACTAAACATGCATGAGATGTATGTATGTCATCTAAATGCACCATGCAAATGTTACCTATGCGATGACCTATGAGCATAATATTATTTGATTTAATGTCAACAATTTTGCACACATTTTTATCAAATAAGATATTAAATCCTTTATCACATAATTGGCTTATGCTCAACAAATTATGTGTAAGACCACCGACATACAAGACATTTTCAATAAGAATAGTAGAGTGATTACCTATGGAGCCAATACCTTTAATGTGACCTTTGGAGTTGTCACCAAATGTCACCACTCCTCCACTTTTTGGCTTTAAGTCCATGAATCTACTCTTGTCTCTGGTCATATGCCTCGAGCATCCACTATCAAGGTACCATGAATTTTGACTTTATGCTTTGGCCTTGTAGCAATGCTCCCCCTACAAACAAAGATATTAAACTTTTGTTTTTGGTACCCAAATCATTTTGGGTCCATGAGTGTTAGCTCCCAATAGCTTGGTTCCCTTAGGAATCCAAGGTGACATAGCAACAATATTATTAGATTTGACAAGTTCCTTAGAAACACATACACTTCTAATCTTTTTTAGTTCTATTATGTCTAGGGAAGCTACTTTGTTTGTAGTTATTAGTCTTTTTTCTAGGTTAGTTTGTTTTGGATGATTCACCTTTTTCATGATTCACATTACCAACATTTTTAAAAGACTCTTTGAGCTTGTTAAGCTCATCTAACACCTTTTGGTGTTCAGTATTGCATTGAGAAAGAAGATTATTTAGGTCTATATTTTCATCTTGGAAGAATTTAAGCTCATCTTTCAAACTTCAAATCTTTTTCTCAAATTTTAAGTTAGCTTGAGAGAGTGAGTCATTTTTATCATTTAATTCTGAAATAATTTTCTTATTCCTAATGACCGACTCTTTGTATTTCTCAACTAACTCATCATAAACATCTTGCAACTCATCATATGCATCATGTAATTCATCAAATGTAAAGTCAAAAGATGATGAGTTAGAGGTTACCATGGAGGAATCTTCCTCAAGTGCCATGAGGCAAAGGTTGGCCACTTCTTGTTCGTCGTCCTTGGATGACTCCTCATCACTCCAAGTAGCAAGCTTGGCTTTGAGCTTCTTCTTCTTCTCAAAGCCCTTCTTCTTGAGTTGAGGGCACTCTGAACGACTGTGACCGGGCTTTTTGCACTCGAAGCAAATGATTTGATCCCTCTCTTCTTCTTTGTTTTTACCCTTAAAGTCCATCTTTCTTTGAATCTTCCTTCCTCGGTTGGACCTCATGAATCGTGAGAATCTTTTGGCTATCATAACCAATTCTTCTAAATCATCCTCCTCACTAGAAGTGCTCTCCTCGTGTAATGAAGCTTTGAGAGCCACTCCCATTTTCTTCTTCTTTTCTACCTCTAGCTTCTCCACTCTTTTCTCTTCCTTCTTCTTTTCTTCTTCCCTTCCTTGCTTCATTATTTCATGAGTAAGGAGAGAACCCACAAGCTCATCAAGTTTTAGAGTCTTCAAGTTTTTGGCCTCGATGATGGCGGTTCTCTTCCCATCCCAAGATTCGGGAAGTGAGTAGAGTAGCTTCGGGACAAGTTTGTCTTCCGAGATTGTCTCTCCAAAGCCCTTAAGCCCATTGACGATGGTTGAGAAGCGATCGAACATCTTGGACACCGTTTCGTCGGGGTCCATCTTGAAATTCTCATAACTAAGATTGAGAATTCCAATCTTGGTCTCCTTCACATCATTTATTCCTTCATAAGTGGTCTCTAGAGTATCCCACACTTCCTTGGCACTTTCAATGGAGGAGACTTTGGAGTAGATATCGGGACCGAAAGAGCAAAAGAGCATGTGAAGAGCTTTTTCATTTATTTGGATCTTCTTCCTCTCATCTTCACTCATCTCAATCTTCTTCTTTAGAACCATCTTTCCTTCATCATCTCTCTTCAATTGAATGTAGGGACCATCTTCAATGACATCCCAAACCATGTAATCGTTTGAGTTGATGAAGAGGCGCATCCGGTTCTTCCAAAATGGATAGTTGTCACCATTGAAGAATGGCGGTTTTCGAGTGGATTGAGACTCGTACATGCTAGATCCGGAGGTAGATGTCATGTCTTGATTTTTGGATGATCACACTCTTCCTAGGAACTCCTCATGTGGTTGTTAATCCTTCAAAGAGGTAGGTTCTGATACCAATTGTTGAGTGGATCGAATGATTGATATAAACCAAGATGGGGTGAATTGGATTTTTAGACTTTTTGGTAGTGTAAATGACAAATAAAAATGGTAGACAAAGGAATTTAGAGTGGTTCAAGTTCCAATCGAACTCTACATCCACTACCTTAGCTTCACTAAGGATTTTCAACAATTCCACTAATTGCTCTTCCCCTTTTCTAGGCTAAGGAGGTAACTGTTACAATGTCGGTCAAATTTTCTACCCAAAATTTGACTCAATCCTCACACAAGAATTACAAAGAAGTTGTTGGCTAAAACAAGTATCTCTCAATACACAAAGTAGCCCAATTACAAACACTTAACCCAATTGAAAGGATAAGAATGAAAATTACAATTGGGGTTACAAGACAATAATGGGATTTAGGCACAAATGCTTGAATTTGATATTTGGATGTTTTCTTTTGGATCAATAGTTGTTGCTGAAGCTTTTAGAGGTCTCTTTTATACCTTCTCATTGAATTCTAGCCGTTGTGGTTGTTGCATTCATCAATAGAGCCGTTGGGGATGTTATCTTCCCTCCATAAATGCAGTCTGCAACCACCTGTTTCGAAACGCCCAATCCTGTTTCGAAACAGACCAAAAAAGAAAGAGTCGTTGGGGTGCATTAAAGAGACCGTATCGAAACGGTTACGAATGTTTCGATACGCTAAGAGCTGTTTCGAAACACATTTCGAAACATTTTACCACTGTCAAAGCTTGTATCGAAACGGACTGAAGGTGTTTCGATACGCCTTAACGATCAGTATAAAAATGGTTAAAAACTTCAACGGTCATATTTTTTAAAACAAGTTTGAATTCCGTTTCGAAAATTTTGAGGACGTTTCGATACTACTGTATCAAAATGGGTCAAACCGTCTCGATGTTTTTAAGCCGTTTCGAAACCCGTTTCGAAACAAAGGTTCACAGTTTCAAAATCATTTTGATACACGTTTCGAAACACATATTCAGAGTTTCAAAAGTGTTCCGGAACGCCTAAGGCCGTTCCAAAACGGTGACTCGAAAATCATTGTTTGGACTTCAATAACACTTAGAAAAGTTTTGACAAATTAAGTTTTTAACTTACCCATTTTCCTTTAAACATATAGAGAAGTTTGAGGACTTAAAAATTTGTTTTCTCATTTTTCAATTTAGTCCTTAAATTCTTTAGTTATATCAAAATCAATTTATCGGTTTCACACATCGGAATCGGATGAAGAACCTTCGGAGGCTTTGCATACAAGGATGACTGACTATGGGAGTGACTTCAAGACTGAGTGCTTGGGCGAGAACTCTTCATATCAATTGGGGAGTTACGTCCCCTTTGAGCGGTTGCACCTGACTCACCCAACTGCACTACCCTGGACCCCGACATATTCTGGACTAGCTTCTTAAATACAACACAATTTTCAATAGAATGACCTTGAATATTAGCATCATACTCACAACGAGCATTGGCATTGTACCAAGAAGGGTAGGGTGGGTTAAAGGGAGTCACATGATAAGGTCGAACCAAATCTGCCTGGTACAGTTGTGAATACAACTCCTTATACGAAAGAGGCAGCAGGGTGAATCCCTCGTTTTTCCTCGTGGGCCTCCTTGTTTCTTTCCTTTTTGAACTTTGGGCATCCCCGATTATAGCTTGAAAATGGGGGCGGTGAGATTCTTCGGTGCCTCCTAATGATCCCATTCCTTAGATTCTTCGGTGAGTTTGGTTGATGACGGCTTGATCCTCATCAGATAGGACCTTTTCCATTATGAAGTCGTGATCCAAACGTTCACTCTCTTTTGGCACAAAGGAGTCTTTCTTCACACCCTTTCCTTTGGTCATGGTGGCTACCATGCTCATCAACTCGTTGACCTGCCACCTAGTCTCTTCCTGCAACTTTTCCACATACGCCATCAGTTCCTTTTGATTCTCAGCCAAATGTTCACGGATCTCATCGAGCCTAACCACCCTAGCTGCTAGGTTATTCATATTTTCGGAGTTGAACTGGTTAAAAGCCATTCTCTTTTCACTTATTCTTTCTCTCGCGAAAGTTCCCCAATTAGTAATGCATATGAGGTAGTGAATGTACAAAAACATATCATTTGAATATATATATATAAGGATGTTATGCCATGGAGTAATGCTATTATGAAAACATGAATGTATGCAAATAGCAACACTGAGCTCGTCAAATATCATCATTAAACAGTCTGCATTAATGGGAACAATATTTCGTTACAATAATCATAGAAAACCCAATACATATGGTCCTAAGATAGCATCTAGGTTGATAATCTCTTTCACGATTCAAGCGGTCCATTCTCCTTTAACGCTCGGCGGCACCTTCCGCTAGGAATTGTAACTTTTGGGCGACCTCTTTCATCCGAGTCATCAAATGTACCCATTCTTGCTCCGGCTTCCACACATTGTAAGCGGCAAATTGTAATTGCTCTAAGGTCGGTATTTGGTATGATCAAACTGCCCCTGAAAGGGTCCCGCTAAACTCAACTTTTGAGGTGTACTAAAGCTGAGACCAGAGTTCTTTCCCCTTGAGACACTCCCCCTAGTTCTAAGTTGCAACTTGATCTTCGATCCAAGATAACACCATGTTCGAGAATCAACCAAACTCACCTAAAAAAGATTTACTTTTGTTAGGTTTAGAGCAAACACAGTTCTCATCGATCTTCTTGCGATTTATGAGAATTTAATATTCTTTAATTGGTGCGGTCCAATCCTGGTGGCCAGTTGTGAAACAACTATTGGTCGAATTCTAAAAACCTGCCAAGACTTGAAGTAGTGATTGATGGATCGGAATATCTAACAAATATGTGTTGTCACCATACTCGCTCTTGAAAGCATTTTCGATCTTAAAATTACAACTGCTCTCAATCTGGAGATGTCATTAAATCCTATATTCATAGAAGTCTCATCTGGTGTCGTAAAACTAAACATGGCAGAACTATTGTCCTCGTCACGTAGTTGCTCTCCTTCGGAACATATTTGTACATTGGAATTCTTTTCATCATTGTTACGAACCAAGGCTCCCATTGATCTAGTCTTTAATTTCAGACTATTTTTCGAACTCAATGTGCTCTTTATGATATGACATAATATGCAAAATAAAAATAAAAGGGACAAAACACAAAGAAGCGCCATCCACGAAATAATAATAAATGTGGGAATGCAGAAAAAGATGATTGTTGTAATAACATTTTTGAAAAAACTTTCTTTTCAGTGTTCCTCTTTTTGAAAAAGATTTGTTAAAAGGGATTTTCTTTTGAAAATTTCGAGTTTCGGAAAACAATAAAGACTTGGAGTCGCCACCGGCCACTAAGGTAGGTCGGACACCACAAAAATCTGAGATTCAATTTGAAATGGGTTCGGGAGTTGGTTACGTGTGGGGAAGGAATAGCACCCCCATCACGCCCAAAAATCGGTACGAAAATATTTATTTCTTTTAATCGATGGAAATTGTTGAAATTTAAAATGAATTTAATTATGAGTTCTTAATTGAAAATTAACCTTAATTGTACGAGCTTTATCAAATCAGTTCTTTAGTATTAATTAGGCATTTAATTAATAAGGATGACGATACATCAGACCATAGATTAAACCGACATCATATAAGCCTGACTGTCGTGTTAATTTATGGTTCAGATTCTGTACGTCACCTTTATGCATGATGCAAGCAGATAAAACATGATTTCATGTTCTTGTTCATTTTAATTACTTACGAATTTACCTTTAGACGATACAAATCAATTCGAATATTCGGTGAATATCCAATAAGCTAGGATATTACAACCCGAATACGCGAATTAATAAGTATCTCCTTTTTATGATTAAAATTGATTAATTACAAGTGAAGCATGAATAAGTTACATGAATGACAAATACGAGTATGTCACAAAACACATACAACATCACAATAAATAACATGAATGGGAATAAAGCAAAATAAAATAGAACAACAAAATGGGAATTAAATAAAAATCCGGAAAAGGACCGGATCGAATATGAAACGCGTAAATTAAGTGCGATAAATTAAATAACGGGAATTAAAATGCAAGAAATTAAAATGTTAGTAGCTTGATTAGAAGTTAGATTAGGGGTTAGAAATTACACTAAACGGGCCATAATAATACGGATCATACCCCGTTGTGAGTCACTGTAAGGCCAAAAACGAATCACATTCGAACAAAATAGATACGCAAATAATAACATATATAGCATGAAATATAAACATAAGATAATCATAATATATATACATACGTAACATAGTATAATATGTAAATTGTATATAATATACACATAGCTACATATGTTAAGATAGGATAACTACATATGTTAAGGAAACAGGACATTGAATGGAAAAGGGAAAAAGAAGAAGGAATAAAAAAGCGAGAGCTTTCCTTCGATTTTCAACCTACCTTAGCCCGATGGCTCACCCTAATCTGCGGCCGCTCTTCTCCAAAATCGGAGCCGCGCAGGCCAACTCTGCCGTTCATCGACGGTGGGGCCTCATCCATTCTACACAAAGATGGCTGCGTTCGACTACGCGGAGCGCGAACCCAAATAAAACCACTCAAAACTCGGTAAGATTTCAAAACCCTCTACTCTTTTGATTCGAAAGAAAGATTCTTGATTTGTAAAAAAAGTTTAAAACTTGATCTGCCTTTTTTAAACTGGTAAACGAAGATGGGAAAGGAGAAGGCTCTCTTTGATTCAAAAATTTGCTTGAAAATCCTTAAGAAACACTAACTTTTTATATTTTATTTAAAAGATATAATAAAGAACTTGATTCTTCACTGGAAATTAAAGCAGGAACAGAAACCTAATTACTATGCTGAAAAAAGTAGAAGAAGATACCTAGAAGAGAAATGGTTTTATTTTTTTGAATTTTTTTTTTTGTATTGATAATGCCTTTTCTTTACATGACTTGGTTCGAGCTTATATAGCCGACTTACATGATTTTTAATAAATAAAAAAAGTTATCTAAATCCCTATTGGTTGCTCTCTTCAATTTTGTTTGCATTTAAAAGAGATACTGAAGAACTTGATTCTTCATAGGAAATTAAAGCAGGAACAGAAACCTAATTACTATGCTGCAAAAAGCAGAAGAAGATACCTAGAAGAGAAATGGTTTGATTTTTTTTTAATTTGATCGTGCCTTTTTTTTTACATGGCTTGGTTCGGACTTATATAGCCGAATTACATGATTTTTAATAAAGAAAAAAGGTTATCTAAATCCCTATTGGCTGCTCTCTTCAATTTTGTTTGCATTCGTCTGAAAAATCCTGAAATATTTTTTTGTCTCCTGAAATCCCTGTTTTTGTTGCACGGTCTGCAAATTTTTTGGCTCATTGTATGTGTTGATGCGGTCGTTGGAGGAGGGGACCAGCAGAGGCATACGCGTCGGCTCACTTGCGTAAGTGAGAAGCTAGAACGTCAAGTGTGATCGCCACGCCCGCGTGAGGCGGCCAAGGGTCGAGCGTGAAGAACTCCAAGGGTCATCTTTTGGTGCGATCTAGACCGTCGGATCTCTTATTCAAATCTGACAATTTAGGATGCGGCGACTGTAAAAATAAAAGGATAGAAATTAGAGTTTCTGTGGTTATCAAATTTAGATTTATTATTGGACCTAATATGGGTCATATGTAATAATATTTTATGGGCCTTTAATATATGATAATGGGCTGTGAATATATATAAATGTGAGCTTTATTTAATTAAAGGATGCATGTTTATACATATATATATTCAGATTAATTAGTATAATATAATATAATAGTAATATTAATATGATATAATAATAATGACATCAATTAATATATAGTAATAATAATGATAAATATGATAATAATAATAATATAATAATATTTTTGTTTGTTTGTTTTTCTTTCTTTTTCCCATCTTTCTTTTTCTTTTTCTCAAATGGGTAATAACAAACAATGATAGTAACACATGAATATTACTTAGTAATTTTTTGTTTTTTAATATGAAATCACATGCATATAATATAAACTTATTAAAATCAAACGAAGCCCATTATTGCAAAACAAAAATAAAATGGTCTATCCCAGACAAAATTAGTGATTACAGTTGCAAAAAGATTAAATAAAAGGCAAAACATAAAGAGCCCTAACCACACACAAAAAATTAGTTTTCTATGGTTATCCGCGTGGCTCTAATGGGGTGAGTTTCATATATTCTCATACATGGGTTCAGTTCTAATAAAGGATGTAACCCCTTCGACCCGGCCTAGCCACTAGACCGCATCGAACGAATTACACGGGGAAAATCGAAACGAAACCCCCGTTAAGGCTACACTCCGATTAACAACCCTAGAAAATTTCTTTTAAATTTATCTTGTCTAGATGTTTAATTTTATCCTATGTGAGAGGACACGCAGCGGAAACACACACGGATATAAAACACGCGAAATAGACAATTAAACAAACCCTTTTTTAACTTTTACAAAAGGTCGTATCGGTACGCTAGAGGACCGTATCGGTACGCCTGGACCTGGTCAACACCCCAAAGTCAACCTAAGGAGACTGTATCGATACGCTAGAAGACCGTATCGATACGCTAGAAGACCGTATCGATACGCTCTTAACGGTCAACCTTCCCAAGGTCAAACTACGAAGTTCATACTGATACTCTCAGGACCCGTATCGATACGCCAAAATCTCGTCAATTTCTCATATTTCCAGAGAGCTTTTGGCCTATCGATACACCTCCGCGTACTGGTACACCCTGCCCAAAACAAGCCCCAAAGCAAGGGACCGTATCGATACAGCCCTTGAGCGTATCAATACGCCCTGCACTGCAAGACTTGTTTTGGCAGCTAAAAACACAGGGACTCATCTCAAGAGTCATTTAACGACTAGTCAAGCAACATACAAACTCAAATACAACACACGACATCCATGGGTAAGCATACGAAGCAATTTAAACACTGAACGATGCAACATTCATCATGATAGGAATTTAAAGGAAAACATGCAAACAAAGCATTCACCAACATAGCCAAAAGTTAAATAAAAGCATACTTTAACATGGCATAAGCCAATACAAGCCCAAAACGTCAAGGCAAACTTGTCTAAGCAAAAGAACATGCCATCAATATCACAAAACACAAAGGTCCTATCACATTGCTTAAATACTAATTATCGAAGTCTAAACCTTACTTGAGCAAACTAAATTCCCTTGGAATCTCCCTTGTTCCCCGAGCTGCTCCAAAGGTCTAAGGGCCTGCATTGTTGAAAAAGAGAGCGTAAGCGTTTAAGCTTAGTGAGCGGTGCTCAAAGAGTAACTACAACAATGCAGTTTTAAAACATAGTTTGCTTGAAACCAAAACCATTTCCAAATCATTTCCACATGCTTGAACACACAATGTCATGCTTTTACCTTCACGTGCATTTACTGAATGCAACCACAAGCCATAGGCTTGCCACATACTCATTCTCATAATGCAAGCAAATAAACGACAATGCATAAGCATAAATATAAGGAATCAACAACATGCTTAACATGAGAATTAGAGCATTCATGGGTATATTGACATTTAACATTTTTACTCGGATATGCGGATAGTTTTTCAAACCCACTAGACACTTCTGGTGGAATCTCACATCACCGTACTCACTCGTCTAGTAAAAACATAATTTCCAGTGGAATCTCACATCACCGTACTCCTCCTTAGTGGAATCTAACATCACTAAGGCCACGCGCGAATTTTACCTCTAGTGCACTATAATCCTATTGATCGATCAATTCTATCAGGTAACAACCATACACATGTCAATATACTTGTAACACCCGGGTTTAGGGGTTAGGTGAAAATAATATTTTAATATTATTCCGGGTTCAGTTTTAAAATTTAAATAATGGTTCGGGTTGGTTTTCAACTAATTAAATCGGTGATGGACTAAGTTTTGGAATTAAACCCCAAATGGCCATGGAACCTATGTACTTGTGAATAATCCATTTCATTAAGGGCAAAAAGGTCATTGGGCTTTTAAATTAAACAAAACAAATAAAACCCCCAAAATTCACTCATCTTCTCCCTCTCTCCCAAATATCACGACAAAAACCTCCCAAGCCATTGAAGTTACTGTTCCATCACCTCCCTTCATCGTTTCAGCTCCGTTTTGAAAGGTAAGAGTATTTTTGACTTCCCCTCATCCTCCCCTTCATAAAAGTACCCTTCTTTTTCATTTCCATGGAAGTTTTAGGAAATGTCTTTTTTGAATATTTTGATTAAAAATGTGATTTTTAAGTTGTTAAGTGAAGTATTTTGATTTAATATACTTAGTTGTGGTAAAAGGGAGTCAAATGGTATATCATATATGAATTTTGAATGTTTTGGAACAATTTTCGGATTTGGGTTTCCAAGGGGTTTTTGGAGGGTTTTAAAGTGGGATTTGGGGCTGTTTAGTGTTGGATTTTGGGGGCTGTAGGTAGTATGATATATGAGGATCATTTTGGTTGTAATTGATGCTTGTTTGGGTGTTTCAAATGGGAGAAATCAGTGGGTGTTAAGGGTTGCTCGGAAATCCTGTTTTGGGGTTGATTTTGAGTGTTGGATGCTTGATAATGTTAATTCGGGTTGATTCCGATGATGAGATATTGATTATGAATGTTTTGTTTGTGTTTGAGATTGATTAGAACCGAGTTTGGGCATCGGTGAAGCATTGGAAGTGAATCCGGGAATTTGAAGAACGGTCGCTTGCTTGGTCTTTGAGCTTGGGAGCTTAGGTGAGTGGTTAAATGTTTTTGAAATGGTTTTGAGTATTGGTTCAAGCATGTGAACCTAGGATGGGCTTGGTAAACCCACCTAGAGTTGGGATTAGAGTGGTAGCCTAATCCCAAGCTTTGATTAGAGACTTTGGTTGCACTCTTTAATGGTTGTATATGCCTCGTGTTAAATCGTGATGGTGTTGGTTATATATATGTTGTGTACATGTATGTTGAGGCATGTTGGATGCATTGTTGTATGTATGTTGATGATAGGTATGATATGGTTATTCATGTGTGCAAAATATGATGTGATATGGTTGTTAATGATGTTCATGTGTGTTGTCATGTGAAATGAGATTATGAGGTGATTGCTTGATCCGAGGATCATGGTGAGTACATGTTAGGCATGGAAATGTGGTCTGTGCATGATAGTAAGTCATGGTGAGTACGTGCTAAGCACGGAAGTTGTTAATAAATCGTATGTGGAATGTATTAGTATTGGCACTAGTATGCTTGGGTACAAATGATCGATCATTAGGATGTTAGTGTGTACACATGAGTCAAAAGTCGCGCGTGGCCTTGGTGGCGTTGAGTCACCAAGGAGGAGTACGGGTACGCCCGGAAATTGTATTTACATTAGTCGGTGATGAGTGGAATCCCATCGACGGGCGTGAGGATGAGTGGAATCCCCTCCGCGTGAAATGAGGCGTGAGGATGAGTGGAATCCCCTCCGCGTGAACGGTGATGAGTGGAATCCCACCGCCAGGTAATGGTTGTGTTGTTGGATGTGAGTTCCAACGGTTATCCGTGTATTCGAGTCATAGCTAGGTGCCAATACGGATTGTGGTTTATGTTGCCAATATGTGATTAATTGTGAGCCAATGTGATTTGGGATGTGTTGCTAACATGGTTTAATATATGTGATTTCATATGTTGTGGATTTGAACATGTTGAGCATGACATGATATTGAATATATGTTCATGCATCATCTATAATTATGGCTCGTGTGGATCGGAGGTAAGATCATGCATTTGATCTTGGTTGTAGCCCGTGCTTGGACCCTGCATTGTCGAAGGTTTGTTTTATGAGCTTACCCTCACTAAGCTTTTATGCTTACGCTCTCTTTTGTTCGACAATGCAGATCAATAGCTCGAGGGTAGCAAGAGCAAGGAAAGGTCTCCAAGTGTTGCTTTTGGTGAGCTCAATGTATGAGTTTTGAGTAAATTAATGTAATAGTTAAGCAATGGGATAGGTTTTGATGTATGTCGTTATTGGTTGATTCTTGGATGCCTTGTTTGATCTATAAATATCTTTGTTGTTGCATGCCTTGAATGTCTATTTGTTTGGTTGCTAAGGCATGAAATCTTACGTGCTTGGATGACCTTATATGCTAAATTGCCTTTTTGAATGCTATGCATAGATGCTTAGGTTTGTTGGAATGCCTAAATTGCTTGATTGTATGTGTACCTCTTTGGGTTGTTTAATGCCCTTTTGTTCTTGTGAAAGCATGCTTTTATGGTTGGCTTGCCTTAGGGATTGATGATAGTGTGTTGGTTGAAGTGTTAGAGGGATTTACGGGCCCCCTTGTGCCCTAAATCAGCTCAAACCTGCAAGTTCGTAGCTGGGGTATCGATACCGTTGGTCTGGTATCGATACTGCCTTTTGGTTTCAGGCCTTGTGTATCGATACTAGAGGGAGAGTATCGATACCTTTTTGGTCACTGGAGCCACTGTCAATCTCGGTATCGATACTGGCCCCTAGGGTATCGATACCGTTATCTTGGCGTTGACCGTGGGAAGTCAACTTTAGGGGAGGGTATCGATACACTCCTTGGGGGTATCGATACGGTCTCCACGGGTTGACCAAACCCTGTTGACCTAGTCAAGGGGTATCGATACACCCCTTAAGGGTATCGATACCGCCTGCAGTTTAAGTTTTAAAATGGGCTTTTAAATGTTAGTTTGGGTTCGTTTGATTGCTTCGTAAATATTGTTCCGCTGTATGATCACTTAGGATGTAATTCTCATCTAGACAAGATTTAAAATGAAAGAAAAAAAATAGGGTTGCTAATCGAGGGGGAATCCTTAGGGGTTTTCACTCGGTTTTCCCCGTGTAGCCCACTCGGACCGGTAGTCCGGCCGAGACGGTGTATGTGGTTGATTCTTGTGGATGAGGGACGATGTGATCGTTTCTGGTGTTAGTTGGTAAAAAGGGAAGTGAAGACTTGTGAGTGGGAGTTAGAGTGGTGTCGATGTTTTAGCAGGTAAGCCCTTGGTACAATGTTAAGTTGCTTCCTCCAGTTGATTCAAAATCCGTGCTTTTGTATATCGTTAGCAAGTATGCAAGTTGAACATGCCTGGTGAAGTGTTAGTTGGTGATCGTTGGGGTTTGCCCTATGATTTTAATACAAGACAGTCGGTCAGTGTCCGTGAGTGGGAGCTAGTTTGTGTGATTGAGTCAGTGTACGTTGAGTTGTTTTCCAGCAAGCGGAAGAGATGAAGTCACTTCCGATATAGTTGAGCCGAGAAGGGAGCCTTGAGCTTTGACTTCAGGATTGTTTGGTAGGGGTAGAACAAATCCAGCTAGACTGTTCGTGTGCGATCAGAATTGAGTCTTGAAGTTACGAGATGCTCTAAGAACAGTTTAGAAGAGTCAGATTCTGTTGAAGAACCAGTCTGAAAACAAGAGGACCGAAGACTATCAGTTGCGTACATGTGAAGTTGCAATTTCTACGAATACCTCCTTTTGCGTGAGCATGTAAGAAATTAGATAAGTTGTTGAGACCTTAGATGTAGGGACGCATGTGACTAGCCTCTTTGGGAGACAGTAGTGATCAGAAAGATGTACAGAAGATGCTTGTTGGTGGTTCAGGGTTACGTGATTCTAGTAGATGTGAAGTAACTATCTTTTACGGTTTCGAGGTACCCTTTTTGGCATGGTTTGGCTTGAAGAGCATATAGTTAGTGTGTACATTGAGACAAAGAGAGAGTTGCCTTGAAATTGTAGATTTTTGTGTGACTGTAGTGGTAGGTGAGGATGTGAGCTTCTTATTGAATGTTGATCCAGTTTAGAGATCAAAGGTTGATTGAGTTTAGTTGGTAGGCTTGCTTAGCAAGTGTGGTGAATTTGATTTTTGAATGAAGATTGGACCGCAAAATGCTAGAATAGTTCGTGATTCTTCCTAGAAGTGTTTAGAAGAAACGCCCAGTTTGTCTCCTAACAGAGAAGAAGAGTTTATTATTGATGTCGTCTCCGAGTTGCTCGAGTTTTAGTTTACTCTGTATCTTATGGTTTCCGACAGAATTGAGAATGTTGAAGAATTAGCTTCGAGACTTGTTAGACCTTAGATTCATTAGGCCTAGTGCATCATCTCAGAGTTCTACAGTGTAATTTGTGAAGAAGGACGAGTGACCGTATGAGAATGTGTTCAGATTACATACAGTCGAAACAAGTGACAGTGGATGATTAGTATCTGTTTCTGAGTGCCAGTGATTTGTTGATCAGTTAGTGTGTGCTTCAGTCTATTTGAAGATTAATTTGAGATCCGCTTCTACCAGATGAAGGTGAGAAATTTGAAGTACCAAAGACAGCTTTAGGGGCAAGATGTAATCACCTTGAGCTCTGAGTTATGCCGCTTTGTTTGACCAGTGTATTAGTTACCTTCATAGAGATGTTGAACATAATATTTTCCTGAGTTTCTTGATCAGTTGTAGTAGCTCTTCTAGATGTCACGTGAGTATATTCAAGTACCGAGGAAGATCATGACAAGTTTTGAAGTTAGTGTGGTAGATTCTATTAGAGAATCAGTGGTATGCCGAGTCGAGCCAGCGTGAACTCCGAGTTAATGAAGACGTTCTCCTAGGACACGAAAATTAGCCGAGTGTAGTAGAACAAATCTTGAAAAGACAAAAGAAGATGTGAGTTTGAAGAAATTGAAGACTATGACAGAACCTATAGTGCTAAGTCTAGCAGTGTTACTACTGGAAGTTTGTAAATAGCCGTTCGAAGATAACTGCTCTTTTGTCAGATTGATACCGAAGAATGTTCAGTTGTGTGGTTAGATGCGAGACAATGAGCCCTTGAGAAACCGAAAGAAACTTTGAAGAGAGCTTCGACCTTGAATCAGTCTATAACAGAAAAAGAGTTTGCGAACCATAGTGATGTGTTACATGTAGAGTTAGGTTGTATGCTTATGCAAGACAGAAGATTGTGGCTTGTTCATCAAGCTAGTTGGAAGATTGTGAGAAGAGTTATCCGATATGAGACATAGAGTTAATTACAGTTGTATTTGCTTCGAAGACTTAGAGACAAAGCTTGTATAGCAAGAATGTACAGTGGGTATGTACGTATCATCAGAACTTGAAATATTTGAAGACTTAGGAAGGGTGAAAACTTGAACAGCATGAAGTGTTAGAACCGCTTGAAGACTGTAATATCAAGATTGAGTACCATCCGAAGATAGCCTCCGTAGTGACCGATGTTTCGAGTAGTGATTGTTGTTAGATTGGTAGTTGGGTTGCGAGTTGTATCTGCCGAATTCAGTTACCGAATGCCAGTATCCTTGTGGCCGCGTTTCATGTTGAGCCTACGCTGAGTCAGAATGTTTGAAGAGAAACAGTTGCAAGACAGATTCTTGGCACCTCACGTGCGAGGCATAGTAGAAGGAAGACCTTCAGAATACAATTTCAGAGATGATAGAGTTTTGTGTTTCAGAGACAGAATAGTTGTACAGATTGACATAGTGTTTTGAGACGTATTGTTTTTGCCGAAGCACACGGTAGTTCATTTGTATTGCATCTAAGTTGTATGAAGACGTATTGTGGATTGAAAATGAGTACTTCTGAGTTGAGTGGATGAATAATGTGGTCCAACATGAGAGTAAGTGTGTAAATTGCCAGCGTGTCGAGACCGAGCTTCAGTTTTCTTCTAGTTTGTTACATCCGTGGAAGGTTCATAATGGAAGTGGGTAATAGAGATCCGAAATTTCTGCTAGATTGTTTTTGAAGACGCCTGCGTAGTGTTTGGTTAATTGATGAAGTCAGGTTATCAGTCAGAGAAAGTCCTCGGTCAATTTCTGAACAGTGTTGTATGAGTTGTGAACCAGACTAGTTCTGTTGTTATCTGTTGCGGTTGCCACCAGAGTTAGAAAGGGGTTTGAGATGTGTTCCGTGTATCTATGATTCAGAAATGTGAGTCAGATCTGCTCTGTGCTATGTTTGTTGAAGAGATTGAGTTGAGTTTGAAATTGGCATGCCTTGAAGAATCAATTGAGATCATAGTGTAAGATAGCAAGTGTTGCGTGGTAAGTCTTT
This sequence comes from Hibiscus trionum, assembly GCA_030270665.1. Taxonomy (NCBI): domain Eukaryota; kingdom Viridiplantae; phylum Streptophyta; class Magnoliopsida; order Malvales; family Malvaceae; genus Hibiscus; species Hibiscus trionum. The sequence continues at coordinate 13,919,269 of BSYR01000004.1, read as the reverse complement.
CGAGTCGGTTAGTATGTTGTGGTGGGAGAGGAATACGTGGAGGTGCATGTTTCAGTGGCCCTCCGTGATCGATGAATTTCGGGGACGAAATTCCTTAAGTGGGGGAGAGTTGTAACACCCAGGTTTAGGGGTTAGGTGAAAATAATATTTTAATATTATTCCGGGTTCGGTTTTAAAATTTAAATAATGGTTCGGGTTGGTTTTCAACTAATTAAATCGGTGATGGACTAAGTTTTGGAATTAAACCCCAAATGGCCATGGAACCTATGTCCTTGTGAATAATCCATTTCATTAAGGGCAAAAAGGTCATTGGGCTTTTAAATTAAAACAAAACAAATAAAACCCCCAAAATTCACTCATCTTCTCCCTCTCTCCCAAATATCACGACAAAAACCTCCCAAGCCATTGAAGTTACTGTTCCATCACCTCCCTTCATCGTTTCAGCTCCGTTTTGAAAGGTAAGAGTATTTTTGACTTCCCCTCATCCTCCCCTTCATAAAAGTACCCTTCTTTTTCATTTCCATGGAAGTTTTAGGAAATGTCTTTTTTGAATATTTTGATTAAAAATGTGATTTTTAAGTTGTTAAGTGAAGTATTTTGATTTAATATACTTAGTTGTGGTAAAAGGGAGTCAAATGGTATATCATATATGAATTTTGAATGTTTTGGAACAATTTTCGAATTTGGGTTTCCAAGGGGTTTTTGGAGGGTTTTAAAGTGGGATTTGGGGCTGTTTAGTGTTGGATTTTGGGGGCTGTAGGTAGTATGATATATGAGGATCATTTTGGTTGTAATTGATGCTTGTTTGGGTGTTTGAAATGGGAGAAATCAGTGGGTGTTAAGGGTTGCTCGGAAATCCTGTTTTGGGGTTGATTTTGAGTGTTGGATGCTTGATAATGTTAATTCGGGTTGATTCCGATGATGAGATATTGATTATGAATGTTTTGTTTGTGTTTGAGATTGATTAGAACCGAGTTTGGGCATCGGTGAAGCATTGGAAGTGAATCCGGGAATTTGAAGAACGGTCGCTTGCTTGGTCTTTGAGCTTGGGAGCTTAGGTGAGTGGTTAAATGTTTTTGAAATGGTTTTGAGTATTGGTTCAAGCATGTGAACCTAGGATGGGCTTGGTAAACCCACCTAGAGTTGGGATTAGAGTGGTAGCCTAATCCCAAGCTTTGATTAGAGACTTTGGTTGCACTCTTTAATGGTTGTATATGCCTCGTGTTAAATCGTGATGGTGTTGGTTATATATATGTTGTGTACATGTATGTTGAGGCATGTTGGATGCATTGTTGTATGTATGTTGATGATAGGTATGATATGGTTATTCATGTGTGCAAAATATGATGTGATATGGTTGTTAATGATGTTCATGTGTGTTGTCATGTGAAATGAGATTATGAGGTGATTGCTTGATCCGAGGATCATGGTGAGTACATGTTAGGCGTGGAAATGTGGTCTGTGCATGATAGTAAGTCATGGTGAGTACGTGCTAAGCACGGAAGTTGTTAATAAATCGTATGTGGAATGTATTAGTATTGGCACTAGTATGCTTGGGTACAAATGATCGATCATTAGGATGTTAGTGTGTACACATGAGTCAAAAGTCGCGCGTGGCCTTGGTGGCGTTGAGTCACCAAGGAGGAGTACGGGTACGCCCGGAAATTGTATTTACATTAGTCGGTGATGAGTGGAATCCCATCGACGGGCGTGAGGATGAGTGGAATCCCCTCCGCGTGAAATGAGGCGTGAGGATGAGTGGAATCCCCTCCGCGTGAACGGTGATGAGTGGAATCCCACCGCCAGGTAATGGTTGTGTTGTTGGATGTGAGTTCCAACGGTTATCCGTGTATTCGAGTCATAGCTAGGTGCCAATACGGATTGTGGTTTATGTTGCCAATATGTGATTAATTGTGAGCCAATGTGATTTGGGATGTGTTGCTAACATGGTTTAATATATGTGATTTCATATGTTGTGGATTTGAACATGTTGAGCATGACATGATATTGAATATATGTTCATGCATCATCTATAATTATGGCTCGTGTGGATCGGAGGTAAGATCATGCATTTGATCTTGGTTGTAGCCCGTGCTTGGACCCTGCATTGTCGAAGGTTTGTTTTATGAGCTTACCCTCACTAAGCTTTTATGCTTACGCTCTCTTTTGTTCGACAATGCAGATCAATAGCTCGAGGGTAGCAAGAGCAAGGAAAGGTCTCCAAGTGTTGCTTTTGGTGAGCTCAATGTATGAGTTTTGAGTAAATTAATGTAATAGTTAAGCAATGGGATAGGTTTTGATGTATGTCGTTATTGGTTGATTCTTGGATGCCTTGTTTGATCTATAAATATCTTTGTTGTTGCATGCCTTGAATGTCTATTTGTTTGGTTGCTAAGGCATGAAATCTTACGTGCTTGGATGACCTTATATGCTAAATTGCCTTTTTGAATGCTATGCATAGATGCTTAGGTTTGTTGGAATGCCTAAATTGCTTGATTGTATGTGTACCTCTTTGGGTTGTTTAATGCCCTTTTGTTCTTGTGAAAGCATGCTTTTATGGTTGGCTTGCCTTAGGGATTGATGATAGTGTGTTGGTTGAAGTGTTAGAGGGATTTACGGGCCCCCTTGTGCCCTAAATCAGCTCAAACCTGCAAGTTCGTAGCTGGGGTATCGATACCGTTGGTCTGGTATCGATACTGCCTTTTGGTTTCAGGCCTTGTGTATCGATACTAGAGGGAGAGTATCGATACCTTTTTGGTCACTGGAGCCACTGTCAATCTCGGTATCGATACTGGCCCCTAGGGTATCGATACCGTTATCTTGGCGTTGACCGTGGGAAGTCAACTTTAGGGGAGGGTATCGATACACTCCTTGGGGGTATCGATACGGTCTCCACGGGTTGACCAAACCCTGTTGACCTAGTCAAGGGGTATCGATACACCCCTTAAGGGTATCGATACCGCCTGCAGTTTAAGTTTTAAAATGGGCTTTTAAATGTTAGTTTGGGTTCGTTTGATTGCTTCGTAAATATTGTTCCGCTGTATGATCACTTAGGATGTAATTCTCATCTAGACAAGATTTAAAATGAAAGAAAAAAAATAGGGTTGCTAATCGAGGGGGAATCCTTAGGGGTTTTCACTCGGTTTTCCCCGTGTAGCCCACTCGGACCGGTCATCCGGCCAGACCGGGACGAGGGGGTTACAATACTCAATTACAACCACAAGCATTACTGATACTTGAACCACTTACCAAGTCCAAACTTCCATGCAAGGCATGTACTCACAATGCAAGTATAAACACAAGACATAAGTCTCAACATGCATAACAATGCAATTCAAGCATAACAACATAGCATTCAAGAATCGTAAAACACAATTTAATTGTATAAAACCTTTAAAACTTGCTCTCAAGCTTGGATTGTCCTTCCAAGCTCAATCCAAACCCCAAAACATTTCCTTGACCACGTTAAGGCTTTTAAAATCGATTCACTCACCAGCCAACACACAACTGATGTCCAAGATGCGAAACAAGCCTCCGAACTACCCGGATTTCCGTCTACAAAGCCTGAATCCAATTCCTCTGTTTTGAGCAACCCAAAATTGAGCATTAGAACACAAATACACTCACAAACGCATCAAAAACCCAGAATTCAACATCCTTTCAACAATACATATCGATTCAAGCCCAAACTACACCCGAAACATAGCGATTTCAGTCCCAAACTACTAGCAGCCATACTCAACGAGTTTACCATAAAAAATCTACCTTTTTACATCCCTAAACATCAATCCAAAGCTACCAAACTTCTAGCTGCCTTTTAGACTCAAAACCTAACCAAAAACTCAAGATTTCTAACTCTTAAAATCATCCAAAATACCCATTTCGGGTTTCCATTAAAAACCCACCATTTTTATGTTATTTTAGTGTTAAAAAAAGTTAAAAACACCCTTAGCTCAGCCCTAATCAACTCAAACGAAAACCCAAAGATTTCCCTTTCATTTCAACCCAAACTCTAAAAATCAAAATAGGATAAATCCATGAGTTTTGTAAAAATCACAACATTTACGACTTAAAGAAGATATAATAAAGTTAGAGAGTCATTTACCTTGAAGAAATTGCTTGGTTGAGAGCTTGAAATCCAATGGAATAGTAGAAAGGGGTTTGGGGAGGTTTTAACGTGAAAAGCTATATTGGAGAAGAAGATGGCTTTTGAAACAAACCCTTTTTTTTGTTCCCTTTTATGAAAAATACCCTTTTTGCCCTTTTAGTCTTTTAAAACTCTTTTTGGTGTATTAAAAATAGTTTGTCTCCAAATTAATTTAATTGACCCGGTCTAACAAACCCGATAACTCCCGGCCCTAAACTCGGGGCGTTACAAAGGGTACCCGAACCTATCTTGTTACCTACTAAGGCGAGAAGAACTCTAATTCTAGCCTGTTACAAACTTGCGAATTGGTTCTGCTAACGTGTCAAAAGGTGTGGATATTGGAAGTGAATTACCGACTCGTGGAGGGCTACTCACGTGGGTATGGGTGTTTCACTCCCACTTAAGGGACGGAGCTCAGGTATAGAGCTTGATGATCATGATGCAACACATGTCGGTGATTCCTTAAAAATTAAATGAAAAATTATTCCGATGACCACCAATTATCAAAGCTCGTTCAATTTGGATCAAATTTCACTTAAGTACCCTAAATTAATTTCCATTTAAATTCCAATTGTTTCTTTCGATTAAAAATCACAAATATTTTTTCGGCCTAGCTCTCTTTTAATTTTGTAAAAAATATCTCTTTTATTTTTGTAAAACAAAAATATGTCCCCAGCGGATTCGCTATGCTGTAGCGACGTTTTATTTTCAAGTCAAAATAAAAAATCATTCATGAGTTAATTAATTTATTTTGTTTTTAAAAATTCACTTCTTTTTTTATGAAAACGATAAAGTTTAAAACATCAATTTTTTTTAACAAAAAAGGGTTTTGGAGTCGCCATCGATCATTAGGTAGGCCGGACACCATAAAACCATAGATTCATTTTGAAAGGGTCCGGGAGCTGGTTACGCGTGGGGAAGGAGTAGCACCCTCAATACGCCTGGAAATCGGTACCAAAATATTTATCGCTTTTAATCGAAGGAAAATGTTGAAATTTAAAATAATTTGTAAAACTAATGTTTTGATATAATAATTGAAAAATGTTTTGGACTAATTTAAAAGAATTCAAAATTATTTCCAAAGTCCAAATAACTTGAAACTATGTTTAGGGATGTTTTCAAAAGGGTTTTACATGTTTTCAAAAGTCAAACTACACAAAACCATCCAGGTGTTTCGATACGGGGTATTCCAGTAGCAAAAACGTTTCGATACTGGTATCGAAATAGGCCTTTCCTGGATGAGAATTTTGCCCAGCGTTTCGATACAGTCCATGCCATTTCGATACGCCTACGTGGCATCGACCACAACGGTCATAAACCCCAACGGCTATTTTCAACTAACTTTTAAATGCAGATCGTTTCGATACGGAGACAGGCGTTTCGATACGGGTGTGTATCAGACTACAACGTCTCTTTCTACTTAAAGGGTGTTTCGAAACGGTCACGAGTGTTTCGAAACGGTGAGCTGTAGAACTGCATTTATGGTGGGAAATAAAGTCCTCAACGGCTCCAATTCAATCCCAACGGCTAGTAACGGCTACAAACTCATCCAGGAGTATAAAAGGGACCTCCAAGCATCAAGATATGGTTAATGCTTCGATTGTCAATCAACAAATGATGAAATATTGTCTTTGTACTTAAATTGTCAATTCTTGTATAGACAAACACTAGTGAGCCAAAATTGTCAAATTTGCTCAAGTGTTTTAGGTTTTGGGTGAGTGCTTTAATTGTGCAAACAAACACCTATTAGAGGGATTTGTGTTTGCTTTTCTTATCTCTTGTAAAGAGGGCTTGATCAAGGCTTTGGGTAGAAAGCTTGATCGGTGTATAAGAGTTTCCTCCTAAGCCTAGAAAAGGGGACGAATCAATAGTGGATTGATTGGAAATCCTTAGTGGGAAGCTAAGGTAGTGGATGTAGACCTTTGTTAGAAGGTTGAACCACTCTAAAATCATTGTGTCTTTTACTTTTTAACTTCCACACCAAATCCACCCAAAATTCTACCTCTCCACCTCTTGGTGAGCAAGATCGGTTGAAGGAATCGAGCACCCTACAACTCAACATAATTTAATTTAGTGTACTTAATTGAAAAATGATTTCAATTGAACGAGTTTTATCAAATTAATGGACTCGAATTAATTGGACATTTAAATGATAAGGATGACAATACATCGGACCCTAGATTAAACAGACATCGAATAAGTCCAACTTCCGTGTTAATTTATGGTTTGATATTCGTATGTCACCTTTATGCATGATGCAAACGGTTAAGGAATGATGACATGGCATTGCCAATTTTAATTATAGTTTACATTGGGATGGTAAGAATTAATTCAAATATTTGGTCAGCATCCTTTGAGCTCGGACTGTTACGACACAAATATCAAAATTAATAAATACCTCATTTTTAGGTTTTAGACTAATTAATTCAAAATAAATGGGTTATATGAATGACAATTCAAAAATGAATGACAAAGAAAAGCTTGGAAAACACCCTAGGCCCACTAAAGTTCTAACCTAAAAGGTCCAAATTTTAAAATTTCAATTAGAGATCTAATTATTAACTAGGTTAGCCTAATATTAAACCTAGATTAATTAAACTCCAAGAAACTAGAAAACCCTAACAATTTATAGATTATTCTGGATCGTTATAATTAATTTGATTAATTTTAAACTAATACCCCAATAAGCCAATGATTTTATTTAAAGTTAGTCAAATTAATTAATCGTGATTTTAATTCAAGTGTCCATCAAAATCTCATGTCAATTTTATCCTAAAGAGTGATGAAGAGATGTTCAACTAATATAGTAAATTTAACATTTATCCCAATAAGCCAAGGAAAAAATTTAAATTCACTAAACTATTTCGAACCTTAAATCTAACTACGGCTCTAAAAAACTAATTCTAAATCTAATTTAATTAATTTAAAAATTATGCCCCTATAAGCCGAGCGCACACTTTAAATTAATTAAATTAAATTTCTCTAATCTAATCTAAAATTAATCCTACAGACTCTAAGCCCATTAAATACCACAAAGCCCAAAACCATCTAAACTAAGCACAAATTAAAAAGACCACATATATATACTTATAAAAAAAAACTACACATTAACTGTATATTCTACTACATATATATATAAGAAATATTATATACGTTTAAAACTATATTATATATTATAAAAAAAATATGTATTATATACTTTACAAAAACTTTATACATTACAAAAAAACTTATTTTATAAAAAACTATACATTATATTATACTATAATATATATATATATATATATATATATATATATATATATATATATATATATATATATATATATATACACACACACACCATATAGTATGTATTATATGAAAAACACATATTACATAAAATCATATATATTATAAAAACTAAATATTATGTACAAAATATATATTATAAACTATATATTATAAATACTATGTATATTATGAAAACTATATATATTATAAACAAATATATCTAAACAAGATAATCACATATTAAACCAAAATACTAAGCAAAAACATCACATTTATTTACATGGCATAAACATAAATAAGGACTGAAATAAAAAAAAACTAAAATGTGAAGGCATAAACTAAAATATGCATGACTAAAGGGAAAAATTGGGATTTTACCACTAGAGAAGGGATTAAATCGAAACAGAAACAAAATTTCAAAGACAAAGGCAATTTTACCAACCAAAAATTAGATTGAAGTTAAAATCAGGATGAAATTTAAAATTCTATACAACTTTGGGGGACCTGGGCTGGGATTTTAAAAGACGAAAGCCCTTGAAGGGCGTAATTTTCCCACGCGGAAGGACCAAAGTGGAGATTTACCCATTTAAAATTTGATTAAACAAAATAGGGATGAGATTGGAATTTTTGAAAATGTTTTAGTGACCACGGGCAGAATTAAAAAAAGGGGAAGGGCTACGATTGTTATTTCAAAATTGCGGAGGGATTTATGAGGGTATTAACCCATTTTTAAATTTTGGACTAAGTATAAAACATATTTCGAGCAAAAAAAAAAACAGACCCCTATATATTTATTTTTTAAAACCCAACTCCAAAAACTTTCATTGTTTTCTATGAAAAATAGGTGAACACCACCGTCTATTGCCGCTGGTGCCGGCGATCCTAAAAGACCGCCTTTCAAATCCTTCTACCTTTTTTAAAACCGAATCTTAACTAGGTGTATCAAGTTCAAACCCCATTTTCCTTTTTTATGAAAATCAAGCCTTTTGAATAAATTTTTGAGACTGGTTTCTTTGTCGGTTCACCATGCATGGTCTCGAAGAACTGAGAGACTTATCATAGGCGATGAGGAGCAGCGACACGAGAGAAGCCGAATGACCACTAAGGTAAAAAAAACTAAACCCTAAGTTTTTTTATGTGTGTATGTATGCTTTTTGAAAATCTTAAGACCCCGTATCGAAACGGGTAAGAGCATACTGATACACTTAAGGGTGTATCGATACGCCTGAGCATTTTTGGTTAGTTTGAGTGTAAAACACTTAGAAATTTTTTGGGGCTTAAGTGTTTGACTTGTAAACAAATTTTACTTCAAAATCCTTGTCATTTTGTGAGACTTTTGAATACTTAATAATTTATTTACTTTTACAATTTGGTCCTTAAATAATTTGTTATATCAAAATCAAACAAAGATTTTACATAAATGTTTAAGTGTAAGGTTTTAAAGGCATGATGATGTTTTAAGTGATGATGATGTTTTAAAATGGGATTTCAAAATGGTTTTATCAACTAGTTTTAGATTGCATTGATGGTGTGTTGTTTTGAGCACTCCTCACTAAGCTTAGTGTGCTTACGCTCTTTTTGTCCATCAATGCAGAGAATTAAAGATCAGAGGCAGCGGGCAATCAAGGAAGAACTCCAAAGACTTGGTATTTGAAATTATGCTTTCTAAACTATAATAGAGGTAATAAAGGCAATGAGGTTACATTTGTTTGTATCAAAGTCAGGTTATAAAACCTCAGACGGATAGAGTTTCATTTGGTTATTTGGAGAAATTTTTAAGTGTGTTTCGTATGCGTTCATGTTTTTAATTGTTTATGTTGGGGTTAACCGGGAACACATTGCCTATTACAAATGTTGTTAAAAAGATTTTTGCAGGTTTGTCTTGGATCACTTGTCGAGCCTACACCCCAACCGTCAAGTTTAAACACCGTTAATGAATTTGATTTTAAATTATATGAGAAATGATTTGTTCAATAGTTACATCCGAGCTTGGTAAGCGTTGTTTGGATTATCGATTGTTTATGATCTTGAGTAGACTTGGTCCTCGATGGGGGGTAGTTAAAAGTGGTCTCTAAACTTGAGTGATGTTGTCCTCGTTCATGAGTTTATATGTGGCGTTGGTCCACTATTTCGAATATAAAGATGTTTTTACATAGATGATAATGATGTGGATTTTAAAAACAAGATTTGGTGAAGTGTTGTAAATGGATTGAGTGCACCGTAAGGTGTTGTATGCTTTATAGCAGTATCAGTTTGTGCAAAGTAGGAACAGGAAAGCTTCTACCGAGATTCTAATAAGGATTCTTGGAGTGTTTAAAATGATAAGGTCAAAGTGCACAGCAGAATCATGGAATCTGTATTTTGATTAAGGAAAGTTCGAGTAATTTGTTTTTCAATCCCTATTGCACCATCTAGTGGATTCTAGCTTCACACAATTATACATATAAATGAAGGTGGTTGTTTTTGAGCATGTTAAAGTTTTAAAGATTGGAGTTGATTCTTGTGGTCAAGTTGTTCAACAACGGACCGATTTATGTTTGATGAGCTTATGGCTTATGTGGTAATATAAGGTTAAAGTATGGTCAAGTTTTGAATGTCTATGTTGCTCAGGAATTCATTATGGCATGTTTCGAGAGAGTTTTCTGTGTTGTCCTTTGTTTACGAAGTTGAGTTCGGTGTTGAGACGTGCCTTGGTACGGCTCCCGAAATCCTTTTTGTGTCAGGTTGATGAGCATTAAAGAAATGTGTGAATGGATAGCGTAATGGTAATAATGGTTGGTTTATGGATATCTTTGATCGGAAGTTCTAGTTTTGGAAGTTTCAGCGTGGTTGATGACGACAATGGTGTTTAAGACCATTTGGTTGGTATGTATTTAAAGTTATGTCGTGTTGATGACGAATGTGCTAGTAATATTGGAGGTTGTGATAAGTTGAGTATTCTGTGAATACTTGGTTTCATAAGCAGTAAGAGTGGTGGCATTCTCGTGTACAACGGTACTTAGAAGGATCTTGGGCGACAATCATGAATGGTTTAGCAGGCTTTTGTAGCGAAGCGAATGTTTGCTCCTTATTTAGGTATGTGTGAATTTTGGCTTGTTGAAGGCTTTAGTGTCTGGTTGGTTGTTAACGAGGTTTGTTGAGAAATCTTCTAAGATTGTTACACCGTTAGCGAAGCTGTAGCAAAAAATAATTTTGTTGAGTTGGACGATGTTGGGTTCGGTTGGGATCGTGGCTTGAGTTTTGTTCGTTAATTAGTTCCGGGTTGATAATCGAATGTATTTTCAAAGGAATATGACAAATTAGTTATGACTAATGTTTTGGAAGGTTATTTAATTGGTTTATCAAATAACAAGAATTATATTTTTGATAACTTTTGAGAAGAGACAAATTGGTTTTAAAAGTGATTTTTGTGAATTAAATGGAGATGAGACACAAGCTAAGAATCTTTAGGGAGAAAATTTACCCTTTGTATTTTAACAAACTCAATTTCTTTTTGCTTTAAAAAAAACTACTACCGATAGTTAATATTCTCTTAAATATGGGTTTTTTAAATTTTATTTCAAATTAAAAATATTATTTTCGTGTTTTCTACTTTCCTAAAATGATTTTTCAATGATCAATTGATTTTCTGGACATATTGCTAATCTATTTTTAATCCAAATGATTTTTAGACTTGAGTGAATTGGTGGATTTTTTATTAACAAAACTTTTCACGTTAGAATACAAGGGGAAGCTCATTTTGGTTGAACTTTTATCAAGCAAGGTGAGCTATGGTTTCTTATTGAAATTCCACAAGCTTTATGTCCATAATCTATTATTTCTGTCAACGTTTGAGATTAAAATGAATTTAATTATATTTAATTGGTTGTTGGTAATGCTTCAAGAGTTACCAAAGTTATATCCCATATTGGTTGGGAAAATAGCTAGGGAAGGGTATTTATACCCATGCTTCCTCCCTCCCTTGTTGAGTGGGAAAGAACAAGGGAAGTCCTCGCGCACCGCCGCCGCCGCCGGCCGGCTCCGGTTCGGGTTCGGGTTCGGGTTCGGGTTCGGGTAACACGTGTCCTTGACACGTACGCGCGCGTATATATTCTTTTTGGAGAAAATTCGTAGGAATTTTCTTATGAATAAAAGACTATATGTGAAAGAATTTTTTCTTATTTATAGGCTTTTGATAAAACTGTTTGAATCAATCCGAATTTATTTGATTCGAACGTTCAGAATTTTTATTTCATTTGATTCGAACGTTCAGAACGGTTTGATTCCAGTGCAGTTTATTCGAATTCATTCGAATATGTACAGTCTGTTCAGTGGATGAATTTAGACTGTTTTTCAGTCAAATTCAAGGTGTAATGGTGATTATGTGAAGCTGTTACAGCAGATTTAAGATTGCTGTTATACAGATTAAATTCTGTAATTATTTGTGCAGTGAAATGTCTATTATAGACATGTTATCCAGCCTATAAATAGAGGTGTTGCATGCACCATTTGAAATCATCAAACACATCACAAACATATCAACTCTCTCTGTTTTCTCCTGTGTAAATTCGAGCAGTTCCACTGTTGTTCACTCCGGGAGTCGAGTGTACGGTTCCAGGAGCGTCCGTGTGCACCTCAGGGGACAGCCTGCCCGTGAAGCGACTACACTGTTCGGGGCAGTTTTGTTTCTAAGGCAGTGGCCACCATACCACGACACAGTCCACACATTTTACGTTCTGTTTTATTTTATAATTTCCAGTCAGTGCTAACAGCCGGTTTTGCAGTTCATTTTACCAACAATTTAGAAACAAAACTATCTCCGATTCTGCAAAATGGCTTCTTCATCCACACTACTAAGCAAGCTTATTCCCGACCTTTCCAAGCTCGATGCTTTAGATGGCAGCAACTATCGAAGGTGGTCCCAGCGCATACTGATTTTCTTTGAGCAATTGGACCTCGATTATGTGCTGCTCAACAAACCACCAGTTGCACCACCTACCGTTGCTGTTCCTGCCGATAACCAAGGCCAAACTGATGTTGCCGCCGATGCCCTTGCTGCTGCCACCTTTTCCAAATATGAGAAGGACAACAAGACGGTCCGTGGCCATCTCCTTAGTCACATGTCCAACAAATTATTTGACATGTATCTAAAGGAGAGGAGTGCAAAGGCAATATGGGATTCCTTGGACACCAAGTATGGCACCGATGATGCGGGGATCAAAAAATATGTCGTGGGCGAATGGTTGAAGTTCCAGATGACCGACAACAAGCCCATCATGGACCAAGTCCATGACTATGAGAATCTTGTCTCGGACATCATAGCGGAAGGCATGCAAATGTGTGAAGTTTTGCAAGAAAACGTCCTTATCGAGAAGTTGCCAAAATCATGGTCCGATTACCGCAACTCCCTCAAGCACAAGAAAAGGGACATACCACTTCAGGAGCTGATCGGTCACATGAAAATCGAGGAGGCCAACCGTTTGAAAGATAAGGTTACGAACAATTTTAGTCACTTATCTTTTAAATCTAACATAGTTGAGTTTGGTGGTGCTTTAGGGTCCAAAAAGCCCTTTAAGAAAGGCCCTCCGAGCAAAAAGCCCAAACCACAGAAGACTACCAACTTCAAGAAGCCCATCAAGGCTAAGCCCGACATGAAAACCATGAAGTGCTACGTGTGTGGGCAAGCTGGTCACAAGGCGTACCAATGTCAGCACCGCTTGGACCGCCAGAATGAGACTAGACCACGCATGCATGTGATGGAGGACATGGATGATGATATCATAGCCGCGGTGGTTTCGGAGGTCAACCTCGTAGAGAAGAACACCGAGTGGGTCGTAGACACCGGAGCTTCTCGACACTTCTGCGCAAAGGAGTTCTTCACCGAGTTCAAGGACGTGAAAAATGGTGAACGTGTGTACATGGGGAACTCCAGCAGCTCTCAAGTGATGGGCAAAGGCAAGGTTTTACTCAAGCTGACTTCCGGTAAAACTTTGGCCCTTAATAATGTCCTATATGTGCCTGCCCTGCGTAGAAATTTGATTAGTGGTGGCCTCTTAAATAAGGCAGGCATTAAGTTAGTTTTTGAGGCAGATAAACTTGTACTTTCCCGTAACGCTGATTATGTCGGGAAAAGGTTTTTTAAGCGAAGGTTTATTTGTCATAGAAACTCAACTTAATGAAAATAATAAAGCTACCATTTCTGCTTATATTGTTGAGTCTGTTGATATGTGGCATGCTAGATTAGGACACGTAAATATTCAATCCCTAAAGAAAATGATGAATATGAATATTTTGCCTAAACTAGACATAACAAACTATAATAAATTTGAAGTTTGTGTAGAAGCAAAGCATGCAAAACCTACCTTTAAAAATGTTTCTAAAAGAAAGACTGAACTGTTAGAACTTATTCATACTGATCTAGCAGACTTTAGAAACACTGAAAGTAAAGGAGGAAAACACTACTACATAACTTTTGTAGATGACTATTCTAGGTATACAAAAGTTTATCTCCTAAGAACTAAAGATGAAGCTGAAAATTTCTTTCTTATTTATAAGGCAGAAGTTGAAAATCAGTTAGATAGGAGAATAAAACGTATTAGGTCTGATAGAGGTGGTGAATATGGATCTAATTTTCTGAAAGAGGTTTGTGAGACGAATGGCATAATACATGAAACTTCAGCCCCTTATTTTCCTCAACAGAACGGTATAGCCGAGAGGAAAAACAGAACTTTAAAAGAGATGATGAACTCATTGTTGATAAGTTCTGGGTTGTCTGACAACATGTGGGGGGAAGCCATTCTATCGGCTAATCATATTCTGAACCGAGTACCTCATAAGAAAATTGATTCTACCCCTTACGAATTATGGAAAGGGTATGCCCCAAATTTACAATACCTGAAAGTGTGGGGGTGTCTGGCCAAAGTGGGGTTGCCAGACTTTAAGAAGTCCACCATTGGACCTAAGACCGTTGAAGCAGTGTTTATAGGCTATGCTTCTAACAGTGCCGCATATAAGTTCATGACTTTACAAGACTTCTCTATTTGTGAATCTAGGGATGCTGTTTTCTTTGAAGAAATCTTTCCTCTCAAGAAACCTAGATTAAATGTTGAAACACAAATAGAAAACTTGCCATCCACTTCTTCTAGTGTGCCTGCTAGGTCTTCTCAAGAGATTGAATTTGAGCCTAGAAGAAGTAAGAGACAAAGAGTTGAAACCTCTTTTGGACCAGACTTCATAACTTCTTTCATTTCTGAGATAAATGATTTAGACACTCTTTCTGATCCTATAGCTCAAGCTTATTTGTTAGATGAGGATCCTAAAACTTATGAAGAAGCTATGCGATCTATTGATGCTAGTTTCTGGAAAAGCGCTATAAAAGATGAACTAGAATCAATAATGTCTAATCATACTTGGGAATTAGTTGACTTGCCTAGAGGATTTAAAACCATTAACAGTAAATGGGACTTTCGTAAGAAACTTAGACCAGATGGTTCTATCCAAAGGTATAAGGCAAGGCTAGTAGTCAAAGGGTTCACTCAAAAATTTGGTCAAGACTTCTTTGATACCTACTCTCCTGTCACAAAAATCTCAACGATCCGTGCATTGTTTGCACTAGCCTCCATTCACAAGTTGCAAGTACATCAAATGGATGTAAAGACTGCATTTTTGAATGGGGATCTAGATGAGGAGATCTATATGGAGCAACCTCTTGGCTTCGAGGCGCCTGGTATGGAAGGCAAAGTATGTAGACTTAAAAAGTCACTTTATGGCCTGAAGCAAGCTCCTAAACAGTGGTATGAGAAATTTCACAAAACTATTCTTAGTTTTGGTTTTGTTGTGAATGGTTCGGATGCATGCGTGTATTCGAGGATGTTTGGTACTGATTGTGTCATCATAAGCTTGTATGTTGACGACATACTGATTTTCAGTACTAACATTGAGTCCATTAACAAAACTAAAAGTTTCTTGTCCACTAAGTTTGAGATGACTGACTTGGGAGAAGTCGATGTAATCTTAGGAGTCAAAGTAATCAAATCTGAAAAGGGATTTTCTTTAAGCCAGGCACACTATATTGAGAAAGTGTTAAAGAAATTTGACAGTTTTGATGTCGTCCCTGTTCGAACTCCTTATGACTCTAGCATACATCTCTTTAAGAATGAAGGAAGTAGTGTTTCTCAAACGGAATATGCCAAAATAATTGGCAGTCTGATGTTCTTAATGAACTATACTCGGCCAGATATTGCCTATGCTGTTAGCAGACTCAGTAGATACACTCATAACCCTAGTGGTGAGCACTGGGTTGCTCTTAGACGCTTACTTAAGTACCTTAAGGGTACTATGGACTGGAGACTTGAGTTTGTTGGCTTTCCTGCTACATTAGAAGGATATTGTGACGCCAACTGGGTTTCCGATAGTGATGAAGTAAGCTCTACGAGTGGGTATGTATTTACTTTGGGAGGAGCAGCAATTTCTTGGAAGTCTTCAAAACAGACTTGTATTGCTCGCTCTACTATGGAGTCAGAGTTTATAGCTCTTGACTTAGCTGGGCAAGAAGCTGAGTGGCTAAGGAGTTTGTTAGCCGATATTCCGTTGTGGGGAACTCCGACTCCTCCTGTTTCCTTGTTGTGTGATTCACAAGCCGCGATTTGTGTTGCCAAGAGTCAAGTTTACAATGGTAAAAAGAGACACATTCGCATAAGGCATGAATCTGTTAGACACTTAATAAGGAATGGAGTACTCTCTTTAGAGTATGTGAAGTCGGAAAGAAACCTAGCAGATCCGCTTACCAAAGGGTTAAGTCGGAAATTGGTCCTTGATTCGTCGAGGGGGATGGGTTTAAAGCCCATTGGTTGAGGAATTCATGGTGGATACCCAACTTAGTTATCTAAGTTCAATGTGGTCAAACGAAACCATGGAAAGACTCATAGTGTACATTTCTCACTGCCTATCCCTATGACGAATAATGTACATGTCCAGGTTGAGTACTATTACTCTTAATAAATTCATAGCCCAGGTTTTGGGTGGTCTTTGTGAGAAAGACTTGATGAATTTACCGAATCATGGTTGAATACTTATTCTTAATAAGTTCATAACACAAGTATGAATGTGTTGTCCTATTGAGAAGGATAATATGGACTTACCGCCAGAAAGGTTGAGTTTCAAGAAACTCTTAATGAATTCAAAGTTTAAATGATCCTATTGAGAAGGACATTTTGAATTCACCGACAATGAAGTTGAATATTTATTCTTTATGATTTCTTATCCCAATACTGGGTGGTTCATTTTTGGACTTGAAGAAATCACCATAAGTCTATAAGAGGTTGAACCATTACAAATGGTTCTTAATTATTTCATAGCCCAGATTCAGGGTGGTTTATATTGAGATAAACCTGATGAAATAACCTATGTAAGTGAGAAGGATTAGCCACCTTCTATGAAAAATGTTGGGCCGTTTTTCTAAAACACTTACTAGAATCCTGAGGGTAAGATGGCCAAATATACACTTGTGTATATATATCTTACACATCGAGAACTTCGGTGGATGAAGGAGTTAGTTGTGTGTTATGAGTTTACCCCTATCTTAGAAAGTTCAAGACTAGTTTCACTTATCTAAGAGAAGGATCGCTCATTATCACTATGTACTAGTTCAAGATACGTTCACTAGTGGTTAAGCAACTAATTCCGCAACTGCTCGTCTGAGGAGGACTGTGTTTGAGATACAGATGAATTCTTTCGCATTAGTGGGGGAATGTTGGTAATGCTTCAAGAGTTACCAAAGTTATATCCCACATTGGTTGGGAAAATAGCTAGGGAAGGGTATTTATACCCATGCTTCCTCCCTCCCTTGTTGAGTGGGAAAGAACAAGGGAAGTCCTCGCGCACCGCCGTCCGGCCGATTCGGGTTCGGGTTCGGGTTCGGGTAACACGTGTCTTCGACACGTACGCGCGCGTATATATTCTTTTTGGAGAAAATTCGTAGGAATTTTCTTATGAATAAAAGACTATATGTGAAAGAATTTTTTCTTATTTATAGGCTTTCGATAAAACTGTTTGAATCAATCCGAATTTATTCCAGTGCAGTTTATTCGAATTCATTCGAATATGTACAATCTGTAATTTAGACTGTTTTTCAGTCAAATTCAAGGTGTAACAGCACTGTAATTGCATGATTATTACAGAATTAAAATGGTGATTATGTGAAGCTGTTACAACAGATTTAAGATTGCTGTTATACAGATTCAATTCTGTAATTATTTGTGCAGTGAAATGTCTATTATAGACATGTTATCCAGCCTATAAATAGAGGTGTTGCATGCACCATTTGAAATCATCAAACACATCACAAACATATCAACTCTCTCTGTTTTCTCCTGTGTAAATTCGAGCAGTTCCACTGTTGTTCACTCCGGGAGTCGAGTGTACGGTTCCAGGAGCGTCTGTGTGCACCTCAGGGGACAGCCTGCCCGTGAAGCGACTACACTGTTCGGGGCAGTTTTGTTTCTAAGGCAGTGGCCACCATACCACGACACGGTCCACACATTTTACGTTCTGTTTTATTTTATAATTTCCAGTCAGTGCTAACAGCCGGTTTTGTAGTTCATTTTACCAACATTGGTTTGTAATGGTTTTGAGAGCAAATTATGGTTATGTTGTTCAAATTTAATAGTTTCTTATTGGTCGAGAAAAAAATATAAAAATTGGTTTTACAAGTTTAGAACCAGAATTAGTTTAAGTGTTTAGTTAAGATAGTTATTCTTCATGGATTAAGATTGATGATTAGTTAAGTGAAGCCTTTAATATTTGTTGTAGTTTGGGATTTGTAGGTGACTTTTGCAAAGATTTATGAATTGAAAATTGTTTGTGAAGGATGATTAGATATTAGAAATCAATGGTGCAAGTTGAAAGCGTTTTTGTTATTTTAGCGTTGTTTTGAGGTTGGTAATTAGATAGGTTTTATACGGATTGAGACAATGAAAAATCGGATATCATATGGGTGGTTGAGTGCTTCTCGACATTTCTCCATGGATGAAGCTTGTAGGGAATAGTTTGTAATGGGTGTCAAATCAAGTCTTAATAGACGATATGTGGATAAATAGAAAGACCGATTTTGTGACTTGTTTTGTCGAGATTGTTTGAGCTTGAGGGTGTAATTGATGATTTGCCTACGTTTATATGGCAAGGTTTGGTGGACCCTTTGTTGTTTTTGTAAAGTGAAAGTTGAGAATTTATTGTTTCTACCATTGGCAAGAAATGTTTTTGATTAGGTCTCTAGCAAGTAGGTGTTGCTCAATGAGATAATTGAATTTGTGCGAGTTACGCGGTGTAAGTGTATTTGAGAAAGTTGTTGGGCGAAGAAAGGTGTATGTTTGTTTTGTTTCCTTTCCGTAAATTTCGACGACGAAATATTTTTTTAAAGGGGGAGTTGTAACGCTCTGGAAAATGGGCTAGAAGTTTCGAGTGAATTATTGGAATCGGATTGGAATTTTAGGTTAGACTTTAGCTAATTAATTAATTCCGAAAAATAATTTGAGTAATTAAATAGATTTTCGGAAAAAAAATCGTGATGTGTATTTGTAAAGAATATATTTAATAAGTTTCATAAATGATGAAATTTAGTTTGAATAATTTTAGTTGGGTTATTTTTAATATTAATTAAATGATGACTATTTTACAAAAGGTTATAAAATATTATCAATGACATTTTTGTTAAAAAAAATTAAAGTTGTGGTTTTATAGGATTATTTGACCCATTTATTAAATAAGAATTTTACTATCTATTTCCAATTAAAATTTGACGACAATTATTATTTTTTCAAGAAATAAAGCTATGTCTAAATTTATTTCTCTTTTTCTCTCAAGATTCTTTCAAACACCATTCTAATTTTCTTATCCAATTTCTATTCATTTTCTTTCTAAATCATTTTAATCAATAGCCACACAAGATATTTTGATTTCTCTCATCTTATTTAATGGATTTCAAGTTGGAAGATTGGATGAGCAATCTTGATTTTCAAGTTTCAATTTATTTGAGTAAGCATTGATATTCTAGTGATCTCCTAATTATTTTGTGTGGGTTCGCTATTAATTCTATTGTCTTTTGATTTGAAAATGAATTTTAATGGAGTAATTCAATTTCTAGATGCTAAAGAATGAATCATGATTTGATAGATGAAATCTAAATGTTTTAATTGAATTATGTGTTATTCGTGTGGGTTAGATATAATCTAATCTCAATTTTATGAAATTAATTCCAGAATTAATTTAATTAGTTGAATTTAGATTTGGATTGGGGCATTTGGTAGTGTATTTGATTGAAGTATTGGGTCATAAATTAGAATGCATGTTAAATGTTTGATATAATGCAGGGAAGAGATTAAAGGCTGGGCGTGAGCAGGGGCTATCGAACAGGGCAGACGCTATTGTGATTACGTTTGTGAGGGTTCAGCCTTTCGATCTTGTGGCTATTGTTGCCGTGTGTGGCTCGTGTGTATTCGATAGGTAGTGGGGGGGGGGGGGGGGGGGGGGGGGGGGGAATGGATAATGGATGGCGGTGCGTGTTTTGGTTTGGGGCTGCAGCCCATGTTGATTCGTTATATATTTTGGCTGTAGGGAGTTTTTAGAGAAATAAATAAGGGGACAAAAAGGACTGGCAATGGCGTGGAGAATAGTGAAAATGGAAATTGGCCATTTAGTGAGTTGTTATTCGAATAGTTATGGTTCGAATATTTGTGATAGTGGTGATATAATAAATTGGTTACTTTGGTGTGGTCCAAGTTATATTGACCATTGCATTTTCTTTAAGGGTGGCAATCAGATGAGGAATAACCGAAAATCGTGAGATTTGAACCGATGTGTATGGGGAATAACCGAATTCTTCACCTATGAGGATGGGGACGGGTGAAGTTTTATCATCGAAGCTCAAATGGGGATGGGGACGGGGATTGCTATATCCGAACTGTGGGGATAACCGAACCGTACCCGTATAAATTACCGTGGGGATCTCCTAAAATATCCACAAAAATCCCCAATATTTTACAAATTTGAATGGACATAAGGGTAATTTACTCATTTTCAACAAAAATCTAATCTTCTATAACCAAAGTATGGTTGTGTGGAGTAAGTGAAAAATCTCTGCAAATTTCAGAAAAGTAATTAGAAAGTGGTCTATACATCGTTGTAAACGTGATTCAGTCTAGTTTTGTTTAAAATACACAGTGATTGATTTCGATATGTATTTTAAAAAATTTGAATATTTGAATGTTAAAAGGTCATAAAAATTTAGCAGCATATTCATTAGAAAAAAAGTTTTAACAGTGACTTTGAAAAATCACCAAAAATCTAAAAGATAAATCAAAAAGTGAGCCTTATATTTCTATAACCATACGAAAGCCTAGATTCGTTTAAAACAAAGGGTTCTTGATTTTGAGTTATGTATTAGGAGTTATTAAATTTTAAGTGAGCAAAGGTCAGAAGAAAAGATTGTAAGATGTTTCTAAAAACAACGATTACAGTAACATCAAAAATTCATCATAAATCGAACAAGTAAAATTATAGGAGATAATTTATATGGTTGAAAAGATTATTGAATCTAGCTCTTCTAGTTCTTTCTTATACAACAAACGGATCATGATTTGAATCTGTAAAGTACTAGTAACAAATTTTCTTTTAAACGTAATGCATGCCGATATGTTTCAATAGTTAATATTTTAGTCATTGTCAAAAAATAATATTTTAGTCATTTATGTTTTTAGTTTTGGAGATTTAATGTTGAGTGTTTATTTTAATGTTTTATTTTTTATTTTTTGGGTACGGGGAATAACTGAAAATCGCGGGGATCCGTAAGGGATGGGTATGGGTCCTAAAAACCCCCCGAAACATTTAATGGGAATTCCCCAAAACTGTACCCGCAAGTGTTGGGGACGGAGTGGGCAATAAAAAACCGTCCCCGAACCGCCCCATTGCCACCCCTAATTTTCTTGTGGAAGATGACAATTGTTCGGACGAGTTTCGGTTAGGCATCGAGGCGTTGGCGTCGAGACGAAAGCAAGTTGGTGAGTGCAAATGTGTTTTGGTACTATAAAGAGGTTTGAATTATGTCTTTGGGAGTTTAGTTAAAGCCTACCAAGCTTAGCTAAGCTCGGAAGTAAGTTTTCCCTATTTTCGCCTTTTGAATATAGATTTGATATGATACATGATTATTTTCGGATATAATTGGTCGATCAATAGTATGAGAAGTGCACTGTAATATACAAAATTTGTACGTGAGACAAATTCATCGATTACACAATAGGGGTAGATTCTATTGTGGTGCGAGTGATAGGGGTAGATTCTATCACCAACGGGCAATGGGGGTAGTGCCATCCCGGCCGAAGTGAGATTATGGTGAGGGTAGGTTTCACCATGAGACTTGATGGGGGTAGTGTCATCAAGGTATCCGCATATTCGAACATGAATGATAAGGGTAGTGTTATCCGAGGATGGGGTTAGATTTCATCTGAGTCACTTGAATGTCAATATATGAGATTACATGTATCATGATTTTAAATGGTTGTTTGTATAATGAGATTTATACATGAGATTCTATTTTGAGGTATGTTTATGATGTTCAAGCATGAGAGGCTTGCATTGAGATTTTGCATTATGGTTAATGCATGAGATTTGCGATACATGTTTTATAAATGAGAAATGCTTGGGTTTGAGCAAGCATGAGACTTGAGAAAAGTGTTTTGATGCATATGGTTGCTATGCATGATTCGTTTGAAAAATAAATGAGAAAAAGTTTGTGTTTTGATCAAGCGTGTTTTATTAAATGTTTTGTGAATAAAAGGTTATTATGAAAGCAAGATGCTTATGTTTCGAACGGACATGGTTTATTTAAATGCTTTGGAAATAATGTGTTTGACTTGCTCTAATATGGGTTTCTAATATCGGTTTAGATTTTAAAACGACATTGACGTTTTATCCTTTTTGAGCGCACTCACTAGGCATTATATGCTTACGCTCTCTTTTCTTCCGTCAATGCAGCGAATAAAAGCAAGTTTGGGGTCGTGGCCTAAGGTAAGGTGGATTCCAAGACAAACGAATTCAAAGGGTATGATTACGGTATTATTGATATTTGTAATAAGGCGATGTGGGTAGAATATTGGGATAGAGTGTTCTATTTAGGGAATGATAACTTGATTGATTCTATATTACGTTAGATGATGGTTGTATATAATGATTAATATGTTAGTTTTATCTTAATACTTGGTATACTTGATAGTCATGATCAAATAATTTTAATGGTTTAAATAATGATTAGAATGATTACTTGTGTTCAATGAGTGCTTATAGTCATATGCTTTAATCCCTTAATTATATTATAGCCTATAGTGAGGTCTTAATCACTTGGTGCTTAATGAATAAGATGTATTTTGTTAGGAATCATGCCTCTAGATTACTTGTATAGATATGAATTGTGTTGATTAGTTGGTAAGTATCTATTTGTGCATATGTGTTTAACAGTGATTTATTATTAGAAGCATGTCAATGTTGTTCGTAAGTTTTTGGATAAGTTATGTAGGAATTCAATTAATGGATTTTAACGAATTTGAATCATTTACAATTTGGTCATCGTATGATGTTGCATCAATTGAATAGGTAAATGATGTCCATTTGATTTGAGTTTTTGCAAGAATGTTTAAAATGTATCTAATTTCTGTATGAAGCTGTTACGAACGTGTTAGTCTGTGTTATTTGACTTTTTTAGATTTTAGTCCTTAAATTTGTATTTTGCTAAATTGGATACCTATTTGTTATCCGTTGAAGCTGAAAATTGACATGCTTCAATGAAACATGATTAATTAAGTATTGGTAACTTGAAACTTGAATAAGACCCTGTAATTATTCAGATTTACATTTTGGTCCCTAAAATACACATTTTGTAATTGAGTGCCTTATCGATGTTCGAATCGAATGAAAATTGAACCGCTGATACTATACACACATTAGGTCTTAATAATGCATATAGAAAAGTTAAAAGAAAAAATGGACCGTAATTCGAATAAGAATGGTCGGGTTTGCTTTGTCATACCTAATGTGATCTTCTTGGTTCGGGTCTAACGACTAGGCTGGGTCAAGGGAGTTACAAGTAAAATAAAAAACAAGTAAAACAAAAACAATAAAACTCTGTTGAAATCCTCGAAATCGGCGCAAAAAACTTGTTGACTCGCGTGAGTGTTGGCAAAAAGGGCAGAAAATGTATTGGAAATGTAGTAAAAATAATGCCAAAGATTGACTCTTTTGCGTGCAAGTATACATGGTTGACAAGTAATACAACAATAAGCCGAGTATCGATCCCATAGAGATTGACTTGGAATTTGATTGCTTTGAATGTTTACTTGTTGAGGAAAAAGTTGATTTGATTTGAAAGTGGTTCAAATGAGTGATGAGTGTTGGCAAGGGATGCCTGGTTTTCACACTATTCATGCCATGTCAGCTTCTAATAATGTTATACCTTGGCATTGTTTGTCGAGCAGATTCAAATTGGTAAAACCTCTCTAGATGGTCATTGCCCTAAATTGATCATGTGAAAATCCCTATATCTCTATAGTGAATGTTTTTTTCATAAACCAATTTGATTAAGATCCAATCTATACTCCTAAGGGGTAGATTTCACTTCCGAAGTAAGCTAATCTACTTTAACATCTTCTCTCGAAGCATCTTGCCTTAGTATCCAGAAACTTGATCGTTGCCACCCAAGTTTGTTAAGATATTGAGGTGCAATAGGCCAACAGTGCCAGCTCTCGCTTGGCATAGTATTTAGGAACAATAAAGTATACAGATAGAAAAAACAATGACGAAGAATTTTCATTATTAAAAACTTAACATAAAAACAACGTTCAATGTAAACATCCCCCGCCAGCTATTAAATCAGTTTATGGTGAGGGTATCGACCAAAAAACCGCCAATGTTTTGAGAACACATTATCATTTGAAAGAAAATAAAAACAACTAAAAAGATAATGGGGCGAGAAAGGGTCTCTCGATGCAGCTCTTCAAGATCCAGGCTCTCGGTCAAGTGGGTCGAACCATGTCTCCTTGGTGTAACTGGTCATCGATGGATCACTCTCAAAAAGTCCTCTCTCATTTGTTTGCTCGATCGGTCTTTAAATAGGCGTGCAAGGGAGACTAGGATACACCCTTGCATTTGAAATTTGAATGAGAAAGGGATGAGACTTGTGATCACCTTTATCCAGATTTAAAGTGATAAGTTAATAAGGTGATAAGCAAATCATGTGTTGACTAGGGCGGACGTCATCTTCCGTTGCCGTTTGACAACCAAACTTGGCATCATTCTATCAACCAAGCTTGGTGCTATTTTCCACTATTTTTTCGAAGTTTGGTCCAATTGCTATTTTCTCTCAGCCTGACCTGGTCCTATTTTTTCGGTTTCAACAGCTACATGGACTGACATCAAATTCCTCTTCTCTGCCACCGGGGCTTGGCATTGTTTGGTCCATCTGTGCCAACAACATCTCGTCATTCTCTCTGGCATTACTTTCTGCGCTGCTCTTTTCTGCCAATTACTATACCAAACCGGCAAAATTGCCAACAAAATAACCCTTTAGACTGGCATAGACAAAAAAAATCTAAACTCCTTATGCAAATGCATGAATATAACATCTAATTGTAACTAAATGTACTCAAAAGAAAGTAAAAGAATTGTAAGAATGGCATAAAAATCAGTACATTTGAGGAGGTAACAACCGACCCGACCCAAGTTGACCTTGGACTTATTTGACCGGTTTGATTTGTTGACCAATTGACCTTTGACTAGCTTGACCTTTGACATGTCAAGTCAGTGTTGACTTTGACTTTTTGTCAGGGGTTGACTTTAACCATTTTACTTTAGCTTTGACTTTGACCAGAGTTGACCAAAGTTGACTTTTTTTTGACAAACTTCACCTCGACCTTTTTTGACGTCCTAAATTTGAATATGCTGCATGGGTTTTCAAATTCGAACCTGAAAGCTCCGTTTTACTATTTACAATGATTATGTACTTAGTAATTTCAAATGAATTGAATATCTGATTAACCCGAGTTATTCTCATGTTCAGGTATCGACTTCGAGAATGACAAGTTATCTCATCCTGTTTAAACCGACCGTGCACGTTCATCAAGGCATTTACGTGAGTATGCCTTAAGTTTAGTTTTATGTATATAAGTTGGTGGCTTAGTTATAGTGATAGTTCTAATATAGAGATCTTACCTCATATATTATGATTCAGCTAGACCTAAGCATGTGACGCGACCTTCTCGGCATTAGAGCTATTGTTTCTTAAGGTGTGATTTTTCCTGTGCTATAAATAAATGACTTTACTTGTGTGTTCTCTTTCTGTGCCATATATTCTGTGAAATATTTTGCAACTTGCATTACTACTTTTCTGAGTTGTGATTTCAATGAGATTTGTCATGCTATGCATAGTGTATTAAATTACGTTTTTAATGAGACTACCAAAACTTCAGAATTGTGATCCTCATATTTAGTATGAAACAATTGTGATGTGATTTTGTTTTATAAACAATGATTTATTCATGCATGGTATGGGATTGTACGGAGGAAGAAGTGGTTTGACCACACTGTGATTGGAGAAATAAGAGGTGAGGAGTTCTGAGGAACTACCTCCATTGTGACTGGTTGGCTTTGCCACCGCTGTGATTGGACTATGTAGCTGGGATTTGTGTTTTGAACATATCATCTTTTTATACAATGTGTTTTAATGTGATTTACAATACTTTGTGAAAACATTGTGAAACTGAGACTATGTTTGTTGCACTTTAGAGACACACTAAGCTCTTTAGCTTACACCCTCATAGTTTCTTCTTTCAGATGCTCATACTCTTTAGGCGACTCGGTACTTAGAACATCTCACATTTTACTCAGATGTGTAATCATCAGTGCAAACAATTTTTTTATTTGTCATTCAGAGTATTATTTAATCTTTTGGAACAATTATGTAATTCGGACATTCGAGACTTATTTAATTTAGGATTTATGGAATGCATGTGTGTATGAATTTGTTTTCAAATATTTTATCAATTATCGGAACATGGTTTAAAAGATTGAGTTTTATAATAGTAGGAACATTTATTGGGTTTTATTTAATTAAGCAATTACCTTTAATTATAAACTATTTTAACCTAAAATTGTTTCTTGAGGGACAAGTTTTCAATCGTGACTTCCTAGATTCGGCTCATTTCTTCTGGGCCGGGTTTAGGGGTTACATTTAATGGCATAAGATCCAAGTTCAACCCTCAGATTGCGAGGCTCACAAAAGTTGTTTTCAAAAAAATTTGACTTCTGCATGCATCTGAAATATTTTGGGATAAATGAGAATTTTCTGAAAATATACTACAGTATTATATGATTTTGACATTATTATTTTTCAACGTGTTTTAAATTCGAGACTCTAGTACCGAATCTGACTCTAGGTTATTACCTTCTATAGATAGTTATTATGCCACCGCGTAGAAGTTCTTGTGTTGTGTTTGGATGTGGTCGTACCGTTGCTTCTGATAGTGATCATTTGCCTTATGTTGATTAGATAGAAAATTAGAATGAGATATATGATAATGAGGATTGATATGTGGGAGCGGATTACCTGGTGAAGTGTCGAGATGATTTTATGAATTTGAAACATAACAATATGACAATTAACGGCTATGTGATAGAATTTTGAGGCTGGTCAAATATGCTCTTGTGTTGGTTATGACTGAGAAATATAAGTGTGAATTGTTTTTTAACTGACTTCACCTATCAATCTGGAAAGATGTTGCTACACATCAGGATAAGTTGTTCAACGATCTGGTTGGTCAAGCTAGGACTGCTGAGAGGATAGATGCAGTAATGAAAGAGGAGGAACATCATAATACTGATTAGGTAAAAAAGCGACCTGACACATTTGCTTAGCCAAGCTTTGTCAACCCATCTGGGAAGAGGGCTAGAGATAAGTTCAATTTCAGAGTTATCAGAGTGCTAGACCTGCAGTACCGACAATTCTGATTGGCAACGTGGGTAGTTTAAAAGTTCTTCACTTAATTCTTGTGTGTAATTTCTGTAATAAGGAGCATAACAGAGGGTACAGGTGGAGGAAAAGAGTATTTTTTAAATGTGGTTCCCAAGATTACTACTTAAGAGATTATCCACGTCCACATATTGTTTCATTGATGCAACACCTTATGGAGGTAGATGGTAGATTAAGTCATATGTTTTTTGTAATGCTAGAATGGGTAGACATGCTCAGAATAATAGATAGCTAGATTCGATATTAGACAAGCAAGTTTAGTGTGTACAGCCAGAGCTTGTGATAGTTACGAGAATGCATCTGAGGATGTAGTAGGTACTTTTTCATGCATTCAGTTCGTATCTTTAATTTGATGGATTGTGAATTAAGAATGAGAATGTACAAGTATATGTCAGATAGTTTTAGAGATCTGTTGTTAAGTCTGAAATTTTTTAAGATGAAATTTCTTTTGAGGGAGGGAGAGTTGTAACACCCCAAAAATATCCCAAATTTGGAAACCCTAAAATTTGAAATCCCTAATTAAAACCCTAGCATTTGGGGATTTTAGATTCAAAACCTTAATTGTGAAATAGGAATTAAATTGAATTTCAGTTATGTTTTAGTGATCAAATTGTGAAAGTTGACACATTGGTGACCATTCTGTTATGCGAATAAAGTTTGGGCCCTTATTATGCGATTCACCCATTGGGCAAGCGTCTTTTTTAGCCCTAAGATTATGTTGGGATAACATTGGTGTTTCGGCAGTCGCACTTTCCCAATTTTCAATCTCTCTCTCGTTAACGTTCTCTTTTACGTTTGTTGCTTTTCGATCATCATTCGGCCATACTCCGTTCACCACCTTGCCGTCGACCGTGCACGTCACACCCCCTCCCATCATGATCAGCGTATCTCTGCGAGAAAACCGCAACCATCAGTGTCATCTTTCCGTTCGTTGAGTGTGAGCACCACCATCGAAAACCTTTCAATTTTCCTTGCTCTGCCGCGCTCCGCCTCTTCCCCTTTCATGATAACTTTTGGGTAAGCCTTGGATATCATTATTTTGTGTTAAATCCAAATTTTGAGTGAGTATTATTGAAAATGTTGTATTTTGTGTGAGATTAGATTCAAATCGTCGTACCGCTACCGCGTTGTGCTGCCGTCGTCGTTGTGCCGCTATCGTCGTTGTGCATCCCCGCGTGCCGCCAAGGGTGTTCTGAAAACCCTAGCCATATCCGATGAAGGGGATTATGGTGATGGGTTGTAAGTATGGTTGGGTTCGAACCCAAACCATGAGGCTCGTTTGTGTGTGATTAAATGAAGAGCCCAAAAATTAAAGGACCCAATATGAATATGTGAACCAAACTGAACCGACAGAACTGGACCCATTAGTTGATCCACGTCTGACTAAACCGCCTAAGTGAACCAAGCCGGATCTAAATCTCAGAATCCGAACCGAACTGAGTTGCCTGAACCGAATTTGACCTTGAACTAGATTTGACCCATTAATCGACCCGACCCGAGTTGACCTTGGACCCATTTGACCGGTTTGACCCGTTGACCAGTTAACCTTTGACTAGCTTGACCTTTGACTGTTCAAGTAAGTTTTAACTTTTACTTTTTATCAGAGTTGAATTTGACCGGTTGACTTTGACTTTGACTTTAACTTGGACCAAAATTGACTTTTTTGAACAAACTTCACCTTGACCTTTTTCAACGTCTTAAGTCTGAATCTGCGACATGTTTTGTCAAATTCGAACCTAAAAGCTTCGTTTTACTATTTACAATGATTATGTACTTAGTAATTTCAAAAGAATTGAATATCGAATTGACCTGAGTTATTCTCGTGTTCAAGTATCGACTCCGAGGTTGACAAGTTATCTCATCTTGTTCAAACTGATCATGCATGTTCTGAGAGGCCTTTATGTGAGTATGCCTTAAGTTTAGTTTTATGTATATAAGTTGGTAGCTTAGTGATAGTGATAGTTCTAATACAAAGATATTACCTCATAGGTTCTGGTTTAACTATACCTAAGTGTGTGACGCAACCTTCTCGGCATTAGAGCTACTGTTGCTTAAGGTGTGCTTCTTCTTGTGCTATAAATAAATGATTTTACTTATGTGTTCACTTTCTGTGCCATATATTCTGTGACATGTTTTGCAACTTGCATGACTACTTTTCTATGTTACGATTTCAATGAGATTTGTGATGCTATGCATACTGTGTTAAATTGCGTTTTAATGAGACTATCAGATCTTCAGAATTGTGATCCTTGTATTTAGTATGAAACAACTGTGATGCGATTTTGTTTTATAAACAATGATTTATTCATGCATGGGATGGGATTGTACGGAGGAAGAAGTAGTTTGACCACACAATGATTGGAGAAATATGGGGTGAGGGGTTCTGGGAAACTACCTCCACTGTGACCGGTTGGCTTTGCCACCCTTGTGATTAGAGTATGTAGTTGGGATTTGTGTTTTGAACATAGTATCTTTTCATACAATGCATTTTAATATGATTTACAATACTTTGTGAAAATATTGTGAAACTGAGCCTGTGTTTGTTGCTCTTTAGAGACACACTAAGCTCTTTAGCTTACACCCTCATACTTTCTTCTTTCAGATGCTCATACTCTTTAGGCGACTCGGTACTTGGAGCATCTCACATTTTACTCGAATATGTAATCATCAGTATGAACTATTTTTATTTGACTTTCAAATTATTATTTAATCTTTTAGAATAATTATGTAATTGTGACATTTAAGACTTATTTAATTTGGGAATTATTGAATGCATGCTTTTTTGAATTTGTTTTCAAATATTTTATCAATTATCGGAACATGGTTTAAAAGATTAAGTTTTATAATAGTTGGAACATTTATTAAGTTTTATTTAATTAAGCAATTACCTTGAATTGTAAATTATTTTAACGTAAAATATTTTCTTGAGTGACAAGTTTTCAATCGTAACTTCCTAGATTCGGCTTATTTCATCTGGATCGGGTTTAGGGGGTTACATGCCGGTATCGCCTTTGGAAGTGATATTGGTGATGATGATGAGACCCCCACAAACTTCAATGAAAATCAATTGGGACATGTTGCAAGAAGTAGGGTCCACATCGACATGCACGATATCGACATAGAGGCAATGGACATGCCAGATTTCCCTGATGTGCCAGACTTGGGTTTCGGGGGTTCTTACTTTGGCATAAAAAAATATGACTTATGGCCTGGGATGTAGTTCAACACAAGCGACAAAGTGAAAGCAGCTGTAAAAACTACAACATACGTAATGGTGTGCATTCTACGGTGATGAGATCGAGATCGGAAAATACGTATGTGAATGTACTTAGAAAGCAGAACAAGGATGAAACTGGAGGTGTGGGTCCAAGGGAAAAAAGGAAAGAGAACATTTGGGAGATTACATTCTACAACGACCCGCATACTTGTTGTGTCATCGGTTGCAGACAATATCATCCAAACCTTGATTCGAAACTCGTCGTTGGGAGCATCCAGCCAATTATCCAGGCTAGCCGTAAAGTCGGTGTTTCTACATTGATTGCGCATGTTACGTCAGTATACGAATACACTCCCTCATACAAAAAGACTTGCATGGTAAGAAATAAGGCTATAATGAATTTGCATGGGGCATGAGACGCTTCTTACAACAAGCTCTCAAGTTGGATAAATATCATGAAGAAATACATATGTGGAACGATTGCAGATCTATAAATTGAACCATACTACAAGAACGATCTTGTAGTTCCTGATGTTCGCCAATTTCACTAATTGTTCTAGACCTTTCCCAGTGTATTAATGCGTACAATAACTGCAAGCCTATCGTCTAGATCGATGGCACATTCTTGTATGGAAGATACAAGAAAGTTTTGCCCGTTGTTCAAGATGGAAATCACAAAACAATACCCATAGCGTTCACCGTTGTGTCAAGAGAAGATACTGAATCATGTAGGATTTTCCTCAAGAAGTTACACCATTACACTATACGAAATTATCGAGTATGCTTGATCTTAGATCGAGGCGGTGGGATAATTGCAGCAGTCAAATCTTTGAGAAATCAGTTTCAATCTCCAAATATTGAACATCGTTACTACAAATTATCATGCCCCACATAAGAAGGACGATGAACGCAAGCTTGTTATTGTAGAGTGTCCATGAGTTCTATATTTTGTACACATTCCTGCCCTTATTATTGTTGTTCTTAAGCTCATTTAGGCATATTTAGGTGCACTGCATGCATTATAACAATATATTCTCTTATACCATGCTTTTATTGAATGTTTTATGTTTGGTTGAGAAAAGTTAATGTTTTAGTTTAGTTTATATTTTAAGGTGCTATAGCTAGGAGAGGAGAGAAAAGGACAGGACCGGACAAGAAAGCTGGAATTAAAGGAGCTGTATTGAAGCAGCTCAAGATACCGCCAAGTACACTGTCGAAGCAGCATTTCCGCCAAAAGTCGCCCGGGCAGGAGTTACACCGACTTAGCCAAGATGGGTTGCGATTTCAAGAGGACAATTTCCTAAGCCCAATGAGCCCAGTCTTGCAATTTTCTGAAGCCTGTAGCGGTCGGTAGAGCTGATTCAAGATCGATAAGTAGGAGCACTTATCCTTACTTGCGGAAGAAGGCAACGTCCAAAGAGTCTGTATTTAAAGTATAAAGTAGTTTGTATTTAATGTAAATATACTTTTTAGAACTCCTACTTTAAGGAGGACTCAACTTAGGTCATGAGCCCTATATATACCCAATGTATGTAAGGGTATAAGGGCATGAAAACGAGGGTGAGGGGATGCGAGCCTGAGTACCCGCACACGAAGATCTAGCTAGATAGGTTGGAGATTTTAGGGTCGCGGCCCAACTCTCCTAGGGTTTAGGCGCGTGTATGTAAAGTAGTTTGAGGGAAACGATTGTATAGCTTTGAGTTGTTTTCAATAAAAATCTAAGTTTGCTTAATCCATGCTCCTTGTTCATTCCATTAGTCTACACCAGTCAGTTGAAGAGAAAATCCATTTGTCGGGCACGAAAGTGCAAGGCTCAAGAAAGGGTTAAGCACGGTCAAAACTCACAAAGGCGTGACTAACTTGGTTTCACACTAGTCCACAAGTTTCAGTGGCTAAAAGGGAGTACCAATCGGGTTGACTAATTTGGTTCCACACTAGTCCTCAAGTTAGCATCTCGAGCATCCTAACCTAGAAATAGGAGGGATCACTGTCGACTATCCTGCCAAACACCAAATGGCTAACAGACAAGAACAACGGGTCAGTCAACCGCCGAGACTTGCTGCCAGAGGCAGCCCTTTGGAGTTACTTTGTCCAGCGCCGCCTGATGCCAACCACGCACGGTCGACAATAAACAGGTCGCGGCACGCCCTTATCAGCAGTATTATAAAGGGGCGGCAGATCAACGCTGGCGAGGTAATCATAAAGGAGATCTACGCCCACGCAGAGAAGCCAAACATCAAAGGTCCACTCTTCTTCCCTGCACTCATCACTGGCCTGTGTGCCAATTTTGGCGTGCCGCTACACCCAAAAGATAAAATTCTTCCTGCCAAAGAAGGATGGACAAGAAGGGTACGCCAACAGATGATGCATAGTGCGGAGCCTGACACACCTTCCACCGCCCAACTACCGTCCCAAGCTGCCGCCACCTCAGCCGCAGCAGGCAGTACTGATGCTGCCCTTACGTCTGCCGCAATCCCCTATTGCGCAATCTAGTGGAAAGCTATCAGAGGATTGAGCACAAGCAGGTGATCTTCACCAAATACGTAGCAGACGTGCATGAGGCCTTTGTGGCCTACCTGCTGGACAAATACCAGGACGTCGGACCACAGTTGCCCGCCTTTCCCACGGAGTTAGTAGCTTCCAAGCCAATCCAGATCACTCCAAGACAAGTTGTTGCTCCTGTCGCCGACGACAGTGAAGGGCCGCACCGATGCCCCAAGAGATGAACCTCTCCAACCCCTATCCAACCATATGAACTAACCTCCTCATCAAAATCGGAGAAGGAGGAGGAAATCACTGCTGCCTCCCCAGTAGCCAAAACGACCGCTGCCAAGGACACCGGCTACTCAGACATGGAGATTTCCGACTCCCTTGACGATGAAACGGCAGAGGCAACAAAAAAGAGAATGCAGCCAGTAGCAGATCCCAGGGTAGAGAAGCTGAAAGACAAACCAAGGAAGCCACCCCCAGCCGCATCCAGCCACCGCGTAGCTCGAAGAAGAGCCTAGTAGAAAGACCATCCGCTACGCCCCTCCTTGTCCTGCATGCGTCCTCAGAATCTTCCTCTGACGCGGCAGCAACAGAGGGGAACTCCCCCAGTTTATAACACCATTTTCTTTTCTTTTTTATTTTTCTATTTTGTTTTGTTTTATTTTCTTTTTATGTTTTATTTTCCTGTTTTTAATTTTTCTTTTTTATATTTTATGTTTTGTTTTTCATTTTTGTTTTGTAGAGGCATTGAGGACAATGTCAACTTTGAGTTTGGGGGGAATTAGTCCTCTTTATTTTAGGTTCATAGCATTTAGATGCATTTGTAAATTATGCCCCCTAAGCACATAATGAAATAGAAATCTTTAGTTCAAAACATGTGCCTATGATAGCTTAGTCGATTACATATACGCGTACCATTCTAAAAAAAATTATCATAACTATGGGAAGAAGCATGAAAAATACTTAAATTGTTTTCTTTTCTGCCAATTATCTTTACACTTGTCTGTTAAAATCTAAATTTTGATTGAGTTTTGAGTCTAACATTGCCTGCCTTACTTAATAAATGTTTCTTCATTGAATACAGGTTTGCCGCCACAGCAGCATAGGGCAGCACAACAAAGAAAAAAACAACCCTAGAGGTGCCCGAAACAGGCTCTAGGCAGAAAGATTAAATACCCTAGAGGTGCCCAAACCAGGCTATAGGAAGGATCATGAGCAAGGACTCTCCGCTGCTATCAAAAGTCCATGAATCTAAGCCAAGTGACGGACAAATAAGCAAGAGTGAATGAAAGTCTTCACGGGATGACTTGTAACCCCTAAAACCAACCTGGAAGAAATAGTCGAATTTAGGAAGTCACAATTAAAAATTTTACCCTCAAGAAAACTAATTTAAAAAAAACTACACTTTAAAATAAAATAAAATAAATTTAATAGATATCTTAGAATAAATAAAAATATAAATATCATAATAAATATTCAAATATTTATATAAAATCTCTGAAATAAAGTTTGTAAATACATGCTGAAACATAGTCTCAAAATATAAAATAATAACAATAATCTAATAGATTAAAATAAGTTCATACTGAATAGTAAAATAACTGGATAAAATCTGTGGTACTCCAAGTACCGAAAGCCTATGTCTGAGAATCTGAAACAGGAACTAAGGGGGAGTCAACTATTAAGCTCAGTGTGTCTCTAAAGTGCAGGCAATCACAAACTCAGTTCCACAACAATAAATTTCCACAAAATATTTAAAAGACACAAAGCACATTTAAACACGGTTTTATGAAATTACAATGCAATGCACCCATACTTCATAGTCACCAAAAAGAAAAGGTTCCCCAGAACCTCTCACTACATAGTCACCAACGCAAGCGATATAAACCACTGAACTTTCTCCGTACAATCCCAACCCATGATAACACAATAAAAAGATATCACAATTTTCACAATCTCAACACAGTCTGATAATAAATCCAAGATTCACAACTCATTTATTTTAAATCACAATTTTATTCACAATCTGAAAGTAGTATGCACGAAAAACATAATTTAAAATCACAATACAATTGAAAATCCCTCGAGCGTAAAATCACAATCACAAAAATAAAGTATGTACTATGGAAAGAGAACACACATAAAAAATATTTATTTATAGCACCGGAAGAAACACACCTCGCAACGATAAAGATATAACGACGTAGTGAACAACTCTCGCGTTCGTTGTCTAGTATTGGATCTTAATCGAATCGAAAACGTTTTGGTGAGATCATAATTGCGTATTGGGTGTGGGTGGCGGCACGGGTGAGGGCACAACACCGACTAGGCAACAACACATTAGTGCGTGCGGCTGAGGGATTGATTAGGGAAAAATAACGAAAGTTCTTGTGGTGAGGTATGAGGGAATTTATAACATATAAAAAGAGATAAAATAGGGTAGAATTCGGTGGAGGTAAAAGTAATAAAAATATAAATATCATAATAAATATTCAAATATTTATATAAAATCTCTGAAATAAAGTTTGTAAATACATGCTGAAACATAGTCTCAAAATATAAAATAATAACAATAATCTAATAGATTAAAATAAGTTCATACTGAATAGTAAAATAACTGGATAAAATCTGTGGTACTCCAAGTACCGAAAGCCTATGTCTGAGAATCTGAAACAGGAACTAAGGGGGAGTAAACTATTAAGCTCAGTGTGTCTCTAAAGTGCAGGTAATCACAAACTCAGTTCCACAACAATAAATTTCCACAAAATATTTAAAAGACACAAAGCACATTTAAACACGGTTTTATGAAATTACAATGCAATGCACCCATACTTCATAGTCACCAAAAAGAAAAGGTTCCCCAGAACCTCTCACTACATAGTCACCAACGCAAGCGATATAAACCACTGAACTTTCTCCGTACAATCCCAACCCATGATAACACAATAAAAAGATATCACAATTTTCACAATCTTAACACAGTCTGATAATAAATCCAAGATTCACAACTCATTTATTTTAAATCACAATTTTATTCACAATCTGAAAGTAGTATGCACGAAAAACATAATTTAAAATCACAATACAATTGAAAATCCCTCGAGCGTAAAATCACAATCACAAAAATAAAGTATGTACTATGGAAAGAGAACACACATAAAAATTATTTATTCATAGCACCGGAAGAAACACACCTCGCAACGATAAAGATATAACGACGTAGTGAACAACTCTCGCGTTCGTTGTCTAGTATTGGATCTTAATCGAATCGAAAACGTTTTGGTGAGATCATAATTGCGTATTGGGTGTGGGTGGCGGCACGGGTGAGGGCACAACACCGACTAGGCAACAACACATTAGTGCGTGCTTTCGAAAGTAGGTGCGGCTGAGGGATTGATTAGGGAAAATTAACGAAAGTTCTTGTGGTGAGGTATGAGGGAATTTATAACATATAAAAAGAGATAAAATAGGGTAGAATTCGGTGGAGGTAAAAGTAATAATATATAATTATTAAAAATTCATAGTAATAAATAAAATATATTTTTAAGGGATTTCAATCAAAACCACGAATTTGAGATTACACGCATATATAGAAGAATAGGTGATAGAGTTTTGGTGTGAATAAATTAGCTATTATATATATATATATATATATATATATATAATATGCGGTTGAATTGGCATAAACTATATGATTTCGGTGATATATACATGGGGGAATTTTTGGAATAAAATAATAATATAAAGGAATTACAATTATAAAAGAAAGAAAACGCCGAAATTGATTTGGATTTAAAAACAAAATGAATTAATCATTCAAAAGGTCCACAAACTCCTAATTTGTCTAATAAGGTCGTAAAATTATGATTAAAGATCATTTGATTCTCAATTTGGTCATAAGAATTTGTTTTAAAGTTTAATTTAGTCCCTTAGAAAATTAGGTTTTTTTTTTAAATTAAAATTCTCAAATAAAAGGGTTTTCAATTAGGGATTTTTCGAATATAGAGTTTACAATTTAGGCGCAATTTTTGGGGTGTTGCATGACTCTATTCAAAGGGTTCAGAGTTTTGTAGAGTGCACATATCTTAGCTTCAAACCCAGAGAATAGTTGTGATGAGCTAAAGCCCTTAAGCCATGATCAGAAAAGAGAATAAAGTGCCCAACTATGCTGCAAAGGCAGTAAATTGTATCCTTTCCAGTAACTTAATTATTATAAGCATACTTTGTTAACTTGGTAACTTCAGCATATTTAGCATGAATACAGACATGCACACATTGCACTGGCATTAAGAGAAATTAATCTAAGTTATTTTATGTTATTCCCTATCACTAACATTAAATAGGTGCCACGGCCTTGAGGTATGAAATCAAGTTGCAGGCTATTGTTTCTATTAACTTTGTGCTAAGGGCATATTTACTTGTTAGGTTTCATTTTTTGAGGACAAGCAATAGTTCGAGTTTGGGGGTGTGTAGAGTGTCCATGAGTTCTATATTTTGTACACATTCCTGCCCTTATTATTGTTGTTCTTAAGTTCGTTTAGGCATATTTAGGTGCATTGCATGCATTATAACAACATCTTCTATTATACCATGCTTTTATTGAATATTTTATGTTTGGTTGAGAAAAGTTATTGTTTTAGTTTAGTTTATATTTTCAGGTGCTATAGCTAGGAGAGGAGAGGAGAGGACAGGACAGGACTGAACAAGAGAGCTGGAATTAAAGGAGTTGAACTGAAGCAGCTCAAGATGCCGCCAAGGACGCTGCTGAAGTAGCATTGCCGCCAAAAGCCGTCTGGGCATGAGTTACACCGATTTAGCCAAGATGGGTTGTGATTTTAATAGGACAATTTCCTAAGCCCAATGAGCCCAGTCTTGCAATTTTCTGAAGCCTGTAGCGGCCGGTAGAGCCGATTCAAGATCGATAAGTAGGAGCATTTATCCTTACTTGCGGAAGAAGGCAACGTCCAAAGAGTCCGTATTTAAAGTATAAAAGAGTATGTATTTAATGTAAATATACTTTTTAGAACTCCTACTTTAAGGAGGACTCAGCTTAGGTCATGAGCCCTATATATACCCAATGTATGTAAGGGTATAGGGGCATGAAGACGAGGGTGAGGGGATGCGAGCCTGAGCAGCTGCACACGGAGATGTAGCTAGATAGGTTGGAGATGTTAGGGGTCACGGCATAACTCTCCTAGGGTTTAGGCGCGTGTATGTAAAATGTTTGAGGGAAACGGTTGTATAGCTTTGAGTTGTTTTCAATAAAGTTCTAAGTTTGCTTAATCCATGCTCCTTGTTCGTTCAATTAGTCTACACCAGTTAGTTGAAGAGAAAATCCATTTTTCGAGCACGAAAGTGCAAGGCTCACGAAAGGGTCACAACTCACAAAGGCGTGACTAACTTGGTTTCACACTAGTCCGCAAGTTTCAGCGGCTAAAAGGGAGTACCAACTGGGTTGACTAATTTGGTACCACACCAGTCCTCAAGTTAGCATCTCGAGCATCCTAACCTAGAAATAGGAGGGATCACTATCGACTATCCTGCCGAACTTAGAATGTCTGCCAGATGAGCCGCCAGGACTTCTTTCCATTCCACCTGCTGAGACGGTACACACCCCTGCAGTGGTAGTGAGCTGCTATGGCCGCGTGACAGGGTCGTAGTTTGCCGCCTCCCATACCCGCCGAGGCAGCATCTCTTGGCAGCGCAAAACATACTCAGACTTTACAATGCAGTCCACACGCTACTGAACTGCACTAGTCTTACCCAGCTTATCGCCCCAAATCTCTCCCTCATCACTATCTTTATTTTTATTTGTGTTTTTATTGTAACCCCCTTAACCCGGCCCAGACGGTTGAACCGAATTAAGAAGTTTACATGGGGAAAACCAAAGTCAACTCGAAAGTCAACCTTGATTAACGACCCTTTTTTTTTCTTTTTAATCTTATCTAGATGCACGTTAACCCTAGTTAGGTTCATACAAACAACATACTCAAAGATCAGCGCATTCGGAAAACATTCAGGGACTTAGTTGCACAACCTACAACTTTAAGGAACAAAATGTAAATTCTGGAAATTACAAGGACTTAACCCACTTTTAAGTTACCAATATGGAATTAGTCATATTTCATGCTTGTCTGTCAAATTTCAGCTCAAGCGGACATCACAAACTCATTTAATTGCATAAACAAGATTCAGGACCAAAACGCAAACAATGCAAAACACACAACCGTCGATTTCAGTGTCCAACGGTCGGGTGTTTCGGAACAGGGATGATCCGTTCCGAAACGCGGGACCGTTCCGAAACCCGTTGCGCAACATGGCCTGGCAGTGGCCAAACTGTTTCGGAACGGCTCTGCCCGTTTCGAAACGCCTAGGCCATTTCAGACCCTCTGTTCCGAAACGGCAGCACCTGTTCCGAAACAGGCTACCCAGATTGCAGACTTTTCTCTGGTTTAACATGCTTTTGACCAATCAAACATAATCCAAAGACCCTCAGATTATACCAACAAGTCATTACATGCATAAGGAACATATTGGCATCAACAATTCATCATCATGGCATCAAACATGAAAATCCCCAATTCTATAGGCATGCATCCTATTTAGCAAACCATTCAAGCATCAAACCATCAATTCAAACACATAATGGCCAATTACAAGAACCAACAATGTTAACAACATAATACCAACTTAGGAAGTCCAAAACATCTCCCAAAACAACAACATAGGTCCCCCATTGCCAAATGCCCACAAGCTAATAGTGTTTAAGAAACCTTCACCATACATGAGCTTTATTCACCACTTGGATTCTTGTCCACCTTGCTGCCCTCAAAAGCACTTTAATGCTCTGCATTTTTGGTTTAAGAAAAGAGAGAGCGTAAGCATAAGCTTAGTGAGGAATGCTCAATAAAACCACACAATAATGCATTTACAAAACACCTTTATAAATCATACTTCAAAACAACATTTGAACATGCTCACAAGCATTCAAAGACAAGTAATTCATGCTTCAATCTTTATCAAGTCATATTGGCAACAAGTGATACATT
The DNA here is from genome assembly GCA_030270665.1 of Hibiscus trionum. Lineage (NCBI taxonomy): Eukaryota > Viridiplantae > Streptophyta > Magnoliopsida > Malvales > Malvaceae > Hibiscus > Hibiscus trionum. The sequence continues at coordinate 13,879,049 of BSYR01000004.1, read as the reverse complement.
CAACATAAGATTCACATATGGACTTTCAAACACCATTAATAATCTTATAAGTTCCAAGGACCACACATGGACTTTTAAACACCATTGTGTCCTTAACCCATGGACTTTTAAACACCATGACAAGGACCACACAAGGACTTTTAAACACCTTTGTGTCCTCAACAAGAACCATCCAAGGACTTTTAAACACCTTGATGTTCTTAAGTAACAAGGTTTACACAAGGACTTTTAAACACCTTGAACCTTAACCAAGAACCAACCATGGACTTTTAAACACCATGTTGTTCTTAACAAGAATCATCCAAGGACTTTTAAACACCTTGATGTTCTTAAATAACAAGGCTTACACAAGGGCTTTTAAACACCTTGAACCTTAACCAAGAACCAACCATGGACTTTTAAACACCATGTTGTTCTTAAATAAACAAGGCTCACACAAGGACTTTTAAACACCTTTGTGACCTTAACCATCACTTGCCAATAATCATCATTAACAACCATATTCCACTGTTTGAAAGCATTTAACAAAGCCATAAACATCATGCATCTTTAAGCATCAAACCACATTAGAACAATGTTCAAAAACAAGGAACTCTCACCTTGAGCTTCCTCCTACACATGGCTTATAATCTCAGCAAATACACATGCTAGATATGCTTTAAAAACAGAATTTAAAACATGCAAACAATCACATTGCACCCAACCATCACATGGTTTCTCAACAAGAGAGTTTTTCCGAAAACTTACTCTTGAGCTTAGCAAAGTTGTTTAGACTTAGACTAAGCTCCCAAACCTTCGAAACATTGGTTTCAAAGCTGAAAACCAAAATCCACTCACCGATTCCGTTCCGCCTCTTGCCGAAACACCAATCAAGCTTCTGGATCAACACCACTAGGATCCAAAGATGACTCCCCTGTTTCAAACACATCAAAACAGTAGATTAATGCATCATCATGCATTAATACCCTCAATGAAAGCATCAAAACTCGCTGCTCTCATCCACACTCCATTTTCGGCTACCAAACACAACCGAAAATGCATCCAAACAACTCCTCAACACTACCCAGCCAAGATCCATCAAATCTAAGCACCCTTAAACATCAAATAACATCCAAAAAGGATCTAACCACGTCCTTATACCCCCAGCTTTAACACATCAACAAGATCACTCCAAAAACAACCAAGAACACAAGCTAAACTTAGGGAATTCAACCTATCCGGGATTGCATTGATTAAAACTCAATTTCACATCAAATTAGCATTCAATTAACATCAATTTGACACCTCAAAACACAGCCCAATCAGATCATACGAAAATTTCATCAAAATCAATCAAATCTTGCATTTAAAAGCCAAGATCAAGAACAAATCAATAAAACCTTTTATAAAACACAGTTTAAGGATTGAGAACTTGGGAATTTCAGTAAAGAACTTAAAGTTCAGAGGAGAAGGACGTTCTTACCTCCAAACTTGAGTTTTCTCCCTTTTTGGAACCAAAATCTTGAAAATCCACTTAGCAAATGGTGAGGTTTTGTTGAAGAGATGATTAGAGATCCAAAAGAGAGTTGAAATGTGATATTTAGGTGACAAAATCTGAGGAAAAGCTATGGAGAAAATGTGTTTGGTTTGAGAGAAAAGATGAGAGAAAATGGAAAATGGAAAAGTTAGTTGGAAAATGATAAAATATCTTCCCTCCACTTTTCTTTTATTTAAAAACCTTTAATAAATCATTTAATATCTTAGAAAAATCTGGAGAAACTCCCATTGGGTAAATAGCTCCTTAAAGATTCAAAGTTTCAATCCCTTTTAAAACAGTCACACAGTTTTCAAAAATTACATTTTGGTCACTAGCCAAAATGTCACCCTTCCAAACCTCATTTTACAAAATTGATTTCACAGTTCACTTATATATATTAAAAGAGGATTTTAGAACATTTTTCCATATTTTTAATGCAACCCGAACTAGGTTTCCCTAAATTCACTCTCATATATTCGAACCGCGATCCGACCGAACCGGTCCGAAACTCAAAACTCCTAAGCCCAAAATCGGGGCGTTACATTTATATTTCCACATCATGATATTTAATGGCGCATTTACTAAATCTTTGTGCAGGAAACCATTCATAGAAGCTGCTCCAATCCCTATGGAAGATGATGTCTTTTATACTATAAATTGACAAGAGTGTGCACTTGCGCTCATAAATGGAGAACATGTAACCCCCCTCGTCCCGGTCCGGACACTTGACCGGTCCGAGTGGGTCACACGGGGAAAACCAAAGCGAAACCCGTTAAGGTTCCTCCTCGGTTAGGAACCCTAGAAAATTTCTTTTATATATCTTGCCTAAATGCATTACCATGTCCTATGTGAAACACGTCAGCGGAACACAAGCAATATAAAAATAATCATTCACGACATCATTCATAAAACAACCCATTTTCTGTATTTAAGCAGGCCGTATCGATACACCTGTCAAGGGTATCGATACGCCTTGACCAAAGTCAACACCTAAGGGTCAACACAGAAAGACCGTATCGATACAGCCCTTGAGCGTATCGATACACCCTTCCCAGTCAACATCTCGTGGTCAACGAGATAAACCCATACCGATACGCTAACACACCGTACTGATACATCAATAACTCACCAAAATCTCAGAATTCCAGTGAGAAAAAACCGTATCGATACACCCTCGCGTATCGATACGCCCAGCCAAACTTGAGTCCTGGAGGCAAGACCGTATCGATACGACCCTTAGGCGTATTGATACGCCCTGCACTGTAAGTCTCCCACATTCAGCAAAAACATACAAGACACGAACATAGATGCGATTTAAGACCTCCCTAGACTCAAACAAGCATTCATACAACATTTATAAACCGAGATCTAGCCATACAAGCACCCAACATGTACATACATCAAGGAAATCATGCATTGATTAAAGATGGCATATAAGCATTCAAGGGTTCATGCTTCAACAACTATACACATAAGTATTCTCAAAAGGCACTTGGCCAACACACACATGGTAAGCATTTTAGACATGGTTTATAATTCAAACATGGCATCAACAAGCCATACAAAAGCAACATAATCAAGGAGTCTAAACATGCTCCTAAACATCCAACAAGGCACACATCCCATTGCTTAACTATTACATGTCCAAAATACTAGAAAATCATACTTGATAAATTCAAGGTCAACAACCACACTTGGAGGCCCTCCACTTGCGCAAGCAACCCACGAACTAAGGATCTACATTGTCGAACAAAGAGAGAGCGTAAGCAATGAAGCTTAGTGAGGGTAGCTCTTTAAAAACAACCCTCGACAATGCAGGGTCCAAGAACGATCTCAACCAAGGTAAATGCATGATCATACCTTCGATCCTCAACAGCCAAAATGTCAATGATGCATGAAAAAATATTCAATGATATGTCATGCTCAACAAGCTCATTTCCACAACATATGTAAACACATATAATCGTCCAAAAGGGAACACATTTCCACATCGCATTGATACACATATCAATTTATATTGGCACCTAGCTATGACCTGAATACGCGGATAAACACGTTGGAACTCACATCCAACAACCATTTTACTTCACGGTGGGATTACACTCATCACCGGTCTCGCGGAGGGGATTCCACTCATCCTCACGCCCCATCGATGGGATTCCACTCATCATCGACTAATATATAAGACAATTTCCGGGCGAACCCGTACTCCTCCTTGGTGACTCAACGCCACCAAGGCCACGCGCGAATTTGACTCATGTGTGCACACTAACATCCTAATGATCGATCATTTGTACTCAAGCATACTAGTGCCAACATTTAACTCATTCCACATTATCAATTACAACCAATTCTATGCTTAGCACGTACTCACCATGATCACAATCATGAACAATCCACATGCACATCACAATGCATCACAACCATGCCTCATCACACATGTATAACACATTATACATAAACAATCATATCACAAATAGTACGAGGCATAAACATCCATTACAAGTTCATCCACAGGCTCTAGTTTAAGTTTAGGATTAGGCTACCACCGTAATCCTAACTCTAGGTGGGTCTACCAAGCCCGACCTAGTCCACATGCTCGAACCAAACATTTAAACCACTTTAAAACATTAACCACTCACCTAAGCTTCCAAGCTCAATTACCAAGCAAGCAACCACCCTCAAGCTTCCGGATTTCCTCCCGATGCTTCATCGACCCATGTTCTCGCTTCTAAACAACCTCAATACAATTCAAACAACGTCAAATCAGCCCAAGCATCAAAGTACTGACCCGGAATACAATTCAAACACAAATCACAATATTTCAAGCCATGAACAAACTCCACATTTAGCAATTTCGTGCAGCCCAAAAACCTCATCCAAAACTCATGTTTCCAACACCTTTTATACCCACAAATGATCCCAAATCAACCCCTAACCATAGCACTAACATTAGCCTATCAATTCTCACCTAAAACAACCCCTAAAACTCACCCAAAACCCTTCAAAAAACCCCTTTAAACCCAATCTCGGGAATTTGTTTAAAACCAAGAAAAATTCATATATGTGGTACCATTTAGCTCCTAGACTTCATAACTAACAACATTGAATCAAAATATCAAGTTTAACAACATAAAGTTATCATTTTTAATCAAAACTTTTGAAATCTCCATTTCCAAAACCTTAACGAAAATGAAAACTAATTGTACTTTTGAAGAGAGGAGGTTGAGGAGAAGTCAAAAATGGTGTTACCTTTCAAAAATGAGTTGAAATGGAGAAGAGATGAAATGGAATAGTGGAGAGGATGAGCTCTTTTCCTTTCCTGTTAGCTTGAAGATGATGAATAGTAAAATGGGGTGTTTTGTTTTGTTTTAATTTAAAGGCCCAAAGACCATTTTGCCCTTAATGAAATGGGATATTCACAAGAGCATATAATCCATGGCTATTTGGGGTTTAATTTCAAAATATGGCCAACCCAACTAATTAACTTGAAACCAAAACCCGGAACATTATTTTAATTATAAAACTAAACCCAAAATAATATTAAAATATTATTTTCACCCGACCCCTAAACCCGGGTGTTACAACTCTCCCCCACTTAAGGAATTTCGTCCTCGAAATTACCTGACGAAAACAAATACGGAAACTGCTCAAACATATCGGCTTTCCTCTCCCACGTGGCCTCTTCCACACCTCTATGTCTCCACAACACCTTGACCAACTCTATGGTCTTACCACGCAACACCTTGCTATCAGAAGCAAGTATCTCAACAGGCTCTTCATTGTAAGACAAATTCGGATTCAACTCTATCTCTTCAACGGGCATAACATGAGAAGGATCTGATCTAAATCTCCTAAGCATAGACACATGAAAGACATCGTGGATCTTCTCTAACTCAGAAGGTAACCTCAAACGGTAAGCTACAGGCCCAATCCGCTCAACTATCTCATACGGACCAATGAACCTCGGACTCAACTTGCCCTTCCGGCCAAATCTCATTACCTTCTTCCACGGAGATACTTTCAGAAACACTTTCTCACCCACGGAGAACTCAATCTCTTTCCTCTTCAAATCCGCATAAGACTTCTGACGATCGGAAGCTGCTTTCAAACGGTCACAAATCAACTTCACCTTGTCGGTATTCCCTTTAAGCAAATCCGGCATAGGTAACAATCTCTGACCCGTTTCAGCCCAACAAATCGGAGTCCTACATCGTCTACCATACAATGCCTCATAGGGAGCCATCTTAATACTAGACTGATAACTGTTGTTGTAAGCAAACTCGACTAAAGGTAAGTGCTTCTCCCAAGAGCCCTGGAAGTCAATCACACAACAACGAAGTATATCCTCTAAAATATTTATCACTCGCTCTGACTGCCTATCGGACTGCGGATGATAAGACATACTGATATACAAACGGCTACCTAGAGCACTATGCAAGCAACCCCAGAACCTCGAAGTAAATCTAGGATCCCTATCTGAAACAATAGACTTCGGAACTCCATGAAGTCTCACAATCTCACGGATGTACAAGTTTGCCAACTTATCTAAGGAATCTGTAGTGTTCACTTCTAAGAAGTGAGCACATTTAGTGAACCTATCAACAATCACCCAAACGGAATTCTTCTTCGAATGAGACAAAGGAAACCCCAACACAAAATATATGGTGATCCTCTCCCATTTCCATTCCGGAATCTTCAAAGGCTGTAACAAACCTGAAGGAACCCGATGTTCTGCCTTCACTCTCTGACAAGCCATACAACGGCTCACATACTCGGCTACATCCTTCTTCAAACCAACCCAGAAGTAGTCATTCTTCAAGTCACGGTACATCTTGGTACTACCCGGATGCATAGAAAAAGGACTCGAATGTGCTTCACTCAGAATCTGGCGTCTCAACTCAACATCTTCTGGTACAACAATTCTATCTCTAAAGCATAAAAAGCTCTCACTACTGAAACTATACTTGGTCGGTCTTCCTTCGGCTATGTCCTGAACATGAGGAACTAGAGTCACATCTTGCAACTGCTTCTCTCTAATCAACTGAATCAAAGAAGGCTTCACTTGCAACTCGGTGATCAAACCACCATCATCGGATACACTCAATCTAGCAAACATAGCTCGCAACTCAACGACCACTTTTCTACTCAAAGCATCGGCTACCACATTTGCCTTACCCGGATGGTACTCAATGGTCAAATCATAGTCTTTTAGTAACTCTAGCCATCTTCTCTGCCTCAAGTTCAACTCTTTCTGTTTCATCAAATACTTCAAGCTCTTGTGATCGGTGTAAACTATACACTTCTCACCATACAAGTAATGACGCCAAATCTTCAATGCAAACACAACCGCGGCTAACTCTATATCGTGAGTAGGATAGTTCTTCTCATGAACCTTCAACTGTCTAGAAGCATAAGCAAAAACTCTTCTTTCTTGCATCAAAACACAACCTATGTAGGAAGCATCACTGTAAATCACAAATTCTTTACCTGAAATAGGTTGCACTAACACTGGAGCGTTGGTCAAAGCTTCTTTCAATTTCTCAAAGGCCTTCTGTCTTGCATCTGACCACTCGAACTTAACTCCTTTTTGCAACAATTTAGTCAAAGGAGCGGCTACCCTAGAGAAACCATCAACAAATCTCCTATAGTAACCGGCTAATCCTAGGAAACTTCTAATCTCAGTCACAGACTTAGGTTGTTTCCACTCAACAATAGCCTCAATCTTCGATGGATCAACACGGATACCTTCAGCCGAAACAACATGGCCAAGAAATACTACCTCTCGAATCCAGAACTCACATTTACTAAGCTTCGCATACAATTGATTGCTAAACAATCTCTGTAACACAAATCTCAAGTGCTCATCGTGCTCTTCTTCTGTCTTCGAGTACACAAGGATGTCATCAATGAAAACAACTACAAAACGGTCTAGATAGTCTCTAAAAATCCTATTCATCATATCCATGAATGCTGCAGGTGCATTCGTGAGCCCAAACGGCATCACAAGGAACTCATAGTGACCATATCTAGTCCTAAAGGCTGTCTTCGGAACATCACACTCCTTCACTTTCAACTGATAGTACCCTGATCTCAAATCTATCTTTGAGAACACTGAAGCACCTCTCAACCGATCAAACAAATCATCTATTCGAGGCAACAGATACTTGTTCTTCACAGTCAACTGATTCAACTGCCTGTAGTCAATACACATGCGCATACTACCATCTTTCTTCTTCACAAACAACACAGGAGCACCCCAAGGAGAACTACTAGGCCTAATGAAACCACAGTCTAATAATTCTTGCAACTGACTCTTCAATTCTTCCAACTCTTTAGAAGTCATACGATACGGAGCTATCGAAACTGGATTAGACCCTGAAACAGTCTCAATCACAAACTCAACATCTCTATCAGGAGGCAAACCCGGCAACTCTTCAGGAAACACATCCGGAAAGACACACTATTCTAATATCTTTCAGCCTAGCCTCACTCATATTCGGATTCATAACATAAGCTAAGTAAGCCCCACATCCAGAATCCATCAACCTATGAGCCTCTAAAGCTGACACAACGTTAGACAAGAACTTAATGTTCTCGCCTACTACCACTACCTCGTAGTCATCCGAAAGTTTCAAAGAAATTCTCTTCTTCTCAAAATCCATATTAGCTCGGTGCTCAACTAACCAGTCCATACGTAGAATGATATCAAAGCCATAAAAAGGAAGTTCCATCATATCAACAGAGAACACATGACCCTGAATCTTCAGTGGACATCTCCTATACATACGTCTAACCACAACAGTTTCCCAAAAAGAACTAGTCACATGCATACCTACATCTAAGATCTCAACAGGTATATCTAACTTCCGTGCATGCTCACTCAAAATGTAGGAATGTGTAGAACCCGAATCAACCAAAGAAAGCAAAGACATATACTGTAACTCAAAATTACCTGCTATCACATCAGTGTCGTTCCCGGCCTCCCACTGAGCATAAACTCTCGCTGGTCCTCCTGCCTCTGGCTGCACTGCCACAACATGAGCAAGGTTCCTCTGAGAATCTACCCTAGGTGCATCAGCCCTAGGCTGGAAGTAGCCACGACCACGCCCACAGCCTTTTTGAAAATCAGTCGCTCTCGCAGGAGCCTGAGAAATGTTCGGTGCTTGTGCCGCCTGATGCGGACAATCCCTCCTAAAGTGGTCCCTCGAACCACAGTTTCAACAAGCATAAAAGTTACCCCAACACTCAGCAGTGTGCTGTCTCCCACATCGTGTACACTCGGGCAAGCGCCCTCCTCCTCGATGGCCCTGATGGCCCCTACCATGGTGGCCACCGCCACGCCTATGATCATACTGCTGTCCACCGCCCTTATGCCTCTTGGCATCTCTACTATCAAAGTGGTTATGCCTCTTAACCGAACTAGAACCACCAGATCGTTTGGCCGAACCCAAACTGTGCTATAAATCCTTGGCCCTCGCGACCAAGACATCAAAATCTGTATAGTCAGAAGCTAGAGTGTACCTCTTAATCTCTTCATTCAGTCCATAGCGGAAACGGTTACAACGTTCCACTTCCGTAGGAACCAACTCTGGAGCGTACTGACTCAAACGAACAAAACGAATCTCATAATCAGTCACAGAAGCATCTCCCCGAGTAAGGGCCATAAACTCTCATTTCTTCTCATCTAGGTACCTCGGACCCAAGTATATCTTTCTGAAAGCAGATTCGAAGAAGTCCCAACCAATCTCAGCCTCTGGAACTCCGGTAGTAATGGTGACCCACCAGGTGTAGGCATCACCCTGAAGCAACGAGATCACACAACCCAATCTACGCGCACCCACACAACCCATCTGAGCTAAGATGCGAATAGTCTTCTCTAACCACAGCTCGGATCTCTCAGGAGTAGATCCTCTAAACTCTTCGGCCCCTAGGCTACGAAGCCTCTCCAACGGTAAACTGTTATCATCTCCTCTGGGCTGAGCTGCAGCCTGAGCTCCCGCAACTGCGTCCTGAAACGCTCCCGCTATAGCTTGCACTAGCGGAGTCATAACAATTCCAGCTGGACCTTGGCCACCTTGGCCACCCTGAGGTCCCTATCCTTCAGCTCCATCCTCGCCTCCAGCTCCTGGTGGAAGAGGTGGTGGTGGAGGTGGTGGAGAAGCTCCAACTCCAGCAGCTACAGGCCCTTCTATATGAGCCTCCACTCCAATCACCGACTCAACAGGAGCCGCAACACGTGGTTCCTGATGAACCACTCTCGGCCTACCCCTCGGCCTAGACATCGCTCACAAACGATAACTACAACCAAAACAAACAAAACACACAAGATTGGGTTAGCAAGGCAAGGCTTCCAAGTGCTCAAGTACGTTTCCCTCACTTAAAAATTCTTTTCCGATGTAATAGTAGCAATGGGACTCTCAGACAACATGCTTTTAAACAAAACAATCAACATACTTGTCACACAAGCAATCATACTTACAAGGCAAGCAAACACCGTGCATGTCAATACAAAACTTGAACTTACCTCACTTACCTGCCAAAGGTCTCGGTAACCTTAGGCTCTGATACCAACAAGTGTAACCCCCTCGTCCCGGTCCGGACGCTTGACCAGTCCGAGTGGGTCACACGGGGAAAACCAAAGCGAAACCCGCTAAGGTTCCTCCTCGGTTAGAAACCCTAGAAAATTTCTTTTATTTATCTTGCCTAAATGCATTACCATGTCCTATGTGAAACACGTCAGCGGAACACAAGCAATATAAAAACAATCATTCACGACATCATTCATAAAACAGCCCAGTTTCTGTATTTAAGCAGGCCGTATCGATACACATGTCAAGGGTATCGATACACCTTGACCAAAGTCAACACCTAAGGGTCAACACAGGAAGACCGTATCGATACAACCCTTGAGCGTATCGATACGCTAACACACCGTACCGATACGGAAATAACTCACCAAAATCTCAGAATTCCAGTGAGCAAAAACCATAACGTTACACCCTCGCGTACCGATACGCCCAGCAGAACTTGAGTCCTGGAGGCAAGACCGTATCGATACGACCCTTAGGCGTATCGATACGCCCTGCACTGTAAGTCTCCCACATTCAGCAAAAACATACAAGACTCGAACATAGATGCGATTTAAGACCTCCCTAGACTCAAACAAGCATTCATGCAACATTTATAAACCGAGATCTAGCCATACAAGCACCCAACATGTACATACATCAAGGAAATCATGCATTGATCAAAGATGGCATATAAGCATTCAAGGGTTCATGCTTCAACAACCATACACATAAGTATCCTCAAAAGGCACTTGGCCAACACACACATGGTAAGCATTTTAGACATGGTTTACAATTCAAACATGGCATCAACAAGCCATACAAAAGCAACATAATCAAGGAGTCTAAACATGCTCCTAAACATCCAACAAGGCACACATCCCATTGCTTAACTATTACATGTCCAAAATACTAGAAACTCATACTTGATAAATTCAAGGTCAAACAACCACACTTGGAGGCCCTCCACTTGCGCAAGCAACCCACGAACTAAGGATCTACATTGTCGAACAAAGAGAGAGCGTAAGCAATGAAGCTTAGTGAGGGTAGCTCTTTAAAAACAACCCTCGACAATGCAGGGTCCAAGCACGATCTCAACCAAGGTAAATGCATGATCATACCTTCGACCCTCAAGAGCCAAAATGTCAATGATGCGTGAACAAATATTCAATGATATGTCATGCTCAACAAGCGCATTTCCACAACATATGTAAACACATATAATCGTCCAAAAGGGAACACATTTCCACATCGCATTGATACACACATCAATTTATATTGGCACCTAGCTATGACCCGAATACGCGGATAAACACGTTGGAACTCACATCCAACAACCACTTTACCTCACAGTGGGATTACACTCATCACCGGTCTCGCGGAGGGGATTCCAGTCATCCTCACGCCCCGTCGATGGGATTCCACTCATCATCGACTAATATATAAGACAATTTCCGGGCGAACCCGTACTCCTCCTTGGTGACTCAACGCCACCAAGGCCACGCGCGAATTTGACTCATGTGTGCACACTAACATCCTAATGATCGATCATTTGTACTCAAGCATACTAGTGCCAACATTTAACTCATTCCACATTATAAATTACAACCAATTCCATGCTTAGCACGTACTCACCATGATCACAATCATGAACAATCCACATGCACATCACAATGCATCACAACCATGCCTCATCACACATGTATAACACATTATACATAAACAATCATATCACAAATAGTACGAGGCATAAACATCCATTACAAGCTCAACCAAAGGCTCTAGTTTAAGTTTAGGATTAGGCTACCACCCTAATCCTAACTCTAGGTGGGTCTACCAAGCCCGACCTAGTCCACATGCTCGAACCAAACATTTAAACCACTTTAAAACATTAACCACTCACCTAAGCTTCCAAGCTCAATTACCAAGCAAGCAACCACCCTCAAGCTTCCGGATTTCCTCCCGATGCTTCATCGACCCAAGTTCTCGCTTCTAAACAACCTCAATACAATTCAAACAACTTCAAATCAGCCCAAGCATCAAAGTACTGACCCGGAATACAATTCAAACACAAATCACAATATTTCAAGCCATGAACAAACTCCACATTTAGCAATTTCGTGTAGCCCAAAAACCTCATCCAAAACTCATGTTTCCAACACCTTTTATACCCAGAAATGATCCCAAATCAACCCCTAACCATAGCACTAACATTATCCTATCAATTCTCACCTAAAACAACCCCCAAAACTCACCCAAAACCCTTCAAAAACCCCCTTTAAACCCAATTTCGGGAATTTGTTCAAAACCAAGAAAAATTCATATATGTGGTACCATTTAGCTCCTAGACTTCATAACTAACAACATTGAATCAAAATATCAAGTTTAACAACCTAAAGTTATCATTTTTAATCAAAACTTTTGAAATCTCCATTTCCAAAACCTTAACGAAAATGAAAACTAATTGTGTAACCCCCATCGTCCCGGTCTGGCCGGATGACCGGTCCGAGTAAGCTACACGGGGAAAACCGAGTGAAAACTCCCAAGGGAATTCCCCCTCGGCTAGCAACCCTATTTTTTTTGTATTTTAATCCTGTCTAGATGAGTATTAAACCCTAAGTGATCAAACAGCAGAACAACACTCACGAAACAATCGATCGAAAACAAGGCAACACTTAACAGCCCAAATTTTAATCTTGAAGGCAGTCCGTTTCGAAACACCCTTGAGGCGTTTCGAAACACCTTGACCAGGTCAACTGCCCCAGAGCCTATACAAGGGGCCGTATTGAAACGGTGGTCAACCGTTCCGAAACGCCCACGACGGTCAACATCTCGTGGTCAACGAGATTTTGACCGTTTCGAAACCTTCAGGCCCGTTTCGAAACACCTTTATCTCGTGAATTTCTTAAAATTCCAGTAGCCAAAACGTTCCGAAACGCGTATCGAAACAGGGGTTCCAGAGGCCAAACCGTATCGGAACGCGTTCCGATACGGGGTCCCTGAAGCCTACCCGTTTCGAAACTGTCCTCCCCGTTTCGAAACGCTGGCAGTCTGCAACCTTTGAAATTCTGATTTAAGTGAGTCTTGGCAAATCTAAAGGTCCACTAAAGCCCCCTAAAGGCAGACAACACCATCAAACCAAATCTAGAGGCATGCAACCAAGGTCTAACATACACAAACACTCACAAGACATGGACATTCATGAACATACAACCATGACAAAACACAAGGCCTTTCATACAAAACATGCTTGAAACATTGACAAGCAAAAGCATCATCCATCCCATAAGGGTTTACATACCTTAGCAAGGTTAACATTCAAAAGACATACATTAAAAGCGTTAGGCAAGGTAGACATGCTTACAAACCAAGTCAAGCATAAACATCCAAAATCACAAATGAGTCATATAAGCTCATACAAATACCCTCTTGCCACATTGCTTAACCATTACAAAATTAATAACCGTACTTGAGCCTCACACTAGGAAAACCCTTCTTGCCTTGCTCCGAGCTAACACCACGCTAATGATCTGCATTGTTGAACATTGAGAGCGTAAGCTATAAGCTTAGTGAGGGTGCTCTAAAACGAAAACAATCAACAATGCAGGGTTCAAGCATGTAATCCTAATCTCGCATACAACCTACAAAGGCATATAAACGAGTAGACCTAGCTAGTCTTTCAAGTGGCATAGTATGACATCTTACTTCATACTAAGCATCAAGCATCAATAATCAACAATCATAAATCAACATCACATATCTCAATATATGAACAAGTTAATTGGCCACTTTAAATTACCCCGATTGTGCGGATTTAAACCTCAACAACACTTTACCTCGGTGGGATTACACTCATCACCGGACCTTGCATGTGCGGGATTCCACTCATCGCCACATGCCCTACGGATGGGATTCCACTCATCATCCCGTAGAAATGTAATAAAAGCTTCCGGTGGAATGTTACATCACCGTACTCCTCCTTGATGACTTAACGCCATCAAGGCCTCGTACGTTTTGACTCAATTTGTGTGCACACTATCCTAATGATCGATCATTTACAACCGGTAATTATTTAGTGCCAATTATCATAACCACATCATATATATATCATCAACCACATTCATGCTCAATCTCATAGATGCATACCAAGATAAACTCACATCCATCAACCACAATCATAATAGCATAGTCAAACAAGCATAAATGCATTCATGGATATCAATGGTTAAATCAACAACTTGAATTAACTATGAGTGGCCTACCAAGCACACTTCATACACACTCCCACTACATATACTCGAACCAAACTTAGAACAAGTTGAAACCACTCACCGCCCTTCCTTAGCAACTCGAAACAATCCTCCTATGCACCCGGATTCGGTCCCAAAGCCTCTTCCACGCTTCCACTTGCTTCTAGTCAAACAAAACACATACATTACTTCCCAATTCAATGCTAAACTCAACCATCAACTTACTTTGCAAACACAACCCAGTTTCCACAATTTCTCAAATCACATAATCTCCTAAAATCCCAATTTTCGTGCTCCCCTAAAGCCTTGCTGAAAACTCAAATTCCAAACACCCAAATGACTTCCAAAACATCCCAAATCACCCTCCTAGCATAGGTAGACCATCAGCCCTTCAATTTCAACATTAAACCCACTAAAAACCCAAATTTTACTACCTTAAAACTTACCTCAAGAACATGCTACGAATTTTCACCCAAATTCAACCAATTTTATATATGTTACTCATTATAACATGATTAACTAAAACTCCAACTCAATTTATCAAAACCAATTAGAAAACCCCTTAAAAATTCAAACTTTAAATATAAACCCTAATTTTCAAAACCCCATATCTTTGAAATCTAAAACCATAGATAAGTAGATGATAGAGAGGAGGTTAAGAAAACATATTTACCTCTTAATTTGGTGTTGAAATCGAATGGCAAAATAAATGGAATAGTAGCTAGCCTTTGAGAGGTTTTTTTGAAAATGGTGGTTTCTCTTTTTAACGTTGGAATGGACTTGGGAGGAAGATGACAACTTTTGGCTTAAAGTTGTCTAGCTTTTTAAAGACTTTAGGGTCAAATTACCACATAAGTCCTCCCATTTTCACTAAAGCTCAAATAGGTCATTATTTGAAGTTGAATTGTTTTAATTAAATTTTATTAGACTCGAACTAAACCCGGCTAACTCCTAAGCCCAAAACACGGGTGTTACAAATATCTCCCACTTAAGGAATTTCGTCCCCGAAATTACCTGACTGAAAGAGATACGGAAACTGTTTTTCCATATCCTCCTTCCTCTCCCAAGTGGCCTCGTCCACACCTCTACGTTGCCACCGCACCTTCACTAACTCAATCGATCTACCCCTCAACACCTTACTGTCAGAAGCTAAGATCTCCACGGGCTCTTCCTCATAAGTCAAATCCGGATTCAATTCGATTTCTTCTACGGGCATAACATGTGATGGATCGGACCTATACTTGCGAAGCATCGAAACATGGAACACATCATGTATCTTCTCAAGCTCGGACGGCAAACGCAACTGATAAGCAACCGGACCAACCCTCTTCACAATCTCATACGGCCCTATGTACCTCGGACTCAACTTCCCTTTTCGGCCAAATCTCATCACCTTCTTCCACGGAGACACTTTCAAGAAGACTTTCTCACCCACTGAGAACTCAACTTCTTTCCTCTTCAAATCGGCATAGGACTTCTGCCTATCCGAGGCGGCCTTCAAACGATCAGAAATCAGTTTTACCTTGTCGGTTGTCCCCTTGAGCAAATCCGGCATAGGTAACAATTTATGTCCTACCTCGGCCCAACACACTGGAGTTCTACACTTTCGGCCATACAAGGCCTCATATGGAGCCATCTGAATGCTCGACTGGAAGCAATTATTGTACGCAAACTCTACTAGAGGCAAATGCTTCTCCCAAGTACCCTGAAAGTCAATGATACAACAGCGCAACATGTCCTCCAAAATCTGAATAACTCTCTCTGACTGACCATCTGACTGAGGATGATAAGAAGTGCTGAAGTTCAAACGGGTACCGAAGGCTGTATGCAGACACTCCCAAAATCTAGAAGTAAACCGCGGATCTTTATCTGATACAATGGACTTTGGCACACCATGCAATCTAACAATCTCGCCAATATACAAATCGGCCAATCTATCTAAAGTGTATGTAGTGTTGACTGCCAAGAAGTGAGCACACTTCGTAAAACGATCTACTATCACCCAAACTGAGTTCTTCTTCGTAGGAGTCAAAGGCAAACCCGAAACAAAATCCATAGTGATGTTCTCCCACTTCCATTCCGGAATTCTCAACGGCTGTAACAAACCTGAGGGAACCTGATGTTCCGCCTTCACTCTCTGACACACTAAGCACTTACTCACAAAGTCGGCTACATCTCTCTTCAAGCCAACCCAAAAGTACTCATTCTTCAAATCACGGTACATCTTCGTACTTCCAGGATGCATAGCAAACGGACTACTGTGGGCTTCAGTCAAGATCGTACGTCTCAAGTCACTGTCTTCTGGCACAACTATTCTATCCTTGAAACACAAAACTCCATCGGTGCTGAAACTGAAATCTGAAGATCTACCCTCGGCTATATCTTGCACGTGAGGTGCCAAAGATCTATCTATGAGCTGTTTCTCTCGAATCAACTGACCTAGATTAGGTCTAACCTGAAGCTCGGCTACCAAGCCACCATCTCCGGACAAACTCAATCTAGCAAACATAGCTCTCAAGTCCACGGCCACCTTCCTACTCAACGCATCGGCCACTACATTGGCCTTACCCGGATGGTACTCAATAGTAAGATCGTAGTCCTTTAGCAACTCTAACCACCTACGATGTCTGAGATTCAAATCTCGCTGAGTCATAATGTACTTCAAACTCTTGTGGTCGGTGTACACGGTGCATTTCTCACCGTACAAGTAGTGCCTCCAAATCATCATAGCAAACACAACTGCAGCTAACTCTATGTCATGGGTCGGATAGTTGCGCTCATGGGTCTTCAACTGTCTTGAGGCATAAGCCACTACTCTCCGGTCTTGCATAAGAACACATCCTATCCCTACATAAGAAGCATCACTGTAGACTACATAGTCCTTCCCGGACTCAGGTTGAATCAAGATCGGAGCTTGGGTCAAAGCTTCTTTCAATTTCTCAAAGGCTTTCTGTCTTGCATCTGTCCACTCAAACTGAACACTATTCTGAAGTAACTGTGTCAATGGAGCGGCTAACTTAGAGAAACCCTCTACAAACCTCCTATAGTATCCGGCTAAGCCTAGGAAGCTACGTACCTCTGTCACAGACTTCGGTTGCTTCCACTCAACAATGGCTTCAATCTTCTTCGGATCAACTCTAATGCCTTCAGCTGACACTACATGTCCTAAGAAGACTACCTCACGAATCCAGAACTCACACTTGCTGAGCTTCGCATACAACTGATGATCTAGCAAAGTCTTCAAGACAAGTCTCAAATGTCGGTCATGGTCTTCTTCAGTTCGAGAGTATACCAATATGTCATCAATAAATACAACCACAAACTGATCTAGATACTGATGAAAAATCCTATTCATCATGTCCATGAAAGTTGCCGGTGCATTAGTCAACCCAAATGGCATGACTAAAAACTCATAGTGACCGTATCTAGTCCTAAAGGCCGTCTTCGGTACATCAACCTCTCTAACCTTTAGCTGGTAGTAACCTGATCTCAAATCAATCTTCGAAAAGACGGATGCTCCTCTCAACTGATCAAACAAGTCATCAATTCTAGGCAACGGATATTTGTTCTTCACTGTCAACTGATTTAACTGTCTGTAATCTATGCACATTCTCATACTTCCATCTTTCTTCTTCACAAACAACACTGGTGCACCCCAAGGTGAAGAACTAGGTCGAATAAAACCTCTATCTGTCAATTCTTGCAACTGAGTCTTCAACTCTTTCAATTCTTTCGGTGCCATACGATACGGAGCAATCGAAACAGGAGCTGAATCAGAGTAAGTCTCAATGCTGAACTCTACCTCTCTGTCCGGTGGTAACCCTGGCAATTCTTCCGGAAACATACTAGGAAAATCACATACTGTCCGGATGTCCTGAGGTCTAACCTCACTCATGTTAGGGTTCATCACATACGCTAAGTATGCTTCACACCCCAACTCAACCAATCTCTTAGCCTCTAACACTGAAACCACATTGGATAAGAACTTCACGTTCTCACCCACCACTACAATCTCATAGTCATCTGTGAGCCTCAAAGAAATCCGCTTAGTTTCAAAATCTATCCTAGCTCTATGCTCCGTGAGCCAGTCCATACCCAAAATCACATCAAAACCATAGAAAGGAAGTTCCATCATATCCACTGGGAATACGTGCCCCTGAACCATCAACGGGCACCTTCGGTACATCTTCCTAACTACTACCGTGTCCCCAAAGGAACTAGTAACACTAACTCCTACCTCTAACATCTCACATGGCAAATTTAAAGACCGTGCATGCTCACTCAATATGTAGGAATGTGTAGACCCAGAGTCAATCAAGGAAAGCAAACCCAAAGACTGTATCGAGAAGTTACCTGCGATCACATCGGTGTCATGCTGCTCTCCGCGCTGAGCGTAAACCCTAGCCTGTCCTCCGCCCTCCGGCTGGACTGCAACTACATGAGCTAAATTTCTCTGACCATCGTTCCTCGGCTGGAAATTACCTCTACCGCGCCCGCGGCCTCTCTAAAAGTCGTTGGCTCTAGCAGGAGCCTGAGCTGGTGCCTGTCCCACCTGATGTGGACAGTCACGTCTAATGTGGTCTCTAGCACCACAACTCCAACAAGAGTGATAATTTCCCCAACACTCCCCGGTGTGGTTCCTCCCGCAAGTAGCACATGTGGGCAACTTCCCACCAGCTCTCTGGCCCTGGTGGCCCCTACCATGGTTACCGCCACCACGCCTATGATCATACTGATGCCTGTTGTCCCGATGCCTCTTGGCATCACCTCTATCAAAGTTGCTGGACCTCTTACCTGAACTAGATCCACCTGACCGCCTGGTCAAACTCAAACTGTGCTCCAAGTCCTTGGCCCTCGAGACCAAGACATTGAAATCAGTGTAGTCTGAAGCTAGTGTATAAGTCTTGATTTCTTCATTCAGTCCATAACGGAAGCGGTTACAACGCTCCACCTCAGTAGGTACAAGATCAGGTGCATACTGACTCAGTCTAACAAATCGGATCTCATAATCGGTCACGGACATACTCCCCTGAAGCAATGCCATGAACTCTCTCTTCCTCTCATCGAGGTATCGCGGACCCAAATACTTCTTTCGGAATGCTGTCTCGAAGAACTCCCAAGTGATCTCGGCCTCATACATCCCCGAAGTAACGGTGACCCACCAGGTGTAGGCATCACCCTGAAGCAAAGACTCAACACATCCCAACTTGCGCTCACCAGTACATCCCATCTGAGCAAGGATACGGACAGTCTTCTCAAACCACAACTTTGACCTCTCCGGTGTAGCCCCTCGGAACTCTTCGGCCCCAAGGCCCCTAAGTCTCTCTAGAGGTAAGCCAGTGCCCACACCCTGATGGTGTGCTGCCTGACCTCCAGCTACAGCAGCCTGAAATGCCCCGGCAATTGCTTGAACCAACGGAGCTAAATCAATCCCGGTCGGTCCTTGGCCACCTTGGCCTCCTTGTGGTCCCTCTCCTTCGGCCCCGGCCGCACCTCCCGCTCCCGGTGGAGGAGGTGGTGGTGGTGGAGGTGGTGGAGGAGCTCCAACTCCAACCACAGGCTCTCCCACTTGAGCCTCAACTCTCACTACTGGCTCAACTCCTGGAGCCTCTGCCCGTGGTTCCGGTCGAACCATCCTAGGCCTCACACGTGGTCTCATAGTTCCACTAGCAAGGTATAAACTACAACAAGAAACAGATAAGGATTACGTTAGTCAAAGCAAGGGTCCAATAGTGCTCAAGTACTCATTTTTATCAAAAATCGTTTCAATTAAGTAATAGTAGCAATGGGCACACACTCTACACCAGACACGACAATTCATGCTTCAAAACATCATACGAACAGTCAAATATTCAGGAATTCATGGCAAGACATGCATCGAACAACAAAATCATTTAATACATTAAGCTTACCTCACTTACCTGCCCGAGGTCTCAGTAACCTCAGGCTCTGATACCAACAAATGTAACCCCCTCGTCCCGGTCTGGCCGGATGACCGGTCCGAGTAAGCTATACGGGGAAAACCGAGTGAAAACTCCCAAGGGAATTCCCCCTCGGCTAGCAACCCTATTTTTTGTATTTTAATCCTGTCTAGATGAGTATTAAACCCTAAGTGATCAAACAGCGGAACAACACTCACGAAACAATCGATCGAAAACAAGGCAACACTTAACAGCCCAAATTTTAATCTTGAAGGAAGTCCGTTTCGAAACACCCTTGAGGCGTTTCGAAACACCTTGACCAGGTCAACTGCCCCAGAGCCTATACAAGGGGCCGTATCGAAACGGTGGTCAACCGTTCCGAAACGCCCACGACGGTCAACATCTCGTGGTCAACGAGATTTTGACCGTTTCGAAACCTTCAGGCCCGTTTCGAAACACCTTTATCTCGTGAATTTCTCAAAATTCCAGTAGCCAAAACGTTCCGAAACGCGTATCGAAACAGGGGGTTCCAGAGGCCAAACCGTATCGGAACACGTTCCGATACGGGGTCCCTGAAGCCTACCCGTTTCGAAACTGCCCTCCCCGTTTCGAAACGCTGGCAGTCTGCAACCTTTGAAATTCCGATTTAAGTGAGTCTTGGCAAATCTAAAGGTCCACTAAGGCCCCCTAAAGGCAGACAACACCATCAAACCAAATCTAGAGGCATGCAACCAAGGTCTAACATACACAAACACTCACAAGACATGGACATTCATGAACATACAACCATGACAAAACACAAGGCCTTTCATACAAAACATGCTTGAAACATTGACAAGCAAAAGCATCATCCATCCCATAAGGGTTTACATACCTTAGCAAGGTTAACATTCAAAAGACATACATTAAAAGCGTTAGGCAAGGTAGACATGCTTACAAACCAAGTCAAGCATAAACATCCAAAATCACAAATGAGTCATATAAGCTCATACAAATACCCTCTTGCCACATTGCTTAACCATTACAAAATTAATAACCGTACTTGAGCCTCACACTAGGAAAACCCTTCTTTCCTTGCTCCGAGCTAACACCACGCTAATGATCTGCATTGTTGAACATTGAGAGCGTAAGCTATAAGCTTAGTGAGGGTGCTCTAAAATGAAAACAATCAACAATGCAGGGTTCAAGCATGTAATCCTAATCTCGCATACAACCTACAAATGCATATAAACGAGTAGACCTAGCTAGTCTTTCAAGCGGCATAGTATGGCATCTTACTTCATACTAAGCATCAAGCATCAATAATCAACAATCATAAATCAACATCACATATCTCAATATATGAACAAGTTAATTGGCCACTTTAAATTACCCCGATTGTGCGGATTTAAACCTCAACAACACTTTACCTCGGTGGGATTACACTTATCACCGGACCTTTCATGTGCGGGATTCCACTCATCGCCACATGCCCTACGGATGGGATTCCACTCATCATCCCGTAGAAATGTAATAAAAGCTTCCGGTGGAATGTTACATCACCGTACTCCTCCTTGATGACTTAACGCCATCAAGGCCACGTACGTTTTGACTCAATTTGTATGCACACTATCCTAATGATCGATCATTTACAACCGGTAATTATTTAGTGCCAATTATCATAACCACATCATATATATATCATCAACCACATTCATGCTCAATCTCATAGATGCATACCAAGATAAACTCACATCCATCAACCACAATCATAATAGCATAGTCAAACAAGCATAAATGCATTCATGGATATCAATGGTTAAATCAACAACTTGAATTAACTATGAGTGGCCTACCAAGCACACTTCACACACACTTCCACTACACATACTCGAACCAAACTTAGAACAAGTTGAAACCACTCACCGCCCTTCCTTAGCAACTCGAAACAATCCTCCTATGCACCCGGATTCGGTCCCAAAGCCTCTTCCACGCTTCCACTTGCTTCTAGTCAAACAAAACACATACATTACTTCCCAATTCAATGTTAAACTCAACCATCAACTTACTTTGCAAACACAACCCAATTTCCACAATTTCTCAAATCACATAATCTCCTAAAATCCCAATTTTCGTGCTCCCCTAAAGCCTTGCTGAAAACTCAAATTCCAAACACCCAAATGACTTCCAAAACATCCCAAATCACCCTCCTAGCATAGGTAGACCATCAGCCCTTCAATTTCAACATTAAACCCACTAAAAACCCAAATTTTACTACCTTAAAACCTACCTCAAGAACATGCTACGAATTTTCACCCAAATTCAACCAATTTGATATATGTTACTCATTATAACATAATTAACTAAAACCCCAACTCAATTTATCAAAACCAATTAGAAAACCCCTTAAAAATTCAAACTTTAAATATAAACCCTAATTTTCAAAACCCCATATCTTTGAAATCTAAAACCATAGATAAGTAGAGGATAGAGAGGAGGTTAAAAAAACATATTTACCTCTTAATTTGGTGTTGAAATCGAATGGCAAAATAAATGGAATAGTAGCTAGCCTTTGAGAGGTTTTTTTGAAAATGGTGGTTTCTCTTTTTAACGTTGGAATGGACTTGGGAGGAAGATGACAACTTTTGGCTTAAAGTTGTCTAGCTTTTTAAAGACTTTAGGGTCAAATTACCGCATAAGTCCTCCCCTTTTTACTAAAGCTCAAATAGGTCATTATTTGAAGTTGAATTGTTTTAATTAAATTTTATTAGACTCGAACTAAACCCGGCTAACTCCTAAGCCCAAAACACGGGTTTTTACAAATTGTACTTTTGAAAAGAGGAGGTTGAGGAGAAGTCAAAAATGGTGTTACCTTTCAAAAACGAGTTGAAATGGAGAAGAGATGAAATGGAATAGTGGAGAGGATGAGCTTTCTTCCTTTCCCGTTAGCTTGAAGATGATGAATAGTAAAATGGGGTGTTTTGTTTTAATTTAAAGGCCCAAAGACCATTTTGCCCTTAATGAAATGAGATATTCACAAAAGCATATAATCCATGGCTATTTGGGGTTTAATTTCAAAATATGGCCAACACAACTAATTAACTTGAAACCAAAACCCAGAACATTATTTTAATTATAAAACCGAACCCAAAATAATATTAAAATATTATTTTCACCCGACCCCTAAACCCGGGTGTTACAGAATAGCTAAACGCTCTAAAGTTATATGTCGGGGTACGTATTAAATTTATTATATTTATCACTACTCTTGTTAGAAATCGAATTGTTTCCTCTCATTTGGACACTCTGTCGTGTCTTAGGGTACGAACTAGTACAACACAAATTTGAAGAAATGCTAAAAGAATTGCGGGGGAGGAATATTCAGGGATACAACTTTGTTGCAAAAATTCTCAAGGAAAATAGACCAATGCATACGATGACGATTTTAGATATGGCCGCTTGACAACCAACTTAGCTGAGTGCATCAATTCTTCCTTGAAGGGGATTTGAAATTTTCCAATGAAAACCATTGTGAAAGTTATGTACTTTCGTTTGGCCAAGCTATTCGGAACCTTGGGGAAAGAAGTTTTCATTATGCAGCAACATGGTTGCACATTCCACCCGAAGATACAAACAGAAATTCAAGACAAAGTTGTTAAATCCAATGGGTTGTATGTGCTGCCAATGTCGCGTACCGAAAACTATTTTCGTGTCTCAGAAATTCCACGACCTGTGCATGGTTTTGATCCAACATTATATAGGGTGGATCTTGAACACAAGTTGTGTGATTGTGGGTACTTTCAAGCACTTGAGACTCCGTGCGAGCATGTCCTCGTTGCATGCTCTGTTCCCAGACGTGATTACAAGCAATTTGTGGATATTGTGTATTGGCTTCATTCAGTACCTAAGGTCTACGAAATAGAATTCCCACCAATTGGCAATGAAACAAAATGGAATGTTGTGCAGACATGGCCCACAATTTTACCTGACCAAAGTCTGCGAAGGAAAAAAATAGGATGTCCAAAATCCACAAGGATTCATAATGTTATGGACGATATGCGACAACGAGAGCCTACCGGCCAACCTAGACTCTGCAAAAATTGTAGACTATCGGGTCATAGAATGCCAAAATGTCCATCTCTGATACAATATTTTAATCATCAATAAGGTCATTTGCTTCCGAAATCTATAGTTTTATTTGTATAATAAGTACCCATACATTTCTTTAACAGAACTCTTAGTATGAAACTTCACTATAACTTTTCACCACTGCATAAATTACATAATGTGTTGTGATATTTAAATTAAATATTTAATTTTTTAAAAATTAATTATTTACATTTTTCGTGGGACGAAGGGATCGATTAAATTTAACTTCTACATTTTGTTCAAAACATTATACAACATACTTCTTTAATTATTTGTGCATTTAAATAAAATTATTAAATTTTACTTACAATATTAGATACTTTACAAATTTACTTTTTAATAACCAGTTTTCAAAAACTTATATATATCATTTTTTAAACAAAATTTAAATGTCACTAACATAATTTATAACCCAAACTTTACAAAACTTTTGAAAAAGTTAAATTATTTTTTACCATACTCTAGCGTGTACACACGGTGAATTCTGTGTTTTACCGAAAAACCCTAAACATATGGCATTAACCCACATGAACTCGTTCGTATTAAAATTAGGTTAATCACCTGATTAAAAAAATTAAAACTCGATGTGCTTGTGTGGTGAGTTTTAATAAAAAAATAATATTTTTTAGAACTTGCCATGCATATAAGCGAGTTCACTGTAATGGTGTTAGTCTGGGAAATGTAGAATTTTGGGTGCTAGTTTAGTAAATTTAGGATGTATGGCTGCTAATATGGTCTTACAGTCCAAGAAAATTAGTATTGGATTTCTTTTAAAGGTTAACTGTATGATAGGTATAACGCCTCGTTTTTGGGCTTAGAAGTTTTTAGGTTGGGTTCAAGGTTTGTTGGACTGAGGCTAGAGACTCAAGTTAGTTTCAGGGTGAGTTTAGGGAAAACCTAGTTTGGAAGGTGATTAAAATTTGGAAAAAAATATCTAAATTAATTTTTAAATATATATAAGGGTTTGGTGAAGTCAATTTTAGAAAATGGTAATTGGAATGTGGACATTTCGATTTAGTGACTAAATTATAAATTTTGAAAACTGTTTTTAATGACTATTTTGCAAAGAGTCAAAGCTTAGAATCTTTAGGGAGCTTATTGTAATTTTAATCAA
Organism: Hibiscus trionum; assembly: GCA_030270665.1. Taxonomy (NCBI): domain Eukaryota; kingdom Viridiplantae; phylum Streptophyta; class Magnoliopsida; order Malvales; family Malvaceae; genus Hibiscus; species Hibiscus trionum. Next base: position 13,853,550 of record BSYR01000004.1, on the reverse strand, counting down.
CTATTCCCTTAATTTGACTTGTTTTAAGTGTGATTTAATTAAAAGGAATTAGGAGGGATTTGATTAAAAATGTGGTTAATATTGAAAAACACATTTTTGACGTAACCTTCATTTCTCAAGAGTTCTCTTTATTTTCTCATCAACCAAATTACATATTTTCTTTCAAAACTTCCAGAGATTTATTCCTTTTCATTTTACTTTGATTCCCAAATGATTTTCATTGATTTCCTCAACTAGCTTCAATGGTTTCTTGAAGATTTTCAATCAAATCTTGTCAATTAAGGGAAAAGCAAGGGATTAGAGGTAATCTTCATTATTCTCCTCTAATCAAGGTTCTTTATTGAAATTCCCAAGTATTTGACTCTTTAATTATATATCTTAATGAGGTTTCATGATTGATTTGAAGAAAATTGTTAAATCAAGCTTTAATTGATGATTTTGTGTAATTTTCTTAATGGAACTATTTTGTTGGATTTAGGTTGATTTTAATCATGATTTGGATGTTTAATAATGTTATGATAAAGGTTTAAGCATGGTAATCCTGGAACTATGTGAATCTCTAATTGTTTAGGTTGCTAGAATTGGGTTTTTTGGTGTTGTGGTGGTTTTATGAATGCTGAAGGTATATGGTTGATAATAGGATGGTTTTGGATGTTAATCAATGTCAATAGATGGTTGAATGTGTTAGGTTTTGGCTGGGTTAAGTTTAGAGGTTAATCGATGAGGTTATGTATGGGAAGGCTTAATTTGAATGGTAGCAATGGAATTTACCGTTGGTTCATGATACAAGTTGCATATGGATTTTTATGTTGGTTTTTTATTAGTTTAAGTGCATGGTTTAAGAGCATGATGGTTTTCAAATGATGATTTGAAAGTAATTGAAATGATATTTCAATGTGGTTTTAGTAAATGGTTTTAAAAGCATTAATGGTACTTTGTTTTTTAGCACTCCTTACTAAGCCATGTGTGCTTGCGCTCTATTTTGTCCATCAATACAGAGAATTGAGGTCTGGAAGGGAAAGAGGAGCAAGGGACCAAGAGATACTTCATTCTTGAAAGTATGTTTTCGGTTTAGATTATAAGTAATAAGGGCAATGGTGAATTCGTTGTGTTTTCGGGAGATTTGTGCAAACTCCTTATTTGAGCAAGTTTATATTGCTGCTTTGGATTTGTAAATGGCCTTTGGTTTTTGGATTATGCTTTGCTATGGTTTTGGTATTTTGCTCGGCTTGGTTTCTAGGTTGAATGCCTATAGTTTCTCTTTGATGCATATTGCCATGAGATGATGTTGTATATGCCACGTTTGGTTGAAGATTGATCTTTGGATATGTTGTGTACATGTTAGAAGCATGTTTAGGTGGTTTGTTTAGCATCAAAGGATGAAAAACCAGCAAATCTTGACATTATAGGCCCAGATATATCGATACCCCTATGGTTGTATCGATACGGTGAGACTGAAATGGGCATGGTGTTTCGATATAGTGCAGGGTGTATCGAAACAAGCTTGGTTAACATGTTTACTAGAATTTCGTGTATTGATACGCTTATAAGACTGTATCCATACGGGTTTGTGTATAGAAACACTTTGAGCTACTTCGGTACATGGTGTATCGATACAGAGTTGAGTGTGCCGATACACTAAGCAGTTATTTAGTTATTCGGAATCTTCTTGAAGTTTTGTTTCTTACGTTTTTTGTCATGGAATGTTGTGGATGCAATTATAAGAGTTTGGGTGATCGTATTGAGCTGAGATTTGATACAGTGGCATGATATATGACTAATTAAAGGATGGTAACTTAAAATTGGATGAAGCCTCTATAATTGGCTAAAATTACAAATTGGTTCCTAATACATGTTTTTAATCAATTAAGTGTCAAATCGATGCCTAGTTGAATCGATGTTTCTTCCGTTGTGAGTCCTATCACTTAGGATGTTAATGTACATCTAGACAAGATAAAAAGGGGGGAAAATAGGGTTGTTTATTGAGTAAACCTTCCTGGTTTACTTCAATATACCCCGTGTAACCCATTCGGTTTGGTCTCGCGTTTAGGCCAGGTCAAGGGAGTTATATTTGGTGGTATCAGAGCCAGGTTTCAAAAGGTTGGGATGTTGGCAAGTTGTTGGTAAGTTGATGTGATGTAATTGTGAATTGTTCACTGTTGTTTTCATTGCGCGATGATTGTTACACACATAATGGTTGTGAATTGAATCTTGTTGTTGCTATGCACGATGTTTGTGATATGTGCGTTGATAGATTTATGCCATAATTGGGGCAATTAAGATACCCATTGCCTTATTACTATAGTTTGAAATGTTTTTATTTGAATTGGAAGTCTTGGATTCTTACTTGAAGCTGGCCTGATTATTTTGTTTTGGTTTATTATCATGTCTTAATCACAATAATACAATGAGACCAAGGAAAGAGTTGCGATCTGGTACGATAATTGTTGCCAGACGGTAGGGAAATCAAGAGAACGAGATACCTCCTGGACAGAATTTACCTCCTCCACTTGATCCACATGAGGGTGAGGAGCAAGTACAACCTGAGCAAGCTGGGCCAGTGTTGGGTGGTTTGACACCTTTAGTTCAGCGATGACTGAAGCACTTCAGGCTGATGTTGCTGGAGTGCATATGCAAGCACCAGCAACTGGGCAAACGGGATTGACGTTAGAACGCGTAGTTTGGGCGGTGTTGAGTATCGTGGTTTGTCGCCCAAGGCCTCTAAGGCTTGGATGGCCAATACAATTCAGATTTTGGAACAAATATGGTGCAATGATGCACATAAGCTGGGATGTGTTGTTTCGTTGTTGCAAGGAAATGCTTACAGTTGGTGGACGACTCTAACTGTGGCCTTAGAGCCTAATAAAGTGAACTAGGAGTTCTTTCAAGCTTCCTTTAAGAAGAAGTATCTAGGAGTTAAATATTGGATGATAAGAAACGTGAATTCATATCCTTGGTTTAGGGTAGCATGACTGTGATTAAGTATGAGGTTTAGCTTGTTCGTTTGAGCGAATATGCTCCTGAGTTGGTGTCGAGTGATTGTTGTGACCGTTTCCATTATGGTCTGGTGCAAGAAATGTAGACTTTCATGTTGGCCTCTGATTATATGGATTTTGATGTGTTGGTGACGCGAGCTAAGGATATTAAATAGAGTTTATGATTGTCTTCTCGTGTGGATGGTTCTAGCTCGGGTAAGAGAACGGCAGATTTTGGTTCTAGTGGTAGACAGTATAAGAGGCAACGTGACAAGAAGTATCGCCCCGATGCGAGGAGTGGCAGAGGAATGGTTGGGCATGGAGCACATGGTCAAGGTGCTCAGGCTAGACTGGCTTTTAACACTTGTTTGACACGTGGATCGCATGAGCATATGAGGCGAGACTGTCTGCAGTTGTCTTGAGAAGGATAGGCTCATGCAGCTATGGTGGTGAACTCTTGCTGGAGTTGTGGACTGGCTGACCATTTGAGACGCAATTGTTCGTTGTTGTCTAGAGGTGGTTAAGTTAGGGCACCTGTTGTTGCACCACAGCGAGGTCGTGGGTGCAGTCGTGATAATTTCCAACTTAGAGAGGATGGTCACAGGGCAATGGAACATGTAGTGGTGGTTCAACCTGAGGGTGGTGGTCCTGCGAAGGTGTAAGCACATCGCGAGGGACGCAATGACACTGATGTGATTGCATGTACTTTCACATTGCAATCCTTGTCGTTGTTTTCTTTGATTGATTCTGGGTCTACGCATTCATACATCTTGAGTGAGCATGCATATTTGCTTGATATCCCTGTTGAGATGTTAAATGTGGGGGTGCAAGTAACTAGTGTTTTTGGTGAAAAGGTTGTTACCAGAAGGTTGTTTAAGAGGTTTCCTTTTATATGTTCAAGGTTATGTGCTTGCAGTTGATTTGATGGAGTTGCCTTTCTATGATTTTGATGTAATCCTTGGTACGGATTGGTTGTCTGAACATAGGGTTGTGGTTGATTTTGAGACCAAACGAGTTACCTTGAAACTTTCTGATGATTTCGAAGTAGTAATCGTGGGTGAGAATTTTAAAGTCTTTTCCAATGTTGTTACGACTCTAGAAGCGAGTCGTTTGATGGAATCGTGTTGTGAGGCTTTCATAGCTTATGTTATGAACTCGGGATCGAAGGAAGTGTGTGTTCAGGATATACGTATGTTATATGAATTTCTAGGAGTATTTCTAGAGGAATTGTCTGGTTTGCCACCGAATAGAGAGGTTGAGTTTGGCATTGAGTTGTATGAAAATACGACTATAGTGTTATATCTCCCTATCGAATGGCTCCAAAAGAGTTGAAGATGCAACTTTAGGAGTTGCTTGATCGAGGGTATATTGGGCCTAATGTGTCACCTTGGGGTGTGCCGGTTTTGTTTTTGAAAAAGAAGGATGGCACGATGCGAATGTGTATTAACTATCGACAATTGAACAAGATAATGATTAAGAACAAGTATCTCTTGCCAAGGATTGATGATTTATTTGATCAGTTTTAAGATGCTTCGATGTTTTCTAAGATTGATTTGAGATCTGGGTATTATCACTTAAAAGTGAAGGATGTAGATGTGCCTAAGAAAGCTTTTCGTACGAGGTACGGGCATTATGAGTTCTGTGTGATGTCGTTTGGTTTAACAAATGCACCTACTACATTCATGGATATGATGAATCGTGTGTTTCATGAATTCTTGGATCAATTTGTGGTTTATAGTGATGCATCATATGTTGGTTTGGGTTGTGTGTTGATGCAAGGTGAAAAGGTTGTGGTTTATGCATCTAGGTAATTGAAGGTGCACAAGTGCAACTATCCTACCCATGATCTTAAACTTGTCGCGGTTGTGTTTGCTTTGAAAATTTAGAGGCATTATCTTTATGGCGAGAAGTGTGTTGTTTATATGGATCATAAGAGTTTAAAGTATTTGATGACATAAACGGACTAGAATCTTAGGCAACGTAGATAGTTGGAGTTGCTTAAGGATTATGATTTGACGATTGAGTATCATCCAGGAAAAGCTAATGTGGTAGCCGATGCTTTGAGTAGGAAGCTTGCGGTTGAGTTGAGAGCCATGTTTGCATGGTTGAGTGTGACGCAAGATGGAGGTTTGTTGGCCGAGTTGCAAGTTAAGCCATCTTTGTCGCAGTTGATTAAGGAAAAGCAACCTTATGATGAGGAGTTAGTACAACATGTTAAGGATATTATGGATGGGAATCCGATAGATTTTTGTTTTAATGATGATGGAGTGTTGAGTTTCAAGGATCGGTTAGTAGTGCCTAATGATGTTGGGTTGAGGCGTACTATTCTGACTAAAGTGCATAGTAGTCCTTTTGCTATGCATCCCGGTAGTACTAAGATGCATCGAGGCTTGAAGGAAGAATACTATTGGGTTGGTTTAAAGAAGGATGTGGCTGATTTTGTTGCTAAGTGCATGGTGTGTTAATGTGTTAAGGATGAACATCAGTTTCCTTCTGGGTTGTTGCGACCTTTTAGGATGCCAGAATGGAAATGTGAGAGAATCGTCATGGATTTTGTGTCTAGGTTGCCGTTAACGCTAACCAAGAAAGATTCCATTTGGGTCATTGTTGATCAGTTACGAAGTGTGCACATTTTGTTCATGTGCATACAGCGTATACTTTGGATAAGTTAGCGGATTTGTATATTGTTGAGACAATGCAGTTGTACGGAGTGCCCAAGTCTATAGTTTCATATAGAGATTCGCATATTAGAGCGGGGTTTTGGGAATGCTTGCATCGAGCTTTGGTACGCAGTTGAATTTCAGCACTTCGTATCATCCTCAGTCAAATGGTCAATCTGAACGTGTGATTCAGATTTTGGAAGATATGTTGAGATGTTGTGTTATTGAGTTCCAAGGAACCTGGGAGAAACAGTTGCCTTTGGTGGAGTTTGTGTATAATAACAGCTACCTTGCTAGAATACAAATGGCACCGTATGAGGCTTTGTATGGTAGAAGGTTTTGTACACCTTTGTGCATGGCCGAGGTTGGGGAAAAACATGTTTCTTTGCCTGATGTGTTGAAGGGCACAAATGAGAAAGTGAAGCTTATTTGTGATCGATTAAAATCTACCTCAGGTCGTTAGAAATCCTATGCGGATTTGAAGCGTAGGGAGATTGAATTTGCGGTTGGTGATCGCGTGTTTTTAAAGTGTCACCTTGGAAGATGATGATGAGATTTGGACGTAAGGGTAAGCTTAATCTAAGGTTTATTGGACCATATAAAGTTGTGGAGCGTGTTGGTCATGTTGCGTATCGGTTGATATTACCTCCCGAGTTGGAGAAAATTCATGATGTGTTTTATGTGTCCATGTTGCTTTATTGGACCAAATGAAGTTGTGGAGCGTGTTAGTCCTGTTGCGTATCGGTTGAGGTTACCTCCCGAGTTGGAGAAAATTCTTGATGTGTTTCATGTGTCCATCTTACGGAGGTATAGGTCAGATTCGTCGCATGTTATGCTAGTTTAGGATATTGAGTTGTGACCGGATTTGTCTTATGATGAGGAACCTGTTGAGATTCTCGATTCTAGTAGCAAAGTTCTTCGTGGTAAGATGATTAAACTTGTAAAGGTATTTTGGCGAAATCGAGGTGTTGAGGAGTCACGTGGGAAAGTAAGGCGGACAAGTTGAAACAATTTCCATACCTTTTTCCTCCAAGTAAAATTTCAAGGATGAAATTTCCTAAGTGGGGGAGAGTTGTAATGCCCCGGTTTTGGGCCTAGAAGTTTTTAGGTTAGGTTCAAGGTCCGTTGGACCGAGACTAGAGACTCAGGTTAGTTTCGGGATGAGTTCAGGGAAAACCTAGTTCGAAAGGTGATTAAAATATGGAAAAATTATCTAAATTCCACTTTAAATATATATATATATATATAAGGTTTGGTGAAGTCAATTTTAGAAAATGGTAATTGGAATGTGGACATTTTGATTTAGTAACTAAATTGTAAATTTTGAAAATTGTTTTTAATGACTATTTTGCAAAGAGTCAAAGATTAGAATCTTTAGGGATTATATTGTAATTTTAATCAGCTATTACCTTAATTTGACATGTTTTAAGTGTGATTTAATTAAAAGGATTTAAGAGGGATTTGATTAAAAATGTGGTTAATCTTGAAAAACACATTTTTGACGTAACCTCATTTCTCAAGAGTTCTCTTTATTTTCTCATCAACCAAATTACATGTTTTCTTTCAAAACTTCCAGAGATTTATTCCTTTTCATTTTACTTTGATTCCCAAATGATTTCCATAGATTTCCTCAACTAGCTTCAATGGTTTCTTGAAGATTTTTTTTATCAAATCTTGTCAATTAAGGGAAAAGCAAGGGATTAGAGGTAATCTTCATTCTTCTCCTCTAATCAAGGTTCTTTATTGAAATTCCCAAATATTTGACTCTTTAATTATGTTTCTTAATGAGGTTTCATGATTGATTTGAAGAGAATGGTTAAATCAAGCTTTAATTGATGATTTTGTGTAATTTTCATAATGGGTCTATTTTGTTGGGTTTAAGGTAGATTTTAATCATGATTTGGATGTTTAATAATGTTAAGATAAAGTTTTAAGCATGGTAATCCCAGAACTATGTGAATCTCTAGTTGTTTAGGTTCCTAGAATTAGGTTTTTGTGGTGTGGCGGTGGTTTTGTGAATGCTGGAGGTATAAGGTTGATAATAGAATGATTTTGGATGTTAATCATTGTCAATAGATGGTTGAATGTGTTAGGTTTTGGCTGGGTTAAGTTTAGAGGTTAATCGATGAGGTTTTTGGTTGTTTCGAATGCACGTTTTGGTAGTTTTGGGCAAGGCAATATGGTGGGATTGCTTGCTGGAGTTTTGAATGCATTGAGATGCATTAATCCTCTGTTATTAAGTGGTTAAAATAGGGGAGAACGTTTCAGAAGCAACTGGTGAGGCTTTGGGAGCTTCAGACGCTTAGTTTTGCGCCGGCTAATCAAGGTTTCGCGTGTCAGTGAGAGTGAACGTGGATTTTAGCTTTGAAATGTTTTAAAGCTGGTTTTAGGAACTTAGATGTAAGCTTGAAACGCTTGTCTAAGTTCGGAAGTAAGTATAAGGAAATTTTCTCTCGATTGTGCTTTTATGAAAAGGTTTTATGTACTTAGTTTTGAATTCATGTTACCTACTGTTAAAGCATGTTTAAAGTATGTGGTTTACTTTTTTTAATGATGAGATGATGAAGGATGCACATGGTAAGTGATCGTTGTAATTATACGTTTTATACTTGTGATTTAAAGCATGGTTGACTATTTTGGAAAGATGATTATTATTGATGCTTTGAAAATAATAAGGTTTGTGGTTAAAAGTGAATTATATTGGATAGTGATGGTACGAAAATGGTTTGTAAATATTATCGGATATAGTTAGCCGGCTATAGGATTGAGTGCACTATAAATAAGTCGCATTGGATGTTGAGGAGGTTGGTGTCCCGTCTCCATCCAAGTACCCTAACGATCGAGGAGGTTGGTGTCTCGTCTCTCATTAGTGGGTTAAGCATCTAACCGATGTTAGGGGTTGTCGTCCCCGTTGGTTGTGATTGTACCATTATTCCGGTTAAGATGGCTTGAAGTGTTTTGAGAACACTTGTTCAATCCGTGTATCCAATATGATATTTTGAGAATGGATTTGATTAATGATCAATTGAAAGCCACTATAATTGACGATGTAGCGTGAAATGATTTATGTTGTGAAATGTGATTTATACATCTTTACTCATTAAGCTTTGCATATGGTAGTTATGCATGGGAAAGCTTAATTTGATTGTTAGTAATAGAATTTGTTGTTGGTTCATGATACAAGTTGCATATGGTTTTATGCTGGTTTTTTTATTAATTTAAGTGCATGGTTTAAGAGCATGATGGTTTTCAAATGATGATTTGAAAGTAATTGAAATGCGATTTCAATGTAGTTTTAGTAAATGGTTTTAAAAGTATTGATGGTGCTTTGTTTTTTAGCACTCCTCACTAAGCTTTGTGTGCTTACACTCTATTTTGTCCATCAATACAGAGAATTGAGGTTCGAAAGACAGCGAGGGGCAAGGGCTAAAGAGAGACTTCATTCTTGAAAGTATGTTTTCGGTTTCGACTATAAGTAATGAGGACAATGGGGAATCTGTTGTGTTTACGAAAGATTTATGTAAGCTTCTTATTTAAGAAAGTTTATATTCTTGCTTTTGATTTGTAAATGGCTTTTAGTTTTTGGATTATGCTTTGCTATGTTTTTGTATTTTGCTTGGCTTGGTTTCTAGGTTGCATGCCTATAGTTTCTCTTTGATGCATATTGCCATGAGATGATGTTGTATATGCTACGTTTGATTGAGGATTGATCTTTGGATATGTTGTGTACATGTTAGAAGCATATTTAGGTGGTTTGTTTAGCACCAAAGGATGAAAAAACAGCAAATCGTGACATTACAGGCCTAAGTGTATCGATACGCCTATGGTCGTATCGATACTGTGAGACTGTAATGGGCATGGTGTTTCGATATAGTGCAGGGTGTATCGAAACATGTTTGGTTAACTTAGTTACTGGAATTCTGTGTATCGATACGCTTATAAGACTGTATCGGTATGGGTTCGTGTATAGAAACAATTTGAGTTGTTTCAGTACAAGGTGTATCGATACAGGGTTGAGTGTACCGATAGACTAAGCAGTTATTTAGTTATTTGAAATCTTCTTGAAGTTATATTTTTTAAGTTTTTGTCCTGGAATGTTGTGGATGCAATTATAAGAGTTTGGCTGATCGTATTGTGCTGAGATTTGATACAGTGACATAAAATATGACTAATTAAAGGATGGTAACTTAAAATTGGATGAAACCCATGTAATTGGTTAAAATTACAAATTGATCCCTAAAAACATGTTTTTAATCAATTGAGTGCCAAATTGATGTCTAATTGAATCGATGTTTCTCTCGCTGTGAGTCCTATCACTTAGGATGTTAATGTGCATCTAGACAAGATAAAAAAGGGGGGAAAATGGGGTTGTTTATTGAGTAAATCTTCCCGGTTTACTTCAATATTTCTCGTATAACCCGTTCGGTTCGGTCTCGCGTCTAGACCGAGTCGAGGGGGTTACAATAGGTTCATGAGGTTTTTTAGGGTTTAAATATTTGACCCCAAGTTCCTAAAAAATTTATGGAAATGGCCAAACCATTCAAGTAAATTGCAAAATTAACTTTGACGTTTTTTAAAAAATATAGAATATTTTAAGCATTCTTTGAAAATGACATGTAATGAATTAGTTCATATGCGACCAAAATGTTATTCAAAATCATCCTTCCCAGTGCAAACGCGCATTGATTGTCACTGATACAAAAAGGGATGATGTCTTTTAATCGGTTCACAATTACCTTGTATACAATTTTATAAACGACTGTACATAAATTAATTGGTCGAATATGCTTCATAGTTCGTGGCTCGGTCACCTTCGGGATTAGAACAATCACAATTTTATTTGAGTAATAAAACCTCTAAAATTCTCAATAATTAGGTTGACATGCTCATTTAATCTTTTCAGATATTATTTTGTGATCCAAATGAATCAAATGCTTTAAAAATAACTGTGTTTTTATAATTATTTGTATCCAATATAAATAATCTAAAATGATTATATTTGAGTAATAAAACCTCTGAAATTCTCGATAATTAGGTTGACTTGCTCATTTAATCTTTTGAGATATTATTTTGTATTCCAAATAAATTGAATACATTTGAAAAGATAATTGTATTTTTATAATCATTAATATTTAATTTATTAGTCGAATAATTTAAATCAAATTTTATTAAAGTCTATTTATAAGGTGATTTTTTTTATATAATTTATTATATTCACAAAGTTATGATTCTATTTAAAGGATATAGTTTATTGATAATTGATTGAAAGGTTAATAATATAATTGGTAGTTTATTGAAAAGGTAAATATTTATTGGCTGCTTGCTGGGTCATTGTTTCTAGGTGCTTTTCTACGAGATAGCGGTTATGGAGAAGTTCTAGGGTGACGCGACTTAAAATAAAGCGCAATTGAAGTTTTTACAAAAATTGTGAGAATTTGATATCGATTTTTTCGGTATATAGAATTTTTTAAAAAAGTTTAAAATTTTTTGAAAGTATAAGAATTTTAGTATATACCGAAAACTCGATACCGAAATTCTTATAATTTTGATAATAAAAAATTGTTGCACTTTTTTTTAGTCTCATTTTAAAGCGCCCCACGTTAGAAAAACCTAGCAATTATGCTGTTCTGCAACTTCAAATTTGTTTTAGTATGTTATACTTTTTTATGTAGGTATGGATTGGGTTTAAGCAACTTGTAATTAGGTGATAGAATTATGAGCAATTAGGTTAGTGGGTTAGGTACGATATCTTACTCATCGAATCTAGCCAGATTTATCAATACCAAATTTTCTTTAAGTTAGGTTTGTTAATACCAAAGATTGTTCTCTTTATTTTATTTTAATAAAATTGTCTTTGTAAGGACTTACCAGGTCTTAATCTGTCAAATCAAATCATCTTCTGCATATAAATATTTTATGGCGGGTAATAGCTGGATTAATTGGCATGCAATAAAAATAAAAATATAAAATAAGACTAAGCCAATTTATGACAATTTTAAATGAATATACAATTTTTATTTAATTAATTAAAAAAATAACTTTTATTTAAGATTATATAGAAAAAAATGACCTCCTGTCAGTCTACGTATGGTAAACTTCGTTTTACAAAAAGCGAGTTTCAAATTCGTGTCTTATAGAAAGCGAGTTCTATGTTTAAAAAAAGTGTTAAATTAATTTTTTGTCAACTTATTCAACACGAAACTCGTGTTTTGTAAAAAAACGAATTTCAAACTCACATCCTCTAAAAAGTAAGTTCGCCTTACATGGACGATTTGAAAGTCATTTTTTCAAATAATTTTAGATGGTTGTCACTCTTCTAGTTAAATAATAAAAAGAAGATATTGATTTAAAATTCACCCAATTTATCATCTAAATTTTTATACCAACATTAATGATTGATAGTTAATCATTGTTAGGCTCAGAATCCGTAGTCTTGGTAGATTCATAGTGTTTTTTTTTTCAAGATTCATAGTGTTTTCTCTTCTCATAAAATATGGAGATGAATGATTCAAGTGCATTATCTGCCGAAGATTTAAATGTGTCCCCTATGGCTATGATATAACGGAAGGTAAAAAGTGGGATCCTATGGCTACCATGTTTTTATTTGCATTTGTGTAAGCCTAAAGAGGGACAGAATTCAAAGTTACAATTGTTGTAGCTTCTTCTCTACCATTTCTAGACGTCCCTCAAAACGAATTGGTGCATTGAGTCCAACATTAACGAAATTGTCCTTTAATAAACGTTAAATCCATCAAATCAAACAAAAATAAAAAAGCAAGTCAAGTTAGAGCCGATACCATGAACTTATGGAAGGGAGCCCAAGAAACGAGTCCTCATATCATATACTGGAAAAATGAAAAAGCCCCCCCGATGGCCATCATACCATCAAAGTATCACTTGCTTTTCCATCTTTTTCTTCCATCTCTTTTCAGCTTTAGGGTCTTCTGCAACTGCAATGGTTGGCATATCTAAAATAACAAGACAAAAAATAAAAAAACATTCTTATATATGCAAAGCCAGAAAGATTTGTAGTTGATAGGCTTACCAGGGAAACTCTTGTCCTTATCATCCATCAATCTCATCATCATCTCCTGCAGCTGGTGTTTTCCTTTGGACTCGTACTCATGCACTTGTTTCTCCTTTTTGACGCAGAGTTTTGACTTGGCATTTGCAAATAGCCACGTGGAGTTCATCTGCTTGTTGATCATCCTTGCTGCGTAGTACGGGATCCTGACACGTTTGGTGTGCTCAGATTTTATACGACTGTTGATGAACATGAAGCAGTCCATCAAGCTCTCTTTGGCCAATCCTTTCATGTCATAGGCTTGTGACCTTCTCCATAAGCTTTTACTGTGCGGACTCACCGTACCCGACAAGCACAAAGCTCTGGTTGTGTCACTAATGGCGGCTGCTGGGTTTTTCAGTAGCAGATGACACTGTGCTCTGTTGCTGTAAAGAACGATCCTCTCCTTTCTATTGTTTAATGGACACAATTCCAAAGCCTCTGAATATATCTTGCAAGCTCTCTCTATTTTGCCTGACCAAAACTTTTGATTGCCTTGTTTTTTCAGCTCCCCTATTAACACTTGTCTCTCTTTCAGCTCTTGCTCGGACATTAGCTTGTCTCTTTTTATCTTCTCAACTTTGAATTCCCATAATTCTTCCAATGCTTTCTCAGCTTCCTTGCTTTTCAGCTTCAAGAAGCCATATTTTATTTTGCAGTAATCTTGCAACAATGCTTGAGCAATTGTTTCCCCCACCATTTTTCTTTCTCCAAGGCTTCTAAGTTGAACTAGATCAACAAGAGACAATGCCGCAATCTCAATGACTTGATATCTCGTCTCTGGGTCTTTGAGAAGCAACAAAAGACAATCGATGGCCATGATTTGCCAATCATCTGATGATCTTGAAACATTGCAAACACTCTCCACTACTTGTCTTAGCTTTGCTACATTTTCCCTCCCTGTCTTGAAGGAACAAAGAGTTGTAAGTAATCCAAGCCCTGCCGGGGATGAGAGATTGAGTAATCCACCCCACATTCCACACAAATTGTTCAGAAACTGTTGGTTGCAGATGAGGTGGAGAGATCTGTGTTTGCATGCGAAGCAATTCAAGAGATAAAGAGACCAACACTGAAGCTGACTGGCCCACTCCTCGGCCTTCCTTGACTGCAGCTGCAACCCTCCAAGTCCCCTTGTGAGCAAATCACAATGGTAATCGGGTCTCTTCCTGGCTTTTAATCCAACGAACTCCTTGTAAACCACTTCAAGGCAATTGCTAGCTACCTCCATTGCCCAACGTACCATCTCCACTTCATGTACAGCAACAGCTTCAAAGGTTTTCTCATGGCTTGCTAAATGACCCAATGCTCGAACTGCAACCCTTTGCTCAACCCAGCTCATCTTGCCTCTCAAAAGCTCCATTAACGGCGGAATCACGCCCGAGTCAACAGCTTTTTCTGCGAATTGGGGATTGTCCATGGTATATGAACCGATGATATGAGCAGCATAGTAGGGGATATAGATGTTCTGGCCTCTGAGAAGCCAGTTTCGATCAGTGATGCCTCTACGGATAAGCTTGGCCATGCATTCAAATATACCAAGGGAAGGGAACTCTGGATCATCAGGTTGAGTCATGGAAATGTTCCACAGCCCACTTAAGACCAAAATATGTTCTTGATCATCTCTGAGAGGCATCTCTTTGAAGCATTGCCTGAGTTTTGCGCTTCTTAGAGATGGGTCTGGCTCCTTCATGGTGCAGAAGAAACAATTCAGTTTGCTGCATGGTGGCTCTGAGTGCATCTTCTTTAGCTGTGGGGAATTCATGGAATCCAAATGAGTTTCAGGGTCCAACGGATGAGAAAAAGCTGCTAACATATAAAGGGAGGCAGAAAAGTAGAGAGGCAGAGATTAACCAATACAAAGGGAGGCAGAAAAGTAGAGAGGCAGAGATTAACCAATATTTTATCTGTGCAACACTAGTAACGGTTGATGTTTGTCCGACTCTTTAAGATTAAAATAGCTAGTTTCAGAAACCTAAAATATCATTAAATGATATTTATGGTTTCAAATTGTATACCATAACAGAAAAGAAATGAGGTTTAAAAAGAATGTACAAGGAAATTTAAACAGGCAAAGACTCAGAATTAGGATGAACAAAACTTTAAAATGATTCTATCAAAAGAGTTAAGAAGGCAGCTATCAACAACATAGACAATGGACCACTCTCCTACCCTACCTACCTTCTGGATAATACAAACGCACGCACACTAATCTTTGAAATGAAGCATTCAAATTTCAAACTGTTCAATTTTTCTGAATATAAAGGTTCGGTTCCACAAGTATACAAACTGAGTAATGATTTCTACTTCTCATTCCCTTCAGGACAAAGTAATCAAATGTACTTGTTTTGCATAAAAAGGTAAACAAAGCTGGTTTGTTTTCCAACTCAAAAAAGTCAAAAAGAAAAAATCTGCAAGCAAGTACAACTGGACAGGTCTCAAGAAAATGCGGCTTCCATATGCAACATGTTACTAATATGAAAACCCAGGATTGTTAATTACTTGTTTACATTTCCTTTTAGGACTCATGTTGATGAAAATGGAAGTATTATATACAGCTTGTAACTATTACATTGGAATGCATGATATGATTAGCTCTAGGGAGTTCATAGTTTAATATCTTAATGAATGTGCCTAAAAGAACAAATGTGATTCTTTCCTAGGATGTTGTTAACTATGATTAAAATTAAGATTTTGGGAGTTCAGTTCATATCTTGACATGTGGCGTATTGAATAAAAAGATGCATGCTTAGCATTGGTTTCTAGGCAGGCTTAGCGTGGAAGAGAAAGCCGAGTTTTAGTGAAAAAGCTTTGTTAAAAGGGAAAATTTTTGCTTCCACATCAAAAGTTGTGTAACGCAAAGTTTTGGGTTTTCAAACCGTATCTTAAAAATTATAAAATAGCTATCAAACATTCAAATGTTATATAATAATTATTAAATTTTAATTTTTGTTATAAGGTATTCACCGAATCGTTAAGGTTTTGTTTGATATGAAGGATGAAAAAGATAAATTACGAAAAAATAGTTGATTAAATGATTAAGATTTATGACCACTTTCTTACTTTAAATCTTGACCATTTGATTAACAAATTTTTCATCTTCTCTTTTACACCCTTCATACCAAGCAAAACTTAACTGCATTACAAGAGTGATGTGGTAGTTAGAAAAATTTGTATGCTATCGCATTGAAACTGTAGTTCCACAGTTACTCATTGAATCACATGATTTGTCCCGTCCCTTTCTTTTATTGATTACATGAATTTGATCTAAGATTTTCAATTGGTTGTAGTGAAATCCGTAAGTACCAAAAAAATATCGAACTTGTCATCAGGAAAATGCCATTTTAAAGGCTTGTTCATGAAACTACCCATGACATTTAACATTGAAATTGTAACAAACTTACATGTAGTGCACGCTGATATAACAGTGTCATATAAACAAATGTGTTGATTTTATAAAATGAGACATCATTCAAAAATAATTTTTAAAATTATATAAAATATAATTTTTTTTATGATATATCATTCGGTCAAGTCGTTTCAAATTGATTACTTCATATTAAGGACCCTCAATCTTGGACCTATTTACTCACACCAAATGTCCTAATACAGGCCTTACGATTTGGGTAATTTGTATGCCCGTGTTGGGCCGATATATCCAATCCAAAAGAAGCAGCTTTATAGAATAGAGTCAAATTTCGATATTGATTCCTCTATTTATAGAATAGAGTCAAATTTGAAATTGTGTATAAATTAAATTTTTAATATCACTAATTAATCCAAATAATTGACACGGTCAATCATTTCAACATGATATTAAAAGGTATACTTCCAATATGTAAAAATTATTCCAACACGATGAGTTCGAATGAGTGTTTTAAAGAAGAACCAGTTAAATGTTTTAACTAGAACCGTTAGCTATGTTGAGGAGTTAAACTAATTATTGATATTATAAAAGTAGTATGATACAATTGTGTCGAATTAAGTTTAATAACACCAACAAGTCGGTTGAGGTGGTAACGACCTGAACCCTCGTAAGGACGATACCACAAATTCAAATCCTGTGAAGTGCATTTGTTGGGAGGATTTTACTTTCAATACTCCAGCTTCGAATCCAACGTGAATGGGATACCTCAGAGGCTCAGACCTTGGGTTGACATAAAAAAAAAAAAATACATAGATGACATCTTTTTTCAAATGCAGATTAGTCACCATGTTGATTGTTTTTTTTTTATTTATTGAAGTGAAATAGCTACATCACACTCCTCATTAAAAAAATTTTCTTAAACCTAATAAAAAAAGAATACATGTGATAATAGCAACATTAACAACAAGATAGTCTTTTACAAATCAAAAACCAAGTAAGAGTTATCCATTAAAACTGAGAAGATCTTGCAGCAACAGGTCAAGCACCTCCAAAGGTGGAAGATCAAAGGTAACTTGGCTTATTTGTTACCCTCGCATCATTGATGCAAGGTAATCCGCGAGCTTGTTACACTTACGGTTAACATGAGATAAAATGACCTCTATATCCTTATTCAAGAATTCATGAATAACAAAAAAGAGCGCATTACCAATGCCACCTAATCGAAAACTCTCAATACCCTTAATGACTTTCAAGCAACCAGACTCTTTTCCTTTGACGAAAAACATTTTTAAGAAGGCAATCAAGGAAAATTACAATAATAAATAATAAATTCAAAAATAAACTTACTACTAGACAAGAAAGAAGACTACTCAGTTTTGAAATTGTTGTTTTGTCATAATTTTCTTCTTGAAAATGCTCTTTGTTAGCGAAAAATAATTAGCATAGACACTTAATAAGTTCACTAAAAAGATGTTATTGGTAATATAACGACCTGAATTTCAGAATTTGAGGGTCGATTTAACCCGAAAAGTGTGCTTTGCGTTTGGGCTGAGAGGTGGGCCTTTAAGAACCTTAGCGGGCTTGTATATGGTTGTTGGGCTTGAGTTTTTTGTTTGGTGAGAGGTTTGGAGGATGACGGAGAGGTAATGAGGTAATTACCTCCTTTTGAAGAGAGAATAAAGGGCGCTTCTTTAATTTTCTGCAGAAAAGCTAATTGGTGAGATCATCTTGTCCTTTGTCTCATCTCTTGATCCATTTTATCTTCCTCCCAAGAACCAAAGCCTAAAGGTTCAATCTTTGTGGTTTGAAGTGTGAATTTCGGAATTTTAGTTTAGGGAGTTGTAGTCAGCTGCCAAGGATCTACATTTGAGGTAAGATTCATCAAGTTTGGTGGAGGATGGAAATGGTGGGTTTTGTGGGGGTTTTAAGAGAAATGGGTAAATGAGGTTTTGAGAGAAATGGGTAAATGGGGGTTTTGTTAGCTCAACGTTCAGAATTTTTGTTTTTGTTCGTAGGTTAGTAGGTTGGCGTGCATTGTTGGAGCACCATCATAGTAGGATTTCAGCATCGACTTGTTCCGAGTACAATACTTAGATTATTTGGAGTATGTATTCGTAGGACCCTATCTTTATATTGTAACTTATATTTGAATTTGAATCATGAGTCGAATATTTTTAATTATGTATTTTTAAATGGAGCTCCCATGTAACATTTTAACTACTTATTTCTGTTGAAATATTTAAACTTAATGGATTTTATGGAAATTAATATGTTTTGGGGTAAACTAGGTTGAAAATTTTATGGTAATAGTTTGGGCTTGAGGCCCAAATGTGACATACAAGTTGAGGGTGTTATATTTAGTGGTATCAGAGCCTAGGCTTAGTTGGTTCTAGGAAAGCCCCTGGGTTTTCTAGAGTGTTGTATATGTGTCTAGAGAATACGTTGCCCATAAGTCGAAGATGTACTCATTTAGTGGTATCAGAGCCTAGGCTTATTTGTTTGCTTGTGCAGAAAGAAATCATGCCTATGAGAGCACTTGATCATGAGGAGAGTTGGGGCTCCCGTGAGGAGAGCTACGATGAGGGTTACGTTCTTGATATGTAGGAGATGTCGGAAGATGAAATGGGTCAAGGTGCCAAATATTTTTCTCATCTGCACCAGGTCCTTCATTGTATTGTGAAGGTCATACCTAGGCCCTAGGATACCCCTCGTGAGGCGCCAATTGAGAGGTGTGTCACCATGGTGCGATAGATTTCCTTGGAACTAGACAAGACAACCCAGTTATCACGGATCAATGGTTAAGGGACACCTGTTGGATCATGTGACATATGCGTTTGGAACCCAAGGACAAGTTGACATGCATCCTTTCTCGGTTAAAGAAGAATGCTCAAGAGTGGTAGGAAACCGTAGAGTTGGAGTGGTATCCTAACTGACCTTCATGAGATGATTTCTTGGATGAGTTTGAGAAGAAGTATGTGGGTGAAGATCACATTGATAATTTGAGAGATCGGTTCACTCATTTGGTCCAAGGGAACCGACCAGTCTTTGAATATGAACAATATTTCCTGCAGCTTAGTAGGTATGCCTCAGAGTTGGTCGCTACCGAGAAGATGAGGTGCAAGAGGTTTTGAAAGGGTCTGAGGAAGGAAATCCAGGAATACTTGACCGTTGCCCTACTGAAAGTGTTTTTAGAATTGACCGCTAGTGCCAAATCACTCTAACAAGTTCAAGGCTTAACCTATGGCTTGGCTAGTGGGCATGAAAGTTCGAGTGGGAGGACTCAGAACTTTTCTAACAACTCGCAGTCCCATTCCAGGAGGAATAGAAACCGATGGAACTAAGGTAGAGGAACTTTGAACCAAAATTCGAGATTGGACCGTAGGTCAAAATCTACTGGCAGTAGGAGGCCTTCATCATATTCGTCCATGATGAGCTCAGAGGGCTCATAGAGCAGTGTTGGCGCACCAATATATGATCAGTGTGAACGTAAGCATCGAGGCGAGTGTTGGAGGACATCTAAAGCTTGCTATGGTTGTGAGATTGTCTGTTGAGTTGAGAGGTGCTCGATTCGTTCAACTGATATGGCTCACCAAGTGGTGGAGAGGTGGATTTTTGGGTAGAGGTGGTGTGGAAGCCAAAACAAAGATGACACAATGATTTTAGAGTGGTTCAACCTTCTAACCAAGGTCTACATCCACTATCTTAGCTCCCCACTAATGATTTCCAATCAATCCACTATTGATTCGTCCCCTTTTCTAGGCTTAGGAGGAAACCCTTATACACCGATCAAGCTTTCTACCCAAAGCCTTGATCAAACCCTCTTTTACAAAAAGATAAATAAAGCAAACACAAATCCCTCTAATAGGTGTTTGTTTGCACAATTAAAGCACTCACCCAAAACCTTAAACACTTGAGCAAATTTGACAATTTCGGCTCACTAGTGTTTGTCTATACAAGAATTGACAATTTAGGCACTAAGACAATATTTGATCATTTGTTGATTGACAATATGAGCATTAACCATATCTTGATGCTTGGAGGTCCCTTTTATACTCCTTGATGAGTTTATAGCCGTTACTAGCCGTTGGGGATAAATTGGAGCCGTTGAGGACTTTATTTCCCACCATAAATGCACTTATGCAGCTCACCATTTCGAAACAGTCGTGCCCGTTTCGAAACACCCTTTAAGTAGAAAGAGCTATTGCAGTCTGATGAGGCACCCGTATCGGAACGCCCTTGGCCGTTTCGGAACACGTATCGAAGCGCCTAGTCCCATATCGAAATGACCTACATTTAAATGTTAGTTGGGAAATAGCCGTTGGGGTTTATGATCGTTGTGGTCGAAGCCACGAAGGCGTATCGAAACGATATAGCCCGTTTCGAAACGCTACACAAAATTCACATCCAGGGAAAGCTCGTTTCGATACCCGTATCGAAACACTTTTGCTACTGGAGTCCTTCGTATCGAAACGCCCTAAGGTGTTTCGAAACGCCTGGAAGGTTTTGTGTAGGTTGGCTTTTGAAAACATGTGAAAACCTTTTAAAAACTTCCCTAAACATAGTTTCAAGTTATTTGGACTTTGGAAATAGTTTTGAATTCTTTTTAAATAAGTCCAAAACATTTTTCAATTATTATATCAAAACATTAGTTCTACAATCTCTCCCTTTTTGATATAATAAAACTAACTTGAAAAATTATTTGGGATTCTCCCCCTTTAACTTTAAAAATGTGAATAAGAGATTAAAGATATGAAATCCAATAAAGCTCCCCCTTATTCATTTGAAAATTCAATTTTTCAAACAATTTCTCCCTTTTTTTGTTATATCAAAAAGAATTTAAAACATTAAGTTCAAAATAACTAGAGAGGAAAAATTTAACAAAAATAAGAATTTGGTTTTAAGATGGCTC
The DNA here is from genome assembly GCA_030270665.1 of Hibiscus trionum. NCBI lineage: Eukaryota > Viridiplantae > Streptophyta > Magnoliopsida > Malvales > Malvaceae > Hibiscus > Hibiscus trionum. Next base: position 13,832,579 of record BSYR01000004.1, on the reverse strand, counting down.
CCCCTTACTCAAAGCATCAATAAAATGTTAGTCCAACATTTATGATCATCTAGTTGAATTAAATAAAAATTAAAACAAATAAAAGCAAAAACAACTAGATTTTTACCAACACTTGAACCCAAAGGAAGGATGTGAAGCCTTCCTTCTTCAAGTGTTCTTCCTTGTGCGCATGGAGCTCCCCCTCATTAATTGGACTTGTTGATCACTCTCCATCACACCTAGCAAAAGACAATCAAGTAATTTTTGGTATCCAAATTGCTTTGGATCCATGAACATTAGTAGCACAAATTTTAGTCCCCTTAGGAATCCATTTTTCAATGTCATCCTTTTTAATTGAAGTACTAAGTCCTTTTGGGACCCAAATACTTCTAAAACATTTTCCTTTTACAAATCTAGGAGCACTAGATTGCCTTACATAGAAATTTGATTTTCCAAAATTGTTTTTCTTTTCTAGCTCTTTGGAAATCAAATCCTTTTCTTCTTGAACTTTTTGAAGCAAATTTTGTAAATCAAAACATTTTAATTCAAACTCTTCGAGTTTTGCTTCAAGTTCAAGTTTGGTTTTAGAAATCAAATCATTTTGAATTTTTAACTTTGAAATCAATTTGTTGTTTTTCAAAATCTGATTTTTAAACTCTAAAACCAAATCATCATAGGCATCTTGTAATTCATCAAAAGAGTAAGAACATGAAGTAGATGAATTAGAAGTTACCCTTGAATCTTCTTCGATGGCCATAAGGCAAAGGTTGGCTTGTTCATCGTCGGTGGAGTCCTCATCACTCCAAGTAGCCACATATGCCTTCTTCTTATGGCTTGAAGTGCTTGCCCTCTCCTTTTTCTTGGAATCACGTTCAAGCTCCCTCAAATCTTTCTTCATGAACGGGGCACACTTCTTGAAGAGATGAACTATCTGTTCTTCTTCATCCTCCTCTTCACTTGAATAGACATGATTGCAAGTGGAGGACTTGAGAGCCATGACATTGGTGTTGATGCCAAGCCCCTTGAGCTTTTTCTCTCCCATAGCTCTAATTTCTTCCCTCTTCTTCTCATCTTCCTTGTTCTTCTTCATGATTTGATGAGTAAGGAGTGACCCCATGAGTTCATCAAGCTTCAAAGTCTTCAACTTCTTTGCTTCGATGATGGCGGTCCTCTTTGAGTCCCAAGACTCGGGAAGTGAGTAGATGAGCTTTCGGACAAGTTTCTCTTCTGGAATGGCTTCTCCATAGCCCTTGAGACCATTTGTTATTGTGGAGAACCTATCAAACATCTTTTCGATGTTCTCTTCCGGATCCATCTTGAAGTTCTCATACTCTAAAGTGAGGAGCCCAATCTTGGTCTCCTTGACTTCATCGGTTCCCTCGTATGTGACTTCAAGCTTGTCCCGTACCTCATTGGCACTCTCACAAGAATACATCTTCTCATAGATGGTTGGGCCAAAAGCACAAAATAGAATGTGCAAGGCTTTGCAATTTAGCTCTATCTTCTTGCGATCGTCGACACTCCACTCTGCTTTACTTCGTTGAGGCACGAATGGACCATCTTCAACTATGTCCCATAGTTTTTAGTCTCTTGACTTTATGAAAAATTTCATCTTGGTCTTCCAATGGGCATAGTAGGTTCCGTCGAAGAAAGGCGGTTTGTCGATGGATTGCGCCATTTGAGCCGGTTGGTGAAATGATGATCGAGCTTGCCGGATCTTCTCAATAGGATGTGAATCCTCTTCGATTGAGCCAAGCTCTGATACCAATTGTTGAGTTGAGAAGTGCTCGATTCGTTCAACCGATATGGCTCACCAAGTGGTGGAGAGGTGGATTTTTGGGTGGAGGTGGTGTGGAAGCCAAAACAAAGATGACACAATGATTTTAGAGTGGTTCAACCTTCTAACCAAGGTCTACATCCACTACCTTAGCTCCCCACTAAGGATTTCCAATCAATCCACTATTGATTCGTCCCCTTTTCTAGGCTTAGGAGGAAACCCTTATACACCGATCAAGCTTTCTACCCAAAGCCTTGATCAAACCCTCTTTTACAAAGAGATAAATAAAGCAAACACAAACCCCTCTAATAGGTGTTTGTTTGCACAATTAAAGCACTCACCCAAAACCTAAAACACTTGAGCAAATTTGACAATTTTGGCTCACTAGTGTTTGTCTATACAAGAATTAACAATTTAGGCACTAAGACAATATTTGATCATTTGTTGATTGACAATATGAGAATTAACCATATCTTGATGCTTGGAGGTCCCTTTTATACTTCTTGATGAGTTTATAACCGTTACTAGCCGTTGGGGATGAATTGGAGCCGTTGAGGACTTTATTTCCCACCATAAATGCACTTCTGCAGCTCACCGTTTCGAAACAGTCGTGCCCGTTTCAAAACACCCTTTAAGTAGAAAGAGTCGTTGCATTCTGATGAGGCACCCGTATCGGAATGCCCTTGGCCGTTTCAGAACACGTATCGAAACGCCTAGTCCCGTATCGAAACGACCTGCATTTAAATGTTAGTTGGGAAATAGCCGTTGGGGTTTATGACCGTTGTGGTCGAAGCCACGTAGGCGTACCGAAATGGCATAGCCCGTTTCGAAACGCTACACAAAATTCACATCCAGGGAAGGCCTGTTTCGATACCCGTATCGAAACACTTTTGCTACTGGAGTCCTCCGTTTCGAAACGCCCTAAGGTGTTTCGAAACGCCTGGAAGGTTTTGTGTAGATTGGCTTTTGAAAACATGTGAAAACCTTTTAAAAACTTCCCTAAACATAGTTTCAAGTTATTTGGACTTTAGAAATAGTTTTGAATTCTTTTTAAATAAGTCCAAAACATTTTTCAATTATTATATCAAAACATTAGTTCTACATTGTCCGACAGCTGCTGACATAACTCTAGTTCAGACTCAAAGGACTTCTTATCTAGCTTAGAGGGGTCGGGGCTTTGCTAGAGAAGGAGCGAGCCACATGTCCAGACATCAGAGTGAGTGTATGATCCAGTCCACTATGAGGGCACTAACGAGGTAATACACTGTCAAGGCTCAAGTGATTTGTGAGGTTACATATGTCATCTCAGGTACATTTACCTTGTTTTAAGTTCTTATTGTTGTTTTAGTGGACTCGAGGTCTACCCATTCCTACAACCATAGTGGAATATCTCAGCGGTTGGGTATTCATGTCGAGGATCTTGAGATAGGAGTTCGTGTGACTAGCCCTTTGGGGTATGATGTTTTAGTAGATAATGTGTATCGAGAGTGTCCGATTGAGGCCTAAGGTTTGATATTTCTAGCTGATTTGATGGTATTTCCATTTCAAGAGTTTGATGTCATCTTATGGATGTATTGGCTGTTTAGGCATGACGTGCATTTATATTGTAGAGCGAAGAGCCTTAAGCTCCGTGGGTTGGATGGGGACAAGTTAGTGGTGAAAAGTGAGAGAAATCCTTGTCTTTCCAATGTAATGTCGGCTTTGGCGGCACACGGGACGATCCAACAAGGTTGTGAGGCCTTCTTGGTTCACATGGTTGATACAAGTGTTCAGAGTTTGATGCTTGAAAAACTTCAGACTGTTAGAGAGTTTGCTGATGTGTTTTCGAAAGAGTTGCCCAAACTACCTCTAGATTGTGAGATAGAGTTTTAGATAGAGGTGATGCCATGCAGGACACCAATTTCTATTGCATCGTATCACATGGCACCAAAAAAATTAAGAGAGCTAAAGAATCAGATTCAAGAGTTGTTGGAAATAAGATTCATTCAACAGAGCATTTCACCTTGGTGGAGGATGGAAATGGTGAGTTTTGTGGGGGTGGGGATTTGAGAGAAATGGGTAAATGGTAGTTTTAATCTCGTTTTCCATCCCCAAGTGTAAGTTTTAGTTGGTCTCTTATCTTCTACAAAGTTGTAATCCGAATTTACAACTTCTTATGTTGTGAAAGAGTTTGGAGGACCTTCTAAAAAGCAAGGAAATGAGAAGCTTGAAGTTGGAGCTGGGGGGCTTCATTTCCAGCTTTTAAAGAAGGTTAGTACACTACTAACTCATGTGTTTCATGCTGTAACACCCTAATTCCCCCCCCCAAATTATCGAAACCCTAATTCGTTAAATCCCTAATTTGAAACCCTAATTTTTGGGAATTTGAATCGGAAAACTTAATTAAATTTTAGTGGTTAAATTGTGAATTTCCGAAATTTTAGTGACCGAATTACGTAGGTTGTAAAACTCAGGATCCAATCTGTAAAGTTTAAGAAAATCTAGTGACCTGTTGTGTAAATTACCCTTTTTAGGGTAAAGCCCTAATCTGGCTTATTTGTTTGATCAGCCACACCCGTTTCTTATTTTTCCTTTTCGATCTATCGAGTTTTCCCTAAAATTTGCCCATTATTTTCCGATCGAACTCCAGCGAAACCAACCGACCGTCGTTCATCGTCCGTTTCTTGCACAGCTGTCACCATCGTGGCCGCCATCGAGTCACAAGTCAAACCCAACCGCCAAATCTCCTTTGCCGACCGCCGTCTGTGAGACAACGGTAAGAAACCGTTCTGGATCTCGCTTCACACCGTCGTAGCCGCGTCCTCGTCGCGTTTCGGGGTAAGTTTTGGCCGTCGCCGTCGTGTTGACCGACCATCGTGGGTCTTCACTGGCTGTCGCCGAGATGGGTTAGTCGATTAGGGTTTCATGATTGGGGATATTTGTTTAGGGTAAGGGTTAATAGGATTTGGAGATTTATGGAAATTGAAATTAAGGGTTTTGATTGATCTAAAATTGAGGGATTTTTGAGAACCGAACTGGACCACATAACCGAACCGGCCAGTGTGCTAAACCAGACTGAATCGGACCTTTTGTGACAAGCCGAATGACTTCAGCAGTGACGTCATCTACTGATGGGATGATTATGCAGGCTGACGTCAGCGATGACGTCATCACTGACCATGATGACGTTAGCATTGACTTTTTGGGCCAAAAGTCAACTTTATGTTTTTCGACGTCCCGGTTCTAGATTCGCAGCCCGTTTTTTCAAATTCGATCTCGAACGACCGTTTTTGACCCTTCGAATTATTTTATGCTTAACTTGGAATTTGTGTATTCAGAATTTTGAACCGAGTTATTTTTGCGTTCAGGTGATATTGATTTGGACACCGAGATTCTTCCTTCTCCTCTACTTGGTCGACCTCCTGCATCTCAACCTTCGAGTTCCGTACGTATGTGAATTTAAATAAGTTTCTGTTTAGTAGATTGTGGCATAGTAGTAAAGAATTTTGACTTAGTGAACCTTTGTATGTGTCGATCCCGTTCTGCCTACTTCTAAATTTGAGCGTGGGAGATGTCACTCTCGACGTTGAGCTGTTAGCTGTCTGAGGTGTGTTCTCTGCTTGTGCTATATTATTCGTGTTGTTGTTGTTGTATGATGTCTGTCTGTGAATTATGTTGTGATCTGAGCTATGTGATATGATTTATGTCATTCTGTTAAGCAACATACATCAGAATCCGGGTAATAATTATCAGACTAAATGCTCATGCATTTTCGGACTATAATGTTGCATTCGGATTGGAATCAGAACATTCATGTCATATCATTTAGGGTGGAAAATGTACGGTGGAAGATCAGTGGTTTCACCCTTCGGGCTGAATTCCACTTCGGACTTGGTGACGATGTAGAGAGGTTCATGGGAACCTTACTCTTCGAACGGTGATGTAGATGGGTACATGACATAGAATTAGGTGCATCGCGCCATGCATATCTATGTATTTGATTGTCTGCTGATTTTTGCACTTTAGAGACACACTGAGCTCAATAGCTGACTCCCCCTTAGCTTCTATTTCAGATTCTCAAACATAGGAGTTCGATACTTGGAGAACCACAAATATCATATTTATTACCGTTTTAGTATGGATATTCTTAGTTTTCAGTTTTATTTCAGTTTTATTTCAATTATTTCTGTAACACCCGGGTTTGGGGGTCGGGTGAATTAAAAATAATAAAATAATATTTTGGGCCTCGGGTTTTCAAAACAAATGATTTTATGTTGGACTTGTTTTGATTTAAAGCCCAATTCCATGGATTTTTTAGATATTTGAGATAGCCATCTCATTAATAGCATACTTGTAAATAAATGGACTTGTGAAATTAAAAACCCATTTTATTTTAAAAGAGCTTTTCATCATCTTCTTCCCTCTTCCTTTCCAAATCCCACGACAAAAACTCTCATTTCCCCAAGTGTACTATTCCATCACCATTCTCCCTCATCTTTAGTGATTTTTCAAAGGTAAGCCCATATTCGACTTGTCCTCTCTTTCCTCTACAAGCTTGTACCATTATTTTTCATTAAAGCTCATAGTTTTGTAATTTGGAGTTTTGAGGTTTTTAATTAAAAATGTCATCTTTATTATCTTTAACTTAAGCTTTTGATTTATTAATGTTATATAAGTTGTTTACTATCCATAAGGTCCAACATATTCGATTTTTAAAAAGTTTTATGGTGTTTCCCGGAATTGGGTTTTAGGGAGGCTTTTGAAGGGTTTTAGGTTGAGTTTTGGGGGTGTTTTGTGTGAGAATTTGTTGGCTGATGGTTAGGCTAAGTATAAGAGTTGTTTTGGAAGCTTTTGGGAGTGTCATAAGTGTTTGAATCAATGGTTTTGGACTGTGCTTCATGGCTGCTCGGGAATGAAGGTTTTGGGCTTGTCTTTAACTTGAAATCTAGTGTTTTGTGGATGGTTTGTGTTCCGGGTTGGCTACATTGATTTTTGGACTGATTGGTAATTGTTTTGATTGTGTTGGGATGTTTAGAAGCAAGGATTTGTGTTGGTGAAGCCTCGAGAATGAATCTGGAACCGTTGGGAGCTTGATCGGCTAGTGTTGTTTGAGCTTGGATAGTCGGTGAGTGGAAATATTTTTAAGTAACGTTTTGGTTCAAAGGTGGTTTTGAAAGAGTTTGGATTGAGCTTGAAAGGTCAATCTAAACTCAAGAGTAAGTTGATGTGTATCGCCTCTTTAAATTCCCCTTTCATCGTTTGTTTTTCAATTACTTAAAATGATATTATGTTGTGCATGAAATTTCAATACTTGGGAGGAAGTATGTTGCTTATTATTATGTCGTTGATCATGTATGATGGAATCAATGGTGTTGTTGATATGCCTTGTAAAATATGTGTAACTTGGTGCAGGTTGTGCACGGAAATGGTAAGTAAGACCAATTGCGGTTGGTAAGATCGTAAGTAGTAAGTTCGTGCATAATTGTGATTTTTGTTACAAGATGTTTTGGTCGTGCATGATATAGTGTATCCATGTTGCATGAGGGTGATCTGTATATCGTCTTGCATGGTTGGTGTCGAACCTCACGTGATGGTTGTCGTTGCTCCGGTGATGTGTGGTCTCGCCGGTAGTGATAAGTATAAGACTCTGGTGATGTGTGGTCCCGCCGGTAGTGACTAGTAGAAGAGTACGATGATGTGTGGTCCCATCGGAAAACTACTAGTTGAACGATGATGTATGGTCCCACCGTGTGTGTTTTGGTTATACTTGTGCATACCATGTATTGTTCATGTATGTGTCTCACTATATCATTCCCTCTTAATGGTTTTTGCTTTAAATCTAGGATTATGCCTTTATGCATACCATGAAGTGTGATGCCATGATAAATATCTATATTGTTGACTTGTGGTTGAACTTGTATGTTAGTAAGAGGATTATGTCGTTGGATGGATTGTATGTGTTGGCCTTTATTTCAAAGAAAGTTTTGAACCCTGCATTGTCGTTGTTATGTTTTTGAGCTCCGCTCACTAAGCTTTATGCTTACGCTCTCCCTTTTCCGACAATGCAGATCATTAGCTTGGAGTTAGCAAGGAGCAAGAAAAGGGCGACCAAGCGTGTGGTAGTTTGCTCAAGTATGGTTTATTAAATAATGTAGTAGTTTAGCAATGGGAAATGCTACGTGTTTTAGGAGCGTGTATCTAGACTCCTTCATGTAGGCTTTATGTTGCTAATGCTTTGTGTTGATGGAATTGTAAACCATGTTCTTTGAGATGCCTATGCTTTGGTGTTAGAGTTGTAAGCCATGTGTTTATGAGATGCTTAAGTTTTTATGTTGAAGGCATGTAAGTCTTGGGTATGCATTGCTTAAGTGAATGTATGTTTCCTATGGCTAAATGGTTTTGATATGCATGCTTGTATGCAAGTTCCTATCTAAATTCTTATCTTGTTGATTGATTCTTCTCTTATGGAATGGCTTTTATATGTATGTTGAGTGCTAAGCATGCTTGTTATAGGGTGCCTTTTATCTAGAGTTAATGCATGTTGGTTGTGGGAGGTCTTAGTTGGTGTTTGGGTAGCCTTGTGCCATAAACCAGCTAAAACCAGTCTGCTCGCAGCATGCGTATCGAAACGGTTGGTCCCGTTTCGATACGGTCCCCTTGTTTCAGGCCAGGCGTTTCGATACGCAGAAGGGGCGTTTCGATACAATTTTGCTACTGGAAATCTGAGATTTTGACGAGAAATCGAGAGTATCGAAACGGTCCTAGGCGTTTCGGAACGGTCTTCGTAGCGTTGACCACGAGAAATTGACCGATGAGGGCGTATCGATACGGTTGACCAGTATTTCGATACGGTCTCCTCGAGTTGACTTTGGCCAGTTGACCTAGTCAAGGCGTATCGATACACCCTCTGGGCGTTTCGATACGGCCTACAGTTTAAGCTAAAATGGATTGTTTTTGGTATGTTGTTTGGGTTGATCCCCTTGCTTGTTGCTTCTGTTGTTGTCTTTTCACATAGGTTTAATTTAATCCATTTAGAGAAGATAATAATTAAAGAAATTTTCTAGGGTTGCTAACCGAAGGGAAGCCTTAGCGGGTTTCACTTTGGTTTTCCCCGTGTAGCCTACTCGGACCGGTCAGTCGTCCAGACCGGTACGAGGGGGTTACATTTGGTGGTATCAGAGCCTGTGGTTCTGAGACCTCGGGTAGGTATGTGAGGTAAGTTTGATGTGTTATGTTGTTGCTATGTCTCTGTGAATGTTTTGCCATGTATGCTTGTTGCTTGATTGTTCGCGCGGTGTTTGAAAGCATGTGCTAGCATGATGGTTGTGTTGAGGCGTAGTGTCGAGTTCCCATTGCTACTATTACTTATTTGAAAAGATTTTGTAAAGGAATATACTTGAGCACCTTGGACCCTTGCCCCTTGCTAACCCCATATATTTTGCTTTCATGTTTTGTTTGTTGTTGTATTGTTGTCTTTGGCAAGTATGAGACCGAGGCGTGGGCCTGGAGTTGGTAATCATGAATCTGAGGTTTCAGAGAATGTGAATGATGAGAGAGTTTATCGCTCGAGTTCAGGGCAGTATGGTCGTACTAGAGTTTGGGGTATAGTTTGTCTGTTTGGGTGAGCGTGCATATGAGTTGGTTCCTGTTGGGAAAGAATAATGTGACCAATCTTGATATGAGTTGGTAAAAGAACTGAAGACCTATGAGTTGACTTCAGAGTGATGTAATTGTTATAGCAGGTAATTCCTCGATACAGTCATTGAGTCTGTTTTCTCTGAATAATTCTAGATCTACGCATTCGTATATTGTGAGTGAGCATGCGAGGTTGTTGAATTTACCCTGTGAGACATTAGAGGTAGGTGTTAGTGTTACTAGCTCCTTCGGGAATACAGTCGTGGTCAGAAAGATGTAAAAGGGATGTCCGTCGATGGTTCAGGGTCACGTGTCTCCAATAGATGTGATGGAACCGCCTTATTACGGTTTTGATGTGATACTGAGCATGGATTGGCTTGTAGAACATAGAGTTAGGGTAGACTTTGAGACAAGGGGAGTTTTCTTAAAGCTTGCGGATGACTATGAGATTGTAATGGTAGTACAGAATGTGGATTTTGTATCGAATGTTGTTTTAGCTTCCGAGGCTCAGAGGTTGTTTGAGTTTGGTTGTCAGGCCTACCTAGCATAGGGATGATTCTGAAATTGATCGAGGTCAGACCACAGGATATCAGAACGGTCTGTGATCCCCCGAAAGTGTTTTCGGGAGAATTGTCAGGTTTACTGCCTGGTAGAGGAGTAGAATTGCTATAGAGATGTATGCGGAATCTGCTCATGTTTCGATTGCTCCGTACTGTATGGCACCGAAAAAATTGAAAGAGTTGAAGACTCAGTTGCAAGAGTTGTCAGATGGAAGTTTTATCCGTCCAAGTTCTTCGCCTTGGGGCACACCTGTATTGTTTGTGAAGAAGAAAGACACTAGTATGAGAATGTGCATAGATTACAGATAGTTGAATCAGTTAACAGTGAAGAACAAGTATCTGTTGCCGAGAATTGATGATTTATTCGATCAGCTTAGAAGTGTTTCAATGTTTCTAAGATAGATTCGAGATCCGGGTATTACCAGTTGAAGGTAAAAGAGGTTGATGTACCGAAGACAGCTTTTAGGACTAGATAAGGTCGTTATAGATTCTTGGTTATGCCGTTTGGTTAGACTAATGCGCCAGCTGCTTTCGTGGTTATGATGAACAAAATTTTCTATCAGTACTTAGATTAGTTTGTGATTGTTTTCATAGATGATATTTTGGTGTACTCACGTCTCGAGGAAGACCATGATCGACATTCGAGGATAGTTTTGCAGACCTTGTAGACAAACAATTGTATGCAAAGTTGAGTGAGTGCGAGTTCTAGATCCGAGAAGTAGTCCTGGACATGTAGTGTCAGCCGACGGGATTAGAGTCGATCCGAAGAAGATAGAAGCCGTTGTTGAGTGGAAGCAACCGAAGCCTATGACAGGGATTCATAGTTTTCTAGGCTTAGCCGGATACTATAAGAGGTTTGTGAATGATTTCTCGAAGATAGCCGCTCCTTTGACGAAGTTGCTTCAGAAGAATGTTCAGTTCGAGTGGTCAGATGCGAGACAGCAAGCCTTTGAGAAATTGAAAGAAGCTTTGACCAATGCATCGATTTTGATTTAGCCTGAGTCGAGTAAGGACTATGTGATTTACAGTGATTCTTCATATGTAGGGTTAGGTTGTGTTCTCATGCAAGACAGAAGAGTGGTGGCTTATGCCTCGAGACAGTTGAAGACTCATGAGCGTAACTACCCGACATATGACATAGAGTTAGCTACAGTTGTGTTTTCTTTGAAGAAGATTCAGAGGCATTACTTGTATGGTGAGAAATGCATAGTGTATACAGATCATCAGAGCTTGAAAATTTTGAGGACATGGGAAGAGTGGAATCTTAGACAACGTATGTGGTTAAAATTGCTTAAGGCCTATGGTCTCTAGATTGAGTATAATCCGAGTGAAGCCAATGTAGTGGCGGATGCTTTGTGTAGGAAGGTAGCCGTTGAGTTGAGAGCCATGGTTGCTAGTTAGAGCTTGTCCGGTGAAAGCAGTCTAGTGGCCGAGCTTCAGGATGGATCTACTTTAGGTCAGTTGAATTGAGAGAAGCAGCTATTAGATAGATCTTTGGCACCTCACGCGCAAAATATAGCGGAAGGAAGACATACAGACTACAGTTTCAGTGTTGGTGGGGTCTTGTGTTTTAGAGATAGGATAGTTGTGCTAGATGACAGTGATTTGAGGTGTACGATCTTGATTGAAGCGCACAGTATTCCGCTTGCTATGCATCTCCGTAGTGCAAAGATGAACCGTGGATTGAAAGATGAGTGCTATTGGGTTGGTCTGAAGAGAGGTGTTGCCGATTTTGTGAGCAAGTGTGAGGTTTTTCAGTGTGTTAAGGCAGAATCTCAATTTCCGTCTGGTTCGTTACAGCCGTTGAGAATTTCAAAATGGAAGTAAGAAAATGTTACGATGGACTTCGTATCAGGTTTGCCTTCGACTTCCTTTAAGAAGAATTCAGTTAGGGTGATTGTTGACCGTTTCACAAGGTGTGCTCATTTCATAGTCATTCATACGTAAGTTAGCCTATTTGTACATCAGTGAGTTTGTGAGATTACGTGGTGTGTCAAAGTCGATTGTATCAGGTAGAAATTTGAGGTTAACAGATAGCTTTTGGAAATGTCCGCATGTTGCCTTGGGTACCCGTCTGAATTTCAGTACAACGTATGGCCCTCAGTCCGATGATCAGTCAGAGAGAGATATTCAAATATTAGAGATCGTGTTGAGATGTGTATTATTGACCTTCAGTGCTGTGTGGGAGATCTATCGAGCTTGTCAGGGTTAAGTAGCGACATAGAGGTGTGAAAGATGCCACTTGGGGGTAGAGAAAGGAAGATATGGAGAAACGGATTCCGTATCACTTTCCATAAGGTAATTTCGAGGACGAAATTCCTTAAGTGGGGGAGAGTTGTAACACCTTGGTTTGGGGGTTGGGTGAATTAAAAATAATAAAATAATATTTTGGGCCTCATGTTTTCAAAACAAATGATTTTATGTTGGACTTGTTTTGATTTAAAGCCCAATTCCATGGATTTTTTTAGATATTTGAGATAACCATCTCATTAATGGCATACTTATAAATAAATGGACTTGTGAAATTAAAAACCCATTTTATTTTAAAAGAGCTTTTCATCATCTTCTTCCCTCTTCCTTTCCAAATCCCACGACAAAAACTCCCCTTTCCCCAAGTCTACTATTCCATCACCATTGTCCCTCATCTTTAGTGATTTTTCAAAGGTAAGCCCATATTCGACTTGTCCTCTCTTTCCTCTACAAGCTTGTGCCATTATTTTTCATTAAAGCTCATAGTTTTGTAATTTGGAGTTTTGAGGTTTTTGATTAAAAATGTCATCTTTATTATCTTTAACTTAAGTTTTTGATTTATTAATGTTATATAAGTTGTTTACCATCCATAAGGTCGAACATATTCGATTTTTACAAAGTTTTATGGTGTTTCCCGAAATTGGGTTTTAGGGAGGTTTTTGAAGGGTTTTAGGTTGAGTTTTGTGGGTGTTTTGTGTGGGAATTTGTTGGCTGATGGTTAGGCTATGTATAAGGGTTGTTTTGTAAGCTTTTGGGAGTGTTATAAGTGTTTGAATCAATGGTTTTGGACTGTGCTTCATGGCTGCTCGGGAATGAAGGTTTTGGGGTTGTCTTTAACTTGAAATCTTGTGTTTTGTGCTTGATTTGTGTTCCGGGTTGGCTACATTGATTTGTGGACTGATTGGTAATTGTTTTGATTGTGTTGGGATGTTTAGAAGCAAGGATTTGTGTTGGTGAAGCCTCGGGAACGAATCTGGAACCGTTGGGAGCTTGATCGACTAGTGTTGTTTGAGCTTGGATAGTCGGTGAGTGGAAATATTTTTAAGTAACGTTTTGGTTCAAAGGTGGTTTTGAAAGAGTTTGGATTGAGCTTGAAAGGTCAATCTAAACTCAAGAGTAAGTTGATGTGTATCGCCTCTTTAAATTCCCCTTTCATCGTTTGTTTTTCAATTACTTAAAATGATAACTTGTTGTGCATGAAATTTCAATACTTAGGAGGAAGCATGTTGCTTATTATTATGTCATTGATCATGTATGATGGAATCAATGGTGTTGTTGATATGCCTTGTAAAATATGTGTAACTTGGTGCAGGTTGTGCACGAAAATGGTAAGTAAGACCAATTGCGGTTGGTAAGATCGTAAGTAGTAAGTTCGTGCGTAATTGTGATTTTTGTTACAAGATGTTTTGGTCGTGCATGATATAGTGTATCCATGTTGCATGAGGGTGATTTGTATATCATCTTGCATGGTTGGTGTCAAACCTCACGTGATGGTTGTCGTTGCTCCGGTGATGTGTGGTCCCGCCGGTAGTGATTAGTATAAGACTCCGGTGATGTGTGGCCCCGCCGATAGTGACTAGTAGAAGAGTACAATGATGTGTGGTCCCATCGGAAAACTACTAGTCGAACGGTGATGTGTGGTCCCACCGTGTGTGTTTTGGTTTTTCTTGTACATACCATGTATTGTCCATGTATGTGTCTCACTACACCATTCCCTCTTAATGGTTTTTGCTTTAAATCTAGGATTATGCCTTTATGCATACCATGAAGTGTGATGCCATGATAAATATCTATATTGTTGACTTGTGGTTGAACTTGTATGTTAGTAAGAGGATTATGTCGTTGGATGGATTGTATGTGTTGGCCTTTATTTCAAAGAAAGTTTTGAACCCTGCATTGTCGTTGTTATATTTTTGAGCTCCGCTCACTAAGCTTTATGCTTACGCTCTCCTTTTTCCGACAATGCAGATCATTAGCTTGGAGTTAGCAATGAGCAAGAAAAGGGCTGTCACATCCCAAAAACTGGTCTAGTCGGAATTAGGTTCCGATGACTGAGTATTTTATATCGGTTCTATAGGTTATTCGATCTTATCTGAATCAATAAATATTATTCGGGTTAATTTATTATTATTATTATTATTTAAGAAAAGAGATGGGCCCCACGACAATTCCTTCAAATTGAAGGAATTCATCGTGGAACTCCCACCTCAGTTAACACATGGCCAAATGCCATTTTAGGTGGCATTGTTAGCCAGTTACGTGGCCCTAATTTAAAGGCATCATGCTCCAATATCTGCCACGACTCCAGCTTATGTGGAGCATGGAGAAAGTAAATGAAGGGCCGGCCATTTGTATAAATAGGCGGGGAGTGCTGCGGAAGAAGCATGGAGAAATGAAGGAAAAGTGAGAAATAGTTGTGCGAGAAAATAAATGGGGATGTTCGAATAGTGGGAAAAAATAATAATAATAATAGAAGCAAGATTCGATTTATCATAGGATTGGTTGTCCGATATTTTTAATATAATAATATCGAATCTCTATCGACTTCGGGTTCAAGAAGTCGAGAAAGAACAACCGTCAACCAAGAAAAAGGCGTCGTTATTCGGGATCCTTAATATCGAGGTGAGTGTAGTCGGAATCTCGGAAGTAAGCGAGGAGCCTTTCTGAATTCATCGTTATTGATTTCGTTTGTTTTACTAACCATTGAATTAAGGTAATTTACATAAAGCATTATTGAAATCCTTATTGGTAAGCATGAGTAAGTATTGCATATCGAGCATTAAAAATTGATTATTGCACATTACTATTGAAACTTTGATATATGTCTACCGCTATTGAATTACTGTTATTGATATTGATATGTAAATATTGCTATTGAAATATCGTTGTTGAACTATTGATTATTGAACCTTGGATTCGTGAGTATTGGATACAATTGGCATGCCATAGAATTCATGAGCTCATTGGTACGTGTATTGGGCTTCGGCCATTGGTGAGGAGGAGGGATGTGTTGTGTGTTGGTCAATTGGCGCGGAGGAGGGAATTTGACACGACCATTATCATTATTGTTGGTGTTGCGGTGGAATTCGTGTATCCAAATACTGTTGAATCGGTCCAATGGAAAATATTGATTATTGATATTGCTTTTGTTATGATTGGATAACATGCCTTTTATTTATAATATGTATATAGATTGCTTAAGTGAAATGTACTATTAAATTTGCCATAGAAGTATGCAGCATTGCATAACATGCTCATTCATTGTTATTGGCTACCTCACTCAGACTATGTAAGTCTAATGCATTCATTTACATAACATTTCAGGATAAGAAAAGTAACGGATCGAGACCGAGATTAGTTGGAAGATTGGCAAGTCACTACAAGTAAAGAGTAATGTGTTTTGTCCTTATGAACTCCTAGTATGGTGGCAAAGTAGTTAAAGTAATTATACTAGTCTTGTGGCCCTATTATAGTGTATATGTTGCCTATGTTTTGTATAAGGTTTTAAAGCTATACATGACTTTTTAGTTAGTAATAAAATTTACATATTTGACACTAAAATATTGATTAAAAGTCTAAGATTTATGTCTCCGATCTCCGTTATGTTTTTCGGTAGCGCTCTCCGACCCGATTCTCTACCAGACCGGGAAGGGGTTGTTACATTTGTGGTATCAGAGCTAGAGTTTAGTCGGTTCTGGACTAAATCTATGCTCGTCTGTATTGTTTATTTTGTTACTTTGCCACCTAGAAGTTATTTATTGAGTATTATGACTTGCCGACTAATCTGATCTCTTCATGTTTAAATATCTAAATTCAGTCAGGCTCGTATAGATGAGCGTATTGTTGTCGGAAAAAATTCGAGGACGAATTTTTTTTAAAGGGGGAGAGAGTTGTCACATCCCAAAAATCGGTCTAGTCGAAATTAGGTTCCGATGACTGAATATTTTATATCGGTTCTATAGGTTATTCGATCTTATCTGAATCAATAAATATTATTCGGGTTAATTTATTATTATTATTATTATTATTTAAGAAAAGGGATGGGCCCCACGACAATTCCTTCAAATTGAAGGAATTCATCGTGGAACTCCCACCTCAGTTAACACATGGCCAAATGCCATTTTAGGTGGCATTGTTAGCCAATTACGTGGCCCCAATTTAAGGGCATCATGCTCCAATATCTGCCACGACTCCAGCGTATGTGGAGCATGGAGAAAGTAAATGAAGGGCCGACCATTTGTATAAATAGGCGGGGAGTGCTGCGGAAGAAGCATGGAGAAATAAAGGAAAAGTGAGAAATAGTTGTGCGAGAAAATAGATGGGGATGTTCGAATAGTGGGAAAAAATAATAATAATAGAAGCAAGATTCGATTTATCATAGGATTGGTTGTCCGATATTTTTAATATAATAATATCGAATCTCTATTGATTTCGGGTTCAAGAAGTCGAGAAAGAACAACCGTCAACCAAGAAAAAGGCGTCGTTATTCGGGAACCTTAATATCGAGGTGAGTGTAGTCGGAGTCTCGGAAGTAGGCAAGGAGCCTTTCCAAATTCATCGTTATTGATTTCGTTTGTTTTACTAACCATTGAATTAAGGGAATTTACATAAAGCATTATTGAAATCCTTGTTGGTAAGCATGAGTAAGTATTGCATATCGAGCATTCAAAATTGATTATTGGACATTACTATTGAAACTTTGATATATGTCTACTGCTATTGAATTACTGTTATTGATATTGATGTGTAAATATTGCTATTGAAATATCGTTGTTGAACTATTGATTATTGAACCTTGGATTCGTGAGTATTGGATACAATTGGCATGCTATAGAATTCATGAGCTCATTGGTACGGGTATTGGGCTTCGGCCATTGGTGCGGAGGAGGGATGTGTTGTGTGTTGGTCAATTGGTGCGGAGGAGGGAATTTGACACGACCATTATCGTTATTGTTGGTGTTGCGGTGGAGTTCGTGTATCCAAATACTGTTGAATCGGTCCAAGGGAAAATATTGATTATTGATATTGCTTTTGTTATGATTGGATAACATGCCTTTCATTTATAATATGTATATAGATTGCTTATGTGAAATGTACTATTAAATATGCCATAGAAGTATGCAGCATTGCATAACATGCTCATTCATTGTTATTGGCTACCTCACTCAGACTATGTAAGTCTAATGCATTCATTTGCATAACATTTCAGGATAAGAAAAGTAACGGACCGAGACCGAGATTAGTTGGAAGATTGGCAAGTCACTACAAGTAAAGAGTAATGTATTTTGTCCTTATGAACTCCTAGTATGGTGGCAAAGTAGTTAAAGTAATTATACTAGTCTTGTGGCCCTATTATAGTGTATATGTTGCCTATGTTTTGTATAAGGTTTTAAAGCTATACATGACTTTTTAGTTAGTAATAAAATTTACATATTTGACACTAAAATATTGATTAAAAGTCTAAGATTTATGTCTCCGATCTCCGTTATGTTTTTCGGTAGCGCTCTCCGACCCGGTTCTCTACCAGGCCGGGAAGGGGGTGTTACAAGGGCGTCCAAGCGTGTGGTAGTTTTCTCAAGTATGGTTTATTAAATAATGTAGTAGTTTAGCAATGGGAAATGCTACGTGTTTTAGGAGTGTGTATCTAGACTCCTTCATGTAGGCTTTATGTTGCTAATGCTTTGTGTTGATGAAATTGTAAACCATGTTCTTTGAGATGCATATGCTTTGGTGTTAGAGTTGTAAGCCATGTGTTTATGAGATGCTTAAGTTTTTATGTTGAAGGCATGTAAGTCTTGGGTATGCATTGCTTAAGTGAATGTATGTTTCCTATGGCTAAATGGTTTTGATATGCATGCTTGTATGCAAGTTCCTATCTAAATGCTTATCTTGTTGATTGATGCTTATCTTATGGAATGGCTTGTATATGTATGTTGAGTGCTAAGCTTGCTTGTTATAGGGTGCCTTGTATCTAGAGTTGATGCATGTTGGTTGTGGGAGGTCTTAGTTGGTGTTTGGGGTAGCCTTGTGCCATAAACCAGCTAAAACCAGTCTGCTCACAGCAGGCGTATCGAAACGGTTGGTCCCGTTTCGATACGGTCCTTTTGTTTCAGGCCAGGCGTTTCGATACGCAGGAGGGGCGTTTCGATACAACTTTTCTACTGGAAATCTGAGATTTTGACGAGAAATCGAGAGTATCGAAACCGTCCTAGGCGTTTCGGAACGGTCTTCGTAGCGTTGACCACGAGAAATTGACCGGTGAGGGCGTATCGATACGGTTGACCAGTGTTTCGATATGGTCTCCTTGAGTTGACTTTGGCCAGTTGACCTAGTCAAGGCGTATCGATACACCCTCTGGGCATTCCGATACGACCTGCAGTTTAAGCTAAAATGGACTGTTTTTGGTATGTTGTTTGGGTTGATCGCCTTGCTTGTTGCTTCCGTTTTTGTCTTTTCACATAGGTTTAATTTAATCCATTTAGACAAGATAATAATTAAAAAAAATTTCTAGGGTTGCTAAGCGAAGGGGAGCCTTAGCGGGTTTCACTTCGGTTTTCCTCGTGTAGCCTACTCGGACCGGTCAGTCGTGTAGCCCAAGAATGCTTCTGAGGTCCGAAGTTTCTTAGGTTTTTTCGGCTATTATCGGAGGTTTTGTTGAGGGTTTCTCTATCATCGCGGCTCCTTTGACTAAACTTCTGAGGAAGGGTAACCCTTTTGTTTGGGTTGAGGCCTAACAGTCTAGCTTTGAGAAGCTTAAGACTGTGTTGACTGAGGCACCAGTTTTGATCCAGTCTGAGCCTGGTAAAGCTTACACCGTTTACAATGACGCTTCTCACACTGGATTGGGATGTGTTCTGATGCAGGAAGGAAAAGTAGTGGCTTATGCGTCCCGACAGTTAAAACTGCATGAGTGCAACTATCCTACCCATGACCTTGAGCTTGCTGCCTTGATTTTTGCTCTCAAGATCTGGAGACACTATCTCTACGAGGAGAAGTGTTATATCTTCATAGATCACAAGAGTCTGAAATATATCCTCACCCAGAATGATCTTAATCTAAGACAGCGTCGTTGGGTAGAACTTCTCAAGGATTATGACTGTGAGATTGAATATCATCCATGCAAAGCTAATGTTGTTGTCGACGCCTTGAGTCGTAATGCCATTTCAGATTTGAGAGCTTTGTTTGCCCAGATGAGTTTGTATGATGATGGTAGTCTTTTGGCAGAACTTCAGGTTATTCCTACAATGATTTCTGATATTCGAGCTGAGAAGCCTAGTGATCCGTTTTTGATGCATCGTATCAGAGAGGTGCATGAAGGTACATCTCGGGATTTCTCTATTGATCAGGATGGGGTACTATGTTTCCGTGGCCGGTATTGTATTCTGAGGAAATTTAGGTTAAAGCGGGTTATTCTTTGAGAGGCCCATGACAATCCTTATTCTATGCATCCTGGCGGGGATAAGATGTATAAGAATCTCCGTACGAGGTACTGGTGGAAAGGTCTCAAGTGGGACGTTGTCGGATTTTTGTCCAAGTGTTTGACCTGCCAGATGGTCAAAGCAGAGCATCAACGTCCATCTGGGTTACTTCAGCATATTGAGATCCCTCAGTGGAAATGGGAGCGTGTGACTATGGGTTTTGTGAGTGGTCTTTCTTTGACCCCGTCAAAGAAGGACTCTATTTGGGTTATTGTGGATTTGTTGACTAAGTCTGCGCACTTCATTCCTGTTCAAGTTGACTATCCCTTGAACAAGTTAGCTTGGCTCTATATCTCTGAGATTGTTCGTCTTTATGGGATACCATTATCTATTATTTCTGATCGGGATTTGAGGTTTACATCAAAATTTTGGAAAGCTCTACATACTGCTTTGGGTACTCAATTGAGTTTCAGTACTTCTTATCATTCGCAGACTGATGGTCAGTCTGAGCGGGTAATCCAGATTCTTGAAGATATGTTGCGAGGCTGTGTAGTGGATTATAGAGGCAGTTGGGAGGATTTCTTGCCGCTTGCAGAGTTCACCTATAATATCAGTTATTAGGCTAGTATCAACATGGCACCGTATGAGGTTCTGTATGGGCGTAAGTGTCGTTCACCTATTGGTTGGACTGAGCTGAATGAGCATAGGTTGTTGGGACCTAAGATTGTGCATGAAGCTGAACAGACTGTCAGATTGATTCGGGATTGGCTTAAGGCTGCTTTTGACCGGAAAAAGTCTTATATCAATTTGAGACGTCGGGATATCACGTATGAGGTGGGTGATCAGGTTTTCTTGAAAGTATCTTTGTGGAGGAAGGTACTTCGGTTTGGTCGGAAAGGTAAGTTGAGTCCTTGTTACATCGGACCTTATCAGATTATTCATCGGGTTGAACCAGTTGCCTATCAGCTTGAGTTACCGCCTGAGATTCAGCATATTCATGATGTCTTCCACGTCTCTGTGTTGAGACGCTATCATGATGATCCGTCTCATGTTCTTCTAGTGGAGGAAGTTGAGATTCGACATGACTTGCGTTTTGAGGAGGAACCCGTTGAGATTCTTGCTCATGATGAGAAGGTTCTCAGGAGGAAGACCATTAAGATGGTCAAGGTCTTGTGGCGTGGACGTAGTCATGATGAGGCTACATAGAAGCCCAAGGCCGTTGTCAGAGCCCAATATTCGCATCTCTTTGATCCAGGTAAATTTCGAGGCCGAAATTTCTTTTAAGGAGGGGAGAATGGTAACACCCTAATTTTTCCCCAAATTATTGAAACCCTAATTCGTTAAATCCCCAATTTAAAACCCTAATTTTTGGGAATTTGAATAGGAAAACCTAATTGAATTTTATTGGTTAAATTGTGAATTTCTAAAATTTTAGTGACCAAATTGCATAGGTTGTAAAACTCAGGATCCAATCCGTAAAGTTTAAGAAAATATAGTGACATGTTGTGTAAATTACCCTTTTTTAGGGTAAAGCCCTAATCTGGCTTATTTGTTTGGTTAGGTGCACCCCTTCCTTCTTTTTCCTTTTCGATCTATCGAGTTTTCCCCAAATTTTGCCCATTATTTTCTGATCAAACTCCAGCGAAACCATCCGACCGTCGTTCGTCATCCGTTGCTTGCACGGCTGTCACCATCGTGGCTGTCGTCGAGTCACGAGTCAAACCCAGCCACCAAATCTCCTTCACCGACCGTCGTCCGTGAGACAACGGTAAGAAACCGTTCTGGTTCTCGCTTCACACCATCGTAGCTGCGTCCTCGTTGTGTTTCGGGGTAAGTTTTGGTCGCCCCCGTCGTGTTGACCGGCCGCCGTGGGTCTTTGTTTGCTGCCGTCGGGATGGGTTAGCAGATTTGGGTTTTGGGATTAGGGATATTTGTTTAGGGTTAGGGCTAATAGGATTTGGAGATTTTTGGAAATTGAAATTAGAGTTTTGATTGATCTGAAATTGGGGAATTTTTGAGAACCGAACTGGACCACCGGACCGAACCGGCCAGTGTGCTAAAAAAAACTGAACCAGACCTTTTGTGACAAGCCGGATGACATCAACAGTGACGTCATTTGCTGATGGGATGATGATGCAGGCTGACATCATCATTGATGATGATGTCATCATTGACTTTTTGAGCCAAAAGTCAACTCAATGTTTTTCGACGTCCCGGTTCCAGATTCGCAGTCTTGTAACCCCTTTAGCCCGGCCTAGACGCTTGACCCGAACTACGAAGATTACACGAGGAAAACCAATGTCAACCCGAAAGTCAACCTTGATTAACGACCCTTTTTATTTTTATCTTTTCTAAATGTACATTAAGCCTATGTGATTACTCAAGAATCATAGGAGAGAAAGGCACATCGATCGATATTCAATTAGGGATTCAATTGTAAGAATTACACTTTTAGCGACCAAAATGTAAATTTTGGAAAATACAAGGACTTTGTAGATTTTAAGCTTACCAATATGTAATTAGTCATTTTACATGCATCTCTGTCAAATATCAGCTTAAAAGGACATTCCATGCTCAAACAATTGCACCCACAACATCAAGGACTAAAATGTAAGATATGAGAACTTGAAACAATTCAAAAACACAGACCAACGGTCATCCATTTCGAAACGCTGACCCTGGTATCGAAACGGTCGTATCGAAAAGGAGTTGACCATTTCGGTACTCGGGTGCGTTCCGAGACTAGTATCGAAACAAGCCTCTCCAGTAGCTAAAGTGTTCCGAAACACCTTCACCCGTTCTGAAACACTATGGCCATTTCAGGCCCCTGTTTCGAAATAAACAAGGGTGTTTCGAAACACCCTGCATTGCAACTTACAATTTTCTGGTTCATCACATCTTTTCACATTCAAACATATCCCAAATCATTCCATAACATACCAGAAACATGATTAGACATTATAGAACATATCTAAGAAGCTTAAGCTAAAGCATGGCATCAAACATATGAACATTTAGTCTATATGCATGCTTCCTAACCACAACACCAAATAAAGACCTCAAACCTCAAACCAAGCCATATATGACCATTTACAAACTTCAAAAGCCATATCAAACTTGCCACAAACATAGGGAGTTCAAAATACATTTCCCAAAAACAACCTTGAAGCCCCATTGCCAAATATCAATACTAAAGTATGTAAAAACATCACCATACATGAGCTTTTCACTTCCTTGGATGTTCTTGGCCTTCTCGCTGCCCAAAACTCGTCTCAATAATCTACATTGTTGGTAAAAGAGAGCGTAAGCATATTTGCTTAGTGAGACAAGCTCTAAAGAAAACCAACACAACAATGCATCATTCAAAACTCTTTCTCAAAAGCCATTTTCAACAACATGCTCTTTCTATCTCATGCTTGAAAACCATTTCAAAGCAAATCTCCATTTGAAAACACATGTACCTCTATTCTATCTCATGCATTTAAACCAATGCAAATTTCATGGCAAAGCCATACACATGCTTATGAAAACTAAAACATTTCATATACAAATCTCATATGCATTTCTCATAGCATAATTCATCTCAACTCTTGGTACATGTGAATCAAATACATTTTCATATATTATATTGGCATTCCACATTTCATCTTTACTCAGATATGCAGATTAGCTTGACTCAAGGTCAAGTCCTACCCCGGTGGAATCTCTCATCACCGGACTCTCATGGCGGTATCTCTCACCTCCACAAAGCTTGGGTATTTCAACTAGTCCTACCTCGATGGTATCTCTCATCATCGAATTCTCACTTTGGATCGGGATGGCACTACCCCCATTGCCCGGCTCCAAAGAGCACGTACAAATTTTTAGATTATAGTGCACACTCATCCTATTGAACGATCAATTATATCCGGTAAGTATCTCATCTTCTATGCCAATATATTATGTCAAAATATCATCTCTCCTACTGTCTTTATGCAACATTTCTCAAATCTTTCTCATCTCATTTCAAAATCATATCTCATGCTTTGCATTAAGTCAAAATCTCAAAACTCTTCAATGCAACATGCTATCTCATGAAATCTCTACAAAGCTTCAACTCATGCTACAAATCATGCATAAAACAGTAGGAATTTGTCTATCTCAAAACAAGAAAATGTAAAAGCATTTAGGGGCATCAACCACATATTTGAGAGCAAATCTAGCCATACTTACTTCCGGACTTAGGATGGTGTTTCAAACCAATCCTAAATCCCCAAACCTTGTTTCTTTATCCCTCAAGGACTTCTAAAACCATTCGCACTCACCGATTACGTTTTGCTTGCTTGCCGAAACGATATCTAAGCTCCTGCCAGTTCCGGAACAACACCAAAAGCTTCCGAAGATGTCTCCCATGTTCATTACACATAAGAGCAGAGGATTAATGCATCATCATGCATTGAAATCACCAACCAACTAAACAAACTCGCTGCTCTACTTGAAAGCACCAATTCGACTACCCAAAACAACCGAAATCATCTCCAAACTCTTCCAAAACAAAGCCCAGCCAAGATCTATAACTTCTAATCATTTCTAAACCTCAATCAACACCAAAAATCACCATAAACTTGTCCTTATATCTCCAGCAACAGCAGAACACTAAAACCACCCCAAAAACCACCAATCTAGCATGTAAAACTTAGGAATCCAAACCTATTCGGGATTTGTTTCATAAAACCTCATTT
This sequence comes from Hibiscus trionum, assembly GCA_030270665.1. NCBI lineage: Eukaryota > Viridiplantae > Streptophyta > Magnoliopsida > Malvales > Malvaceae > Hibiscus > Hibiscus trionum. The sequence continues at coordinate 13,808,260 of BSYR01000004.1, read as the reverse complement.
ATAACATTAATTACCATCCAAAATACATTAGAAATCAACCTAAAAACAGAGCCTAACCAATAGTTACGAAAATCATCAAGATCTCTCCAAGAATCTTGAGTTTTAACACAATTTCATGTTTCTAACATTAAAGGAACTCAAAAATCATTAACAAAGGATTGATAACTTGGGAATTTCAGTAAAGAACTGATCATTAGAGGAGAAGGACGAAGTTTACCCCTAATGGCTGATTTTTCCTTAATTTGGGCAAGTTTTCTTGAAAATCCAAAGTGAAATCAAAAGGATTTGATGAGGAAAAGATTAGGAATCCATAGGAGAATGAAATCTCATCAAAAGGGATGAAAATCAGAGGTTAATTGATGAAGGAAATGTGTTTGGCTGAGTGGAAGTTGAGAGAAAATGGAAAGAGGGAAAAAGATCGTAAAGTAGTTATGAAAGTCAAAATATGATTTTCTCTTTTAATTCCCTTTATTAAATCATTATTAAAACACCCAAAATTAGAGAGAAATCTGATAAAAACATTTTGGTAAAATTAGCTCCTTAAAGATTCAAAGTTTCAATCATTTAAAAAACAGTCACTAGTCAACTTTTGCAAAAACTGCGATTTGGTCACTACACCGAAATGTAGTATTTCCAAATCATATTTTGTAAAATTGTTTCCACCATATTTTTAAAGCATCCCGAACTAGGTGTTCCCTAAATCTCCCTTAAAGATTCGAACCATTCTCGATCGGCCCGATTCAAAATCTAAAACATCTAGGCCCAAAATCAGGGCGTTACAACTCTCCCCCTCTTAAGAAATTTCGTCCTCGAAATTTACCTGGAGGAAAAAGGTAAGGAAATTGCTTCCTCATGTCTTCCTTCCTTTCCCACGTGGCTTCCTTAACACCACGATGTCTCCACAAGACTTTGACCAGCTCGATGGTCTTACCTCGGAGAACCTTACTATCCGAATCCAGAATCTCAACAGGTTCCTCATCATACGTCAAGTCTGGATTCAGCTCAACCTCTTCCACAAGCATAACATGTGACGGATCTGATCTATACCTCCGAAGCATGGATACATGAAACACATTATGTATCTTTTTTAACTCTTGAGGTAGTCTCAGCTTGTAGGCCATAGGACCCACACGTTCTATCACCTCGTATGGTTCAATGAACCTTGGGCTCAACTTTCCATTCCGGAAAAATCTCATCACCTTCTTCCAGGGTGAAACTTTCAAAAACACACGCTCAGCCACAGCAAATTCTATCTCATTACGCTTCAAATCCGCGTAAGACTTTTGCCGATCCGATGCTGCCTTCAACTGCTCACAAATGAGCTTCACCTTCTCGATTGTTCCTTTTAACAAAGCCGGCATCGAGATCAACTTTTGTCCCGTTTCAGCCCAACAAAGAGGATTTTTGTACTTCCTCCGTATAAAGCTTCATAAGGTGCCATTTGAATACTTGACTGGTAACTATTATTATAAGAAAACTCCACCAAAGGCAAGTGCTTCTCCCAAGATCCTTGAAATTCAATAACACAACACCTCAACATATCCTCAAGCACTTGGATAATGCGCTCTGACTGTCCATCCGTCTGCGGATGATAAGAAGTACTGAAATTCAGCCGCGTACCCAATGCTTGATGCAAACACTCCCAAAACCTTGCGGTGAACCTCGGATCTCTATCCGATACTATAGATTTTGGCACTCCAAGCAATCGTACAATATCAGCGATGTACAACTCTGCAAGCTTATCCAAGGTATACGTAGTATGCACATGCAAGAAATGCGCACACTTCGTAAGGCGATCCACAATCACCCAAACAGAATTATTCTTTGATGGAGATAAAGGCAAACCAGACACAAAGTCCATGGTGATCTTCTTCCACTTCCATTCAGGAATCCTTAACGGCTGCAACAACCCTGAAGGAAATTGATGTTCAGCCTTAACTCGCTGACAAACCATGCATTTGCTAACATGCTCAGCGACATCTTTCTTCAGTCCCACCCAATAGTACTCATCATTCAGATCATGGTACATCTTTATACTACCAGGGTGTATAGCAAAAGGACTACTATGTAGGGATGGGCACAGAACCCGGACCCGACGGGTTCCGACCCGACCCGGCCCGATCGGGTCAGGTATTTTTATGAAAAAATCGGGTTCAGGTCGGGTTTTTGTGTAGGGTGAGGTCAGGTCGGGTCGGATTTTAGGGTGAAAAAATCTGACCCGACCCGACCCGGGACTAATAGTGTAATTTTCCCCTAAATTTTTTTAGGGATATTTGTAATAATACCCTTTTTTATATATTTTTTTATAATTAGGTCCTTAAAATTGGTTTTTTATTTACAATTTAGTCCTTAAATTTATTATTTTTTAACAATTAAGTCTCTTAAAATTATTTTGTTTTTACAATTTAGTCCTTAAAATTGATTTTTTTATATAGGTCGGGTCGGGTCGGAGTCAGGTTTAAGGTATTTATTTTTTGGGTCGGGTCAGGTCGGGTCGGGTTTAGGGTTAATATTTTCGGGTCGGGTTCGGGTGGGCCAAAAACCCGGCCCGACCCGACCCGTGCCCATCCCTACTACTATGAGCTTCAGTCAAAATGATGCGCCTCAATTCAACATCATTCGGCACCACTATCCGACTCCCAAAACATAAAACACCATCATCATTGAAGCAGAAATCCCATGGCCTACCTTCTGCAATATCCTGAACATGTGCACCAAAGAATCATCCATCAGTTGTTTGTCCTTACTCAACTGAGCTAGAGATGGTTTCACTTGCAATTCAGCAACAAGACCACCATCTCGCGATATGCTCAAGCTAGCAAACATCGCCCGCAGTTCCACCGCCACTTTCCTGCTCAAAGCATCGGCCATAACATTGGCCTTCCCTAGATGATTCTCGATCATTAGATCGTAATCCTTAAGCAACTCCACCCAACATCGTTGCCTAAGATTTAGCTCCTTCTGAGACATCAGGTACTTTAAACTCTTATGATCTGTGTACACAGTACACTTCTCACCATAGAGATAATGTCTCCAGATCTTTAGAGCCAAAACCACTGCAGCCAACTCAATGTCGTGCGTAGGGTAATTGCGCTCATGCAATTTCAACTTTCGCGATGCATAAGCCACTACCCTACCCTCTTGCATCAACACACACCCCAAACCAACATAGGATGCGTCACTATACACTACAAACTCTTTTCTTGATTCAGGTTGAACCAAGATAGGAGCTTGCGTCAAAGCTGCCTTTAGCTTCTCAAAAGCTTGTTGTCTCACTTTCGTCCATTCATACTTAACATCCTTCTGTAACAACTTCATCAAAGGGGCAGCAATCTTAGAAAATCCCTCCACGAACCTCCGATAGTAACCTGCCAACCCAAGGAAACTACGAACTTCATGAACAGACCTAGGAGGCTTCAATTTCACCACCGCCTCAATCTTCTGAGGATCAACTCGAATCCCTTCAGCCGAAACCACATGGCCAAGAAAAACAACTTCCTTAAGCCAAAACTCACATTTGCTCAGCTTAGCATAAAGCTGATTTTCTAACAGCACTTGCAAAACAATCCTCAAATGACCCTCAGGCTCCTCCTCGGTACGAGAGTACACAAGGATATCATCGACGAACACCACAACGAACTTATCTAAGAATTCATGGAACACCCTGTTCATCATGTCCATGAAAGCAGCAGGATCATTCGTCAATCCGAACGGCATCACTAGAAATTCATAATGCCCAAATCTTGTTCGAAAGGCTATTTTCGGCACATCCACATCCTTCACCTTTAACTGATAGTATCCTGACCTCAAATCTATCTTTGAGAACACAACCTCTCCTCAAAACTGATCAAAAAGATCATCAATCCTCGGCAAAGGATACTTGTTCTTGATGGTCAACTTATTCAGCTGACGATAATCAATGCACATCCTCATCGTGCCATCTTTCTTTTTAACAAACAAGACCGGTGCACCCCAAGGTGACACACTAGGCCGAATAAAGCCTCGGTCAAGCAACTCTTGAAGTTGCGTTTTAAACTCCTTGGGTGACATACGATAAGGAGAAATGGACACCAGAGTTGTGTTCTCAAACAACTCAATTCCAAATTCTACCTCCCGACTAGGCGGCAAACCAGGTAATTCTTTCGGAAACACTCTAGGAAACTCACACACGATCCTTACATCCTGTACGTGAACCTCCTTTGTACTAGGATTCATAACAAAGGCTAGATAAGCCTCACATCCTTGACGCAACATCCGGTTTGCTTCAAGCGTCGACACCACATTAGATAGAAACTTCACATTTTCTCCCACCACCACAACCTCATAATCATCCGCAAGTTTCAGCGAAACTCGCTTGCTTTCAAAATCCACAACGGCTCTATGCTCAACAAGCCAATCCATACCAAGAATTACATCAAATCCATAGAATGGTAATTCCATAAGATCAACAAGAAACACACGATCTTGCACCTTTAAGGGGCATCTCTTATACAACCTTATTGTTACAACCGTCTCACCAAAGGAACTAGTCACACGCATACCCACATCCAAAGACTCAACAGGCAGACCAAGCATTTGAGCATGTTCACGTAATATGTACGAGTGTGTAGATCCAGAATCAATCAAAGAAAGTAATGACAAGGATTGCAAAGTTAAGGTACCTGCGATCACGTCCGTGTCATTCCTCCCTTCTCGATGGGCATACACTCGAGCCTGGCCACCACCTTCAGGCTGAACAGCCACCACATGTGCCGCATTCCTTCCACCTTCATCTCTACGCTGGAAGTTACCACGGCCGCGCCCAAGACCTCTCTGTGGCTCAACTGCTCTCACCGGAGCCTGACCTTCTCTCAACGGCTGCGGACAATCTTTCTTCATGTGCCCACGATTACCACAGTTCCAGCATGTACCAAGATTGCCCCAACACTCCCAGCGTGCCTCCTACCACACCGATTGCACTCAGGAGTCCTCATGAAAGCATTTGGTCCTTGCTGACCTCTCCCAGGGTTACCACCCCCGCGTCTAGCATCGACATGTGACCTTCTATCTTTATGCCTCTTGTAGCGATCTCTACCAAGATCACACTCCGCAACTCGCTTCCCTGAGCTAGATCCTTCCGCTCGACTTGCCAGACCAAGATTCAGCTCAATGTTCTTGGCTCTAGTGACCAAGACATCAAAATCAGTATAGTCTGCTGCGAGCATATAGGTTTTCACATTAGCCACCAGCCCATAACGGAATCGTTCACATCTTTCCCGCTCGCTAGGAATCAGCTCAGGTGCATATTGGCTAAGGCGTACAAATTGCACCTCATATTCTGCCACCGTCATACTCCCTTGCACAAGGGACATAAATTCCCTCTTTTTCTCATCGAGGTAACGAACTCCCAAGTACTTTCTCTTGATTACATTCAAGAAGAATGTCCAAGTCACATCATCATCATCCATCCTCGCTATTGTGGTTGTTCACAACGTATATGCATCACTATGCAACAGGGACATAATACATCCCAACTTCTGAACATTATTACAGTTCAGCTGCCCCGAGAATCCTCTTGGTACTCTCTAGCCAAGACTTGGAACCTTCCGGGGTCAACCCTCTGAACTCAGTCCCTCCCAAACTGCGGAGTCGCTCTAACGACAACCTCACATTACTACCATCCTGTGGTGCAGCTCCATGAGCTCCAGCTACCGCTGCCTGAAAAGCTCCAGCAATAGCTTGTATCAACACAGACATATTAGGAGTAGCTTGACCCTGAACTCCCTTGGGTCCAGCAACCCCAGCACCAGCTCCCGCAGCACCAACCCCAGCTCCACCACCACCGAGTGGTCCACCAGGGGGAGGAGGAGGTAGATCCTCAACATTCTCATTCTCAGCCGTAGCACGTGTATTAATTCTAAGCTCTCTACGTGGCCCCATAAAAAAACAATGCAACTGATAAAATACAATAAATTCAATTAGGCATAATAAGGCAAGTAATCCAAGTACACAAGCTCATTTTGGAAAATAATTCTTCTCAATAGTAATGATATGGCAATGAGATCCCCAACTATACCTGAAACACAGCATAACATCACAAATTCATCTCAATAGAACCAAACATCAACAATCATACATCATACTTTCACCGAAAAGTCACAACCATTCGTAATCACATACATTAACCACTTACCAAACCCCAAATATTCGTTAACCTAGCTCTGATACCAACAAATGTAACCCCTTTAGCCTGGCCTAGACGCTTGACCTGAACTACGAAGATTACACGGGGAAAACCAAAATCAACCTGAAAGTCAACCTTGATTAACGACCCCTTTTTCTTTTTATCTTTTCTAAATGTACATTAAGCCTAGGTGATTACTCAAGAATCATAGGAGAGAAAGGCACAACGATCGGTATTCAATTAAGGATTCAATTGTAAGAATTACACTTTTAGGGACCAAAATGTAAATTTTGGAAAATACAAGGACTTTGCAGATTTTAAGCTTTCTAATAAGTAATTAGTCATTTTACATGCATCTCTGTCAAATATCAGCTTAAAAGAACATTCCAAGCTCAAACAATTGCACCCACAACATCAAGGACTAAAATGTAAGATATGAGAACTTGAAACAATTCAAAAACACAAACCAACAATCATCCGTTTCGAAACGTTGACCCTGGTATCGAAACGGTCGTATCGAAAAGGAGTTGACCGTTTCAATACTCGGGTGCGTTCCGAGACCAGTATCGAAACAGGCCTCTCTAGTAGCTAAAGTGTTCTGAAACACCTTCACCCGTTCCGAAACACTATGGCCATTTCAGGCCCCTGTTTCGAAACAGACAAGGGTGTTTCGATACACCCTGCCCTGCAACTTACAATTTTCTGGTTTTTCATATCTTTTCACATTCAAACATATCTCAAATCATTCCATAACATACCAGCAACATGATTAGATATTATAGAACATATCTAAGAAGCTTAAGCTAAAGCACGGCATCAAACACATGAACATTTAGTCTATAGGCATGCTTCCTAACCACAACACCAAATAAAGACCTCAAACCAAACCATATTAGACAGTTTACAAACTTCAAAAGCCATATCAAACTTGCCACAAACATAAGGAGTTCAAAATACATCCCCCAAAAACAACCTTGAAGCCCCATTGCCAAATATCAATACTAAAGTATGTAAAAACATCACCATACATGAGCTTTTCACTTCCTTGGATGTTCTTGGCCTTCTCGCTGCCCAAAACTCGTCTCAATTATCTGCATTGTTGGTAAAAGAGAGCGTAAGCATATTTGATTAGTGAGGCAAGCTCTAAAGAAAAACAACACAACAATGCATCATTCAAAACTCTTTCTCAAAAGCCATTTTCAACAACATGCTCTTTCTATCTCATGCTTGAAAACCATTTCAAAGCAAATCTCCATTTGAAAAAACATGTACCTCTATTCTATCTCATGCATTTAAACCAATGCAAATCTCATGGCAAAGCCATACACATGCTTATGAAAACTAAAGCATTTCATATACAAATCTCATATGCATTTCTCATAGCATAAATCATCTCAACTCTTGGTACATGTGAAGCAAATACATTTTCATATATTATATTGGCATTTCACATTTCATCTTTACTCGGATATGCGGATTAGCTTGACTCAAGGTCAAGTCCTACCCCAGTAGAATCTCTCATCACCGGACTCTCATGGCGGTATCTCTCATCGCCACAAAGCTTGGGTATTTCACCAAGTCCTACCCCAATGGTATCTCTCATCATCGGATTCTCACTTTGGATCGGGATGGCACTACCCCTATCGCCCGACTCCAAAGAGCACGTACAAATTTTAGATTATAGTGCACTCTCATCCTATTGATCGATCAATTATATCTAGTAAGTATCTCATCTTCTATGCCAATATATTATGTCAAAATATCATCTCTTCTATTGTCTTTATGCAACATTTCTCAAATCTTTCTCATCTCATTTCAAAATCATATCTCATGCTTTGCATTAAGTCAAAATCTCAAAACTCTTCAATGCAACATGCTATCTCATGAAATCTCTACAAAGCTTCATCTCATGCTACAAATCATGCATAAAACAGTAGGAATTTTTCTATCTCAAAACAAGAGCATGTAAAAGCATTTAGGGGCATCAACCACATATTTGAGAGCAAATCTAGCCATACTTACTTCCGGACTTAGGATGGTGTTTCAAACCAATCCTAAATCCCCAAACCTTGTTTCTTTGTCTCTCAAGGACTTCTAAAACCATTCGCACTCACCGATTACGTTTCGCTTGCTTGCCGAAACAATATTGTTGCGTGTAAAAGAGTCTATCGCAATAGAGTGCAAGTGTACACGACGCAAGTAGTAAAGTGATACACGAAGTATCGGATGTTGAATCCACAGGGACTGGAAATATCTTTAACCTTGGATTGCTGCACAAGAAAGAAAAAGAGAATTTAAATGTTTGTAGGAGAATATCGAAGAATACTGAAGATAAATGAGTAAAAGATTCAGGATGGAGAAATAGGCCGATATTGATTTGCTCAGTAGTGCATGTGTTTCAATGTATAGGACTCCCTGTTCTGTCGTTGCTCCTGTCGTGGCAGCGGTCTGTTGTTGTCGCGACAGCTATCACACAACTCTGTACTTCAAGCTTGGCAAGAATCCCTGATGTGACTTGTCCTATCCCTAGGTCCAAGTATGTCGATGAACACGTCTTTGATGATACCTCCCGGCGTGAATCGAAGGATGAACACTGATGTTGTTGAATTCTTCCTTAGCCACTTAACCTCGTCCTATCCCTAGGTCCGAGATAGTTCAACCATAAACTGGAGAACCCGTACTTATTCCTTTCATATACTTAACTCTCCTGATATTAAGTAAATGTATAATCTCACAATGCTCTCCCGATACTCTTGCAAGATGTTGAAAACCAGAATAAGCAAACTTGAAGTCTATTTTATTGAATAGAAAAAACCCTAAAACAATGCAATCCTTGCAACTACTTTACAGAATCAACCCTTAGCCCTAGGGGAAGTTTAGAACATGATGAGAAGGGGGAAAACGACTAGGGTTTATGGGAAGACGGCTAGAGAATAAGATATCCTTCCCTAGGTCGAATTACATGCTTTTATATAGGCCTTGGGTTCAAGTTTTCTAATATGGCAAGAATACAAGTTTAAATTAAAGTACAACTCTATTAAAGACCAAATCTTTAGAGTAGATGTCTTTAATTCGTCCTCTTTTCTTGTTTTGGGTTTCTTCCTTGAACTTTGGGCTTGGCCTTCATTCTGATCTAGGGCTCAGAAAAATATATGAGTGCTCCACGACAGACTGGCTTAATTTCCTCTTTCTGTCGAGCTCCACTTCACTTTTTCCCTTCAACATGGCTGTCATCATTGGCTGCCACGGCAGCTGCCATGGCAGTGTCATTCTTCTCGACTGCAGTCTTGTGTTCCAGCTCTGCTTCTCTACTGCCCTGAGTCTGCTACAACAACTACCTGCAAAAGTAACCAAAATCAGTAGCAACTGTGCCATTTAATATAATTGTGATGTATAAATTAAATCTATCCTAAATGCAATGAATTATTCTTGAATGCGGCAGAAATATGGGTTAAATAGGGGGTAAAATATAGAACTTTTACACACTCAACACACCCCCAAACTCAAGATTTTGCTTGCCCTCAAGCAGATATTACCTAACTAAAATGAAATATATTTTTGTTTTTTTTTTTGCTTAAATCTGTGAACTCTACATTACCTACCACTTATATTATATCAAGAGCAATACCTTGTCGGGCATTTCTGGATTCATCCGGAACCATGCTATAATTCTTGTGTAGTGTGTGCAGGTTTTGTGAACACTTATGCATCTAGACTACCTTAGTATACCATAATAGTTATGCCTACAAACTTGAGATTATGCCAATTCAATTTTTTTCTGGAGGCAATTCTTAGGCTCCCTTAGTTTTTTTCTGACTCTTGATTTAACTGCATCTTTTATGGAGGCAATTCTTAGGCTCCTTTAGTTTTTTCTAACTTAGCTCAAAAAGAAATCTCCTAAAATAAGCGCAAGGCAGTTTTGCAAGCAATTGAGTCTGAATATTTTTTCTTTCTTTCTTTCTTTGTTTTCCTAGAGCCAGTGATAGGCACCTCTAGGGGCAGTTTCAAGTGGGTAAACATTCATATTCCAGTGTACTAATTCACAAAGAGTGTTGTACAGGGTAGAATCATAGCAAGGCTCTAAACATATCCTAAAATTCCCTAAAGGCACTGTCACGACAGCATATGTCGCGGCAGGTAAGTTAAGTTCAAAGACATCAGCCAAATTTTCATCATTTTTTAAGCAAAAATAAACTAAACACTTAGACACAAATTCTAAACATAATAGACACTTCATTTATGGAGGGATGACATCCCCAAACTCAAGGGTTGCATTGCCCTCAATGCATGATTACAGATAATAAAAAAAGAAAATAAAAACATCACAATTATGATAAAACATCAGACAACAAAAATAAGATAGAAACTTAAATTTAAGTGATGTCGTCGTTGTTGATGTTGCTGATCTATACCTGCCGGTGGGCAGTGACCTTCATTGTCGGTGCCGGCAGGTGGCTCGGAGAGGCGGAGGCAGTCTTTTTCTTAGCTTCCCTCGGGGGCTGGATGCGAGTAGGTGAAATCTGGGGTGGTATTTCCAGCACTTGTACCTCTTCAGAAGAACTGCTGCTGCCAGACTTGCCCTGCCAGATGGTCCGTCACCGGTGTTGGGCTTCTGCCGCTTCATCTGATTGAATTCCTTGGAAAGGTTCCTCTAGACAGAGAGCTCACCATCGGATTCCTCCCAGATTGAGGAGGAAGATAAACCAACAATAAATTCGTCAAGGTCGGACGATGGCTCCTTTCGCTTTTCTCCTCTAGCAGAGGCAGTGGCGGTGTGGCTGCCACCTGCAGCTGTCGCGGCCGGGGTTGGAGTGGACGCAACAGAGGGTGTTCTTGGTGTGGCAGCAGGGGTAGGGGTATGGGCAGGTGTAGGGGCAGCAAAGTAGTGTTCGGGGAAAACATGGAATTGTACATTTGTAAAATATAAATTGCTTTGAATGAAATGTACCATTGTTGTTGTGAAGTCGCGGACAAATCTCATCAGACCCAGCTGTCGTTCCTCCATCTTCTGCAGGGTAGATAAGATTTGAGTGGAGGAGTCTGCTAGGGGAGCTGCTGCTGTGGGCTGCTGCTGCTCTGCGGCGGCAGGCTCTGTCTGGGTGGGCTCTACTGGCTCCTCTACCGCGGTAGACGGGTTGAAGTAGGAGATTGGTGTGGCAGCTTTCAGCTCCATCAAACTGAAGATATTTCTCTCCGTCCATCCTTTAAATCGAACCTTGTGATCTTCAGCAATTTCAGGGACGTTGTGGCCACGGAAAATTTCGATGATGAGGTAGGGGAAGACAAGGGGTCTCGATGGCCGAAGTGCACAGTCCAAAATCCCCTCCCGAATATAGCGGCCAACATTAATGGGTCTCTCGTTTAAAATGGAATGAACGAGAGCTAACCTGGGTTGATCCATTGTGCTGTTGTGGGAGGAAGGCATTATCCTCTTCTTCACGAAGTGGTTCCACAGTTTTGCCTCGGGAGTGAGTTGAGCGCGTTTTACCGTTCGTGGGTGTTTTGGGTCTGTATTCCACTAGGTCCCTTGCTCTGTCAGTTCTGCCATGACAGCGTCGTAGTCCGCTACCGACAGGCTCTCCATGAACCTCTTATGCTCGTCTTCCTTCTTGCTGACGTAGATTCCGTAGAGGGTATTGATGTATTCTAGCTCAAGAGGGACTTCCTTACCACACACTGTCATGGCCGTCGTGTCTTTGCTGTCGATGGCAGCATAGAATTCTCTGCCCAGAGTGACATACATTTCCTCTGGTTGGGCAGCAAACATCTTCCATTTAAGGGCTCTAATCTTGCGAGCGATGAATAGTTCGAGCCCGAGGTTCTCCGTGCGTTTGGTGTAGATGAACCCTTTCTCTTCCCACATCTCCCTTTTTTGGAGGGAGGTGTAGTAGCGGTCATTAGAGTCAGAGGTGGCAAAGCGGTTTGGAATTCTGCCGTGGCTTGGTGTGCCTGCTGCTGCGGCAGAGCTGGAGGCAACACTTCTTCTAGTGTTTCTGGTACTCATAGTTGCAAGACTGTATAAAAATAAAGAAAAATATTCTGAGATCTAGAGAGGAAACAACTTGAGAGAGTAAAAATGAGGTGAAAATGAATAGTAAAACGGGGTTTATATAGATGAAGGGGTTGCTGCCTGTTGGAGCTGTAACGACAGGCATGAATAACGGGGCCAGCTGTTACGCGGTTTTTGACACGTCTCTCACGCGTTTCCGTGTTTGTTGTGCGTCTGTTACGCGTTTGCATGTCTGCTGCGGCAGCGTGGTGACAGGCTGTCTTTTTTGTGTTTGTCACGACAGCTTTTGACAGGCTGTGACGACAGACTCTTCCTTTGGGCTTTTTTTGGGTTGCTGGTGAGATGGTGGGCTGGTTCACTTCTTCTCCTCTCCTTGTTTCCCTTATTTCCTAAAATAATTAAAATAAAAACTTAGTCCTTAAAAATAAAATAATTCTAATTTCCTAATAAATAATTATATATATAAATAATAATAAAATAAAATTAAGTTAAATTAGGGATGCCTTGAGGGGCATCTCCTAAAGTAACCACTTCCTCCATTCTTGGGGCTTCAGTCCCATGATAATGCTTCAGTCTCTGTCCGTTGACTTTAAATTGATGCCCGTCTTTTAAGGATTTGATCGTGATTGCACTATGAGGAAAAACTTGCACAACTTGGAATGGGCCGGACCATCTAGATTTCAGCTTCCCTGGGAAGAGTTTCAACCTAGAGTTGAATAGCATCACAAGCTGCCCTGGGCAGAATTGTCGTGGCAGCAACTTCTTGCCGTGCCATCTCTTTGTCTTGTCCTTGTAGATCATTGCGTTGTCATAGGCCATTGCTCGAATTTCTTCAATCTCATTCAAGTCAAGTAACCTTTTCTGTCCTGCCGTTTCTAAGTCCATGTTCACTGCTTTGATGGCCCAGTATGTTCTGTGCTCTATCTCAACAGGTAGATGGCATGTTTTTCCATATATCAGCCGATAGGGTGACATTCCCAATGGAGTCTTGAATGTTGTTCTATAGGCCCAGAGTGCATCATTAAGGTGTAAGGACCAATCCTTTCGAGTTGGTTTAACCATCTTCTCAAGAATGTTCTTTACCTCCTTGTTTGATATTTCGGCCTGTCCATTGGTCTGAGGGTGATAAGTTGTTGCGATCCGATGTTTAACACCATATTTCCTTAAGGTAGCAGCTATGACCCTATTGTCGAAATGTCTCCCTTCATCACTGATGATCGCCTTAGGAATGCCAAATCTGGAAAAAAAAATGTTCTTATGCAGAAATTTATGAACAGTCTTGGCATCGTTTTTCTGTGTGGCGATCGCTTCAACCCATTTGGACACGTAGTCCACTGCCAGGAGGATATATAAATTTCCACATGATGCTGGGAACGGTCCCATGAAATCAATCCTCCAAACGTCGAAGATCTCGACTTCAAGGATGTTTTGCAGCGGCATCTCATGTATCCTTAAGATGTTTCCAGTCCGTTGACACTTGTCACAGCTTTTGTAGAAAGCTTGGGCATCCTTGAATAGTGAGGGCCAATAAAAACCAGACTGCAAAACCTTGGCAGTAGTTTTGTTACCACCTAAGTGTCCTCCATATGGTGAAGCATGGCAATGATGAATCACAACTTCATGTTCATCCTGTGGTACACACCTCCTGATGATCTGCACAATTTTTGAAAAGAAGAGGTTCGTCCCAATAATAATGCTTAACATAATTTTGGAACCTCTTCTTGGCTTGATAATTAAGTTCATGAGGATATATTCCGCTAACTATATAATTAACGAAGTCAGCATACCATGGGAGTTCAGAAAACTTACCTATCGCCATGGCTGTCGCGGTAGTGCTCGTGGCAGCGAACAGCTGCTCGTTAGGGAAGGTCTCCAGTATGTGTGTCTTGTCTATTGGAAAACTCTTTCCCCTCTCTAATCTTGACAAGTGATATGCAACTTGGTTCTATGTCCCCTTTTTGTCCTTGATTTCAATGTCGAACTCTTTTTTGGCAAATAGATACTTCAGTGCAGAGTGGTCTGTGTGAACCACGACCTTCGTTCCAAGTATGTAGGACCGAAACTTGTCAATAGAAAACACCACTGCTAATAGTTCCTTTTTTGTTGTGGTGTAATTCACTTGGGCGTCGTTTAGTGTTTTGTTGGCGTAATAAATTACGTGGAACAGCTTGTCCTTCCTCTGCCCAAGTGCTGCCCCTACAGCGTAATCAATGGCATCACACATAATTTCGAATAGCAAACACCAGTCGGGTGGTTGTACAATTGGGGTTGTTACTAGCTTCTCTTTCAGAATTCTGAATGCCTCAGTACATTCAGTATTGAAGTCAAAGGGACGATTCTGCTCTAGTAGGTGGCATAACGGCTTGGTGATCTTCGAAAAATTTGCTATAAACCTTCGATAAAACCCAAAATGCCCTAAGAAACTCTGAATTCCCTTGACTGTGGTGGGAGGCGGCAGCTTTTCAATCACCTTTATCTTTGCTCTGTCGACTTCTATCCCACGACAGCTTACCTTATGGCCTAAGACTATCCCTTCATCCACCATGAAGTGACATTTCTCCCAGTTTAATACCAAGTTCGCTTTCTCGCATCTTTCGAGCACTTTCTGTAGGTTGCTTAAGCAGCTTTCAAAATTATCTCCAAAGATAGAGAAATCGTCCATAAATATCTCCAGGAAATCATCCATAAATATCTCCAGGAAATCCTCCACCATATCGGAGAATATCGCCATCATACACCTCTGGAAGGTTGTTGGTGCATTGCAAAGTCCAAATGGCATTCTCCGAAAAGCGTAAGTACTGTATGGGCAAGTGAAAGTCGTTTTCTCTTGATCCTCCGGTGCAATGGCTATTTGGATATAACCTGAGTAACCATCAAGAAAACAATAATAAGGCTTTCCCGCTAATCTATCAAGCATTTGATCAATAAAAGGCAGGGGAAAGTGGTCCTTCCGGGTAGCTTTGTTAAGCTTCTGGTAGTCCATACAAACCCTCCAACCGGTCACAGTCCTGGTTGGGATTAATTCGTTTTCTTCATTGGTTACCACGGTTATTCCTCCTTTCTTAGGAACGCACTGCACCGGGCTCACCCACTTACTATCCGAGATGGCGTAAATTATCCCGGCGTCTAACCATTTGATAATTTCTTTTCGAACCACTTCTCGCATAGCATCATTCAAGCGTCTCTGGGCATCAATGGTCGGCTTATGATCATCTTCTAAGAGAATTTTATGCATGCATAGCGCCGGACTGATGCCTTGGATATCAGCTATCATCCATCCAATAGCCTTTTGTGCTGCTGCAGCATCCCTATCAGTTGTTGTTCCTGTTCCTGTATCAACTTGGAAGAGATGATTACGGGAAACGTATCATTTAATCCAAGAAAAACATATTTGAGCTGCCCTGGCAGGGGCTTAAGGTCTAGAACAGGTGGTTCTACAGTTGAGGGCTTTTGGATGATATGTTCATTCGAGGTATAGTTTAAGGGCTCGAATAACTTACCTGGTCGATTGCCTATCCAGTTTACCTCCTCATGACCTTCAGTGTCAGATATGTCAGAATCTGAGGAGCTTCTGTCATCGTCACTGTCGTGACAGTCTTCCAGGTGGCTGCTGTGGCAGTGACCAAATTTGATGTCATGGCAGCACGACCTGATGCAGGGTTGATCAAGGATTACTTCAGTGATAGCCTTGCACTCTTCTTCTGCATCAGCGTGTTTTATTGCTTGGAGAACATTTAGCTTGATCTCTTGATCATTCACTCTCATTGTGAGTTCTCCCTTTTCTACATCAATTAGTGATATGCCTGTGGCTAAGAAGGGTCGCCCCAGGATGATTGGTGCATTCTCATCTGCTTCACAATCCAAAACAAGAAAGTCAACAGGAAAAATAAACTTATCCACTCTTACCAGAATATCTTCAATCTTCCCTTCTGGTTGTACGTAAGAGCGGTCTGCCAGCTGCAGCATAACTGTCGTGGGTCGTGCTCGTCCAATACCTAATTTCTGAAATACAGATCTTAGCATTAAATTAATACTAGCACCTATATCACAAAGTGCCTTACCCACAAATTTATCACCAATTATGCACGGTATTATATATGAAGCTCCCAGGATCCTTCTTTTTCTGGGGTGGATGCTTGTGCAGAATAGTCATGCATCCTTGTAACCCCATAAACTCGGCCCAGAAGAAATGGGTCAAATCTAGGAAGTAGCGATTGGAAACTTGTCCCTCAAGAAACAATTTAGGTTAAAATATTTTTTAATTCAAAAGAATCGATTAAATAAGTAAAACTCACCAAATATTCCGATTAAAATAAAACTCAATCTTTTGAACGACGTTCCGATAATCAATTAAAATCTCGGAAAATAAATTCGTAAATGCATGCATCCAATAAATCCCAAATTATAGACAGTCTCAATGTCCATATTACACAAATATCCCAAATATTATTAAAATAATAATTATGAGGTAACAGAAAAGTTCGTACTGAATAATAAGTTATCTGAATAAACAAGAGGTGCTCCAAGTACCGATCGCCTAAAAAGTCTGAGATATCTGAAAAGTAAAAACTAAGGGGTGTAAGCTAAAGAGCTTAGTGTGTCTCTAAAGTGCAAACGAAAACAAAACAAAAACAAAACAGTATTTTATTTTCTGATAGACTTTTCTGAAAACACAACAAAACTGAATCATGATGCTATGATGTCTGGTGCACATGAATCATAGTACCCATCTCCGATACACCGAAAAGTAAGGTTCCCCAGAACCTACTTTCTCCATCGTCACCATCCGAAGTGGAACTCAGCCCGAAAGGTGGAACCACTGATCTGAATCGGAATTCAGCCCGAAGGGTGAAACCACTGAACTTCCCCGAACAAATCCCAAACCATATACCCACAATGATATGATGCAGATTTTAAAATCCGAGTCTGATCCGAAACTTGAATTATGAAAATTCAAGTTGCACAATACTATAAATCCGATGTTTTACAATTCCGAAAATCTAATATTTCACTTAAATCACAGTATGACATGTTATGCATGATGTCTAAAAACATTCACTCAATCACAACAGAGTATGCACACAAAATGTATAAAACATTTACTTATATTAATACCAGAAAAGCACATAAAATTTATAGCATAAAAAGAAACACACAAGTTTATAAATCAGGAAGAGACACACCTTAAGCAACAGTAGCTCTAATGTCGAGAAAAGCGCGTCTTACGCTCAGATCTAGCTAAATCAGAACCTGCGAGGTAAAAACTCTATATTAGCATTTAATACTAACACTAAGCCACCAACTAAAACACTAAAAACCGAACTAAGATATACTCACGTAAAGATCTCGAAGAATGTGTACGATCGGTCTGTACAACTGGAGGTAACTCGTCGGCCTCGAAGTCGTTATCACCTGAACACAGGAATATTCTGAATCAGATTCTGAAATCCACAACTCAATAAATTTTAAGTACTAATTAATTGAAATTAGCAAAACAAAACTTTCGGGTTCGAATTAGACAAAACAGGCAGCGGATTCAGATTCAGGACATCGAGAAAGGTTAAGATGAACGTTTTCTGAAAAAGTCAGCTCTGGTCAAAGTCAACATTTGTCAAAGTCAAAGTCAACTGGTCAACGGTCTAAGGTCAGCGGTCAACTCTGGTCAACTGGTCAAAATCTAATTCGGTCAAACGGGTCAAAGGGTCAAACTAGTTAACAGTCAAGGTCCAATTCGGTCAAACAGTCCGGTCAAAATGAGTCCAAGAGTCAATGGTCAACATGACGGTCAAAACGGGTCAACAAGTCAAATCTGGTCAACTGTCAGGTCGGTCTATTCCGATTCACTTAGTCAGCTGGTTCGGTTTAACGGGTCAATATGATTCAGTTCTAGCTACCGGCTTGATTGATTAAACTGGTCAAATCAGAGCTTAGTCTGATTACAATCTGGTTCATAACACACAACCCATTTGTTCTTATCAGGCTTTACACACTAAGCCTCACCATTGGGCTCATCCAAACCACAATTCTACACACAAAAGCCCAACACAATTCAAACCCCTACTGCCCCTTTTATCTGATATGCATCTAGGGTTTTCAGAACCTTTAGGTGACGTCGGTTCTACAACACGACGGTGGCAACGATGATGCCACAATGCGGCGGTGATAAGAATTTTCGATGGCCCAACACATATTACAACAACCATGAACACAGATGCAAGGCTTACCCAAACACAACCCTACTACTCTACCCTTTACAATAATCTGAAGCTAGGGTTTTCACCCTTGTCGGTGGCCAAGGCCATGGCGACGGCAGCAACGAGAACTGCAAGGATAACAAAATTGTTATCAAGAGACGAAAACACCACAACAAGGTTGATTCACGACAGCTCTTACCCACTACTCAAACCAAACACCAAAATACAAAGAAACAAGGGTACTCTACTTACCAATGCTTAAACCGACGAGAAAGAGATGATGATGACAACAGTGCAAGGGAGAATCGAACGATTCTTTCTTCGATTTCTCACAAATGGTAGACGGCGAGGGATATCCGAAGGTTGGGTTTTACTCGCGAACTGACGACGAACGAGGTGGTGTTGGCGGTGCGCGACACGGACAACAAATAAAGGTTGATCGGAGCTTCACCGGAAAAATGGATGAGGGGTGTTTGTTGAGTGAGTAAAATTTCTATATTTTACCCCCTATTTAACCCATATTTCTGCTGCATTCAAGCATAATTCATTGCATTTAAGTTAGATTTCAGTTTCACATCACAAATATATTAAATGGCACAGTTTCTACTGAAATTGGTTGCTTTTGCAGGTTGCTGTCGTAGCAGATGAAGAAGCAGGAGCTGGGCAGAGATACAGAAAAGCTGGAACTGGACGAGCAGTCAAAGAGGACAATGCTGCCATGGTTGTCGCCGTGACAGCAAAGGACGACAGCAGTTTTGAGGAGAAGAAGTAAAGTGGGCTTCGACAGAAAGAGAAAATTAAGCCCATCTGTCGTGGAGTACTCCTATATTTTTCTGAGCCCTAGATTAGAATGAAGGCCAAGCCCAAGGTTCAAGGAAGATATCCCAAGAAAGAAGGAAGGACGAAGTAAAGACAGCTGTTCTGAAGATTTAGTCTTTATTAGAGTTGTACTTTAAATTAAAGTTGTATTCCTTCCATATTAAAAAACTTGAACCCAAGGCCTATATAAAGGCATGTAATTCGACCTAGGAGAGGACATCACCTATCTCTAGCCTTCTTCTCAAACCCTAGCCATTTTCCCCTTCTCATCATGTTCTAAATTCCCCCCAGGGCCACGGGTTGATTTGTAAAGTAGTTGCAAGGGTTGCTTTTGTTTTAGGATTTTCTTGTTCAATAAAATAAACTTCAAGTTCTCTTATTCTGGTTTTTAACATCTTGCAAGAGCATCGGGAGAGCATTGTGAGGTTATCTATTTACTTAATATCGGGAGACTTAAGTATACGAAAGGAATAAGTGCGAGTTCTCTAGTTTATAGTTGAACTATCTTGGACCTAGGGATAGGACGAGGTTAAGTGGCTAAGGAAGAATTCAACAACATCGGTGTTCATCCTTCGATTCACGTCGGGAGGTATCATCAAAGACGTGTTCATCGACAGACTTGGACCTAGGGATAGGCCAAGGCACAGCAAGGATTCTTGCCAAACTTGAAGTACTGAGTTGAGTAATCGCTACCGCGATAACAAACGGACCGCTGCCGCGACGGGTGCTGCCATGACGGGGACATCGACAGAGCAGATTTTCCTAGACTTAGCAATACCTGCACTACTGAGCAATTCAATACCAGCCCATTCTCTCTATCTTGATTATTTTAATCCTATTTTCCAGTATTCTTTATTATTTTCGTGACAAACATCTTAAACTATTCTCTTTACTCCCGTACAGTAATCCAAGGTGAAGTTATTAGCCCAGTCCCTGTGGAGAGGATATCCGATACTTCAGTATCACTTTACTACTTGCGTCGTGTACACTTGCACTACATTGCGATAGACACTTTTACACGCAACAAGTTTTTAGCGCCGTTGCCGGGGACTGGCAACATAACTTTACCCTACCTTTCACTGCATTCGTTTTATTTTTCTGTTTTACTTGGATTGTCCAACCTATACCTTTCACAAGGTCTTTTGTTTGCGTATGCACAGGTCTCAACGGGGGAAGGAACCTGAGTACCAGTTAGATCCTGAACCCGAACGAACATTCAATCTCAAGAAAAGAGTCTGTTACCTCGTTGAAAGGAACGAATATTTGGAAGAACAACTTGAAGCAATGGTGAACGAAAGACGTGATGAAAGAAGGGACAACTAAGGGAATCCCCGGGATTATAACAATCCTATCGGAGATGGAGAGATTATTCCTCCTGTCGTCGACCCTCCTGCCACTGCCGCACAATGGTCATACCGAGACTACATGCTGAATGATCATGTAGAACTAGAAACCACGCTGCCGGATGTAGATGTTAACAACTTTGAGCTGAAACCTGTTATGTTCAGCATGATCAACAACGCCGGTCAATTCAGCGGTGCTGCTACAGAGGATGCCAGGGAGCATCTGAAAATGTTCCAGGAAATCTGTGGTTCGTTTAGACTACCAGGAGTTAATCCGGAGATACTGAGGCTTCGGTTATTTCCTCATTCATTGAGGGACAGGGCAAAGACTTGGTGGAATAAACTTACGCCGGGTTCAATTAGAACTTGGGCAGATTTAACTCGTGAATTCTTATCTCGTTTTAATCCTTCACACTTATCTGAGCGATTACGTAACGAAATTACTACTTTTCAACAGGAAGAAGACGAGCCAATGCACGAGGCCTGGGACAGATTTACCACTCTTCTACGGAACTGCCTAATGCATGGATTCCCCGTTTGGAACCAGGTAACGAAATTCTATAATGCTGCCAATTTACAAACTTGTATTAGAATTGATTCAGCAGCAAACGGATTACTGCTGGACAAAGACCCAGATGAGGCAATGGCAGTATTGAAAAATCTGGCGAAGAATGAGGAGCAGTTTCCGACAGCAAGAAGAGGGGGTAAACGGGTTCTAGCTGTAAAGGATTATGAGGCCGACAGTACAATGAAATCACAGGTGGCATATCTTACTAAGGCAATGAAAAAGCTCTTGAACGAAGATTCACTGCCTGTATACGCTGCTGAAGAGCTATGCGACATTTGTGAAGGAAATCACAGTTCGGAGGAATGTCCAATATAGTTAGCAGAGGGAAAGTATGTTGGAAACTACAATAAGCAGAATTATAATTCCAACAACTATAATCCCAACTGGAGAAAGGATCCCAAGTTTTCTTGGAGCAATCCTAATAATGCTCTGAATCCTCAAGCACAGAATAATCAGAACCAGGTAGGACCTAGATTGCTGCCTCGGCAGCAGCAGCAACAGCCACCAACTGCCATAAATAGTATACTGGAACAAACTCTGGCTACGTTTATGTCTCAAACAGGTACCTACATTGAGAAAAATTGAATCACTTTGTCAAGAAGACAGAAACTTTCATGGACAAAACAGAGATGCGGATGACCAATCATGAAGCTACTCTGAAATCATTGGAGACACAGATGGGTCAGATTTCCCAGCATGTTAAACCAAGGTAGAATGGCGGATTTCCTAGCAATACTGAAAATGCTAGACAGCCCACACATGAGCAGTGTAAAGCCATCACTACTAGAAGTGGGAAGAGATTACCAGGGCCAGATAAGGAAGCTGAAACAGTAAAGAAACCAGCCCTGGAGACACCTGCCGAGGAAGCTGCCCCGACAGGTAACAAACAGCCTGCTGCCGATGAGCCTGTCACGACAGTAGAAGGGACAGAGGAGAAAGATGACGAACCCAACCCTCCTCAGATCCGTATGCAGTGGGAAGGACGTATTGCTGATTATCGTCCCCCACCTCCTTTTCCTCAGCGGCTACAGAAATTAAAACAGGAATCACAGGTTAAGAAGATTTATGATATTTTTAAGCAGGTTCATATCAACATTCCGCTATTAGATGCTGTGAGGGAAATACCTGGTTATGACAAATTTCTCAAGGATGCCATGTTATAGAAGTCCAGACTTGGGGAGTTTGAAACGGTTAACATGACACATGGATGCATGAGTATTTTGCACAAGTATCCACCCCAGAAGAAGAAGGATCCTGGGAGCTTCATCATACCATGCGTAATCGGAGACAATTTTGTGGGTAAGGCACTTTGTGATCTTGGTGCTAGTATAAATTTAATGCCCAAATCTGTTTTTCAGAAATTAGGTATTGGAAAAGTTCGGTCCACAACAGTAGTACTGCAGCTGGCAGACCACTCTTACGTTCACCCAGAAGGAAAAATTGAAGATATTCTGGTAAGAGTGGATAAGTTTATTTTTCCTGCTGACTTTCTTATCTTAGATTGTGAAGCAGATGAGAACGCACCAATCATCCTAGGGCGACCCTTCTTAGCCACAGGAAGATCACTGATTGATGTGGAAAGAGGAGAACTCATTATGAGAGTAAACGATCAAGAAATCAAGCTGAACGTTCTCCAAGCAATGAAACATGCTGATGCAGGAGAAGAGTGCAAGGCCATCACTGCAATCACCTTTGACCAACCCTGCATCAGGTCGGGCTGCCACGACATTAAAATTGGTCACTGCCTCGGCAGCCATTTAGAAGACTGTCACGACAGCACCGACAACAGCAGCTCCTCTGAATCTGATACATCTGATACTGAAGATCAAGAGGAGGTAAACTGGATAGGTAATTGTCTAGGTAAGTTATTTGAGCCTTTAAATTATACCTCAGATAACCATGCAATTCAAAAGCCATCAACTGTTGAGCCCCCTGTTTTAGATCTTAAGCCCCTGCCAGGGCAGTTAAAATATGCTTCCCTTGGTTTAAATAATACGTTGCTCGTAATCATTTCTTCCAAGTTGATGCAGGAACAGGAACAACAACTAATAGGGATGCTGCAGCAGCACAAAAAGGCTATTGGATGGATGATAGCTGACATTCAAGGCATTAGTCCGACATTATTTATGCATAAAATTCTTCTAGAGGATGATCATAAGCCGACTATTGATGCACAAAGACGTCTGAACCATGCTATGAAAGAGGTGGTACAAAAAGAGATAATCAAATGGCTAGATGCTGGAATAATCTACGCCATCTCGGACAGCAAATGGGTGAGCCCGGTGCAATGTGTTCCCAAGAAAGGAGGAATGACCGTGGTAACCAACGAAAACAATGAGCTAATCCCAACTAGGACTGTGACCGGTTGGAGGGTTTGTATGGACTATCGGAAGCTTAACAAAGCTACCCGAAAGGACCACTTTCCTTTACCCTTTATTGATCAAATGCTTGATAGACTAGCGGGTAAACCTTACTATTGTTTTCTTGATGGTTATTCAGGTTACAATCAAATAGCCATCGCACCGGAAGATCAAGAAAATACAATGTTCACATGCTCGTACGGAACATATGCTTTTAGGAGAATGCCTTTTGGACTCTGTAATGCACCAGCCACCTTCCAAAGGTGCATGATGGCCATATTCTCCGATATGGTGGAGGATTTCCTAGAGATCTTTATGGATGATTTTTCAGTCTTTGGAGACAACTTTGAAAGCTGCCTAGGCAACCTACAGAAGGTGCTCGAGAGATGTGAAAAAGCAAACTTGGTTTTGAACTGGGAAAAATGTCACTTCATGGTGGATGAAGGGATAGTCCTTGGCCATAAGATTAGCTGCCGTGGCATAGAAGTCGACAGAGCTAAGATAGAAGTGATCGAAAAACTGTCGCCGCCCACCACAGTCAAGGGAATCAGAAGTTTCTTAGGACATGCTGGTTTTTATCAGAGATTCATTGTGAATTTTTCAAAAATCACCGAGCCCCTATGCCATCTTCTAGAGCAGAACCGACCCTT
This sequence comes from Hibiscus trionum, assembly GCA_030270665.1. Taxonomy (NCBI): domain Eukaryota; kingdom Viridiplantae; phylum Streptophyta; class Magnoliopsida; order Malvales; family Malvaceae; genus Hibiscus; species Hibiscus trionum. Next base: position 13,784,153 of record BSYR01000004.1, on the reverse strand, counting down.
CGACTTTAACGCTGAATGTACTGAAGCATTCAAGGTTCTGAAAGAAAAGCTGGTAACAGCCCCAATAGTACAGCCACCAGATTGGACACTGTCGTTTGAGATCATGTGTGATGCTAGTGACTATGCTGTCGGGGAAGCACTTGGGCAGCAAAGAGACAAATTGTTTCATGTCATATACTATGCCAGCAAAACACTGAATGACACCCAAGTGAACTACACCACCACAGAGAAGGGACTATTAGTTGTGGTATTCTCCATTGACAAGTTTCGTTCTTATATACTTGGAACGAAGGTCATAGTCTATACAGACCACTCTGCATTGAAGTATCTGTTCACGAAGAAGGATGCAAATCCTCGACTGATACGTTGGATTCTGTTACTGCAAGAATTCGACCTTGAAATCAAGGACAAAAAGGGGACAGAGAATCAAGTGGCAGATCACTTGTCAAGGTTGGAGAAGGGAAAGAGTCTACCGGCAGATGAGACAAACATATTGGAGACCTTCCCTGATGAGCAGCTGTTTGCTGCCACAATCACTGCCGCGACAGCCATGGCGGCAGGTAAGTATTCTGAGCTTCCTTGGTATGCAGATTTCGTTAATTTCTTAGTTAGCGGAATAATTCCTCCTGACCTTAATTATCAAGCCAGGAAGAGGTTCCAAAATGATGTTAAGCATTATTATTGGGACGAACCACTTCTTTTCAAAATTTGTGCAGATCAGGTTATAAGGAGATGTGTACCACAGGATGAACAGGAAGATATACTTCATCACTATCATGCTTCACAGTATGGAGGACACTTAGGAGGCAACAAAACTGCTGCCAAGGTTCTGCAGTCAGGATTTTATTGGCCGTCATTGTATAAAGATGCTCAAATCTTCTACAAGAGCTGTGACAAGTGCCAACGGACAGGAAACATCTCAAGGAGACACGAGATGTCGCTGCAGAACATTCTTGAAGTCGAGATCTTCGACGTTTGGGGGATCGATTTTATGGGACCATTCCCATCTTCATGTGGGAATTTGTACATCCTCTTGGCAGTAGATTATGTGTCCAAGTGGGTTGAAGCTATCGCCACTCAAAAGAATGATGCCAAGATAGTTCAAAGATTCTTACACAAAAACATCTTTTCCAGATTCGGCATCCCTAAGGCGATTATCAGTGATGAAGGGAGGCATTTCGACAACAGGGTTATAGCTGCTGCCTTAAAGAAGTATGGTGTCAAGCATCGGATTGCAATAGCATATCACCCTCAGACCAATGGACAAGCTGAAATATCCAACAGGGAAGTTAAGAACATTCTTGAAAAGATGGTTAAGCCAACTCGGAAAGATTGGTCTTTACACCTTAATGATGCGTTATGGGCTTATAGGACAGCTTTCAAAACCCCATTGGGAATGTCTCCTTACCGACTGATTTATGGGAAAACATGCCATCTACCAGTCGAGATAGAGCACAGAGCATACTGGGCAATCAAGGCAGTAAATATGGACTTGGAAAAGGTAGGGCAGAAAAGGCTACTGGATCTGAACGAAATTGAAGAAATCCAGACAATGGCCTATGACAATGCAAGAATCTACAAAGATAAAACTAAGAAGTGGCATGACAAGAAGTTGTTGCCACGACAGTTCTGCCAAGGGCAGCTTGTGTTGCTTTTTAACTCTAGGTTGAAACTCTTCCCAGGGAAGCTGAAATCTAGATGGTCTGGCCCATTCCAAGTAGTTCAAGTTTTTCCCCATGGTGCTATCACGATCAGATCTCTAAAAGACGGGCACCAATTCAAAGTCAATGGACAGCGATTGAAGCATTATCAGGGGACTGAAGCCCCAAGAATGCAGGAAGTGGTTACTTTAGGAGATGCCCCTCCTGACATCCCTAATTTAACCTAATTTTCTTTTTATTATTTTTATTATTTATATATTTATTAGGTAATTAGATCTTTAGGGATTAAAGTTTTTATTTTTATTATTTGCAGGAAATAAAGGAGACAAGGAAAAGAGGAGAAGTGAATCCAGCCCACCATTTTCCATCAGCCCAAAAAGCCCAACATTTGGTCGCTGCCGTTACAGCTGCCGCGACAGACGCGGAAAATACAGGCTGTCGCGACAGACACAGAACCGCGTAACAGACGTGCAGCAGACACGGAAATGCGTGACAGACGTGTCAGACACGCAAACGCGTAACAGCTAGCCCCGTTATTCGCGCCTACCGTTACAGCTCCAACGGGCAGCAAATTCTTCTCTATATAAACCTCGTTTCATTTTTTCATTTTCACTCACTTCTACTCTTCTCACTTGCTTCCTCTAGAATTTATTTGCTTTCATTTTTATTATCTCAACCCTTGCAACAAAGTCTTCCAGAAATACCTGTAGGAGTGCTGCCTCCGACTCGACCCCGACAGCATCCACCCCACGATCTTTGTAACCCCCTTAACCCGGCCTAGACGGTTGACCCGAATTAAGAAAGTCACACGGGGAAAACCAAAGTCAACCCGAAAGTCAAACTCGATTAACGACCCTTTTTTTTCTTTTAAAACTTGTCTAGATGCATATTAAGCCTTAGATATGTTCATACAACAGCATACTCAAAGATCATAAACATCAGAGATCTAACAGGGACCCAATTGAACAATTTACAACTTTAGGGACCAAATTGTAAATTCTGATAATTATAAGGACTTAACCCAAATTGAAGTTACCATCTTGAAATTAATCATGTTTCATGCTTCTCTGTGAAATTTCAGCTCAAAAGGACTTCCCAAACTCATACAATTGCGCAAACAAGATTCAGGACCAAAATGCAAACATTTCAAAACATTTAACTGCCAATGTCAGCCCCCAACGGTCACCCGTTCCGAAACGGGAGACAGCCCGTTTCGAAACACGGGGTCGTTCCGCAACGCGTACCGGAACGGGGGTCGGGCAGTAGCCTTTCCGTTTCGGAACGGTCCCTCCCGTTTCGGACGCCTGGGCTTGTTTAAGGCACCCGTACCGAAACGGTAGGTGCTGTTCCGAAACACCCTGCACAGATTGCCCAAAAATGCATACTTAAACATGCAATTGACCAACCAATCATGCTCCAAATGCCACCAAACTTTGCCAACATGCAATTCAACATATATGAGACATACTTGCATCAACAATTCATCAAAACATCCGCATAAATGAAAAGCCCCAAATCTATAGGCATGCTTCCTACACAAGCAACCATTCAAGCATAAACTTCCAAATTCAAGCATATAAAGGCCAACCACAAAAACCAGCATTCTCAACAACATTCAACATACTTAGGGAGTTCAAAACATCTCCCAAAACATACACATAGGTCCCCCATTGCCAAATTACCAAAAGCTAAATGTACTTAAGAAAAACCTTCCATACTTTGAGCTTTACTACCACTTGAATGCTTGCCTTCCTTGCTGCCCTCAAAGTACTTTAATGCTCTGCAATATTGGTTTGAGAAAACAAAGAGAGCGTAAGCAAAAGCTTAGTGAGGAATGCTCAATAAAACCATCCAATAATGCATTTATAAAACACTTATAAATCATGCTTCAAATCATCATTTACACATGCTCAAAAGCATACTTTAACAAGCATCTCATGCTTCATTTCATTACATGTCATATTGGCCACAAGTGATACAATTCATTTCTTTGAAAACAAGTTCATCAACTTTCACCCCAAGGACTTTTAAACACCTTGGACCCCAAGGACTTTTAAACACCTTGGCCATGGACTTTTAAACACCATGATATAAATTACCTCAAGGACTTTTAAACACCTTGACCCCAAGGACTTTTAAACACCTTGGCCATGGACTTTTAAACACCATGAATTAAATCACCTCAAGGACTTTTAAACACCTTGACCCCAAGGACTTTTAAACACCTTGGCCTATGGACTTTTAAACACCATAGAAAGGACCACACAAGGACTTTTAAACACCTTTGTGTCCGTAACAAGAATCATCCAAGGACTTTTAACCACCTTGATGTTCTTAAGTAACAAGGCTCACTCAAGGACTTTTAACCACCTTAGTGACCTCAACCTTTTCAAAACACCACTTGCCAATATACATCATTATCATCAATTTATCCACTGTTCTAAAGCATTAAACCAAGCCATATTCATCATGCATTTAAAAGCATCGAACCACATTTGATCAATGTTCAAAAACAAGGAACTCTTACCTTGAGCTTCCTTCAACATATGGCTTACAAAAACAGCATTAACCATGCTAAATCATGCTTTCAAAACAGAATTTAAAACATGCAATAAACCACATTGCACAACAATCAAATCATGGCCACCACTAAAGAGTATTTCCGAAAACTTACACTTGAGCTTAGCAAAGTTGTTTAGACTTAAACTAAGCTCCCAAGACATTGGTTTCAAAGCCGAAAACCCAATTTCACTCACCGATTCCACTTCGCCTCTTGCCGAAGCACCAAATCAAGCCTCCGGATCACCACCACTTGGATCCAAAGATGACTCCCCTGTTTTAACACATTAAAACAGTAGATTAATGCATCATCATGCATTAATAGCTTCAATGAAAGCACCTAAACTCGCTGCTCTCAACCACACTCCATTTTCGGCCACCAAACACAACCGAAAATGCATCCAAACCACTTCTCAACTAAGCCCAGCCATTAACCATCAAAACCTAACATCCTTTAACATCTTTTAACATCTAAAAAGAACCTAACAACATCCTTATACCTCCAGCAACACCAGATCCACAAGATCACCTCAAAAACAACCAAGAATCATAAGCTAAACTTAGGAAATTCAACCTATCCGGGATTGCATTAATCAAAACTCAATTCCTTATCAAATTAAAATTCATAATCATCATTTTAACACCTTAAAACACTGCTTAAACAGATCCAACGAAATTTCATCAAAAACACACCAAATCTTGCATTTTAAGCCAAGATCCATTAAACAATCTTAAAAGCCATTTATAAAACATCAATTAAGGATTGAGAACTTAGGAATTTCATTAAAGAACTTGAAGTTCAGAGGAGAAGGACGTTCTTACCTCCAAACTTGAGTTTCTCCTCTTTTGGAACCAAAAAGCTTGATGAATCAAGTAGCAAATTGAGAGGTTTTATAGATATGATGATTAGGAATCAAAAGAAGATTGAAAAGAGAGAAATGAGTGACAAAATCAGAAGGAAATCTCTGGAGAGAAAGTGTTTGGGTTGAGAGAAAATGAGAGAAAAGAGAAATTGGAAAATATGAGAATTAGTTACAAAATAACCAAAATGATTTTTCCCTCCACTTTTCTTTTGCTTGAAAATCAGAATTAATCATTGAAATATCTTAGAAAAATCTGGAGAAACTCCCTTTGGGTAAATAGCTCCTTAAAGATTCAAAGTTTCAATCCTTTCTAAAACAGTCACAAAACTTTCAAAAATTACATTTTGGTCACTAGCCAAAATGTCACCCTTCCGAAACTCATTTTCCAAAATTGATTTCACAGTTCACTTAAATATATTAAAATATGATTTTAGAACATTTTTCCATATTTTTAATGCAACCCGAACTAAGCTTTCCTAAATTGACTCTCTTAGATTCGAACAGCACTTTGACCAAACCGGTCAACGCCCAAAACTTCTAAGCCCAAAACCGGGGCGTTACAACTCTCCCCCCCTTAAGAAATTTCGTCCCCGAAATTTACCTGAAGGAAAGAGATAAGGAAACTACTTCAGCATGTCTTCCTTCCGCTCCCACGTGGCTTCCTCAACACCTCGATGCTTCCACAGCACCTTCACCAACTCAATGGTCTTGCCACGAAGAACCTTGCTATCCGAATCCAAAACCTTCACCGGTTCCTCATCATAGGTCAAATCCGGATTCAAAACCACTTCCTCCACAGGCATCACATGCGAAGGATCAGATCTATACCTCCGGAGCATAGAGACATGGAACACATCATGAATCTTCTCCAACTCCTGAGGTAACCTCAACCGATACGCAACAGGACCCACACGCTCAACCACCTCATATGGTCCAATGTACCTAGGGCTCAACTTACCCTTTCGGCCAAACTGCATCACCTTCTTCCAAGGCGAAACCTTCAAGAACACACGGTCACCCACCGCATACTCCATCTCCTTACGCTTCAAATCCGCGTAAGACTTCTGCCGATCAGAAGCAGCCTTCAACCGCTCACAAATGAGCTTTACCTTCTCTGTGGTCCCTTTCAACAAAGCCGGCATCGAAACCAACTTTTGACCAGTTTCAGCCCAACAAAGAGGAGTCCTACACTTCCTCCCGTACAAAGCCTCATAAGGTGCCATCTGTATACTTGCCTGATAACTATTGTTATAAGCAAACTCAACCAAAGGCAGATGCTTCTCCCAAGAACCTTGGAACTCAATCACGCAGCACCTCAACATATCCTCTAAAATCTGGATAACTCGCTCAGACTGACCATCCGACTGAGGATGATAGGATGTACTGAAATGCAACCTTGTACCCAGAGCTTGATGCAAACACTGCCAGAACCGCGATGTGAACCTCGGATCCCTATCCGACACAATCGACTTAGGCACACCATGCAGCCGCACAATCTCAGCAATGTACAGCTCTGCCAACTTATCCAAAGAAAACGTGGTGTGCACAGGCAAGAAATGCGCACACTTCGTCAGGCGATCCACAATCACCCAAACCGAATTCTTCTTCGAGGGAGACAAAGGTAAACCAGATACAAAATCCATGGTAACCCGTTCCCACTTCCACTCAGGGATTTTCAACGGTTGCAACAACCCTGAAGGAAACTGATGCTCAGCCTTAACTCGCTGACATACCAAACACTTGCTAACAAACTCCGCAACATCTTTCTTCAAACCCACCCAATAGTACTCATCACGAAGATCACGGTACATCTTAGTACTACCAGGGTGCATAGCAAAAGGACTACTATGACCTTCAGTCAGAATAGCACGCCTCAACTCAGCATCAGCAGGCACTACTATCCGACTCCCAAAACACAACACACCATCATCATTAAAACAGAAATCCGAAGGTCTACCCTCCGCGATATCCTGAACATGCGACACCAAGGAATCATCCAGCAACTGCTTATCCTTGATCAACTGAACCAAAGAGGGTTTCACTTGCAACTCAGCAACGAGACCACCATCTTGCGATATGCTCAAGCTAGCAAACATAGCCCTCAGCTCAACAGCTACTTTCCTACTCAAGGCATCCGCAACAACATTAGCTTTTCCAGGATGATACTCAATCGTCAGATCATAATCCTTGAGCAACTCCAACCAACGCCGCTGCCTAAGATTCAACTCCTTCTGAGACATCAGATACCTCAAACTCTTGTGATCTGTGTACACAGTACACTTCTCACCATACAGATAATGTCTCCAGATCTTCAGAGCAAAAACCACTGCAGCCAGCTCAATATCATGCGTAGGGTAATTGCGCTCATGCACTTTCAACTGCCGCGATGCATAAGCCACCACCTTACCCTCCTGCATCAGCACACACCCCAAACCAACATAGGATGCATCACTGTAAACCACAAACTCTTTCCCTGATTCAGGCTGAATCAAGATAGGAGCTTGCGTCAAAGCCGCCTTAAGCTTCTCAAAAGCCTGCTGTCTCGCTTTCGTCCACTCATACTTAACATCCTTTTGCAACAGCTTCGTCAAAGGAGCAGCAATCTTGGAAAAACCATCCACAAACCTTCGGTAGTATCCCGCCAAACCAAGGAAACTACGGACCTCATGAACAGACTTAGGAACTTTCCAATTCATCACCGCCTCAATCTTCTGAGGATCAACACGAATCCCCTCAGCTGAGACCACATGCCCAAGAAACGCCACCTCCCTTAACCAGAACTCACACTTGCTCAGCTTAGCATAAAGCTGATTCTCCAACAAAGCTTGCAAAACAATCCTCAAATGCTCTTCATGCTCCTCCTCAGTACACGAGGATATCATCAATGAACACCACAACAAACTTGTCCAGGTATTCATGAAACACACGATTCATCATGTCCATGAAAGCAGCAGGAGCATTTGTCAACCCAAACGGCATCACAAGGAACTCATAATGCCCATACCTTGTCCTGAAAGCTGTCTTAGGCACATCCACATCCTTCACCTTCAACTGATAATACCCTGACCTCAAGTCAATCTTAGAGAACACAGCAGCTCCCCGAAATTGATCAAAGAGATCATCAATCCTCGGCAAAGGATACCGATTCTTGATAGTCAACTTGTTCAGCTGACGGTAATCAATGCACATTCTCATAGTGCCATCCTTCTTCTTCACAAACAAGACCGGTGCTCCCCAAGGTGACACACTCGGCCGGATGAAACCATGATCAAGCAACTCTTGCAACTGCGTCTTCAGCTCCTTCATCTCCTTAGGTGCCATTCTATAGGGAGTAATGGACACAGGAGTTGTATTCTCATACAGCTCAATTCCAAACTCCACCTCGCGGTTAGGAGGTAAACCAGGCAACTCCTCAGGAAAAACACCAGGAAACTCCTTCACAACTCTGATATCTTGCACCCTCAACTCTTTAGAGCTAGGATTCATCACAAAAGCTAGATAGGCTTCGCAACCTTGCCTCAGCATCCTGCTCGCCTCCAAGGTAGACACCACATTGGCAAGAAACTTCACATTCTCACCAACCACAACAACTTCATAATCATCCGCAAGCTTAAGCGAAACTCGCTTGTTTTCACAATCCACAACAGCGCGATGCTCAGCAAGCCAATCCATACCAAGGATTACATCAAAACCATAAAAGGGAAACTCCATAAGATCAACATGAAAAACATGTTCTTGAACAACCAAGGGACACCTTCTATAAAGCTTACGAGTCACAACAGTCTCACCAAAAGAACTAGTGACACGAACACCAACATCCAAAGACTCAACAGGCAAACCAAGCAATTCAGCATGCTCACGCAAAATGTATGAATGCGTAGATCCAGAATCTATCAAGAAAGCAATGACAAAGATTGCAAAGTAAAGGTACCTGCAATCACATCCGCATCATTCCTTCCCTCACGCTGAGCATACACCCTCGCTTGACCTCCACCTTCAGGCTGAATAGCCACAACATGGGCCACTCCACGACCACCTTCCTCTCTCCTCTGGAAATTACCACGGCCGCGCCCACGACCTCTCTGCGGTGCAGCAACAACAGGAGCACGCACCTGATCACCAGCCAACCTAGGACAATCACGCCTCAAATGGTCTGCGGATCCACAATTCCAGCACCCATTACCAGCTGCCGCAACAGGAGCTTGCACCTCTCTCACAGCACGGGGACAGTCACGTTTCATGTGACCACGTGAACCACAGATCCAACAAGCACTCGGATCAGCTCTAGCATTACCTCCTCTAGCAGGTGCACCACCACCTCTCTTAGCTGAAGACTGATACTTCTGATCACGTCCCTTCTTGTTCCGTCCACCTCCAGAACTATACTCAGCAGCTCGCTTGCCAGCACCCTTAGCAGATAAACTCAAGTTCATCTCAACGTCCTTGGCTCGGCCCACCAACACATCAAAATCATCATACTCGGCGGCCAGCAAATACATTTTCACATCCGTCTCTAAACCATAACGGAACCTCTCGCACCTTGCCCGCTCATCAGGTACCAGCTCAGGTGCATACTGACTGAGTCGCACAAACTGCACTTCATACTCAGCCACACTCATGCTCCCTTGGGTAAGAGACATGAATTCACGCTTCTTCTCATCAAGATATCTCACACCAAGATATCTCCGCTTGAACACATTCTGAAAGAATGTCCAAGTCACATCAGCTTCTGCCATCCCAGCAATAGTGGTTGTCCACCATGTATACGCATCCTTCTGCAGCAAGGACACAACACAACCCAGCTTCTGCACATCAGTGCAACTCATCTGGCCCAAGATTCGCTTGGTACTCTCAAGCCAAGCTTCAGAACTCTCAGCAGACATACCCCTGAACTCAGTCCTACCAAGACTGCGCAAACGCTCCAAAGGTAGTCTAACTCCAGCATCTTCCTGATGCCCCGCTCCACGAGCCCCAGCTACTGCTGCTTGAAAAGCACCAGCAATAGCTTGTACTAACATCGTCATATCAGGCATAGCTTGCCCCTGACCAGCCCCAGGTCCAGCAGCTCCAGCGCCAGCTGCAGCTCCAGCTTCCTCAGTCCCAGCACCACCACCACCAGGTGGAGGAGGAGGTAACACCGCACTACCCGTGTTTTCCTCATTCTCGTTCTCATTAGGAGCCGTAGCTCGCACATTACCTCGTAACTCTCTACGTGGTGCCATACTTTTACCATGCAATCACAACACAAATAAAACAAAGTCAGGCCCAGCAAGGTAAGCAATCCAAGTATTCAAGCTCAATTTCATTCAAAATCAACACCATTTCATTAGCTTTTATTTGGCAATGGGTACCCACAACATGCTACATCTCCACATACATCTCAAATGCAACATACATGCAATTCACTCAACATGCTTCCACTCAACAAGCATACAAAGCATACACACTTCAATCATGCACACATTCATTCCCAATTACTCGAAAACTCAGCTCTGATACCACCAAATGTAACCCCCTTAACCCGGCCTAGACGGTTGACCCGAATTAAGAAAGTCACACGGGGAAAACCAAAGTCAACCCGAAAGTCAACCTTGATTAACGACCCTTTTTTTTTCTTTTAAAACTTGTCTAGATGCATATTAAGCCTTAGATATGTTCATACAACAGCATACTCAAAGATCATAAACATCAGAGATCTAACAGGGACCCAATTGAACAATTTACAACTTTAGGGACCAAATTGTAAATTCTGATAATTATAAGGACTTAACCTAAATTGAAGTTACCATCTTGAAATTAATCATGTTTCATGCTTCTCTGTGAAATTTCAGCTCAAAAGGACTTCCCAAACTCATACAATTGCGCAAACAAGATTCAGGACCAAAATGCAAACATTTCAAAACATTTAACTGCCAATGTCAGCCCCCAACGGTCACCCGTTCCGAAACGGGAGACAGCCCGTTTCGAAACACGGGGTCGTTCCGCAACGCGTACCGGAACGGGGGTCGGGCAGTAGCCTTTCCGTTTCGGAACGGTCCCTCCCGTTTCGGACGCCTGGGCTTGTTTAAGGCACCCGTACCGAAACGGTAGGTGCTGTTCCGAAACACCCTGCACAGATTGCCCAAAAATGCATACTTAAACATGCAATTGACGAACCAATCATGCTCCAAATGCCACCAAACTTTGCCAACATGCAATTCAACATATATGAGACATACTTGCATCAACAATTCATCAAAACATCCGCATAAATGAAAAGCCCCAAATCTATAGGCATGCTTCCTACACAAGCAACCATTCAAGCATAAACTTCCAAATTCAAGCATATAAAGGCCAACCACAAAAACCAGCATTCTCAACAACATTCAACATACTTAGGGAGTTCAAAACATCTCCCAAAACATACACATAGGTCCCCCATTGCCAAATTACCAAAAGCTAAATGTACTTAAGAAAAACATTCCATACTTTGAGCTTTACTACCACTTGAATGCTTGCCTTCCTTGCTGCCCTCAAAGTACTTTAATGCTCTGCAATATTGGTTTGAGAAAACAAAGAGAGCGTAAGCAAAAGCTTAGTGAGGAATGCTCAATAAAACCATCCAATAATGCATTTATAAAACACTTATAAATCATGCTTCAAATCATCATTTACACATGCTCAAAAGCATACTTTAACAAGCATCTCATGCTTCATTTCATTACATGTCATATTGGCCACAAGTGATACAATTCATTTCTTTGAAAACAAGTTCATCAACTTTCACCCCAAGGACTTTTAAACACCTTGGACCCCAAGGACTTTTAAACACCTTGGCCATGGACTTTTAAACACCATGATATAAATTACCTCAAGGACTTTTAAACACCTTGACCCCAAGGACTTTTAAACACCTTGGCCATGGACTTTTAAACACCATGAATTAAATCACCTCAAGGACTTTTAAACACCTTGACCCCAAGGACTTTTAAACACCTTGGCCTATGGACTTTTAAACACCATAGAAAGGACCACACAAGGACTTTTAAACACCTTTGTGTCCGTAACAAGAATCATCCAAGGACTTTTAACCACCTTGATGTTCTTAAGTAACAAGGCTCACTCAAGGACTTTTAACCACCTTAGTGACCTCAACCTTTTCAAAACACCACTTGCCAATATACATCATTATCATCAATTTATCCACTGTTCTAAAGCATTAAACCAAGCCATATTCATCATGCATTTAAAAGCATCGAACCACATTTGATCAATGTTCAAAAACAAGGAACTCTTACCTTGAGCTTCCTTCAACATATGGCTTACAAAAACAGCATTAACCATGCTAAATCATGCTTTCAAAACAGAATTTAAAACATGCAATAAACCACATTGCACAACAATCAAATCATGGCCACCACTAAAGAGTACTTCCGAAAACTTACACTTGAGCTTAGCAAAGTTGTTTAGACTTAAACTAAGCTCCCAAGACATTGGTTTCAAAGCCGAAAACCCAATTTCACTCACCGATTCCACTTCGCCTCTTGCCGAAGCACCAAATCAAGCCTCCGGATCACCACCACTTGGATCCAAAGATGACTCCCCTGTTTTAACACATTAAAACAGTAGATTAATGCATCATCATGCATTAATAGCTTCAATGAAAGCACCTAAACTCGCTGCTCTCAACCACACTCCATTTTCGGCCACCAAACACAACCGAAAATGCATCCAAACCACTTCTCAACTAAGCCCAGCCATTAACCATCAAAACCTAACATCCTTTAACATCTTTTAACATCTAAAAAGAACCTAACAACATCCTTATACCTCCAGCAACACCAGATCCACAAGATCACCTCAAAAACAACCAAGAATCATAAGCTAAACTTAGGAAATTCAACCTATCCGGGATTGCATTAATCAAAACTCAATTCCTTATCAAATTAAAATTCATAATCATCATTTTAACACCTTAAAACACTGCTTAAACAGATCCAACGAAATTTCATCAAAAACACACCAAATCTTGCATTTTAAGCCAAGATCCATTAAACAATCTTAAAAGTCATTTATAAAACATCAATTAAGGATTGAGAACTTAGGAATTTCATTAAAGAACTTGAAGTTCAGAGGAGAAGGACGTTCTTACCTCCAAACTTGAGTTTCTCCTCTTTTGGAACCAAAAAGCTTGATGAATCAAGTAGCAAATTGAGAGGTTTTGTAGATATGATGATTAGGAATCAAAAGAAGATTGAAAAGAGAGAAATGAGTGACAAAATCAGAAGGAAATCTCTGGAGAGAAAGTGTTTGGGTTGAGAGAAAATGAGAGAAAAGAGAAATTGGAAAATATGAGAATTAGTTACAAAATAACCAAAATGATTTTTCCCTCCACTTTTCTTTTGCTTGAAAATCAGAATTAATCATTAAAATATCTTAGAAAAATCTGGAGAAACTCCCTTTGGGTAAATAGCTCCTTAAAGATTCAAAGTTTCAATCCTTTCTAAAACAGTCACAAAACTTTCAAAAATTACATTTTGGTCACTAGCCAAAATGTCACCCTTCCGAAACTCATTTTCCAAAATTGATTTCACAGTTCACTTAAATATATTAAAAGATGATTTTAGAACATTTTTCCATATTTTTAATGCAACCCGAACTAAGCTTTCCTAAATTCACTCTCTTAGATTCGAACAGCACTTTGACCAAACCGGTCAACGCCCAAAACTTCTATGCCCAAAACCGGGGCGTTACAACTCTCCCCCCCTTAAGAAATTTCGTCCCCGAAATTTACCTGAAGGAAAGAGATAAGGAAACTACTTCAGCATGTCTTCCTTCCGCTCCCACGTGGCTTCTTCAACACCTCGATGCTTCCACAGCACCTTCACCAACTCAATGGTCTTGCCATGAAGAACCTTGCTATCCGAATCCAAAACCTTCACCGGTTCCTCATCATAGGTCAAATCCGGATTCAAAACCACTTCCTCCACAGGCATCACATGCGAAGGATCAGATCTATACCTCCGGAGCATAGAGACATGGAACACATCATGAATCTTCTCCAACTCCTGAGGTAACCTCAACCGATACGCAACAGGACCCACACGCTCAACCACCTCATATGGTCCAATGTACCTAGGGCTCAACTTACCCTTTCGGCCAAACCGCATCACCTTCTTCCAAGGCGAAACCTTCAAGAACACACGGTCACCCACCGCATACTCCATCTCCTTACGCTTCAAATCCGCGTAAGACTTCTGCCGATCAGAAGCAGCCTTCAACCGCTCACAAATGAGCTTTACCTTCTCTGTGGTCCCTTTCAACAAAGCCGGCATCGAAACCAACTTTTGACCAGTTTCAGCCCAACAAAGAGGAGTCCTACACTTCCTCCCGTACAAAGCCTCATAAGGTGCCATCTGTATACTTGCCTGATAACTATTGTTATAAGCAAACTCAACCAAAGGCAGATGCTTCTCCCAAGAACCTTGGAACTCAATCACGCAGCACCTCAACATATCCTCTAAAATCTGGATAACTCGCTCAGACTGACCATCCGACTGAGGATGATAGGATGTACTGAAATGCAACCTTGTACCCAGAGCTTGATGCAAACACTGCCAGAACCGCGATGTGAACCTCGGATCCCTATCCGACACAATCGACTTAGGCACACCATGCAGCCGCACAATCTCAGCAATGTACAGCTCTGCCAACTTATCCAAAGAAAACGTGGTGTGCACAGGCAAGAAATGCGCACACTTCGTCAGGCGATCCACAATCACCCAAACCGAATTCTTCTTCGAGGGAGACAAAGGTAAACCAGATACAAAATCCATGGTAACCCGTTCCCACTTCCACTCAGGGATTTTCAACGGTTGCAACAACCCTGAAGGAAACTGATGCTCAGCCTTAACTCGCTGACATACCAAACACTTGCTAACAAACTCCGCAACATCTTTCTTCAAACCCACCCAATAGTACTCATCACGAAGATCACGGTACATCTTAGTACTACCAGGGTGCATAGCAAAAGGACTACTATGACCTTCAGTCAGAATAGCACGCCTCAACTCAGCATCAGCAGGCACTACTATCCGACTCCCAAAACACAACACACCATCATCATTAAAACAGAAATCCGAAGGTCTACCCTCCGCGATATCCTGAACATGCGACACCAAGGAATCATCCAGCAACTGCTTATCCTTGATCAACTGAACCAAAGAGGGTTTCACTTGCAACTCAGCAACGAGACCACCATCTTGCGATATGCTCAAGCTAGCAAACATAGCCCTCAGCTCAACAGCTACTTTCCTACTCAAGGCATCCGCAACAACATTAGCTTTTCCAGGATGATACTCAATCGTCAGATCATAATCCTTGAGCAACTCCAACCAACGCCGCTGCCTAAGATTCAACTCCTTCTGAGACATCAGATACCTCAAACTCTTGTGATCTGTGTACACAGTACACTTCTCACCATACAGATAATGTCTCCAGATCTTCAGAGCAAAAACCACTGCAGCCAGCTCAATATCATGCGTAGGGTAATTGCGCTCATGCACTTTCAACTGCCGCGATGCATAAGCCACCACCTTACCCTCCTGCATCAGCACACACCCCAAACCAACATAGGATGCATCACTGTAAACCACAAACTCTTTCCCTGATTCAGGCTGAATCAAGATAGGAGCTTGCGTCAAAGCCGCCTTAAGCTTCTCAAAAGCCTGCTGTCTCGCTTCCGTCCACTCATACTTAACATCCTTTTGCAACAGCTTCGTCAAAGGAGCAGCAATCTTGGAAAAACCATCCACAAACCTTCGGTAGTATCCCGCCAAACCAAGGAAACTACGGACCTCATGAACAGACTTAGGAACTTTCCAATTCATCACCGCCTCAATCTTCTGAGGATCAACACGAATCCCCTCAGCTGAGACCACATGCCCAAGAAACGCCACCTCCCTTAACCAGAACTCACACTTGCTCAGCTTAGCATAAAGCTGATTCTCCAACAAAGCTTGCAAAACAATCCTCAAATGCTCTTCATGCTCCTCCTCAGTACACGAGGATATCATCAATGAACACCACAACAAACTTGTCCAGGTATTCATGAAACACGCGATTCATCATGTCCATGAAAGCAGCAGGAGCATTTGTCAACCCAAACGGCATCACAAGGAACTCATAATGCCCATACCTTGTCCTGAAAGCTGTCTTAGGCACATCCACATCCTTCACCTTCAACTGATAATACCCTGACCTCAAGTCAATCTTAGAGAACACAGCAGCTCCCCGAAATTGATCAAAGAGATCATCAATCCTCGGCAAAGGATACCGATTCTTGATAGTCAACTTGTTCAGCTGACGGTAATCAATGCACATTCTCATAGTGCCATCCTTCTTCTTCACAAACAAGACCGGTGCTCCCCAAGGTGACACACTCGGCCGGATGAAACCATGATCAAGCAACTCTTGCAACTGCGTCTTCAGCTCCTTCATCTCCTTAGGTGCCATTCTATAGGGAGTAATGGACACAGGAGTTGTATTCTCATACAGCTCAATTCCAAACTCCACCTCGCGGTTAGGAGGTAAACCAGGCAACTCCTCAGGAAAAACACCAGGAAACTCCTTCACAACTCTGATATCTTGCACCCTCAACTCTTTAGAGCTAGGATTCATCACAAAAGCTAGATAGGCTTCGCAACCTTGCCTCAGCATCCTGCTCGCCTCCAAGGTAGACACCACATTGGCAAGAAACTTCACATTCTCACCAACCACAACAACTTCATAATCATCCGCAAGCTTAAGCGAAACTCGCTTGTTTTCACAATCCACAACAGCGCGATGCTCAGCAAGCCAATCCATACCAAGGATTACATCAAAACCATAAAAGGGAAACTCCATAAGATCAACATGAAAAACATGTTCTTGAACAACCAAGGGACACCTTCTATAAAGCTTACGAGTCACAACAGTCTCACCAAAAGAACTAGTGACACGAACACCAACATCCAAAGACTCAACAGGCAAACCAAGCAATTCAGCATGCTCACGCAAAATGTATGAATGCGTAGATCCAGAATCTATCAAGAAAGCAATGACAAAGATTGCAAAGTAAAGGTACCTGCAATCACATCCGCATCATTCCTTCCCTCACGCTGAGCATACACCCTCGCTTGACCTCCACCTTCAGGCTGAATAGCCACAACATGGGCCACTCCACGACCACCTTCCTCTCTCCTCTGGAAATTACCATGGCCGCGCCCACGACCTCTCTGCGGTGCAGCAACAACAGGAGCACGCACCTGATCACCAGCCAACCTAGGACAATCACGCCTCAAATGGTCTGCGGATCCACAATTCCAGCACCCATTACCAGCTGCCGCAACAGGAGCTTGCACCTCTCTCACAGCACGGGGACAGTCACGTTTCATGTGACCACGTGAACCACAGATCCAACAAGCACTCGGATCAGCTCTAGCATTACCTCCTCTAGCAGGTGCACCACCACCTCTCTTAGCTGAAGACTGATACTTCTGATCACGTCCCTTCTTGTTCCGTCCACCTCCAGAACTATACTCAGCAGCTCGCTTGCCAGCACCCTTAGCAGATAAACTCAAGTTCATCTCAACGTCCTTGGCTCGGCCCACCAACACATCAAAATCATCATACTCGGCGGCCAGCAAATACATTTTCACATCCGTCTCTAAACCATAACGGAACCTCTCGCACCTTGCCCGCTCATCAGGTACCAGCTCAGGTGCATACTGACTGAGTCGCACAAACTGCACTTCATACTCAGCCACACTCATGCTCCCTTGGGTAAGAGACATGAATTCACGCTTCTTCTCATCAAGATATCTCACACCAAGATATCTCCGCTTGAACACATTCTGAAAGAATGTCCAAGTCACATCAGCTTCTGCCATCCCAGCAATAGTGGTTGTCCACCATGTATACGCATCCTTCTGCAGCAAGGACACAACACAACCCAGCTTCTGCACATCAGTGCAACTCATCTGGCCCAAGATTCGCTTGGTACTCTCAAGCCAAGCTTCAGAACTCTCAGCAGACATACCCCTGAACTCAGTCCTACCAAGACTGCGCAAACGCTCCAAAGGTAGTCTAACTCCAGCATCTTCCTGATGCCCCGCTCCACGAGCCCCAGCTACTGCTGCTTGAAAAGCACCAGCAATAGCTTGTACTAACATCGTCATATCAGGCATAGCTTGCCCCTGACCAGCCCCAGGTCCAGCAGCTCCAGCGCCAGCTGCAGCTCCAGCTTCCTCAGTCCCAGCACCACCACCACCAGGTGGAGGAGGAGGTAACACCGCACTACCCGTGTTTTCCTCATTCTCGTTCTCATTAGGAGCCGTAGCTCGCACATTACCTCGTAACTCTCTACGTGGTGCCATACTTTTACCATGCAATCACAACACAAATAAAACAAAGTCAGGCCCAGCAAGGTAAGCAATCCAAGTATTCAAGCTCAATTTCATTCAAAATCAACACCATTTCATTAGCTTTTATTTGGCAATGGGTACCCACAACATGCTACATCTCCACATACATCTCAAATGCAACATACATGCAATTCACTCAACATGCTTCCACTCAACAAGCATACAAAGCATACACACTTCAATCATGCACACATTCATTCCCAATTACTCGAAAACTCAGCTCTGATACCACCAAATGTAACCCCCTTAACCCGGCCTAGACGGTTGACCCGAATTAAGAAAGTCACACGGGGAAAACCAAAGTCAACCCGAAAGTCAACCTTGATTAACGACCCTTTTTTTTCTTTTAAAACTTGTCTAGATGCATATTAAGCCTTAGATATGTTCATACAACAGTATACTCAAAGATCATAAACATCAGAGATCTAACAGGGACCCAATTGAACAATTTACAACTTTAGGGACCAAATTCTAAATTCTGATAATTATAAGGACTTAACCCAAATTGAAGTTACCATCTTGAAATTAATCATGTTTCATGCTTCTCTGTGAAATTTCAGCTCAAAAGGACTTCCCAAACTCATACAATTGCGCAAACAAGATTCAGGACCAAAATGCAAACATTTCAAAACATTTAACTGCCAATGTCAGCCCCCAACGGTCACCCGTTCCGAAACGGGAGACAACCCCTTTCGAAACACGGGGCCGTTCCGCAACGCGTACCGGAACGGGGGTCGGGCAGTAGCCTTTCCGTTTCGGAACGGTCCCTCCCGTTTCGGACGCCTGGGCTTGTTTAAGGCACCCGTACCGAAACGGTAGGTGCTGTTCCGAAACACCCTGCACAGATTGCCCAAAAATGCATACTTAAACATGCAATTGACGAACCAATCATGCTCCAAATGCCACCAAACTTTGCCAACATGCAATTCAACATATATGAGACATACTTGCATCAACAATTCATCAAAACATCCGCATAAATGAAAAGCCCCAAATCTATAGGCATGCTTCCTACACAAGCAACCATTCAAGCATAAACTTCCAAATTCAAGCATATAAAGGCCAACCACAAAAACCAGCATTCTCAACAACATTCAACATACTTAGGGAGTTCAAAACATCTCCCAAAACATACACATAGGTCCCCCATTGCCAAATTACCAAAAGCTAAATGTACTTAAGAAAAACATTCCATACTTTGAGCTTTACTACCACTTGAATGCTTGCCTTCCTTGCTGCCCTCAAAGTACTTTAATGCTCTGCAATATTGGTTTGAGAAAACAAAGAGAGCGTAAGCAAAAGCTTAGTGAGGAATTAAATTACCTCAAGGACTTTTAAACACCTTGACCCCAAGGACTTTTAAACACCTTGGCCATGGACTTTTAAACACCATGAATTAAATCACCTCAAGGACTTTTAAACACCTTGACCCCAAGGACTTTTAAACACCTTGGCCTATGGACTTTTAAACACCATAGAAAGGACCACACAAGGACTTTTAAACACCTTTGTGTCCGTAACAAGAATCATCCAAGGACTTTTAACCACCTTGATGTTCTTAAGTAACAAGGCTCACTCAAGGACTTTTAACCACCTTAGTGACCTCAACCTTTTCAAAACACCACTTGCCAATATACATCATTATCATCAATTTATCCACTGTTCTAAAGCATTAAACCAAGCCATATTCATCATGCATTTAAAAGCATCGAACCACATTTGATCAATGTTCAAAAACAAGGAACTCTTACCTTGAGCTTCCTTCAACATATGGCTTACAAAAACAGCATTAACCATGCTAAATCATGCTTTCAAAACAGAATTTAAAACATGCAATAAACCACATTGCACAACAATCAAATCATGGCCACCACTAAAGAGTATTTCCGAAAACTTACACTTGAGCTTAGCAAAGTTGTTTAGACTTAAACTAAGCTCCCAAGACATTGGTTTCAAAGCCGAAAACCCAATTTCACTCACCGATTCCACTTCGCCTCTTGCCGAAGCACCAAATCAAGCCTCCGGATCACCACCACTTGGATCCAAAGATGACTCCCCTGTTTTAACACATTAAAACAGTAGATTAATGCATCATCATGCATTAATAGCTTCAATGAAAGCACCTAAACTCGCTGCTCTCAACCACACTCCATTTTCGGCCACCAAACACAACCGAAAATGCATCCAAACCACTTCTCAACTAAGCCCAGCCATTAACCATCAAAACCTAACATCCTTTAACATCTTTTAACATCTAAAAAGAACCTAACAACATCCTTATACCTCCAGCAACACCAGATCCAAAAGATCACCTCAAAAACAACCAAGAATCATAAGCTAAACTTAGGAAATTCAACCTATCCGGGATTGCATTAATCAAAACTCAATTCCTTATCAAATTAACATTCATTAATCATCATTTTAACACCTTAAAACACTGCTTAAACAGATCCAACGAAATTTCATCAAAAACACACCAAATCTTGCATTTTAAGCCAAGATCCATTAAACAATCTTAAAAGCCATTTATAAAACATCAATTAAGGATTGAGAACTTAGGAATTTCATTAAAGAACTTGAAGTTCAGAGGAGAAGGACGTTCTTACCTCCAAACTTGAGTTTCTCCTCTTTTGGAACCAAAAAGCTTGATGAATCAAGTAGCAAATTGAGAGGTTTTGTAGATATGATGATTAGGAATCAAAAGAAGATTGAAAAGAGAGAAATGAGTGACAAAATCAGAAGGAAATCTCTGGAGAGAAAGTGTTTGGGTTGAGAGAAAATGAGAGAAAAGAGAAATTGGAAAATATGAGAATTAGTTACAAAATAACCAAAATGATTTTTCCCTCCACTTTTCTTTTGCTTGAAAATCAGAATTAATCATTAAAATATCTTAGAAAAATCTGGAGAAACTCCCTTTGGGTAAATAGCTCCTTAAAGATTCAAAGTTTCAATCCTTTCTAAAACAGTCACAAAACTTTCAAAAATTACATTTTGGTCACTAGCCAAAATGTCACCCTTCCGAAACTCATTTTCCAAAATTGATTTCACAGTTCACTTAAATATATTAAAAGATGATTTTAGAACATTTTTCCATATTTTTAATGCAACCCGAACTAAGCTTTCCTAAATTCACTCTC
This sequence comes from Hibiscus trionum, assembly GCA_030270665.1. Classification (NCBI taxonomy): domain Eukaryota; kingdom Viridiplantae; phylum Streptophyta; class Magnoliopsida; order Malvales; family Malvaceae; genus Hibiscus; species Hibiscus trionum. The sequence continues at coordinate 13,762,491 of BSYR01000004.1, read as the reverse complement.
TTAGATTCGAACAGCACTTTGACCAAACCGGTCAACGCCCAAAACTTCTAAGCCCAAAACCGGGGCGTTACAATCTTTCCAGATCAGAGACATGTGGGAGGAAAGGGGATTCATCTACACTTCAAAGGAGGGAGATTTGGGCCTAAAGTCGTTCATTGCTCGCAAAATAAGGGCTCTACAGTGGCAGATCTTTGCCGAACAACCTGAGGAGATGAACGTCTCTCTAGTTCGAGATTTTTACGCTGCCATCAACAGCAGAACGGCGACAGCAGTTACCGTACGACGGAGGGAAGTGCCATTCGAAGCTGAATACATCAACACCTTGTACGGATTTTACGTGGGCAGCAACGACGACGGTCATCAGCAATTTCTAAACAGCCTCGACCCTGCTGCCTATGATGCTGTCATGGCAGAGCTGACTGATGTAGGAACTCAGTGGAATACCAATCGTAAGAACCCGAGGACGGTGAAGAGAACTCAACTCTTGCCGGAAGCCAAATTATGGAACGCTTTTATCAAAAAGCGCATCATGCCGTCCTCGCACAACACCACTGTCGACCAGCCCAGGTTAGCCTTAATTCACTCTATTTTGCATGAGATACCTATTAACGTGGGCAGCTTCATCCGCAAAAGCATTCTGGAGTGTGCACACCGGCCGACGGGACCGCTCTATCTTCCTTACCTCATCACAGCCCTCTATCGCGGCCATGGTGTACCTGAAGCTACCACCGATTTGCTAGTTCAAGGGAAGGGATGGACCGCTGTCATCATTTGATCCCTCTGCCACGGCAGCAGACACGACAGAGCCAACGGACACGGAACCTGCTGCCACGGAAGCCAGGCAGCAACCAGCAGCAGCAGCCCCGACTGACTCCTCCTCCCAAATCCTCGCTGCCATACAGAAAATGGAGGAACGACAGCTAGGTCTTATGAGCTTCATCAGGGATTTCACCACAGCTACGGTAACCTTCATCCAAAACTCTTTAAATTTCCCTGATGATGTCTTTCCTACCTTTCCTTCCCACTATTTTGCTGCTACCACCCCTGCCCATACCTCTACACCTGCTGCCACACCCAAGACACCGTCTGCAGAATCCACACCTACCCCTGCCACGACAGCTGTAGGCAGCAACCGTGCAGTTGATACCTCTGCTCGTGGAACTAAGAGAAGAATGACCTCGGAAGAACTCGATGCATTCATCGCCGGTTTTTCTTCTTCTTCTGTTTGGGAGGAAAGTGACAACGAACCCTCTGTTAAGAGGAATCTAGCCAAGGAGTTCACACCGGTCAAACGGCAGAAGAGGATGGTAGATAAGAACAAAAAGGACAGCGGCAGCGATAGTGACAGCGGAGATGAGAACAGCAGCAGCTCTGATGTTCAGGTAGTGGAGAAACCTCCTCACATCTCTCCTACCAGAATTCAACCTTCGAGGGATGCCAAATCCAAGAACACATCAGCCTCCCCCAGCCGCCAGCCAGTTAAGAAGGCCCGTCGACAGATCCGAGTCAGCAGCAGCAGTGACGACAACGCATAAAATTTGAGTTTCTTAACTTATTTTGTTGCCTGCCTTTATATAGTTTGTGATGTACTTTTCATTTTCTTTTTTTTATCTGTCATTTTGCATTGAGGGCAATGCAACCCTTGAGTTTGAGGGTGGCATCCCTCCATTAATGGAGTCTAATTTAGTTTTAAAATTGTGTCTTTTACTTAGTTTATTTTTCTTTAAAAAAATTTTGAAAATTTTGGCTTAAGTCTTTGAACTGAACTTACCTGTCGTGACAGCTCTGTCGTGGCAGTGCCTTTAGGATAGTTTTAGGAGCAGTTTAAAGCCTTTCTATAGTTCTGAAACTTAAACACTATTTGTGACTGTTATACTGCCTAGAACTCTTCTAGTTAACTAGAATAGGAAGCTTAGCACTTGAATAGCCCCTAGAGGTGCCTAACACTGGCTCTAGGAAAGAAGTTTAGCAAAAGAGACTCAATAGCCCTAGAGGTGCCCGAAATCGGCTCTAGGAAGTTAGCTAGAGGTTCCCAAAACCGGCTCTAGTGAAACTTTAGCTTAAAAAATAATGAAATCGAGTCAAAACAAAAAAATCAAAAGAGCATTAGAAGTGCCTTCAAAAAGATAAACTTTGGCATAAAAATTCAAGTTATAGGCTAAAATATTCTAGTGAAACTAAGGGGGTCTTGGCATATAATTGTTCACAAGTATGCACACACTGCACGAGGACTATAGCGAGATTCCGGACAAATCCTAAGTTATCCAACAAGGTGCTACCGTCGATAGAGAAGGAATGGAGGGTAAGGGAAAGTTCACTGTTTTAAGCCAAGACAAAAAAAAATCTTTTAGGTTTGAATTGCTTGAGGGCAAGCAAAAACTTGAGTTTGGGGGTGTGTTGAGTGAGTAAAAGTTCTATATTTTACCCCCTATTTAACCCATATTTCTGCTGCATTCAAGCATAATTCATTGCATTTAGGTTAGATTTCAGTTTCACATCACAAATATATTAAATGGCACAGTTTCTACTGAAATTGGTTGCTTTTGCAGGTTGCTGTCGTAGCAGATGAAGAAGCAGGAGCTGGGCAGAGATACAGAAAAGCTAGAACTGGACGAGCAGTCAAAGAGGACGATGCTGCCATGGTTGCCGCCATGACAACAAAGGACGACAGCAGTTTTGAGGAGAAGAAGTAAAGTGGGCTTCGACAGAAAGAGAAAATTAAGCCCATCTATCGTGGAGTACTCCTATATTTTTCTGAGCCCTAGATCATAATGAAGGCCAAGCCCAAGGTTCAAGGAAGATATCCCAAGAAAGAAGGAAGGACGAAGTAAAGACAGTTGTTATGAAGATTTAGTCTTTATTAGAGTTGTACTTTAAATTAAAGTTGTATTCCTTCCATATTAAAAAACTTGAACCCAAGGCCTATATAAAGGCATGTAATTCGACCTAGGAGAGGACATCACCTATCTCTAGCCTTCTTCTCAAACCCTAGCCGTTTTCCCTTTCTCATCATGTTCTAAATTCCCCCTAGGGCCACGGGTTGATTTGTAAAGTAGTTGCAAGGGTTGCTTTTGTTTTAGGATTTTCTTGTTCAATAAAATAAACTTCAAGTTCTCTTATTCTGGTTTTTAACATCTTGCAAGAGCATCGGGAGAGCATTGTGAGGTTATCTATTTACTTAATATCGGGAGAGTTAAGTATACGAAAGGAATAAGTGCGAGTTCTCTAGTTTATAGTTGAACTATCTCGGACCTAGGGATAGGACGAGGTTAAGTGGCTAAGGAAGAATTCAACAACATCGGTGTTCATCCTTCGATTCACGCCGGGAGGTATCATCAAAGACGTGTTCATCGACAGACTTGGACCTAGGGATAGGCCAAGGCACAGCAGGGATTCTTGCCAAACTTGAAGTACAGAGTTGAGTAATCGCTGCCGCGATAACCAACGGACCGCTGCCGCGACGGGGACATCGACAGAGCAGATTTTCCTAGACTTAGCAATACCTGCACTACTGAGCAATTCAATACCAGCCCATTCTCTCTATCTTGATTATTTTAATCCTATTTTCATGTATTCTTTATTATTTTCGTGATAAACATCTTAAACTATTCTCTTTACTCTCGTGCAGTAATCCAAGGTGAAGTTATTAGCCCACTCCCTGTGGAGACGATATCCGATACTTCAGTATCACTTTACTACTTGCGTCGTGTACACTTGCACTACATTGCGATAGACACTTTTACACGCAACAGTGTTGAGAAAGAAATATCGTGAGAGAGAGGAAAAGGGAGGTGCGGCGGAAGACTAAAAAAATAAAAGAGCTGAACCCCTATTAGGGCTAAAAATTGTGATTAAAAATCATGCCCAAGTGGAGTAATTACTAGGGAAGGGTTTGCAATATAACCCGCATCTCAAAATGGTCACCGAAGTTTTAATTTAACTCAATTAGGCCACCAAAATCATTTTAGTATTAATAAATCCCTAAATTCCTTAATTAGGGTTTTTAACTTAAAATTCCCAAATGTTAGGGTTTCTAAATTAGAGATTTCAAAATTTTAAATTTTCCAAATTGGGGAAAATTCAGGGTGTTACAATCCTTCTATCAATTTAACCGTCTCAAATTCCCCAAGTCTGGATTTCTTCGACATAGCATCCTTGAGAAATTTGGCATAACCGGGCATCTCCTTGATGGCATCTAACAGCGAAATATTGATGTGGACCTGCTTAAAAATATCATAGATCTTTTTAAGCTGGAACTCATGTTTCTGTTTCTGTAACCGCTGTGGAAAAGGAGGTGGAGGACGATAATCTTCAATGCGTCCTTCCCATGGTATTCGGATCTGAGGAGGCTTAGGTTCTTCATCCTTCTCCTCTGTCCCTTCTGCTGTCGTGACAGGTGTGGCGGCAGCAGGCTATTTATCGTCTGTCGGTGCAGCATTCGCTGCAGTCGATTCTAGGGCTGGTTCCTTAACTGGTTCAGCTTTCTTTTCTGGCTCTGGTAATTGCTTCCCACTCCTAGTTGTGATATCTTTGCACTGATCATGTGTGGGTTGTCTAGCGACCTCAGTGTCGCTAGGGAATCCTCCGTTCTGCCTTGGTTTAATATGCTGAGAAACCTGACTCATCTGTGTCTCCAGTGATTTCAGAGTAGCTTCATGGTTAGTCATTCGCATCTTTGTTTTATCCATGAACGACTCAGTCTTATTGACGAAGTGATCCATGTTTGCGATGTAAGTTCCTGTCTGTGACATAAATGTGGCCAAGGTCTACTCCGGTATACTAGGTGTGGCTGCCGGCGGCTGTTGTAGCTGCTGTTGTGGTTGCTGCCGAGTCAGAATTCTAGGTGCCCCCTGATTTTGAGTGTTCTGTACTTGAGGATTCAGGGCGTTGTTTGGGTTGCTCCAGGAGAACTTGGGGTCTTTCCTCCAGTTGGGATTGTAATTGTTGGATTCATAGTTCCTTTGCTTGTTGAAGTTTCCAACATACATCCCTTCCTCTAGCTGTAGTGGACAGTCTTCTGAACTGTGATTCCCACTACAAGTTTCACATACCTCTTCTGCAGAGTAGACAGGTTTTGAATCTTTCTTCAGCAAATTCTCTACTACCTTTGTGAGGTACGCAACATGTGTCTTTATGGAGTTATCAGCCTCATAATCCTTTACAACTAGCACTCGTTTACCTCTCTTCAATATGGGAAATTGCTCTTCATTCTTCGTCAAATTCTTTAATACTATCATGGCTTCATCTGGATCTTTATATAACAGCAACCCATTGGCTGCTGAATCGATTCTCATGCGAGTCTGTAAGTTGGCAGCATTGTAGAATTTGATGACTTGATTCCAAACAGGGAATCTGTGCATTGGGCAATTTCTCAGAAGAGTAGTGAACCTGTCACATGCCTCGTGCATTGGCTCGTCATCTTCCTGTTGAAAAGTAGCAATTTTGTTACGTAATCGCTCAGATAAATGGGAAGGGTTAAAATGAGATAAAAATTCACGAGTTAAATCTGCCCAAGTTCGTATTGAACCCGACGTTAGTTTGTTCCACCAAGTTTTTGCTCTATCCCTCAATGAATGAGGAAATAACCGAAGCCTCAGTATCTCCGGATTTACTCCTGGTATTCTAAACGAACCACAGATTTCTTGGAACGTTTTCAGATGTTCCCTAGCATCCTCTGTAGCAGCACCACTAAACTGGCCAGCGGAATTAATCATGCTAAACATGACAGGTTTAAGCTCGAATTTTTCAGCTTCCACGTCTGGCAGGGTGGTCTCTAGTTCCACATGATCATTGATCATGTAATCATGGCAGGACCAGCGTGCGGCCAAGGCAGCGGCAGGCGGTCCGTTTCCTTCATCTCCGATAGGATCGTTAGGGTCTTGGGGATTCCCTTGGTTGTTCCTCCCGTTATTCATGGCTTCTAACTGTTCTTCAAGGTAATAGTTTCTGGCTATCAAAAGACGGACTTGGTTCCTAAGATTGCACGAGCGTTCAATTTCAGGATCTAACTGATACTCAGGTTCTTTGCCTCGTCTCGATCTGCGCATAAGCAAACGAAAAACCTTGTGAAAAGCACAAGGTGAACAATCCAAATAAAAACAGAAAAGTTAAAAGAATGTGCAGTAAAAGTAGGGTAAAGATATATTGCCAGTCCCCGGAAACAACACCAAAAACTTGTTGCGTGTAAAAGAGTCTATATCAATAGAATGCAAGTGTACACGACGCAAGTAGTAAAGTGATACACGAAGTGTTGGATGTCGAATCTACAGGGACTGGAAATAGCTTTTAACCTTGGATTGTTGCACAAGAAAGAAAAAGAGAATTTAAATGTTTGTAGCAGAATATCGAAGAATACTAAAGATAAAGGAGTAAAAGATTCAGGATAGAGAAATAGGTCGGTATTGATTTTCTCAGTAGTGCAGGTGTTGCAATGTATAGGACTCCATGTTCTGTCGTTGCTCCTGTCGCGGCAGCACCTGCGGCGGTAGCGGTCTATTGTTGTCGCGGTAGCGATCACACAACTCTGTACTTCAAGCTTGGCAAGAATCCCTGATGTGACTCGTCCTATACCTAGGTCCAAGTCTGTCGATGAACACGTCTTTGATGATACCTCCCGGCGTGAACCGAAGGATGAACACAGATGTTGTTGAATTCTTCCTTAGCCACTTAACCTTGTCCTATCCCTAGGTCCGAGATAGTTCAACCATAAACTAGAGTACCCGTACTTATTTCTTTCGTATACTTAACTCTCCCGATATTAAGTAAATGTATAATCTCACAATGCTCTCCCGATACTCTTGCAAGATGTTGAAAACCAGAATAAGCAAACTTGAAGTCTATTTTATTGAACAAAAAAAAATCCTAAAACAATGTAATCCTTGCAACTACTTTACAGAATCAACCCTTAGCCCTAGGGGAAGTTTAGAACATGATGAGAAGGGGGAAAACGACTAGGGTTTAGGGGAAGACGGCTAGAGAATAAGATATCCTTCTCTAGGTCGAATTACATGCCTTTATATAGGCCTTGGGTTCAACTTTTCTAATATGGCAAGAATACAAATTTAAATTAAAGTACAACTCTATTAAAGACCAAATCTTCAAAGTAGATGTCTTTAATTCGTCCTCTTTTCTTGCTTTGGGTTTCTTCCTTGAACTTTGGGCTTGGCCTTCATTCTGATCTAGGGCTCAGAAAAATATATGAGTGATCCACGACAGACTAGCTTAATTTCCTCTTTCTGTCGAGCTCCACTTCACTTTTTCCCTTCAACATGGTTGTCGTCATTGGCTGCCACGGCAGCGGCCATGGCAGCGTCATTCTTCTCGACTGCAGTCCTGTGTTCCAGCTCTGCTTCTCTACTGCCCTGAGTCTGCTACAACAGCTACCTGCAAAAGTAACCAAAATCAGTAGCAACTATGCCATTTAATATAATTGTGATGTATAAATGAAATCTATCCTAAATGCAATGAATTATGCTTGAATGCGGCAAAAATATGGGTTAAATAGGGGGTAAAATATATAACTTTTACACACTCAACAGATATCTAAGCTCCCGGCACTTCCGGATCAACACCAAAAGTGTCCGAAGATGTCTCCACTATTCATTACACATAAGAGCAGAGGATTAATGCATCATCATGCATTGAAATCACCAGCCAACTAAACAAACTCGCTGCTCTACTCGAAAGCACCATTTCGGCTACCCAAAACAACCGAAATCATCTCCAAAATCTTCCAAAACAAATCCCAGCCAAGATCTATCACTTCTAATCATTTCTAAACCTCAATCAACACTAAAAATCACCATAAACTCGTCCTTATATCTCCAGCAACAACAGAACACCAAAACCACCCCAAAAACCACCAATCTAGCATGTAAAACTTAGGAATCCAAACCTATTTGGGATTTGTTTGATAAAGCCTCATTTATAACATCAATTACCATCCAAAATACATTAGAAATCAACCTCAAAATATAGCCTAACCAATAGTTACGAAAATCATCAAGATCTCTCCAAGAATCTTGAGTTTTAACACAGTTTCATGTTTCTAACATTAAAGCAACTCAAAAATCATTAACAAAGAATTGATAACTTGGGAATTTCAGTAAAGAACTGATCATTAGAGGAGAAGGACGAAGCTTACCCCTAATGGTTGATTTCTCCTTAATTTGGGCAAGTTTTCATGAAAATCCAAAGTGAAATCAAAAGGATTTGATGAGGAAAAGATTGGGAATCCATAGGAGAATGAAATCTCATCAAAAGGGATGAAAATCAGAGGTTAATTGATGAAGGAAATGTGTTTGGCTAAGTGGAAGTTGAGAGAAAATAAAAAGAGGGAAAAAGATCGTAAAGTAGTTATGAAAGTCAAAATAGGATTTTCTCTTTTAATTCCCTTTATTAAATCATTATTAAAACACCCAAAATTAGAGAGAAATATGATAAAAACATTTTGGTAAAATTAGATCCTTAAATATTCAAAGTTTCAATCCTTTACAAAACAGTCACTAGTCAACTTTTGCAAAAACTGCGATTTGGTCACTACACCGAAATGTAGTATTTCCAAATCATATTTTGTAAAATTGTTTCCACCATAATCATTTATATAATAAATGAGGATTTTTAGATATTTTCCCATATTTTTAAAGCATCCCGAACTAGGTGTTTCCTAAATCTCCCTTAAAGATTCGAACCGTTCTCGACCGGCTCGATTCAAACTCTAAAACATCTAGGCCCATAATCAGGGTGTTACAGCCCTTTTTTCCAAATTTGATCCTGAACGACCGTTTTTGACCCTTCGAATTATTTTATGCTTAACTTGGAAATTGTGTATTCAGAATTTTGAACCGAGTTATTTTTGCGTTCATGTGATATCGATTTGGACACCGAGGATTCTTTCTCCTCCTCCGCCTAGTCGACCTCCTTCATCTCAACCTTTGAGTTCCGCACGTATGTGAATTTAAATAAGTTTATGTTTAGTACATTGTGGCATAGTAGTAGAGAATTTTGACTTAGTGAACCTTTGTAGGTGCCGATCTTGTTCCGCCTACTTCTAGATCTGAACGTGGGAGAAGTCACTCTCGACGTTGAGCTGTTAGCTGTCTAAGGTGTGTTCTCTGCTTGTGCTATATTATTCGTGTTGTTGTTGTATGATGTCTGTCTGTGAATTATGTTGTGATCTAAGCTATGTGATATGCTGTATTTCATTCTGTTAAGCATCATACATCATAATCTGAGTAATAATTATCGGACTAAATGCTCATGTATTTTTGGACTATAATGTTGCATTCGGATTGGAATCGAAACATTCATGTCATATCATTCGGGTGGGAAAATGTACGGTGGAAGATCAGTGGTTTCACCCTTCGGGCTGAATTCCACTTCGGACTTGGTGACGATGTAGAGAGTGGTTCAGGGGAACCTTACTCTTCGGACGGTGATGTAGATGAGTACATGACATAGAATTAGGTGCATCGCGCCATGCATATCTGTGTATCCGATTGTCTGCTGATTTGACTTGTGATTGTATGATACTTGAGATACTCTGTTTTTCGCACTTTAGAGACACACTGAGCTCAATAGCTGATTCCCCCTTAGCTTCTATTTCAGATTCTCAAACATAGGAGTTCGGTACTTGGAGAACCACAGATATCAGCTTTATTACCGTTTTAGTATGGATATTCTTAGTTTTCAGTTTTATTTCGATTATTTCGTTATTTGGGGTTTTCATGTAAACTCGATTATTTTTATTTTTATTTGGGAGTTTAAACTGTTTAGCATGCATGAGAATTTTAATTTGATATTTTGGTACTTTGTTTTGGATTATTTTATCCATACGACTGCGTTTTTGAAATATGAATTTCAATGTTAAACTACACCGTTTTAATTAATATTTTGAATATTGATTTTTGGAAACCTAATAACTATTTACTTGAGGGAAACGTTTTCAACCCGACTTCCTAGATTCGGCTCATAACCCTTGGGTCGGGTTTAGGGGGTTACACATGCACATCCTAAGGATGATGCTTTGTGTGCTTAATTTTGATATGTATGGTTTTGTTTGGTGTTGAATGCTTGAGACCCACTTAATTGCATTGTAACCCCCTTAACCCGGCCTAGACGGTTGACCCGAATTAAGAAAGTCACACGGGGAAAACCAAAGTCAACCCGAAAGTCAACCTTGATTAACGACCCTTTTTTTTTCTTTTTAATCTTATCTAGATGCACATTACACCTATGTGTGATCATACAAACAACATACTCAAAGATCACAAACATCAGAGGTCAAACAGGGACCCAATTGAACAAAAATACAACTTTAGGGACCAAATTGTAATTTCTGATAAATATAAGGACTTAACCAAATTTGAAGTTAACATCTTGGAATTAAATAGGTTTCATGCTTCTCTGTGAAATTCAGCTCAAAAGGACTTCCCAAACTCATACAATTGAACAAACAAGATTCAGGACCAAAACGTAAACCAAACAAAACATTTAAAGATACTTTTAACCAGATTAACGGTCGTGTATCGATACGCCTGGAGTCGTATCGATACACGGGGAAAACAGAAACTTGGACGAGTATCGATACCCAACCCGTATCGATACGCATGGCCAGAAATCTGCAGATTTGGCTCTTGCGTATCGATACGCAAGCTCGAGTATCGATACTCCTGCCAGAAATCGACATAAAACAGCAACAAACATGCTTCAAACTTCAATTAAACAACACCAAATCATACCACATAGTCTACCAACATGCAAGGACCATAAATGCAGTACCAATTCAACATATAACCAACACATATGAAAAGCCCCAAATTCTAATGGCATGCTTCCTAACAAGCTAGCTATTCAATACCAAACTTCCAAAACAAGCATATATGGTTCCAATGCAAAAACCAGCAACACATCAACATTCAACATACTTAGGGAGCCTCAAACACCTCCCAAAACATACACATTGGTCCCCCATTGCCAAAACATACAAAAGCTAAATTGCACTTATAAAACCTTCATACTTTGAGCTTCACTTGAACTTGATTGCTTGCCCTTTCTTGCTGCCCTTAAGGTACTCTAATGATCTGCATTATTGAATTAAGAAAACGTAGAGAGCGTAAGCAAAAGCTTAGTGAGGCATGCTCATTAAAAACAATTCAATAATGCAATTAAAACCATTTATAAATCATGCTTAAAGTCAACCTTTGCACATGCTCAAAGCACACTTTAAAACAAGCAATCTCATGCTTCATATCATATATCAAAACAAGCATCTCATGCTTCATATCATATATCAAAACAAGCATCTCATGCTTCTTACATACTTAACATGTCATATTGGCTCAAGTGACAAATTCCATTTCATAAAACAAGTTCAACAACTTCCCAAGGACTTTTAAACACCTTGGCCCCAAGGACTTTTAAACACCTTGGCCTATGGACTTTTAAACACCATAGAAAGTATCTCATCAAGGACTTTTAAACACCTTGATCCCAAGGACTTTTAAACACCTTGGCCATGGACTTTTAAACACCATGAATGAATCACATCAAGGACTTTTAAACACCTTGATCCCAAGGACTTTTAAACACCTTGGCCTATGGACTTTTAAACACCATAGAAAGGATCACCTAAGGACTTTTAAACACCTTAGTGTCCGCAACATGAACCATCCAAGGACTTTTAACCACCTTGATGTTCATAAGTAACAAGGCTCACTCAAGGACTTTTAACCACCTTAGTGACCTTAACATTTTAAAAACATCACTTGCCAATATACATCATTTTCATCATTTAATCCACTGTTTAAAGCATTAAATCAAGCCATATTCATCATGCATTTCAAAGCATCAAACCACACCATTTCAATGTACAAAATCAAGGAACTCCTACCTAGAGTTACCTTCAACATATGGCTTACATCATCAGCAAAAACCATGCTAAAACATGCTTTCAAAACAGTAATTAAAACATGCAAATCATCATTTTGCATCACATCAAAATCATGGCCACCACTAGAGAGAAAATCCGAAAACTTACACTTGAGCTTAGCAAAGTTGTTTAGACTTAAACTAAGCTCCCAAAACCTTCAAACCTTGGTTTAAAAAGCTGAAATCCAATTTCCATAATTGCACTCACCGATTTCCACTTTGCCACTTGCCGAAGCACGAAATCAAGCTTCCGGATCAACCAAACTTGGATCCAAAGATGCCTCCCCTGTTTCAACACATCAAAGCAGTAAATTAATGCATCACCATGCATCAATTACTTCAATGAAAGCACCTAAACTCGCTGCTCTCATCCAACCTCCATTTTCGGCCACCAAACACAACCGAAAATGCATCAAAACCACTTCTAAACAAAGCCCAGCCATAACCCAGCAAAACCTAACATCCATCATCACCATTTAACATCTAAAAACAACCTACAACCATCCTTATACCTCCAGCAACATCAGATCACCAAGATCACCTCAAAAACCACCTTAAAACACAAGCTAAACTTAGGAAACTCAACCTATCCGGGATTGCATTGATCAAAACTCATTTCCTTATCAATTTAGAGTTCATTTAACATCAAAAACACCTCTTAAAACCCAGATTACTCAGATCTAACGAAAATCAAGTGAAAACATCAAAATCTTGCATAATTAGCCAAGATCCACAAATCTACTTGAAAACCTTTAATTAAACATAAATTTAGGATTGAAAACTTTAGGAATTTCATTAAAGAACTTAAAGTTCAGAGGAGAAATCGTTCATACCTCCAAACTTGTGATTCTCCACTTTTTGGAATGAAAACCTTGTTGAAACTTGTAGCAATTGAGTAGGTTTTGATGACACAATGATTTGCTATCAATTGTGAGTTGAAAGGATGATTTTAGATGAAGAAATCAGATCAAAATCTCTGGAAAAAGAAATGTTTGGTTGGAGAGAAAATGAGAGAAGAAAATAGGAAGTTAGGAAAGAAAATAGTAAAAATGAGTTTCCCTCCTTTTATGAAACCTTTAAAATCAGAATTTAGGATTAAAATATCTTAGAAAAATCTGGAGAATTCACTTTTGGGCAAATAGCTCCTTAAAGATTCAAAGTTTCAATCCTTTTTAAAACAGCCACCAAATTTGCGAAAATTACATTTTGGTCACTAGCCAAAATGCCAACCTTCCAAACCTCATTTTCCAAAATTGTTTTCACAGTTCATCTAATTATATTAAAAGATGATTTTAGAACATTTTTCCATATTTTTAATGCAACCCGAACTAGGCTTTCCTAATTTAACCTCTTAAGATTCGAACAGGACTTTGACCAAACCGGTCAACGCCCAAAACTTCTAAGCCCAAAACCGGGGCGTTACAACTCTCCCCCCCTTAAGAAATTTCGTCCTCGAAATTTACCTGAAGGAAAGAGATAAGGAAACTGCTTCAGCATGTCTTCCTTTCGCTCCCACGTGGCTTCCTCAACACCTCGATGCTTCCACAGCACCTTCACCAACTCAATGGTCTTGCCACGAAGAACCTTGCTATCTGAATCCAGAACCTTCACCGGTTCCTCATCATAGGTCAAATCCGGATTCAAAACCACATCCTCAACAGGCATCACATGTGAAGGATCAGATCTATACTTCCGGAGCATAGAAACATGGAACACATCATGAATCTTCTCCAACTCCTGAGGTAACCTCAACCGATACGCAACAGGACCCACACGCTCAACCACCTCATACGGTCCAATGTATCTAGGGCTCAGCTTACCCTTCCGGCCAAACCTCATCACCTTCTTCCAAGGCGAAACCTTCAAGAACACACGGTCACCCACCGCATACTCTATCTCTTTACGCTTCAAATCCGCGTAAGACTTCTGCCGATCAGAGGCAGCCTTCAACCGCTCACAAATGAGCTTCACCTTCTCGGTGGTCCCTTTCAACAAAGCAGGCATCGAAACCAACCTTTGACCAGTTTCAGCCCAACAAAGAGGAGTCCTACACTTCCTCCCGTACAGAGCCTCATAAGGTGCCATCTGTATACTCGCCTGATAACTATTGTTATAAGCGAACTCAACCAAAGGCAGATGCTTCTCCCAAGAACCTTGGAACTCAATCACACAGCATCTCAACATATCCTCCAAAATCTGAATAACTCGCTCAGACTGACCATCCGACTGAGGATGATAGGATGTACTGAAATGCAACCTTGTACCCAAAGCTTGATGCAAACACTGCCAAAAACGCGATGTGAACCTCGGATCCCGATCCGACACAATCGACTTAGGCACACCATGCAACCTCACAACCTCAACAATGTACAGCTCTGCCAGCTTATCCAAAGAGAACGTAGTATGCACAGGCAAGAAATGCGCACACTTCGTCAGACGATCCACAATCACCCAGACCGAATTCTTCTTTGACGGAGACAAAGGTAAACCAGATACAAAATCCATGGTAACCCTCTCCCACTTCCATTCAGGGATTTTCAACGGTTGCAACAAACCAGAAGGAAACTGATGCTCAGCCTTAACTCACTGACACACCAAACACTTGCTCACGAACTCCGCAACATCCTTCTTCAAACCAACCCAATAGTACTCATCACGAAGATCACGATACATCTTAGTACTACCAGGGTGCATAGCAAAAGGACTACTATGACCTTCAGTCAGAATAGCACGCCTCAACTCAGCATCAGCAGGCACTACTATTCGACTCCCAAAACACAGCACACCATCATCATTGAAACAGAAATCCGAAGGTCTACCCTCCGCGATATCCTGAACATGAGACACCAAGGAATCATCCAACAACTGCTTATCCTTGATCAACTGAACCAAAGATGGCTTCACTTGCAACTCAGCCACAAGACCACCATCTCGCGATATGCTCAAGCTAGCAAACATCGCCCTCAGCTCAACAGCTACCTTCCTACTCAAGGCATCCGCAACAACATTGGCCTTTCCAGGATGATACTCAATCGTCAGATCATAATCCTTGAGCAACTCCAACCAACGACGCTGCCTTAGATTCAACTCCTTCTGAGACATCAGATACCTCAAACTCTTGTGATCTGTGTACACAGTACACTTCTCACCATACAGATAATGTCTCCAGATCTTCAGAGCAAAAACCACTGCAGCCAGCTCAATATCATGCGTAGGATAATTGCGCTCATGCACCTTCAACTGCCGCGACGCATAAGCCACAACCTTACCCTCCTGCATCAGCACACACCCCAAACCAACATAGGACGCATCACTGTAGACCACAAACTCTTTCCCCGATTCAGGCTGAATCAAGATAGGAGCTTGCGTCAAAGCCAACTTCAGCTTCTCAAAAGCTTGCTGCCTCGCTTCTGTCCACTCATACTTCACATCCTTTTGCAACAACTTCGTCAAAGGAGCAGCAATCTTGGAAAAACCATCCACAAACCTCCGGTAGTATCCCGCCAAACCAAGGAAACTACGGACCTCATGAACAGACTTAGGAATCTTCCAGCTCATAACCGCCTCAATCTTCTGAGGATCAACACGAATCCCCTCAGCTGAGACAACATGCCCAAGAAACACCACCTCCCTAAGCCAGAACTCACACTTACTCAACTTAGCATAAAGCTGATTCTCCAACAAAGCTTGCAAAACCACCCTCAAATGCTCTTCGTGCTCCTCCTCAGTACGCGAGTACACGAGGATATCATCAATGAACACCACAACGAACTTGTCCAGGTATTCATGAAAAACACGATTCATCATGTCCATGAAAGCAGCAGGAGCATTTGTCAACCCAAACGGCATCACAAGGAACTCATAATGCCCATACCTTGTCCTGAAAGCTGTCTTAGGCACATCCACATCTTTCACCTTCAACTGGTAATACCCTGACCTCAAGTCAATCTTAGAGAACACAGCTGCTCCCCGAAATTGATCAAAGAGATCATCAATCCTCGGCAAAGGATACCGATTCTTGATAGTCAACTTGTTCAGCTGACGGTAATCAATGCACATTCTCATAGTGCCATCCTTCTTCTTCACAAACAAGACAGGAGCACCCCAAGGCGATACACTCGGCCGGATAAAACCACGATCAAGCAGCTCTTGCAACTGCGTCTTCAGCTCCTTCAGCTCCTTAGGTGCCATTCTATAGGGAGTAATGGACACAGGAGTTGTATTCTCATACAGCTCAATTCCAAACTCCACCTCGCGGTTAGGAGGTAAACCAGGCAACTCCTCAGGAAAAACACCAGGAAACTCCTTTACAACCCTGATATCTTGCACCCTCAACTCCTTAGAGCTAGGATTCATCACAAAAGCTAGATAGGCTTCGCAACCTTGCCTCAGCATCCTGCTCGCCTCCAAAGAAGATACCACATTGGCAAGAAACTTCACATTCTCACCAACCACAACAACTTCATAATCATCCGCAAGCTTAAGCGAAACACGCTTATTCTCACAATCCACAACAGCACGATGCTCAGCAAGCCAATCCATACCAAGGATCACATCAAAACCATAGAAGGGCAACTCCATAAGATCAACATGAAAGACATGTTCTTGAACAACCAAAGGGCACCTTCTAAACAACTTTCTAGTCACAACAGTCTCACCAAAAGAACTAGTGACCCGAACACCAACATCCAAAGACTCAACAGGCAAACCAAGCAATTCAGCATGCTCACGAAGACATATGAATGCGTAGATCCAGAATCAATCAAAGAAAGCAATGACAAGGACTGCAAAGTAAAGGTACCTGCAATCACATCTGCATCATTCCTGCCCTCTCTCTGAGCATACACCCTCGCTTGGCCTCCACCTTCAGGCTGAATAGCTACAACATGAGCTACCCCTCGGCCACCTTCCTCTCTCCTCTGGAAATTACCACGGCCGCGCCCACGACCTCTCTGTGCTGCTGCAACAACAGGAGCACGCTCTTGGCCACCAGCCAACCTCGGACAATCTCGCCTTATGTGGTCTGCAGAACCACAATTCCAGCATCCATTTCCACCAGCATTACCAGCTGCCACAACAGGAGCTTGTGCTACTCTTTCAGCACGAGGACAGTCACGCTTCAAGTGACCACGGGAACCACAGATCCAACAAGCACTAGGATCAGCTCTAGCATAACCTCCTCTAGCAGGTGCACCGCCACCTCTCTTGGCTGAGGACTGATACTTCTGATCGCGTCCCCTCTTGTTCCGTCCACCTCCGGAACTATACTCAGCTGGTCTCTTTCCAGCACTTGCTCCAGCACCTCTAGCAGACAAACTCAGGTTCATCTCAATGTCCTTGGATCGACTCACCAACACATCAAAATCCTCATACTCAGCAGCCAACATGTATGTCTTTACATCCGTCACAAGACCGTAACGAAACCTCTCACACCTCGCCCGCTCATCGGGTATCAGCTCCGGTGCATACTGACTGAGCCGTACAAACTGTACCTCGTACTCAGCTACACTCATGCTCCCTTGGGTAAGAGACATGAATTCCCGCTTTTTCTCATCCAGATATCTCACTCCCAGATATCTTCTCTTAAACACATTCTGAAAGAATGTCCAGGTAACATCAGCTTCAGCCATTCCAACTATGGTGGTCGTCCACCATGTATAAGCATCGTCCTGCAGCAAGGACACAACACATCCCAGCTTTTGCACATCCGTGCAACTCATCTGACCCAAGATACGCTTGGTACTTTCCAGCCAAGCCTCAGAGCTCTCAGCTGATAAACCTCTAAACTCAGTCCCTCCAAGACTGCGCAGACGCTCCAAAGGCAATCTGACTCCAGCATCCCCTTGATGCCCAGCTCCCTGAGCTCCAGCTACTGCTGCTCGAAAAGCACCCGCAATAGCTTGTACCAAAGCAGACATATCAGGCATCGCTTGCCCCTGACCAACCTCTGGTCCTGCAGCTCCAGCACCAGCATCAGCTGCAGCTTCAGCTCTCGCACCTCCATCACCACCACCAGGCGGAGGAGGGGGTAACACAGCACTACCAGTGTGCTCTTCATTCTCATTCTCGTTAGGAGCCGCAGCTCTCGCATTACCTCTTAACTCTCTACGTGGTGCCATACTTTTACCATGCAAATACAATGCAAATTAAAACAAGTCAGGCCCAGCAAGGTAAGCAATCCAAGTATTCAAGCTCCATTTCAATCAAAATCAATTTCATTTCATTAGCTTTTGTTTGGCAATGGGTACCCTCAGCATGCAACATCACAACATACAACTCAGTTGCATCAACATCTCAAGCCACCGAACATGCTTTCAAACAACAAGCATACAAAGCAACATGCTTCAATCATGCATACATACATTCCCAATTACTCGAGAACTCAGCTCTGATACCACCAAATGTAACCCCCTTAACCCGGCCTAGACGGTTGACCCGAATTAAGAAAGTCACACGGGGAAAACCAAAGTCAACCCGAAAGTCAACCTTGATTAACGACCCTTTTTTTTTTCTTTTTAATCTTATCTAGATGCACATTACACCTATGTGTGATCATACAAACAACATACTCAAAGATCACAAACATCAGAGGTCAAACAGGGACCCAATTGAACAAAAATACAACTTTAGGGACCAAATTGTAATTTCTGATAAATATAAGGACTTAACCAAATTTGAAGTTAACATCTTGGAATTAAATAGGTTTCATGCTTCTCTGTGAAATTCAGCTCAAAAGGACTTCCCAAACTCATACAATTGAACAAACAAGATTCAGGACCAAAACGTAAACCAAACAAAACATTTAAAGATACTTTTAACCAGATTAACGGTCGTGTATCGATACGCCTGGAGTCGTATCGATACACGGGGAAAACAGAAACTTGGACGAGTATCGATACCCAACCCGTATCGATACGCATGGCCAGAAATCTGCAGATTTGGCTCTTGCGTATCGATACGCAAGCTCGAGTATCGATACTCCTGCCAGAAATCGACATAAAACAGCAACAAACATGCTTCAAACTTCAATTAAACAACACCAAATCATACCACATAGTCTACCAACATGCAAGGACCATAAATGCAGTACCAATTCAACATATAACCAACACATATGAAAAGCCCCAAATTCTAATGGCATGCTTCCTAACAAGCTAGCTATTCAATACCAAACTTCCAAAACAAGCATATATGGTTCCAATGCAAAAACCAGCAACACATCAACATTCAACATACTTAGGGAGCCTCAAACACCTCCCAAAACATACACATTGGTCCCCCATTGCCAAAACATACAAAAGCTAAATTGCACTTATAAAACCTTCATACTTTGAGCTTCACTTGAACTTGATTGCTTGCCCTTTCTTGCTGCCCTTAAGGTACTCTAATGATCTGCATTATTGAATTAAGAAAACGTAGAGAGCGTAAGCAAAAGCTTAGTGAGGCATGCTCATTAAAAACAATTCAATAATGCAATTAAAACCATTTATAAATCATGCTTAAAGTCAACCTTTGCACATGCTCAAAGCACACTTTAAAACAAGCAATCTCATGCTTCATATCATATATCAAAACAAGCATCTCATGCTTCATATCATATATCAAAACAAGCATCTCATGCTTCTTACATACTTAACATGTCATATTGGCTCAAGTGACAAATTCCATTTCATAAAACAAGTTCAACAACTTCCCAAGGACTTTTAAACACCTTGGCCCCAAGGACTTTTAAACACCTTGGCCTATGGACTTTTAAACACCATAGAAAGTATCTCATCAAGGACTTTTAAACACCTTGATCCCAAGGACTTTTAAACACCTTGGCCATGGACTTTTAAACACCATGAATGAATCACATCAAGGACTTTTAAACACCTTGATCCCAAGGACTTTTAAACACCTTGGCCTATGGACTTTTAAACACCATAGAAAGGATCACCTAAGGACTTTTAAACACCTTAGTGTCCGCAACATGAACCATCCAAGGACTTTTAACCACCTTGATGTTCATAAGTAACAAGGCTCACTCAAGGACTTTTAACCACCTTAGTGACCTTAACATTTTAAAAACATCACTTGCCAATGTACATCATTTTCATCATTTAATCCACTGTTTAAAGCATTAAATCAAGCCATATTCATCATGCATTTCAAAGCATCAAACCACACCATTTCAATGTACAAAATCAAGGAACTCCTACCTAGAGTTACCTTCAACATATGGCTTACATCATCAGCAAAAACCATGCTAAAACATGCTTTCAAAACAGTAATTAAAACATGCAAATCATCATTTTGCATCACATCAAAATCATGGCCACCACTAGAGAGAAAATCCGAAAACTTACACTTGAGCTTAGCAAAGTTGTTTAGACTTAAACTAAGCTCCCAAAACCTTCAAACCTTGGTTTAAAAAGCTGAAATCCAATTTCCATAATTGCACTCACCGATTTCCACTTTGCCACTTGCCGAAGCACGAAATCAAGCTTCCGGATCAACCAAACTTGGATCCAAAGATGCCTCCCCTGTTTCAACACATCAAAGCAGTAAATTAATGCATCACCATGCATCAATTACTTCAATGAAAGCACCTAAACTCGCTGCTCTCATCCAACCTCCATTTTCGGCCACCAAACACAACCGAAAATGCATCAAAACCACTTCTAAACAAAGCCCAGCCATAACCCAGCAAAACCTAACATCCATCATCACCATTTAACATCTAAAAACAACCTACAACCATCCTTATACCTCCAGCAACATCAGATCACCAAGATCACCTCAAAAACCACCTTAAAACACAAGCTAAACTTAGGAAACTCAACCTATCCGGGATTGCATTGATCAAAACTCATTTCCTTATCAATTTAGAGTTCATTTAACATCAAAAACACCTCTTAAAACCCAGATTACTCAGATCTAACGAAAATCAAGTGAAAACATCAAAATCTTGCATAATTAGCCAAGATCCACAAATCTACTTGAAAACCTTTAATTAAACATAAATTTAGGATTGAAAACTTTAGGAATTTCATTAAAGAACTTAAAGTTCAGAGGAGAAATCGTTCATACCTCCAAACTTGTGATTCTCCACTTTTTGGAATGAAAACCTTGTTGAAACTTGTAGCAATTGAGTAGGTTTTGATGACACAATGATTTGCTATCAATTGTGAGTTGAAAGGATGATTTTAGATGAAGAAATCAGATCAAAATCTCTGGAAAAAGAAATGTTTGGTTGGAGAGAAAATGAGAGAAGAAAATAGGAAGTTAGGAAAGAAAATAGTAAAAATGAGTTTCCCTCCTTTTATGAAACCTTTAAAATCAGAATTTAGGATTAAAATATCTTAGAAAAATCTGGAGAATTCACTTTTGGGCAAATAGCTCCTTAAAGATTCAAAGTTTCAATCCTTTTTAAAACAGCCACCAAATTTGCGAAAATTACATTTTGGTCACTAGCCAAAATGCCAACCTTCCAAACCTCATTTTCCAAAATTGTTTTCACAGTTCATCTAATTATATTAAAAGATGATTTTAGAACATTTTTCCATATTTTTAATGCAACCCGAACTAGGCTTTCCTAATTTAACCTCTTAAGATTCGAACAGGACTTTGACCAAACCGGTCAACGCCCAAAACTTCTAAGCCCAAAACCGGGGCGTTACATGCATAATCCGAATTTGGTGTTAATAACTTGTAAAAATGGTAGTAAACCACCCTAATTACTTCCATAAGATGTAGGGTCGAGTTAAAAGGTTAAAGGTTGTATTTTGGGGGCTTGGGGAGCGATATCCGAGCTTAGGAAGCCATTTCTAGGCTTTAGTATCAGTTGTCAGGGAGGCAGTACCTGTACCTAGTGTTATGGGTTTTAAGAACATTGTTTCAATTGATGAACTATGAGAGGGGTACCGGTACACCATGCAAGTGGGTATCAGTACAGGTCGACCCGCACCAGTACTCCTAAGATTTGGAAATTTCCAGTAAGCCAATTTTGTAATGGTACGTTGCGAGTACAAGTACGTGAAGGCCTGTATCGATACCCACTAGGTAACATGCTGAAAATACCTTTTAAGTTCGAGGGTCTGTTAATTCGAGGACTATTACCCGATGGGCTTCTAATATGATAAAATTAATGGTAAAAGTGAGAAACCAAGATTGATCCTCATATATGAGCATAAATGATTAATAACTTGGTAAACTTTGGGTGACTTATTTGTAATAGTAACAATAAGGATCCTTGGTCTATGGAGTGTTGTTGTGTGCCAAGTAAGGGCACTTGTTTGGTTGATTCACCATTGGTTGTTAGGATCCTAATACCCAAAGAGCGTGTTGCAACACCATGAGATGAGATGTCGGATATTCTTTTTTGAGGTTGTATGACATCGGACCCCATCCGATCATACTCGATTAGAGATTCTATGTACGAGTGTACGTTCTCGAGGCTGTGTGACACCGGGCCTACTCAAAGTGTATGTTTCCGGGGCTGTGTGACACCGGGTCTACTCAGAGTGTACATTCCCGAGGCTGTGTGACACCGGGACTCACTCTAAGTTTGTTTGGTATGATGCATATGTATTTTGTTGGATTAATGCATCTTTTATTGTTTGATATGTGTTTAGGCGGCTAGAGATAGCGCCATATGTTATTGTATTGCCATGATATCATCTTTAGCTACATGCTCATAATTATGATTTGCATTAAGCATGGTTGGGTGGAATTGTATCCACTGAGCTTCGTTAGCTCAGCGTTTGAAATTGTTGTTTCCGTTCGCAGGTTAGCAGGTTGGAGTGCATTGTTGGAGCACCATCGGAGTAGAACTTCAACATCGACTTGTTTCGAGTACAGTACTTAGACTATTTGGGCTATGTATTCGTGGAACCCTATGTTTGTATTATAACTCATATTTTGGATTTGAATCATGAGTTGAATGTTTTTAATTATTTATTTTTAAATG
Source organism: Hibiscus trionum (assembly GCA_030270665.1). Lineage (NCBI taxonomy): Eukaryota > Viridiplantae > Streptophyta > Magnoliopsida > Malvales > Malvaceae > Hibiscus > Hibiscus trionum. The sequence continues at coordinate 13,739,612 of BSYR01000004.1, read as the reverse complement.
CAACTCACATGTAACGTTTTTAATTACTTATTTATGTTGATATATTTGAACTTAATGAATTTATGAAAATGGATGTGCTTTGAGCTAAACTAAGTTAAATTTTTTATAATAACGATTTAAGTTTTATGACCAAATGTGACATCCAAGTTGATGGTGTTGCAAATATACAAATATCTTACGAAAATAATTCGTTAACTCTCATTACTAACTATTTTATTCCTTTAAAAAACTATGTTTATTGGGATTTATCATCTGCATCATTCTTCTCTTTTTTTCATAGCAACCAGAATGAGTTTTGGCTCAATAAATAATATATTATATTGATACATAATATTTAGGGTAACTACATTGAATATCTCTCAATTATTAGTAAGGTTTTATTTGGGTCACTCAATTATTAAAAGTTAAAATTAGGTCACCTAATTATAATTTTAGTTACGAACATATCACTCTTCCATTAAAATACAAAAACGACATCCAAAAAGGTTTGGTATAATGATATATTTAGTTCTCAAAACTTATATATTATACCAATTTTGTCCTAATTCAAAAATAATTCAATAAATTTAACCTTTCATACTTAATAATATATTTAGTTAGTTAGTTTTCTTATCTCATATTGTTTGTTCTTCACCATTCATCATCATTCCTACTTGGGTACTCGCGGTAACACGAGTTATTCCAAACTTGATATTTTCAAATATGTTTAATAATAAAAACCAATAACTTAAAAAAGTTTAATTATTATTTTATTTTAAAATGAAAGGGAAATAATGAATTCATTAAAAAAAATATGAAATTACTAAGAAAAATGTATAATAATACGAACTAAACATTTTTAGAAAATTACGTAGTAGCAATAACTAAAATTTGAAGGTTTTCGTAAATAACTTTAAATAGATTTCAATGAAATGAATTTAATTTTAATGTATATACTAATTACAAATTTAACATTAAAAAATAATTATAAATGTGTTTACATTTATAAATTTGTATATTAGATTAATTAGTTATTTTAAATGAAGTAATTTAATGTTAACGAGGGTCTACAATTGATTTGAGAGAAGGATAATTACTAAATTGATATATTTTTTAAATATGAAAGCTTGATTTTTATTTTGAATTAAGACTAAATTGGTAGAACATAATAAGTTTTGAGGACTAAAGCTATTATTATACCAAATCTTTTTAGATGTCTGTTTGTATCTTAACGTAGGAGTGACCTAACCACAACTAAAACTTTAATTGAGTGACCCAATTAAAATTTTAATAATTAGATAAACTCATTGTAACTTTACTAATAATTGTCTGATCTCTAATGTAGTTTACCTTTCGAATTTTAAAATTAGGGGGAAGGCGAGGACCTCAAAACATGATTTCTTTTTTTTTTTCGAATTCAAGAAAAACACTCTACATCAATAGTATTTTTCCTTTCCAACATTCTAAATTACATACTTACCTACGTTACAAAGTACATACTTACCTACGTTACACACACCCTCACAAAGCGAAGTCATTTTCATAGATGTACTCCATTTCCTAAATAAATTTGGTAATGGTGTCGGTCCCATAAAAAGGGGGTAATCACTTAAATATCATCTCTTAATTAAGGGTAAACTATCTCGTTAACCCCTCAATTATTGAGTCTGTCCTATTTTTACCACACAACTAAAAAAATTAAAAATTTTACCACCGAACTATTTAATTTGTCATATTTTGAGCACCAGCCGTTAAAATTTAACGAAGAGATGACATGGTAGTTATTTTTTTTTTGTATAATTACACATTTTGGTGAATGCTAGTTACATATTATATCAATTTGGTCTTAATTTTAATTTAATTAAATAAAATTAATCAATCAATAACAACATCTGTCATCACCCGATTGGATGAATTTATTCTTATTTTTAATTTAACTTATTTAATATATCTATTTCCTCCAATAAGATGGTGACACGTGTCACCGCCTGAGGAGTATGTTTGCAAGAATGAAACTCAAAGGAATTGACGAAGGCCCGCACAAGTGGTGGAGCATGTGGTTTAATTCGATGCAAAGCGAAGAACCTTACCAGGGCCTGACATGCCACGAATCTTCTTGAAAGAGGGGTGCCTTCGGGAATGCGGATACATGTGGTGCATAGCCGTCGTCGGCTCGTGCCATGACCTCTATATTTAAAATCCAAGCCTTTACCACTGAGCCAACTTTATCTTATTGATATAAATTGCACCCTTATATAAATATCTTATACTGCAATAAATGTTAGGGGAATAAGTAAAAATAGTTGAAAGGAGACTTGAACCAATAAAATATTTTAAATATATGTAACGTACAATTAAATCAAGATTTAAAATGAAAAAAAATTAAAACTATTAATTAAATAAAATAACTCGATTTAGTATTATGGATATGAAACTATTAAAATAAATGTGAAAAATATTCAATTTTATTTAAAAATATAAAACCATAAATTTATTTTCATTTTAAATCTTGATTTAACTATACATCAAATATATTTAAAATATTTTCTTTTTTAATTTAATACTTTAGATTGATTCAATTGTTTGTGTGGTCAAAATAGAACCAATTAAATAGTTTGGTGGCCAGATTTTTAGTTTTTTTAATTGGGATAATGACACCAATGCCCCATGTACTTTCACAGAAACTTCGATGCGGTGCCTAAACTTTGGGCGCGTTCAATGTGCCCCTGCACTTTACTTCCGTCATATAATATACCCCTCGACTATAACGCGATTATATGGTGACGTGGCTCGACACATAGACTAATGAAAATACGCCACGTGGCATTTTGGGTAAAAAAATAACCAAAATCAACAGAGGGGCATCTAAGCAAATTTACATTTTTTATATGAAAAAAAAGACTAAATAAAAATATTAAAAATGGAAAAGGCAATTTTGTCATAACATGTCTTCCTCTCTTCTGTGTTTAAGTTCCCATGTCCCTATCGGCACAACTTCTTTGCTACTATTATACATGTATTTATCATCATTTTTTTCCAACATAAAAATTAAATCTTTGAGTTGAGAACTTAGGCTTCACTTCTCCTTCTACACTTTATTGTCTTTTTCTTCTTAAAATTTAAGATAAAACTTACATTTACACTACTGAATTTCTCTCTCTCTGTGTAAAGTTTCAGCCTTTTTCCCAGCTTCAATAGCAACGAAGACCCATACGAATCTCGAGAAATCAAATGGGGCAGAAATCACCGAGAACGACGACCGGAGTTCGGTGGAGGAGGTGGCGCTGATGGTGCCCGAAACAGACGACCCTCCCTCCCCGTCATGACTTCCCGTGCCTAGTTTCTCGGTTTGACATCATGCGCGCTCCTTATCTTCCTCAACACTTTCTTCACCTACTGTACGCAGCCGCTCACCATCTCCGCAATTCTCATGCAAATCTTCGTCTTGCCCATTGGCAAGTTCATGGCCATGACTCTTCCGGCCACTGAGCACAGCCTTCTCGGGTTATTATTCAAAGAAAAAAAGTCAAATCATATTTTATTTAATCTTTTTTTCTCATGTAAAAATGGTTAATTTGCTTAGATGCCCTTCTGTTGACTTTGGTTATTTTTTGACCCAAAATGCCACGTGGCGTGTTTTCATTAGTCCACGTGTCGAGCCACGTCACCATATAACGATGTTATAGCCGAGGGGTATATTATATGACGGACTAAAGTGCAGGGGGCACATTGAACGCGCCCAAAGTGTAGGGGGCACATTGAACGCGCCCAAAGTTTAGGCACCACATTAAAGTTTCTGTGAAAGTACAGGGGGCATTGGTGCCATTATCTTTTTTTTTAGTTTGGTGGTCAAAAGAGGACGAGCCCAATAGTTGAGTGGTAACCCAAGTAGTTTACCCTTTAATTAATTACTTAACATTTTAACACACATGTAAGACTATTTCTCAATCTAACACTTTTACGGTGAACTCGTCGTGATAAGTTTATTAATAATTATTTATTATTATTTAATTATGTTAGTATTTAGTCAAATATATTATTTAGAACTCGTCATGTTAATGTGGTTTAAGGGTCAATTTAAACTAAAAGCTTCATCGAAAAAATTTCATGATTTTTTAATTGTTTTTCATAAAAATAAATTTTCAACAAAATTATATATTAAATATCAACCTAATTAATGGTTACAACTTTCCAAAAAAATTTAAATGGAACTCGCCAGACTAGTATGTCGAGTTCCAAATATTATATTTGATTAAATATCAACCTAATTAACAAATAATAAACTAAAAAAAATAATGAAATTGCCACGCTAATGCGGTGAGTTCTAAAAAAATAAAGAGAAAACTACATGGGTAGTTACTCAACTATCACCATTTTCTTATTTTGGTTACTCAATTAAATTTTTCGTCAAAATCATCACTAACGTTTTGTTTCGTTATTATTTTGGTCACCGACCATTAAATATTTAATGAAGATTGTGACATGACTTGGTTTAATAACAATTTTAGCACCTAAAATTATTATATTATATCAATTTAATCCTAATATGAAATAACTAGTCAAATATTTGGGCTAAACCCCAAATTCTCCATCCCCTTTCTTTCTGAAAATGTAGTATTTAAAAAGCTTTTGATGCAATCCGCGGCATCTCCTTCCAAAGCACCCATTTTGCCTATTTTACAGGCATGAAACGCATGATGGGGGGAGAGCAATTTCATTTTGGTTCGTCTCTACCCCTCTTGGCATCAACACCGGTCCCTTCACCTCAACACCATACCTCACTCATCCGAAACCCCATACCTATTAACCATTACACAAACCATACCCAACAAACAGTACCAACTTCTAGCAATAGCCATCGTCAAAGCCCCAGTTTTGAAAATAACCTCTAGTTTATTTCGAGTTTGTGAGGGATACTGAGCTTCGATTTAAGAAGCGTGAGAAGGGGTTTGCACCGGTTCACCATCGACCTTATTGGCCGTCGTTTGGGGTGACCGGTGAGGCGCGCCGCCGATGAACGGCGCCTAGACTAGAGTTCTCGTCTGTTGAGTTCATAGATGGTTAAATGGAGCTTTGAGATTTTCTTTGTTTCTATAATCTTTTTTAAATGAATGAAAGGTTTTCCATCCATTTAACCCTTCGTTTCTCTTTATTTTCATTAAAGTGAAACGTTTTTCGGCTCTCCAGAGCATATTGATGTTCTTATTTTTTTCTTTTTGGCAAAACGAAATGAATGACTTTTTTTAAGTTTTTATTCATTGTATTTTCACCATATATTGCTCTGTTTCTCTTCGTTATTATCAACATGCTTTTGATTTAAGGAAAATCACCATTTTGGTCCCTAGTATTTTATCTTCATTTAATCATTGTTATACATGCATTAAATCTGCATACGTTCATACATTCATGTTATGTTCTAGTGTAGTTGCATTTTATATATTTCCCCTTTTTTATGTCATTTAGTTATATTTATGTTACTTTGTTTTCTTTTTATATATTTTACCTCGATTTCATATGTGCATATTTATTTCTAGAACTTATAAAGAAGTGTTCTTTTTTTTTCCTGGAAAATTCAGCTAAATTTTTAGAATAGTGTTGCAGAGGAAGAAGTGGATGGAATTTTGGGTTTAGTCCAAATACTTGGTGAGTTATTTCGTATTAAGATTAAATTGATATAATATAATAATTTTAGGGACTAAAATTATTATTAGACCATGCAATGTCAGAAACTCCGTTAAATATTTAACGATTGATAACCAAAATGATAACAAAACAAAACGTTAGTGGCAATTTTGCCGAAAAATTTAGTTGAGTGACCAAAATAAGAAAGGTGATAGTTGGATGACCACCCATGTAATTTTCCCAAAAATAAATATGTTACATAGAAAAGTAAATTTACATAGGTGTTATGATAAATAATTTTTAAAGGACGATATTTAAGTGATTACGCCATAAAAATGGAAAAAAGATCCCAACCATAGGTCCAATCATTTCCGTTGCATTGTCATGTTCATCTGTCACTTTGCCCAACCTTTTTTTTTTGATCCAAAGTCAAATTTACGTTAACTCTCCCCCAATCAAATTTATTTTAACCCTTCCAGCTGTCCCACTTGTCAATTTCCAGCCCATATAGATTTTAGTTACGGTGGCAAACCAAGGTTTGAGGCAAACTAAAGTTTTGTAAAAATTTAAAAAATTAATTTTTGGTAAATCAAAGTTTGAGAAGTTAAAATGGTGGGCAAACTAAAGTTTTGACACTCAAAAATTGAGTGATTTAAGTTGTTTTTAAAATTTTTTGAGTGAAAAAACTAGTTTGACCCTCTAAAATCAATCCAAAACAAAGCCTAAGAAGAATCCCCTGAACGCGAAACTTAATTAACCTTTTAATTGGACTGTAATTAGTGAGGTGGCAGCAAATCACATGCACTAATTTAGCAATCCATACCAAGTGGGCCTATATCCAGATTGTGCTGGTGCTGCTCGCTGTTCCTTTGTTCTATAGTTGATGCTTGTGGGCCTCCCAATCCAACGGCTAATCCTGACCCATCTGCTCGCTGTTCCTTTTCCTTGTACGGTCCATATCTGTTTAAAGCTGCCCGTTATTTTACTCGTCATGATTCTTTCATTTTCGTTTATTTATGGCTCAATGTGAAATAAGTGTTTAAACTATGGATTAATATCCTATACACAGTCGGTGGAAACTGAAAGTTTCCACAAGCGCCTTAGTTTTAGGGTATAGGGAGTAGGGATGTAAAAACAGGTAATCGGTCAGGTTTCAGGTCGGGTAAAATCGGATACAGGTCATTTCAGGTAAAAAAAAAATTGACTCGACTCGGGTCGGGTGCGGGTCCATTTCAGGTCGGGTCCATTCCAGGTCGGGTCCATTTCAGACCGGGTCCATTTCAGGTCGGGTCCATTTCAGGTCGGGTTAGAACGGGTCGGGTCCGAAGCAGATAATTGGCAGGTTAATTCGGGTTCGGATACATTTCAGGTCGGGTCCATTTCAGTTCGGGTTCATTTCAGGTCGGGTTCGTTTCAGGTCGGGTTCATTTCAGGTCGGGTCCGTTTCGGGTCGGGTCTATTTCAGGTCGGGTTCATTTCAGGTCGGGTTCATTTCAGGTCGGGTGCATTTCAGGTCGGGTAATTTCAGGTCGGGTAGCTTCGGGTCGGGTAATTCAGGTCGGGGTATTTTTGGGATTGAAATTCGTATTCAGTTTGAGTTCGGTCGTACAACCATATAAGTAGTTGATAGACTTTAGGTTGACCTTCGTCAATCGTCATTAATTTTGAGTTAATTATTTAAAGTCATATCAAATTATAATTATAAAACATTAGAGTAATTAAAAAAATAATCAAAATGGGTCGATTTGGACAGAAAATGGGTCAATTTGGATTACAAATAAAATTTCAGGGATTATAATGAACATAAATATCAAATTAAAATTATAAAACATTAGACAAATTAAAAAAAAACAAGGAAAATGGGTATTTTGGAATAAAAATAAAGTTTTAGGGACTATAACGAACAAAAATATCAAATTAAAAGTATAAAAATTAGAGTAATGAAAAAAAACAATAAGTATATGTCAATTTAGAATAAAAATAAAGTTTAGGGTTTAGGGTTTTCTGTTGAGCGTTCATGCATTAATATGTACACACGTATATACTTAATTACTTATACACAATATGGTTGGGTTTGAGTGTTTATGGTTTAGGGTTTGAGGTTTAGGGTTTATGGTTTATGGTTTAGGGTTTAGGGTTTGAGGTTCATGTATTAATATGTACACATGTACATACTTACATACATTAGGGGTTGTGTTGTAGTGTATGTAGGTTAGGGTTTAGGGTTTAAGGTTTATGGTTTAGGGTTTAGGGTTTATTAATATGTACATATGTACATACTTACATACATTAGGGGTTGTGTTGTAGTGTATATAGTTTATGGTTTACGGTTTAGGGTTTAGGGTTTAGGGTTTAGGGTTTAGAGTTTATGCATTAATATGTACAAATGTACATACTTACATACATTAGGGGTTGTGTTTTAGTGTATGCAGTTTAGGGTTTAGGGTTTAGGGTTTAGGGTTCAAAACCCTAATGATAACCCTATACACTAAACCTTAAACCCTAAATTGAAACCCATAAAATCAAAACCCTAAGTCACATGTTATCGTAACATTAAACCCTAAGCACTATACCCTAGGGCCTAGACCCTAACACTAAACCCTAAACCTTACAAACTAATCACTCGAACTAACCTTAGTTCATTATACTAACGTAAACCCTAAATGCATAAATACTTACATACTTTAGAGCTTAGGGTAAGGATCTAAGGGTTTAGTGTTTAATACTTAGGGTTTAGGGTTTAGGGTTTAGGGTTAAGGTTCAAAACCCTAATGATAACCATATACCCTAAACCTTAAACCCTAAATTGAAACTCATAAAATCAAAACCCTAAGTCACTTGTTATCGTAACATTAAACCCTAAGCACTAAACCCTAGACCCTAAGCACTATACCCTAGACCCTAACACTAAACCCTAAACCTTACAAACTAATCACTCGAACTAACCTTAGTTCATTACACTACCGTAAAACCTAAATGCATAAATACTTACATACTTTAGGGCTTAGGGTTTAGGTTAAGGATCCAAGGGTTTAGTGTTTAATGCTTATGGTTTTATGGTTTAGGGATTAGGGTTTAGGGTTTCCAATTTTCTATATACATATATTGTAATATAAATTCTAAAATTAAAAAAACATGAAACCCTAATGATAACCATATACCCTAAACCTTAAACCCTAAATTGAAACCCATAAAATCAAAACCCTATGTCACATGTTATCGTAACATTAAACCCTAAGCATTATACCCTAGACCCTAACACTAAACCCTAAACCTTACAAACTAATCACTCGAAGTACAATGCTTCATGAAACCCTAAACCCTAAACCCTAATAATAGCCCTAATGATAACCCTATACCCTAAACCCCAAGCATTATACCCTAACCATAAGCATTATACCCTAAACCCTAACACTAAACCCTAAACATTAAAACTAAACACTCGAAGTACATTGCTTCATGAAACCCTAAACCCTAAATCAAAACCCTACAAGTATTAAAACTGAAAATTAATTACTATAACCTAAAACCCTTCAACCCTAAACATTTAAATTAAAACCCTAATTAAAGATCATAAACCCTAAACCACATTAACATTAAATAAAAAACCCAAAACCCTTAATTTATACCCTAAATTAACATATTAACCTTAAACAAAAAACTAAATAAAATATATTAGCCATAAACAAATCAGTAAACCCTTAATTTATACCCTAAATTAAAACCACAAACCCTAAATTAAAACCATAACCCTAAACATTAAAAGTTAAAACTGAATTAAGGATGCAATTGAAAAAAATCAAAGCTTTAAGCTCAATTTCAAAACAAAAAGGACGAAATTGAAAGAAAGCAAAGAAGGAGTGCTTGCGGAGCAAAACCCGAATAACCCGTTTCAAAGTGCGCGGATCCTCTGACCCGGCTCGAGGCCTATAAATACACCCTCACCCCTCAGCCAAAATTGCTCATTTCTCCCTACTGTTACTCTGCCGAAATATCGTCTCAAATTCTCTCTCATCCACAAACACCAAAATCCCAGATCTTCCTCATTTCTTTCGATCAAAATCTCGTGTTCTTCCCAAGTTGTTCCCTGTTCTTCCAAAATTTCCTCCCAGATCTTCTACAAACACAAATTTCTTCCTTAAACCTATTTTTCTTCGATCAAACCCCCTACTTTTCACAAGAACAACCTCGTGTTCTTGAGAATTTCTATCTTCAATCCTTCTAAACCCAAAACCCAAACTCATTTCTGTTTTACCCTAAACCCTAATTTATTCTTAACCCTAACCCTAGATCTGAAACCCTGACCTCTAAACCCTTAATCCCAAAACCCTAACCCTAAATCTGAAACCATAACATCTAAACCCTAACCCTAAACATATAATCCCCAAACCCTAACCTTTAATCCCAACATCCTTTCATATTCTCATCTTACCTCTTCAGATTCTGAGATCTGTTCTTCTCTGTCTTTTCATTTTCCGAGAGCTGTTCTTCTCTGCCTTTTCATTTTCCGAGATCTGTTCGGGTAAGTTATATATTCTATTTTCTTCTATTTATTTTTTTGTTTGATTACAATTTTCTTACTATTTTCCTTTTTTTCTCAGAATCGTTTCTGGCTTCTGTCAGTCTGTTCCTGTTGCGTGAGGGTCTGTTCATCAAGCTGGAAGGTTGTATATCTCCTTTTGCATGTTTCTTTCTGAGATCTGTTTTTGCATGTTATATCTGTTTGTTTATATTTATGTTTCTTTTCTGAGATCTGTTTGTTTATATGTATGTTTGTTTTCTGAGATCTGTTTTTGCATGTTATATCTGTTTGTTTCTATCAGTTTGCATGTTATCTGAGATCTGTTTTTGCATGTTATAACTGTTTTCTGAGATCTGTATCATGTATGTTTCTGTCAGTTTGTATTTATGCATGTCAGTTTCTATGGTTTTATTTTTATGCATGTATGTATATGTACGGTCCGAGTCTGTTTGTTTTTATGCATGTTTCTTTATGTTTTTGCATGTTTTTGTATGGTCCGAGTCTGTTTGGTTATATGTATGTTTCTTTTCTGAGATCTGTTTTTTGCATGTTATATCTGTTTGTTTCTATCAGTTTGCATGTTATATCTTTATGCATGTATGTATATGTATGGTCCGAGTCTTTAGGGTTTCCTTGGTTTAACCTGAGTATATCGGCTGGACTACCTGACCTGCGGGGCTACTGGTGCCAAAGGGGGATTTTAAATTGTGTCCCTGTGGATAGGTGTAACAACGCCACGTACAAGGGTTAAACTGAAACCATTAGATATTTTATTTTTTGTTTATGAGTGTCTGTATATATGATTTTGTATATTTTTTATGTTTGGTTCTCTGATTTGCACTTTTTCAGTTTTGTGACAGCTATGGATTCTTTCTCTTATGAGTTGGACTTTCCTGGTGAAAGAAATCTAAATTACCAAATTATACTGTCTCAAGGTAATTTATTAATCCTTGTTCATTATGATTTTTTTAAACTTATATTTTGTTTATTTCTGACTCTTTTTTTTATTGCTAGAAGAGGATGCAAATGATCAACTGTCTGAGACAGTTCGTACCTCCAAGAGGAAGTCTGCAGCTTCAACTGGAGGGGACATTGGGAGAAGAACATCTCCTGTTTGGGATCATTACACATTCATCAAGCTTCCAGAAGGGCTTTTTGCAGAATGTAAGTATTGCAAAAAGAAAAGGTATAAAGCTGATTCTTATATTGGTACTTCTAATCCTAAAAGGCATACTGAAAAGTGTGATGCTTATAAGGAGTTTCTTGCTACTAATCCCAATAGTAGTTCAGAAGCTTCTTTTGATCAGAAAAGATATTGTGAGTTGTTTGCTGAAGCAATTCTTTGTCATGGTTATGCTTTGAGTGTTGTTAAGCATGATAAACTTAGGGTTTTGCATAATTATTTAAATCCTAATGTGAAAGATATTTCAAGATATTCTATTACTAAGGCTTGCATGTTAAAGCATGAGATGCATAAGAAATTGCTTTTTGATTCAATGCAATCTGTTGTGAGTCGTATCTGTTTTACATGTGATGGCTGGTCTGCTTGCACTTCACGTTCTTACTTTGCACTGACTGCACATTATGTTGATAATAACTGGAAACTTCAGTCTAAGATTTTAAATTTTCGTCGTCTCCCCCCTCCCCATGATGGTGAGTCTATTTATAAGTTTGTTAAAAATATGTTAACTAAGTGGGGTCTTGAGAAGAGAGCTTTTACAATGACTCTTGATAATGCTTCTGCAAATGAAAGAATGGTGAGGCGTCTGAAAGATGATTTGCATGCAATTTCTCCTCTGCCATGCAATGGTAAGTTTTTTCATATAAGGTGTGCTGCCCATATCCTGAACTTGATAGTTCAAAGGGGTTTGAAGGTAATCGACTCCTCTGTTATTAAATTGCGTGGGATTGTTAAATTTATAGATTCTTCTGATTCTAGACTTTGTTGCTTTGATTCTGCTATTAATGATTGTGGTTCTGATTTTTCTGGTAAGTTGGTCTTGGATTGTTGAGTTGATCGAACACTTGCAAATGGCCAAGAGGGGGGTGAATTGGCAATTAAAAATTTTGGTGAAGTGAAAGATAGAAAATAAAAGTGACACAAGGGGTTAGAGTGGTTCAAGTTCTCCAATTGAACTCTACATCCACTACCTTAGCTACCACTAAGGATTTTCAAACAATTCACTACTAGAATTCGTCCCCTTTTCTTGGATGAGGAGGAAACCTTACAATTTCGATTAAGCTTTCTACCCAAAGCTTAATCCACTCAAATACAAGAGATATTTTGGTAAACTTAAATGTTTCCTCTCAAAGGATGATTGTCTACCCAAATACAATTTAAACAATCCCAAACTCACAATACAAATTGACAATTTGAAATACACTAGAGTTGGGTACAAAGATTTGACTCTTAATAGCTCAAGGGTTTGGATTTTTGCTTTGATGATGCTTGAAGGTTCAATGGTTGTTGCTTGGTCAAATGAAGCTTGTTTTTATACCCTTGCATTGTTTTCTAGCCGTTTGGGTAGTTAGGATCATCAATAGAGCCGTTGTGGACATTTTTCCCGCATTAAATGCAGCTCTGCAGCCTACCGTATCGGTACTCGGGAAAGGCGTATCGATACCTGCATCAAAGAGGAAAGAGCCGTTGTGCCTGAAAACAGGGCGTATCGATACCCATATAAGGCGTATCGGTACGGTTTTTAAGGGCGTATCGATACGAGGGCAGTATTGATACGGTCCAAAGTTACTGGAATCCCAAGTTATGTTTGTATGAAAAGTGTATCGATACGCATATCAAGCGTATCGGTACGGTATAACTACCTTTTGAAAATTTGGAAACCAACCAACTGACAAGTAACGGTCAAATAATTAAATGCTCGGATTTTTCAAAGATATGCTTAGCGTATCGATACGGTTACCATGCGTATCGGTACGTGTTCATGAAAACAATTGCCCAGATGCATATCGTATCGATACGGTTGCAAGGCGTATCGGTACGGTATGTTCATTAAAATTCCAGTGGCAAAATAGGGTATCGATACGCTAAGGGTATCGATACTCCTGGGCGTTTTTGCATACTTGTGCTTGGAAAACATAAAAAATGACTTTGAAAAATATATATGATTTAAGAGCAGGTCTTTAATTATTATTTTGTTTTAAAACACTTGTCAATTGAGAGACTTTAAAGAGTACTTGAAAATTTATTGTTTTGCAAATTAGTCCTTAAGATTATGTGTTATATCAAAATCAATTTCGGTTTTACAATATCCCCCTTTTTGATATAACAAAACCATAAATAAATTTTTAAGTTTTTGAAACTTTGAAAAGCTTTCTCCCCCTTACTTTAAGATAGATTTTCAAAACAAAAATATTTTGACTCTATGATCCTTCTCCCCCTTTTTGTTAGATCAAAATAGAATACAAGGATAATAAGAATATAAAGCAACAATAATTCATTAAACTAAAGGCAAGCAAAGAGTTCAAATTCATAAACTTCAAAATAAGCATAAAGGTTCAAATGCATAAATGCCAAAGCAACCATCATAATCCAAACTCTTAAAAAAAAACATAGATAATAGGCATAAACTTCAAATCCTAAAAACAAAAAAATGCAATAACAATAATGAAAGACTAAATGGCCTAAGATGAGATGCATGAACTACTGGTCCCCTTCGTCATCATGATCGTCCTCATCATCTTCTTCTTCATCTTCTTGAGAGGGTTGATTCCTTCGGGTTTGATTGATCCAAGCACCATGGAAGGCGGTAAGAGAGATATCCATGGAGTCTTGGCGAGCGACCATGGTATCGATCTTCTTGTCCATGCCTTGAATGCGATCCTCTAAGGATGTGAAACGAGCATCCATCGCGGTGAACTTCTCATTGAGGAAGGTCGTGAGAGTATCCATGGAGGAGGAATCAAAGGAAGCACGGTGAGAACTCGAAGAAGCACGAGAGGCATCGACCGGAGCAACGGGCGAAGGATCTTGAGGAGTGCGAACCCACTCATTATCAACATAAGTGAAACCGGAGCGAGCTAGGGAACGCTCATCAATAGGTAGGCCAAGGGTTTCGGGAAAATCATGTGAACAATCAATGCCAATGGAATGAAATAGAAAACTCAAGGCCGTGGAGTAGTAAAAGGATGAGACTTGTTTGGTATGGGCGTATTGAACTAAAAAGACAAGGTCGGCAAACATGATTTGACACAAATTTGGACGTTTACCTTCTCTAAAACACTTAAGCCAAAAATCATCCGTTTGACGAACAGTTGAATATTTCCCACCCGATGGACGAAGAAACCAAGAAACAAGAAGGTGAAGGATACGATCATGAGCATCTAAAACTTTTGCGGGACCTAGATAACCCGTACCCAAGGAATGTTCATCATCAATACCAACATCTTCAAAACCAAAGACATTGCATAAAGCTTTTTGATCAATTTGAAAACGTTTGCCCATAATGGAAGATTCAATGGCAATAACATGCTCCCTAGATTCATCATGTATACATACGGCATTAGAAAAGAACACAATGACTAGGTTCCTATATAGGATAGGAGGAATATTCAAAAAGGTCAAGAATTTCCATTGCTTAATCAAAGGTAGGTATTTGAATTTGAAACGGGCAGAACTTAAAAAAGGAATGGACACAACTCGCTCTTCCCTAAGGTTTATTCCTAGAAAAAGTTTATATCGTTCCCTATCAAGAGGTTCGAGAAAACTTGATTGGATGATATAAGGAAGGTTAGGTGTAGGATTACCCTCGACATCCTCGGTAGGATTGGAAGAAGAGCGATGACGCTTAGTCCCCTTTTTCGGTGCCATAATCCTGAAAATACATCAAAAAGGATTCGAATATGTATGCAATTAACATCCTATTTGATCCAATAAAATCTGATAATCCAAGGTAATTTGTTAAAAAGAATTAAAAAAAATATTCACAAAACAAAAACAAAAAAAAACAGTTTTAAAAATATATCGAATATAAAATATATTGAAAAAAAAAATTTTAACTTTTAAAAAAAAAAATTTGTGAAAAAGGTGAAACCCTCAACAATTAAACAAGGTTTGTACAAAACTTCAGTTGAAACAACAATTAAAAGCAAACGAAAAATAAAAAAAAAAAGAGAAAGAAAAATTTTATACCTTGAATCTTAGAATGGATGAAGAAGGGGATGTGAATGCACAAGATGTGATGCCCAAGGTTTGCCTTGATGTGTAGAGTAAAAACCCTCAAGAAATTTTGAAGATTGATGGCAAAATTTGATGGATTGAGGGGGTTTATATAGGGTTTCGCGGCTAGGGTTTGTGGAGAGAAAAGAAGGGTTTTGAGTTTTAAAGATTTTTAACAATAGCAGCCCTAAATAGCCTCTCCGTCGAGGCCGTATCGATACGCTATACACGCGTATCGATACCCATTAACCCTAATTTTATATTCGTCAATACTACCGTATCGATACGCGGGGACGTATCGGTACGCTTGACTTTGACTATTTCCCTTGACTTGTTCCGTATCGATACGAGGGGTCGTATCGATACTTGTTCATCCTCAAGAATTCCCAGAAAGCATACCGTATCGATATGCGTTATCCGTATCAATACACCTTTGCCAGTTTGTGCAAATTTGACAGATTTAAGTGCAAAAAAAAACCAATTTGAAACGTCCCTAAATGCATGTACATGCCATATGAACAAGTTTTAAAGGCTAAATTGAATATATACTCCCCCTAGCAACATGCATATAAGCAAGAAGGACAAAATTAACATAGGCATGAATCACAAACAATTTCAAGCAAATTTTGACATTTTGGGACCAAAAAGGTGTCAAGAAAGGCTAGTTAAACCTAACTCTCTCCTAAGGGTCCAAAAGCGCTCTTTATCTAAAGATTTTGTAAATATATCCGCTAATTGGTTCAAGGTGTCAACAAACTCTATAACAACATCATTTTTCAAAACATGATCTCTAATGAAATGATGTCTAATTTCTATGTGTTTAGTTCTAGAGTGTTGGATGGGATTCTTAGTGAGACAAATGGCACTAGTGTTGTCACACCTAAGGGGTATGGTTTCTATTTTAACACCATAATCTAAGAGTTGTTGCTTCATCCAAAGGACTTGAGCACAACAACTCCCTAAGGATATGTACTCCGCTTCGGTGGTAGATAAGGCTACACTATTTTGTTTCTTAGAGAACCAAGATACGAGCATACTACCTAAGAATTGACATGTCCCGAAAGTACTTTTCCTATCTATCTTACATCCCCCATAATCCGCATCCGAAAAAGCATGAAGGCTAAAGGAAGAATCCTTAGGATACCAAAGGCCTAAAGTAGGTGTGTCTCTAAGGTATCTAAAAATTCTCTTAATGGCAACTAAGTGTGATTCTCTAGGACTAGCTTGAAACCTAGCACACAAGCAAACACTAAACATAATATCCGGTCTACTTGCGGTAAGGTAAAGCAAAGAACCTATCATGGATCTATAAAGCTTAGAATCAACACACTTACCTCCTTCATCTTTGTCAAGCTTTATGGAAGAACTCATAGGAGTGGCTTGAGGTTTTGCATTCTCCAAGCCAAACTTCTTGAGCATATCATTCACGTACTTAGCTTGATTTATGAAGGTGCCATCCTTCCTTTGCTTGATTTGGAGTCCCAAAAAGAATGAGAGCTTCCCCATCATGCTCATCTCGAACTCACCTTGCATTAGCTTAGAAAATTCCTTACAATAACACTCATTAGTAGAACCAAAAATAATATCATCAACATAAATTTGAACTACTAATATGTCATTGTTATATCTTTTTATGAAGAGTGTTGTATCCACCTTTCCCTTTTCAAAACCCTTTTCAATTAAGAAATTTGAAAGTCTCTCATACCAAGCTCTAGGAGCTTGTTTTAAACCATAGAGAGCTTTTGTGAGTTTAAACACATGGTTTGGAAATTTTAAATCCTCAAAACCCGGTGGTTGTTCAACATACACCTCTTCATTTATGAAACCATTTAAAAAGGCACTTTTCACATCCATTTGAAAAAGCTTGAAATCATGATAACATGCAAATGCAAGTAACATCCTAATAGCTTCCATCCTAGCTACGGGTGCATAAGTCTCATCAAAATCAATTCCCTCTTCTTGTGTATAGCCTTGAGCAACAAGCCTAGCCTTGTTTCTCACTATATTACCACTTTCATCTAATTTATTCCTAAAAACCCATTTTGTTCCTATAGTAGATTGATTATTAGGCCTTTCAACTAATGTCCAAACTTTACTCCTCTCAAATTGATTTAATTCCTCTTGCATGGCCAAAATCCAAAAATCATCTTTTAAAGCTTCTTTAATATTTTTAGGCTCAATGCATGAAATAAATGCAACATGATTCATTAATTTGAGAGAGGATCTAGTAGTTACCCCCTTGGATGGATCACCCAAGATTTCACCACCTTTGACATAGTTTAACTCCCTTGGGTAAGACACCTCCCTTTCCTCAAGAGCCAAGTCCTTCAAGGCTTCAAGAGGTGGATCTTGTGAATCCTCTTCTTTGGTTGGAATCTCATCCACCTTTGACGTTTGTCCTCCATCAATGGCATCAATGATTCCTACATCATCATCATCGCAAGATTCCTTCCTCGGAAGGAGGTTATCATCGAAAACAACATGTATAGACTCTTCAACAACTAGAGTTCTTTTATTAAATACACGATAGGCTTTAGAGTTTAAAGAATACCCTAAGAAAATAGCTTCATCACTTTTAGCATCAAATTTACCTAAGTTTTCTTTACCATTATTCAAAACAAAACACTTGCAACCAAAAGGGTGAAAATAGCTAATGTTAGGCTTTTTGGATTTTAAAATTTCATAAGGTGTTTTCTTCAAAATTGGCCTAATCATTACTCGATTTATAATATAGCAAGCGGTATTTGTGGCTTCCGCCCAAAAATATTTAGGTAAATTATTTTCACAAAGCATGGTTCTAGCCATTTCTTCTAAAGTTCGATTTTTCCTCTCAACTACCCCATTTTGTTGAGGAGTGCGAGGTGCGGAAAAATTATGGCTAATCCCATTTTCATTTAGGAACTCATCGAAACCTAGATTTTGAAATTCGGTTCCATGATCACTTCTAATGTGAGAAATTTTAAGTTCAAGATCATTTTGAGTTATTTTAGAAAATGTGATGAATTTTTCTAAAGCCTCATCCTTTGTACTTAAGAATAGAACCCAAGTATACCTAGAGAAGTCATCTACAAGTACAAAAGCATATGATTTTCCACCCAAGCTCATTGTTCTAATTGGCCCAAAGAGATCCATATGGATCAATTGTAAACATCTACTAGTAGAGACATCATTTATGGATTTAAAAGAATTCCTATGTTGTTTACCCTTTGAACATGCGTCACAAATTTTATCATTGGAAAATTTAAGTTTGGGTAAACCTCTAACTAGGTTAAGGGAAATTAATTTCTCTAAGACACTCATGCTAGCATGTCCTAATTTTCTATGCCAAAGCCATGAGTCATGTTCATCATGTGCAACTAAGCATGTATGGGATGATTGAATGTCATCTAAATGCACCATGTAAATATTGCCTATTCTATGTCCTATGAGCATTAGTTGGTTTGTTTTAATGTTAACAATTTTGCAACCACTTTTATCAAATAGAACATTAAAACCCTTGTCACACAATTGACTAATACTCAACAAATTATGCTTAAGACCGTTGACATACAAAACATTTTCAATGAAAATAGAAGAGTGATTACCAATGGAGCCTATTCCTTCAATATGGCCTTTGGAGTTGTCACCAAATGTTACCACTCCACCACTTTTAGGCTTTAGTTCCACAAATCGACTCTTGTCACCGGTCATGTGTCTTGAGCATCCACTATCAAGGTACCAAGAATTTTTGCTTGAAGCTTTAGCCTTGTAGCAATGCTCCCCCTACAAACAAAGAAATTAGGCCTTGGTTTTTGGTACCCAAATCATTTTGGGTCCATGAGTGTTAGCCTTCAACATTTTGGTTCCCTTAGGAATCCAAGAAGCAATAGCATTTATATCATTAGAAATAATGAGTTCCTTAGGAACCCAAACACTCCTAACTCTATGACCTCTAGTTTGCTTATTAAAATTTCTTTGTTTAGGTACAAAATGTTTTCTTTTTACATATTGGGATTTAGAGTGATTTCCTTTTTCAAACTTGTTTTTCCCAATAACAATAGATGTTTTAAGATTATCCACTTCCTTTGTGTGATAATCTTGAAATTCGGAAAGAAGTTTTTCAAGCTCAAGGTTTTTAGTTTTAAGATCATTTGAAAGATTAACTAAAAACAAAACCTTCTTTTCCAATTCGGAGTTAGATTTTGAAAACGTCTCATTTTGAATTTTTAAATCGGAAATTGTTTTCTTGTTTTTCAAAATGGACTCTTTATATTTTCCTACTAACTCATCATACACTTCTTGCAATTCATCGTAAGCATCTTGAAGTTCATCTATAGTAAAATCAAAATTGGATGAATTAGAGTTTACCTTAGGTTCATCATCGATGGCCATGAGACATAGGTTGGCCACTTCATCCTCTTCCTCGGAAGACTCATCGTCACTCCAAGTAGCTACTTGTGCTTTGAGGTTCTTCTTCTTCCCAAAGCTTTTCCTCTTCAATTGAGGACACTCGGAACGGATGTGACCCGGTTTCTTGCATTCATAGCAAGTAATTTGATCCTTCTCCTCTTCCTTGCTTTTACTCTTGAAGTCTCCCTTTCTAATGAACTTTCTTCCACGATTTGACTTCATGAACCGAGTAAAGCGTTTGGCCAACATAGCCATCTCCTCATCTTCATCCTCACTAGAATCGCTTTCTTGATATGAAGCTTTTAGTGCGATTCCCACTTTCTTCTTCTCAACTTCCTTCTTCTCCTCTATCTTCTTCTCTTCTTCTCTTCCCTTCCTCATGATCTCATGGGTGAGTAGAGATCCAACAAGAGCATCAAGCTTGAGAGTCTTCAAATCTCTAGCTTCAATAATGGCCGTTCTCTTGCCATCCCATGACTCCGGAAGAGAGTATAACAACTTTCTCACTAGTTTGTCTTCGGGAATGATTTCGCCGAAACCTTTCAAACCGTTGACAATGACCGAGAAACGATCAAACATCTTGGAGACGCTTTCTTCGGGATCCATCTTGAAGTTCTCATAGCTTAGATTGAGTAGCCCAATCTTTGTCTCCTTGACATCACTAGTTCCCTCATAAGTTGTCTCGAGGGTGTCCCAAACCTCCTTGGCACTTTCGATTGAAGACACCTTGGAGTAGATATCCGGACCAAGTGCACAAAATATTACATGTAGAGCTTTGTCATTCACTTGCATCCTTCTTCTATCATCATCCGTCATCTCGACTTTGACTTTAGGGACAAGTCTTTCTCCATCTCTCTTCATGGGAATGAATGGACCTTCTTCAACTACATCCCACACCATGTAGTCGGTAGACTTGATGAAAAGCCTCATCCTATTCTTCCAATAAGGATAGTTATCCCCATTGAAGAATGGTGGCTTGGTGGTGGATTGAGACTCATAGTTTGAGGTGGATGCCATTGCTTGACTTGTTGTTGATCAAACTCGCCTAGAATCGACTCAAGAGGGTTGTAATCCTTCCAATGAGTGTAGCTCTGATACCAATTGTTGAGTTGATCGAACACTTGCAAATGGCCAAGAGGGGGGTGAATTGGCAATTAAAAATTTTGGTGAAGTGAAAGATAGAAAATAAAAGTGACACAAGGGGTTATAGTGGTTCAAGTTCTCCAATTGAACTCTACATCCACTACCTTAGCTACCACTAAGGATTTTCAAACAATTCACTACTAGAATTCGTCCCCTTTTCTTAGATGAGGAGGAAACCTTACAATTTCGATTAAGCTTTCTACCCAAAGCTTAATCCACTCAAATACAAGAGATATTTTGGTAAACTTAAATGTTTCCTCTCAAAGGATGATTGTCTACCCAAATACAATTTAAACAATCCCAAACTCACAATACAAATTGACAATTTGAAATACACTAGAGTTGGGTACAAAGATTTGACTCTTAATAGCTCAAGGGTTTGGATTTTTGCTTTGATGATGCTTGAAGGTTCAATGGTTGTTGCTTGGTCAAATGAAGCTTGTTTTTATACCCTTGCATTGATTTCTAGCCGTTTGGGTAGTTAGGATCATCAATAGAGCCGTTGTGGACATTTTTCCCGCATTAAATGCAGCTCTGCAGCCTACCGTATCGGTACTCGGGAAAGGCGTATCGATACCTGCATCAAAGAGGAAAGAGCCGTTGTGCCTGAAAACAGGGCGTATCGATACCCATATAAGGCGTATCGGTACGGTTTTTAAGGGCGTATCGATACGAGGGCAGTATCGATACGGTCCAAAGTTACTGGAATCCCAAGTTATGTTTGTATGAAAAGTGTATCGATACGCATATCAAGCATATCGGTACGGTATAACTACCTTTTGAAAATTTGGAAACCAACCAACTGACAAGTAACGGTCAAATAATTAAATGCTCGGATTTTTCAAAGATATGCTTAGCGTATCGATACGGTTACCATGCGTATCGGTACGTGTTCATGAAAACAATTGCCCAGATGCATATCGTATCGATACGGTTGCAAGGCGTATCGGTACGGTATGTTCATTAAAATTCCAGTGGCAAATAGGGTATCGATACGCTAAGGGTATCGATACTCCTGGGCGTTTTTGCATACTTGTGCTTGGAAAACATAGAAAATGACTTTGAAAAATATATATGATTTAAGAGCAGGTCTTTAATTATTATTTTGTTTTAAAACACTTGTCAATTGAGAGACTTTAAAGAGTACTTAAAAATTTATTGTTTTGCAAATTGGTCCTTAAGATTATGTGTTATATCAAAATCAATTTCGGTTTTACATGGATGTTCCTACTCGATGGAACTCTACTTACCTGATGCTTCGTAGGGCACTAGAAGCTAAACATGCTATTAACTTGTTTGTTAATAGGGAAAATGGTTTGGATGTAATCTCTGATGTTGAGTGGGAAACTGCTCAATTAATTTGTGATTTCCTTGAGCCCTTCTTTGAAATTTCTACTCTATTCTTAGGATCCAAGTATCCTACTGCTAATTTGTACTTGGCTAATGTTGTTGCCATTGAGAAACTTTTATGTGATGCTCACAATGATCCATGTGAGGGCATCTCTGCAATGGCTGGTCCTATGCTTGAATTGTATGAGAAATACTGGTCTGATCATTCAACTATTCTGTCTTTTGCTGTTTTACTTGATCCTCGGTATAAGTTACAACTTCTGAAGGAGTTGTATGGTGTCCTTTATGTTGAGGATGAGGTTGAAAGGAGGGTAAGTGTTGTTTATAATGAGTTTGTAAGTATGTATATTTATTATTCAAGATCTGCACGTACTTCTTCTAATAATTCTTCTGTCCAAAGTAACTCTACTCAAAGTTCAAGTCTGTCAAGTTCTGGTCGCCCTAGGACCTTCAAAAAATCTAATCTCTTTCAGGTCAGTTTATCTTTTTGCTTCTGCTTTTATAGTTAATTTTTTTCATTTACAGTTTACTAATTTTTTTTATTTAATGCAGAACTTTGATGCCAATTTGGCAGCTTCTAGGAGTGGTAAGTCCGATGTTGACTCCTACATTTCTTTGCCCCTTCTCCCTCGCACATCAGATGCTGAGTTCGATATTTTAGAGTATTGGAAAACACAATCTGTGTCTTTTCCAATACTTTCACTCATGGCTAGAGATGTGTTAGCCATTCCAATCACCTCTGTTGCTTCTGAATCCTCATTTAGTATGGGAGGTTGAATTTTGAACAAGTTGAGGGCTAGGCTTTTGCCTAAAAATGTAGAAGTATTTGTAACAACCAGAAATTGGTTGTATGGTTTTGAGCCTGAGGAAAGGGATGAAGAATTTCTTGCTGTTGGGAAAGATGCCTCAGTCTCTGATGTGTCTGTTGAAGATCCACTTCAAGGTTAAGGTATAATCCTTTTTCTGTTTTTTCAATTCTTGTTTTATTTTTATATTTAGTTACTGACTTTGTTTTGTTTTGCAGGAAACACTTCAATGTAGAAGTATCTGATGTGTATGTTGCATCTGATGTTAAGTGAGGTATTTCTCTTAACTGTGTTTTTGTAAATTCTTGTTTTTTTTTTCAATATAGTTTCTGACTTGAATCTGTTTTGCAGGAAACACTTTAGAGCTCAGGAGTCAACTATGTTGCTTCTGATTATTAAGTGAGGTATTTCCCTTCACTGTTTTTTTAGTTGACTTAGTGATGCTGTTGTTATTTGGTTTTGCTGAGTGCTCCTCTTTAAGTGAGGTATTCCCTTGACTGTTTATTTAATTTACTTAGTTAAGCTGTTGTTATTTGGTTTTGCTGATTGCTCCTGTTTAAGTAGGTATTCCCTTGACTGTTTCTTTAATTTGACTTAGTGATTCTGTTCATGTTATTTGATTTTGCTGAATGATCCTGTTTAAGTGAGGTATTACCTTGACTGCTTTTTTAAGTGACTTAGTGATTCTGTTGTTATTTGGTTTTGCTGAATGCTCATGTTTAAGTTATGTATTTTCTTTGACTGTTTTTTTAATTGTCTTAGTGATTATGTTTTTTTCTTATTTCTTAGCTGAATGCTGCTGCTGTTTGTGAGTTGGTGATGTTGTTTGCTGCTGCTGTTAATGGCTTGGTGTTGCTGCTGGTTACTGGTAGCTTGCTGTTCCTCTCTTATCTTAGTGTTGCCCATAATTATGTTGGTTTCTTACCAGTTACCCATAATTAACTGTTGGTAGCATTTAGATGAGATAGCCCGATGAAGAATTATCTGGTAGCAAAGTGCTTTTAGCTTTGCTATAAGATCTGAGGGCTAATTTTATTACAAACTTGTATTTTGTGACATTCAGTTTGTAAAATTATAAGTGTAAACTTTTATCTTGTATTTTTTTTACATTCTGTATTGATATTTTTTTAAGTAATAAATTATTCATAATCTGGAATTCTAGTTATTTTTATTTTATATCTGTTAATTTTTTTACTTAAGTGTATGGATTTTATTTTATATCTTAACTTAATTCTACATTTTGTAACTTAAGACAACAATTACTTAATTTGTTCTAATTAAGTAAAATCATATATTTTATAACTTTATCAATTTTGAACTGCAAAAGTTGTAAGAAGACTTACAATTTTTATAACTTGAATCTGTTAAGTATAAAATATTAAAGTTGTAGACTTTCAATTTTTTTTATAATTTCTAAATTTACTTAGTCATTTTTCAATTATAAATGTTATACATAAGTTATAATTTCACTAAGTTTTACAAACTTGAAGAATCTGTTAAGTGTTAATTGTTAAATATAAAAAAATAAAATTGTAGACTTATAAAATTGTAGACTTATAAATTTTTGAACTACAAATGCTATACATATGTTATAACTTTAGTAAATTTTATGAACTACAAATAAGTTTACAATTGTTATTTAATTTTTTATAATTTGTAAGTTTACAATTTTATTCAAGTTAATGAATAAACTTTAAAATTAAAAACAACTCTTCATTTAATTTTTTATTTTCATAAATTATCAAT
The DNA here is from genome assembly GCA_030270665.1 of Hibiscus trionum. Classification (NCBI taxonomy): domain Eukaryota; kingdom Viridiplantae; phylum Streptophyta; class Magnoliopsida; order Malvales; family Malvaceae; genus Hibiscus; species Hibiscus trionum. Next base: position 13,714,879 of record BSYR01000004.1, on the reverse strand, counting down.
TACTTATTCTTTTTTCAAACTTTAGTACTTAATATATATATATATATATATATATATATATATGTATATGTATGCGCGCATATACATCACCTATATCAATATATGTAAGTGTATATGTATATACATTATATATGTATATGGTATATCAACTTTTATAAATTTTTTAATTCATCATGTCATAAGTTTCGGGTTAATTTCAGCTCAGGTCAAGAACAGGTCGGGTCACTTAACAGGTCGGGTTTAAAAGCAGGTCGGGTCCATTTCAGGTCGGGTCCATTTCAGGTCGGGTCCATTTTCAGGTCGGGTCCATTTCAGGTCGGGTAAAATCGGATATCGGGTCAATTCAGTCGGGTAATTTCGGTTATTTGCCAGGTCGGCTTCGGGTTCAGGTTCTTTTCAGTCGGACGCAGGTCGGGTTTCAGGTCCAAATTAACAGGTCCAATTCGGGTTCGGGTCGTTTTCAGTCGGACGCAGATCGGGTTCGGTTGCTACAGTAACAGGTCAAATTCGGGTTCGGATCAACAACAGTCGGTTGCAGATCGGGTTCGGGTCAACAAAAACTCGGGTCAAATCAGGTTCTGACTCGGGCAGGTTTCAGTCAGGTTACCAGGTTCTGACTTGTTTTTACATCCCTAATAGGGAGTTAGTTTAGGGTATAGGGTTTAGGGGTTTAGGCGTATGAGTTTAGAATTTAGGGATAGTTGTTTCAATTTAAGGTTTAAGGTTATAATTTAAGGTTTATATGTTAGGGTTTAGTTTTTAGGGTAATATGGTGAGGATTTAGGTTTTAACCTATAAACCCTAAATTATAACCCTAAACCTTAAATTAAAACAAATATCACTAAATTCTAACCTCCTACACCTAAACCATATACCCTAAACTAACTCTCTATACCCTAAAACTAAGGCGCTTGTGGAAACTTTCAGTTTCCACCGCCTGTGTATAGAATATTTATCCTTAAACTATTCAATTTTTCTTAAGTGTTTAATTTTTTTTTACTTTTTTTAGTGTTTAAATTACTTTTTATTTTTCTTTTAAGTGTCTAAATTATTATTTTTTACTTCTTTTAAGGTTAAATTGAGGCACATACTTTAATCAAAAAATTATAATTAAAGCACCTACTTTAATTAAAATAATAATAATTTAAGTACTTAAAAAAACAAAAAAAAATTAAACACTTAAAATATAAAAAAAATTAATTTGGGCACCTTTATTTATTTATGTTAACTCTCCCCCAATTCTCAGTTAGCAGTTAGTCAGTTACCACTCCAACCCTTTCTAACGAGAAAATATTGCAATTTCTTTTTTTGGGGGAATAATATGGATCGTAGAAGCACGTTTGCAGTTACCTTAATTTGTATTGTGGTGGCCGGTGTTGGTGGTCAATCTCCGACTGCCGCACCCACTAAAGCACCACCAGTAGCGACTACGCCTGCCACTGCACCCGCTACAGCTCCTGTTACTAAATCTAAGTTACCAGCTCCGACCGCTGCTGCAACTGCTTCTCCACCAACTTCTTCACCACCAGCTGCTGCTCCCTCGAAGTCTGCGGCGGTTCCAGCTCCATCAAAATCTGCTCCGGCTTCTTCCCCTCCAGCTGTTGCTCCTGTGAGTTCTCCACCGACTCCGGTTCCCGTAAGTTCTCCTCCTGCCAAATCTCCTCCCGCTGCTGCACCGACAACACCTCCAGAGAGCTCGGCCTCTCCTCCGGCTCCTGCTGCGGCTCCAACTACTGCCGAGGTTCCAGCACCAGCTCCGAGCAAGAACAAGAAAAAATTAAAGAAACACAGTGCTCCTGCTCCTTCACCTGATTTGCTTGGACCTCCGGCTCCACCAACCGGTGCTCCAGGACCTAGCCTCGATGCGTCCTCTCCCGCTCCTTCTGTCGCCGCCGATGAGGTACATTCTGATATCTTTTCTCACAATCCAATCCTTTTCTTTTTGTTTACTTAAACTTACAATGAAAACAATGCCCTTCCAGATCTGAAAATGTAGAGTAGTTACACGGCGTAACAGAGCAACCTTGACTTTTATATATAGATATCTGAAAATGCACTTTAGAAATTGAGATTTGGTTTCGTTGAAGCGTGTTTAAGTGACGCGCCGTTAAGGAAGGGTAGCTAGTTATTTAAGTTTTTTTGGGTATAGTTTTTATCCATTTTATAGTCTAGTCTATGTTGAGGATTTGTTGTTCTCCCTTCCAACAATTTTGTCTCTCTGTTATCTTTAAAATTCAAACTTAAATTCTCTTCAGTTTTCCCATCAATGTTATCTTAAATTCTCTTCAGTTTATCCATTTTGTTTACTTCCTTATAAATACTGCTACCCTACTACTTGCCTTACTGGTCTGGTTTTTACTTTATATATTAGTTTGAGATTTTACAGTAAAACGGTTTGGCTTGTAATTCTTGGGGGGGGGGGGGGGGGGGACACTGTTTTTTTGCCACTTCATACCTTTCTTGTTTTCCTTGGTTTCTCTTCCTGTTTATCAACTTTTGGATGTTGCCTTTGGTTTAATTGTATTATTAGTCTTTCAAATTTTGAGTGACAGTTTTTCGAGTTCAAGTCTAACCAATGATATAAGGCTTGGTAGACAATGCAGACATATTTATGAGGCGTGCCGTGTGTGGGGTAGGTAGCCAGTGGCCCAGTGTATATAAATTACCATGGATGTCACATTCGTTTTCAAAAGTTGATCCTTTTTTCTCTTTTCAAGAACCAAATGTAAGGCATTTTTTTAACAGAAGACGATGTTTGTTGTTCTAACATCTTAATTGGATGTCTCTATTCTTATCCTCTTATTCTATCATCTAATCTCTCTATTCTTATCCTCTTATTCTATCTTCTATATTCTCTACTCTTCATTTGACTTGCAGGGAAGTTCCTGACTCAAAACCCATGGTGACCATCATCGAACCATATGAAGCGAATACAAAGATGATAAAGCAAAACAACGAGATGCTCCAACAAATGCTCAGACAATTAAAATCATTGTTGGCCCAGCTCGATATATTAGATGCGGGTGAAATCAGTGATGCTAGAAAAGCAGGGGCTAAACAAGATGAACTAGGGATGAAGGTCCACGAGGTGTTCCATGAATTGCCAACACCGACAAACTGTAACATTGGCAATCAATAGATCAAGGTAGCAAGGGAGCTGATTTTTCAATTGTTGAAACAGTGAACACAACTACTTCCTACAACATTGGGACAACAAAAATCCATATTGAAGATAAGGTTATTGACACAAAATCAATTGTCAAATGAGATTCAACATACAAACATGTTGAACATAAATAACCCTTTCACTCACGGAGCTGACTCACAAGTTAAATCCATCTTCAATCGTGAACTAGGAGATATTAGCATTCTACATGAATAAATGGGCCAAGGTACCAAGGTGCGTCAGCTTTGGTTAACAGCACTGATAATGTTGTTTTCTAAGGCGGATAATTTCTCTAGCTCGTACAAATTGGAATACTCTGAAACTTTTGGAGATGACATTAACAACTTGCTTACAAAGATAGAGGGGTGTCTTAAAGAAAAATGGGTTCTTAAAATTGAAAAGTTAAATTGGGTAAAATACTTGACGATGATGAGGAATCAAATTACTCCAAAAGATATGTTAATCTGATTAGTTCTTCTGCAATAAGACAAATAATTGGCGACAAAATCAGAAACTACTATTGTATCCTCTAGAGGATGTTTGTTGGGCTTGAATACGTAAACCGAATCGACAATGAAAGGTGTGAAGGTCTCCTTTGAACTTGGGAAGCAAAAATCGAATAAAAATAACAATTTTACACAATCGATTTTAGAGTGGTTCGACCTTCTCAACCAAGGTCTATATTCATTACCTTATCATCCACACTAAGGATTTGAACTTGGGAAGCAACAATCGAAATAAAATAACAATTTGGCGCAATCAATTTTAGAGTGGTTCAACCTTCTCAATCAAGGACTACATCCACTATCTTAGCATCTACACTAAAGATTTTACAATTCACTCATTAATTCTTTCTTTTTTACAAGCTTAAGGAAATAACCTTTACATCTGTCGACCAACTAATGCTTGGCAACAGATCGATAGTTTATTGTAATTAAGCAAGTAAATAATGCCAAAATTAAGTCTTTCTGCGTGAAAGTATACATGACCAACAAGTAATATAATAGTGAGCTGAGTATCGTATCCACAAAAATTCTCCAAGAATTAAAAGCCATTACATGTGAATTGGAACAAATAATATGACAATTGATTTCAGTTTGTAATTAAAGAAAATGTTTAAAGGAAAATGAAGTAAGATTCAGGGAGATGGCAAACACTTGTGTCAAGATGATTGATACGCTTGGCAAGGAATGTTTGGATTTCACGCTAGTGCAGACAACAATTAATAATGTTCAACATTGATTTTATATCCGAGCAGAATTTTAAGTTAATTACGTTTAACACCTATATGTCTATAGCGATGTTTTCAAATACTTAACCTAAAAAGTTTTAATCTTTACTCTTAAGGGGTAGATTTACTTTCGAAGTAAGCTCACTACTTGAACATCTTCTGTCGAAGTTTCTCTCCTTAGTATTTGGCAATTAATCGTTACTTTCTAAGTCAGTTAAAATATTAAGAATAATGAGCATTCAATGCCAACTATCGTATGTCATAAAATATGATAAAATATAAGCACATGCGAAATAGACAATAATGTCAAAGCATTCAATTATTAAAAATTTAACTAGTGTTCATCGCAAACACCTTAACCAACTTAAAAGATTAGCTCATGGATGGGAAAACCAACAAAATAATATCGTTTTCAAACACTATCATCAACATCAGAATTATAATCTAAGACAAATGAAAAAATGAAGGATATTCATCGATGTAGCCCTTTAATGGATCTAGAGCTCTCGGCTAGACTGCATGATTGAACAATGGTCTGCCTCTACCCTCACTTTCTTCTCATGTCCCAGCCTTCTTTGCTCAATCGATGGACTTCTTTATATAAGCGCTTGTAGAAACTCTAATTAAGGTTTGATTTTTTTGAAAATTTGTTACCCTCCATTGTAGGCGTGTTATCCTCTCTTTGAATTAGGGTTGATCTGGCTTTGACTAACGACTATCTGACTAGGTATCGATCGTCCTTGTTTTGCCAACCAAGCTTAACATTCCACCTTCCTACTTTTTGCTAACTGCGCTAAACATTTCTCTTTCCCGCGTTTTGCTAACTACGCTCATCATTTCTCTAATTAACAACACAAGCTAGCAAGAAAAATTTGGCCCTAGTTTTATCCTCAGATATCTCAAAGCAGTAATGTCAACAGATTAGTAAATTCAGGTGTGTAATAACTTTTTTCTAGAAAAATTTTAAGGTGTGTCACTTTTTGAAAAGGGTTTAAAAAGGTGGAAAATTTGGAGTCGCCACCGGCCACTAAGGTAGGCCGAACACCACTAAACCCAGAGATTCGATTTAAAAAAGGTTCGGGAGTTGGTTACGTGTAGGGAAGGGTTAGCACCCCCATCACGCCCAGAAATCGGTACCAAAATACTCATTACCCTTAATTGATAGAAATTATTTAAAATCTAAAGTGAATTTAATTAGAGGTTCCTAAGTGAAAATTTGACTTAAATGACACTGGCTTTATCAAATCGTGGCTTTGAAATTAATTTAGCATTTAATTAAAAAAGATGACGGTACACCAGACCATAGACTAAACCGATATCATATAAGACTGAATGTTGTGTTAGTTTAGGATTCGGATCTCGTACGTCACCTTTATGCATGATGCAAGCAAATACGGAATGATGACATGATATTTTCATTTTTAATCATTGCTTACCTAGAGACGGTGATAATTAACCCAAATATTCGGTTGACATCCATTAAGCTTGGACTGTTTTGACGCAAATACCGGGGTTAATAAATACCTCTCTCTTGTATGTTTTAAATTAATTAATTAACATGCCGAATCATTAACGGTTTCATGAATGACAAATACGAGTATGTCACAAAACACATACAACATCACAATAAATAACACGAATGAAAATAAAGCAAAAATAAAAATAGAACATCAAAATGGGAATTAAATAAAAAGATTCAGAAAGGACCGGTTCGAATATGAAGCGCGTAAATTAAGTGCGATAAATTAAATAACGGGATTAAAATGCGAGAAATTAAAATGTTAGTAGCTTGATTAGAAGTTAGATTAGGGGTTAAAAATTATACTAAACGAGCCATAATAATACGGATCATACCCGTTGCGGATCACCATAAGGCCGTTTCGAACAAAGATATGAACTAAGATAATGTATATATATAAAAGAACAAAGAAACATATAAGTGTAATATTAATATATGCATATATTATAAACTAATACATACATGTTTTGAATATAAACTGATATATATTTATATAGCTTATACGTAATATAAAGGACATATGTGCTAATGTGTATATGTATATGTATATAATATAATAAGGCAACCGGAAAGAAAAGGAAACAAAAGTTGAATATATATATATATATATATATGGAAAATACTTTGATGCACAAGCTTGTGTAAACTTTAGTTTACACAAGCCCTTTAATTTTAGGGTTTAGGGTTTAAGATTTTAGGTTAGGGTTTAGGGGTTTAGTATGTAGGGTATATAATTTAAGGTTTATGGTTAGAATTTAGAGTTTAGGGTTTAGGGCTTAGGGTTTAGGTTTTAGGTTGCTAGGGTTTGTGATTTAAATTTTAAATTTTATAAAAGGGTTGTGTAAAAAAAATTTACACAGCTTGTGCATCAAAATAAAACCCTATATATATATATATATATTACCACACGTAAAACATATATATACATATATGCATATAATAAGAAACTAATATATATAAAATAACACGATATTTAAAGAAAGAAAAACTAATATAATATATATAATAAGATTAACCCATAAAAAAGAGAGCCAACCATTTTAAGAATAAAGAGACATAGCTATTAAAGCTTTGAAAAGGAACACAGCATTTAAGACAAAAAAGAGAGGATTTGAATGATTTTAAAAAGGGTAAACTACTGCAGGGGTCACTTACGTTTAACGTGTGTACAGAGTTAGTCACCACTTTTGAAAAATGCATATTAGTAGTCCTTCACGTTTTCGATGTGTAAATAGTTGGTCACTCCGACGTTATACTCCGTTAGTCCCCTAACGGATTGCTGATGTGGCTGACTTAATTAAATTCAACATCCACGTGTAATCCCACGTGGATAATAACGTGGAACTTTGCTACTTAAAGCACTAATATTATAGAATCCCCCAATTTGTTGAACCCTAAAAAATTTTCTCTGTAAAATTAGAAGAAGAAGAAGAAGAAGAAGAAGAAGAAGAAGAAGAAGAAGAAGAAGAAAAAAAAAAAATTTGGGGTCACTTCATGGCTTAAAAAAGTATATGGGATCTTTCGAAATTGATCTAATTTTGGAGAAGAGGTTATTTTCTATGAAATTCTTCAATGGCTTAAAAAAGATTCGAAATTGATCTAATTTTGGGAGTCTTTCGACACATTTCGAAGAAGAAAAAGTATGTAATAATTGATGCAATCAAAAGGTTACAAAGACTGCATATATGTTCCCAGGGAAACAAATTAGAACACAACAATGTGTTTTGAGGGTATCTTTAGGACAATAGAAAATGATAAAGTAGAAATGACATATATATGCCATTCAGAACATTAGTCATTAGAGTTATTGGATGGAGCCTGGGATTTTAGTTGAGAATCTGAGGGGGGGGGGCATCAATTCTTGTCCTGAGATTTCTTAGATAAGACTCTAAAATACCCATTTTTTTATGGATCAATTTCATCCTCAGAAATACATCCATGCATGTTAAGATATCAAGCTTGATTTATGCTAGTGAAAACACCATAAATCACTATCAAGAAAAAAGAGAGACAGGCCCCTAGACATGATGACTGACATAATTGTGACATGGAAAACTGTGAGAGATTGAAGTGCCACAACAATGTGGTTGAATTCATACATGGGGCAAGACTTTCAAAGAGACAAAGACAGTCCAAAAAAGGAAAAACCAAATGATGAAATTCACCAAGGGACCATATGTCTATGCCTTGATTATAAAAAAGAAGAGAGCATTGGCACTGCTGACCTGGGCCATGAAAATCATTTACTCTGTAGTTTTCTCCTTGCTGCATGTTAATCCAAAGCCAAGGGGAAACAAAGGATCACATGAATTGTCTCCATTGTTGATGGGTAGCTGTTTGGTTGTCTTAAACCATGTCATTGGCAATCGCCCCTCAAATTCGTAGTCTACAAAAACTACATCGGTTATTCCTCTTCCTTCAGTTCCTGGTAACCAGGCAGCAATCAGAGCATCCATTTTTTCCAAAAGCCATGGCTCTATAAGCAAAGGTCTTCCAGATATCAAGATCACCAATGTGGGGATTCTGTTAGCAATAGTGCTTATTAATTCACTTCCATTGAAGGGGATTACTAGCTCTGAATTGTCTCCGGCAGACTCTGCATATGGTTCTTCACCAACAGCTACAACGGCAAAAAAGAAGTTGGACTCAGCCAAGGTGTTTGGTGAAGGATACTTTTCATAAATCACCTATGTTTCTTCTCCCATTACTTCTCTGAATGCATCCAAAATTGATGTGCCTAGAAAGAAATAAATCCAACATTCAGATCACTATAGCCTAAGTAATATTTATATGTATGCTTTAGACAATTTTCGATTCAATAATGTGGCTTTAAAACATGATGCCAGATGACTAGTTAACAACTTATCAATAAATTGAGGTGGAGAGGGAACAAAAAATTCTTCTTCTAATTTTACAGAGAAAATTTTTTAGGGTTCAACAAATTCGGGGATTCTATAATATTAGTGCTTTAAGTAGTAAAGTTCCACGTTATTATCCACGTGAGGATGTTGAATTTAATTAAGTCAGCCACATCAGCAATCTGTTAGGGGACTAACGGAGTATAACGTCGGAGTGACCAACTATTTACCCATCGAAAACGTGAAAGACTACTAATATGCACTTTTCAAAAGTGGTGACTAACTCTGTACACACGTTAAACGTAAGTGACCTCTATCGTAGTTTACCCTTTTGAAAAAGGAAGAAGTAATAAAGGAAGTCATTTCCATTTCTAAAACAGAAACCCCAATCAAAGGGGCAAACGTTCTGTTCTTTTACCTTTCTCCAAACGTTGGGTTCTGATGATGGCCACCATTCATCGGCGATGGTGACGACCGCCTCCAGTGGCCGGAAACAAGCCTCGAATTCAACTTTAAAGCCCCAATATACCCCTGATTCAAACAAAAACCAAAAGGAAAATGGAAGATAAAGAAAATCGAATCGATTTCTACATTCTTTCAAAGCCAGACGCCGATTAGAGGGCTCGAACCACCCGAGGTGTGCCTCTCTCCAGACAACGTAGGTAAGTTTCGAACCTCTCTTTTTTGTTTTTAAAATGGTTTTAGGAGAATAAAACCTTTGATTCTTGTTTTGAAAAGGGGGAAAAAGATGAACCCTAACACTATGCGAAAATGAAGAAAAAAAGAGACTCAGAAAGTTTTTTTTGCTTTATTCGCATTGATGGTGAATCCTCCCTTACAATTGTTTGAGGCTTGGCATATATAGCCCCTGATTTACATGGAATTAGAAAAAAAAAATTACAATGAAAATCCCCATTGGTTGTTCTGCCAATTCTGAATGTTTTCCCGCATTTCTCTAAAATTCTTGGCATTTTGTATATGCAGTACTCGTCCTTTTTTTGACATTTTAGGTAACTTTTTCACCGTTATAACGCTCTGTTTCTGGTTGTACATGTTGACCTGGTGAACGGTGATGATGATGGGGACAAGAGGGAAAACGTGGCGCGGTTGGGGACGTGGAAGCAAAGCGGTGATGTGGTTTTGGGCTATTGGCGGCTCCGTGGTGGTGAGCGTGGCACTAGAGGAGTCGAAGGGTCGATCGAGTGTAGCACACGCGAGCGTGAAGAATGTGGAGGGTTGCGCGTGAATTGCATGGGTGCGATGAATGCAATCCTGGACGATGATGGCGATTCTGATCTAATGGCGGTATCATGTGGGCTACCATCTAGGGCTTCATCTTTAGGGGAGCTCTAGACCATTATATCAAGATTTGATCTAACGGTTATCATCTGACTGCACAAGGATGAACAAATTAGGGCTCTAGGTTTGATTCAAGACTGGGCCTATAGGGCCATATATAAATGTTATGTATTTCGGCTCTACTTTTTTTTTAAATTGTAAATGGACATTTTTAATGAATTTGGGTTTTTTATTTATAAATGGACTGATTTTATTTATTTAAACTGGACTCTAATTAATTGATTAATTTTTGAGTTTTCAGATTTGTTTTAATAATAATAATAATAATAATAATAATAATAATAATGACAATAATAATAATCGTAACGCCCTGGTTTTGGGCTTAGATGTTTTAGACATCGGATCGAACTGGTCGAGAACGGTTCGAATCGTGTAAGGTGATTTTAGGAAATCGAGGATCGAGATAGGATAAAAATGTTATAAAAATTTCTAAAATCCTATAAAAATATATTTAAGAGGTTGATTAAATCTATTTTAGAAAAGGGGTTTTGGAAAATGGACATTTTGAGAAAGTGACCAAATTGTAAAGTTTTAGAACTGGGAAAATGTAATTTTTAAAGTGGAAGCCAAAGTTTTAGAATCTTTAGGGGGCTTAAAGTCAAACCGACCTTTCTTCAATATGACATGTGATTTAAAAGTGTAGAACTAAGGTTTTGATATAATATTTGAAAAATATTTTGGACTAAATTGAAAAGAATTTAAAATATGGTTTTAGTCAAAAACAACTTGAAAATATGTCTAAGGGTTTTTAAAGGCTTTGGAATGATTTTAAAGTACATTAAAGTAGTCAAAACCAGCTTTTTAAGTGCCCGTACCGATACGGTCTTGGACCGTACCGCTACGCGTTAGGGTTTCAACTACCTGATCTTTCCAGTAGCCAAAACCTGTATCGATACGCTTAACCGTATCGATACGGTGTGCTTTGAAATAGCCCAACGGCTAGTCGCGTACCGATACGGTTGTATCGCGTACTGATACGCCTAACTACCCCAACGGTCTTTTAAATTGCAGGACCATACCGATACGCTAGGTAAGCGTATCGATACGCCAAGCTGCAGAACTGCATTTATGGTGGGAAAGAAAGGCTCCAACGGCTCCAATTCAATCCCAACAGCTAGTAACGGCTACAAACTCAATTGGGAGTATAAAAGGGACCTCCAAGCATCTTGTAATGGTTAATGCTTCAATTGTTACAACATTATGATGTCAAAATTTGTCTAGAGCATAAATTGTAAATTCCTTGCTTAGACAACACTTGTGAGCTTACATTATTATATTTGCTCAAGTGTTTAGGTTTTCGGTGAGTGCTTAGAATTGCAAACAAACACCTATTAGAGGGATTTCTAGTTTGCCAAGTCTTTCTTTGTACAAGAGAGTGTTTCCTCAAGCTTTGGGTAGAAAGCTTTGAGGGTTGTAAAGGTTGCCTCCTTAGCCTAAAAAAGGGGACGGAATTCTTAGTGAATTTGTTTGGAAATCCTTAGTGGGGAGCTAAGGTAGTGGATGTAGACCTTGGTTAGAAGGTTGAACCACTATAAATCCTTGTGTCAAATTGACAAATTTTCACCTCCTACTAAAACACCCATTTATCCAACTTCTCCACACTTGGCGAGCAAGAACAATTGATCGAATCGAGCCCCCTAAATCTCAACAATTGGTATCAGAGCTTGGCTCAATCGAAGGGGATTCACATCCTATTGAGAAGATCCGGCAAGCTCGATCAACATTTCACCAATCGGCTCAAATGGCGCAATCTATCGACAAACCGCCCTTCTTCGACGGAAATCACTATGCCCATTGGAAGACAAAGATGAAATTCTTCTTGAAGTCAAGAGACTACAAGCTATGGGACATAGTTGAAGATGGTCTGTTCGTGCCACAAGGAAGCAAAGTGGAATGGAGTGCCGATGATCACAAGAAGATGAAGCTTAATTGCAAAGCCTTGCACATGCTCTTTTGTGCTTTTGGCCCAACCATCTATGAGAAGATGTCTTCTTGTGAGAGTGCCAAGAGGTATGGGACAAGCTTGAAGTCACATACGAGGGAACCGATGAAGTCAAGGAGACCAAGATTGGGCTCCTCACCTTAGAGTATGAGAACTTCAAGATGGAGCCAGAAGAGAACATCGAGAAGATGTTTGATAGGTTCTCCACTATCACAAATGGACTTAAAGGTTATGGAGAAGCCATCCCGGAAGAGAAGCTTGTCTGAAAGCTCATCTACTCCCTTCCCGAGTCATGAGACTAAAAGAGGACCGCCATCATCGAAGCCAAGAATCTCAAAACCTTGAAGCTTGATGAACTCATGGGGTCACTTCTCACTCACCAAATAATGAAGAAATACAAAGAAGAGGAGAAGAAGAAGGAATAGATTAGTGCGATGGGGAAGAAGAAGATCATGGAGCTAGGCATCAATGCAAGTGCCGTAGCTCTCAAATCCTCCACATGCCATCATGTAGATTAAAGTGAGGAGGAAAGTGAAGATGAAGAGATGGCCTATCTCTTCAACAAATTTGCCCGGTTCATGAAGAGCAAAATGGAAAAATCCAAGCATGAATCGATGAAGAAGATGAAGGACTTCCAATAATCCAAAAAGAAGGGATCATCTTCAAAACAAGCATATGTGACCACATGGAGTGATGAAGACTCCGCCGATGATGAAGTAGCCCACCTATGCTTGATGGCCCTCAATGAGGGAGAGGTAACTTCTAACTCATCTATTTCAAATTCTTATACATTTGATTAGTTGCAAGATGCCTATAATGATTTGCTTTTGGAATTTAAGGCATCATTTTCCAAGAACAAAAAGTTGATTTCAAAAATAAAAATTGAAAATGATTTGCTTTCCAAAACAAATCTTGAACTTGAAGCAAAATTGAAAGATTTTGAACAAAAATGTTTTGATTTACAAAATTTGCTTCTTAAAGTTCAAAAAAGAAAAATATTTGATTTCCAATGAACTTGAAAAGAAAAATAATTTTGGAAAATCAAATTTTTATGTAAGACAATCTAGTGCCCCTAGATTTGTGAATGGAAAAATGTTTTAGAAGTGTTTGGGTCCCAAAAGAACTAAACACTTCAACTAAAAAGGATGAAATTGAAAAATGGATTCCTAAGGGGACTAAATTTTGTGCTACTAATGTCTATGGATCCAAAGCAATTTGGATACCAAAAATTACTTGATTGTCTTGTGCTAGGTGTGATGGAGAGTGATCAACAAGTCAAAAATTGAGGGGGAGCTCCATGCTCACAAAGGAAAAACACTTGAAGAAGGAAGGCTTCACATCCCCCCCTTGAGTTCAAGTGTGGTAAAATCTAGTTGCTTTTGTGTTTATTTGATTTATTTTCATTTATGTCAACTAGATAATCATATATGTTGAACTAACATTCTTATGATGCTTTGAGTAAGGGGAGCCAATTTTTAAACCAAAATTTAAGTGTGTCAATTTTTTTTGCCTCCTATGTTATTTTGAGTTCAATGTCATTTTATATTCTTTTTGATATAACAAAAAAAAAAGGGAGAAATGATTTGAAAAATTGAATTTTCAAGTGAATAAGGGGGAGCTTTATTTGATTTCATATCTTTAATCTCTTATTCACAATTTTAAAGTTAAAGGGGGAGAATCCCAAACAATTTTTCAAGTTGGTTTTATTATATCAAAAAGGGGGAGATTGTAGAACTAAGGTTTTGATATAATATTTGAAAAATGTTTTGGACTAAATTGAAAAGAATTTAAAATATGGTTTTAGTCAAAAACAACTTGAAAATATGTCTAAGGGTTTTTAAAGGCTTTGGAATGATTTTAAAGTACATTAAAGTAGTCAAAACCAACTTTTTTAAGTGCCCGTACCGATACGGTCTTGGACCGTACCGATACACGTTAGGGTTTCAACTACTTGATCTTTCCAGTAGCCAAAACCCGTACCGATACGCTTAGCCGTATCGATACGGTGTGCTTTGAAATAGCCCAACGGCTAGTTGCGTACCGATACGGTTGTATCGCGTACCGATACGCCTAACTACCCCAACGGTCATTTTCCCAATGGTCTTTTAAATTGCAGGACCGTACCGATACGCTAGGTAAGTGTATCGATACGCATCAGCTGAAGAGCACAACGGCTAATTTCTCTTCGAGACCGTATCGATACGCCAAGCTGCAGAACTGCATTTATGGTGGGAAAGAAAGGCTTCAACGGCTCCAATTCAATCCCAACGGCTAGTAATGACTACAAACTCAATTGGGAGTATAAAAGGGACCTCCAAGCATCTTGTAATGGTTAATGCTTCAATTGTTACAACATTATGATGTCAAAAGTTTTCTAGAGCATAAATTGTAAATTCCTTGCTTAGACAACACTTGTGAGCTTACATTGTTATATTTGCTCAAGTGTTTAGGTTTTCGGTGAGTGATTAGAATTGCAAACAAACACCTATTAGAGGGATTTCTAGTTTGATAAGTCTTTCTTTGTACAAGAGAGTGTTTCCTCAAGCTTTGGGTAGAAAGCTTTGTAAAGGTTGCCTCCTTAGCCTAGAAAAGGGGACGAAATTCTTAGTGAATTTGTTTGGAAATCCTTAGTGGGGAGCTAAGGTAGTGGATGTAGACCTTGGTTAGAAGGTTGAACCACTATAAATCCTTGTGTCAAATTTCCAAATTTTCACCTCCCACTAAAACACCCATTTATCCAACTTCTCCACACTTGGCGAGCAAGAACGATTGATCGAATCGAGCCCCCTAAATCTTAACAAAAAGGGTTTTTAATTAAATGAATTTAATTGGATTTTTATATTAATTAATTAAAAGGTAGTTAATGAGATTTTCACTTACGTAACTACCAATTTTCTCTCATTTTCAGTCAAACACAATTTTCTCTCATATTTTTCCAGAATTCTTTCTCCCAAAAACTCTCTCAACATTTCCTAAATCATTTTCAAGAGATCCTTCTTAATTTTTCAAGATTTTTGCAAGGAAAACTTCTCATCTATTGAAGGAAGCAAGGATTTGAGGTAAATCCCGTTCTCAACCTCTAATCTAAGTTCTTTATTGAAATTCTCAAGATATTTGGCTTCTAAATACTATTTTTGATTGAGTTTTCAATATAGTTTTGATTGGAGATCAAAATCTTGTAAAATTATGGATGAAATCTTGATTTTCGGACTTGATGAGTTAAGCTCTATTTTGTATTGATTTCAATTGAGTTCTAAGTTGATTTATATGTCAAAATGATGTGTTGTTAACATAGATCCCGAAATCCTTGAGATCCTTGAGTTTCTTGGTAGTTTTAAGTGAGATTTTGGGGTGAAATGGTGGAATCTTGCTTGCTGGAGGTATAAGGATGAGTTATGATGTTTATTAGATGTGTTTTGATGTTGATAATTGTTTGGAAGTGATGTATGATGGCTGGGCTTAGTTAAGGAAGCAATCGATTGAGTTTTCAGTTGTTTTGGAAGGATATTTTGGTGTAGTTTGAGTGGGCAACGTGTTTGTGAACTGTTGCTGGTGTTAGAATGCATTTTAATGCATTTAGATCTCTGTTTTGATGATGTGAAAACAGGGGATCTTGATCCGGAAGCAAACAAGGTGATTTTGGAGGCTTCGGAGGTGTAATTTCCGTGTCGGCGAACAAGGCTTTACGTATCAGTGAGTGGAAATGTAATTTCATGCTTTGTAACGCTTTGAGCGTGATCTTGGGAGCTTAGTGTAAGTTTGATACACTTAACTAAGCTCAAGTGTAAGTGTTTCAGTAATCCATCTCTTGGAAATGTACTATGTTTGATGAAATTGCACTTGATGTAAGAGTGGATTTGTTTACTATTTTTAAGCATGTTTAAGCATGTTTTAATGCCATTATGTTAAGGATGCGCTAGGTAAGTGATCCTTGGTTTTCATGTGTTGAATGCATATGGTGTTAAGCATGTTATACTTGTGGAAATGGCATTGTGGTTATGCTTGTAAAATAATGGATTAATGTGGTTAAATGATTATATTGGCAAGTGATGAAAATGGTTTTTGGTTACTTTAATCAGATATAGTTAGCCGGCTATAAGATTGGGTGCACCGTGAATAAAGTCGCCTTGGATGTTAAGGGGTTGTGATTGTGTCGTAATCTCCATCCAAGTACCCTAACGATTGAGGTTAAGATCACAACGGTGAATGGTTAGTCCCATGTGTAAGTCTTGTGTATGTGTCCTATACTCTCGTTAGTGGAATTATATAACTACCGATGAGTGATGTTGAGGGGTTGTGATTGTGCCATTAATATCCATCACGAGTGTTGAGGGGTTGTGATTGTGCCATTTATCTCCACCTTGTATAGTCCGGTAGTTTGTATGAAGCGTGGGGGACAACGCTTGTAATTCGCGTATCCGATTGTGTCTTGTGTTGAAATGGTTTATGGATTATCACTTGTGAGCCAATATAATGTAAATGAATAATGTGAAGCATGAGATGCTTGTATATGATGCAAGGATGCATGAGATATATGTGTATGATGCAAGAATGCATGTGATGCTTGTTAAAGCATGAGCAAAGGTTTATTTGCTGTTCTAAAATGATGCATATGAGCATGTGGTTAAAAAGTGCATTGAGGTCTTGGGAAGACATGTTTATAAAAGGCATGAGATGTAAAGTGTTGGTTTTGCAAAATATGAGACATGCATTGATGAATGTTGTTTAGCGATTCTCACTAAGCTTTGTGCTTACGCTATTTTGTTTTATCAATGCAGAAAACTAGGCTTTGAAGGCAACAAGTAGGCAAGAGGGATCCAAGCTTTTAATCTCACAAAGTATGTGGTTTTGCTTCGGTGTAATAAAAGGCAATAGGTGGGGTTTATGCTAATGCATGGTTGAGAATGTTTTCCCTTTTACTTTGAGCATGTTTGATAGTTACATTTGAGATGTAATTGGCCTTTATGGTTTAATTTTGGTTTTGGATGATGGTTTTGGCTTGTTATTGTTTTGGTGGACTAGGGAGAATGTCTTTAGTGCCTTTACTTGTATGTTGGTTGTCATGTTATAGCTAGTGCCTCGATATGATGATTATTGATATGAATCCAGGTTGTATGTATGATATGGCATGTCTTGGGATTGATTAGAATGTGTTTAAGCATGAAAAACCAGCAAAGTCTGCTATTGCAGGGCAAGGCGTATCGGGACGCCCTTGCCTGTTTCGGAACAAGGGCCTGAAATGGCCACAAGGTTTCAGAACGAGTGAAGGTGTATCGAAACGTTTTGGCTACTAGAAGGGGGTGTTTCGATACGGGTCTCAGAACGCACCTGAGTATCGAAACAGTCAACCCTGTTTCCAAAAGATCTTTTCGGTACAACGCCATCCGTATCGAAACGCTTGACTGTTGGATTTGAACTTTGAACTGTCTCAAGTTTCTTTTTCTTACATTTTGGTCCTTGAACATTGTGTGTGTAATTGATTGTGTTAGGATGTTCCGTTTGAGCTGATTTTTGACATGTTGGCTTGTTATATGATTAATTGAGGATTGATAACTTTAAAATCATGAAAGTCTCTGTAATATATGAAATTTATAGTTTAGTCCCTAAAAGTCAAATATATGCAATTGAACCCTTAATTGAACTCCGACCGCTGTGCCGTTTTCACCTTTATCGCTTCGCTGAACTTATAGGTTAATGCTATGCATATAGAGAAGATAGAAAGAAAAAAAGGGTCTTAAATTAAGGTTGACTTTCGGGTTGACTTTTGTTTTCCCCGTGTAATCTTCGTAGTTCAGGTTAAACGTCTAGACCAGGCTAAGGGGGTTACATTTGTTGGTTTCAGAGCCGAGTTTCGAAAGAATTGGGAATGTTGGTATGTGAAATTGATATGTATTGAAGTATGATGTTTGAAAAGCATGTTATTGGTTGAATTTTGCACCCTATGCCATGTTTGTTTGGTGTGAGTTGCATGTGGAGTGAATATGATTGTGTGATGATGATGTTACGTGGTTGTGTGCTGATTTTGGGGATGATGAAACGTATGTGAGCATGGTGTTTCATGTATGCTATGCTCTGGGGGTGAAATTGGGTGCCCATTGCCTTATTACACTAATGAAATGTTTTGTAAACTTGGATTCTTGCTTACAGCTGGCCTAAATGGTTTGACTTGTTTTGTTGTTATGTCTTGTTAAATAACACTATGGGTCCAAGAAGAGAGTTAAGATCGAATACGATAGTGCCTGCAGCTAAACATGGCAACCAGGCTGAGCAAGGGGTTGATGTCCCTCCTGGTGGAGATCTACCTCCTCCGCCACCACTTGGAGGTGGGGAGCAGGTGCAACAAGGACAAGCTGGTCCTAGTTTGGGTGATTTGGCGCCACTAGTTCAGGCGATCACCGGAGCGTTTTAGGCTGCTATTGACAGAGCGCATGTACAAGCCCCTGTAGTTGGGCAGGTGGGCTTACCTTTGGAGCTTGGGAGCTGTAGAGTTCTTTGGTATGTCTTCTGAGGCGTCTGAGGCCTGGTTAGCGAGTACGATCTGAATTATGGAGTTTATGTCGCATGTTCAGGGCAATCTATCTGTGGCTGAGTACGAGGTCCAGTTCGTACGCTTGAGCAGTATGCTCCTGAATTAGTACCTAGTGAGAGACACCGATATGATCGCTTTCAGTACGGCCTGGTGTAGGAAGTTAAGACATATATGCTGGCTACGGATTATATGACTTTGATGTGCTCGTGTGTCGAGCCAAAGACATTGAGCAGAATATGGGTTTGTCATCTAGAGGTGTTGGTTCTAGCTCTGGGAAGAGAGCTGCTGAGTATAGTTCCGGTGGTGGATGGAACAAAAGAGGCCGTGATAGGAGACATCAGCCTGAGGAAAGGCGTGGTGTTCTGGGTCGAGGTGGACAGGCTCAGGGAGGTCGTGTGAGATCTGAGCAACATACATGTTGGACATGTGGTTCGAGGGATCATTTGAGGCGAGATTGTCCTCGAGCGGCTAGAGAGGTTCAGGCTCCTGTTGTGGTGACAGGGAACTCTTGTTGGAATTGTGGTTCGACAGATCACATGAGGAGGAAGTGTCCTTTGTTGGCTGGTGGAGGTTAGGGACGTGCTCATGTGGTAGCTGCACCCCAGAGAGGCCGTGGGCGCGGCCGTGGGAACTTTTAGAGGAGAGATGAGGGGCAGCGAGGTATTGCTCATGTTGTAGCTGTTCGATCTGAGGAAGGTGGACCAGCGAGGGTTTATGCTCAGCGCGAGGAGTGTAATGATACTGATGTCATCGCAGGTACCTTTGCTCTTCAGTCTTTATCTTTGCTGGCTTTGATTGGTTCTGGATCCACACATTCTTATATCTTGAGTGAGAATGCGCATTTGCTTGATATACCTGTTAAGATGCTTGAAATAGGAATGCAAGTGACTAGTTCTTTTGGTGAGACTGTAGTCACTAGGAAGTTGTATAGGAGATGCCCTTTGTCTGTACAAGGTCATGTTTTTCTTGTGGATCTGATGGAATTGCCTTTCTACGGATTTGATGTAATCCTTGGTATGGATTGGTTGACGGAGCATAGGGTAGTGGTTGACTTTGATGTTAAACGAGTCATCTTAAAGTTGGCCGATGATTATGAGGTTGTAGTAGTAGGCGAGAATGTGAAATTCTTGTCGATTGTGATCTCGGTGTTGGAAGAAAATCGTATGATGAGGTTAGGCTGTGAGGCTTATCTTGCCTATGTGATGAATCCTGGCACCAAGGATGTGCGTGTGCAGGACATTCGAACTGTTCGCGATTTTCTGGGTATCTTTTCGAAAGAATTGCCTGGGTTGCCACCAAACAGAGAAGTTGAGTTTGGTATAGAGTTGTACGAGAATACAACTCCGGTGTCCATTTCTCCTTATCACATGGCACCTAAAGAGTTAAAAGAGTTGAAAATGCAGTTGCAGGAGTTGTTGGATCGAGGTTTCATTCGGCCAAGTGTGTCACATTGGGGTGCACCGGTCTTGTTTGTGAAGAAGAAAGATGGGACGATAAGAATGTGTATAGATTATCGGCAACTGAACAAGTTGACGATCAAGAACAAGTACCCCTTGCCTAGAATTGATGATCTTTTTGATCAAATTCAGGGAGCCTCGATGTTTTGTAAGATAGACTTGAGATCGGGGTACTATCAGCTGAAGGTGAAGGATGTGGACATACCTAAAACGACTTTTCGGACGAGGTACGAGCATTATGAATTTTTGGTGAAGTCGTTTGGTTTGACCAACGCGCCTGCTGCTTTCATGGACATGATGAATCGTGTATTCCATGAATTCTTAGATCAATTTGTGGTGGTGTTCATCGATGATATCCTTGTGTATTTCCGTACCGAGGAGGATCATGATAGGTACTTGAGAATTGTTTTGCAAGCGTTGCTGGAAAATCAGTTGTATGCCTAGCTGAGTAAGTGTGAGTTTTGGCTTAGGGAAGTGGTCTTCCTTGGACATGTTGTGTCGGATGAGGGTATTCGCGTTGATCCGCACAAGGTAGAAGCTGTGATGAGTTGGAAAGTGCCTAAGTCAGTGACAGAGGTAGGGAGTTTCCTTAGATTGGCTGGGTACTACCGTAGGTTTGTCGAGGGTTTCTCGAAGATAGCAGCGCCTTTGACCAAGTTGTTGCAAAAGAATGTTCGCTTTGAGTGGACGAAGGCGAGACAACAAGCTTTTTTTTATTTTAATCTTGTCTAGATGCATATTAAGCCTAGGTGAACACTCACAAATCATGGAAGGGATAGGCACATCGATCAGAAAATATTTAGGGACTCAATTGCTTAACTTACGCATATTAGGGACCAAATTGTAATTTTTGTAAATTAGAGGGACTTCATTGATTTTAGGGTTTCCAAAATGAAATTAATCATGTTACACGATTCTCTGCCAAATTTCAGCTTAAAAAGACATCCCAAGCTCAAGCAATTGCAATCACAACATTTAGGACTAAATTGTAAAGCATGAAGACTCAAAGCAATTCAAATTTGTATCCAATGGTCACCTGTATCGGAACACCTACCCACCGTACCGAAACGCATGTATCGAAACGGTGTTGAACGTTTCGGTACGCGGGCAGCTTTCCGAGACAAGTACCGAAACACAACATTCCACTAGCCAAACTGTTTCGAAATAGCCTCCGTCGTTTCGAAACACAAAGACTATTTCAGGCCCCCGTTTCGAAACACTAGAGGGTGTTTCGATACACCTTTCCCAGAAACAGCAGCTATTACTGGTTTTTCATCCTTTAGCCTAATCAAACATGCCTCAAAGACTCCCAAATCATACCAGCAAACCATTTAACACATAAGGAACATATTTAGGACATTCTAACACGAACATAGCATCAAACACAAATTCACATAGTCTAGAGGCATGCTCTCTAATCACAAAACCAATATAAGCAATCCAATCTCAAACAAAACATTTAAGGCCAATCACAACCCAAACATGCCAACATAAACATGCCACAACCTTAGGGAGTTCAAACCTATCTCCCAAATACAACCTTGGTTTCCCATTGCCATTATATCAAAACTAAATTGTGTGAAAACTTCACCATACATGAGCTTGGACTTCTTTGGATGATCTTAACCTCTTTGATGCCCGAAAACACCTAAATTATCTGCATTATTGGTAAAAGAGAGAGCGTAAGCACAAATGCTTAGTGAGGCATGCTCTAAAGAAACCAACACAATAATGCATTTCTTGAAAACATTTTCTCAAAAGCTTTTAAACAACATGCTCATTCTATCTCATGCTTGAAAACCATTCAAAGAAACTTCTCAATGAAAACACATGTACCTTCATTCTATCTCATGCATTTAAACCAATACAAAACAGTCATCACTTAACTTTGTAAAAAACTACGATTTGGTCACTACACCGAAATGTAGTATTTCCAAACCTTATTTTGTAAAATTGATTCCACCATTATCTTTCATATATTAAATGAGGATTTTTAGATATTTTTCTATATTTTTAAAGCATCCCGAATTAGGTGTTCCCTAAAACTCCCTTTAAGATTCGAACCGTTCTCGACTGGTCTGATTCGGACTCTAAACATCTAGGCCCAAATTTGGGGTGTTACAACTCTCCCCCTCTTAAGAAATTTCGTCCTCGAAATTTACTTAGAGGAAAAGGTAAGGAAACTGCTTCTTCATATCTTCCTTTCTTTCCCACGTGGCTTCCTCAACACCACGATGCCTCTACAACACCTTAACCAACTCAATGGTCTTACCCCGAAGAACTTTACTGTCCGAATCCAAAATCTCAACTGGCTCCTCATCATAAGTCAAATCTAGATCAATTCAACTTCCTCCACAGGCATAACATACGAAAGATCCGATCTATACCTCCGAAGCATGGACACATGAAACACATTATGTATCTTTTCTAATTCTTGTGGTAGCCTCAGCTCATAAGCAACAGGACCCACACGTTCTATCACCTCGTATGGTCCAATGTATCTAGGGCTCAACTTACCCTTCCGGCCAAGCCTCATCACCTATTTCCAAGGTGAAACATTTAAGAACACACGGTCACCCACCGCAAACTCTATCTCCTTACGTTTCAAATCCGTGTAAGAATTTTGCCGATCTGATGCTGCCTTCAACCGCTCACAAATGAGCTTCACCTTCTCGGTGGTTCCTTTCAACAAAGCCGGCATCGAGACCAACTTTTCCCTGTTTCAGCCCAACAAAGAGGAGTTCTGCACTTCCTCCCATACAAAGCTTCATAAGGTGCCATTTGTATACTTGCCTGATAGCTATTATTATAAGCAAACTCCACAAAAGGCAAGTGCTTCTCCCAAGAGCCTTGAAACTCAATCACGCAGCACCTCAACATATCCTCAAGCACTTGGATAACACGCTCTGACTGCCCATCCGTCTGCGGATGATAAGAAGTACTGAAATTCAGCCGCGTACCCAACTCTTGATGTAAACACTCCCAAAACCTTGCCGTGAACCTCAGATCTCTATCCAACACTATAGATTTTGGTACACCATGCAGATGTACAATCTCAGCAATGTACAACTCTGCAAGCTTATCCAAAGTATACGTAGTATGCACAGGTAAGAAATGTGCACACTTCGTAAGGCGATCCACAATCACCCACACAAAATTCTTCTTTGATGGCGACAAAGGCAAACCAGACACAAAGTCCTTGGTGATCCTCTCCCATTTCCATTCAGGAATCCTCAACGGTTGAAACAACCCTGAAGGAAACTAATGCTCAGCCTTAACCCGCTGACAAACCATGCACTTGCTCACATATTCCACAACATCTTTCTTCAAAGCCACCCAATAGTACTCATCCTTCAGTTCACGGTACATCTTTGTACTACCATGGTGCATAGCAAAAGGACTACTATGAGCTTCGGTCAGAATAGTACGCCTCAACTCCAAATCATTCGGCACCACTATCCGACTTCCAAAACATAAAACACCATCATCATTAAAACAAAAATCCGATGGTCTATCCTCAACAATATCCTGAACATGTGGCACCAAAGAATCATCCAACAACTGCTTATCCTTTATCAACTAAACTAGAGATGGTTTCACTTGCAATTCAGCAATAAGACCTCCATCTCGTGATATGCTCAAGCTAGCAAACATCGCCCTTAACTCCACCGCCACTTTTCTGCTCAAGGCGTCAGCCACAACATTGGCCTTTCCCGGGTGATACTCGATCGTTAGATCGTAATCCTTAAGCAACTCCACCCATCGCCGTTGCCTAAGATTCAACTTTTCTGACACATCAAATACTTCAAACTCTTGTGATCCGTGTACACAGTACCCTTCTCACCATAAAGATAATGTCTCCAGATCTTCAAAGAAAAAACCACCGCAGCTAACTCAATATCATGCGTAGGATAATTGCGCTCATGCACTTTCAACTGACGCGATGCATAAGCCACCACCTTACCCTCTTGCATTAGCACACACCCAAACCAACATAGGATGCGTCACTGTACACCACAAACTCTTTTCCTGATTCAGGTTTAACCAAGATAGGAGCTTGCGTCAAAGCTGCCTTAAGCTTTTCAAAAGCTTGCTGTCTCACTTCCATCCACTCATACTTAACATCTTTTTGCAACAACTTCGTTAAAGGGGCAACAATCTTAGAAAATCCATCCACGAACCTTCAGTAGTATCCTGCCAACCCAAGGAAACTACGGACTTCATAAACAAACTTAGGAGGCTTCCAATTCATCACCGCCTCAACCTTCTGGGGATCAACTCGAATCCCTCAAGCCGAAACCACATGACCAAGGAAAACAACTTCTTTTAGCCAGAACTCACACTTGCTCAGCTTAGCATAAAGCTGATTTTCCAACAGCGCTTGCAAAACTATTCTCAAATGACCTTCATGCTCCTCCTCAGTACAAGAGTACACAAGGATATCGTCGATGAACACCACCACGAACTTGTCTAAGTATTCATGGACCACTCTATTCATCATGTCCATGAAAGCAGCATGAGCATTCGTCAAACCAAATGGCATTACAAGGAACTCATAATGTCCATACCTCGTTCTAAAAGCTGTTTTCGGCACATCCACATCTTTTACCTTTAGCTAATAGTACCCTGACCTCAAGTCAATCTTTGAAAACACAACCGCTCCCTGAAACTGGTAAAAAAGATCATCAATCCTAGGCAAAGGATACTTGTTTTTGACAGTCAACTTGTTCAGCTGACGATAGTCGATGCACATTCTCATCGTGCCATCCTTTTTTTCACAAACAATACTGGTACACCCCAAGGTGACACACTAGGCCGAATGAAGCCACGGTCAAGCAACTCCTGAAGTTGCGTCTTCAACTCCTTCAGCTCTTTGGGTGCCATGCGATAGGGAACAATGGACACCAGAGTTGTGTTCTCATACAACTCAATCCCAAACTCCACCTCTCGACTAGGTGGCAAACCAGGTAACTCCTCCAGAAACACTCAAGGGAACTCACGCACAGTTCTTATGTCCTGAACTCGCACCTCCTTTGAACTAGGATTCATAACAAAGGCTAGGTAAGCCTCACAACCTTGCCGCAACATCTGACTTGCTTCCAATGTAGACACCACATTGGCAAGGAACTTCACATTCTCACCCACTACCACCACCTCATAATCATCCGCAAGTTTCAACGAAACTCACATGCTTTCAAAATCCACCACGGCTCTATGCTCAACAAGTCAGTCCATGCCAAGGATTACATCAAAGCCATAGAATGGCAATTCCATGAGATCAACAAGAAAAACATGATTTTGCACCTTCAAGGGACATCTCCTATACAATTTCCTTGTTACAACCGTCTCGCCAAAGGAACTAGTCACACGCATACCCACATCCAAAGACTCAACAGGTAAACCAATCATTTGAGCATGTTCACGCAATATGTACGAGTGTGTAGATCTAGAATCAATCAAAGAAAGTAATGACAAGGATTGCAAAGTAAAGGTACCTACGATCACATATGTATCATTCCTTCCCTCACGATGGGCGTACACTCGATCTTGACCGCCACCCTCAGGTTGAACGGCCACAACACGTGCTACGTTCCTGCCACCATCATCCCTAGGCTGAAAATTACCACGGCCGCGCCCACGACCTCTCTGTGGCTCTACTGCTCTCACCGGAGCCTACAATTCCAGCATGTCCCAAGGTTACCCAACACTCACCACCATGTCTTCTACCACAACGATTACATTCAGGAGTCCTTAGGAAAGCATTACGTCCTTGTTGACCTCTACCAGGGTTACCACCCCCACGTCTAGCATCGTAGTGCGGCTTCCTATCCTTCTGTCTCTTGTTGCGATCTCTACCAAAATCGCGTTCCGCAGCTTGCTTTCCCGAGCTAGAGCCACCAGCTCGACTTGCCAAACCAAGATTCGATTCAATGTCCTTGGCTCTTGTGACCAAGACATCGAAATCAGTGTAATCAGCCGCAAGCATATAGGTCTTGACATCCGCTACCAGCCCATAACGGAATCGTTCGCACCTCTCCCGCTCATTAGGGATTAGCTCAAGTGCATACTGACTGAGGCGAACAAACTGAATTTCATATTCAGCTACTGACATGTTCCCTTGCATGAGAGACATAAACTCTCTCTTCTTTTCATCGAGGTAACGTACTCCTAGGTACTTCCGCTTGAACGCATTCAAGAACAACGTCCAATTCACGTCATCATCCTCCATCCTGGAGATAGTGGTCGTCCACCACGTATAGGCATCACCATGCAGTAGTGACACAATATAACCCAACTTCTGCACATTGTTACAGTTCAACTGACCCAGAATCCTCTTGGTGCTCTCCAACCAAGACTCAGATCCTTCCGGAGATAAACCTCTGAACTCAGTCCCTCCTAGACTGCGAAGACGCTCCAAAGGCAACCTCACATTAGCATTATCCTGATGCGCAGCTCCATGAGCTCCGGCTCCGGCTACCTGGAAGGCTCCAGCAATAGAATGTATCAACATAGTCATGTTAGGAGCAGCTTGCCCCTGCACACCCTCGGGTCCAGCAACCCCAGCACCAGCACCATCATTACCAGCCCCAGCTCCACCACCACCGGTTGGTCCACCAGGAGGAGGAGGAGGTAAATCCTCAGCATTCTCCGCATTCTTATTATCAGCCATCGATCTAGTATTGATTCTCAGCTCTCTACGTGGCCCCATTATAAAAACAATGCACTGACAAAAATGCAATAAACACAATTAGGCACAATAAGGTAAGTAATCCAATTACTCAAGCTCATTTTCGAAAACAATTATTCTCATTAGTTTTGATATGGCAATGGGATCCCCAACCACACTCCAACATAGCATAGTATCACAAAATCATCTCGACTTAATCACACATCACTGTTCAAACATCAAACTTTCACTGAAAAGATACAATCATGCACAAACACATACAACCACCACATACCAAACCCAAATTATTCGATAACCTGGCTCTGATACCAACAAATGTAACCCCCTTAGCCCGACCTAGACGCTTGACCCGAACTACGAAGATTATACGGGGAAAACCAAAGTCAACCCGAAAGTCAACCTTGATTAACGACCCTTTTTTATTTTAATATTGTCTAGATGCACATTAAGCCTAGGTGAACACTCACAATCATGGAAGGGATAGGCACATCGATCGGAAAATATTTAGGGACTCAATTGCTTAACTTACGCATATTATGGACCAAATTGTATTTTTTGTAAATTAGAAGAACTTCATTGATTTTAGGGTTTCCAAAATGAAATTAATCATGTTACATGCTTCTCTGCCAAATTTCAGCTTAAAAAGACATCCCAAGCTCAAGCAATTGCAATCACAACATTTAGGACTAAATTGTAAAGCATGAAGACTCAAAGCAATTCAAATCTGTGTCCAACGGTCACCCGTATCGGAACACCTACCCACCGTACCGAAACGCATGTATCAAAATGGTGTTGACCGTTTCGGTACGCGGGTATGTTCCGAGACAAGTGCCGAAACACGACATTCCAATAGCCAAACTGTTTCGAAACAACCTCCGTCATTTCAAAACACAAAGACCATTTTAGGCCCCCATTTCGAAACACTAGAGGGTGTTTCGATACACCTTGCCCAGAAGCATCATCTATTGCTGGTTTTTCTTCCATTAGCCTAATCAAACATGCCTCAAAGACTCCCAAATCATACCAGCAAACCATTTAACACATAAGGAACATATTTAGGACATTCTAACACGAACATAACATCAAACACAAATTCACATAGTCTAGAGGCATGCTCCAAAATAACAAAACCAATATAAGCAATCCAATCTCAAACAAAACATTTAAGGCCAATTACAACCCAAACATGGCAACATAAACATGCCACAACCTTAGGTAGTTCAAACCTATCTCCCAAATACAACCTTGGTTTCCCATTGCCATTATATCAAAACTAAAGTGTGTGAAAACTTCACCATACATGAGCTTGGACTTCTTTGGATGAACTTAACCTCTTTTATGCTTGGAAACACCTCAATTATCTGCATTATTGGTAAAAGAGAGAGCGTAAGCACAAATGCTTAATGAGGCATGCTCTAAAGAAACCAACACAATAATGCATTTCTTGAAAACATTTTCTCAAAAGCTTTTAAACAACATGCTCATTCTATCTCATGCTTGAAAACCATTCAAAGCAACTTCTCAATGAAAACACATGTACCTTCATTCTATCTCATGCATTTAAACCAATACAAAATTCATGGCAAAGCCATACTCATGCTTGTACACTAAAGCATTTCAAATACAAATCATATATGCATTTCTCAAAGCATAAATCATTTCATCAAAGGTACATGTGAATCAAAACCATTTCATATTTTATATTGGTATTTCACATCTCATTATTACTCGGATATGCGGACATCACACTAGACACTTCCGGTGGCATCTACCATCACCGTACTCACTCGTCTAGCAACACAATTTCCGGTGGAATCTCTCATCACCGTACTCACATGGAGGAATCTCTCATCGCCACAAAGCTTGGGTATTTCACCAAGTCCTACCCGATGGAATGCCCATCATCGGTTCTCTCCCTTTAGCTTAACCAAAGAGCACGTACGAATTTTTAGTTTATAGTGCACTCTCATCCTATTGATCGATCAATTATGTCCGGTAAGTATCTCAACATCTATGCCAATATATTATGTTAAAACATCATCTCACCTACTGTTTTTCATGCAACAATTCTCAAACATTCTCATCTCATTTCAAAACCATAACATTTGCCATGCTTTAACACAAAATCTCAAATCTCAACCAAGTAACATGCTACTTCATGAAATCATTTCAAG
This sequence comes from Hibiscus trionum, assembly GCA_030270665.1. Taxonomy (NCBI): domain Eukaryota; kingdom Viridiplantae; phylum Streptophyta; class Magnoliopsida; order Malvales; family Malvaceae; genus Hibiscus; species Hibiscus trionum. The sequence continues at coordinate 13,685,956 of BSYR01000004.1, read as the reverse complement.
CATCATCTCGTGCTATAATATATGCATAAAAACAGTAGGAATTTATCAATCTCAAACCATGAGCATGTAAAAGCATTTTAAGGGCAATCACCACATCTATGAGAGCAATCTAGCCAATACTTACTTACGGACTTAGGAAGGTGTTTCAAACCTTTCCTAAATCCCAAACCTTGATTCTTTGTCCCTCAAGGACTTCTAAAACAATACGCACTCACCGATTACGTTTCGCTTGCTCTCCGAAACGCTATCTAAGCTTCCGGATCAACTACAAAGGCGTCCGAAGATGTCTCCCCTATTTTAAACACAAAAGAGCAGAGGATTAATGCATCATCATGCATTGAAATAATCAGCCACACACCTAATCTCGTTGCTCTACTAAAAAACCACATTTCGGCTACCAAACACTACCGAAATCACCTCCAAACTCTTCCAAAACAAAACCCCGCCAAGATCCATCACTTCTAATAATTTCTAAACATCAATTAACATCAAAAAACCAACCCAACCACGTCCTTATACCTCCAGCTATGACAGAACACCAAAATCACCCCAAAAACCATCATTCTAACAAGCAAAGCTTAGGAAAACAATCCTATTCGGGATTTGATTGATAAAACCTCATTTGAAGCATCAATTAACATCCAAAATACATTAGAAATCATCTCAAAACAGAGCCCAATCATTCACCACAAAAATCTTCAAGATCTCTTCCAAAATCTTGAGTTTTAAGGCAATTTCTTGTTTCTAACATTAAAACCACTTAAAAATCATTAACAAAGGATTGATAACTTTGGAATTTCAGTAAAGAACTGATCATTAGAGGAGAAGGACGAAACTTACCTCTAATGGATGATTTCTCCTTGATTTGGGCAAGTTTTCTTGAAAATTCAATGTAGAAATCAAGTGGATTTGATGAGGAATTGATTAAGAATCAAAGAAAGATTGAAATCTCATCAAATGAAGTGAAAATCAAAGTATATTTGCTAGAGAGAATGTGTTTGGTTGAAAGGAATTTGAGAGAAAATAAAATGAGGGAAAATTTGTGAAAAGTAGTTATGAATAGTCAAAGGTAGTTTCTAAATTAATTAACCTTCATTTCCTTTAATTAAAACATTAATTAAATCACCCAAATTAAGGAAAAAATCTGATGAAAACATTTTGGTAAAATTAGCTCCTTAAAGATTTGAAGTTTCAACCCTTTACAAAACAGTCACCACTTAACTTTGTAAAAAACTGCGATTTGGTCACTACACCGAAATGTAGTATTTCCAAACCTTATTTTGTAAAATTGATTCCACCATTATCTTTCATATATTAAATGAGGATTTTTAGATATTTTTCTATATTTTTAAAGCATCCCGAACTAGGTGTTCCCTAAAACTCCCTTTAAGATTCAAACCGTTCTCGACTGGTCCGATTCGGACCCTAAACATCTAGGCCCAAATTTGGGGTGTTACAGGGAGTTTCCTTGGATTGGCTGGGTACTACCGTAGGTTTGTCGAGGGTTTCTCGAAGATAGCAGCGCCTTTGACCAGATTGTTGCAAAAGAATGTTTGTTTTGAGTGGACGAAGGCGAGGCAACAAGCTTTTGAGAAGCTGAAAGAAGCTTTGACTCAAGCTCCTGTTTTGATTCAACCTGAGTCTGGTAAGGAGTTTGTGGTCTATAGTGATGCGTCCATTGTTGGTTTGGGCTGCGTGTTGATGCAGGAGGGTAAGGTAGTGGCCTATGCATCTAGGCAGTTGAAGGTGCATGAGCGCAACTACCCTACTCATGATCTTGAGCTTGCGGCTGTGGTGTTTGCCTTGAAGATTTGGAGGCATTACTTGTATGGAGAGAAATGTGTTGTGTTCACGGATCATAAGAGCTTGAAATGCCTTATGTCTCAGAAGGAGTTGAATCTTAGGCAACGACGTTGGGTGGAGTTGCTTAAGGATTATGATCTGACGATCGAGTATCACTCTGGTAAGGCTAATGTTGTAGCCGCTGCTTTGAGCTGGAAAGTAGCTGTGGAATTGAGAGCGATGTTTGCTCGTTTGAGTATATCGTGTGATGGTGGTCTTATTGCAGAATTGCAAGTGAAGTCATATCTGATACAATGGATCAAAGATAAGCAGTTGCTTGATGATTCTCTTGTTTCACATGTACAGGACATTGCGGAGGGTAGACCTTCAGATTTCAACTTTAGTGATGATGGTGTTCTGTGCTTTGGGAGTCGAATAGTGGTGCCAGATGATTCTGAGTTAAGGCACACTATTCTGACTGAAGCTCATAATAGTCCTTTTGTTATGCATCCTGGTAGTACAAAGATGTATCGTGATCTGAAAGATGAGTACTACTGGGTAGGGTTGAAAAAAGATGTGGCTGAGTTTGTTAGTAAGTGCATGGTGTGTCATCAAGTGAAGGTTGGGCATCAGGCCTTCTGGGTTGTTGCAGCCTTTGAGAATCCCAGAATGGAAGTGGGAGAGAATCACCATAAATTTTGTGTTTGGCTTGCCTTTTTCATCGATAAAGAAGAATTTTGTTCGGGTGATTGTGGATCGGCTTACGAAGTGTGCGCATTTTCTACTTGTGCATACTACGTATATCTTGGATAAGTTGGCTGAGCTGTACATAGCTGGGATTGTGCGGTTGCACGGTGTACCAAATTTTATTGTGTCGGATAGGGATCCGAGGTTCACATCACGATTTTGGGAGTGTTTGCATCAAGCTTTGGGTACACGGTTGAATTTCAGTACTTCTTATCATCCGCAGACGGATGGACAGTCAGAACGTGTGATCCAAGTGCTTGAGGACATGTTGAGATGTTGTGTGATAGATTTTCAGGGTTCTTGGGAGAAGCACTTGCCGTTGGTTGAGTTTGCGTATAATAACAGTTACCAGGCAAGTATTCAAATGGCTCCATACGAGGCTTTGTATGGGAGAAGATGTAGAACCCCTCTTTGTTGGGCAGAAGCTGGGCAAAAGTTGATTTCGATGCCAGCTATGCTTAAGGGAACCACCAAGAAGGTGAAGCTCATTTGTGAGCATTTAAAAGCAGCATCAGATATGAAAAATTCTTACGCGGACTTGAAACGTAAGGAAATTGAGTTCGCGGTTGGTGAACATGTGTTCTTGACAGTATCGCCTTGGAAGAAGGTGATGAGATTTGGGCGTAAGGGTAAGCTTAGCCCAAGGTTCATTGGACCTTACGAGATTGTGGAGCGTATTGGTTCTGTGGCATATCCGTTGAAATTGCTTGCAGAGTTGGAGAAGATACATGATGTGTTTCATGTCTCTATATTACGGAAGTACAGATCGGATCCTTCCAATGTAATGCCTGTTGAGGAGATAGAATTGAATCTGGATCTGTCATATGATGAGGAACCAGTGAAGGTTCGGGATGTGAGTAGCAAAGTTCTTCGTGGCAAGACGATAGAACTTGTGAAGGTGTTGTGGAGACACCGAGGAGTTGTGGAGGCCACGTGGGAAAGCAAGGCGGACATGCTGAGGTAGTTTCCACATCTCTTTCCGCCAGGTAAGAATTTCGAGGATGAAATTTCCTAAGTGTGGGAGAGTTGTAACGTCATGGTTTTGGGTCTAGATGTTTTAGACATTGGATCAGACCGGTCGAGAACGATTCAAATCGCGTAAGGTGATTTTAGGAAATCGAGGATCGGGATAGGATAAAAATGTTATAAAAATTTCTAAAATCCTCTAAAAATATATTTAAGAGGTTGGTCAAATCAATTTTACAAAAGGGTTTTGGAAAATGGACATTTTGAGTAGTGACCAAATTGTAAAGTTTCAGAACTGGGAAAATGTGATTTTTAAAGTGGAAGCCAAAGTCTTAGAATCTTTAGGGGGCTTAAAGTCAATTTGACCTTTCTTCAATATGACATGTGATTTAAAAGGGTTTTTAATTAAATGAATTTAATTGGATTTTATATTAATTAATTAAAAGGTAGTTAATGAGATTTTCACTTACATAACTACCAATTTTCTCTCATTTTCAGCCAAACACAATTTTCTCTCATCTTTTTCCAGAATTCTTTCTCCCAAAAACTCTCTCAACATTTCCTAAATCATTTTCAAGAGATCCTTCTTAATTCTTCAAGATTTTTGCAAGGAAAACTTGTCATCTATTGAAGGAAGCAAGGATTGGAGGTAAATCCCGTTCTGAACCTCTGATCTAAGTTCTTTATTGAAATTACCAAGATATTTGGCTTCTAAATACTATTTTTGATTGAGTTTTCAATATAGTTTTGATTGGAGATCAAAATCTTGTGAAATTGTGGATGAAATATTGATTTTCGGACTTGATGAGTTAATCTATGTTTTGTATTGATTTTAATTGAGTTCTAAGTTGATTTATATGTCAAAATGATGTGTTGTTAACATAGATCCCGAAATCCTTGAGATCCTTGAGTTTCTTGGTAGTTTTAAGTGAGATTTTGGGGTGAAATGGTGGAATCTTGCTTGCTGGAGGTATAAGGATGAGTTAGAATGTTTATTAGATGTGTTTTGATGTTGATAATTGTTTGGAAGTGATGTATGATGGCTAGTCTTAGCATAGGAAGCAATCGATTGAGTTTTCGGTTGTTTTGGAAGGGTATTTTGGTGTAGTTTGAGTGGGCAACGAGTTTGTGAATTGTTGCTGGTGTTAGAATGCATTTTAATACATTTAGATCTCTGTTTTGATGATGTGAAAACAGGGGATCTTGACCTGGAAGCAAACGAGGTGATTTTGGAGGCTCCGGAGGTGTAATTTCCGTGTCGGCGAACAAGGCTTTGCGTATCGGTGAGTGGAAATGCAATTTCCTGCTTTGTAATGCATTGAGCGTGATCTTAGGAGCTTAGTGTAAATTTGATACACTTAACTAAGCTCAAGTGTAAGTGTTTCGGTAATCCCTCTCTTGGAAATGTGCTATGTTTGATGAAATTGCACTTGATGTAAGAGTGAATTTGTTTACTGTTTTTAAGCATGTTTAAGCATGGTTTAATGCTGGATTTTAATGCCATTATGTTAAGGATGCGCTAGGTAAGTGATCCTTGGTTTTCATGTGTTGAATGCATATGATGTTAAACATGTTATGCTTGTGGAAATGTCATTGTGGTTATGCTTATAAAATAGTAGATTAATGTGGTTAAATGATTATATTAGCAAGTGATGAAAATGGTTTTTGGTTACTTTAATCGGATATAGTTAGCTGACTATAGGATTGGGTGCACCGTGAATAAAGTCACCTTGGATGTTGAGGGGTTGTGATTGTGCTGTAATCTCCATCCAAGTAACCTAACGATTGAGGTTAAGATCACAACGGTGAATGGTTATTCCCATGTGTGAGTCTTGTGTATGTGTCCTATACTCTCGTTAGTGGAATTATACAACTACCGATGAGTGGTGTTGAGGGGTTGTGATTGTGCCATTAATCTTCATAACGGGTGTTGAGGGGTTGTGATTGTGCCATTTATCTCCACCTTGTGTAGTCCGATAGTTTGTATGAAGAGTGAGGGACAACGCTTGTAACCCGCATATCCGATGGTGTATGTGTTGAAATGGTTTATGGATTATCACTTGTGAGCCAATATAATGTAAATGAATAATGTGAAGCATGCGATGCTTGTATATGATGCAAGGATGCATGAGATATATGTGTATGATGCAAGAATGCATGTGATGCTTGTTAAAGCATGAGTAAAGGTTTATTTGCTGTTCTAAAATGATGCATATGAGCATGTGGTTAAAAAGTGCATTGAGGTCTTGGGAAGACATGTTTATAAAAGGCATGAGATGTAAAGTGTTGGTTTTGCAAAATATGAGACATGCATTGATGAATGTTGTTTAGCGATCCTCACTAAGCTTTGTGCTTACGCTCTTTTGTTTCATCAATGCAGAAAACTAGGCTTTGAAGGCAGCAAGTAGGCAAGAGGGATCCAAGCTTTTAATCTCACAAAGTATGTGGTTTTGCTTTGGTGTAATAAAAGGCAATGTGTTGGGTTTATGCTAATGCATGGTTGAGAATGTTTTCCCTTTTACTTTGAGCATGTTTGATAGTTACATTTGAGACGTAATTGGCCTTTATGGTTTAATTTTTGTTTTGGATGATGGTTTTGGCTTGTTATTGTTTTGGTGGACTAGGGAGAATGTCTTTAGTACCTTTACTTGCATGTTGGTTGTCATGTTATAACTAGTGCCTCGATATGATGATTATTGATATGAATCCAGGTTGTATGTATGATGTGGCATGTCTCAGGATTGATTAGAATGTGTTTAAGCATGAAAAACCAGCAAAGTCTGCTGTTGCAGGGCAAGGAGTATCAGATCGCCCTTTCCTGTTTCGGAACAGGGGCCTGAAATGGCCATAAGGTTTCGGAACGAGTGAAGGTGTATCGAAACATTTTGGCTACTGAAAGGGAGTATTTTGATACGGGTCTCGGAACGCACCCGAGTATCGAAACAGTCAACCTTGTTTCGAAACGACCGTTTCAGTACAGGGCCATCTGTATCGAAACGCCTGACCGTTGGGTTTGAATTTTGAACTGTCTCAAGTTTCTGTTTCTTACATTTTGGTCCTTGAACATTGTGTGTGCAATTGATTGTGTTAGGATGTTCCGTTTGAGCTGATTTTTGACATGTTGGCTTGTTATATGATTAATTGAGGATTTGTAACTTTAAAATCATGAAAGTCCGATCGTTGTATGCAATTGAACCCCTAATTGAACTCCGATCGTTGTGCCGTTTTCACCTTATCGTTTCGCTGAACTTATAGGTTAATCCTATGCATCTAGAGAAGATAAAAAGAAAAAAAGGGTTGTAAATCAAGGTTGACTTTCGGGTTGACTTTGGTTTTCCCCCGTGTAATCTTCGTAGTTCGGGTTAAACGTCTAGACCGGGCTAAGGGGGTTACAATAATAATAATAATAATAATAATAATAATGAAGATAATATTAATAATGATAATAATGGTAATGATAACTTATAATAATGCTACAGATGACATATAATGGTAATATTAACAATATATGGTAACAAAATAATACACTAATGATATTTAGGGGTTTTTATTTTTACTGGATAATAACATAATAATAATATTATATACATATATGGTATTAAATAGATATAAAGCCCTTTATTACGTAGATTAACGAAAAGTAAAAACGGGTTAACACCCCGGACAAAATTAGTGATTACTGTTGCCCCTCTTTGGTTATACTTGTGGAACAAGAATAAAGCAAAGACCATAAGCACTAATTTTGTCCCACTTTCCTATTTGAAGATTCTGGGCTGCGAGTTCCTCCTATATAGAACTATTCACCCTTCTTCTTCCTCGATAGTCGGAGCTATGAGCATTTGCCCCTTGTGCCTCGAAGCCTTCGTGCTTTGCTATGAAAACCTTAACATGGTGAATTCAAAATCCTTTGCCTGAAATCCTCAAGCTTTGAGTATCTGTCTCCTTTGCTCTGAAAACCTTGAGCTATGAGCATCTGTCTCTCTTGCTCGGAAAATCCGCTGTGGTGAATCTTGAGCTTTGAGTATCTGTCTCTCTTGCTCGGAAAATCTAACTTGGCGAGTCTGAAATCCTTCGCCCGAAGTCTTGAGCTATGAGTATCTGTCTCTTTTGCTCGGAAGTCCTGACCTAGCGAGTCTGAAATCCTTGAGCTATGCGTATATACCTCATTCGCTCTGAAATCATGACGCGACTAATCTGAAATCTTCTCCTTGAGCTATGAGTATCTGTCTCTTTTGCTCAGAAGTCCTGATTACGATGAGTCTGAAATTCTTCACCTTGAGCTACGAGTATCTGCCTCTCTTGCTCGGAAATCCTAATTATGGCTAGTCTGAAATTATTCACCTTGAGCTACGAGTATCTGTCTCTCTTGCTTGGAACTCCTGATTATGGCGAGTCTAAAATTCTTCACCTTGAGCTATAAGTGTCTGTCTCTCTTACTCGGAAAATATAATGTGGCGAGTTTGAAATCTTTCGCATAAAATCTTTGAGCTTTGAGTATCTAACTCCTTTGCTCTGAAATCCCAATGTGGCGAGTTTGAAGCTCTTCACCTAAAATTCTTGTGCTTTGAGTTTCTACCTCATTCGCTCTAAAATCCCGACGTGGCGAGTCTGAAATCCTTCGCCTGAAATATTTGAGCTTTGAGTATCTTTCTTCTTTTCTCTAAAATTCTAATGTGGCGAGTTTGAAATCCTTCGCCTAAAATCTTTGAGCTTTGAGTATATGCCTCCTTCGCTCTGAAATCCTTTCTTGCTTTCCTCTTATTTTCTTCTTCGTAATGGTGGTGCCTCGTATCTCACCTCGGGTCCACCCTTTATACTCACTCTTTTTCTTGAGTTCCTTAATCTCTTGCTTAAAGCGTCTTTACAAGTTTTCACTTAGAGATTCTTGTTCTTTGTTTTTTTTCTTCTTCTTCTTCATTTTTTTCTCTTTTCTTCCTTTTTTCTTTCTTTTTTCTTTATTTTCTCTTCTTCTCTTTTTTCTTCTTTCTTTCTTTTTCTCCTCCTCCTCCTTCTTCCTTTCTTTTCTCTTTTTCGCTTCTTCTTTTTCTTCTTCTTCTTCTTCCTTTCTTTTCTCTTATTCTATTTTTTCTTTTCTTTTTATTTTTCTCTCGTTGTCTTTCTTTTTCCCCTCTCTCTTTTCTTCTTTCTTCTTTCTCTTCTTTCTCTCTCTTTTCCTTTTATTTTCTCTCTTTTACTTTCCTTTTCCCTTTTTCTTCTTTCTTCTTCTGTTCCTTTCTTCTTCTTTCCCCCTCTTCTTTTCTTTTTGTTTTCCTCTCTCTCTCTCTCTCTCTCTCTTCTTCTTCTTCTTCTTTCCTCTCGTTATTTTCTTTTCTCTCATTCTTTTTTCTCTTTATTTTTCTGTCTTCTATTTTCTTTTCCTCTTTTTTTTTCTTCTCTCTTTCTAGCGAACTTTTCCCTCCCCTCGACTAAGCGACCCCATCTCCTTGGAAACTTCTTCGAATCTTTGTTAGCTGAGTTCTTCTTGTTAAGGACTCAACCTCGAGGAGTTTCAAGTTAAAATCCTTTGCATTTACAAAATATGTTAAAACAATAAAAATGCTTTGATGCTATGAGTTAGCATGCTCCTAATCGTAGGGATATTTGACTAAATACGATGCACGAGCATGATGCAAATATGTGTATGGTCATGAGAATACAAAGATGCATGGCTTTAGCTCGTCTCCGTTCTCTAGGGTCGGTGGTCATCATCTTGGGACTACAACCACTCATCAGTCACACGTCCTGACAAAATATGCCCTTAACTTGTGTTGCTCATTCCATGAGTCCAATGACCTTAGTCGTAATCAGAATAATTACCCAAGTACTTTCAAGCCGTATGCCATCTCCCATCTATTCTGATTTGAACTCCTATGTACAAAATCCCCCGTTATGCCACGAACAATGATGCCCTAATGGTCCATCATCATCATGTAGTGTCTCTCAATTTTGGTCCTCACCGACGGCGATGCATTTATCTCTGAAGTAATACAAGGAAATTTCTTTGTTTAAAATATGTCAATTCATTGGTCATCATTCTAATGAAGAATGCCCTTTTATATTAACATACAAAATCTTGAAATCAAAATTCTAATTGAAAGAAAAACATAATAGGATGCCCAGATATCAAATGCAAGAACGTCTTTGATTCAACTTTCTGATGATTACTTCAAGCATAGCTTGTGTCTACGAAGACTTTGAATGTTGCGGCGATATGTGAAGTTGTGAAACTCTTTCCAAATCGCTCGGTTCATCCTCATGATTATGGTATTTGCTTGATTGGCTCGATTACTATTTCTTCTAGTTCTCATAATGTTTCTCCATTTGTATATTCAAGCTTTCCGAACTTTGTTTAGCCCACAGAATGGAAAATGTCATTCTAAGGACTTTATATGTAAGTGAGTGCTTCTGATTGCCATTGATATTGCGTCAGTGTCCTCAAGGATTCATCTCTGGGACTTATTCCATTTGTTCATTCATTTTCTACTTTTTTCTTTTTTCTTCTTTTTTAGGGGAATTCAACTCGTCACAAACCTTTGGCTTGAGGAAAAAGATGGAGTATACAACAATTCCCGAGTTACTCGGCGTGGTCACGACTTTGAAAATATTACCATCACTCATGAAGCGAAGAGTTTCGGGCTTCACCGGAGTGCCCCTAAAATTCCACACTCATATTCGAAAATTCCTATTACCAGGTTTCGAACATTGGAGTGCTTTTTGTTAATGCTTATTATTTTGAAATAATCTATTTTTTTCTTTAGGCATGTAACACCCCAATTTTGGGCTTGGAAGTTTAGGGTCTGAACCGGACCGGTCTAATTTTCGGTTCGAATATAAAAGGACGTTTTAGGAAAACCTAGTTCAGGATGCTTTAAAAATATGGAAAAATATCTAAAAATTCTCTTTTAATATATATACGAGAGTGGTGAAATCAATTTTACAAAATAAGGTTTGGAAATACTACATTTCGGTGTAGTGACTAAAATGCGATTTTTGAAAAAGTTTAGTGGTGACTGTTTTGTAAGGATTGAAACTTTGAATCTTTAAGGAGCTAATTTACCCAAAAATGATTTCTCCAGATTTTCCCTTAATTTAGATGATTTAATTAATGTTTAATTAATTAAATGAAAAAGAGAAACCACTTTTTAGAATTTCATAACTAACTTTTCCTAAAATTTTCTCATTTCTTTTTCTCTCAAAATTCCATCATCCAAACACTTTTCTCTAGTAGCTTTTGCTTTGATTTCCACTTCAATTGATGATATTTCTATCGTCAATAAGTTCCTAATCAATCCTACATCAAATCCTTTTGATTTCCTCATTGAATTTTCAAGGAAATTGGCTCAAATCAAGGAGAAATCACCATTTAGAGATAAGATTGTTCTTCTCCTCTAAATATTAAGTTCTTTACTGAAATTTCCAAGTTGTCAATCCTTAATTTAAGTTTTATAAATGGTTTTAATGGTAGAAACTTGATTTTGGCTTAAAACTCAAGATTTGGATGAAATCTTGAAGAATTTCATGGTGGTTGTTTGGGCTCTGTTTTGAGATGATTCTTAAATGTATTTTGGATTTCTAATGATGTGGAAATGAGGTTTTATCAATGCAATCCCGAATAGGTTGAATTTCCTAAGTTTTTCCTTATGAAAATGGTGGTTTTTGAGGTGATCTTGGTGTTCTGTTATAGCTGGAGGTATAAGGACGAGTTTAGGTTTATTTTGGATGTTGATTGATGTTTAGAAATGGTTAGAAGTGATGGATCTTGGCTGGGTTAAGTTTTGGAAGAGTTTGGAGGTGATTTCGGTTGTGTTTGGTAGCCGAAATGTTAGGTTAGGTAGAGCAGCGAGTTTAAGTGTGTTGGCTGAAGATTTCAATGCATGATGATGCATTAATCCTCTGCTTTGATGTGTTTAAAACAGGGGAGGCATCTTCGGACACCTTTTGAGTTGATCCGGAGGCTTGATCGGCGTTTCGGCAAGCTTGCGAAATGAAATTGGTGAGGGAGTTGGTTTCCAGCTTTGAAACAAATGTTTGAAGGTTTTGGGAGCTCAAGAGTAAGTTTTCAGAGAAACTCTCTTGGATGAGCCATGAAGTGGTTCGATGCATTGAATATAATTTGCATGTTTAAATTCTGTTTTGAAAGCATGTTTATGCATTGTTAATTCTGGTTTTGAAAGCCATATGTTGAAGGATGCTCAAGGTAAGATATCCTTGGTTTTACATATTATAAATGTGGATTTGATGCATTGTGATGCATGATGTTAAATGAATTTGTTTAATGCTTTAAAACAGTGGATTGTTGATGTTATATGATGTATATTGGCAAGTGATGTTATGGTTTTAAAGTACTTGAATCGGATATAGTTAGCCGGCTATAGGATTGGGTGCACCGTAAATAAAGTCGCCTTGGATGTAGAGGGGTTGTGATTGTACCGAAAACTCCATCCAAGTATCCTAACGAGAGAGGTAAGATCACAACGGTGGTTAAAAGTCCGTGTGTGGATCTTGTTAAGGTCACAACGGTGGTTAAAAGTCCGTGTGTGGGCCTTGTGTTATGTGTCCCGTACTCTCGTTAGGAAGTTATACAACTACCGATGAGTGATGTTGAGGGGTTGTGATTGTACCGTAAACTCCATCACGGGTGTTGAGGGGTTGTGATTGTACCGTAAACTCCACCTTATGTTGTTCAGTAGTGTGTATGAAGCGTGTGGGACAACGCTTGTAATCCGCGTATCCGATTGTGTTTTGTGTTGTAAAAGTTTATGAATTATCACTTGAAAGCCAATATGTTGAATTGATGTAATGAAGCATGAGATGCTTGTAAAGTATGCAAGGTTGCATGAAAAGAGTTAAGCTTGTGTCTTTAAGCTTGTGAAAGTGTTTTCTAATAAGACATTATTGTGTTGTTTTCTTTAGAGCATGCCTCACTAAGATATTGTGCTTACGCTCTCTCTTTTGTACCAATAATGCAGGCAATTGAAGTGTTTGAGGGCAGCAAGGAAGCTAAGAGTCCAAGGGAAACTAAGCTCATGTATGGTGATGTTTTCATACACTATTAGTTTTGGTAATTTGGCAATGAGAACCTAAAGTGTGTTTTTGGGAGATGTTTTGGACTCCCTAGTTTGTGGCATGATGCTTTTGATGTTTTGGACTTGTAATTGGCCTTTTAATGTTTGTTTTGGAGATTGATTGATTTCTTGGTTTGGATAAAAGGGTGCATGCCTATAAACTTGTGAAATTCCATGTTTGATGTCATGATTGTGTTGTGAAGTTGCAAACATGTACCTTATATGTATGATGACTTGTTGGCATGGGTAGGAAGTCATTAGGGTGTGTTTGAATGGATTTGTGTATGAAAAACCAGCAAAATCTACAGCTTCTGGGCAAACCGTATCGGAAAGGGCACTGGCGTTTCGAAACGGGGGCTTGTAATGGCCTTGGTGTTTCGAAACGGGTGGAGGCCGTTCCGGAACGATTTGGCCACTGTCAAGCCTTGTTTCGGAACAAGTCTCGAAACGAACCCGTGTTTCGGAACGGTCAACACCGTTCCGAAACAGGTGACCGTTGGGGCACTGATTTGAATGGTTTTGAGGTTTGCAAGCTTTATGTTTTAGTCCCGAAATTTGTAATTGCAATTATATGAGTTTGAGATGTCCGATTAAGGTGAAATTTGACAGAGATGCATGTAATGTGACTAATTTAATATTGGTAACTTACAAATCAGTTAAGACCTTCTAATTTCCAGAATTTACATTTTGGTCCTTAATATTTGTATTTTGTGCAATTGAGTCCCTTATTTGAATCCGATCGATGTGCTTTATCCGTAAATGATTCTCAAGTGTTCGCTTAGGGTTAATGTGCATCTAGACAATTTTTAAAGAAAAAAAGGGTCGTTAATCAAGGTTGACTTTTGGGTTGACTTTGGTTTTCCCCGTGTAATCTTCGTAGTTCGGGTCAACCGTCTACGCCGGGGTAAGGGGGTTACAAGGCACATTCGAGCAACTCTATTTGGGATTTCTTAGGAGATTTTCTTATCACCGAACATCATCGAAGGAGTAGTAATCTTTGCTTCTCTCGTTTTACCGACCAAAGCGGACAGGGCAGGAAATCATACTTCATCGTTATCACAACATTCGATTGATCTCTTTCATTAGAATCAATGCCACATCATGCATGTGATATCCGAGGACCTATGAAGGTAAGGAGGGATATACATATATATGATTTCAAGGTCATTGTATGTTAAGAAAAATGCATCTTCATTAGAAAGAAAATCAGCAAACATAACATGTGCCCTCACAAAAAGATCATTGCTATCCTCGGGCAAATGATAGCAATGTTGGTTCTATGCATTACTTCAAGAGGAAATGCAACATGCACGACTTAAAAACACCAATTCCCAAAGAAGAAAACCGAGAACCAAAACCCTAAAGGTCGTGTCTCCGAAGGTCATGCTAGGTTGAGCTTTGAGGAAAGGCTCCGTCTTGACGAGCAAAAGATGCCCCTTGGGGTGGGTTGAATGAGAGGCTGATAACAAGAGAATTTTTAAAGATCGGAGTGGCCAAGCGGTCTCCCGAACCTTGAGCAAGATTTTCAACAACATTCTTTCCTCTATTTTCTTCTTTTGGTGTCGGGTAAAAAGCAGATGCAGAATCTTTAATGGCTAAGGATGCCTCACGAACCCCTGTCCATTGAATTCGTTCATTTTAAGAATGAATACATGTAATGTGTTTTATGCACAACAAGGATAGGTGATTAAAGGTAATCAAACATACATGTACAATTGAATGCAAAGATGCATTGATTTGATAGACATTAATTTTATTTGTTTTATGAATGAATGAATGTGTCGTATATACAATGGAAACATATGATTAAAGGTAATCAATCAAAAGGTATAATCGAGTGCAAAGATGCATTGAACATTAATTTTATGAATGCAATGTGTCGTATGTACAACATATGATTAAAGGTAATCAATCAAAATGTATAATTGAATGCAAAGGTGCATTGAACATTAATTTTATGAATGCAATGTGTCGTATGTACACCATATGATTAAAGGTAATCAATCAAAATGTATAATTGAATGCAAAGGTTCATTGAACATTAATTTTATGAATGCAATGTGTTGTATGTACAACATATGATTAACGATAAATAATCAAAATGTATAATTGAATGCAAAGGTTCATTGAACATTAATTTTATGAATGCAATGTGTTGTATGTACAACATATGATTAAAGGTAAATAATCAAAATGTATAATTGAATGCAAAGAGCATTGATTCGACGAACATTCTCATTAAGCGACTTTTCAGAACGAAGATCAAGTCATGTTACAACGTGAAAAGAAAAGTAATTTCCATACAAGGCATAATTGAAACTCGAGTTCCTTCTTCACCGATAGCTGGGTTTGCCTTTGTTCATCTTGTGATCAATCCTAGGCTTTGAGATTCTTTTGTTCGTCGTTACAGATTTTTTCTCCCGTTATGAAAGTCTTAAATTTTGAATTGTTCTCGAATCAACATTTCATGCAAAATGGTGCTATGAATATGCACAAAGAGAATTGAGCAAGAAACCAAAAATAAGGTTGCCACAAAATAATGCTACTATGAATGTAAAGAGCAACACTGAGTTTGACAAATATCCTCGTTAAATGACTTGCAATAATGGGAGCATTGGTTTGTTACAATGATCAAAGGAAACCCACTACATATGTGGTCCCTAAGGTAGCATCCAAACAATCCCTTATTCTTTCTTAGAAGCATGGCAGCATCTTTCGTTAGGAATTGTAACCTCAGACGATCCTTCGTATCTAAGTTATCAAATGTGCCCATTCTTGGCCTTACCCCCAAGTGGTGTATGCGACAAATTGTAAATACTCCAATGTCATAACTTGCTCTTCGGTAAAGGTCTCGTCGAACTTGATCTTTGAAGTATGATGAAGCTAAAATCAAAATTCCTTCCCATTTGGAATATTCTTTCTTGTTCTGAATTGTCAACCCAAGATGGAAAAGTGCCTGGAAAACTTTTGATCTTGCCTTGGAATGCTCTGTTCTTGTTTGACATGGTTCTGCTGATCTTCTTGCAAGAGCTTGGTACTCCACAACTATTGTAGTCGAAACCAAATTGCCAATCGTGAAACAACTATAGGTCAAACTCCAAGGCTCTATCGAGGCTTGAAGTAGTGATCGCTTGATAACTAACAGATATGAGAGCTCGTCATTCTTGCCTTTGAAAGCATTTCTTACCTCGGAATCCCAACTGTTCTAAACATGCTTTAATTCGTACGCATCATAAAACGTCGTATTCATGAAGGTCTCATTTGACATTTCTGATCTGAACACGACTGAAATACTACCCCCTTTATGTTGTTGCTCCCCTTCGGACCATACTTGCACATTAGAATTCTTCTCATCATTACTTCTAACCATGTCCCCCATTGATTTGGCCTTTAATTTTAGACTATTTCCAACTCAATGTGCTCTTCATGATATGATAAAATATGCAAAAACACAAAGAGGAAAAGAAGGGCAAAACAAATAAAAGCGTTAGTCCATATAATAATAATAATAAATTCAAGAGGTAAAAAAGTAAGTGCAAAGGATTCAAACACACAATAAACACATACAAAGCCCTATACGAACTCTAACTTGCTAAGGTTATCCGCATGGCTCTAATGGGGTGGGCTCCTTAAATTCTCACGCATTGGTTCGGTTCTAACAAGGGTACCCGAACCTATCTTATTACCTACTTAGGCAACAAGAACCCCAATTCTGGCCCGTTACAAGCTTGCGAATTGGTTTCAGTTTAAGGGAAATCATGACCTAATGACGTGGAGGGCTGCTCACGTGTCAAAGGCATGGATTCCGGAAGTGAATTACCGACCCGTGGAGGGATACTATCATGGGTATGGGCGTTACACCCCCACTTAAGGGATAAAGTTTGGGTATAGAGCTTGATAATCATGATGCAACACATGTCGGTGACTCCTTAGAAATTAAATGAAGAATTAATTCGAATGCCACAAATTTTCAAAGCCCGTACAATTTAAGTCACATTTTCAAGGAAGAACAAACTTATTAAAATCACTTTAAATTTTAAATAGTTTCTATCGATTAAAGGCAATAAGTGTTTTATTGGCTTAACTCTTTTTTTTGTAAAAACAAAAATTTGTCCCCAGGGGAGTCGCCAAACTGTAATAACCTTTTTTCTAGAAAAACTTTAGGGTGTGTCACTTTTTGAAAAGGGTTTGCAAAGGGGGATTATCCTTTAAAAATTGGAGTTTTGGAAAACGGTGGAAAATTTGGAGTCGCCACTGGCCACTAAGGTAGGCCGGACACCACTAAAAACCAGAGATTCGATTTAAAAAGGGTTCAAGAGTTGGTTACGTGTAGGGAAGGGTTAGCACCCCATCACGCCCGGAAATCGGTACCAAAATACTCGTTTCCCTTAATTGATAGAAATTATTTAAAATCTAAAGTGAATTTAATTAGATGTTCTTAAGTGAAAATTTGACTTAAATGACACAGACTTTATCGAATCATGGCTTTGGAATTAATTGAGCATTTAATTAAAAAGGATGACGGTACACTGGACCATAGACTAAACCGACATCATATAAGACTGACTGCCGTGTTAGTTTAGGATTCGGATCCCGTACGTCACCATTATGCATGATGCAAGCAAATACAGAATGATGACATGATATTTCCATTTTTAATCATTACTTACCTAGAGACGGTGAGAATTAACCCAAATATTTGGTCGACATCCATTAAGCTTGGACTGTTTTGACGCAAATATTGAGGGTTAATAAATACATCTCTCTTGTATGTTTTAAATTAATTAATTAGCATGCCGAATCATTAACGGTTTCATGGATGACAAATACGAGTATGTCACAAAACACATACAACATCACAATAAATAACACAAATGAAAATAAAGCAAAATAAAATAGAACAACAAAATGGGAATTAAATAAAAAGATCAGGAAAAGGACCAAATCGAATATGAATCGCGTAAATTAAGTGCAATAAATTAAATAACGAGGATTAAAATGCTAGAAATTAAAATATTAGTAGCTTGATTAGAAGTTAGATTAGGGGTTAGAAATTACACTAAACGGGCCATAATAATACAGATCATACCTCGTTGCGGGTCACCGTAAGGCCGATTCGAACATAGATATGAACTAAGATAATGCATATATATATATGAACAAAGAAACATATAAGTGTAATATTAATATATGCATATATTATAAACTAATACATACATATTTTGAATATAAACTGATATATATATTTATATAGCTTATACGTAATATAAAGGACATATGTGCTAATGTGTATATGTATATGTATATAATATAATAAGGTAACCGGAAAGAAAAGGAAACAAAAGTTATACATATATATATATACACATTGTACCACACGCGAAACATATATATATATATATATTATGCATATAATAAGAAACTAATATATATAAAATAACATGATATTTAAAGAAAGAAAGAAAGAAAAACTAATATAATATATATAATAAGATTAACCCATAAAAAGGAGAGCCACACATTTTAAGAATAAAGGGAAATAGTTGTTAAAGCTTTGAAAAGGAACACGATTTTTTTTTGTTCAAACGGTGGACTTTCATTTAAAATCATGAGAAGAGAACATCAGGGAGAGAACAAGACCGAGTGGATTCAAGGTCCCACTCCTTGAATCCCCTAAAGTCTTTTGCAAGCTTGGCAAACCGATCGGCTGCCTGATTACAAGATCGAGGAACAAAAGAAAAGATACAAGAACTAAACAAAGCAGAAGTCATTCTTATGTCCTCCTCCACAGTAGCTGTAGTCCAAACAGCCGTGGTTTCCTTGTTGATTCTTTCTACTAAAGCTTTGCAGTCGGATTCCACAATGATGTGATTGGAACCGCATTTGGTAGCCAAAGACATACCGAGCCTAATGGCCAGTGCTTCCGCTGTGACAGCATTAGAAGCATCAAAAGAGTGAGAGAATCCAAGTAAAAAGGATCCAGAACTGTCACGAGCAATAGCCGCCGCAGAAACAACCCCAAGGGTTTTGTCGAACGCAGCGTCGCAATTGATCTTGATTGTTCCAACGGGTGGTGGTGTCCAAACCTTTTGTTCCAGAACCGGCCTCGGTGCCCTTTCATGGCACAAGGATGGCTTGCTATTAAATTCAGTAAAGGCTCTTTCCGCTCTTAGCCATACCTCCCAAGGTTGATCTCTGAGATTTTCATGGATCATCATGTTCCTAGACTTCCAGAGTGTCCATAAGATAAAGGCAATTAGTGCACATCCATCACTGGCCATACCCAGCATTTGCATCTCATTGATCCTATTCCACCATTTTGGAAATCCCGGAAAGCCGATTAAGGATGGGGAGTAGCTGAAACCTGAGGCCTTCCATACACCCTGCGCAAAAGGGCAGAAAAATAACAGGTGTTCGACCGATTCTCCTTGCTCACCACATCGCGGACAACAGTCAGAATCTTTGAATTTTCCATGGAACCGAGCTGCCAGATTACCCTTTGTTGGTATGATGTTATGACATAACTTCCATAAGAAGGATCGTATCTTTGCAGGGACTCCCAGCCTCCAGATAGAACTCCAGAATTTTTTACTGTTGTCCAAGTCCTCACTAGGGGAGGGTGTGATTTGAGATCCGGGGGAAGCTTCAATGAATCTGTAACCCGATCTGGTTGAGTAATCACCATTTTTAGTCCCAGACCAGATGAAAGAATCTTGAATCTGAGGCCCTCCAATTGGTATGGAAAGAATTGCCTTAGCTTCACTTGGGTTAAATAGCCTCCTAATCTTAGTCTCGTTCCATGAACGGCCATCTGATTCCATAAGGCTGCTGACATTCGGAGAAGTGTTGTTTTACGGGGTAGGCGTCGAAAGTCTAAAGGAAGGTAGATCAGGGATCCAGTTGTCCTTCCACGTGGCGATATATCTACCATTACCAACTCTCCATAAAGCCCATTCCTTAACGGTTTTGACTCCTTCCCTAATTCTAGCCCATGCCCACGAGGGATTTGCTCCTCTGGGAGCATCAAAGATATTTCCGCTTGGGAAGTAGATTCCCCTAAGGGTCTGGGCTAGGAGGGACTCCGGGTTCTTAATCACTTTCCAAGAAACTTTAGTGATTAGAGCTCTGTTGAAAGCCCTCAGATTCTTGAACCCCATACCCCCTGGTCTTTTGGTTTGCAGAGGTTTTTCCAGCACATCCAATGAATGCTTTTTTCTTTTTCAGAGCATTTATTCCACCAGAATTTCGCGACCATTGAGCTCAGCTCATCACAAAAGGTTGCAGGAAGAAGGAAACATTGCATGATATAGGAAGGGATTGCTTGCGTTACTGCTTTGATGAGAACTTCTTTACCCGCTAGATTCAAAAGTTTTGCTTTCCAACCTTTCAGCTTATTCTGCACACGTTCTCTAATGAACCCCAAGGCTTCCTTCTTGCTTCTTCCCCATATAGACGGTAAGCCCAGATATTTAGAATCTTCTTCCATTGGTTTGTGTTGCGTGTAAAATAGTCTATCGCAATTGTAGTGCAAGTGTACACAACGCAAGTAGTAAAGTGATACGAAGTATCGGATATCGTCTCCACAGGGATTGGGCTAATGACTTCACCTTGTTTACTGCACGAAAGTAAAGGAAATAATTAAGAGTTGTCACGAGAATAATAAGGTAAAAACGTAAAATAAAGGATTGAGAAATCAAGATAGAGAGAATGGGCTGGTATTGAGTTGCTCAGTAGTGCAGGTATTGAACTGCTTAGGATCTACAGTTCTGTCGTCGCGCACGTCGCCGACAGCACCTGTCGCGGCGGCTGTCCGTTAGCTGTCGCGGCAGCGAACACTAACTCCGTACTTCAAGCTTGGCAAGAATCCCAGATCTGCCTTGCCCTATCCCTAGGCACAAGTCTGTCGATGATCACGTCTTTGATGATACCTCCCGGCGTGAATCGAAGGATGAACACCGATGTGTATGAGTTCTTCCTTAGCCACTTAACCTCGCCCTATCCCTAGGCACGAGATGGTTCAACTATAAACTAGAGAACGCGCTCTTATCTCTTTCGTATACTTAACTCTCCCGATGCTAAGTAAATGGATAACCTCACAATGCTCTCCCGATGCTCTTGCAAGATATTAAAACCAAGATAAAAGAACTTGAAGTTTATTTTATTGAACTTGAAAAATCCTAAAACAAAGCAACCCTTGCAACTACTTTACAAAACAACCCGTAGCCCTAGGGGGAATTTAGAACATGTCGGTGACGGGTGGACGACAGGGGTTTGGTTTCGGTTATGGGGTAATCGGTTCTGCCCTAGGTTTAATCTATGCCCTTATATAAGCTTTGGGCTCAAGTTATCTAAGGTAACAAGGATTACAACTTTAATTAAAAGTAAGATTCTAATAAAGACTAAATCTCTAAAGTCTCCTACTTTCCAGCCGCATCCTTGTTTCTAGGAATTTCTTCTCCTTGAGCTTTGGCTTGACATATCTTTTGATCCGGGGCTTGGAAAAATATTTGGCTTCCACACGACAGAAGAGCAGATTTTTCTCTATCTATCGAGGTCCACTTTACTTTTCCTCTTCATAAGGTTGCTGTCACCTTGCTGTCACGACAGGTTCGTCTTCTTCGTCTGCTTGTTCAGTTCAGCTCTTCTGCTTATCTGCCCTGCGCCTGCCTTCATCGTCAACTATGGCAGCTACCTGCAAAATATGCCATCTTTTAGTAGAATCCGTGCCTTTTATATAATTGTGATGTTTTATTGAAAACTAACCTAAATGCAATGCAATTATGCTTGAATGCAGCAGAAATATGGGTTAAAAAGGGTGTAAATAATAGAACTTTTACACACTCAACACACCCCCAAACTCAAGTTTTTGCTTGTCCTCAAGCAATTTAAACTTAAAAGAAAGATGAAATTTTTTGTGTTGGCTTTCAAACAGTGAACTGTCCCTTACCCGTCGCTCGTTCTATATGGCGGCAGCAACCTGTCGGAAAGATTAGGATCTGTCCGGAATCTCCCTATAGCTCTCGTGCAGTGTGTGCATGCTTGTGAACAGTTATATGCCAAGACTCTCTTAGTTTCACTAGAATATTTGACTTTAGCTTGTTTAGAGTTTTTCCTACGAGACTGTTTTCTTTCTTTTTCTTACTAGAGCCAGAATTGGGCACCTCTAGTTAACTGTCTAGAGCCGGTGATAGGAACCTCTAGAAGTTTTTCTCTTGTTATCTGCCTAGAGCCGGTGGTAGGCACCTCTAGGTTTCCTGAGATTCTAGTCTCTTTTCTACTCTAAGTGCTAAGCATTCCTATTCTAGTTTGGCTAAAAGAAATCTAAGCAGTATAACAGTCACAAAAGTGTTTAAGTTTTCAGAACTATAGAAAGGCTCTAAACTTTTCCTTAACCTGTCCTAAAGATGCTGCCACGACAGAGATGTCATGACAGGTAAGTTAACTTCACAGTTTTAAGCCAACAGTTTAATCTTTTCTGTTTTTTTTAAGAACTTGAAATTAAATAAATAAAAGACACAACAAATAATAAAAAGATGTACTTAAGACTCCATTAATGATGGAGGGTTGCCACCCCCAAACTCAAGGGTTGCATTGCCCTCAATGCAAAATGACATGAAACAAAAACATGAAAAGAGAAGTACATCACAAAAGATAAAAGCAGGCAGCAATAAAAGAAAATAAAAACTTAAATTTTCAGTCGCTGTCCTCGCTGCTGCTGCTGACTCGGATCTGATGGCGGCGTCTGCGCTGTGGGGGAGGCTGAGCAGGTTCAATAGCAGGTTGAGCGGCAGGATCATCGGCATGTGGAGGGGCAGTTTCATCGGCAGGTTGAGGGGCAGGTTGATCCACTAGCCGGACGTCAGAACTGCTGTTGCTATCCCGGCTGCTGCTAGTGGTGGTGCTGGCTTTGGGCAGCCGTTTCTTGTCGGCCACGTGCTTAATTCTTTTCACCCTCGTAAAGTCCCTCTCCAAATTCCTCCGGAGAAGAGGGCTGTCATCAGTGGCAGGTCTTTTGGTTCCTCGAGGGGAGGTGTCTGCCGGAGAGTTGCCGGCTGCCGTCTGGGCAGGGGATGGTGTGGAAGTGGCAGAATGGGTATGGGGGGAAACAAGTGGTGTAGGTGTGGGGGAGGGGATATGGAAATAATGGGATGGGAAGGTGGGGAAGATGACATCCGAATAATGTAAAGTATTAGTAATGAAATTTACCGTTGCATTTGAGAAGTCGCGGATAAAAGTCATCAAACCCATTTGGCGCTCCTCTACCCGTAGAATTGCAGCCAGGATGTTGGCAGACTGGTCTGTCGGAGTGGTGTCGGCGGCAGCATCTGGGGCAGGGTTGGTGGCAGGTTCATCATCGGAGTCAGCAGGAGGTGCATTTGGGTCGAAAGTATTGATGGGTGATACGACTATGACCTCCATGAGGCTGGAGATGTTGTTGTCAGTCCAGCCACTGCCCGTCTTGATTTTGTCGGAGGGTCTCTCTGGTACGGCAGCACAACGGCAGAGGGCGGTGATGGTGAACGGCAGGCAGAGTCGTGAGTCTGAACGGAAGGCACAATCAATGATGTTGTCCCTCATGTACCTGCCCACATTGATGGGCCTGTCATGCATGATAGAGTGAATGAGGGCCAGCCGCTGTCGGTTGACTGTCGTATGGTGGGACGAGGGCAGGATACGCTTTTTGATGAAAGCGTTCCACAGTTTTGCTTCGGGGAGGAGCTGCCCCCTATTGACGGAGTGGGGGTTCTTCTTGCTGGTGGTGCATTTCGTACCAGCCTCTGTTAGCTCCACCATGATGGCATCATAGGCAGCAGCGTCGAGAGTGTCCAAAAATTGTTGATGAGCATCATCATCGGGGCCAAAGAACAGGCCGAACATATGGTTGATGCTGTTTGCTGTAAAGGGTACTTCCACTCCTCGGACGATGACAGACGTCGCCGTTTTGCTGTCGACAGCCTCGTAGAACTCTCGGACCAAAGTATCATTTAGCTCTGCCGGCTGCTCGGCAAAGTCCTCCCACAGCTGTGCCGTTATGGCCTTCACAATGAACGGCCTGAGTCCAATATGGGGGGCATCTCTGTTGTAAATGAAGCCACGCTCCTCCCATAGTTCCTTGTTGGCGAAGGGGGATGCTGCTGCTGACGAAGAAGCGACAACAGTGTTATGGCGGGTTTGTCTCGACGACATATTGGTTGCAAGGGCTGTGAAAGAGAGAAAACAAATAAAACTAGAGGAGAAAAATAACAAGAGAGAAAAATCAGAAGTGATGAAAAATGAAAATGGGAAGGGGTTTATATAGCGGTCGAGGGGCTGCCCATTTAATGCCTCAACGGCAGGCGGGAATAACGGGGCGGCAGATTGGATGTAGCGTGTCTGACGCGTCTGACACACATTTATGCGTCTGCTGTGCGTCTGCCGCACGCTTCTGCGTCTGCAGTGTCAAACTATTGACAGCCTGTCAAGTTCGTCTGCGCCGGCAGCTGAAACGACAGGTTATCATAAATGGGCTTTATTGGGCTGGTGGATGGGCGGTGGGTTTGGGCCACTTCTTTTTTTCTTCTTGACTCCTTTATTTCCTAAAAACTGAAATTAGAAAAACAAAACATTATTCGAATAAAATAAACCTAATTCCTAATAAATAATAATAATAAAACTAAAAATAAAACTTAGGTTAAATTAGGGGTGCCTTGTGGAGCATCTCCTAAAGTAACCACTTCCTGAATTCCTGGGGCTTCAGTCCCCTGATAATGCTTGAGTCGTTGTCCATTAACTTTGAATTGTTGCCCGTCTTTTAATGATTGAATTGTGATGGCACCATGGGGAAAAACTTGAACTACTTGAAACGGGCCAGACCATCTAGACTTTAGCTTTCCTGGGAAGAGTTTAAGTCTAGAATTAAATAACAACACAAGCTGCCCTGGGCAGAACTGTCGTGGCAGCAGTTTCTTATCGTGCCACTTCTTAGTCTTTTCCTTGTAAATCCTTGCGTTGTCATAGGTCATTGTCCGTAATTCTTCAATCTCGTTTAGATCTAATAACCTTTTCTGGCCGGCCTTGTCCAAGTCCATGTTCACTGCCTTAATTGCCCAATATGCTTTGTGCTCGATCTCGACAGGCAAGTGACAGGTTTTCCCATAAATCAGTCGGAATGGAGACATGCCCAATGGAGTCTTGAAAGCTGTCCTGTATGCCCATAATGCATCATTCAGAAGTAAATACCAATCTTTCCTAGTTGGTTTAACCATCTTCTCAAGAATGTTCTTTACTTCCCTATTGGAAATCTCAGCCTGTCCATTGGTCTGTGGGTGGTATGCTGTCGCGATCCTGTGCTTGACACCATATTTCTTTAGGGCAGCAGCAACTACCCTATTATCAAAATGTCTCCCCTAATCACTGATAATCGCCCTAGGAATGCCAAATCTAGAAAAAATGTTTTTGTGCAAAAACTTTTGGACTGTTTTGGCATCATTCTTTTGAGTTGCGATTGCTTCAACCCACTTGGAGACATAATCCACTGCTAAGAGGATGTACAAATTTCCACATGAAGATGGGAATGGTCCCATAAAATCAATCCCCCAAACGTCGTAGATCTCGACTTCTAGAATATTCTGCAGTGGCATCTCGTTTCTCCTCGAGATGTTACCTGTCCGCTGGCACCTGTCACAGCTTTTGTAAAATTCCTGTGCATCTTTATAAAGTGTCGGCCAGTAGAACCCTGACTGCAGCACCTTGGCAGCAGTTTTATTGCCTCCTAAGTGACCTCCATATTGTGAAGCATGGCAGTGATGGAGAATATCTTCTTGCTCTTCTTGGGGTACACACCTCCTTATAACCTGATCTGTGCACATTTTGAAAAGAAGAGGTTCGTCCCAATAATAATGTTTAACATCATTTTGGAACCTCTTCCTTGCTTGATAATTAAGATCAGAAGGTAATATTCCGCTAACTATAAAATTAACGAAATCAGCATACCAGGGAAGGTTAGAAGACTTACCTTCCGCCATGGCTGTCGCGACAGCGATTGCGGCAGCAAAGAGCTGCTCATCTGGGAAGGTCTCCAGTATGTGTGTCTCATCTAGCGGTAGACTCCGTCCCGTTTCCAACCTCGACAAGTGGTCTGCCACCTGATTTTCTGTCCCCTTTTTGTCTTTGATCTCAAGGTCGAACTCTTGTAATAGCAAGATCCATCGTATCAGCCTAGGCTTCGCATCCTTCTTTGCGAACAAATACTTGAGGGCAGAATGGTCGGTGTGTATTATTACCTTCGTTCCAAGTATGTAAGAACGAAACTTGTCGATGGAGAACACCACAGCTAACAGCTCCTTTTCTGTTGTGGTATAGTTCACTTGGGCATCATTTAATGTTTTGCTAGCATAATATATGACGTGAAACAGCCTATCTCTGCGCTGCCCAAGAGCTGCCCCGACAGCATAGTCACTGGAATCACACATGATCTCAAACGGTTGTGTCCAGTCTGGTGGCTGTACTATGGGGGCTGTCACTAACTTTTCCTTCAGAACCTTGAATGCTTCAGTACATTCTTCATTAAAGTCAAAGGGTCGGTTCTGTTCTAAGAGATGGCATAGGGGTTTTGTGATTTTTGAGAAATTTGCAATGAATCTCCGATAAAAACCCGCATGCCCTAAAAAACTCCTAATGCCCTTGACTGTGGTTGGCGACGGCAGCTTCTCAATTACCTCTATTTTGGCCCTGTCGACTTCTATCCCACGGCAGCTAATCTTATGGCCAAGGACTATCCCCTCATCCACCATAAAGTGGCATTTTTCCCAATTTAAAACAAGATTAGCTTTTTCACATCTTTCAAGTACCTTTTGTAAGTTGCTGAGGCAGCTCTCAAAATCATCTCCAAAGACGGAAAAATCATCCATGAAAATCTCAAGGAAGTCCTCTACCATGTCGGAGAATATAGCCATCATGCACCTTTGGAAGGTGGCAGGTGCGTTACATAGGCCGAACGGCATCCTCCTAAATGCGTACGTTCCGTAGGGGCATGTGAAAGTCGTTTTCTCTTGATCCTCTGGTGCAATAGCAATTTGGATATAACCTGAGTAACCATCAAGAAAACAATAGTAAGGCTTACCCGCTAATCTATCAAGCATTTGATCAATAAAGGGTAAAGGAAAGTGGTCCTTTCGGGTAGCTTTGTTAAGCTTCCGATAGTCCATACAAACCCTCCAACCAGTCACAGTCCTGGTTGGGATTAACTCATTGTTTTCGTTGGTTATTACGGTCATGCCTCCTTTCTTGGGAACACATTGCACCGGGCTTACCCATTTGCTGTCGGAGATGGCGTAAATAATACCAGCATCTAACCATTTAATTATCTCTTTACGCACTACCTCCTTCATCGCAAAGTTTAACCGCCTTTGGGCATCAATGGTCGGCTTATGATCTTCCTCTAGGAGGATTTTGTGCATGCATATTGCCGGACTAATGCCCTGAATGTCTGCTATCGTCCATCCAATCGCCTTTTTGTGCTGCCTTAGCATGTCGATCAGCTGTTGTTCCTGTTCCTGCGACAGCTTAGCAGAGATGATTACGGGCAGTGTTTCATCACAACCAAGATAAGCATATTTAAGCTGCCCTGGCAGGGGCTTAAGTTCTAAGACAGGTGGTTCAACAGTAGAGGGCTTTTGGATTAAATGGTTATCCGAAGTGTAATTCAAGGGTTCGAATAACTTACCTGGACGATGGTCTAACCAGTTTACCTCCTCATGACCTTCAGTATCAGATGTATCGGATTCAAAGGAGTTGCTGTCGTCGGTGCTGTCGTCGTTGCTGTCGTCATTGCTGTCGTGACAGGCCTGTAGGTGGCTGTCGCAGCAGTGACCAAATTTTTTATCACGGCAGCCCGACCTGATGCAGAGGTAATCAAAGGTCACCTCAATGATGGCCTTGCATTCCTCGTCCATATCAGCATGTTTCATTGCTTGGAGAACATTCAACTTAATTTGTTGATCGTTTACGCACATGGTGAGTTCTCCTTTCTCCACATCAATCAATGATCTTCCCGTGGCTAAGAAGGGT
The DNA here is from genome assembly GCA_030270665.1 of Hibiscus trionum. Taxonomy (NCBI): domain Eukaryota; kingdom Viridiplantae; phylum Streptophyta; class Magnoliopsida; order Malvales; family Malvaceae; genus Hibiscus; species Hibiscus trionum. The sequence goes on along the minus strand of BSYR01000004.1, from coordinate 13,658,348 downwards.
CGCCCAAGGATGACTGGTGCGTTCTCATCTGCCTCACAATCTAAAATAAGAAAGTCAGCAGGAAAAATAAGCTTATCCACTCTTACCAAAATATCTTCAATTTTCCCTCGGGGTGAACGTAAGAGCGGTCGGCTAGCTGCAGGGTAACTGTCGTGGGCCGCGCCTTCCCAATACCTAATTTCTGAAAAACAGATTTGGGCATTAGATTAACACTAGCTCCAAGATCACAAAGTGCCTTACCCACGAATTTGTCGCCGATTACACAAGGTATGATGAAGCTCCCCGGATCCTTCTTTTTCTAGGGTGGTTGCCGATGAAGAATACTCATGCAACCTTCTTGCATTCTTACCGTTTCAAATTCCCCAAGTTTAGATTTTTTCGACATAACATCCTTGAGAAATTTAGCATAACCGGGCATCTCCCTAACAGCATCTAACAACGGAATATTAATATGAACCTGTTTAAAAATATCATAAATCTTTTTAAGTTGAGATTCATGCTTAGCTTGTTGTATCCGTTGAGGAAAAGGTGGTGGAGGACGATAATCAGCGATGCGTCCTTCCCACTGCATGCGAATCTGAGGACGGTATTCATCTTTCTTCTCCTCTGTCGCTTCTGCTGTCGTGACAGGCTCATCGGCAGCAGTCTGTTTATCACCTGTCGGGGCGACTTCCTCGACAGGTTTATCCAAGGCAGGTTCCTTTTCTGTTTCAGCTTTTTCCGGTCCTGGTAACTTTTTCCCACTCCTAGTAGTAATCGCATTACATTGCTCATGTGGGGGCGGTCTAGCATTTTCAGTATTGCTAGGAAAACCTCCATTCTGCCTTGGCTTAATATGCTGGGACACCTGACCCATTTGTGTCTCAGTCTGAGACATAAAAGTAGCCAGAGTCTGCTCCAATATACTACTCGTGGCAGGTGGTGGCTGCTGTTGCTGTTGCGGCAGCAGGTTCTGCGGCAGGTTCTGCGGCTGCAGTTGCTGACGCGTCAACAATCTAGGACCCCCTGATTCTGATGATGTGCTTGTGGATTCAAAGCATTGTTGGGGTTACTCCAAGAAAATTTGGGATCCTTCCGCCAATTAGGGTTGTAGTTGTTGGAATTGTAGTTCGACTTGTAATTTCCAACATATTTTCCCTCTTCTACATTTATAGGGCACTCATCCCTACTATGATTTCCCTCACAGATAGTACAAACTTCCTCGACAGCAAATCCTTGTAGTTCATCTTCATTTAATAATCGTTTCATTGCTTTAGTAAGGAATGCTACCTATGATTTCATAGTGCTGTCGGCCTCATAATCCTTGACAGCAAGTACCCGTTTACCCCCTCTTCTTGCAGTCGGAAACTGCTCCTCATTCTTAGCCAGATTTTTCAAAACTTGCAGCGCCTCGTCTGGATCTTTATCCAATAATAGTCCATTTGCTGCAGAATCAATTCTAATGCGAGTTTGTAAGTTAGCAGCATTATAGAATTTAGTTACCTGATTCCAGACGGGGAATCCATGCATTGGGCAGTTCCGAAGAAGAGTAGTAAACCTGTCCCAGGCCTCGTGCATTGGCTCGTCATCTTCCTGTTGAAAAGTAGCAATTTCGTTACGTAATCGCTCAGATAAATGCGAAGGATTAAAACGAGATAAAAATTCACGAGTTAAATCTGCCCAAGTCATAATGGAACCCGGTGTTAGTTTATTCCACCAAGTTTTAGCTCTGTCCCTCAAGGAATGGGGAAATAACCGAAGCCTCAGTATCTCCGGACTAACTCCTGGCAGTCTAAACGAACCACAGATCTCCTGGAACGTTTTGAGATGCTCCCTAGCATCTTCTGTCGCAGAACCACTAAACTGTCCGGCGTTGTTGATCATACTAAACATGACAGGTTTAAGCTCGAAGTTATCAACATCAATATCCGGCAGCGTGGTCTCCAGCTCTACATGATCATTCAGCATGTAGTCACGACATGACCGTCGTCCACCTGCTGCGGGCGGATCGCCGACAGGTGGGTTATTATTGCCAAGGGGTGGTATGAAACCACCAGCAGGTTGGTTATGACCCATTTTCTCTAGTTGTTCCTCGAGATATTCGTTTCTGTCTAAAAGTCGGCGAAGTTGTTTCTTGAGATTGAAGGAACGTTCGATTTCCGGATCTAATTTATATTCAGGATCTTCGCCTCTTTTAGATCTGTGCATAAACAAGAAAACCTCGTGAAAAGCGAGAGTTGAAAGCACAAAAGAAAGATTAAAGAAAAATAAAAATAAAAATGAAAATAAAAATAAAAATAAAAGCGAAAAGTGCAATAAAAGAAAGATGTAGTTATGTTGCCAATCCCCGGCAACGACGCCAAAAACTTGTTGCGTGTAAAATAGTCTATCGCAATTGTAGTGCAACTGTACACGACGCAAGTAGTAAAGTGATACGAAGTATCGGATATCGTCTCCACAGGGATTGGGCTAATGACTTCACCTTGTTTACTGCACGAAAGTAAAGGAAATAATTAAGAGTTGTCACGAGAATAATAAGGTAAAAACGTAAAATAAAGGATTGAGAAATCAAGATAGAGAGAATGGGCTGGTATTGAGTTGCTCAGTAGTGCAGGTATTGAACTGCTTAGGATCTCCAGTTCTGTCGTCGCGCCCGTCGCCGACAGCACCTATTGCGGCGGCTGTCCGTTAGCTGTCGCGGCAGCGAACACTAACTCCGTACTTCAAGCTTGGCAAGAATCCCAGATCTGCCTTGCCCTATCCCTAGGCACAAGTCTGTCGATGATCACGTCTTTGATGATACCTCCCGGCGTGAATCGAAGGATGAACACCGATGTGTATGAATTCTTCCTTAGCCACTTAACCTCGCCCTATCCCTAGGCACGAGATGGTTCAACTATAAACTAGAGAACGCGCTCTTATCTCTTTCGTATACTTAACTCTCCCGATGCTAAGTAAATGGATAACCTCACAATGCTCTCTCGATGCTCTTGCAAGATATTAAAACCAAGATAAAAGAACTTGAAGTTTATTTTATTGAACTTGAAAAATCCTAAAACAAAGCAACCCTTGCAACTACTTTACAAAACAACCCGTAGCCCTAGGGGGAATTTAGAACATGTCGGTGACGGGTGGACGGCAGGGGTTTGGTTTCGGTTATGGGGTAATCGGTTCTGCCCTAGGTTTATTCTATGCCCTTATATGAGCTTTGGGCTCAAGTTATCTAAGGTAACAAGGATTACAACTTTAATTAAAAGTAAGATTCTAATAAAGACTAAATCTCTAAAGTCTCCTACTTTCCAGCCGCATCCTTGTTTCTAGGAATTTCTTCTCCTTGAGCTTTGGCTTGACATATCTTTTGATCCGGGGCTTGGAAAAATATTTGGCTTCCACACGACAGAAGAGCAGATTTTTCTCTATCTATCGAGGTCCACTTTACTTTTCCTCTTCATAAGGTTGCTGTCACCTTGCTGTCACGACAGGTCCATGACAGGTTCGTCTTCTTCGTCTGCTTGTTCAGTTCAGCTCTTCTGCTTATCTGCCCTGCGCCTGCCTTCATCGTCAACTATGTCAGCTACCTGCAAAATATGCCATCTTTTAGTAGAATCTGTGCCTTTTATATAATTGTGATGTTTTATTGAAAACTAACCTAAATGCAATGCAATTATGCTTGAATGCAGCAGAAATATGGGTTAAAAAGGGTGTAAATAATAGAACTTTTACACACTCAACAGTTTGAAACCCAGGATGCTGTGAAGTTGAGCTTTCATAGTAGCACTTGTATTTGGGGAGAAGAGAACCGAGGACTTCTGAAAGTTCACTGATTGGCCTGTGGACGATTGAAAGAGATGAAGGATCCGTAAGACAGCCTCGCAGCTATCTTTATTCGCCTGGGAAAACAGGAGACAATCATCGGCGAAGAGCAAATGACTTAGCTCTGGGCATCGTCTCTTTATTTTAAGGCCTGTAAACTTATTCCCCCCAGATTCTTTTTCAATGATCCACGTGAGGATACTGGATATGAAGATGAAGAGAAAAGGTGAAAGTGGATCTCCTTGCCTGAGCCCCCTGCCCACAGGAACATCCCCTAAACGTTCCCCATTTGCCATCAAGGAAAAAGAAACTGTAGTGACACATTGCATGACTCTAGTGGTCCACCAATCATCAAACCCCATCCTGTTCATAACAAAGCGAAGCAGGTCCCAGTCAACTTTGTCATAAGCTTTCTCTAGATCGATCTTTAGAGCCATAATCCTTCTATCACCTTTCTTTGCTCGTTTTATGGCATGGAAAGCTTCATTGGCAAGAATAATATTATTATGGATTGAGCGGCCATGCACAAAGGCTGACTGAGATGGAGGGATAATGTCTGGAAGAATGGCCTTTAACCTTGTTGAGAGAATCTTTGTGATAACTTTTAAGGAGAAATTGCAGAGACTTATTGGTCTGAACTGTGAGACTTCCGTAGGATTAGATGTCTTGGGAATGAGGACAATGTTTGTTTTATTTATCCCAGCTCCCAATTCTCCTCCCCTGAAGAAAGCTAGCACCATTGCAGTGAGATCATCCTTCACCGTATCCCAGAATGATTGATAGAAACAACCTGGAAAACCATCAGGGCCAGGAGCTTTTGTTGCGCCCATAGCGAACACAGCTTTTTTCACCTCTTCTGGTGTGGTTTCCTTTGTGAGCTCTAAGTTCATCTCCTTTGTTATCATTTTCGGAATGTACTCATGAAGGCTTTGAAAGTCAACAGAATGGTCTTTTTTAAATACCTTCTGAAAGTGGTTTTGAAGGTGGAGAGCAATGTGATCCGGTTCCTCAATCCATGAACCGTCTTCGCCTCTCAACTTGATTATAGCATTTGTTCTGCGGCGTTGGATAGTCGTAGCGTGGAAAAATTTGGTATTCTTGTCTCCCCATTTGAACCAGCTAATTCTAGAACGCTGGTGCCAATATCTCTCTTCGGCTTCCCATTCAGCATCCAACTCCTTTCTGAGGGTCTTAAGTTGTTCCAATTCAGCATCTGAGAGTCTTCTTCCCTGTAAATCCTTGATGGCCTCTTCTAATTTCCGTTTCTTCTCATTTTTCTTTCTCTGGTTGTTTTTGCTCCACTTGATAAGAGAAGATCTGGTGTTACGGATTTTTCTGCCAAACCTGGAGGTTGCCCTTTCCCCAGGTGAAGTCTTCCATCCTTCAGTCACAGTTTGGGAACATGTGTCCTCAAGAAGCCATTTCGACTCAAATTTGAAATCTTTCTTATACTTCCTGGTGAAGCCCTTTGTGAGAAGAATAAGAGGTGCGTGGTCTGAGGCAACCGCTATCTCCATTATTCCCACAGCTTTTGGGAAACTGATACTCCATTCAGCAGAGCACATTATACGATCAAGTTTCTCGAGGATGGAATTTACCCCTTCTCTCTGGTTGTACCATGTGTAGTTGCCACCTTTAATGGGCAATTCAATTAGCCCCTTGGAATTCATTAAATCGTACAAGTGATGTGCCTCCTCAAGGTTGACGGGTTTACCCCCAGTCTTTTCTTCTTGTCTTAGAACCACATTTGAGTCCCCTATAATGAGCCATTTGTTTTGGCTGGATTCTCTGAGATTAGCAATCTTCTCCCAGAAAGGTTGCTTTTCGTCTCTATAAGGGGGTTCATAAATGAAGGTACCAAACCAATTATCTCCATCTTGGAGCACCACCCGCGTATCAATGAAATTCGAGTTATATTCGAGCACAGAGATGGATACTTCGTCATTCTACCATATCGCTAGACCGCCCGCTGTGCCTTTGGGATCAACGTAGAAGGACGAGCTAAACTTCATCTTCATTTTGATCCTTTCCAAGTAGCGAAGTTTTTGTTTTGTTTCACTGAGGAAAACAATGTTCGGCTTATGTTTTGCAACCGAGTTCCGAAGGGCTCTCACCGTACCTTGGTTCCCCAAACCTCGCACATTCCACGTAAGGACTGACATCTTTAGGCAAAGATCCCAGAACCCCAAAAGAATACTGAGGATGAAGCAACCGCAGACCACCAAAGTTAAAGACTTCCCGAGCAGTAGAAATCGTTGTCAGATTAGAAGAATGAGAACAGAGCACCTCAACAATACATCTCCTTCGGCAACACCAAAAGGCCAACCAAAATAGCACATACAGCTCCCAAGGGTTACCCTCCCAGAGCTAGCAGAAATCGTGAGCAAGTGTAGACCGACAAGAAAGGGCTCTCATGAGCAGAATGACTTCGCAAACCAGAACAAATAAATCTTTGGAAAAACCATACAATCACAACACAACAACCTGAAAGCACCGCAAGGCAAAACACAACCTATCCCGCGAGACAAGTAGAAAAGCAAATGCAGCAATAACAAGCCAAGAGCATTCAAACCTAAGAGAATGGGATTCAGCCACCAGGAGTCGGGGAAGGCGGGGGAAGGGATAGCAAACCAGAAGGGGGGATCGCCAACAGGGGGGAGGAAAAAGAAAACAGTTACCGAAGATTGGAATCCTGAGAATTCCAGTAGTCAATCGAACCCTTCAAAGTCTTCCTTCCCAGCAAGCGTCGGGAAACCTTTGATCATACCCGGGAAAAAACAGGACTCCGGGGGTGCGTTCGGACTCAAAGCAACCTGTTGTCAAAGCCTGAAAAAACTCGACGCTGAAACCCAAAAAAAATTCGCAAACCCCGCAGATCCACCGAGCAAACCACCATGCACCACCGTCTCCTCTTGCTTCGGCAACCGTAGACTTCTCCTCAGGATCAAAAACACCCGTGTCGACAGTCTAACAACAAGACGAAGAGGAAGATCGAAGAAAGTATCTGAGGCTCGTAAACTGGTTGGGAGAGAAATGTTTAGGGGCGCGTGTTCCCTACGAGCGTGGTTTTAGCTTTGTTTGTTACTATAGAGGGAGTTTTGAAAAAAAAAGGAACACGATATTTAAGGAAAAAAAAGGGATTTAAATGATTTTAAAAAAGGAAGAAGTAATAAAGGAAGTCATTTCCATTTCTAAAACTGAAACCCAAATCAAAGGGGCAAACACTGTTTTTTTTTACCTTTCTCCAATCGTTGGGTTCTGATGATGGCCACCACTCATCGACGACGGTGACGATCGCCTCCAGTGGCCGAAAACAAGCCTCAGATTCAACTTTAAAGCCCCAATATACCCCCGATTCCAACAAAAACCAAAAGAAAAATGGAAGATAAAGAAAACCGAATCGGTTTCTACCTTCTTTTAAAGCCAGACGCCGATTAGAGGGCTCGAACCACCCGAGGTGTGCCTCTCTCCAGACAACGTAGGTAAGTTTCGAACCTCTCTTTTTGTTTTTAAAATGGTTTTAGGAGAATAAAACCTTTGATTCTTGTTTTGAAAAAGGGGAAAAAGATGAACCCTAACTCTATGCGAAAATGAAGAAAAGAAGATACTCAAAAAGTTTTTTTTTTTGCTTTATTCGTATTGATGGTGAATCCCCCCTTACAATTGTTTGAGGCTTGGTATATATAGCCCATGAATTACATGGAATTAGAAAAACGGAAATTACAATGAAAATCCCCATTGGTTGTTCTGCCAATTCTGAATGTTTTCCCGCATTTCTCTAAAATTCTTGGCATTTTGTATATGCAGTGCTCGTCCTTTTTTTGATATTTTGGGTAACTTTTTCACCGTTATAATGCTCTATTTTTTATTGTACATGTTGACCTGGTGGACGGTGAGGAGGATGGGGACAAGAGGGAAAACGTGGCGCGGTTGGGGACGTGGAAGCAAAGCGGTGATGTGGTTTCGGGCTATTGGCTTCTTCGGCCGCCATGGTGGTGAGCGTGGAGAATGTAAAGGGTCGCACGTGAATTGCATGGGCGCGGTGAATGCAATCCTAGCCAATGATAGCGATTCTGATCCAATGGCGGTATCATGTGGGCTAGCATCTAGGGCTTCATCTTCAGGGGAGCTCTGGACCATTAGATCAAGATTTGATCTAACAGTTATCATCTGACTACACAAGGATGAATAGATTAGGGCTCTAAGTTTGATTCAAGACTGGGCCTATCAGGCCAATTGTAAATGTTATGTATTTTGGCTCTGCTTTTTTTTGAAAATTGTAAATGGACATTTTTAATGAATTTGAGCATTTTATTTATAAATGGACTGATTTTATTTATTTAAACTGGACTCTAATTAATTGATTAATTTTTGGGATTTCAGATTTGTTTTAATAATAATAATAATAATAATAATAATAATAATAATAATAATAATAACAACGACGACGATAATAGTAATAATGATAATAATACTAATGATAAGTTATAATAATGCTACAGAAGACATATAATGGTAATATTAACAATATATGGTAACAAAATAATATACTAATGATATTTATGGGTTTTTTTACTGGATAATAACATAATAATAATATTATATACATATATGGTATTAAATATATATAAAGCCCTTTATTACATATATTAGCGAAAAGTAAAAATAGGTTAACAACCCGGACAAAATTAGTGATTATAAGGTGCAACAATATAACTCTAACCTAGGGTCATGAAGTGTGCACAGAGTGCGGGTGATTTGCATCAAGTATCCTTCAACTTCGTTACTGAGCCTTACTATTCAAACTCAGAAAACACATTTTTTATTATTATTCACCAAAGGTTTCTTTTTCTAGCATTAAATGTTGGTTCGCGTCATGATGCTGTTTGGCGTGAGAAGTAAGAGGGAGCATACCACGAACGCCCACGTTAATCCAAACTTCATCAGTAAGCAAACCCATTATACTCGTACCCTAAAGTTTTTATTAGCTTGAGAACTAAGAGGGAGCAAACCACGAAGCCCCAAGTTTCTTATTATCTCTAAGGATGAGGAGTGTTCTAATTTTTTTTTAGCCTTTAGCAAAACATTGTTGCCTTATTCTTTACATTTATCCTAGCATATTTTTTTCTTTTTTTTTTATTCTGAGTTCAGTTTCAAGAATCCTAAGTTTGTTTTGGGAACTATATGCATGCTATGTGTTTAAGTGAGACTAAAGTTCCCTAAGTTAGAGATCGAATACCAAGAAACTTGGCATTACTAAATCCACTAGCCCATGTTAAACTAGAGATTTTAATTTCATCATCGAACAAGGCATACTAGCACAAAATCTAACTATGCTAGCAATGTATTGGAAAAATTATAAGTTCGCAATCAAGCTGTGGTAAATTTTTAATGGTTTGGTACGCATGGTTCTACCTAATATACATGGCAATAACATAATGCAAAACAAAAATATAAAAATGAATGTCATGGTAATAAATATGAGACAACATGTAACACCCCGAAATTCGGTCTAATCGGAATTAAGTCTCAATGATCGGAAATCCTACATTGATGAAGCCTAAATATTGTATCGATTAATTAATTATTGACATCGAACCTTAATTGAGCTTAAAATATTGTCATGGACCCCATCAAAAAATATTGAAACTCATATAGGGATTAAACTGAAGAAATCATAAGTTGAAGGACAAATCTATGATGTAGTGAAAAATTAGGGACTAATCTTGCGATTAGCCCCACCTCAATTAATATCTGCATACGGGGGTCATTTTGGTGAGAATACTTCACCATGAGGAAAGCTATCCTCCTAAAAATAAAGTAAACAAATATTGAAGAGGCTTACCCGAAAATTTACTAACCAAGCACCTCCCAATCTCTTCATCTTTTCCTCACTTTGAATAAGCAAGCACCTCCATTGGAGGAATTTTAAACTTTGCCATTTCTTCGTTTTATCGATATCGATTCGTTGCTATCGATCAGGTAAGCTATATTCCTCAATCGGTTATTGGATTCCATGGATATATTGAGTGTAATCTAAGCTAGGGTTTTGACTATCTATGGATATCTCATCGTTGTCATCTCTATTGAAATCAATTATCGATCTTGTTATTGTTATGTTGATTTTGATATCGAAATATCGACCTTAACAATCTTCCTATTGATTTCCTAGCTCAAGACATCGATAAGGAACATCCATCGTCTCCATCTAAAGCTAGGAACAAGGGGATTGTCATCCGAGAGCCTTGAAAGCTTCGGAGTCTCAAGGTGAGTGTAGTCGGAGTCTCAGGATTACGCGAAAGGCCTTCACGGATCATTATTTGATATTTTAGATTACATCGCTAACATTGTTGTTGAATAAATTGCATTGGATGATTAATCAGACACTTTGGTAAGTGTCAATAAGTTGTCATTGAATATTGGTTATTGTCAATTATATTGTCATTGTGTATTGTCATTGATATAAGCATTGTCATTGGATTATTGCATAGAAACCATCAGACATTGATATTGATATACAACTATGAGTTATTGATGATGAGATACATATATTGGTCATCGACGATATTGAATTCACCGGTCATTGGTATATCATTGATTATTGAAATAAATATGAATATTGCAACCTTGGATTGGAATGGACTTTGGATACAATTGGCATGCCATAGAATTCATGAGCTCAGTGTACGGGTGGAGTACAATCCTAAGGCTACGACCTATATTGATTTGGTTAGGCCGAGGGATGTGTTTCTATTGGTCATATTGGCAAGGCGGAGGGACTAGACCATTTATTGATTTGGCGAGGCGTAAGAATTCACGTATCCACGATCTTGATTCAATCCAAGGACTAAAAATGAAACTGAAATATGTTTATACATTGTATATTATTGCATAACATCGACATCGTTGGCATGAGATTATGTTTAAGTTTAACAACGGCATTATTTTTACTTACATTGGTTGTGACTACCTCACTAGGAAAAGTATGCCTAACGTGTCTCATCTCAAGCATTTTCAGGTTAAGAAGGTTTGTGTGTCGGAAGATCGGATTGGCATGCAAGACAAGTCACTACAAGCCCCAAGTAATGTGTTTTTGTCTTATAAACTACTAGGAAGGTGGCAAAGTAGTGGAACTAGTCATTTGCGCATATTTTGATATGTTGGTGTATTGCCTAAGTTGTAATAAGTTATATAGCTTAAAATGGCCTTTTGGTGAAGTTTAAAATGGATGGAAATTGCTTGCATAGCTCAAAAGGTAAAACATGGTAAATGTATTCATATGGTCATGAAACTTGACATGCTAGTAGTTCATACTATTGAAATGTTGTGTGTAAAGTTTTGTTGCATTTGGACACCGTTCGATAGGCTAATTCGAATAAAAAACCAGCTAAAATCTATCATTAGAGGTTGGACCGTATCGAAACGGGTGATGACCTTTCGGTACAAGTGTACAATATTTAGACTAAGAGTATGGGTGTACCGAAACGCAATAATGCCATTTTGGAACATTTTGTCACTGGAGACCAACATTTCGATACAAGTTCATAGCGTACCGAAACGAGTCAAAGTCAAAGTCAAAGATGGTCAATCCGTTCCGATACGGGTCAAGCATGTATTGAAAAGATATAATGGGAAGGTCAACAGGAGTTGACTCTCGTTCACATGTTTCGAAACAACCTACGGTGTTTCGATACGGGGTTAGGTAAGTTAGTTAATGGCTCATTGGACAGTTTGCTAATGTTACAGTCTAGTCACTGAATTTTTGTAAAGACAATTGATTGTGTTAATGATCTCTGAATTAAATGAAATCTTGTAGACCTGACCTTTGAGTAATGGATTTCATTTTTGTAAAGTCATTCACATCGAAAGACCCCTAGTTTGTTAAAATTGCAAATTAGTCCCTAATACTTGTTAAAGTTACAAAATGGCCCTAAATTGTTATTTGTGGTCCTCACCTGATTAAATTGGATTAGTAAGTACATTGGTAATGTTTGTATGTCTAATATTGATTAAGTGATGTTGTTAAGATGAAATTTTATCGCACCGATCACCATAACGTTCATCGGTAACACGCTGCGACCCGGTCCTCTACTAGGTCGGGAAGGGGGTGTTACATTTTTGGTATCAGAACTAGAGTTTAGTCGATTCTAGGACTAAACCGAAGTCTATTACATTGTATTTGTGTTACTTTACCACCTATGAGTTTTATATTATGTATATTGTGACTTGTCGACTAATCCGACCTTTCATATATATATATGTTTGAGACAAATGAAGCTCATATTGACGAGCTTGCTACCGACTCATCGACACATGGCGAGAAGATTAGAGGTGGAAATCCTCAGAATCCACCGCAACCACAAGACCCTCATGTTCAGGGTCCAGAGCCTGTTGCACCTACCGTTCAGGCTGAATGTTATCAGAACATGGATAACATGTTCAAGCAGTTTATGGCTGCAATGCAAGCAATACCATCTGCTTAGCCTACTCCTCTTGTTGTCCAGTATGTCCGTGCCCCTATGGACAAGCTGGCTTCGCTCTGAGCCTATTCTTTCACCAGACAAGATGATGATAATCCGGAAATTGCTGAATATTGGCTGGACAACACACTTCGCATCTTGAATAAACAACTGCAGTGCTGAGATGAGCACAAGTTGGAATGTGCTGTTGCATTGCTGACGAACGAAGCTCTTATGTGGTGGGAAGCCACTATTCTCACAGCTCCCAAAGAATCAGTTACCTGGGAGTTCTTTCTTCGAGGATTCTGAAATATATATATCAATGAGTATTATCTCGCAGAAAGACAAAATACCTTTCTCCACCTGAGGCAAGGAGGGCGACCTATCGAGCAATATATTCATGGTTTCTTTAAATATTGCCGGTATGGAGCTGAGTTTATAAAGAAGGAAGAAGACAAGTGTAGAATGTTCATAGCTAGCCTTAGCGATGAATTGCGACCTATGTTTACAGCCCTTGGAATCACCAACTTCCAAGATTTGGTGAACTGAGTCAAGGCCACCGAAGCTACCCAGAAAGCTCAACGAGCTGGTGGGTCTGGGAAGTTTGAGAAGAGGTTTAAAGATGATTCACGACCTCCATGATGGAACAAAAATGGGAGATATCAAGGCCCCAAGCAGAATGTTTACCCACAGCCTTCCCGTTCTGGGAACATTGAGAGACCTCAGTCTGTGACGCAGTCTTTTGCCAAAGCAGCGTCTGTTGATAGCACTGGAGGATCGAACCAAGGAAACCAATATCCAATGTGTAATTATTGTCAAAACAAGCATCCGGCTGGACAGTGTCGTAAGCAGACTGGATCTTGTTATTTTTGTGGTGAGCAAGGTCACTTTATACGTGACTGTCCTATGAATACATCTAAATCTATGGCCACACCGACTACTGTTGCTTCTCCTGCTCATTCCTTCTGAGGTAAAGGATCGAAGCAGGTTTCTTTTGGGACTTTTGGACGTTCGAGTGGACCAGGGAAGCCCTTTAACAAACAATATTCAAAGGCTCTTGCCCAAATGTATCATGTGAGGAGCAGGGAAGAAGAAGATGAACCTGATGTCATTGCATGTACCATTGAGTTATATTCACATCCCTTATATGCATTGATTGACCCTGGTTCAACCCATTCATTCATAAGCACTAATGTAGTTAAAAAGTATAACATGTCTTCTGAACCAATGATATCGAGAATCTCTGTAACCAATCCCATAGAAGATTGTGTCACCGTAAGGGTAGTGTGTAAGAATTTTCCCTTAATGATTCAAGGGATTCCTTTTCCGGCCAATTTTTTGGCTTTACCGATCCATGGATTCGATGCTATCCTAGGCTTAGATTGGCTTAGTGAACATCAAGCCTGGGTAGATTGTTGTAAGAGAAAGTTGTATCTTAGGGGTTTGGGTAAAGAAAGTGTTGTTATGGTGAATGTGATAAATCCATCATTGTATGCCTTGTAATCGAAAACTAAAGGCGAGCCTTAACTACAGAACATTGACACCGTATGTGAATTTCCTGATGTTTTCCCTGATGAACTTCTGGGATTGCCCCAAACTGTGAAGTGGAATTTGGCATCGAGGTGCAACCTGGGACTGCTCCAGTTTCTATTGCACCATATCGAATGGCGGTTGTGGAGTTGAAAGAATTAAAAGCTCAAATTCAAGACCTTATGAAAAAGGGTTTAATTCAACCAAGCTCTTCACCATGGGGAGCGCCAGTTCTCTTTGTCAAGAAGAAAGATGGTTCTATGCGATTGTGCATTGACTATAGACAACTGAATAAAGTAACCATCAAGAATAAATATCCATTGCCTAGAATAGACGACCTGTTCGACCAATTAAAAGATGCCGTTGTGTTTTCCAAGATCGATTTAAGGTCGGACTATTATAAAATGAGAGTCAAGGAGTGTGATGTGCCTAAGACTGCCTTCCGTACAAGATATGGACATTACGAATTCTTGGTGATGCCTTTTGGGCTAACTAATGCACCGACAGCTTTTATTGATTTAATGAATCGGGTATTCAGACCCTATCTTGATAAATTCGTAGTAGTGTTTATAGACGACATCTTGATCTTTTCCAAGAATGATACGTAACACCGAGATCATCTTTGTATTGTACTTCAGACTCTGAGAGATAAACAATTGTATGCGAAGTTTTCCAAGTGTGAGTTCTGGCTCATCCAAGTTGCCTTTCTAGGGCATATCGTATCGGCTCTGGGCATTCAGGTAGACCCGAAGAAAATCCAAGTTATTGTAGATTGGTATCCACCTAAGAACATTGGTGAAGTCAGAAGCTTCCTTGGGCTTGCTGGCTATTACCGTAGATTCGTGAAGGGATTTTCTATGTTAGCCGATATTTTAACCAAATTATTGAGGAAGGAAGCTCTTTTTGTTTGGACCGAGGTTCAACAACGAAGCTTTGATCAGTTAAAACAAGTTCTGACCCATGCACCTGTCTTGACCCAGCCCGAGTCTGGAAAAGACTATACAGTTTACAGTGATGCATCACATCTTGGGTTAGGATACGTATTGATGCAAGAAGGCAAGGTTGCTTATGCTTTGAGGTAACTTAATCCATACAAGATGAATTATCCCACCCACGACCTTGAATTGGCTGCAGTTGTCTTTGCATTGAAAATCTGGAGGCATTATCTCTACGGGTAGAAATGCTATCTTTTCAACGACCATAAAAGCCTCAAATATTTGTTGATTCAAAAGGAGTTGAATCTTCGACAACGGAGGTGGATGGAACTTCTTAAAGATTATGAGCTGGTCATTGATTACCATCCGAGTAAGGCCAATGTTGTAGCTGATGCGCTCAGACGCAAACATTTGCCTGGTAAGCATTGATAATAGACTTGAAGTTATAGGTATTGTGAAGCATATTAACTCATTGTAATATTGTAGCCCCTCGAGCAATTAACGCTCACTTCCGACTTCAGAAGCATCATTATCTTGTAGCTGAACTTCAAGTTCAGTCTACCATTGATACACGAATCAAGGATTTGAAAGAGAAAGACCCCGAGCTCCAAGCCATTGTCTCTAAGCTATCGGATAATCTGGACTTCAGAATTAATTCTGAAGGACTCCTCTGTTACCATGATCGAGTGTGTGTACCTAATGATGAAACTCTTCGCATTGACATCCTTTCTGAAGCTCATTCGAGTTCTTTTTCTGTTCACACAGGGTTTGTGAAAATGTATAAAGACCTGCGTGATCTCTATTTGTGGCCAGACATGAAGCAAGCCATAATTGATTACATTTCCAAATGCCTCACGTACCAACATGTTAAGGCAGAACATTGATCTCCTATTGGACTATTACAACCTATCGATCCACCGAAATGGAAATGAGAAAAGATAACCATGGAATTTGTTAGTGGTCTACCATTAACCCCTACAAGGCATGATGCTATATGGGTTATTGTAGATCGTTTCACGAAGTCAGCTCATTTCATACCAGTTAGAATGGACTACAGTCTTCCTAAGCTAGCTGACTTGTACATCAAGGAAGTAATCTGACTCCACGGAGTACCTAAGTCTATTATCTCCGATCGAGATCCTCGATTTGCATCTCGGTTTTGGAGAACCTTACAAGGAGCTCTGGGCTCCAGAGTTAATCTTAGCACCACTTTTCACCCTCAATCAGACGATCAGTCAAAAAGGGTAATTTAGGTAAATCATCGAACAATCTGTCTATTGAAATCCTAGAAATTTGCATTATTATTGAATCTCCCTATACAGAAATTGGAAGACATGCTTCGGGCATGTATTATCGATTTTGGTGGAACCTGGGAGAAATCTCTACCTCTGGTCGAGTTTGCCTACAACAACAGTTACCAGGCATCCATCCAAATGGCCCTGTATGAAGCATTATATGGTAGGCGATGCAGAACTCCATTGTGTTGGCCGGACCTTGGTGAGGGAAAGATGTTAGGCATTGACTTGCTTCGTGAAACTGAAGAACGGATTACCATTATACATGATCGTTTAAAGGTTGCCTTTGATCGACAAAAGGCTTACGCTGATCTTAAAAGAAGAGACATTGAGTATGAAGTTGGTGAAAAAGCCTTTCTTAAAGTGTCACCGTGGAAGAAAGTCCTGAGATTTGGCAAGAAGGGACAATTAAGTCCCCAGTTCATTGGACCCTTTGAAATCATTGAAAAGATTGGCTCAGTGGCATATCAGCTATTGGTACCCTCGGAATTGAGTAAAATCCACGACGTCTTTCATGTATCGATGCTTTGGAAGTACCGATCTAACCCCTCACACATTGTGGAACCCGAATCTGTACGAGGAAGAACTGGTCATGATTCTTGCTAGGGAAGTCAAGAGGCTTTGCAACAAAACTGTACCGTTAGTTAAAGTGCTCTGGAGGAGCCACACTGTTGAGGAAGCCACTTGGGAGCCTGAAGAGACTATGATACAACAATATCCGCATCTTTTTAGTTCAGGTAAAATCCGAGGACGAATTTTTCTTAAGGGGGAGAGTTGTGACACCCTGAAATCTGGTCTAGTCGGAATTATGTCCCGATGATCGGAAATCCTACATTGATGAAGCCTAAATATTGTATCGATTAATTAATTATTGATATCGAACTTTAATTGAGCTTAAAACATTGTCATGGACCCCATCGAATAATATTGAAACTCATATAGCGATTAAACTGAAGAAATCACAAGTTAAAGGACAAATCTACGATGTAGTGAAAAGTGAGGGACTAATCTTGCGATTAGCCCCACCTCAATTAATATCTGCATACGTGGGTCATTTTGGTGGGAATACTTCACCATGAGGAAAGCTATCCTCCAAAAAACAAAGTAAACAAATATTGAAGAGGCTTACCCGAAAATTTACTAACCAAGCACCTCCCAATCTCTTCATCTTCTTCCTCACTTTGAACAAGCAAGCACCTCCATTAGAGGAATTTTAACCTTTGCTATTTCTTCGTTTTATCGATATCGAATCGTTGCTATCGATCGAGTAAGCTATATTTCTCAATCGGTTATTGGATTCCATGTATATATTGAGTGTAATCTAAGCTAGGGTTTTGACTATCCATGGATATCTCATTGTTGTCATCTCTATTAAAATCGATTATCGATCTTGATATTGTTATGTTGATTTTGATATCGAAATATCGACCTTAACAATCTTCCTATTGATTTCCTAGCTCAAGACATCGATAAGGAACATCCATCGTCTCCATCTAAAGCTAGGAACAAGAGGATTGTCATCCGAGAGCCTTGAAAGCTTCGGAGTCTCAAGTTGAGTGTAGTCGGAGTCTCAAGATTAGGCGAAAGGCCTTCCCGGATCATTATTTGATATTTTAGATTACATCGCTAACATTGTTGTTGAAGAAATTGCATTGGATGATTAATCAGACACTTTGGTAAGTGTCAATAAGTTGTCATTGAATATTGGTTATTGTCATTGATATTGTCATTGTGTATTGTCATTGATATAGGCATTGTCATTGGATTATTGCATAGAAACCATCAGACATTGATATTGATATCAAACTATGAGTTATTGATGATGAGATACATATATTGGTCATTGACGATATTGAATTCAACGATGAATGGTATATTATTGATTATTGAAATAAATATGAATATTGCAACCTTGGATTGGAATGGACTTTGGATATAATTGGCATGCCATAGAATTTATGAGCTCAGTGTACGGGTGGACTACGGTCCTAAGGCAACAACCTATATTGATTTGGTGAGGCGGAGGGATGTGTTTCTATTGGTCATATTGGCGAGGCGGAGGGACTAGACCATTTATTGATTTGGCGAGGCATAGGAATTTGCATATCCACGATCTTGATTCAATCCAAGGACTAAGAATGAAATTGAAATATGTTTATACATATTATATTATTGCATAGCATCGACATCGTTGGCATGAGATTATGTTTAAGTTTAACCATGACATTATTGTTACTTACATTGGTTGTGACTACCTCACTAGGCAAAGTATGCCTAACGTGTCTCATCTCATGCATTTTCAGGTTAAGAAGGTTTGTGTGTGGGAAGATCGGATTAGCAAGCAAGACAAGTCACTACCATCCCCAAGTAATGTGTTTTTGTCTTATAAACTCCTAGTAAGGTGGCAAAGTAGTTGAACTAGTCATTTGATCCTATTTTGATATGTTGGTGTATTGCCTAAGTTGTAATAAGTTATATAACTTAAAATGGCCTTTTGGTGAAGATTAAAATGGATGGAAATTGCATACATAGCTCAAAAAGGTAAAAACATGGTAAACTTATTCATATGGTCATGAAACTTGACATGCTAGTAGTTCATACTATTGAAATGTTGTGTGTAAAGTTTTGTTGCATTTGGACACCGTTCGATAGACTAATTCGAATAAAAACCAGCTAAAATCTGTCATTACAGCTAGACCGTATCGAAACAGGTGATGAAGTTTCGGTACGGGTGTACAATATTGAGCCTAAGAGTATGGGTGTACCAAAACGGAATAATACCGTTTCGGAACATTTTGTCATTGGAGACCAACGTTTCGGTACGAGTTCATAGCGTACCGAAACGAGTCAATGTAAAGTCAAAGATGGTCAATCCGTTTCGATACGGGTCAAGCTTGTATCGAAACGGTCTAATGGGAAGGTCAACAGGAGTTGACTCTCGTGCACATGTTTCGAAACAACCTAGGGTGTTTCGATACGGGGTTAGGTAAGTTAGTTAATGGCTCATTGGACAATTTGCTAATTTTACAGTCTAGTCATTGAATTTTTGTAAAGACAATTGATTGTGTTAATGATCTCTAAATTAAATGAAATGTTGTAGACCTTACCTTTGAGTAATGGATTTCATTTTGGTAAAGTCATTCACATCGTAAGACCCCTAGTTTGTTAAAATTGCAAATTAGTCCCTAATACTTGTTAAAGTTGCAAAATGACCCTAAATTGTTATTTGTGGTCCTCACCTGATTAAATTGGATTAGTAAGAACATTGGTAACGTTTATATGTCTAATATTTATTAAGTGATATTGTTAAGATGAAATTTTATCGCACCGATCACCATAATGTTCATCGGTAACACGCTCCAACCTGGTTCTCTACTAGGCCGGGAAAGGGGTGTTACATTTGTGGTATCAGAGCTAGAGTTTAGTCGATTCTTGGACAAAACCGAAGTCTATTACATTGTATTTGTGTTACTTTTCCACCTAGGAGTTTTATATTATGTATATTGTGACTTGCCGACTAATCCAATCTTTCATATAGATATGTTTGAGACAAATGAAGCTCATATTGACGAGCTTGCTATCGGCTCCTCGACACATGGAGAGGAGATTAGAGGAGGAAATCTTAAAAATCCACCGCAACCACAAGACCCTCATGTTCAGGGTACTGAGCCTGTTGCACCTACCGCTCAGGCTGAATGATATCAGAACATGGCTAACATGTTCAAGCAGTTTATGGCTGCAATGCAAGCAACACCATCTGCTCAGCCTACTCCTCCTATTGTCCAGTATGTTCGTGCCCCTATGGATTTCATTTTGGTAAAGTCATTCACATTGAAAGACCCGTAGTTTATTAAAATTTCAAATTAGTCCCTAATACTTGTTAACGTTGCAAAATGGCCCTAAATTGTTATTTGTGGTCCTCACCTGATTAAATTGGATTAGTAAGTACATTGGTAACAATTGTATGTCTAATATTGATTAAGTGATGTTTTTAAGATGAAATTTTATCGCACCGATCACCGTAATGTTCATTGGTAACACGCTCCGACCCGTTTCTCTACTAGGTCAGGAAGGGGGTGTTAAACAACAAACACCCTAAACCAAAGCTATGTGTTGTCCTCAATGCATGAGAACAAATATATACAAATGCAATGTGTGACAAAAATGAAAAATATAGAACTAGAGAGTTAAGGGAAAGAGGACTCCCCTTTCGAACGTTCGACACGAGTGATGCAGGTCTTTTTTTTTATGAAGCTCCCTAGATTTGGTACTAACGAATTCTTCCTTTTTAGCTGGGGCTTCGAGGCAACAATAGAGGCCTTCACGTCTTGCAGGACCTCCTCAATTACCTTTTCCAGCTCAAATGCGGCAGGAGCTACAAGGGCGGCTGAAGAGGCTGAAGCCACCGGTGGAAAACCAGTCTTGGCAAAAACATCATCGTCAGACTCATGTTGAGTCTCAGTTCTAGCAGAATCTACGTGGGCAGGTGATACTAGTACTATGACATCAAATTGCTGGGCTGGAGTGTGGGTAGACTAGTGGTTGGCATTCCTTCTGCCGCTTTAAGCTCAGTTGGTAACTCTGGATACTGTGGCAATAGATTGGTGGACATACCCTCAAGAGTCATCCTCAGGGCACGATGTCTAGCTCCAACATATTGCCAGAGCACCAAGTTTTGTACCTCAACCTTCTCTAACTTTTGGAGAATTAGTTCTTGGCGTTGATAGATTTATGAAAGAAAAGTGGAAAGATTCTTGATGAAGGGAGTGCTCAGAATTAAATAAGGGTTAAAGGAGACGGTTGGGATGGCTTAAGGTGGAGTTAGTGGGGATAATGATGGTGTGGCAGTTATGTTGTGTATGGAGGAATGGGATAATGATGTGTTAGGGTGAGTGGGACAATAACGGTGCAGGAAATAAGGCACGACAAAAAAATAGGGTAAAAAAATTAAAACTTTGAAATTTCACTTGGGCGGCGGCTAGGGCTTCATGCTCAGCAAGTTTTACTCTTCCTTGAGCCTAATCTGACTAGAATCCACGTGTTATCCAGACGTGTGATGATGGTTGTCTGAATGCCAGCCTGTCTTGGCATAATGCCTTGGCAAAATTTTCTACACTAACACTCAAAAAAATCTTTCCAACAGAAAACGAAAAAAGTAATATAAATAAACCAAAATGCTAGAAAAAGATAAATATCCTAACTATTTACAATAATCATACTATGATGGCAAAATTTACTAAATCTCCACTAGGAGAATAATCTCCTTGGCAATACTCTGACTTCCCAATAATGCTTCAACCTCTAGCCATTCACCTTGAACATTGTCCTCGTTTTTAAGTCTTTGATGTCTACTGCTCCATGAGCATAAGGCTTGACATCTTCAAAGGATATTGATCACCTGGCTTTAAGTTTACATGGAAACAACTTAAGCCTCGAATTGAACAATAACACTTTTTTGCCCAACTTCAAACTGTCTTGGCAATATTCTGCTGTCATGCCACCTCTTTATTCTTTCTTTATAAAGCTTGTCATTTTCAGAGGCTTGTGCTCTAAACTCCTCTAGCTCATTCAAATCTAACAATCTCTTTTCACTTGCGCCTTTCTATTCAATATTTAACTGTTTGGTTACCCAATAAGCTCGGTGCTCCAATTCCACCAGAAGATGTCATGACTTCCCAAACACAAGAATGTATGAGGAAGTCCCTAATGGTGTTTTGAAAGCTGTAACAACGGGGAGTCGCCACCAATCCTTAGTTTTACTTTAGGTGCGATTGGAACACCTAAAAAACCCGGTTATTTTAATAAAATTTGTTTTTATTAAAACAACGAGTTTTGGTATGCGAAACCAGAAAAACAGGTTCGGGAGTCGGTTACGTGTGGGGAAGGGTGAGCACCCCCACAACGCCCAAAATTGGTACCTGTCGATTACGTAATGTCTTAATGGTGGAATTATGAATTCGAATATAATTTATCAATGTGATCCCTTAAAATATTTAAACGAATATTTTTGTAGAAAAGAAAATTTACACCCCAACACCCGTGGCATAATTTTAGTATGTAAAAGGAATTTACACCCCTACGTTCGGGGCATAATTTTCGGTAGATTCCCGACTGAAGGGAATTTACTTTAAAAATTATAATTTAAGATTAAAAATAATACTTTGTAATAGGGACTAAAAGAAAGCGGCACCCCTATGCTCAGGGTACGTTTTTCATGATAACCCCTAATAAAAAAAAATTAATTTAAAATTTAATTAAACAATGTAAATGAATATATTTAATTCAAACATTGCATACAAAATAAAATTAAAATATAGAAACATGACATATAAAATAAAAACATACAAACAAATATAAAAACATCTTATATTTCATACAAAAATATTTATTACAAAAAGACAACATTAAAATAGACGAGGATCAAAATTTACCCTACTAGAAGCTCGAAATAAGAACTTCACCCGACCCCTAGCAGGATCTTCGCATCACCTCGCTATAACTAAAAAATTGATTCGAACGAACCTCGACAGGGCCTCCAATCGAATCAACTGTTCGAACCGTTAAAAGGGCACTGCCCCTAAGGTTCGAAAGGGCACTGCCCTTTTCTTGCGCCATTTCCATGGCATTCGTTAGCCATTTCTGTGGCTTTTCCCCTCTGCCTTTTGCAAGACCTCCCCCTCCCCTTTTATAGGAATTGGGGTGGGGAGGTGAATCATGCAATTAGAGACGTGGTGGCTTGCATGTCACCCACGTAATTTCCCTTTTTTTTATTTTTTTTTTACTTTTTTACTTTTTTTTCATTTTTTTATAAGATATAAAATAATACATTCGAGTGAAAAATATTTTTTTATAGCCCAGCCATAAAAGGGGTATTACAGCTGCCCCCTTGCTCATTGTTGTGTAATAGGAATAGAGCAAAGATAAAAGGATAATCGTTTTATGTCCGTTCGGGTCTGGATTCCTTCCTTTGACCACCACTTCTTCTAAGCTTCAGTTGATCTGCTCGACTGCTCTTTGTAGACAAAATCTTCAAAATGGAACGATCCGCTGGGGAGATAATCTTTAAACTACGCAGACTCGTGGGAGAAGAAAAATAAGTTCGGATTGCTACGGCTTTGACATTGACGAATACTTGGAGAAAACTTGACCTAACTGCGACATTTATGAAGAAGTAAGGTCTGCAAAACTTAGTCTTGCTATAGCATCGACGACAGTGAAGGCTCTGACGTTTGACATGACTGCCATGCTGATAGGGCCATCTGATCAAATGACAAAATTTATGACACTTAGTCTAACTACGATACCGATGAAGCGATAGGATATGAAAAAAGTTCTCTCTCCCTTTTGTTTCTTTTTTTTTTGAAAGAAGTGATTTTACTGAACAAGGTAGCGTGATCTAGAAGGAAAGGCTTGATCTGCTGCAACTCTGTAGATGCAAGGAGATATGGAGAAGGGTCGGTCATCTACAACTCCATTGATGCGAGAAGAGCTAAAGAAGTGTCGATCTACTGCAACTCCATAGATGCGAGAAGATCTGAAGACGGGGTGATCTACTGCAACTCCATTTATACGAGAAGATCTGAAGAATGGTCGATCTGCTGCAACTCTATTGATGCAAGACGATCTGAAGAAGGGTCGATCTGCTGCAACTCCATTGATGCGAGAAGATCTAAAGAAGTGTCGATCTACTGCAACTCCATATATGCGAGAAGATCTGAAAACGGGGTGATCTACTGCAACTCCATTGATGCGAGAAGATCTGAAGAAGGGTCGATCTGCTACAACTCCATTGATGCGAGAAGATCTGAAGAAGGGTCGATCTGCTGCAACTCCATTGATGCGAGAAGATCTGAAGAAGGGTCGATCTACTGCAACTCCATAGATGCGAGAAGATCTGAAGACGGGGTGATCTACTGCAACTCTATTGATGCGAGAAGATCTGAAGAAGGGTCGATCTCCTGCAACTCCATTGATGCGAGAAGATCTGAAGAAGGGTCGATCTGCTGCAACTCCATTTATGCGAGAAGATCTGAAGAAGGGTTGATCCGCTGCAACTCCATTGATGCGAGAAGATCTGAAGAAGTGTTGATCTACTGCAACTCCATAGATTCGAGAAGATCTGAAGACGGGGTGATCTACTGCAACTCCATTGATGCGAGAAGATCTGAAGAAGTGTCGATCTATTGCAACTCTATAGATGCGAGAAGATCTGAAGACGGGGTAATCTACTGCAACTCTATTGATGCGAGAAGATCTGAAAACGGGTCGATCTACTGCAATTCCATAGATGTGAGAAGTTCTGAAGAAGCGGTGATCTACTGCAACTCCATAGATGCGAGAAGATCTGAAAAAGGGTCGATCTACTGCAACTCCATTGATGCGAGAAGATCTGAAAAAGGGTCGATCTACTGCAACTCCATTGATGCGAGAAGATCTGATTAGGGTTAGAATTCTGACAGCGAGACGAGGAAGAATACCTCTGATTTATACTTCTTTTGCATTTTCCCAAATGCACAGGGATTAACGGATTTGATTTGCCTTTACCGGTAGCCGTTTGCTCCGAGCTAGCTGTACCATTCCCCTGGGTACAATCAGTTTCTGCCAATCATGAGATTGGATTTTCCCAAGGATTTATTTTCCTTGGACCATTTGTTAAAATGGATTTTCGATGGACATCTGAATTGTCCATTGTCTTAAACTTAACCGTGTTTAAGCACGTTATGCCGACATTTCTGTCGGCTTTCGAATTTGCATTCTTCCCAAATGCACAGGGATCAACGGTTTTGACTTGCCTTTACCGGTAGCCGTTTGCTCCGGGCTAGTTGTACCATTCCCCTGGGTACAATCAATTTATACCAATCATGAGATTGGATTTTTCCAAAGGATTTATTTTCCTTCGACCATTCGCGAAAATGGATTTTTGATGGATATTTGAATTATCCATTGTCTTAAACTTGACCATGTTTAAGCACGTTGTGCCGATATTTCTGTTGGACTTTCCAAAATAGCTTTGATCCTCATGAGAGGACGAAGTTGAGAAATTCACATTTTTAAGACAATCCTTAAGAAAGGATGGAATTAAGAAAACCCAATTTTTGAGAAAAAATATCCTTAAGAAATGACGAAATTTAAGAAAATGTGTCCTTAAGAAAGGGCAGAGTTAAAAAAAAAACTCTTGTTTTGAGAAAATGTGTCCTTAAGAAAGGACGAAGTTAAGAAACTCTTGCTTTGAGAAAAGTTATCCTTGAGAAAGAACGGAGTTAAGAAACTTTAATTTTAAAAAAAGGGTGTCCTTAAGAAAGAACAGAGTTAAGAAACTCCAATTTTGGGAAAAGGTGTCCTTAAGAAAGGACGGAGTTAAGAAACTTGTGTTTTCGAGAAAAAGTGCCCTTAAGAAAGGACGGAGTTAAGAAACTCTTGTTTTTGAGAAAAAGTGCCCTTAAGAAAGGACGGAGTTAAGAAACTCCAATTTTGGGAAAAGGTGTCCTTAAGAAAGGACGGAGTTAAAAAACTCATGTTTTTGAGAAAATGTGCCCTTAAGAAAGGACGGAGTTAAGAAACTCTTGTTTTTGAGAAAAAGTGCCCTTAAGAAAGGACGGAGTTAAGAAACTCCAATTTTGGGAAAAGGTGTCCTTAAGAAAGGAAGGAGTTAAGAAACTCGTGTTTTTGAGAAAATGTGCCCTTAATAAAGGACGGAGTTAAGAAACTCTTGTTTTTGAGAAAAAAGTGCCCTTAAGAAAGGACGGAGTTAAGAAACTCAAATTCTGAAAGAAAAAAAAGGTGTCCTTAAGAAAGGACGGTGTTTAGGAAAATCTTTAAGTAACAAGTTCCAAGTTAGCTCCTGATAGTATTTATGCAGATGATGTTCATGTGCTTGCTTTTGTGATGATGCAAGGATGCATGAAATTCTTGTAGAAGTTCCTTTCTTCGGACTTAGTTTGATCTTCTGATCTTTGTTTAAAATTTATCTCAGTAGAAGTTTGCCCCCCAAGCTTCATTGTCCTTATTCTTTTTTGGACTTGAACTTCTAAGCTGAATGATCTCGATGTCATCTTGTTTTTTTCTTTTTTCCAGGGAAATTTACTTGGCTCACCACCACTGACGAAGGTGAGATCGGAAAAAGGTTGATTCTAGAGCTTCATGGCATGAAGTTATGACCTGAAAATGGAACATTAGTTAGTAATATGTTCGAAAAATTTTACCGTCTTTACTTGGATGTTCGAGCTTTTTTTGCATATTTGGCCTCCTTCATGGCTAAAGGCCTGTCATGATGTTGTTGCCTCCACATTTGGGGTCTTCAGTCTCTTTTCTGGACCTGTTTATACGTTCAAGACATAAATGTGCTATGGATGCACCTAGCTTTGGGCTTAATGCATGTGTCTAGCCTAAATGCATGATGACTTGAATGCATGTACAATGCATGTAGAAGATGCATGGTGATGGATATGTGAATGAGATTATGTTTTTCCCCTTAAACGGATACCCCTGGTTCTCTACTAGTCAGATATTTGCTTCTGATTAAACAGTGCTCAGTGCCTTATCTGTAAGGATGGCCCAACTTTCCTTGGGTTTGATCATTTTTTGAATTACTTCCTCAGGTGGATGCCTCAACATTTTTGTCTAAAACTACTCTTGAAGCGAACTCGAAGCTTGAAGTATGTTTTCATCTCTTCTTAAAGAGCTGTCATTGTTCTTGTGAACACATTAGGTTGCCCCCCGGTCGGGTCTATAAATTTGTTGTTGGTACATGGCAGCTCATTACTTTTGGCTCTAGCGAAGTGCTATAATCGATAATTGATGTAGTCATCTAGGGTGCAGAAGTCTGACTTGGCATCGGAGGCTCACTTCCTGAACTCGAGGAAAGCTCTCAGCTTGGGGCCTTGAAGAGGTATGATGTTTGTATGAGTGCAAAGGTTATTTGAAAATGCCCATGGATTGGTCAACTTTGCTTTATCCGGTATTTGCTAACATAGGGCATCCCGAGATCGGTTTCAAAGTTCCGAAATGAATGTATGTAAATGCAAGGTACATGTTCTAGATGTGAAGGTACTGATTCAAAATAGAATGTATGCATACAAATGAAAAATGCATGTCCTAGATGAGAAAGCACTGATTCAAAAATGGTTCCCGTGGTTCAACTTCTGAATTTACGGGATTTATTCGTAACTTTTGAATGTTGCATTGATATCTAGGGAACTAGATTTTCTCCCGATGATAATTTTTCAAATAGGGAACCAGACGTGAATCAATACTTCGTACTGATGAAATGCAATAATCAAAATGTTATGGAGGTGTCATGCAATTAATGCAAAATGAATGAATTAATGCAACGTGATCACCAAAGAGAATAAACATGTTAGTTCATAATAAAAGAGTCAAATGGATAAATTGAATAATGAATAAGACAAAAATTAGCAGTAAAGAAAATTGAACATATATGGAAAATAAAGGCATCAAAACCTAAACAGGATGACTGCTAACGGGCAAAGTTTTGGTTTGGCTTTAAGGGGTCAGCTCTTAGGGTTTACTATATGTGTTTTGGTTCTAAAGTAACGGTACTCGAACTGTCGCTAGGACATCGATTCGGGAGGATACATTTCCCTAGGTCTGCACGGAGACAGAGGTCTCACGAAGACAAAGGGACCTATATCCCGGAAGCGTTTTACCATCCTACACGGAGGGAGTACCTCACGAAGGCGTGGTTTCTCGCTCCCACTTAAGGGACGGAGCTCGGGTATAGAGCTCATGATATGAAAACTTAGAAAATAAATTTATAAAAAAATTTTTAAAAATTTTAAAAAAATAGGGATAACAAATTAATTAAATCGAAGTCATATTTTCCACCTATAGACAAAAAGTAATCGACTTGTGGCTTGACTCTCTAAAAAAAAGGCCCAAGCGGAGTCGCCAAGCTGTAACAACGGGGAGTCGCCACCAATCCTTAGTTTTACTTTAGGTGCGATTGGAACACCTGAAAAACGCGGTTATTTTAATAAAACTTGTTTTTATTAAAACAACGAGTTTTGGTCTGCGAAACCAGAAAAACAGGTTCGGGAGTCGGTTACGTGTGGGGAAGGGTGAGCACCCCCACAAAGCCCAAAATTGGTACCTGTCGATTAGTAATGTCTTAATGGTGGAATTATGAATTCGAATATAATTTATCAATGTGATCCCTTAAAATATTTAAACGAATATTTTTGTAGAAAAGAAAATTTACACCCCAACACCCGGGGCATAATTTTAGTATGTAAAAGGAATTTACACCCCTACGTTCGGGGCATAATTTCCGGTAGATTCCCGACTGAAGGGAATTTACTTTAAAAATTATAATTTAAGATTAAAAACAATACTTTGTAATAAGGACTAAAAGAAAGCGACACCCCTATGCTCAGGGTACGTTTTTCATGATAACCCCTAATAAAAAAATTTAATTTAAAATTTAATTAAACAATATAAATGAATATATTTAATTCAAACATTGCATACAAAATAAAATTAAAATATAGAAACATGACATATAAAATAAAAACATAAAAACAAATATAAAAACATCTTATATTTCATACAAAAATATTTATTACAAAAAGACAACATTAAAATAGACGAGGATCAAAATTTACCCTACTAGAAGCTCGAAATAAGAACTTCACCCGACCCCTAACAGGATCTCCGCATCACCTCGCTATAACTCAAAAATTGATTCGAACGAACCTCGATAGGGCCTCCAATCGAATCAACTATTCGAACCGTTAAAAGGGCACTGCCCCTAAGGTTCGAAAGAGCACTGCCCTTTTCTTGCGCCATTTCCATGGCATTTGTTAGCCATTTCTGTGGCTTTTCCCCTCTGTCTTTTGTAAGACCTCCCCCCTCACCTTTTATAGGAATTGGGATGGGGAGGTGAATCATGCAATTAGAGACGTTGTGGCTTGCATGTTACCCATGTAATTTCCCTTTTTTTCCCTTTTTTTTCTTTTTTTCTTTTTTACTTTTTTTTTACTTTTTTACTTTTTTTTCATTTTTTATAAGATATAAAATAATACATTCGAGTGAAAAATAATTTTTTATAGCCCGAACATAAAAGGGGTATTACAAAAGCTATTTTGTATACCCAAAACAAATCATCTAGCCTCAAAGACCAGTCCTTCTGAGTTGGGTTCATGTTTTCTCCAAGATATTCTTGATCTCCTTGTTTGAAATTTCTGCCTTGCCATTTGTTTGAGAATGGTTGGCAATGGCAATTCTTTGCTGGATTTCGTACATGTGCAGAGCTTTAGTGTTTAAATGACATTTAAAATGTGTACCTTCATCATGTTAATGGCTCTAGGGGCACCGAATCTGGTAAAAATGTGCTTGTGCAAGAACATGGCAACAACCTTGACATCATTTTTTGGGAGAGCAACAACTTCAACCCATTCTGAGACATAATCTACCACCACAAGTATGTATAAATTGCCAAACAATAAGGGAAAAGGACCCATAAAATCTATCCCCCACACATCAAATAGCTCCATAGACATGATATTCTGAAGTGGCAGCTGATGTCTGCTGGAAATATTTCAAGTATGCTGGCATTTTTTGCATGCCTTGGCATAATAATAATCAGCGTCTTTGAATAGCGTCGGCCATAAAAATCCTGACTGCAACACTTTGGTTGTTGTATTCATTCCAACAAAGTGTCCTCTATATGGTGTTGCATGGAAAAGTTGAAGAATGTTTTGTTGTTCATACTCGGGCAAAAAATGACGAATGATTTGGTCTGCACATTGTTTGAACAAGAACGACTCATCCCAATAGTATTGCTGGATATCTCTCAAAAATCGTTTCCTGTCATTACTTGACAAGTCTGGTGGCATTATATTGATGGCCAAATAGTTGAATATGTCAGCATACCTTGGAATGGTAGTGGTCACAAGCAGCTGCTCATCAGGGAAGTCATCTCTAATCATTGCGGTGTTGCCATTCTCCTGGTGGTGCTCTAAACGAGACAAGTGATCAGCCACCAGATTCTCACTCCCCTTCTTATCTCATATCTCGAGATGAAACTCTTGTAACAAGAGTGTCCATTGGATCAATCTGGGCTTGCCATCTTTTTTGGCCAGGATGTATTTGATTGCCGAGTGGTCTGTGTATACCACAACTTTACTACCAACAAGGTAAGACTTAAATTTGTCAAATACAAAGAAAACTACAAAGAACTCATTCTCAGTTGTTATGTATTTAAGTTGAGCTTCATTTAACGTATGAATAACATAATCTATGGTATGAAAAAATTTGCCATGCCTTTGTCCTAACACAACTCCAACGACGTAGTCGTTGGCATTGCACATAAATTTGAATGGCTCATTCTAATATGGTGCCACGACTATTGAGGCATTAATTGATCTATCTTTTAATTCCTGAAAAGCTTTCAAACAAAAATCATCAAATGCAAAAGTGGTATTCTGTTCCAACAGTAAGCATAAAGGTTTAGAAAATTTTGAGAAGTCTTTAATAAAGCAACAATAAAAAAATGCATGTCCCAAGAAACTTCTAATACCTTTGCTTTGTCTACTTCCAGTCCCTTCTTGGTCACTTTATGTCCGATAACTATGCCCTAATTCACCATGAAGTGACATTTCTCTCAGTTCAAGACCAGATTAGTTTCAATGCATC
This sequence comes from Hibiscus trionum, assembly GCA_030270665.1. Classification (NCBI taxonomy): domain Eukaryota; kingdom Viridiplantae; phylum Streptophyta; class Magnoliopsida; order Malvales; family Malvaceae; genus Hibiscus; species Hibiscus trionum. The sequence continues at coordinate 13,627,685 of BSYR01000004.1, read as the reverse complement.
TCCGAAGAACAAGTTCCAAACTCTGAAGGCATTCCTCAAAACGTTTTCCAAAGACGAAGAAGTCATCCATGAAGACTTCTAAGTTATTCTCGATCATATCCGAGATTATCGACATTATACAACGCTGAAACATTGTTGGGGCGTTACACAATTGAAAATGGCAATATACCAAAGCCGAATATCTCATACGGATAGATGAATGTAGTTGTCTCCTGATCTTCTGGAGCAATGGCTATTTGATTATAACTAGAGTATCCATATAGAAAGCAATAAAAAGCCTTCCCTGCCAATTTGTCAAACATCTAATCAATGAAGGGCAGTGGAAAATGATCCTTCATGGTGGCATTATTTTGCTTCCTGTAATCCATGCACACCCTCTATCCCGTCACAGTCCTCGAGGGAATCAATTCATCTTTTTTGTTTTGAACCACGGTCATTCCACCTTTTTTTGCACACACTGCAATAGACTGACCCACGAACTATTTTATGACTTATTTCTTAACTACCTCCTTCTTGCTGGGATTCAGTCTCCTCTAGGCCTCGATTATTTTGTCGCGAGTGTTCTCTAAAATGATTTTATGCATGTAGATTGTTAGGATTATCCCTCGGATGTTAGCTATGGTCTACCCTAAGGCTTGGTTGTAATTTCCCAATGTCTCCAGCAATCTATCCTCCTGGTCTTAAGTCAAATCAACAACAATGATCACTGGCAAAGTGGAGTTAACTCCAAGGTAAGCATATTTGAGGTGGCTTAGCAAAGGTTTTAGATCCAGTTCTGGTGACTCCTCAATAGATAGTTTGGGTGCCTTGATTTCTCTACCAGCCAACTCAAGTGGCTTAGGTATCATGTAATAACTCACGAACTCATTAAATATGGTTGGTTCTTCAGATACTTCACTCATTATATCGTCATCATCTTGTTCCATGGCATCAACATCTGTGTTGTTGAGTGTGCAAAAGTTCTACTTTTTACCCCTTATTTAACCCATATTCCTGCTACATTCAAGCATAATTCATTGCATTTAAGATAGATTTCACATATACATCACAATTAGATAAAATGGCACAAGTGCTACTGATTTTGGCTGTTTGTGCAGGTAGCTGCTATGGCAGACTCAGGGCAGTGAAGAAGCAGAGCTGGAACACAGGACTGGAGTCAAGAAGGAGGATGCTGTCGTGGCCACTGCCGTGGCAGCCATGACGACAACAATGGTGAAGGGAAAATTGAAGTGGATCTCGACAGATAGAGGAACTCAAGCCAGTCTGTCGTGGGCCAGTCCTATATTTTTCTGAGCCCTAGATCAGAATGAAGGCCAAGCCCAAAGTTCAAGGAAGAAACCCAAAGCAAGAAAAGAGGACGAATTAAAGGCATCTACTTAGAAGATTTAATCTTAATTAGAGTTCTACTTTAGTTTGAACTTGTATTCTTACCTTATTAGAAAACTTGAACCCAAGGCCTATATAAAGGCATGTAAATCGACCTAGGGTAGGATATCTTATTCTCTAGCCGTCTTCCCCAAAACCCTTGTCGTTTCCCCCTTCTCATCACGTTCTAAACTTCCCCTAGGGCTAAGGGTTGATTCTGTAAAGTAGTTGCAAGGATTGTACTGTTTTTAGGAATTTTCTGTTCATTGAAATAAAACTTCAAGTTTGCTTATTCTGGTTTTCAACATCTTACAAGAGTATCAGGAGAGCATTGTGAGATTATTTATTTACTTAATATCGGGAGAGTTAAGTATACGAAAGGAATAAGTACGGGTTCTCCAGTTTACGGTTAAACTATCTCGGACCTAGGGATAGGACGAGGTTAAGTGGCTAAGGAAGAATTCAACAACATTGGTGTTCACCCTTTGATTCACGCCGGGAGGTATCATCCGAGAAGTGTCATCAACAGTACTTGGACCTAGGGATAGGACAAGTCACAGCAGGGATTCTTGCCAAGCTTGAAGTACAGAGTTGTGTGATCGCTGCTGCAACAACAACAGACTGCTGTCGCGACAGGTGCTGCTGCGACAGGGACGACGATAGAACATGAATCCTTATACAGTGCAACACCTGCACTACCAAGCAGATCAATACCGGCCTATTTCTCAACTCTGAAAACTCCGTTATCTTACATTCATTATTCTTCAATATTAGTCCTCAATAAATTAATTTTTTTTCTTTCTCTCTTGTGCAACAATCCAAGGATAAAGTTATTTCCAGTCCCTTTGGATTCGACTTCCGATACTTTGAGTATCACTTTACTACTTGCGTCGAGTACACTTGCACTACATTGCGATAAGACTTTTGACACGCAACAAGTTTTTGGCGCTGTTGCCGGGGAATGACAACATATCTTTACCCTTACTTTAATTGCACTTCTTCTTTTTAATTTTTCTGTTTTTATTGGTATCATTTACCCTGTGCTTTTCACAAGGCTTCCTGTTTGCTTATGCGCAGATCTAGACGAGGCAAAGAACCTGAGTATAAACTAGACCCTAAAATCGAACGTTCGTGCAATCTCAGGAACCGAGTTCGCCTTTTGGTAGCAAGAAACGACTACCTCGAGGAACAACTAGAGGCAATAGTGAACGAAAGACAGAACAACGGGGTAGATGATAACCAGGGTATTATTGGAGATCATCCCCAGAATGCCCGAAATGAAAGGCCTACTGCCGAGGCCGCACGTCGGTCCTGCCGTGATTACATGATCAATGATCATGTGGAACTGGAGACCACCCTGCCAGACGTGGAAGCTGAAAATTTCGAGCTGAAACCTGTGATGTTCAGCATGATTAATTCCGCTGGCCAATTTAGTGATGCTGCTACAGAGGATGCAAAAGAACATCTGAAAACGTTCCAAGAAATCTATGGATCGTTTAGATTACCAGGAGTAAATCCGGAGATACTAAGGCTTCGGTTATTTCCTCATTCACTGAGGGACAGAGCGAAAACCTGGTAGAATAAACTAACACCGGGTTCAATACGAACTTGGGCAGATCTCACTCGTGAATTTTATCTCGTTTTAATACTTCCCATTTATCTGAGCGACTACTTAATGAAATTGCTACTTTTCAACAGGAAGATGATGAGCCAATGTATGAGGCATGGGACAGGTTTACCACTCATCTAAGGAATTGCCCGATGCACGGATTCCTCGTTTGGAATCAAGTCATAAAATTTTACAATGCTGTCAACACACACACTCGGATGAGAATAGATTCAGTAGCAAATGGACTGTTGTTGGACAAAGATCCAGACGAAGCCATGGTAGTATTGAAAAATTTAGCAAAGAATGAAGAGCAATTTCCCACAGTGAGGAGAGGTAAACGAGTGCTAGCCGTGAAAGACTATGAAGCCGACAATTCCCTAAAGACACATGTTGCGTACCTCACAAAGGTAGTAGAAAATTTGCTAAAGAAAGATTCAAAACCTGTCTACTCTGCAGAAAAGGTATGTGAAACTTGTAGTGGGAATCACAGTTCGGAAGACTGCCCGTTACAACTAGAGGAAGGGATGTATGTTGGAAACTATAACAAGCCAAGAAATTACGACTCCAACAATTACAATCCCAACTGGAAGAAAGACCCCAAGTTCTCCTGGAGTAACCCAAACAACGCACTGAATCCTCAAGTGCAGAACACTCAAAACCAGGGGCACCCAGAATTCTGACACGGCAGCAACCACAATGGCAGCCGACAACCGCACCTAGTATACTGGAGCAGACATTGGCCACATTTATGTCACAGACAAGAGCTTACATGGAAAACATGGATCACTTCGTCAAGAAGACTGAGTCGTTCATGGATAAAACAGAGATGAGAATGACTAACCATGAAGCTACACTGAAATCGTTGGAGACACAAATGGGCCAGGTTTCCCAGCATATTAAGCCAAAGCAAAACGGAGGATTCCCTAGTGATACTGAAGTCGCTAGACAACCCACACATGAACAGTGCAAAGTCATTACAACTAGAAGTGGGAAACAACCGCCAGGGCCGGAGATGAAAACCGTACCGATTGAGGAACCAGCCCTAGAAACATCTGCCGCGAACACTGCCCCGGCAGAAGATAAACAACATGCTGCCGCCACACCTATCACGACAGCAGAAGGGACAGAGGAGAAAGACAAGAACGATGAAGAACCTAAGCCTCCTCAGATCCGAATACCATGTGAATGACGTCTGGAAGATTATCGTCCTCCACCTCATTTTCCACAGCGGTTACAAAAGCAGAAACAAGAGTATCAGCTCAAAAAGATCTATGATATTTGTAAGCATGTCCAAATCAATATACCGTTGTTAGAAGCTATCAAGCAGATGCCTGGTTATGCAAAATTTCTCAAAGATGCTATGTCGAAAAGATCCAGACTTGGGGAATTTGAAACGATAAAAATGACAGAAGGATGCATGACTATCTTGCACAGGCATCCACCCCAGAAAAAGAAGGATCCTGGGAGCTTCATCATACCTTGCATAATTGGTGACAAATTCGTTGGTAAGGCACTTTGTGATCTAGGTGCTAGTATTAATTTAATGCCAAAATCTGTGTTTCGAAAATTAGTATTGGAAGAGCACGGTCCACGACAGTCATGCTGCAGCTGGCAGACCGCTCTTACGTACAACCAGAAGGAATGATCGAATATATTCTGATAAGAGTGAATAAGTTCATTTTTCCTGCTGACTTTCTTGTTTTAGACTGTGAAGCAGATGAGAACGCACCAATCATCATGGGGCGACCCTTTCTAGCCACAGGCAGATCACTGATTGATGTAGAGAAGGGAGAACTTATAATGAGAGTAAATGATCAAGAGATCAAGCTCAATGTTCTCCAGGCAATCAAACATGCTGATGTAGAAGAAGAATGCAAGGCCATCACTGAAGTAATCCTTAACCAACCTTGCATCAGGTCGAGCTGCCATGACACTAAATTTGGTCACTGCCACAACAGCCATCTGGAAGACTGTCACGGCAGCAACGATGACAGTGAGTCCTCCGATTCAGACACATCCGACACTGAAGGTCATCATGAGGTAAACTGGATAGGAAATCGTCCAGGTAAGATATTCGAGCCCCTAAACTATACCTCGAATGAACACATAATCCAAAAGCCTTCAACTGTAGAACCACCTGTTTTAGACCTTAAGCCCCTGCCAGGGCAGCTTACATATGTTTTTCTTGGTTTAAATGATACGTTACCCGTAATCATCTCTTCCAAGTTAATGCAGAAACAGGAACAACAACTAATAGGGATGCTGCAACAACATAAAAAGGCTATTGGATGGACGATAGCTGACATCCAAGGCATCAGTTCGACACCATGTATGCATAAAATTCTTCTAGAGGATGAGCATAAGCCGACCATTGATGCTCAGAGACGTTTAAACGACGCTATGCGAGAAGTGGTGAGAAAAGAAATTATCAAGTGGCTTGACGCTGGGATAATTTATGCCATCTCGGATAGTAAGTGGGTGAGCCCGGTGCAGTGTGTCCCTAAAAAGGGAGGAATAACCGTGGTGACCAATGATAAGAACGAACTAATCCCAACCAGGACTGTGACCGGTTGGATGGTTTGTATGGATTACCGGAAGCTTAACAAAACTACCCGGAAAGATCATTTTCCCCTACCTTTTATTGATCAAATGCTTGATAGATTAGCGGGGAAACCTTATTATTGTTTTCTGGATGGTTACACAGGTTATAACCAGATAGCTATTGCACCGGAGGATCAAGAGAAAACGACCTTCACTTGCCCATACGACACTTATGCTTTTCGGAGAATGCCATTTGGACTCTGTAATGCACCAACAACATTCCATAGGTGTATGATGGCGATATTCTCTGACATGGTGGAGGACTTCCTGGAAATATTCATGGACGATTTTTCTGTCTTTGGAGACAACTTTGAAGGCTGTTTAGGCAACCTACAGAAGGTGCTCGAAAGATGCGAGAAATCGAACTTGGTCTTAAACTGGGAAAAATGTCCCTTCATGGTGGATGAGGGGATAGTCCTAGGCCACAAGGTAAGCTGCCACGGCATAGAGGTCGACAGAGCAAAGATAGAAGTGATTGAAAAGCTGCCACCACACACCACAATCAAGGGAATTCGGAGTTTCTTAGGGCATGCTGGGTTTTATCGAAGGTTTATTGCAAATTTTTTGAAGATTACCAAGCCTTTAGGACACCTACTGGAACAGAATCGTCCCTTTGACTTCAATACTGAATGTACTGAGGCATTCAGAATCCTGAAAGAAAAGCTGGTAACAGCCCCAATTGTACAGCCACCAGACTGGAGTTTGCCATTTGAAATTATGTGTGATGCCAGTGACTATGTTGTAGGGGCAGCACTTGGGCAGAGGAAGGACAAGCTTTTTCACGTAATTTATTACGCCAACAAAACACTAAACAATGCCCAAGTAAATTACACCACAACAGAAAAGGAACTGTTAGCAGTGGTATTCTCGATTGACAAGTTCCGTTCGCACATACTTGGGATGATGGTGGTGGTCCATACAGGCCACTCAACACTAAAGTATCTGTTCGCTAAAAAAGTTGCAAAACCTAGACTGATACGTTGGATTCTGCTGCTGCAAGAGTTCGACATTGAAATCAAGGATAAAAAGGGGACATAGAACCAATTTGCAGACCACTTGTCAAGATTAGAGATGGGAAAGAGTCTACCGACAGACAAGACCCACATACTGGAGACTTTCCCTGACGAGCAGTTGTTTGCTGCCACAAGCACTGCCGCGACACCATGGCGGCAGGTAAGTTTTCTGAACTTCCTTGGTACGCTGATTTCGTTAGTTACATAGTTAGCGGAGTACTACCTCCTGAACTTAATTACCAAGCAAGGAAGAGGTTCCAAAATGATGCAAAACATTATTATTGGGACGAACCTCTTCTTTTCAAACATTGTGTAGATCAAATTATCAGGAGGTGTGTACCACAGGATGAGCAGGAATCTGTGCTTCACCACTGCCATGCTTCCCCATATGGAGGACACTTAGGTGGAAACAAAATCACTGCCAAGGTTTTGCAATCTGGTTTTTATTGGCCCTCACTGTTCAAGGATGCCCAAGCATTCTACAAAATCTGTGACAAGTGCCAACGAACTCGGAACATCTCAAGAAGACATGAGATGCCACTGCAAAACATCTTAGAAGTCGAAATCTTCGATGTATGGGGATTGATTTCATGGGACCATTCCCAGCATCATGTGGGAATCTATATATCCTACTGGGAATGGATTATGTATCCAAATGGGTTGAAGCAATCGCCACATGGAAAAATGATGCCAAGACTGTTCAGAGATTTCTGCACAAAAACATTTTCTCCAGGTTTGGCATACCTAAGGTGATCATTAGTGATGAAGGGAGACATTTCGACAATAGGGTAATCGCTGCTACCTTAAGAAAATATGGCATAAAACACCGGATTGCAACATCATACCACCCTCAAACCAATGGACAAGCTGAAATATCTAATTGGGAAGTAAAGAACATTCTTGAGAAGATGGTTAAACCTACTCGTAAAGATTGGTCTTTACACCTCAATGATGCACTCTGGGCCTATAGAACAGCATTCAAGACACCATTGGGAATGTCACCCTACAAGCTTATATATGGAAAAACATGCCATTTACCTGTCGAGATAGAGCACAGAGCTTACTGGGCTATCAAGGCAGTAAACATGGACTTAGATAAGGCAGGACAGAAGAGGCTACTTGACTTGAATGAAATTGAAGAAATTCGAGCAATGGCCTACGACAACGCAAGAATTTACAAGGATAAAACCAAGAGGTGGCATGACAAGAAATTGTTGCCACGACAGTTCTGCACAGGGCAGCTTGTGTTGTTGTTTAACTCTAGGTTGAAACTTTTCCCAGGAAAGCTTAAATCTAGATCATCCGGCCCATTCCAAGTTGTGCAAGTTTTTCCCCATGGTGCCATCACGATCAAATCCTTAAAAGACGGGCACCAATTTAAAGTCAACGAACAGAGACTAAAGCATTATCAGGGTACTGAAACCCCAAGGATGCAAGAAGTAGTTACTTTAGGAGATGCCCCTCAAGGCATCCCTAATTTAACTTAGTTTTTATATTTTTATATTTTATTTATTTATTAGGAATTTAGAATTATTTTATTTTAGGAATTAAAGTTTTATTTTAATTATTTTTAGGAAATAAGGGAAACAAGGAGAGGAGAAGAAGTGAACCTGCCCACAATATCAACAACATCCCAAAAAGCCCAACGGAGGAGTCTGTTGTCACAACTTGTCATCAGCTGTCGCGACAGACGCGAAAAATACAACCTGTCACCATGCTGTCGCGGCAGACACGCAAACACGTAATAGACGCGCAGCAGATACGAAAACACGTGACAGACGCGTCAGAAACCGTGTAACAGCTGGCCCCGTTATTCGTGTCTGCCGTTACAGCTCCAACGGGCAGAAAACCATTCATCTATATAATCCCCATTCACTATTCATTTTTCACCTCACTTTTACTCCCTCAACTTGCTTTCTCTTTAGATCTCAAATTTCTTTTTATCTTCCACAGCCTTGCAACTATGACTAGTAGACAAACGCTCAGAAGTGCTGCCTCCAGCTCGGCCGCAGCAGTGAGCACACCTAGCCACAATGCCATCCCTAATCGCTTTGCCTCAATAGACTCTGCCGGCAGATATTACCAATCCTTCTAGAAGAGGGAGATGTGGGAAGAAAGGGGTTTTCTCTACAACGAGCCCACGAGAGACCTAGGGCTTGAACCGTTTATTGCGAAGAAGATCCATGCGCTGAAGTGGCAGCGATTTGCTGCCCAGCCGGCAGAAATGAACGTCACGTTGGTCTGGGAGTTTTATGTTGCCGTTGACAGCAGGGATATCACAACCGTGACGGTAAGAGGTAAGGAACTTACTTTTGAGCCTTCCTACATCGACACTCTCTACGACCTCCATGTCAGTAGAAGAGAGAACGCCCACAGAAGGCAGAAGTAACGGAGGAGGGGACAGAGTGGAATACCGACCCCAAGCATCGGTGGACGGTGAAAAGAACTCAGCTCACTTCTGAGGCCAAACTATGGAATCACTTCGTCAAGAAGAGAATCATGCTTTCCTCCCATAACAGCACGGTCGACCGACCCAGGTTAGCACTCGTTCATTCAATTTTAAATGAGAGAACCATTAACGTCGGCCGATACATAAGGGAAGAGATTTTGGAATGTGCCCTCCGACCGTCGGGACCTCTTGTCTTCCCGTACCTCATCACTGAGATCCGTCGAGGCCACAACGTTCCAAAAATCACCGAAGACTTCAAAGTCCAAGGGAAGGGATGGACGAAGCGTAAAATCTTCAGCCTTATGGAGCTGAAAGCAGCAACACTGCTCTCTTACTTCAACCTGTCTGTCACAACAGAGGAGTTGGCAGGCCCCAATAAGCCTCAACCTACCGCAGTAGAGCAGCAGCAACCAACAGCAGCAACCCCTCCAGCAGATGCCTCCACTCAGATTCTGGCCACACTCAAAAAGATGGAGGAAAGGCAGCTCGGTCTGATGAGTTTCGTCAGAGACTTCACGGCAGCCACATTACATTTTATTCACAATAACTTAAATTTTGCAAATGTACAATTTTCTGCCTTCCCAGAGCAATACTTTGCTGCCCCTACACCTACACCTACTCCCACTCCTGCTGCCACACCAAAAACACCATATGTTGCATCTACTCCAACTCCGACTGCGACAGCTGAAGGCGACATCCACACTGTCACTGCCTCTGCCAGAGGTGAGAAACGAAAGAAGCCGCTACCAGAACTCGATGATGACTACTTCGCAGGGTTCTCATCATCCTCCGTCTGGCAAGACTCTGATGGGGAGCCCTATGTTTCTAGAAACCTTTCCAAGGAGTTCACTCCTATGAAAAGGCAGAAGCCCAACCAAGCTGGTGAAGGACCATCCGGCCAGGGCAAGTTTGCCAGCAGCCGCAGTAGCAGCAACATCAACAGCTCAGAACATGAGGTACAAGTGCTGGACAAGCTACCCCAGATCTCACACACTCGTATCCAGCCGCCAAGGGAAGCCAAGAAGAAAACTGCCTCCGCCTCTCCTAGCACTCTGTCGGCACCCACAATGAAGGTCACTGCCCGCCGGCAGCTACAGATTAGCAGCAGCAGTAGCGATGACAACTCCTCAAATTAAGTTTCTATCTTATTTTTGTTGTCTTGCTGTTTTATTATTATTGTGATGTATTTTGTTTTTTTCTTTTTCATCTCTGTTATCATGCATTGAGGGCAATGCAACCCTCGAGTTTGGGGGTGGCATCCCTCCAGTAATGAAGTGTCTTTTAGGTTTTAAAATTGTGTCTAAGTGTTAATTATTATTTAAGATTATTTTTCTCAAAAAAAAAACAAAAAATCATTTGGCTTAAGTCTTTGAACTGAACTTACCTGCCGCGACAGTCTCTATCGTGACAGTGCCTCTAGGATATTTTTTGGAACAATTTAGAGCCTTACTATAGTTCTAATCTTCAGACACCCGTTTGTGACTCTTATGCTGTCTAGACTTCTACTAGTAAACTAGAATAGGAAAAGCTTAACACTTGAGTTGCCCCTAGAGGTGCCTAACAGTGGCTCTAGGAAAAGAAGTTAAGAAAATTTAGACTCAATACACCTAGAGGTGCCCAAAACCGGCTCTAGGAAGTTAGCTAGAGGTGCCCAAAAATAGGCTCTAGTCAAACTTAAAATAAGAAAAGAAAACCGAGTCTAAGAAAAACTAAAGGAGCCTAAGAATTGCCTCCAAGAAAATGAAAGTTGGCATAAAAATTCAAGTGAGTGGCTTAGCTATTCTAGTAAACTAAAAGAGTCTGGGCATATAATTGTTCACAAAACATGCACACACTACACGAGAATTATAGCAATGTTCCGAATAAATCCAGAAATATACAACAAGGTGTTGTTCGTGATAGGGCATGAATGGCAGGTAAGGAAAAGTTCACTAATTTAAGCCAAACGAAAAGTTTTTTATTTTTTTGTTAGTTAGATCATAATTGCTTGCGAACAAGCATGAACTTGAGTTTCGGGGTGTGTTGAGTGTGCAAAAGTTATACTTTTTACCCCTTATTTAACCCATAATTCTACTGCATTCAAGTATAATTCATTGCATTTAGGATATATTTCACATATACATCACAATTAGATAAAATGGCACAAGTGCTACTGATTTTGGTTGTTTTTGCAGGTAGCTGCTCTGGCAGACTCAGGGTAGTGAAGAAGCAGAGCTGGAACACAGGACTGGAGTCAAGAAGGAGGATGCTACCGTGGCAGCCATGACGACAGCAATGGTGAAGGGAAAATTGAAGTGGATCTCGACAGATAGAGGAATTCAAGCCAGTCTGTCGTGGGCCACTCCTATATTTTTTGAGCCCTAGATCAGAATGAAGGCGAAGCCCAAAGTTCAAGGAAGAAACCCAAAGCAAGAAAAGAGGACGAATTAAAGGCATCTACTCAGAAGATTTAATCTTAATTAGAGTTGTACTTTAGTTTTAACTTGTATTCTTACCTTATTAGAAAACTTGAACCCAAGGCCTATATAAAGGCATGTAATTCGACCTAGGGAAGGATATCTCATTCTCTAGTTGTCTTCCCCAAAACCCTTGTCGTTTCCACCCTTCTCATCATGTTTTAAACTTCCCCTAGGGCTAAGGGTTGATTCTGTAAAGTAGTTGCAAGGATTGTACTGTTTTTAGGAATTTTCTGTTCATTGAAATAAAACTTCAAGTTTGATTATTCTAGTTTTCAACATCTTACTAGAGTATCGGGAGAGCATTGTGAGATTATTTATTTACTTAATACCAAGAGAGTTAAGTATACGAAAGGAATAAGTGCGGGTTCTCCAGTTTATGGTTGAACTATCTCGGACCTAGGGATAGGACGAGGTTAAGTGGCTAAGGAAGAATTCAACAACATTGGTGTTCACCCTTTGATTTACGCCGGGAGGTATCATCCGAGAAGTGTCATCAACAGTACTTGGACCTAGCGATAGGACCTAGCGATAGGACAAGTTACAGCAGGGATTCTTGCCAAGCTTGAAGTACAGAGTTGTGTGATCGCTGCGACGACAACAACAAACTACTGCCGTGACAGGTGCTGCTGCGACAAGGACGACGACAGAAGAGGAATACTTATATAGTGCAACACCTGCACTACCAAGCAGATCAATACTGGCCTATTTCTCAACTCTGAAAACTCCGTTATCTTACATTCATTATTCTTCAATATTATTCCTCAATAAATTAAATTCTTTTCTTTCTCTCTTGTGCAGCAATCCAAGGATAAAGCTATTTCCAGTCCCTGTGGATTCGACATTAGATACTTTGAGTATCACTCTACTACTTGTGTCGTGTACACTTGCACTACATTGTGATATGAATTTTGACACGCAACATGCGCTTTGACAAATCTGTGTTATGTCCATATTGAAAATGGACTCCATCAACTCAATAGCTTGGCATTCCTCATGTTCATCTGCACACTTAAGAGCTTGAAATATGTTTGCAATACCCATACCCCAGCCTAGAAGAATGCACGATTCTAGGAGAACATGTATCTAACTTGTCTAGCAAGTTAGATAGAAACAAAGAAAGGTTTTTCCTAAAAACCTTTAGAACCTAAAGGTTTCAAACACAACTCATAGAAAGAAGACAAGAATCAAGGAATATTCATCAAAAAGGATAAGAATATGAACTCAACATGCGCAACATCATTCAAGGGAGGTCATACGAGGTAGCCAACACATGAATCAAGTTCAAAGAAATGATCTTTAGCATTAAGTAAGGTTATATATCGTATAAGAGCATGATCTAGTATGAAACAAGCTAACTTTCAACCTTTGTGGTACTAATAGAAGGTAGTGTTAAGTAATGTCAACTAATCAAATTAGATGTCAAAAACAGGATAAGTGACTTACAACTTGTTTTGCCTATAATTTAGTTAAGTAACATTTTAAAGTTAACATATTAGGTTCTTACAAACTATACCCCCTAGAAACATGCTCACTTGAACCATAAGTACATCATCTTTAAGTCTAACAAGAGTTCTCTAGTTACTACATAAAGTGTTTGATAATAAGGGAAATTCCAAGCTCACTTAAGGTCCAAACATACACTTCTAGAATTTCACTAGTTACAAGGCTTCCCAATTAGTAACCGACTTCAAAGGAATTAACAATATCATTCAACCATTATGGTCACAAGTCATGCAATTCTAAATGAGCATTCAAGTACAAAATCACTAGGAATTTCTAGACTAATTCAGTCACTCAATCATGCAACTCAACATGGTTTATCACAACACTACAAGGAAGCATACCATTCAATCATTGCCATCACAATTTCAAGTACCAAACATTCCTATCACACGAGCTTTTCATAAAAACAACCCATCACATAATCCATCATTAAGTCATTACAAAAGTGTCAACATTAAAGTCATAGCTATTACAAAACCCGGAGTATCCCAACTATTGCTACTTTAGAGCTCAACCTAGTGCCACTTTCTCTAGGATCTATATCAAAACAAAACATCATATAACCTTGTGCTTTGGCTGACCTTGACTTGATTTTCAACAAGCTCTTTAATCTACTTTTTCCCGGGGAAGAAACAATGTGAGTGATCAGTAACTTCATACAATAATTTCCACATAAGAAGGGAGAAACTATGAGGTACATTACATTAGACATGAGTTTATTCAGGCTATACTAGGAACAAAATCGAATTACTTAGGCATGTAACATATCAAATCGGGTAATCTTTAAATTGGTGCACACACATAGGGTAATTTTATAGCTTTTAACATGTAAGTAACATGCTTTCGATCTATTTAGCAGGAAGTATATTCAAGCTTAATTCTACCAACAATATTTTCATATATAACATGTGAACCCACCATTGACAAGCAATTCATTCGAATTGAACACTCAACGTCATACCATACTATCCAATTCGATTATAGTTGGCAACCAATGTCGAACAATTTAGCTACACTAGCTAGGTTTCAGGCAATTACAATGAATCTTTCAATTTAATAATTACAGGTAATGGTCTAAGTACCATTGATATACATGGTTCTCTTCAAGTAATTCAGGGGCACACATGTGCCTAACAGGGGACCTTAGTCCAAGTTTTAACAAGCTGAGCTCAGATTTTCTTATTAGCATGCCAATGATCTAGACCAGACCTAGACTCAACTCTAGGCAGGAAAATTCAACAAACTAGCAACAATTTAAAGACAAAATGCTACACAAGCTTCAATAAGTTCAGTAATTAAATTCATTTGATCCAAGATAGCATACACTAGCAAATATGTATAGCCAACAAGCACATTGCCTTATTAGGCAAGAAACCAATACACATGCAAACAAGTATAAATAATGCAGGAAAACATGCTGCACTCACAAAATTTTCCAAGCTAATCTCGTTCACCAATAGAAATGCCCTTTTGTTTGTCCTCCCCTGGATCAATCCTCTTCTTATCTAGGTCATACAACAATACAATGGTGTCAAAACAAATCCATTGACCTCTTAACACAAAGGGGATGTATAACCTTTAAAACAATTTCCATTATTTCATAAAAATGTATTCTAGCACTAGAATAGGTTGTTGTATCAGGCATATTGTGCACTACTCATTTAAGCCTTCATATCTTTCATTATATAAATTAAAATTTCATGTTGTTTACACCATTGAAAAGCTAATTCAACTATCTTTCCAACCATATATGCCTTGTTTCATTGTTCTTTATAAATCAATACAGATTTTAACTTAAAGTTACCCTTAATTCTGTCACTAGGTAGTTTGCACTGCTTTTAGTTATTTGACCCTTCCCACTGTTACATGATTCATAATACAGTGGGGTTTGTTTTAAATGAAGCTAGACATACTCTACTTCCTACTATATAAATTTTAGGTTCTAATTCTACCTATACAATTTATGGTGAATTTTCAAAGTGATTGTTTATGCAGACTTTCAAAACTATTTTTCACTATAACTCTAGGGCAGTTTATTTTCTTTTCAAATTGCCTTAAAATAGTCTCATATTTATTCTAAATTCATTCCCCTATTTTTCTAAAGTTTAATACAGCTCTATCACAAGTCAATTCATGCATTTTGGTCCCTAATCTAATACTCAAACAGTCCACCAAAAGCTAATTTCCATCCTATCCAACAATCCAGGCAACATTCGAACATTCAAGAACATCATCAATTCCATCATTTAATTGTAAATTTTAGTTTTAGACAATCCATTAATTTAGCACACAAGTAATCCTTGATCAACATACTTAAAGAAAACATTTACATGAGCCTAAACAGATTCATGACAGCCTCCACATTTGCACATACAATTTCAAGTGTTCATAATATCAAATATGATTCAATTACTCATAAGAAATCATGTACACTTTAAATTATCTAACTTGAGCACAAAAAACCCTTATCATAAATTGAACAATCCATTTCTAGATTCATGAGCAAGCAATCGAATAACTCCATTCCTAATTACAATTCATGCAAGGAAGCCTTCTAATTCGAATTGCAAGTAAGGAAGAATTCTAACCTCTCTTAATACTAAGCTACTATAAACATATGATTGATTAACCAAGCTCTAAATCCATGTTTCCATAGAAATTTCTCTCACACCCTCTCTCTCTAAGGTTCGGCTGAACTAGGGAGAATGAAGGAGATGACACAAGTTTTGTCTCCTTAGTTGTTTGGCCTTATACACGTAGACCACTCAAGCTAGGCCACCCCATCAAGCTTTCCAATATTTTAATTTTAGCATGCAAGACTCATGTTTGTATGTTAATCTTTATAGTCACCTCTAATTAGCTATTAAATTCTCTTCTTTTTCTATTTCGGTTAATGCTTACGTAAGTCGAGTAGAAGTTGAGCTCGAAGGTTGGAACCGAAGGTATCCAGGGAGTGGATGACCTGTATGAATAAGATTGTGGAATAAATGGAGTGTAGTGATGCCTATAGTGTAAGGATGAGTTGTATCTCGGTTATATAGAGACGTGTTTAGTTTGTGGACAACTATGGTTGAGGGCATAGAACCTGATGTTGTATTCTGAGACAGTTCTTTTGAATTGTTTTAATGGAGAAGAATATGGGGGTTAGATAGTTGGATGTTGAGAAATGTGAATTGGTGGTTTGGGTTCGAAATCGTAAGTTGTACTTGAGTTAAGGTACATATTGTGTAGTTTGAACATGTGTGATCCTGGATGGGAAATGGATACGAGTCATCGTTGTGTTAGCACCTTTATAGATTGGTGCCTGTTGATAAGCCATAATTGTTGATTTACTGGCCATATTGTTTCCGACGTATTGATAACACGGGCGAGGTATTTTGGCAGAACCTGAGTTTAATAGCTCGTGCGAGAGGTTCAAGTGCTAGGAAGTGAGTTGTGAACCCTAGTTAGTGGTAGCCAGTGTACGCATGGTCATGTTTTAGGAATATCGCCTGGGTTGAGGCGAGGCTATAGTTCTGTTGGACGTGTGGTTCACGAGAGCACTTGAGGAGGGATTGCCCTCGTGTAGTGCAGGCTTCTATGGCGGGAGCTAATTCGTGTTGGAACTGTGGGTCTGCTGACCACATGAGGCTTGAGTAACATTTGGCAACTATTAAGTAGGTGGATCGTATGAACATTTGGTATAGCTTTTTGCGCCTATTGTTGTAAGTTGCTTTGGAAGTTGTAACTCGAATGTTCGCTTTGGAAGTGTTGGATGTTGGAGTGTGAGCAACTAGTTTCTTTGGTGAAACTGTTGTTACAAGAAAAACAATTTAGGAGATGTCCTTTATCTGTTCAAGGTAATGTGTTTCGGTTGTTTTGATGGAAATACTGTTTTATGGTTTGGTGTGATTCTTAGAATGGACTGGTTGGTTGAGCATCGAGCTGAGATGGATTTTGATGTTAAGTGTGTTACCCTGGAGCTTGCGGGTGATTACGAGGTAGTAATCGTAGGTGAGAACATGAAGTTCTCATCTAACGCAATTTCGGCTCTCGAATTGAGTCAGATGTTGGAGTCGAAATGTGAAGATTTCTTGGCGTATATGATGAATCCTGGCATGAAGGAAGTGCGTGTACAAGACATACGAACTGTATGTGAGTTTCCGGCTGTATTTTTGGAGGAGTTGCCAGGGTTGCCACCCAACCGAGAAGTCAAGTTTGGTATCGAGTTGTATGAGAATACGACTCCAGTGTCCATTGTTCCTTATCGTATGGCACCTAAGGAGTTGAAGAAGTTGAAGACGTAGCTCCAGGAGTTGCTTTAACAAGGGTTCATAAGGCCGAGTATTTCGCCTTGGGGTGCGCTGGTCTTGTTTGTGAAGAAGGATGGTACCATGCGTATGTGCATTGATTATCGGTAACTGAACAAGTTGATGATTAAGAACAAGTACCCTTTGCCGAGGATCGATGATTTGTTCGATCAGTTCCGTGGTGCTTCAGTGTTTTCGAAGATAGATTTGAGGTCTGGGTGCTACCAGATTAAGGTTAAGGATGTGGATGTGCCTAAGACAGCTTTTCGGACTAGGTATGCTCATTATGAGTTCTTGGTGATGTCGTTTGGTTTGACGAACGCACCGGTTGCGTTCATGGATATGATTAATAGAGTGTTCCATGAGTGTTTGGACCAGTTTGTGGTTGTTTTTATCAATGACATTCTTGTGTACTCACGTACCAAGGAGGATCATGATAAGCACTTAAGGATTGAGTTGCAAGTGTTGTTAAAGAATTAGCTTTATGCTAAGCTGAGCAAGTGTGAGTTTTGGCTCAAGGAAGTGATTTTTCTTGGACATGTGGTGTCAGCCGAAGGTATCCGAGTTGATCCACACAAGGTTGAGGCGGTAATGAGTTGGAAGACGCCTAAGACAGTGACGGAAGTGCGTAGTTTCCTTGGATTGGCTGGTTACTACTGAAGGTTTCTCTAGAATTGCTGTCCTTTTGACCAAGTTGTTGCAAAAGAATGTTCGCTTCGAGTGGGTAGATGTTAGGCAGCAAACTTTTGAGAAGTTGAAGGAAGCTTTGACGCAAGCTCCTGTCTTGATTCAACCAGAATCGGGTAAGGAGTTTGTAGTTTTTAGTGATGCATCATATGTTGGTTTTGGTTGCGTACTGATGCAAGGTAGAAAGGTTGTGGCTTATGCGTCTAGACAATTGAAACTGCATGAGCGCAATTACTCTACGATGATCTTGAGCTTGCAGCGGTGGTGTTCGCTTTGAATATTTGGAGACATTACCTTTATGGTGAAAGGTGTGTGGTTTATACCGATCATAAGAGTTTGAAGTACCTCATGTCTCAAAGGGAGTTGAACCTTAGGCAACGAAGATGGTTGGAGTTGCTTAAGGATTATGATCTGACCATTGAGTATCATTTGGGAAAGGTCAATGTTGTGGCTGATGCTTTGAGTAGAAAGGTGGCTGTTGAGCTAAGAACTATGTTTGCTCGTTTAAGTATATCATGCGATGGTGGCTTGATAGCCGAGTTACAAGTGAAATCTTCGCTAATTCAGTTGATTAAGGAAAAGCAGTTGTTGGATGATTCATTGCTGCATCATGTTCAGGATATAGCTGATGGTAAGGCTACAAATTGATGCTTTAATGATGATGGAGTTCTATGTTTCAAAGGTCGAATAGTTGTGCCAGAAGATGTTGAGTTGAGGCGCACTATTTTGACTGAAGCTCATAGCAGTCCTTTTGCTATGCACCCTGGTAGTACCAAGATATATCGTGGCTTAAAGGATGAGTACTACTAGGTGGGGTTGAAAAAGGATGTGGCGGATTTTGTGAGCAAGTGTATGGTTTGTGAGCATAAGTTGTAACGCCCCAAATTTGGGCCTAGATGTTTTAGAGTTCGCATCGGACCGGTCGAGAACGGTTCGAATCTTAAAAGGAGATTTAGGAAACACCTAGTTCGAGAAGCTTTAAAAATATGGAAAAATATCTAAAAATCCTCACTTATTATATGAATGATTATGGTGAATTTTGTTTTACAAAATAAGGTTTGGAAATACTACATTTCGGTGTAGTGACCAAATTTCAGTTTTTGCAAAAGTTAAATAGTGACTGTTTTGTAAAGGATTGAAACTTTGAATCTTTAAGGAGCTTATTTTACCAAAATGTTTTTAAACAGATTTCTCCTTATTTTTAATAATGTTTTAATTAAAGGAAATAAAGATTAATTAAAGGAAAAACTATCTTTGACTTTTCATAACTACTTTACGTCAATTTTCTCTCATTTCAATTTATCTCTATTTCCTTTTAGTCAAACACATTTCCTCCATCAATTAGCCTTTGATTTTCATTCCTTTCGATGAGATTTCAATCTCCTTTTGATTCCTAATCTTTTACTCATTAAATCCTCTTGTTTTCACATTGGATTTTCAAGAAAACTTGCCCAAATCAAGGAGGAATCATCCATTAGAGGTAAGTTTCGTCCTTCTCCTCTAATGATCGGTTCTTTACTGAAATTCCCAAGTTATCAATCATTTGTTAATGATTTTTGAGTTGCTTTAATGTTAGAAACAATAAATTGTATTAAAACTCAAGGCTTTTGGAGAGATCTTAATGATTTTTGTTGTTGATGGTTAAGCTCTGTTTTAAGGTTGTTTTATAATGTACTTTGGATGTTAATTGATGTTATAAATGAGGATTTATCAAACAAATCCCGAATAGGCTTGGATTCCTAAGTTTTGTATGCTAGAATGGTGGTTTTGGTGTTCTATTATAGCTGGAGGTATAAGGATGAGTTTGTGGTGGTTTTTGATGTTGATTGATGTTTAGAAATGATTAGAAGTGATAGATCTTGCCTGGGCTTTGTTTTGGAAGAGTTTGGAGATGATTTCAGCTGTTTTTGGTAGCCAGAATGAGGTTCTTGTGTAGAGCAGCGAGTTTAGGTGTGTGGATGATGATTTTAATGCATGAATGCATTAATCCTCTGCTCTTATGTGTTATAAACAGGGGACACATCTTCAGACGCTTTTGGTTTTGTTCCGGGAGCTTAGTTAGCGTTTCGGCAAGCAAGCGAAATGTAATCGGTGAGTGCGAATGGTTTTAAAAGTCCTTGAGGGACAAAGAAACAAGGTTTGGGGATTTAGGAAAGGTTTGAAACACCTTCCTAAGTCCAGAAGTAAGTATTGGCTATATTGCTCTCTTATATGTGGTGGTTGCCCCTAAAATGCTTTTACACGCTCATGGTTTGAGATATATAAATTCCTACTGTTTTTATGCATGATTTGTAGCATGAGATGATACTTGAAATGATTTCATGAAATATCATGTTGCATTGATGAGTTTTGAGATTTTGTTTTAAAGCATGGCAAATGTTATGGTTTTGAAATGAGATGAGAAAGATTTGAGAAATGTTGCATGAAAAACAGTAGGTGAGATGATATTTTGACATAATATATTGGCATAGAAGATGAGATACTTACCGGATATAATTGATCGATTAATAGGATGAGAGTGCACTATAAACTAAAAATTCGTACGTGCTCTTTGGTTTAATCCAAAGGGAGAGACCGATGAAGGGCATTCCATCGGGTAGGACTTGGTGAAATACCCAATCTTTGTGGCGATGAGAGATTCCGCCATGTGAGTACGGTGATGTGAGATTCCACCGAAAATTATGTTACTAGACAAGTGAGTTCGGTGACGTGAGATTCCATCGGAAGCGTCTAGTGGTTTGAGAATGTTGTCCGCATATCCGAGTAGTAATGAGATGTGAAATGCCAATATAAAATATGAAAATGCTTTTGATTCATATGTACCTATTGATGAGATGATTTATGCTATGAAAAATGCGTATGACATTTGTATATGAAATGGTTTGGTTTTTACAAGCATGTGTATGGCCTTGCCATGAGATTTTCATTTGTTTAAATGCATGAGATAGAACTGAGGTACATGTGTTTTCATTGAAGAGTTGCTTTGAAAAGGTTTTCAAGCATGAGATAGAAAGAGCATGTTGTAGAAAAAGCTTTTGAGAAAGTGTTTTGGTTAATGCATTATTGTGTTGGTTTTCTTAGAGCATGGCTCACTAAGCAAATGTGATTACGCTCTCTTTTACCAATAATGCAGATAATGGAGGTGTTTTTGGGTAGCAAGAAGGTTAAGAACATCCAAGGAAGTGCAAAGTTCATGTATGGTGATGTTTTTATACACTTTAGTTTTGATACTGGCAATGGGACTTCAAGGTTGTATTTGGGAGATGAGTTTCGAATTCCCTAAGTTTGTGGCATGTTTGTGATGACATTTATGGGTTGTAAATGG
Organism: Hibiscus trionum; assembly: GCA_030270665.1. NCBI lineage: Eukaryota > Viridiplantae > Streptophyta > Magnoliopsida > Malvales > Malvaceae > Hibiscus > Hibiscus trionum. The sequence continues at coordinate 13,606,385 of BSYR01000004.1, read as the reverse complement.
TCCTAAAGGTTTGGTTTGAGGTTTGATAGCTTAAACTGGTTTTGTGGCTAGGAAGCATGCATATAGAATGGATGATTATGTGTTTGATGTCATGCTCTAGCTTAAGGTCCTAAAATATGTTCCTTAGTATCAAAATGGGTTGCTGGTATGTTATGATGCTCTTTGAAGCATGTTTGAGTGGTTTAAAAGGTGGAAAACCAGCAATTTCTGGTGTCACTGGGCAAAGTGTATCGAAACACCCTTAATTGTTTCGAAACGGGGGCCTGTAATGGCCATAGTGTTTCGGAACGGTTGAAGATGTTTCGAAACAATTTGGCTACCGGTGAGGCCTATTTCGATACCGGTCTCGGAACGCACCCGAGTACCGAAATGGTCAACTCCGTTTTGATACGAGTGTTCGGAACGTAGGATTGGTGTTTCGAAACGGATGACCGTTGGATGATGATTTTGAATTGTTTTAAGTTTCCATGTTTTACATTTTAGTCGTGAGTGTTGTGGATGCAATAGCTTGAGCTCGGAATGTTCTTTTAAGCTGAAATTTGACAGAGGAGCATGTATTATGACTAATTACATATTGGTAAACCTAAAACCTGAAAAGTCCTTATAATTTCTAAAAATTACATTTTTGTCCCTAAAAGTGTAATTTATGCAATTGAGTCCCTAAATGATTTCCGATCGCTGTGACTTTCTCTCATTTGAGTCTTGTGTAATCATTTAGGCTTAATGTGAATCTAGAGAAGGATAAAAAGGAAAAAAAGGGTTGTTAATCACGGTTGACTTTCGGGTTGACTTTGGTTTTCCCCGTGTAATCTTTGTTGTTCGGGTCAAGCGTCTAGGTCGGGCTAAGGGGATACATTTGTTGGTATCATAGACAGTTATCGAATAATTGGGGCTTGGTATGTTGTTATTGTATGTGGTTATTTATGATTGTGACTTTTCGGTGAAAGTATGATGTATAAATATTAATTTATGATTCAATTGAGATGGATTTGTGATGATATGCTATGTTTGGAGTGTGGTTGGGGATCCCATTGCCATGTTATTACTAATGAGGAGAAATGGTTTAAAAAATGAGCTTGAGTACTTAGATTACTTACATTATTATGCCTAATTGAGTTTGTTGTATTTTGTCAGTGCATTATCTTTATTATGGGGTCATACAGAGAGTTGAGAATCAATACTCATTCTATGGCTGAGAATGAGAATGTAGAGAATGCTGAGGATTTACCTCCTCCTCCCCCTGGTGGACCACCTGGTGGTGGTGGTGGAGCTGGGGTTGGTGCTGCTGGAGTTGGTGCTAGGGTTGTTGGACCCGAGGGAGCCCAGGGGCAAGCTGCTCTTGATATGACAGTGTTGATACATGCTATTGCTAGAGCTTTCCAAGCAGCAGTAGCAGGAGCTCATGGAGTTGCAACTCATGATGGTGCTAATGTGAGATTGCCGTTGGAGCGTCTCCGCAGTCTAGGAGGGACTGTGTTTAGAGGTTTGACACCGGAAGGTTCTGAGTCTTGGTCGGGGAGCACCAAGAGGATTCTTGGACAGCTGAATTGCAACAATGTCCAGAAATTGGGATGCATTGTGTCACTACTACATGGTGATCCGTATATGTGGTTGACAACCACTATCTCTAGAATGGAGGATGATGAAGTGACTTGGACATTCTTTTTGAATGCGTTCAAGCGGAAATACCTGGGAGTTCGCTACCTCAACGAGAAAAAGAAGGAGTTTATGTCTCTTGTGCAAGGGAGCATGTCTGTGGATGAATATGAGATTCAATTTGTTCGCCTTAGCCAATATGCGCCTGAGCTGATCCCTAGTGAGCGAGAATGATGCGAACGGTTCCGTTATGGGCTGGTGGCGGACATGAAAACCTATATACTCGCAGCCGATTATACTGATTTTGATGTTTTGGTCACTAGAGCTAAGGACATTGAATTGAATCTTGGTTTGGAGAGCCGAGCAGGTGGATCTTGCTCGGGGAAGCGAGCTGCAGAACGTGATTATGGCAGAGATCGCAACAAAAGGCATAAGGATAGAATGCCACATTTTGATGCTAGACGCGGGGGTGGTAACCCTGGAAGAGGTCAGCAAGGACCTTATGCTTTCTTGAGGACTCCTAAGTGTAACTGGTGTGGTAGGAGACACGCTGGTGAGTGTTGGGGTAACCTTGGTACATGTTGGAATTGTGGTAATCAGGGGCATATGAAGAAGGATTGCCCTCAGCCGCTGAGAGAAGGAGATGCTCTGGTGAGAGCAGCTGAGCCACAAAGAGGTCGTAGGCGCGGCCGTGGTAATTTTCAGCGTAGAGATGAGGGTGGAAAGAATGTAGCGCATGTGGTGGCTGTCCAACCTGAGGGTGGTGGTCAGGCTAGAGTGTATGCCCATCATAAGGGAAGGAATGACACAGATGTAATTGCAGGTACCTTTACTTTGCAATCCTTGTCATTACTTTCTTTGATTGATTCTGGATCTACACACTCGTACATATTGCGTGAACATGCTCAAATGCTTGGTTTGCCTGTTTAGTCTTTAGATGTTGGTATGCGTGTGACTAGTTCCTTTAATGAGACGGTTGTAACAAGAAAGTTGTATAGGAGATGCCCCTTAAAGGTGCAAGGCCATGTGTTTCTTGTTAATCTTATGGAATTGCCATTATATGGTTTTGATGTAATTCTTGGCATGGATTGGCTTGTTGAGCATAGAGCCATTGTGGATTTTGAAAGCAAGCGAGTTTCATTGAAACTTGCGGATGATTATGAGGTGGTGGTGGTGGGAGAGAATGTGAAGTTTCTAGTTAATGTGGTGTCTACGTTGGAAGCAAGCCGGATGTTGCGTCAAGGATTTGAGGCTTATCTAGCCTTTGTTATGAATCATAGTTCAAAGGAGGCGCACGTTCAGGATATAAGGACCGTTTGTGAGTACACTGGAGTATTTCCGGATGAATTACCTGGTTTGCCGCCTAGTTGAGAGGTTGAATTTGGAATTGAGTTGTATGAGAACACAACTCCGGTGTCCATTGCTCCCTATCGCATGGCACCCAAAGAGTTGAAGGAGTTGAAGACGCAACTCCAGGATTTGCTTGACCGTGGCTTTATTCAGCCTAGTGTGTCACCTCGGGGTACACCGGTCATGTTTGTGAAAAAAAGATGGGACGATGAGAATGTGTATCGATTATCGTCAGTTAAATAAGTTAACCGTCAAAATCAAGTATCCTTTGCCGAGGATTGATGATATTTTTGATCAGTTTTGGGGAGCAGCTGTGTTTTCAAAGATTGATTTGAGGTCAGGGTACTATCAGTTAAAGGTGAAGGATGTGGATATGCCGAAAACAGCCTTTAGAACGAGGTATGGGCATTATGAGTTCCTTGTGATGCCGTTTGGTTTGACGAATGCTTCTGCTGCATTCAAGGACATGATGAATAGGGTGTTCCATGAATTCTTGGACAAGTTTGTTGTGGTTTTCATCGATGATATCCTTCTGTACTCTCGTACTGAGGAGGAGCATGAAGGTCATTTAAGGATTGTTTTGCAAGCGCTGTTGGAAAATCAGCTTTATGCTAAGCTGAGAAAATGTGAGTTTTGGCTTAAGGAAGTTTTTTTCCTTGGTCATGTGGTTTCGGCTGAAGGGATTCGAGTTGATCCCCAGCAGGTTGAGGCGGTGATGAATTGGAAGCCTCCTAAGTCCGTTCATGAAGTCTGTAGTTTCGTTTGTTTGGGAGGATACTACCGGAGGTTTGTGGATGGATTTTCTAAGATTGCTGCCCCTTTGACGAAGTTGTTGCAAAAGGATGTTAAGTATGAGTGGACGGAAGCGAGACAACAAGCTTTTGAGAAGCTGAAAGCGGCTTTGATGCAAGCTCCTATCTTGGTTCAAACTGAATCAGGGAAAGAGTTTGTGGTGTATAGTGACGCATCCTATGTTAGTTTAGGGTGTGTGTTATTTCAAGAGGGTAAGGTGGTGCCTTATGCATCACGGTGGTTGAAAGTGCATGAGCACATTTATCCTATGCATGATATTGAGTTGGATGCAGTGGTTTTTGCTCTAAAGATCTGGAGACATTATCTCTATGGTGAGAAGTGTATTGTGTACACGGATCACAAAAGTTTGAAGTATCTGATGTCTCAGAAAGAGTTGAATCTTAGGCAACGGCGTTGGGTGAAGTTGCTTAAGGATTACGATCTAACGATCGAGTATCATCCGGGGAAGGCCAATGTTGTGGCTGATGCTTTGAGCAGAAAGTGGTGGTGGAGTTAAGAGCGATGTTTGCTAGCTTGAGCATATCGCGAGATGGTGGTCTTGTTGTTGAACTGCAAGTGAAACCGTCTCTAATCCAGTTGATAAAGGATAAACAATTGTTGGATGATTCCTTGGTGCCACATGTTCAGGATATTGCTGAAGGTAGGCCATCAGATTTCTGTTTTAATGAGGATGGTGTTTTATGTTTTGGAAGTCGGATAGTGGTGCCGAGTGATGTGGAGTTGAGGCGTACTATTCTGACCGAAGCTCATAGTAGTCCTTTTGCTATGCACCCTAGTAGTACAAAGATGTACCGTGATCTGAAGGATGAGTACTACTGGGTGGGACTGAAGGAAGATGTCGCTGAGTATGTGAGCAAATGTATGGTTTGTCAGCGGGTTAAGGCCGAGCATCAATTTCCTTCAGGGTTGTTGCAGCCGTTACGGATCCCTGAATGGAAGTGGGAGAGGATTACCATGGACTTTCTGTCTAGGTTGCCTTTATCGTCTTTAAAGAAGAATTCTGTTTGGGTGATTGTGGATCGCCTTACGAAATGTGCGCATTTCTTGCCTGTGCATACTACGTACACTTTGGATAAGCTTGCGAAGTTGTACATTGCTGAGATTGTACTTTTGCATGGAGTACCAAAATCTATAGTGTCGGATAGAGATCCAAGGTTCACCGCAAGGTTTTGGGAGTGTTAGCATCAAGCATTGTGTACAAGGCTGAATTTCAGTACTTCTTATCATCCACAAACGGATGGACAGTCGGAGCGTGTTATCCAAGTGCTTAAGGATATGTTGAAGTGCTATGTTATTGAGTTTGAAGGATCTTGGGAGAAGCACTTGCCTTTGGTGGAGTTTGCTTATAATAATAGTTATCAGGCGAGTATTCAAATGGCACCTTATGAAGCTTTGTACGAGAGGAAGTGGGGAACTCCTCTTTGTTGGGCTGAAACGGGACAAAAGTTGGTCTCGATGCCGACTTTGTTGAAAGGAACCACCGAGAAGGTGAAGCTCATTTGTTAGTGGTTGAAGGCAGCATCGGATCAGCAAAAGTCTTACGCGGATTTGAAGCGTAAGGAGATAGAATTTGCGGTGGGTGACCATGTGTTTTTGAAAGTTTCACCTTGGAAGAAGGTGATGAGATTTGGCCAGAAGGGCAAGTTGAGCCCAAGATACATTGGACCATACGAGGTGATAGAACGTGTGGGTCCTGTTGGTTATAAGCTGAGGCTACCTCTAGAGTTAGAAAAGATACATAATGTGTTTCATGTGTCCATGCTTCGGAGGTATAGATCGGATCCTTCGCATGTTATGCCTGTGGAGGAGGTTGAGTTGAATCCAGATTTGACATATGATGAGGAACCTGTTGAGATTCTGGATTGGGATAGTAAGGTTCTTCGTGGTAGGATCATTGAGCTGGTCAAGGTGTTGTGGAGACATCGTGGTGTTGAGGAAGCCACGTGGGAACGGAAGGAAGATATGAAGAAGCAATTTTCTTACCTTTTTTCCCCAAGTAAATTTCGAGGACAAAATTTCTTAAGAGGGGGAGAGTTGTAACGCCCCAAATTTGGGCCTAGATGTTTTAGAGTTCGAATTGGACCGGTCGAGAACGATTCGAATCTTAAAGGGAGATTTAGGGAACACCTAGTTCGGGATGCTTTAAAAATATGGAAAAATATCTAAAAATCCTCATTTATTATATGAATGATTATGGTGAAAACAATTTTACAAAATAAGGTTTAGAAATACTACATTTTGGTGTAGTGACCAAATTTCAGTTTTTGCAAAAGTTAAATAGTGATTGTTTTGTAAAGGATTGAAACTTTGAATCTTTAAGGAGCTAATTTTACCAAAATGTTTTTAATCAGATTTCTCCTTATTTTGGGTGATTTTAATAATGTTTTCATTAAAGGAAATAAAGATTGATTAATTGAAAAACTATCTTTGACTTTTCATAACTACCTTACGTCAATTTTCTCTCATTTCATTTCCTCTCAATTTCCTTTCAGCCAAACACATTTCCTCCATCAATTAGCCTTTGATTTTCATTCCTTTCGATGAGATTTCAATCTCCTTTTGATTCCTAATCTTTTACTCATCAAATCCTCTTGTTTTCACATTGGATTTTCAAGAAAACTGGCCCAAATCAAGGAGGAATCATCCATTAGAGGTAAGTTTCGTCCTTCTCCTCTAATGATTATTTCTTTACTGAAATTCCCAAGTTATCAATCCTTTGTTAATGATTTTTGAGTTGCTTTAATGTTAGAAACAATAAATTGTATTAAAACTCAAGGTTTTTGGAGAGATCTTGATGAATTTTGTTGTTGATGGTTAGGCTCTATTTTGAGGTTGTTTTCTAATGTAATTTCGATGTTAATTGATGTTATAAATGAGGTTTTATCAAACAAATCCCGAATAGGTTTGGATTCCTAAGTTTTGTATGCTAGAATGGAAGTTTTTGGGTGGTTTTGGTGTTCTGTTATAGCTTGAGGTATAAGGACGAATTTGTGGTGGTTTTTGATGTTTATTGATGTTTAGAAATGATTAGAAATGATAGATCTTGGCTGGGCTTTGTTTTGGAAGAGTTTGGAGATGATTTCGGTTGTTTTTGGTAGCCGGAATGAGGTTATTGTGTAGAGCATCGAGTTTAGGTGTGTGGATAATGATTTCAATGCATGATGATGCATTAATCCTCTGCTCTTATGTGTTATAAACAGGGGAGACATCTTCAGACGCCTTTGGTGTTGATCCGAGAGCTTAGTTAGAGTTTCGGCAAGCAAGCGAAACGTAATCGGTGAGTGCGAATGGTTTTATAAGTCCTTGAGGGACAAAGAAACAAGGTTTGGGGATTTAGGAAAGGTTTGAAACACCTTCCTAAGTCCGAAAGTAAGTATTGGCTATATTGCTCTCTTATATGTGGTGGTTGCCCCTAAAATACTTTTACATGCTCATGGTTTGAGATATATAAATTCATACTGTTTTTATGCATGATTTGTAGCATGAGATGATGCTTGAAATGATTTCATGAAATAACATGGTTCATTGATGAGTTTTGAGCTTTTGTTTTAAAGCATGGCAAATGTTATGGTTTTGAAATGAGATGAGAAAGATTTGAGAAATGTTGCATGAAAAACAGTAGGTGAGATGATATTTTGACATAATATATTGGCATAGAAGATGAGATACTTACTGGATATAATTAATCGATCAATAGGATGGGAGTGCACTATAAACTAAAAATCGTACGGGCTCTTTGGTTTAATCCAAATGGAGAGACCGATGATGGGCATTCCATTGGGTAGGACTTGGTGAAATACCCAAGCTTTGTGGCGATGAGAGATTCCGCCATGTGAGTACGGTGAAGTGAGATTCCACCAGAAATTATGTTACTAGACAAGTGAGTACGGTGACTTGAGATTCCACCGAAAGCGTCTAGTGGTTTGAGAATGTTGTCCGCATATCCGAGTAGTAATGAGATGTGAAATGCCAATATAAAATATGAAAATGCTTTTGATTCACATGTACCTATTGATGTGATGATTTATGCTATGAGAAATGCATATGAGATTTGTATATGAAATGCTTTGGTTTTTACAAGCATGTGTATGGCCTTGCCATGAGATTTTCATTGGTTTAAATGCATGAGATAGAATTGAGGTACATGTGTTTTCAATGAAGAGTTGCTTTGAAAAGGTTTTCAAGCATGAGATAGAATGAGCATGTTGTAGAAAAAAGCTTTTGAGAAAGTGTTTTGGTTAATGCATTATTGTGTTGGTTTTCTTAGAGCATGCCTCACTAAGCAAATGTGTTTACGCTCTCTTTTAACAATAATGCAGATAATTGAGGTGTTTTTGGGCAGCAAGAAGGTTAAGAACATCCAAGGAAGTGCAAAGCTCATGTATGGTGATGTTTTTATACACTTTAGTTTTGATACTGGCAATGGGACTTCAAGGTTGTATTTGGGAGATGAGTTTCGAATTCCCTAAGATTGTGGCATGTTTGTGATGGCATTTATGGGTTGTAAATGGACCTAAAGGATTGGTTTGAGGATTGATAGCTTATATTGGTTTTGTGCCTAGGAAGAATGCATATAGACTGGGTGATTATGTGTTTGATGTCATGCTCTAGCTTAAGGTCCTAAAATTTGTTCCTTAGTATCAAAATGGGTTGCTGGTATGTTATGATGCTCTTTGAAGCATGCTTGAGTGGTTTAAAAGGTGGAAAACCAGCAATTTTTGGTGGCACTGGGCAAAGTGTATCAAAACACCCTTAACTGTTTCGAAACGGGGGCATGTAATGGCCATAGTGTTTCAGAACGGTTGAAGATGTTCCGAAACCATTTGGCTACTAGTGAGGCCTGTTTTGATACCGGTCTCGGAACGCACCCGAGTACTGAAATGGTCAACTCCGTTTTGATACTAGCGTTCGGAACGGAAGATTGGTGTTTCGAAACGGATGACCGTTGGATGATGATTTTGAATTGTTTTAAGGTTCCATGTTTTACATTTTAGTCCTGAGTGTTGTGGATGCAATAGCTTGAGCTCGGAATGTTCTTTTAAGCTGAATTTTGACATAGGAGCATGTAATATGACTAATTACATATTGTTAACCCTAAAATCTGAAAAGTTCTTATAATTTCTAAAAATTACATTTTGGTCCCTAAAAGTGTAATTTATGCAATTGAGTCCCTAAATGCTTTCTGATCGCTGTGACTTTCTCTCATTTGAGTCTTGTGCAATCATTTAGGCTTAATGTGAATCTAGAGAAGGATAAAAAGGAAAAAAAAGGTCGTTAATCACGGTTGACTTTCGGGTTGACTTTGGTTTTCCCCGTGTAATCTTTGTAGTCCGGGTCAAGCGTCTAGGTCGGGCTAAGGGGTTATATTTGTTGGTATCAGAGCCAGGTTATCGAATAATTGGGGCTTGGTATGTGGTTATTGTATGTGGTTATGTATGATTGTGACTTTAAGTGAAAGTATGATGTATGAATATTAATGTATGATTCAATTGAGATGGATTTGTGATGCTATGCTATGTTTGGAGTGTGGTTGGGGATCCCATTGCCATGTTATTACTAATGAGAAGAAATGGTTTCAAAAATGAGCTTGAGTACTTGGATTACTTACCTTATTATGCCTAATTGAGTTTGTTGTATTTTGTTAGTGCATTATTTTTATTATGGGGCCACATAGAGAGCTAAGAATCAATACTTGTTCTATGGTTGAGAATGAGAATGTAGAGAATGCTGAGGATTTACCTCCTCCTCCCCCTGGTGGACCACCTGGTGGTGGTGGAGCTGGGGTTGGTGCTGCTGGAGTTGGTGCTGGGGTTGTTGGACCCGAGGGAGCCCATGGGCAAGCTGCTCCTGGTATGAATGTGTTGATACAGGCTATTGCTGGAGCTTTCCAAGAAGCAGTAGCTCGAGCTCATGGAGCTGCAACTCAGGATGGTACTAATGTGAGAATGCAGTTGGAGCGTCTCCGTAGTCCAGGAGGGACTGAGTTTAGAGGTTTGACACCGGAAGGTTCTGAGTCTTGGTTGGAGAGCACCAAGAGGATTCTTGGACAGCTGAATTGCAACAATGTCCAGAAATTGGGATGCATTGTGTCACTATTGCATGGTGATGCGTATACGTGGTGGATAACCACTATCTCTGGAATGGAGGATGATGTAGTGACTAGGACATTCTTTTTGAATGTGTTCAAGCGAAAATTCCTGGGACTTCGCTACCTCAACGATTAAAAGAAGGAGTTTATGTCTCTTGTGCAAGGTAGCATGTCTTTGGCTAAATATGATATTCAGTTTGTTCGCCTTAGCCAATATGCGCTTGAGCTGATCCATAGTGAGCGGGAATGATGCGAACGGTTCCGTTATGGGCTGGTGGCGGACGTGAAAACCTATATGCTCGCAGCCGATTATACTGATTTCGATGTTTTGGTCACTAGAGCCAAGGACATTGAATTGAATCTTGGTTTGACGAGCCGAGCAGGTGGATCTAGCTCGGGGAAGCGAGCGGCAGAACGTGATTATGGCAGAGATCGAAACAAGAGGCATAAGGATAGAATGCCACATTTTGATGCTAGACGCGGGGGTGGTAACCCTGGAAGAGGTCAGCAAGGACCTAATGCTTTCTTGAGGACTCATGAGTGTAACTAGTGTGGTAGGAGACACGCTGGTGAGTGTTTGGGTAACCTTGGGACATGTTGGAATTGTGGTAATCGGGGGCATATGAAGAAGGATTGTCCTCAGCCGCTGAGAGAGGGAGATGCTCTAGTGAGAGCAGCTGAGCCGCAAAGAGGTCGTAGGCGCGGCTATGGTAATTTTTAGCGTAGAGCTGAGGGTGGAAGGAATGTAGCACATGTGGTGGCTGTCCAACCTGAGGGTGGTGGTCAAGCTAGAGTGTATGCCCATCGTAAGGGAAGGAATGATACGGACGTAATTGCAGGTACCTTTACTTTGCAATCCTTGTCATTACTTTCTTTGATTGATTCTGGATCTACACACTCGTACATATTGCGTGAACATGCTCAAATGCTTGGTTTGCATGTTGAGTCTTTGGATGTTGGTATGTGTGTGACTAGTTCCTTTAATGAGACGGTTGTAACAAGAAAGTTGTATAGGTGATGCCCCTTAAAGGTGCAAGGCCATGTGTTTCTTGTTGATCTTATGGAATTGCCATTTTATGGTTTTGATGTAATTCTTGGCATGGATTGGCTTGTTGAGCATAGAGCCGTTGTGGATTTTGAAAGCAAGCGAGTTTCGTTGAAACTTGCGGATGATTATGAGGTGGTGGTGGTGGGAGAGAATGTGAAGTTTCTAGTTAATGTGGTGTCTACGTTGGAAGCAAGCCTGATGTTGCGTCAAGGATTTGAGGCTTATCTAGCCTTTGTTATGAATCCTAGTTCAAAGGAGGCGTGCGTTCAGGATATAAGGACCGTGTATGAGTACCCAGGAGTATTTCTGGATGAATTACATTGTTTGCCGCCTAGTCGAGAGGTTGAATTTGGAATTGAGTTGTATGAGAACACAACTCCAGTGTCCATTGCTCCTTATCGCATGGCACCCAAAGAGTTAAAGGAGTTGAAGACGCAACTTCAGGAGTTGCTTGACCGTGGCTTTATTCGGCCTAGTGTGTCACCTTAGGGTACATCAGTCTTGTTTGTGAAAAAAAGATGGCACGATGAGAATGTGCATCGATTATCGTTAGTTGAATAAGTTGACCGTCAAAATCAAGTATCCTTTTCCTAGGATTGATGATATTTTTGACCAGTTTCGGGGAGCGACTGTGTTTTCTAAGATTGATTTGAGGTTAGGGTACTATCAGTTAAAGGTGAAGGATATGGATATGCCAAAAACAGCCTTTAGAACGAGGTATGGGCATTATGAGTTCCTTGTGATGCCGTTTGGTTTGACGAATGCTCCTGCTGCATTCATGGACATGATGAATAGGGTGTTCCATGAATTCTTGGACAAGTTTGTTGTGGTGTTCATCGACGATATCCTTGTGTACTCTCGTACTGAGGAGGAGCATGAAGGTCATTTGAGGATTGTTTTGCAAGCGCTGTTGGAAAATCAGCTTTATGCTAAGATGAGCAAATGTGAGTTTTGGCTTAAGGAAGTTGTTTTCCTTGGTCATGTGGTTTCGGCTGAAGGGATTCGAGTTGATCCCCAGAAGGTTGAGGCGGTGATGAATTGGAAGCCTCCTAAGTCCGTACATGATATCCGTAGTTTCCTTGGATTGGCAGGATACTACCGGAGGTTTGTGGATGGATTTTATAAGATTGCATCCCCTTTGAAAAAGTTGTTGCAAAAGGATGTTAAGTATGAGTGGTCGGAAGCGAGACAACAAGCTTTTGAAAAGCTAAAAGCGGCTTTGATGCAAGCTCCTATCTTGGTTCAACCTGAATCAAGGAAAGAGTTTGTGGTGTATAGTGACACATCCTATGTTGGTTTGGGGTGTGTGTTAATGCAAGAGGGTAAGGTGGTGGCTTATGCATCGCGGTGGTCGAAAGTGCATGAGCACAATTATCCTACGCATGATATTGAGTTGGCTACAGTGGTTTTTGCTCTAAATATCTGGAGACATTATATCTATGGTGAGAAGTGTATTGTGTACACGGATCACAAAAGTTTGAAGTATCTGATGTCTCGGAAAGAGTTGAATCTTAGGCAACGACGTTGGGTGGAGTTTCTTAAGGATTACGATCTAACGATCGAGTATCATTCGGGGAAGGCCAATGTTGTGGCTGATGCTTTGAGCAGAAAGTGGCGGTGGATTTAAGAGCGATGTTTGCTAGCTTGAGCATATCGCGAGATGGTGGTCTTGTTGCTGAACTGCACGTGAAACCGTCTCTAATCCGGTTGATAAAGGATAAACAATTGTTGGATGATTCCTTGGTGCCACATGTTCAGGATATTGCTGAAGGTAGGCCATCAGATTTTTGTTTTAATGAGGATGGTGTTTTATGTTTTGGAAGTCGGATAGTGGTGCCGAGTGATGTGGAGTTGAGGCGCACTATTCTGACCGAAGCTCATAGTAGTACTTTTGCTATGCACCCTAGTAGTACAAAGATGTACCGTGCTCTAAAGGATGAGTACTACTGGGTGGGACTGAAGAAAGATGTCGCTGAGTATGTGAGCAAATGTATGGTTTGTCAGTGGGTTAAGGCTGTGCATCAGTTTCCTTCAGGGTTGTTGCAGCCGTTAAGGATCCCTGAATGGAAGTGGGAGAGGATTACCATGGACTTTGTGTATGGGTTGCCTTTATCGCCATCAAAGAAGAATTCTGTTTGGGTGATTGTGGATCGCCTTACGAAATGTTCGCATTTCTTGGCTGTACGTTTGCATGGTGTACCAAAATCTATAGTGTCGGATAGAGATCCGAGGTTCACCGCAAGGTTTTGGGAGTGTTTGCATAAAGCATTGGCTACATGGCTGAATTTCAGTACTTCTTATCATCCACAAACGGATGGACAGTTGGAGCGTGTTATCCAAGTGCTTGAGGATATGTTGAGGTGCTGTGTTATTGAGTTTCAAGGCTCTTGGGAGAAGCACTTGCCTTTGGTGGAGTTTGCTTATAATAATAGTTATCAGGCGAGTATTCAAATGGCACCTTATAAAGCTTTGTGTGGGAGGAAGTGGCGAACTCCTCTTTGTTGGGATGAAATGAGACAAAAGTTGGTCTCGATGCCGGCTTTGTTGAAAGGAACCACCGAGAAGGTGAAGCTCATTTGTGAGCGGTTGAAGGCAGCATCGGATTGGCAAAAGTCTTATGCGGATTTGAAGCGTAAGGAGATAGAATTTGCGGTGGGTGACCGTGTGTTTTTGAAAGTTTCTCCTTGGAAGAAGGTGATGAGATTTGGCCGGAAGGGCAAGTTGAGCCCAAGATACATTGGACCATACGAGGTGATAGAACGTGCGGGTCCTGTTGGTTATAAGCTGAGGCTACCTCAAGAGTTAGAAAAGATACATAATGTGTTTCATGTATCCATGCTTCGGAGGTATAGATCGGATCCTTCGCATGTTATGCCTGTGGAAGAGGTTGAGTTGAATCCAGATTTGACATATGACGAGTAACCTGTTGAGATTCTGGATTGGGATAGTAAGGTTCTCTGTGGTAGGATCATTGAGCTGGTCAAGGTGTTGTGGAGACATCGTGGTGTTGAGGAAGCCATGTGGGAAAGGAAGGAAGACATGAAGAATCAATTTCCTTACCTTTTTCCTCCAGGTAAATTTTGAGGACGATATTTCTTAAGAGGGGGAGAGTTGTAACGCCCCAAATTTGGGCCTAGATGTTTTAGAGTTCGAATCGGACCGGTCGAGAACGATTCGAATCTTAAAGGGAGATTTAGGGAACACCTAGTTCGGGATGCTTTAAAAATATGGAAAAATATCTAAACATCCTCATTTATTATATGAATGATTATGGTGAAAACAATTTTACAAAATAAGGTTTGGAAATACTACATTTCGGTGTAGTGACCAAATTTCAGTTTTTGCAAAAGTTAAATAGTGACTGTTTTGTAAAGGATTGAAACTTTGAATCTTTAAGGAGCTAATTTTACCAAAATGTTTTTAATCAGATTTCTCCTTATTTTGGGCGATTTTAATATTGTTTTAAATAAAGGAAATAAAGATTGATTAAAGGAAAAACGATCTTTGACTTTTTATAACTACCTTACGCCAATTTTCTCTCATTTCATTTCCTCTCAATTTCCTTTAAGCCAAACACATTTCCTCCATCAATTAGCCTTTAATTTTCATTCCTTTTGATGAGATTTCAATCTCCTTTTGATTCCTAATCTTTTCCTCATCAAATCCTCTTGTTTTCACATTGGATTTTCAAGAAAACTTGCCCAAATCAAGGAGGAATCATCCATTAGAGGTAAGCTTCATCCTTCTCCTCTAATGATCAGTTCTTTACTGAAATTCTCAAGTTATCAATCATTTGTTAATGATTTTTGAGTTGCTTTAATGTTAGAAACAAGAAATTGTATTAAAACTCAAGGTTTTTGGAGAGATCTTGATGAATTTTTTGTTGATGGTTAGGCTCTATTTTGAGGTTGTTTTCTAATGTACTTTGGATGTTAATTGATGTTATAAATGAGGTTTTATCAAACAAATCCCGAATAGGCTTGGATTCCTAAGTTTTGTATGTTATAATGGTAGTTTTTGGGGTGGTTTTGGTGTTCTGTTATAGCTGGAGGTATAAGGACGAGATTGTGGTGGTTTTTAATGTTGATTGATGTTTATAAATGATTAGAAGTGATAGATATGGATGGGCTTTGTTTTGGAAGAGTTTGGAGATGATTTAGGTTGTTTTTGGTAGCCGGAATGAGGTTATTGTGTAGAACAGCGAGTTTAGGTGTGTGGATAATGATTTCAATGCATGATGATGCATTAATCCTCAGCTCTTATGTGTTATAAACATGGGAGACATCTTCAGACGCCTTTGGTGTTGATCCGGGAGCTTAGTTAGCGTTTCGGCGAGCAAGCGAAACGTAATCGGTGAGTGCGAATGGTTTTATAAGTCCTTGAGGGACAAAGAAACAAGGTTTGGAGATTTAGGAAAGGTTTGAAACACCTTCCTAAGTCCAGAAGTAAGTATTGGCTATATTGCTCTCTTATATGTGGTGGTTGCCCCTAAAATACTTTTACATTCTCATGTTTTGAGATATATAAATTCCTACTATTTTTATGCATGATTTGTAGCATGAGATGTTGCTTGAAATGATTTCATGAAATAACATGGTTCATTGATGAATTTTGAGCTTTTGTTTTAAAGCATGGCAAATGTTATGGTTTTGAAATGAGATGAGAAAGATTTGAGAAATGTTGTATGAAAAACAGTAGGTGAGATGATATTTTGACATAATATATTGGTATAGAAGATGAAATACTTACTGGATATAATTGATTGATCAATAGGATGAGAGTGCACTATAAACTAAAAATTCGTACGGGCTCTTTGGTTTAATCCAAAGGGAGAGACCGATGATGGGCATTCCATCGGATAGGACTTGGTGAAATACCCAAGCTTTGTGGCGATGAGAGATTCTGCCATGTGAGTACGGTGACGTGAGATTCCACCGGAAATTATGTTACTAGACAAGTGAGTACGATGACGTGAGATTCCACCGGAAGCGTCTAGTGGTTTGAGAATGTTGTCCGCATATCCGAGTAGTAATGAGATGTGAAATGCCAATATAAAATATGAAAATGCTTTTGATTCACATGTACCTATTGATGAGATGATTTATGATATGAGAAATGCATATGAGATTTGTATATGAAATGCTTTGGTTTTTACAAGCATGTGTATGGCCTTGCCATGAGATTTTCATTGGTTTAAATGCATGAGATAGAATTGAGGTACATGTGTTTTCAATGAAGAGTTGCTTTGAAAAGGTTTTCAAGCATGAGATAGAATGAGCATGTTGTAGAAAAAGCTTTTGAGAAAGTGTTTTGGTTAATGCATTATTGTGTTGGTTTTCTTAATGCATGCCTCACTAAGCAAATGTGCTTACGCTCTCTTTTACCAATAATGCAGATAATTGAAGTGTTTTTGGGCAGCAAGAAGGTTAAGAACATCCAAGGAAGTGCAAAGCTCATGTATGGTGATGTTTTTATACACTTTAGTTCGGATACTGGCAATGGGACTTCAAGGTTGTATTTGGGAGATGAGTTTCGAACTCCCTAAGTTTGTGGCATGTTTGTGGTGGCATTTATGGTTTGTAAATGGTCCTAAAGGTTTGTTTTGAGGTTTGATAGCTTATATTGGTTTTGTGGCTAGGAAGCATGCATATAGACTGGGTGATTATGTGTTTGATGCCATGCTCTAGCTTAAGGTCCTAAAATATGTTCCTTAGTATCAAAATGGGTTGCTGGTATGGTATGATGCTCTTTGAAGCATGTTTGAGTGGTTTAAAAGGTGGAAAACCAGCAATTTCTGCTGTCACTGGGCAAAGTGTATCGAAACACCCTTAACTGTTTCGAAACGGGGCCATGTAATGGACATAGTGTTTCGGAACGGTTGAAGATGTTTCGAAACAATTTGGCTACTAGTGAGGCCTGTTTCGATACCGGTCTCGAAACGCACCCGAGTACCGAAACGGTCAACTCCGTTTCGATACGGGTGGTCAGAACGGAGGATTGGTGTTTCGAAACGGATGACTGTTGGTTGA
Organism: Hibiscus trionum; assembly: GCA_030270665.1. Lineage (NCBI taxonomy): Eukaryota > Viridiplantae > Streptophyta > Magnoliopsida > Malvales > Malvaceae > Hibiscus > Hibiscus trionum. Next base: position 13,589,461 of record BSYR01000004.1, on the reverse strand, counting down.
TGATTTTGAATTATTTTAAGGTTCCATGTTTTACATTTTAGTCCTGATTGTTGTGGATGCAATAGCTTGAGCTCGGAATGTTCTTTTAAGTTGAAATTTGACAGACGAGCATGTAATATGACTAATTACATATTGGTAAATCTAAAATCTGCAAAGTCTTTATAATTTCTAAAAATTACATTTTGGCCCCTAAAAGTGTAATTTATGCAATTGAGTCCCTAAATGATTTCCGATCGATGTGCCTTTCTCTCATTTGAGTCTTGTGTAATCATTTAGGCTTAATGTGTATCTAGAAAAGGATAAAAAGGAAAAAAAGGGTCGTTAATCACGGTTGACTTTCGGGTTGACTTTGGTTTTCCCCGTGTAATCTTTGTAGTTCGGGTCAAGCGTCTAGGCCGGGCTAAGGGGGTTACACTTTAATGATTATGGAGTTCTATGTTTCAAAGGTCGAATAGTTGTGCCGGAAGATGTTGAGTTGAGGCGCACTATTTTGACTGAGGCTCATAGCAGTCCTTTTGCTTTGCACCCTGGTAGTACCAAGATGTATCGTGGCTTAAAGGATGAGTACTACTAGGTGGGTTTGATAAAGGATGTGGCGGATTTTGTGAGCAAGTGTATGGTTTGCCACCGAGTGAAGGTTGAGCATCAGTTTCCTTCCGTTTGTTACAACCTTTGAAGATACCGGAGTGGAAATGGGAGATGATTACGATGGAATTCGTATCCGGATTGCCTTTGACACCGTGCATATTACGTATATGTTGGATAAGCTAGCTGAGTTGTATATTGCTAAGATTGTGCATTTGCACGGTGTGCCCAAGTCCATAGTGTCGGATAGAGATCCGAGGTTTATAGCGAGGGTTAGGGAATGTTTACATTAGGCATTCGGTACACGGTTGAATTTCAATACATCATATCACCGTCAGTGGGATGGGCAGCCGGGACGAGTTATCCAAGTGCTTGAGGATATTTTGTGATGTTGTGTGATTGATTTCCAGGGTTCTTGGGAAAAGCATCTATCGTTGGTTGAGTTTGCCTATAATAGTAGTTTGCATGCAAGTATTCAAATGGCACCGTATGAGGCCGTATATGGGAGGAAGTGTAGAACGCCTCTTTGTTGGGCTGAGGCGGGACAAAAGTTGCTTTCCTTGTCGGATATGCTTAAGGGAGCAACCGAGAAGGTGAAGCTCTTATGTGAGCGGTTGAAGGTTGTATCGGATCGCCAGAAGTCTCACGCAAATTTAAAGCGTAAATAGGTTGAGTTCGCGTTTGGAGAATGCATGTTTCTTAAGGTATCGCCTTGGAGGAAGGTGATAAGGTTCGGACGTAATTGAAAGCTTAGTCTGAGGTTTATTGGACTCTATGAGGTTGTGGAGCGAGTTGGTCATGTGGCTTATCGGTTGAGGTTGTCTCCCGAGTCGAAAAAGATCCATGATGTGTTTCATGTATCTATGTTGCGGAGATATATATATTGGATTCTTCGCATGTGATGTCGATTGAGGAAATAGAGTTGAGTACGGATTTGCCCTATGATGAGGAATCGGTGAGGATTTTGGATTCAAGTAGCAAAGTTTTTCGTGGTAGGATAGTTGAGCTTGTGAAGTATTGTTGTGATATTGAGGAGTTGGGGAGGTTACGTGGGGAAGTGAGGTGGACGGATTGAGTCATTTCTGTGCCTTTCTCCTTTAGGCAAAATTTCGAGGACGAAATCTCCTAATTGGGGGAGAGTTGTAACGCCCTGATTTTGGGATTAGATGTTTTGGGCGAGTTGAGTTGGACCGGTGGAACCGGTGTTGGTTGTTCGAACCGTTAAAAAGGAGGTTTAGAGAGATCGGAGTTCGGGATAGGATAATAATGTGATAAGAATTTCTAAAATCCTCTAAAATGATGTTTGAGAGGTTGGTCAAATCAATTTTACAAAACGAGTTTTCGAAAGTATACATTTTGGGTAGTGACCAAAATGTAAAGATTTAAAAGTTGGGAAAATTGTTTTTCAAGAAGAGTCAAAATCGTAGAATATTTAGGGAGCTACATGGCAATTATTCCTTTTCCCTAATTTGACATGTGTTTTAAATGCTATTAATGATTAAAAAGGTTTTAATTAAATTTATTAGTAAAGGTAGTTAATCGGTTAGAGAAAACATTGGACGGGCTTTCATTTTCTCACTTTTTCTTCAGCCAAACACCCTTATTTTCTCTCAATTTTTCAGAAATCTTTTGCTCTCAAATCCTCTTTTTGATTTCTTATCATTCTCCATTGATTTCTTCCATTATCCTTCAAGTTTCTTCAAGCAAAACTTGCCAAATTAAAGGAGAAGCAAGGATTGGAGGTAATTTTCGTGCTTTTCCTCTAATCTAAGTTTTTTAATGAAATTCCAAAGATATTTGACTCTTTAATTCTGATTTTAATTGAGGTTTTGTTGTTAGAGTATTAAACTCTTGAAATCTTGATGAAAAATTGGTTTAAAAAGTGATTTTCGGACTTTGATTGATTTGGCTATTTTTAGATTGTTTTTAAATGAGTTTTGAGAGGTTTTTGGTGTTGAGATGGAGTCTTAATCATATAGATCCTGAAATCCTTGAGATCTTTAGTTTTTGGAAGTGTTTTGGTTGAGTTTTTTAGGCGTTCTTGTGGAATACGAGTTGCTGGACGTATAAGGTTGGTTTTAGGTTGTTTTTGGATGTTGATTAATGCTTAGAATGTGTGGGATGAATTGGGTAATGGTTGGGCTGAGGTTTGTGATCAATCGATTGAGTTTTTGGTTGTTTCGGTCTGGTGTTTTGTTGTTTTAGAGCAAGGCTGCGAGATTTCTTGTGTGTGCTGGAGTTTTGCATGCATTTTTAATACATTGAGCCTCTGTTTTGATGTGTTGAAAACAGGGGATAGTGATCTGGAAGAAAACGAAGTGTTTTGGAGGCTTCGAAAGATCGTTAGTTGAGTCGGCAATCGTGGTTTCACAAGTCGGTGAGTAGAATTTGGTTTTCCAGCGTGGAAACGTGTTAGAAAAGGTTTTGCGAACTTAAAAAGAGCTTGAAACGCTTTATTATGTTCCGAAGTAAGTAAATTGAAATTTCTCCCTTGGTTGTGCTAGTTATGAGCCTTTGGTTGCACTTGATTTTAAATATATGTACCTACTGTTTTAAAGCATGATTTGAGTATATAAATTGTGTATGATGATGCCATGTGGTTTAAGGATGCACTAGGTAAGTGATCCTTGTTTGCATGTGTTGATGCATGGGGTTTGAAGCATGGTTTAATCTTGTTTATCGCATATCATGAATGCTTTGTAAAACCAGTGAGATATGCATGAGATATAGATTATATTGGCAAGTGACGTTGATTAAAGTGTTTTATAAATGAAATCAGATATAGTTAGCCGGCTATAGGATTGAGTGCACTTTAAACAAGTCACCTTGATGTTGAGGGGTTGTGATTGTACCGAATACTCCATCCAAGTACCCTAACGATTAAGTATTATTTAAGGTTGCAATGGTTGAGGGTAGCTCCCGGGTGCGAACCTTGTGTGTGTCCCGTCTCTCGTTAGTGGGTTATATATTTATCGATGAGTGGTGTTGAGGGGTTGTGATTGTACCGAATTCTCCACCACGGGTGTCACAACGATGGAGGGTCGCTCTCGTGTATGAACCTTGAGATGCCGGTAAAGTGTATGCAGGGTGTGGGACAACCCTTGGTAATTCGTGTATCCGATACTTTGTTTTTGAGATTTTTGTTTATCACTTATGAGCCAATATAATGAAATGAAACATTGTGGAAAATGTTGTTAATGCATATATTGAAAGATGCATGTTTTGGTTTAAGCTTAACATAATGGTGTTTATGCTTGGAAGGCTTGGAATATGAGTAGCAATGATTTAAAGGCTGAATTTGTAAGAATCATCGTGCATGATGTTTAATACAATGGTGAAGTTAAAGTGCATGGTTTGACAAGAAAGGCTTGATGGTTTTGAAAAGAGTGAAAACGGATTTTGAGCATTGATGATGTTTGTGGTTTTGAGCAATCCTCACTAAGCTTTTATGCTTATGCTCTCTTTGTTCATCAATGCAGTCACATTAAGCTTTGGAGGCAGCACTTGCAAGGGGATCAGCGGAAGACTTTGATTGAAGGTAAGTCTTGGTTTTGGAACTAGTGTAACAAAGGTAATGGGGCGCCCGATGTTATAAATGTTGGTTGCTTTAGTGTTTTCCGTGTATGTGCAAGTTTGATATACGTATTTAGTTGTGTGGATGACCTTTACGTTTTGGTTAATGCTTGAATATGCAAATTATCCTTTTTGTGCTTTTGACATCTAGAAAGCATGCCTTTAGTTCCATAGCTTGAGTGAATGATGCTATGAAGTAGCTTGTGCTTCGTGATGATGGTTATTGATGAGAATTCATGTTGTTTGTGTGTTGGGGAATGTGTCGGGATGGTTCCGGAGGCTAAAACTTGATTTCAACCAGCAGTTTAGAAATTTTCAGGCCCATGCGTTTCAGAACGGTGGCCTGTAATGGCCATGGTGTTTCGTAACAGTGAGGCTCGTACTGAAATGATTTGCCTCTGTGAACAAACGTACCAAAACGTGTCTCTTGGGGTTTCGAAACGCACCTGCGTATCGAAACAATCAACCTTGTTCCGAAACGGTCGTTCCGATACATGGTCCTCGGTTCCGAAACACTCGGCCGTTGGGTCTAAATTTGAATTTTCCTGAGTTCTATTTTCTTGCAATTCGGTCCATGTTTTCTCACATGCAATTGATTGAGCTGTAAATGTCTTTTTGAGCTAAAAATTTCACCAGTAGGCATGTGAATAATCTAATTGAAGATTAGTAACTTTAAATTGGTTAAAGCCCTTAAAGTTTATCAAAATTAAAAAATGGTCCCTAAAACCTTGTTCGGCCATAACCTATAGGCGATTGCGTTGATTTTGTATCTACTGCTTGTGTACGTACACATAGGAACCTAAATTGCATATAGACAAGATAAGAATTAAAAAAAGGTCGTTTATTGAGGTAAACTTTCCCGGTTTACTTTAATATTCCTCGTGTGATCCGTTCGGTTCGGTCTATCGGCAAGGCCGGGTCGAGGGGGTTACAATAAGGATGTACCGAAGACAACTTTTCGCACTCGCTATGGACATTATGAGTTCTTGGTATTGCCCTTGGGTTTAACTAATGCACCAGCTACATTTATGGATATGTTGAATATGGTATTTCATGAGTATTTGGATCAGTTTGTAGTAGTGTTCATTGATGATATTCTGATATATTCCCGTACCGACGAAGACCATGATAAGAATTTGCGGTTGGTGTTACAAACTTTGATAGATAATCAGTTGTATGCTAATCTAAGCAAGTGGGAATTTTGGATTAGGGAGGTAGTATTCTTGGGACATATAGTATTAGTCGAGGGAATCAGAGTGGATCCTAAAAAGGTTAAGGCAGTTGTGATTTGGAGACAACCAAAGTCAGTGACAGAAATTCGCAATTTCTTGGGCTTGGCAGGTTATTATCGACGTTTTGTAGAAGGGTTTTCTAAAGTTGCTGCTCCTTTGACAAAATTGCTACAAAAGGATGTTCGTTTTGAGTGGAAAGAAGTGAGGCAACAAGCTTTTGATAAATTGAAGGAGGCCTTGACAAAAGCTCTCGTTTGGGTTCAGCCTGTGACATGGAATGAATATGTGATCTATAGTTATGCGTCGTATGATGGTTTAGGTTGTGTGCTAATGCAAGAAGGAAGAGTGGTAGCTTATGCATCGATACAGCTAAAGACACATGAGCGCAATTACCCTACACATGACATAAAGTTGGCAGAGGTAGTGTTTGCTTTGAAAGTTTGGAGACATTATCTTTACGGTGAGAAATGTATAGTCTATACGGATCATAAGAGTTTGAAATATTTGATGTCGCAAAAGGAGTTGAACCTTAGGCTGTGTAGATGGGTAGAATTGCTTAAAGATTATGATCTTTCGATTGAGTACCATTCGGGTCAAGCCAATGTAGTGGCCGATGCTTTGAGTAGGAAAGTGGCAGTTGAGTTGCAAGCAATGTTTGCTAGGCTAAGTTTGTCACATGATGGTGGTCTAGTGGCGGAATTGCGAATTAAACCTTCGTTGATTCAGTTGATCCGAGAGAAACAATTGCAAGATAGAACATTGACACCTCATGTGCAAGATATTGTGGAAGGTAGACTGTCAGACTTTAGTTTTGGTGATAATGGAGTTTTATGTTTCAAAGGTAGGATAGTTGTACCAGATGATATTGAGTTAAGGCGCACAATTTTGACCGAAGCATATAGTAGTCTGTTTGCTATGCATCCTGGTTGTACGAAGATGTACGTGGTTTGAAAGATGAGTATTATTGGGTTAGTTTGAAGAAAAATGTTGCGAAATTTGTAAGAGAGTGTATGGTTTGCCAGCATGTTAAGGCCGAACATCAGTTTCCTTATAGGTTGTTGCAACCGTTGAGAATTCCCGAGTGGAAGTGGGAGAGAATTACTATGGATTTCGTATCAGGTTTGCCTTTGACACCTTCTAAGAAGAATTCTATCTGGGTAATTGTGGATCATTTTACAAAAAGTGCACATTTCTTAGCTGTTAATACTACTTATACTTTAGATAAGTTGGTTGATTTGTACATCAGTGAGATTGCAAGATTGCAAGGTGTACCTAAATCGATTGTGTCAGATAGAGATCCGACGTTCACAACCAGGTTTTGAAAGAGTTTGCATAGTGCCTTGGGTACTCGGTTGAGTTTCAGCACTTCTTATCATCCTCAGACCGATGGCCAGTCGAAAAGAGTCATACAACTTTTAGAAGACATTGTAACCCCCTTAACCCGGCCTAGACGGTTGACCCGAATTAAGAAAGTCACACGGGGAAAACCAAAGTCAACCCGAAAGTCAACCTTGATTAACGACCCTTTTTTTCTTTTTAACCTTGTCTAGATGCACTTTAGACCTAATTGTGATCACACAAACATCATACCAAAAGATCACAAACATCAGAGATCAAACAGGGACTCAATTGAACAAATTACAACTTTAGGGACCAAATTGTAATTTTTGATAATTATAGGGACCTAACCCAAATTGAAGTTACCATCTTGAAATTAATCATGTTTCGTGCTTCTCAGCAAAATTTCAGCTCAAAAGGACTTCCCAACGTCAGGACCAAAACGCAAACATTCCAAAACATATAACTGCCAATGTCAGCCCCCAACGGTCACCCGTTCCGAAACAGGCATAGCCCGTTTCGAAACTCGGGGCCGTTCCGCAATGCGTACCGAAACGGGGGTCTGGCAGTGGCCTTTCCGTTTCGGAACGGCCCCTCCCGTTTCAGACGCCTGGGCACAATTAGGGCACCCGTTCCGAAATGGTAGGTGCTGTTCCGAAACACCCTGCACAGATTGCCTAAAAATGCATACTTAAACATGCAATTGACCAACCAATCATGCTCCAAATGCCACTAAACTTTGCCAACATGCAATTCAACATATATGAGACATACTTGCATCAACAATTCATCAAGACATCCACATATATGAAAAGCCCCAAATCTATAGGCATGCTTCCTACACAAGTAAGCCATTCAAACATAAACTTCCAATTCAAGCATAAGAAGGCCAACCACAAAACCAGCATTCTCAACAACATTCAACATACTTAGGGAGTTCAAAACATCTCCCAAAACATACTCATAGGTCCCCCATTGCCAAATTACCAAAAGCTAAAATGTACTTAAAAAACCTTCCATACTTAGAGCTTTGTTTCCACTTGGATGCTTGCCCTCCTTGCTGCCCTCAAGTACTCTAATGCTCTGCATTATTGAATTAAGAAAACAAAGAGAGCGTAAGCAAAAACTTAGTGAGGAATGCTCAATAAAACCATCCAATAATGCATTTATAAAACACTTATAAAACATGCTTCAAATCATCATTTACACATGCTCAAAAGCATACTTAAAACAAGCATCTCATGCTTCATTTCATTACATGTCATATTGGCCTCAAGTGATACATTTCATTTCTTTGAAAACAAGTTAATCAACTTTCACCCCAAGGACTTTTAAACACCTTGGACCCCAAGGACTTTTAAACACCTTGGCCTATGGACTTTTAAACACCATAGAATGTATCACATCAAGGACTTTTAAACACCTTGATCCCAAGGACTTTTAAACACCTTGGCCATGGACTTTTAAACACCATGAATTGAATCATCTCAAGGACTTTTAAACACCTTGAACCCCAAGGACTTTTAAACACCTTGGCCTATGGACTTTTAAACACCATAGAATGGACCACACAAGGACTTTTAAACACCTTTGTGTCCGTAGCAAGAATCATCCAAGGACTTTTAACCACCTTGATGTTCTTAAGTAAACAAGGCTCACTCAAGGACTTTTAACCACCTTGGTGACCTTAACCTTTTCAAAACATCACTTGCCAATATACATCATTTTCATCTATTAATCCACTGTTTTAAAGCATTAAACCAAGCCATATTCATCATGCATTTAAAAGCATCAAACCACATTTAATCAATGTTCAAAAACAAGGAACTCTTACCTTGAGCTTCCTTTAACATATGGCTTATCAAAACAGCAAATACCATGCTAAATCATGCTTTCAAAACAGTAATCAAAACATGCAAATAACCACATTGCATCACAACAACATCATGGCCACCACTAGAGAGAATTTCCGAAAACTTACACTCGAGCTTAGAAAAGTTGTTTAGACTTAAACTAAGCTCTCAAGACATTGGTTTCAAGCCGAAAACCCAATTTCACTCACCGATTCCACTTCGCCTCAAGCCAAAGCACCAAACCAAGCCTCCGGATCAACAACTCTTGGATCCAAAGATGCCTCCCCTGATTAAACACATTAAAGCAGAGATTTAATGCATCATCATGCATCAAAAGCTTCAATGAAAGCACTCAAGCTCGCTGCTCTCATTCACACTCCAATTTCGGCCACCAAACACAACCGAAATTGCATCAAAACCACTTCTCAACAAAGCCCAGCCATAAACCAGCAAAACCTAACATCCATTAACACCATTTAACATCTAAAAACAACCTATAAACATCCTTATACCTCCAGCAACATCAGATCCACAAGATCACCACAAAAACATCCAAGAATCACAAGCTAAACTTAGGAAACACAACCTATCCGGGATTGCATTAATCAAAACTCATTTCCTTATCAAATTAACATTCATTAATCATCATTTTAGCACCTTAAAACACTGCTTAAACAGATCCAACGAAATTTCATCAAAAACACACCAAATCTTGCATTTTAAGCCAAGATCCACTAAACAATCTTAAAAGCCATTTATAAAACATCAATTAGGGATTGAGAACTTAGGAATTTCATTAAAGAACTTGAAGTTCAGAGGAGAAGGACGTTCTTACCTCCAAACTTGAGTTTCTCCTCTTTTAGAGCCAAAAAGCTTGATGAATCAAGTAGCAAATACAAAGGTTTTGATGAGGAGATGATTAGGAATCAAATGAGGATTGAAAAGAAGTATTTAGGTGATAAAAATCAGAGGAAAAGATCTGGAGAGAATGTGTTTGGTTTGAGAGAAAAGATGAGAGAAAATGGGAATGGAAATTTTAGAAAGTTAGTTAAAAATGACTAAAAATATCTTTCCCTCCTTTTTACTTTTATTTTAAACCATTATTAAATCATTTAATATTCTAGAAAATCTGGAGAAACTCCCCTTTGGGTAAATAGCTCCCTAAAGATTCAAAGTTTCAATCCTTTTTAAAACAGTCACAAAACTTTCAAAAATTACATTTTGGTCACTAGCCAAAATGTCGCTCTTCCAAAACCCATTTTTCAAAATTGATTTCACAGTTCACTTAATTATATTAAAAGATGATTTTAGAACATTTTCCATATTTTTAATGCAACCCGAACTAGGCTTTCCTAATTTCACCTCTTTAGATTCGAACAGCACTTTGACCAAACCGGTCAACGCCCAAAACTTCTAAGCCCAAAACCGGGGCGTTACAGACATGTCGAGATGACACCTTACGAAACTTTGTATGGCAGAAAATGTAGAACACCTATTTGTTAGGCCGAAGCGGGACATAAGTTGTTATCGTTATCGGACATGCTTAAGGGTACTACCGAAAAGTGAAGTTGATTTGTGATCGTTTGAAGGTAGCTATGGATCATCAAAAGTCGTATGCAGATTTGAAACGTAGAGAAATAGAGTATATTGTGGGCGAGAAAGTGTTTTTGAAAGTTTCACCTTGGAAGAAGGTGATGAGATTTGGTAGAAAAGTTAAACTGAGTCTGAGGTTCATTGGTCCTTATGATATAGTTGAGCAAGTTGGTCCCGTCGCTTATAGATTGATTTTGCTACCCGAGTTGGAAAAGATCCATGATGTGTTCCATGTTTCAATGCTTCAGAAGTATAGATCAGATCTGTCTCATGTTATGCCTATTGAAGAGATTGAATTGAATTCGAATTTGTCGTATGATGAAGAACCAGTTGAGATCTTAGCTTCGGATAGCAAAGTGTTGTATGGTAGAACCATCGAGTTGGTTAAAGTTAAATGGCGACATCGAGGTGTAGAAGAAGCCACTTGGGAAAAGAAAGATGACATGAAGAAGCATTTTTTGTATCTCTTTCCATCAGGTAAATTTCAAGGAAGAAATTTCTTAAGTCGGGGAGAGTTGTAATGCCCTGATTTCAGGCTTAGAAGTTTTGTTAAAGGTTTTGGGGTTCGTTGAACCAATTTCGGTGTTGTGAGTGAATACAGGGAAAATCGTCTTCGAGTGTTCCTAAAAATATGGAAAAATTATCTAAATTCCTTATTTAACATATATAAGGTGTGTGTGAAATCAATTTTGGAAAAACATTTTTAGAAATCGGACATTTTAGTCTAGTGACTAAAATGTGAAGTTTCAAAACTATTTTGTAAAAGATTCAAAACGTTGAATCTCTAAGGAGCTATTTAGCTAAGTATAATTTCAGACTTCCCCTAAATATTTTGATTTCTAAAAATGATTTTAAAAAGGGTTTAATTAAAATAAAAAGAAATTTGAAAAGCCCTTACATTTTTTCACGTTAACTTTTCTCTTCTCATTTTTCTTCAAACTCTTTTCATCCAAACAACCTTCTTCAATCAGGATTTCAAAGGTAAACCCTCTTTTACATTGTTTTTGCATCATTAAACCTTAATTCTATGATTTATCTCTAAAACCCATTAGATATCTCAAAGTTTTCTTTTGGAAAAAGGGGGAAAATCCACCATTAGAGGTGAGCTGCGTTTTTCTCCTCTAATGTAGGGTTCTTTATTGAAATTCCCACAGTGTTGGTTCTTTTATAATGTTTATTTAATAGTCTTTCAATGTGATTGATGAAAATGAGCTAAAATGAGCATTTTAAAGTGGATTTATGGAATTTTCCTATGAGTTATGTTTTGCTGGGTTTGAGAATGGTTTTATTTATGTTTTTTATGTTAAATAATGTTGGAATTATGGTTTGATTACACAAAACCCGAAACTAGGTGTGTGGGTGATGTGTGAAGTTGAAAATCTTGAGATTTTGGCTTAGGTTTGTGGAAAATCAGTGGCGGGTGATTCCTTGATATTAGGTTGATGCTTTTAGATGTTTTTAGACGTGGTTTGGCGATAATTTTGGTGGGGTTCAAGTTGGAAGTTTCTTATAGTTGATTTATTGATGTTTTCAGTTATTTTCAGTTATGAATTGATGGGTGTTTGTTACAAGATGTTGAGTTTTTGAGTTGTTGCAAGTTTGAGGGTTTGGAAACACTCTAATGCTCTATTTTGGATTGGTGAGAAGCAAGGGAATCTGATTTGAGTACTTCGGACGTGATACTGGCTGATTTGGAAGCTTGATTGTGTAATCGGTTAGCTTTTGGGTATAGATGGTGAGTGGAACTATTTTAAAAAGCCTTAACTTGGGCAAGGACATGTTTTTGGGGTTTAAATTGTGCTTGAAAGGCCAATCTATGCTTGAGAGTAAGTTTAATGGTTTTTGCCTTGTTTTTGGCTATTTACGTTTTGATATTATTTGATCATGATCATGCTTTTGTTGTTGTCACATTCCACTGTTATCATGCATATTGCTCATGTTTAGTTGTTATCCCATGTGATCCCATGTTGTGAATGTTCCTATTGAGGTACGATGTGTTGAGCACATGCTATGCATGGAAATGTGTATATGGTAATTGGGTTGAGAAATGTTATGTTGTGGCCTTGCAAATCAGTGGGCAAGTGTTGGCCTTGTTGAGTATATTGACACTTGTAGAGATTCTTTTTACCGAATATAATTGGTCCACCAATAGGATGAGAGTACACTATAATGTAAAATTCGCGCGTGGCCTTAGTGATGTCAGATTCCACTATGGAGGATATGGTGATGTGAGATTCCACCGAAAGCCTATATTTTTGCTAGACGTTGTGAGTACTGTAACCCCCTTAGCCCGGCCTAAACGCTTGACCCGAACTACGAAGATTACACGGGGAAAACCAAAGTCAACCTTGATTAACGACCATTTTTTTCTTTTATCTCTTCTAAATGCACATTAAGCCTATGTGACTACTCAAATAATCATAGGAGAGAAAGGCACATCAATCAGAAATCATTTAGGGATTCAATTGTAAGAATTACAATTTTAGGGACCAAAATTTAAATATTGGAAAATATAAGGAATTTGCAGATTTTAAGCTTACCAATATGTAATTTGTCATATTACATGCCTCTCTGTCAAATATCAGCTTAAAAGGAACTTCCAAGCTCAATGAATTACATCCACAACATCAAAGGACTAAAATGTAAGGCATGAGAACTTGAAAATTTCAAAAACACAGATCAACGGTCAACCGTTTCGAAACGCTGACCCTGGTATCGAAACGGTCGTATCGAAACAGAGTATATCGTTTCGGTACTCGGGTGCGTTCCGAGACCAGTATCGAAACAGGCCTCACCAGTAGCTAAAGTGTTCTGAAACACCTTCACCTGTTTCGAAACACTATGGCCATTTCGGGCCCCTAATTCAAAACAAATAAGGGTATTTCGATACACCCTGCCCTGCAAATGTATAATTTTCTGGTTTTTCACAACTTTACACAATCAAAGATGTCTCAAAACATACCAACAACATGATTAGTCATTATAGAACATATTTTAGAAGCTAAGCTAAGCATGGCATCAATCAAGTGACCATTGAGTCTATAGGCATGCTTCCTAGTCACATGAACCAAGTGTGGACCTCAAACCTCAAACCAAACCATATAAGACCATTTACAAACTTCAAAACCATAACAAACTTGCTACAAACATAGGGAGTTCAAAACACATCTCCCAAATACAACCTTGAAGCCCCATTGCCAAATATCAATACTAAAGTATGTAAAAACATCACCATACATGAGCTTTCACTTCCTTGGATGCTCTTAACCTTCTCGCTGCCCAAATTCGTCTCAATTATCTGCATTGTTGGTAAAAGAGAGCATAAGCATATTTGCTTAGTGAAGCAAGCTCTAAAGAAAACCAACACAACAATGCATTATTCAAAACTCTTTCTCAAAGCCATTTTCAGCAACATGCTCATTCTATCTCATGCTTGAAAACCATTTCAAAGCAAATCTTCATTTGAAATCACATGTACCTATATCCTATCTCATGCATTTAAACCAATGCAAATCTCATGGCAAAGCCATACACATGCTTGCAAAAACTAAAACATTTCATATACAAATCTCATATACATTTCTCATAGCATAAATCATATCAACATTTGGTACATGTGAATCAAATACATTTTCATATTTTATATTGCCATTTCATATTTCATCTTTACTCGGATACGCAGATTAGCTTGACCCGAAGTCAAGTCCTACCCCTGTGGAATCTCTCATCACCGGACTCTCATGGTGGTATCTCTCATCGCCACAAAGCTTGGGTATTTCACGAAGTCCTACCCCAATGGTACCTCTCATCATCGGATTCTCACTTTGGATCGAGATGGCACTACCCCATTGCCCGACTCCAAAGAGCACGCACGAATTTTTAGATTATAGTGCACTCTCATCCTATTGACCGATCAACTATATCCGGTAAGTATCTCATCTTCTACGCCAATATATATGTCAAAACATCATCTCACCTATTGTTTTTATGCAATATTTCTCAAGACTTTCTCATCTCATTTCAAAATCATATCTCATGCTTTGCATTAAGTCAAAATCTCAAAACTCATCAATGCAACATGCTTTCTCATGAAATCTCTACAAAACATCATCTCATGCTACAAATAATGCATAAAACAATAGGAATTTGTCTATCTCAAATCAAGAGCATGAAAAAGCAATTTAGGGGCAACAACCACATATTTGAGAGCAAATCTAGCCATACTTACTTCCGGACTTAGGATGGTGTTTCAAACCAATCCTAAATCCCCAAACCTTGTTTCTTCATCCATTAAGGACTTCTAAAACCATTTGCACTCATCGATTACCTTTCGCTTGCTCACCGAAACGATATCTAAGCTCCCGACACTTCCGAATCAACACCAAAAGCGTCCGAAGATGTCTACCCTGTTTAATACACATAAGAGCAGAGGATTAATGCATCATCATGCATTGAAATCATCAGCCCACTAAACAAACTCGCTGCTCTACTCACAAGCACCATTTCGGCTACCCAAATCAATCGAAATCATCTCCAAACTCTTCCAAAACAAATCCCAACCAAGATCTATCACTTCTAATCGTTTCTAAACCTCAATCAACACCAAAAATCACCATAAACTCGATCTTATATCTCCAGCAACAACAAAACACCAAAACCACCCCAAAAACCACCAAAATAGCATGCAAAACTTAGGAATCCAAACCTATTCGGGATTTGTTTGATAAAACCTCATTTATAACATCAATTACCATCCAAAATACATTAGAAATCAACCTCAAAACAGAGCCTAACCAATAATCATGAAAATCATCAAGATCTCTCCAAGAATCTTGAGTTTTAACACAATTTCATGTTTCTAACATTAAAGCAACTCAAAAATCATTAACAAAGGATTGATAACTTGGGAATTTTAGTAAAGAACTGATCATTAGAGGAGAAGGACGAAGCTTACCTATAATGGCTGATTTCACCTTAATTTGGGCAAGTTTTCTTGAAAATCCAAAGTGAAAACAAGAGGATTTGACGAGAAAAAGATTAGGAATCAAAAGGAGATTGAAATCTCGTCAAAAAGGATGAAAATCAGAGGCTAATTGATGAAGGAAATGTGTTTGGCTGAGTGGAAGTTGAGAGAAAATGAAAAGAGGGAAAAAGATCGTAAAGTAGTTATGAAAGTGAAAATAGGATTTTTCTCTTTTAATTCCCTTTATTAAATCATTATTAAAACACCCAAAATTAGAGAGAAATCTGATAAAAACATTATAGTAAAATTAGCTCCTTAAAGATTCAAAGTTTCAATACTTTACAAAACAGTCACTAGTCAACTTTTGCAAAAACTGCGATTTGTACACTACACCGAAATATAGTATTTCCAAACCATATTTTGTAAAATCATTTTCACCATAATCATTCATATAATAAATGATGATTTTTAGATATTTTTCCATATTTTTAAAGCATCCAGAACTAGGTGTTCCCTAAATCTCCCTTAAAGATTCAAACCGTTCTCGACCGGCCCGATTCAAACTCTAAAACATCTAGGCCCAAAATCAGGGCGTTACAAGTACGGTGATGGGCATTCCACCGGAAGTTGTCTAGTTGTCTTGATTACGGTGATGGGCATTCCACCGAACGTTATCCACATATCTGAGTAAAAGTGCTACTATGTCAATATACTCATGTGACACAAATTGCTCTTTATGCTTTATTGTGTTGATGTTGTTGTTAAACTTGAGATATAATTGTTTTCAAGTAGATATGGATGTTATGCCTTGGTTTATAATTCAAGCATGGTAAATTGAGCATGTTATGTTGAAAGTTATGTTTGAGGAATGATTTGTGAAATGACTTTGTTTTCAAAAGCAAGAAATGGTTTAAAAATGCATTGTTGTTGTTGTTGTTTAGAGCACTGCTCACTAAGCATTATTGCTTACGCTCTCTTTCCAAAGATGCAGATCCGTATAGGATTTGTAGCAGCAAGGAAGCAAGGAGTGGTCTAAGAAGTTTACTTTTGCTCAAGTATGGTTTTGGCATCTCATAATAGTATGTTCGCAATGGGATAGGACCTTTATGCTTTAGGATGTTTTGTTTTGAGACTCCCTGTTTTGAGACATGTTTATGATACCTCTTTAGACTTGTAAAGTACCTTTATATGTTGAAGCATGGTTTGGTTTGATGTTTGACCATTTGTGAATTGTTTATTCTTAAATTGCTTTCATCTAGAATCTTGCTATGTTGTTCTTGCTATGTTGATGTTGTTGTCATGCTTGTTGAGGCTTTGTGGTATGTTTGAGTTGTATGCATGTTTATATCTTGTTTGGAGGGTCTTTGGGGCGCTAAGGTTGCAATAAACCAGCAAAATGTGTCATTGCAGGTCGAGCGTATCGATACGGTCAAGACTGTATCGATACGGGGTACCTAAAATGGCCTAAGAGTATTGATACGTCAATGTTCGTTTTGGTATATTTCGCTATCGGAAACCTTGGTTCTGAAACTCCCCCTAGGGTATTTTGATACGGGCTAGTGTTTTGAGCCCATCGAACCTGTTTCGATACGCCTGTATCGGTATAAGGCAACCAATATCGATACAGCCGACAATTTTGTTAGTTATTGGAATCTCTGAAGTTCTGTTTTCTTACGTTTTAGTCCATGTTTGTTATGCGATCGTTTAAATGAGTTTGGATGGTTGTTTTAAGCTGTATTTTGGCATGCAGGCATGAAACCTGACTAAATTAAGATTAGTAACCTTAATTCCATGTTAGGTCTCTGTAGTATGCTAGATTTGCATTTTTGGTCCCTTGATGCTTGAATTGCTTATTTACTGCCATTCTCATTTTCTTCCACTGCGTGTTCCTATCACATAGGATGTTAATGGCGTTTATAAAAGATAAGTTCCAAAAAATATAGGGTTGCTAATCGGAGTGAAACCTTAATGGGTTTTTCTTTGGTTTTCCCTGTGTAACCCGTTTGGTTCGGTCTGGCAGCTAGACCAGGCTAAGGGGGTTACATTTGTCGTCTCACTCGGGGAGTTCTAGCTCCAAAAAAAGAGCTGCTAATTATGATGGTGGACATGATTGAGGTAAAGTTATCACAAGATAGGAGCTATCAGCGAGACCATCGTCAAGGCGGTGGTGGTGGATTGGGCCGAGGCCAGTATGGTCAGAATGTTGCAACACGTGGTCTTATGTGTAATCGTTGTGGGAGGAATCATATGGGGGAGTGTTGGGGTAATTTTGGAAATTGTTGGCAATGTGGGGCTCAGAGTCACGTGAAGTATGACTGTTCACAGTTGGCGGGGCAAGCACCAGCTCGTGGTAAGGAGCCTTAGAGGGGTCGTGGGCACGGTCGAGGTGATTTTCAACGACGGGAGGATGGTCAGTGAAATGTGGCGCATGTGGTCGCGGTACAACTAGAGGCTGGTGGACCAGCTCAAGTCTAAGCTCACCGTGAGAGCTAGAATGACACGGATGTGATCGCGGGTACCGTCTTCATGCAATCCTTGTCATTGCTTGCTTTGATAGGTTCTGGTTCTACACATTCATACATTTTGCTTGAGCATGCTCGGTTGCTTGATGTGCCTTTAGAGTTTCTTGATATGCGTATGCAAGTTACGAGTTCTTTTGGTGAAACCGTAGTTGTTAGGAAGTTGTATAGAAGATGTCCTTTGATGGTTCAAGGGCATGTGTTTCCTGTTGATGTAATGGAGTTACCTTTCTATGGTTTCGATGTTATCCTTGGGATGGATTGGTTGTCGAAACATAAAGTTGTGGTTGATAGTGAGACCAAGCGTGTTTCATTGAAGCTTGTCGATGATTTTGAAGTTGTGGTGGTGGGTGAGAACATAAAGTTGTTTTCCGATGTTGTTTCGGTGGTGGAAGCTCACAAGTTGATGGATGGTTGTTGCCAAGCTTATTTGGAGTATGCGATGAACTCAAATATGAAGGAAGCACGTCTGTAGGATATTCGTACAGTTTGTTATTTTCCAGGGGTGTTTCTGGAAGAGTTACCTGAGTTGCCACCGAATAAGGAGTTAAAGGATTTAAAGACACAGCTTCAGGAGTTGCTAGATCGTGGTTTCATTAGACCAAGTATCTCGTCGTGGGGAGCTCCAGTTTTGTTTGTTAAAAAGAAGGATGGGACGATGCGGATGTGTATAGACTATTGACAACTGAACATGTTGACGATAAAGAATAAGTACCTTTTACCTCGGATTGATGATCTCTTTGAGCAATTTCGTGGCGCGGCTGTGTTTTCAAAGATCAAAATGCTCATCACATCATGTGCAATTATGGTCTAAGGTTTGATTCCATGCCCATAAACTTATCTCTCATTTTTTACGTGTACTTTGAAAATATAAAAAAAAATTATTGTTCTAAAACCATTATCGAATATAAAATTAAAAAAATATAGTTATAAGATTGGATCGGGATGTGTGAGGTTCAATTTAAATGATCAATACCAATGATGGTTTATTTCGAAACATTGAACGATTGGAATTGAGCCTAAATGATAATATTAACAAATAAAAAGACATGTTTTTACAAGAACATATGATTAATTCTACATATAATATACACGATTAGATTCATACCCAACTCAAACCGAATTGACCCGAAAATTCAAAGATTTACCCATACCGAGCTGAATCGAACAACCCGAACTGAAAATGTTTGATTCGATATTGACTCGGCCCAAAAATAACCGATCCGATATTAATACGAATCATCAATCCAAAACCCGAATTATCATAGAACAGAACTAATATCCAAACCAGACCCGAACCAATCCAATTCGAATCTAAACCGAATGCAGACAAACCCGAAACGAATCAAACTGAAACGATTCGAACCGAAATCAAACCAAATTATCCAAACCGAAACTGAACGAAACGGCTCCTTTGCCACCTCTAATAATGAGCTCGTTTTCTGTAGGCCTATGTTAATCGTTTGTAGTTGTTTGTCATTTTCATGGATGGATTTATTCTTTTTAAAAAAACACTTGCGTTAGATTATTTATTACTCTTGGCGGTGAATACTATAATTTTGAAAAAAATTATTAAAAAATATTTTTTCCGAGCCAAACTTTTTTCTTGCTTGCCAAAGCAAAAATATTCACTACCAATAAATGTTGAGTGTATTGGTATGACACATTATACTCCTAAGAAGAGACCACTAGAGATGTCAACGAGGTGGATTGGGGCGGGTTTTTTGTCGCCCCGCCCCGACCCGAAAATGTATAGTGAGTACCCGACCCGCCCCAACTCTTGAAAGAATCTCACCCGCCCCGACTTTTAGAGCAAAGACTCGTCCCCGATCCGATCGGACCCGATTCTATTATGAAGAACATAACACAACAAAAACAAAATTTCATTCTTACAACAAAGAAAACAAAATAGAAATTAAAAACTACAGACATCATTCTTGTGAATAGCTAAAAAAATTAATAAAAAACAAACTTTGTTTATCTGGAGTCTAACCAGAAATTTAAAAACTAAAAATTAAAAATAAATCCAAACTTTATTCGTATGGAATCCATTTAGTCTGAAGTTTATAAACTAAAAATTTTAAAAACCCAAACTTTATTCCACTCATTCTATTGATATACAAATCTTAAAATTTTAAACTATAAATTAAAACCATAAAGAAGCCCCTTCATTTCATGTTATACAAGCTATTTTCAACTAAAACTAAACAAAAACACATAAAAATCAAATGAACTCAAAAATTTCTGTAGATTTAATTTCAAAAAAATAGAATAGATTATTAAAAGTTTTAAAATAGCATGCAATATTGACATGTTATTTCAGGAATGAAGTGCAAAAGAAACGAAGAGAAATAAATTAGAGATGAAAATTACATGAGAAATGATGATAACAAGGGGGATATGAAAGAAAAGGGAATAAGAGAGGAGGCAGCAGGTTAGAGGAAAAGAAATAAAAAGTTCTATTAATTTAAACCTAAATAGCGTATATATATGATGTGACTTTATTGTAAATATATTATAACTTAACCTATTTATTCTAAGTTGCGTCGGGGAATTATCAACCAAAATCCGAACCCGCCCCTTGTTATCTTTTCCAAAATCATATTAAATTTTTAAAGGAGATGACAAAAAATAGGGTAAACAACGAAGGTCACTCAATTATGGGTAAGGTTACATTTGGGTCACTTAATTATTGAAAGTTACATTTCGGTCACTCAATTATGAGTAATGTTACATTTAGGTCATCAAATTATTAAAGGTTACATTTAGATCTCTCAATTATGGGCAAGCTTACATTTGAGTCACCCTTCATATTTAAAAAAATATATTAATTTGTGGGTTAGATTAATTAATGATTTCAAATGAAGTATTCTAATGTTAACAAGGGTATACAAGTGATTTGGAAGAAAAATGACTAAATTATTGAACTTTTTTTAAATATGAAGGGTGACCCAAACATAACCTTACCCATAATTGAGTAACCCAAATATAACCTTTAATAATTGGGTGACCAAATGTAACCTTACCTATAATTGAGTGACCCAAATGTAACTTTTAATAATTAAGTGACCCAAACGTAACCTTACCCATAATTGAGTGACATTTGTTGTAGTTTACCCAAAAAAATATAGGCTAGTGGTACCGAGGCCTCAGTCTTTTGAAAAAAAAAACTATTGTGGCCCTTAAACGGAGAAAAAATTTAATGTCCTTTTGACTAATGAAACTCGATGTTGACCGCTATGGTGTTGACATGACTATCTACAATGATGATGTGATAGTTTACGATAGATGATGATGTGGTACATAGGTTAAATTATTTTTTTAGAAAGTTTAAGGGCTTAATTGGTTTTTTTATAAAGTTTGAATGCGTCTTTACTTTTTATAAAAAATTTAAATATTTTAAATTTTCAATATTTAAACATGAAAAATTAAATTATTCAAAAAATTAAAATTTTAAAATATTTGGTGAAAAAGTCTTCGACTATCTTGTAGCAAGAGTTCATTGCTTATTATAAGTTATAATATATATTTTTTATTTTTTAATATTCCTTGAACACAAGGCCATAAAAATACGAAAATAGAAACTCAGAAGAAAGGTAAGTGTGCTTTATATAATAGTTTATTATATGATGTGCAAGTGCTTGCGAATAGCCTTTCGAATTGTCTGTAGTATGATTAGATGTGTGTATTTATGCAAATACCTTGCGATGTTTTCTAACTATATTTATATGCGAAATTTGTACGTCTCAACTAATCTAGTAAGAATACTTTGAATAAGTGTTGATATGGATGCATGATAATGAAATCATGTTTGATATGCGTAAATTATTGATATAAAACTGTATGGCATCTGTAGTGATGGAGCATGCTAGGTTTGTTAATTCAAATATATAAATATTTTTTATAGAAGACGATAGTTTTATTAAAAAGATGAATTATTAAAGGTCACGATGAGGATTTGCAAACATAATCGTAAACTAAACACATAATTTGAACATTTTCCTGTAACCTAAAAGAAACTAGCCACTTGAGATCATACGAGGACCATAAAATAAAAAGGTTAAAAAATCTAATCAAAAAGTACAAAAATTACCTCTAACACAAGTCTTCCCTTGATTTGCCAAGATTTTGATGAAATCCTTTAAGAAAATTCTTGCTAAATGTTGTAGAAATCCATAGACATCATTTATAAATCAAAAGCTAATCAAATAGGAGAATTCTCTAGAGATTTTAATGATGAAAAGAGAGTTTGGAAGCTGAGAAAGTTGAGAGAAAAGTTTGAAGAAAAGAAGTTACGTGAAAAAATGATTTGGCAAATAATATCTCTTTTTATTAAAACACTTTTATTAAAACTTTTAATTAAAATATTTTAAAACATCAAATCAAGGGAGTTAGTTGATACCAACATGGTGTAATAGCTCCCTAAAGATTCTAACTTTTAGTTCCCTTCAATTTAGTCATTAAAACAAAATTTTAGATTTTTACATTTTAGTCACCATGTCGAAATGTCAACTTTCCAAAACTTATTTTTCAAAATGGGTTTCACTTTCCTTCACTACATATTTAATCAGGATTTTAGAAAAATTTCACATGATTTTATCACATCCCGAACTAAGATTTCCCTGAACCGACTCGAATCTCTAGTCTAGATTCACCGATCCCTAAACCGCTTTTAAAACCTCTAGGCCCAAAACCGGGGCATTACAACTCTCCCCCACTTAAGAAATTTCATCCTCAAAATTTTACCTGAAGAGAAAAGATGCGGAAATTGCTTCAACATGTCCGCCTTGCTCTCCCACATGGCCTCCTCAACTCCTCGATGTCGCCACAACACCTTCACAAGTCCAATCGTTTTACCACGAAGAACTTTGCTACTAGAATCATGAATCCCCATTGGTTCCTTATAATAAGATAAATCCAGATTCAACTCAATCTCCTCAATAGGCATCATTTGAGATGGATCCGACCTATACTTTCGCGACATAGAAACGTGGAACACATCATTAATTTTCTACTCGTGAGGCAACCTCAACCAATAGGCAACATGACAACCTCGCTTCAAAACCTCATAGGCTCCAATAAACCTTGGACTAAGTTTAACCTTACGTCCAAATCTCATCACCTTCTTCCAAGGTGAAACCTTCAAGAACACGCGATCTCCAACCAAAAACTCAATCTCCTTACGCTTTAAATCTTTGTAAGACTTTTGACGATCCTAACTAGCCTTCAACCGCTCACATATGAGCTTCACTTTCTCAGTTGTTCCCTTAAGCAAATCTGGCAAGGAAACCAACTTTTGCCCCACCTCCGCCCAATAAAGCGGCGTTCTACACTTTCTTCCATACAAAGCATCATACGTAGCCTTTTGGATACTTTCTTGGAAACTATTATTAAAGGAAAATTCCACCAGGGGCAACTACTTTTCCCAATAACTTGGAAATCCATCACACAACATCTCAACATATCTTCCAGCACCTGGATAACTCGCTCCGACTGTCCATCCGTCCGAGGATGATATGAAGTGCTGAAATTCAAACGCGTACCCAACGCTTGATGTAAACACTCCAAAAACCTCGATGTCAACCTCAGATCTCTATCTGACACTATATGTAATACCCTTACCCGGCTTGGTCGAGAACCGAATCGGGGAGTGTTACCAATGGACGATACAAAGAACAGAGCACAAAAATTTCATCTTAAACATCAATAATCAACGGTAAACAAGAATTAATACTAGATATGTTATTTAATCCAATCTACCCTACGAGCAATTAATTAACCAATTAGGGCCTAAGCAATATATTAAACGAAAACATTAAGGTCCGAAGTGTAAATCATTTTTAAACAAATAAACATGTCTCAACGGAATGCAATATCTCATAAGCACACATTCATTTGGTGTTTCATGCAGTTCATTAATAGTTGAATTCATCAATTAAAAGATAAGGATCAATCATATTCCAAGCCAATTTCGTGTCACTACAAATAATTAACTAAGCAGCCTACTCGTATCGATACACCCTTGGGCTATATCGATACAAGTGGTCAATCATCAACACATATTATTATGGCTTAAGGTCCGTGTCGACACATGTAAGACCCGTATCGATACGGGTTGACTCAACACAAATATTAACTTGACTTGGGTTGACCCGTATCGATACCAGGGTCCACAATGGCAAAAGTGGCGAAAATTGCATCGATACGACACCGACCGTATCGATACGATGGTTGGTAGTGGTAAAAACGGCATCGGTATGACTCAAATAGTATCAATACCCCCTTTGATTTCCTTAATTCCCAAAACAAGGGCGTATCGATTCTCCATCATCCGTATCGATACCCTGTTTTGTAATGTCAAGATTTTATCTTGTTTTTCATCGATTTACCCTATCAAACCTTGTCCAAAAGCTATGAAATTTTACTAACAGTCCATAAAACATGTAATCTAATGGCATGCAGGATTTCATGATCATATTAATACGTTTGCTATGTTTTGACCCTTAAGAAACATATATGACAACTTTGGCAACTTATACAACACTAAAAGTACCATTTTAGACTATAGAGCAAAACACACTACAAGCACTTTACATACACAACAAAATGGGTATAAAAGACTAGTTCGACTACTCTGCCACCTTTCTAGGAGTTCAAAATATCAAAACACATTACTTGTAGCTCGAAGGCGACTTGCTTGCTCGACTAATCCTCGATATTGGTACGAATAACTTCTTAACCTAAAATGCATAAGATGAATGCATTAGGCATATTTTGCCTAAGTGAGGTATTCATTACCATGCAAATAAATAAGAGAAGCAACACAAATCATGCTTAACAATGATGCATTAACGATAACAATAACAATAGGCACGGTATGTCTATAATCATGATTCCATATTAATTATCATAATCTCATATCAATACTCATTGGATCGATTCTGGACCGTGGATACGCGAATTCCTACGCCTCACCAAACATGATTGGTTAGTACCCTCCGCCTCGCATGTATGACCAAAATCAAACACATCCCTCCGCCTCGCCAATCAATATAGGTCGTAGCCCTAGAACCATAGTCCACCCATACATTGAGCTCATGAATTCTATGGCATGCCAATTGTATCCCTAATCCATCGAATCCAAAGTCCATAACAATGACAATAATTGGTAATTAAAATCAATATTTCAATGGCAATATTTATGCAACTTGTCCGATGATAATATCAATATCAAAATCAATAATTCCTTAACATAAACTAGGTCGATAGCAATATTCGATGACAATGACAGTAACGTAATCAATGCCTGATGCTTACCATGTCTTAACTACATGATCAACATGAATTACGATGCAATAAAACTTTACCATATAAGGTTAGTAACAAGAAAATCATGAAAAATGGATTCGAGCTAGGTACCTTGCCTAGTCCTGAGACTCTGACTACACTCACCTTAAAATCTGATGCTTTTACTGCTCTCGGATAACAACACCCTTATTTCTAGCTTTGGTGGATGATGATGGATTGTCACAATTCTCTTCTTGAGCTAGAAATCCAATAGGAAAATGTTAGAATCGATATTACGATATCGAAATTGATAAAATAATATCAAAATCGATATCTAACTTAATAAAATCAATAACTATGAATTCTTTCATGGATGATAAAACCTAACTTTTGATTAACTTCTAATCTCCATGGGTTCCAACAATCGACTAGGGGAAATAACTTACCCGGACGATGGAATCGATTTAGTTTCAATATTTTGAAGAAACTAAAGATTGGATACTCCTTGAATGAAGGTGCTTTCTTGATATCTAAATGAAGAAGATGAAGGTGGAGGTGTTTGCTTCTAATTTTTGGCAAACTTTCCAATAACTATTCACCTTTGTTTTGTATAACAAACATGTATTCACCTAAATTAGCTTTCCTTTGGGTGAAGCTTTCTCTCCAGACAATCCCACGTATACAAATATAAATTGAAGAGGGGGTAATCACAACGTTAGTCCCTTACTTCTCACTATATTATGGTTTTGCCCTCCAAATTACACTTTCTTCAATTTAGTCACCAATAGGTTCAATATTATTCAATAGAGTTCAATGGCGATGTTTTAATCCCATTTAGGATTTGATATCAATAATCAACTAGATGATACAATATATAGGCTTCATCAATGTAGGATTTCCTATCATCGGAACTTAATTCCGACTAGACAGGATTTCGGGGTGTTACAACTCTCCCCCTTTAAGAGAAATTCATCCTCGAATTTTTACCTGAACTGAAGAGATGCGAATATTGTTATCTCATAGTCTCTTCAGGCTCCCAAGTGGCTTCTTCAACGGTGTGGCTCCTCCATAGCACTTTAACTATCGTTATAGTTTTGACGCGGAGGCTCTTGACTTCTTTAGCAAGAATCTGAACCGGTTCTTCCTCGTAGGATAGATTTGGTCGAAATTCTACAGATTCAGATTCGATAATGTGTGAGAGGTCAGATCGATACTTCTGAAGCATTGATACATGAAATACATCGTGGATTTTACTCAATTTTGAGGGTAGTAATAGCCGATATGCCACTAGGACAATCTTTTCAACGATTTCAAAGGGTCCTATGAATCGAGGACTCAATTTTCCCTTTTTTCCAAATCTTAGGACTTTCTTCCACGATGACACCTTGAGGAAGACTTTCTCACCAATTTCATATTCTATGTCTCTCCTTTTAAGATCTGCATAAGCCTTTTGTCGATCAAAGGCAGCTTTTAAATGATCATGGATAATGGTGACTCGTTCTTCAGTCTCATGAAGCAAGTCAGGGCCTAACATCTTGCTCTCACCAAGCTCTGACCAACGTAATGGAGTTCTACATCGTCTACCATACAATGCCTCATACGTAGCCATTTCAATAGATGCTTGGTAACTGTTATTGTAAGCAAATTCGACAAGGGGTAAAGATTTCTCCCAAGTTCCACCAAAATCGATAATATATGCCCAAAGCATGTCTTCCAAGATCTGTATAAAGAGGTTCAATGAAAAAGCAAGTTTCCTAGGTTTTGCAATAGACAATTTGTTCAATGATTTATCTGAATTACCCTTTCTGATTGACCATCAGTTTGAGGGTGAAAGGATGTGCTAAGATTAACT
The DNA here is from genome assembly GCA_030270665.1 of Hibiscus trionum. NCBI lineage: Eukaryota > Viridiplantae > Streptophyta > Magnoliopsida > Malvales > Malvaceae > Hibiscus > Hibiscus trionum. The sequence goes on along the minus strand of BSYR01000004.1, from coordinate 13,562,666 downwards.
CTGGTGCCCAGAGCTCCTTGTAAGATCCTCCAAAACCGAGATGCAAATCGAGGATCCCAATTGGAGATGATAGACTTAGGTACTTTGTGGAGTCGAATTGTAACCCTCTTAGCCCGACCAAGACGCCCGACCCGAACTGGGAAGATTACACGAGGAAAACTGAAGTCAACTCATTAAAGTTAACCTCGATTAAGGACCTTTTTTTCCTTTTATCTTTTCTAGATGCACATTATTAACCTATATGATTAGCAAAATAACTTAGCAAAAGTGGCAAAATGAACGTAACTCATTTAGAGCTTCAATTGTATACAAATGTCTTTTAGGGACTAATTTGTAAATTTTTAGAATTATAAGGACTAAACAAGTTTTAAAGTTACCAATAAAAAATTAATCATATAATATGCCAACATGTCAAATTCCATCTTAAACGGATAATCCAAACTCATTTAATTAAGCATTCAAGACTTAAGGACCAAAACGTAAGAAAACAAAAACTTGAAACAGTTCAAATTCAAAACCAACGACCAGGTGTTTCAAAACACAAGAGCCTGTATCGGAATGGTCGTTTCAAAATCGGGTTGACCATTTCGATATACGGGTGCGTTCCGAAAACCATATCGGAACATAGCTTTCTAGTAGCAAAACGTTCCGGAACGTTCCTACCTGTTCCGAAACCTCATGACCATTCCACGCCACCGTTCCAATACGCCTTGCCCTGCAACTTCACAATTTGCTGGTTTTTCTCTCATAAACACCTCCGAAAACATTCCAATTCATGCCACAACATACATACAACATGTGCAAGCATCAATGACCAGCATTATGAAGCATAAACTAAAACATAGCATCATTCATGTAAACATTAGATCTATAGGCATGCTTCATAGTCTTCAAAACCATACAAAAGCTAAAAGCCACATTCAAGCACAAATCAAACCTCAAAGGCCATTTACAAACCAAAATAAGCAAACCAAACATGCTTTAGGTGTTTAACATCACCAAATACTAACAAGAGTAGAAATCCCACCCATTGCCACTTATTACACTAAAGTTGAACCACATACATCGCTTTGTCAAAACTCTTGGAATCCCCTTGCTTTTGGACTGTTTTGAAAGCTCAATTCTCTGCATTGATGAAACAAATGAGAGTAAGAATATAGCTTAGTGAGGATCGATAAAACAACATTCATCAATGCATTTCATTTAATCATTGAAACATCATTTGCAAATCATGCCTTTCTTTTAAACTTGCTCATTTAAGCATTCAATGCACTTTTTAAACCACATGCATATTGCATCATTAAAACAACAACAAATTCCTTTGCTCATGGTTAAACCAAGCATCACATGCATTATTGCATCAATCACAAGCATCTCATGCTTAATCATTTATCATTAACATTATATTGGCTCTCAAGTGATAATCCTCAAACCTTACCAAAACAAATGACACAATCGGATACGCGGATTACAAGCGTTGTCCCACACGCTTCATACATACTACCGGACTACACAAGGTGGAGATCAATGGCACAATCACAACCCCTCAACATCACTCATCGGTAGTTGTATAATTCCACTCACGAGAGTACGTGACACATACCACAAGACTCACACACGAGATTAAACCATTCACCGTTATGATCTTATCCTCAATCGTTAGGGTACTTGGATGGAGATTTCGGCACAATCAGAACCCCTCGACATCCAAGGCGACTTTATTCACGGTGCACCCAATCCTATAGCCGGCTAGCTATATCTGATTAAAAGTAACCAAAAACTACTTTCATCACTTGCCAATATAATCATTTAACATCAATATTCCACTGTTTTACAAGCATAAACACAATGCCATTTCCACAAGCATAAACATGCTTAACATCATATGCATTTATCACATAAAACCAAGGATCACTTACCTAGTGCATCCTTAACACAATGGCAGTAAAATCCAGCATTAACCATGCTTAAAACATGCTTTAAAACAGTAATCAAAACCACATTTAACTCAAGTGCATTTCCATCAAAACATAAAACATTTCTGAGAGAGACTTTCGAATCACTTACTCTTGAGCTTAGCTAAGTGTTTCAAACTTATACTAAGCTCCCAAGACCATGCTCAAGCGTTACAAAGCTGGAAAATCCATTTCCACTCACCGATAGGTAAAGCCTTGCTCGCCAACACGAAAATTACTCTTCCAGAGCCTCCAACAATGCCTTGTTTGCTCTCGAATCAAGATCCCCTGTTTTCACATCATCAAACAGAGATCCAAATGCATAAAAATGCATTTAAACACCAGCAACCAATCACAAACACATTGCTCACCCAAACTACACCAATTTACCCATCCGAAACAACTAAAAACCCAATCGATTGCTTACTAAACCAAGCCCAGCTATCATACACCACTTCCAATCAATTATAAACATCAAAACTCATCTAAAATCAATCCAAACCCATCCTTATACCTCTAGCAAGAATTACTTCATCATTTCACCTCAAAAACCTAACTAGAACTATCAAGAAACTCAAGGATCTCAGAGATTTCAGGATCTATATAAAAAACCTCTTTTCAACATATTAACCAACACAAAACTCAATTAAAACCAATCCAAAACAAAGCTTAACAAAACAAGTCCGAAAATTTAGAATTTCATCTTATTTTTGCAAGATTTCAATCTCAAATAAAAACTATAATGAAAACTCAACCAAAAATATTAATTAGAAGCCAAAGATCTTGGGAATTTCAATAAAGAACCTTGATTAGAGGTTGAGAATGGGACTTACATCCAATCCTTGCTTTCCTAAATGAATGACAAGTTTTCCTTAGCTAAAATCTTGAAGATCTTGAAAGAACTCTTAAAGTTTGTTTAGAAAATTTTGAGAGAGTGTCTGGGAGAAAAGAATTCTGGAGAAAATGAGTTAGAATTGTGTTTGGCTGAAAATGAGAAGAGAATGATAGTTACGTGATGGAATCTCACTAATTAACCACCTAATCAATTAAATAAAATAAAAGCCAATAAAAACTATTTAATTAAAACCATTTTAAAAACATGTCATATTAAGGAAAGGCTAAATTTCCATAAAGCTCCATAAAGATTCTAAGCTTTTGGCTTCTCCTTTAAAAATCACATTTTCCAGAGTTTTGAAATTTTACAATTTGGTCACTACCCAAAATGTACCACTTCCGAAACTCTTTTTGTAAAATTGATTTGACCAACCTCTTAAACATATTTTTGGAGGATTTTAGAAAATTTTACCACATTTTATCCTATCCTGATCCTTGATTTCCTTAAATCACCTTACGCGATTCGTACCATTTCCAACCGGTCCGGTGTCTAAAACATCTAGGCTCAAAATAAGGGCGTTACACGTATTACTTCCTTGATATACAAGTCAGCTAGCTTAGGAAGACAGTAGTCCATTCTAACTAGTATAAAATGAGCTGACTTCGTGAAACGATCTACAATGACCCATATAACATCACGCTTTGCAGGGGTTAATGGTAGACCACTAACAAAGTCCACGGTTATCTTTTCCCACATCCATTTCGGTGGATCGATAGGCTGTAATAGTCCAGTAGGAGCACAATATTCTGCCTTAACACGTTGGCATGTGAGACATTTGGAAATGTAATCAACTATGGCTTGTTTCATGCCTGGCCACCAGTGGAGTTCACGTAGGTCTTTATACATTTTCATCGATCCCGGGCGAACAAAAAAAGAGCTTGAATTAGCCTCAGAAAGAATGTCGGTGCGAAGAGTTTCATCATTAGGTACACATACTGTAGAGTGTCCACAAGTTCTATATTTTGTACACATTCCTGCCCTTATTATTGATGTTCTTAAGCTCATTTAAACATATTTAGGTGCATTACATGCATTATAACAGTATCTTCTCTTTTACCATGCTTTTATTGAATATTTTTTGTTTGGTTCTGAAAAGTTACTATTTTAGTTTAGTTTATATTTTTAGGTACTGTAGCAAGGAGAGGAGAGGAGAAGGACAAGAGAGGACATGAAAGCTGGAACAAAAGGAGCTGCACTGAAGCAGTTCTAGATACTGCTAAGGGTGCTGCCAAAACAGCATTGACGCCAAGTGCCGCTCGGGCAGGAGTTACACCGACTTAGCCAAGATGAGTCGCGATTGAAAGAGGGCAATATCCTAAGCCCAATGAGCCCAGTCTTGCGATTTTCTGAAGCCTGTAGCGGCCAGTAGAGCTGATCCAAGATCGATAAGTATGAGCACTTATCATTAATTGCAAAAGAAGGCAACGACCAAAGAGTCCCTATTAAAGTAAAAAAGGAGTCTGTATTTAATGTAAATATACTTTAAGAACTTATACTTCAAGGAGGACTCAAACTTAGGTCATGAGACCTATATATACCCAATGCTTTTAAGGGTATAGGAGCATGGCGAGGTGTGAGGGAATGCGTGCTTGAACAACCGCACAACAGAGATGTAGCTAGATAGGTTGGAGTTGTTGGGGGTCGCGGCCCAACTCTACTAGGGTTTAGACGTATGCATGTAAAGTAGTTTGTGAGAAACGGTTGTATACGTTTTGAGTTGTTTTCTATAAAATTCCAAACTTTGCTTAATCTATGCTCTTTGTTCTTTCAATTATTCTACACCAGTTAGTTGAGAGAAAATCCATTTTTTGGGCACGAAAGTGCAAGGCTCACGAAAGGGTTAAGCACGGTCACACCATGCAAAGGTGTGACTAACTTGGTTCTACACCAGTCCACATGTTTCAGCGGCTAAGAGAGATCACCAATCGAATGGACTTGCTTGTGTTAGGTTTACGCTGAGATTGCTAGGCATTTCCTACATCACGTGAGTGTTCGAGCATCCTAACCTAGAAATAAGAGGGATCGTTGTCGACTATCCCGCCGAACTTGGAATGTCTGCCAGACTTGCCGCCAGGACCTCTTTCCGTTCCACCTGTCGAGATAGTACACTCCTGCAGTGGTAGTGACCTGCAGTAGCCGCGTGACAGGGTTGCAGTCTGCCACCCACCGTACCCACCGAGGCATCAATTCATGGCAGCGCAAAACATACTCAAACTTTACAATGCGGGCCACATGCTACTGAGCTGCATTTGACTTACCCAATCTATCAACCAAATATCTCCCTATCATCCCTCTCATCACAATCCTTATTTTATTTGTGTTTTTATATTTACATCAAGAGATTTAATTGTGCATTTACTAAATCTTTTTGCAGGAAATCATTCATAGGAGCTGCTCCAATCCCTGTGGGAGACGATATCTTTTATACTATAACTTGACAAGAGTGTGCACTTGCGTTAAAAAATAGAGAACACCTAGACGCTCTACACATACTTGATCATGGAAGCATAAGAGTCCTTCAGAATTAATTCTGAAGTTAGGGCTGTCCGATAATTTAGAAACAATGGTTTGAAGCTCAAGATCTTTCTCTTGCAAATCCTTGATTCGCGAAACGATGGTAGACTGAACTTGAAGTTCAGCTACAAGACAAAGACGCTTCCGAAGTCAAAAGTGAGTGTTAATTGCTTGAGGGGCTACAAAAGAACAAAGTTTACTTTGAATTAAACTATACAATGAGTCAACAGTTGCACTTGTATAATCAATACTTACAAAGCATCGTCTTGCGGCTGAGCGCATCAGCTACAACGTTAGCCTTTCATTAGTGGTAATCAATAACAAGATCGTAATATTTAAGAAGTTCCATCCACCTTTGTTGTCGAAGATTCAACTCCTTTTGTGTCAGGAGGTATTTAAGTCTCTTATGATCGGTGAATAAATACCATTTTTCTCCGTAGAGATAATGTCTCCAAAATTTTAATGCAAAGACAACATCAGCCAATTCCTGTAACCCCCTTAACCCGGCCCAGACGGTTGAACCGAATTAAGAAGTTTACACGGGGAAAACCAAAGTCAACCCGAAAGTCAACCTTGATTAACGACCTCTTTTTTTCTTTTAATCTTATCTAGATGCACGTTAACCCTAGTTATGTTCATACAAACATCATACTCAAAGATCAGCGCAAACGGAAAACGTTCAGGGACTTAATTGAACAAAACACAAACTTAGGGACCAAAATGTAAATTCTGGAAAAATACAAGGACTTAACCCACCTTTAAGTTACCAATATGAAATTAGTCGTAATTCATGCTTGTCTGTCAAATTTCAGCTCAAACGGACATCACAAACTCATTTAATTGCATAAACAAGATTCAGGACCAAAACGCAAACAATGCAAAACATTTAACCAACAATTTCAGTGCCCAACAGTCGAGTGTTTCGGAACAGGGAAGACCCGTTCCAAAACGCGGGACCGTTCCGCAACTGGTTCCGAAACAGTGCCTGGCAGTGGCATATCCGTTCCGAAACGGTTGCTTCCATTTCGGAACGCCCAGGCCATTTCAGGCCCCCGTTCCGATACGGTAGCACCTGTTCCGAAACAGGCTGCCCAGATTGCAGAAAAATTGCTGGTTTAACACACAATTGGCCTATCAAACATGCTCCAAAGGCAACCATACTTTACCAGCAAGTCATTCAACATACAAAGAACATAATTGCATCAACCATTCATCAACATGGCATCAATTATGAAAATCCCCAATTCTATAGGCATGCATCCTACTTAGCAATCCATACAAGCATCAAAACATCAATCCAAACACATAATGGCCAAATACAAGTTCCAACGACATTAACAACATAATACCAACTTAGGGAGTCCAAAACACCTCCCAAAACAACAACATAGGTCCCCCATTGCCAAATGCCCATAAGCTAATAGTGTTTAAGAAACCTTCACCATACATGAGCTTTGTTCACCACTTGGATTCTTGTCCACCTTGCTGTCCTCAATGCACTTTAAGGCTCTGCATTATTGGTTTAAGAAAAGAGAGAGCGTAAGCAAAAGCTTAGTGAGGAATGCTCGTTAAAACCACACAATAATGCATTTATAAAACACCTTTATAAATCATTGTTCAAAACCACAATATACATGCTCATAAGCATTTTAAACAAGCAAACCATGCTTCAAGATCATAACATGTCATATTGGCCACAAGTGATACAATCAACATAAGATCCACACATGGACTTTTAAACACCATTGTGATCTTACAATTTTCCAAGGACCACACATGGACTTTTAAACACCATTGCGTCCTTAACAAGAATCATCCATGGACTTTTAAACACCATGACAAGGACCACACAAGGACTTTTAAACACCTTTGTGTCCTTAACAAGAATCACCCAAGGACTTTTAAACACCTTGGTGTTCTTAAATAACAAGGCTTACACAAGGAATTTTAACCACCTTGAACCTTAACCAAGAACCAACCATGGACTTTTAAACACCATGTTGTTCTTAAAATACACAAGATCCACACAAGGACTTTTAAACACCTTTGTGATCTTAACCAAGAACCAACCATGGACTTTTAACCACCATGTTGTTCTTAAATAAACAAGGCTCACACAAGGACTTTTAACCACCTTTGTGACCTTAACCATCACTTGTCAATATGCATCATTAACAACAATATTCCACTGTTTTAAAGCATTTAACAAAGCCATAAACATCATGCATCTTTAAGCATCAAACCACATTAAAACAATGTTCAAAAACAAGGATCTCTTACCTTGAGCATCCTTCAACACATGGCTTATAATCTCAGCAAATAAACATGCTAAATATGCTTTCAAAACAGGATTTAAAACATGCAAACAACCCACATTGCATACAACCAATCCATGGTTCATCATCAAGAGAGTTTTTTCGAAAACTTACTCTTGAGCTTAGCTAAGTTGCTTAGACTTAAACTAAGCTCCCAAACCTTCAAAACATTGGTTTCATAGCTGAAATCCAAAATCCACTCACCGATTCCGTTTCGCCTCTTGCCGAAACACCAATCAAGCTTCCGGATCAACACCACTAGGATCCAAAGATGACTCCCCTATTTTAAACACATCAAAACAGTAGATTAATGCATCATCATGCATTAATATCGTCAATGACAGCACCTAAACCCGCTGCTCTCATCCACACTCCATTTTCGGCTACCAAACACAACCGAAAATGCATCCAATCAACTCCACAACACTACCCAGCCAAGATCCATCAAATCTAAACATCCTTCAACATCAATTAACATCCAAAATGGATCCTACCACGTCCCTATACCTCCAGCTATAACAGATCATCAAGATCACTCCAAAAACAACCAAGAACACAAGCTAAACTTAGGAAATTCAACCTATCCGGGATTGCATTAATTAAACCTCAATTTCACATCAATTTAACATTCATCTGACATCAAATTGACACCTCAAAACACTGCCCAATCAGATCATACAGAATTTCATCAAAATCAATCAAATCTTGCATTTAAAAGCCAAAATCAAGAACACATCTATAAAACCTTTTATAAAACATAAATCAAGGGTTGAGAACTTAGGAATTTCAGTAAAGAACTGAGAGTTTAGAGGAGAAGGACGTTCTTACCTCCAAACTTGAGTTTTCTCCCTTTTTGGAACCAAATTCTTGAAAATCCACTTAGCAAATGCAAAGGTTTTGTTGAAGAGATGATTGAAGATCAAAAGAGAATTGAAATGAGATATTTAGATGGCAAAATCAGAGGGAGAAGCTCTGGAGAAATGTGTTTGGTTTGAGAGAAAAGATGAGAGAGAATGAAAATAGAAAATGTGGAAAGTTAGTTGGAAATTTAGGAAAATATCTTCCCTCCCTTTTCTTTTATTTAAAATCCATTTATTAAACCTTTAATATTTTAGAAAAATCTGGAGAAACTCCCTTTGGGTAAATAGCTCCTTAAAGATTCAAAGTTTCAATCCTTTTTAAAACAGTCTCACAGTTTTCGAAAATTACATTTTGGTCACTAACCAAAATGTCACACTTCCAAACCTCATTTTGTAAAATTGATTTCACCAAACTCTTATATATAATAAAAGAGGATTTTAAGACATTTTTCCATATTTTTAATGCAACCCGAACTAGGTTTTCCTAAATTCACTCTTATATATTCGAACCGCGATCCGACCGAACCGGTCCGAATCCCAAAACTCCTAAGCCCAAAATTGGGGCGTTACAACTCTTCCCCCCTTAAGAAATTTCGTCCTCGAAATTTACCTGAAGGAAAGAGATACGGGAACTGCTTCAGCATGTCATCCTTCCGTTCCCACGTGGCTTCCTCAACACCACGATGTTTCCACAACACCTTTACCAGCTCAATGGTCTTGCCACGAAGAACCTTACTATCTGAATCCAGAATCCTCACCGGTTCCTCATCATAGGTCAAATCCGGATTCAATTCAACTTCTTCCACAGGCATCACATGTGAAGGATCCGATCTATACTTCCGAAGCATAGAAACATGAAACACATCATGGATCTTCTCCAACTCTTGTGGTAACCTAAACTTGTACGCAACAGGACCCACACGCTCAACCACCTCGTACGGTCCAATGTATCTAGGGCTCAACTTACCCTTACGGCCAAACCTCATCACCTTTTTCCAAGGCAAAACCTTCAAAAACACACGGTCACCCACCGTATACTCAATCTCCTTACGCTTCAAATCCGCGTAAGACTTTTGCCGATCAGATGCTGCCTTCAAGCGCTCACAAATGAGCTTCACCTTCTCGGTGGTTCCTTTCAACATAGCTGGCATCGAAACCAACTTCTGACCCGTTTCAGCCCAACACAGAGGAGTCCTACACTTCCTCCCGTACAAAGCCTCATAAGGTCTCATTTGAATGCTCGCCTGATAACTATTGTTATAGGCAAACTCCACCAAAGGCAAATGTTTCTCCCAAGAGCCCTGAAACTCAATCACGCAACACCTCAACATATCCTCCAAAATCTGGATAACACGCTCGGACTGACCATCCGACTGAGGATGATAAGATGTACTGAAATTCAACCGTGTACCCAAAGCTTGATGCAAACACTGCCAGAACCGCGATGTAAACCTCGGATCCCTATCCGACACAATCGACTTTGGCACACCATGCAGCCGCACAATCTCAGCAATGTACAGCTCCGCAAGCTTATCCAAAGAGTACGTAGTATGCACAGGCAAGAAATGCGCACACTTCGTCAGGCGATCCACAATCACCCACACCGAATTCTTCTTCGTTGGTGACAAGGGTAAACCAGATACAAAATCCATGGTAATCCTTTCCCGCTTCCATTCAGGGATTCTCAACAGTTGCAACAACCCTGAAGGAACCTGATGCTCAGCCTTAACTCGCTGATACACCATGCACTTGCTCACAAACTCAGCAACATCCTTCTTCAAACCCACCCAATAGTACTCATCACGAAGATCTCAATACATCTTAGTACTACCTGGGTGCATAGCAAAAGGACTACTATGACCTTCAGTCAGAATAGTACGCCTCAACTCAGCATCATTGGGCACTACTATCCGAATCCCAAAACACAACACACCATCATCATTAAAACAGAAATCCGAAGGCCTACCCTCTGCAATATCCTGAACATGAGATACCAAGGAATCATCCAGCAACTACTTTTCCTTGATCAACTGAACCAAAGATGGTTTCACTTGCAACTCAGCCACAAGACCACCATCACGCGAAATACTCAAACTGGCAAACATAGCCCTCAACTCAACAGCTACCTTCCTACTTAAGGCATCTGCTACAACATTAGCCTTCCCACGGTGATACTCAATCGTCAAATCATAATCCTTGAGCAACTCCACCCAACGCCGCTGCCTAAGATTCAACTCCTTCTGAGACATCAGATACTTTAAACTCTTGTGATCCATGTACACAGTACACTTCTCACCATACAGGTAATGTCTCCAGATTTTCAAAGCAAAAACCACCGCAGCCAACTCTATATCATGCGTAGGATAGTTGCGCTCATGCACCTTCAGCTGCCGTGATGCATAAGCCACCACCTTACCCTCTTGCATCAACACACATCCCAAACCAACATAGGATGCATCGCTATACACCACAAACTCTTTCCCTGATTCAGGTTGAACCAAGATAGGAGCTTGCGTCAAAGCTGCCTTAAGCTTCTCAAAAGCCTGCTGTCTCGCTTCCGTCCACTCATACTTAACATCTTTCTGCAACAACTTCGTCAAAGGTGCAGCAATCTTCGAAAACCCATCCACAAACCTCCGGTAGTATCCTGCCAAACCAAGGAAACTACGAACCTCATGAACAGACTTAGGAACCTTCCAATTCATCACCGCCTCAATCTTTTGAGGATCGACACGAATCCCTTCGGCAGAAACCACATGCCCAAGAAACACCACTTCACTTAACCAGAACTCACACTTGCTCAACTTAGCATAAAGCTGGTTCTCCAACAAAGCTTGCAATACAATCCTCAAATGCTCTTCATGCTCCTTCTCAGTACGCGAGTACACGAGGATATCATCAATGAATACCACAACAAACTTATCCAGGTATTCATGAAACACACGATTCATCATGTCCATAAAAGCTGCAGGAGCATTTGTCAAACCAGACGGCATCACAAGGAACTCATAATGCCCATACCTCGTCCTAAAAGCTGTCTTAGGCACATCCACATCCTTTACCTTCAACTGGTAATACCCTGACCTCAAGTCAATCTTAGAGAACACAGCTGCTCCCCGAAATTGATCAAAGAGATCATCAATCCTCGGCAAAGGATACTGTAACCCCCGTAGCCCGGCCTAGACAGTTGACCCGAACTACGAAGATTACACGGGGAAAACCAAAGTCAACCCGAAAGTCAACCTTGATTAACGACCCTTTTTTTTCTTTTTAATCTTGTCTAAATGCTCATTAACCCTATATGTGACCACACAAACATCATACTCAAAGATCACAACCATCAGAGATCATTCAGGGACCCAATTGCACAAAACACAACTTTAGGGACCAAATTGTAAATTCTGAAAACTTTGAGGCCTTAACCAGATTTTAAGTTACCAACTTAAAATTAATCATGTTTCATGCATCTCGGCCAAATTTCAGCTTAAACGGACATCTCAAACTCATACAATTGCTCATACAAGATTCATGACCAAAATGCAAACATTTTGAAACACATAACTGCCACTGTCAGCCCCCAACGGTCAACCGTTCCGAAACGGGAGACAGCCCGTTTCGAAACGCGGGGCCGTTCCGCAACGGGTTCTGAAACGGGGGTCTGGCAGAACCCTTTCCGTTTCAGAACGGTGTCACCCGTTTCGGACGCCTGGGCTGCTTCGAGGCACCCGTTCCGAAACGGTTCACCCTGTTCCGAAACACCCTGCACAAAATGCAGAATTTTGCCTATTTAAACATGCAATTAAACATCCAATCATGCTCCAAAAGCCACCAAACTTTGCCAACATGCAATTCAACATAAAAGAGGCATACTTGCATCAACAATTCACCAACATGCCATCATACATGAAAAGCCCCAATTTCAAGACTAAGCTTCCAACACAAGCAATCCATTTAAGCAACATACTTCCAATTCAATCTCATAAGCCAAGCCATGTTCCAACAACATTAACAACACAAAACCAAACTTGTCTAAACATAAACAAACACATACATCAACCCAAGAGATTCTACCCCATTGCCTTTATTAACTATAGCTATTAACCGAGACATACATCTCAAGTGGAGTCGTTCTTGAATCCCTTGCTCCTCGCTGTCCAAACTTCAAGAATCTGCATTGATGGACAAAAAGGAGCGTAAGCAAATAATGCTTAGTGAGGAAAGCTCAAAACCAAAACACCATCAATGCAGAGAGCCAAAAATCACTTTTAAAACAAACTCGATTTGTTTACCAAAGCCATGTTTGAAAACTCCTTTTCAACAACAAGCTCAAAACCATGCATCGCACATACATGAAAACCAACCCTTAGTTTAGCAAACTAAGAAAACCCCTTTTCAAAGCACAACTTGCAAAATCAACCATTTAGCCAAACCATGCATACACACCATATGCAAGCTAAAACAAAACCTTGGAAAACACTCCCATTTCACAACATACCTTTCTTTAAACTTGAAAGCCAAAACAAACAAGAATCTTTTAAAACCATTTCACAAACCAACCAACACATGCATTAAACCAAAGACAACATATATGAACCACAACATCATCATCACATGCCTTTAAAAACAAGTCTCAACAAGACTCCAATGCACTAAAGATATTTCATGCTCACATGCCTCATTTTCCAAATGATAATCAACACTTGTTCAACTTAACAAGTAAACATGCATTCACAAGCATTATACACTTTCCATGCAACCATGCATCTTTTCAAGCATCTCATGCTTCACGTGCAATTATGCATCAATTCAAGCATCTCATGCTTCACATGCAAATATGCATCATTTCAAGCACCACATGCTTCATCACAATCAAGAACATCATATTGGCCTTCAAATGATCAACCACATTCACTTTTCAACTCAACATCCAATCGGATACGCGGATTCCGAGCGTTGTCCCTACGCTCCCTACACCCTACCAATCCAAGGTCCTCGAATGGGCAACAACCTCCATTATGACCTCAACATCCTAAGGTTCCCATGTATGGACTTTTAAACACCACAAAACCTTAGCTCTTCCCCAAGGTTCCCATGTATGGACTTTTAACCACCATACAACCTTGACATGCACAAGGTTCTCGCATATGGGCAACACCTCCATATAACCTTTGCATTCACCGATTGGTAGTTGGAGAACATCACTAACGAGATCCGGGACACCCTACACAAGATCCACACATGGACTTAACACTGCCATTGTGATCTCAACAAGCACAAGGTTCTCACATATGGGCAACACCTCCATATAACCTTTGCTCAACCAAGGTCCTCGAATGGGCAACACCTCCATTATGACCTCAACCATCTCGTTAGGATACTTGAAGGGAGTTTCCCGGTCCACTCTTGACCACTCCACCTCCAAGGCGACTTAATTCACGGTGCACCCAATCCTATAGCCGGCTAACTATATCCGATCAAAGAACCAAGAACCACTTACATCACTTGCCAATATAACCATCTTACCACATTAGTCCAATGTTCCATATGCATAACCATAATGCAAAACCATTACCACATTAATCAAATGATTCACATGCATAACCAATATGCAAAAACCATCATTTACCAACATTAATTCACTGTTTTAAAGCATTAGACAAAGCCATTGAACAACATGCAACACCATGCATCAAATCCACATTTTCAATGTATAAAACCAAGGATCTCTTACCTTGAGCATCCTTCACATATGGCTTTCAAAACCAGCATTAAACCATGCTAAAATATGCTTTCAAAACAGAATTAAACCATGCAAAACACATGCATTTCAATCATCAACCACAATTGCTTAAAAGCCAATTCATATCACAAATCAAGTAAGAAATCCATTTACTTACTCTTGAGCTTAGCAAAGTTGTTTAGACTTAAACTAAGCTCCCAAAACCTTCAAACCTTTGTTTAAAAGCCGAAAACCCAACTTCACTCACCGATACACAAAACAAACTAGCCACCAAGCCTTCCAAGCATCCGAAACCTTCCGCAACACCTCTAAAGCTCACGGATCAAACTCCCCTGTTTCAAGCACACGAAAAAACAACACATTAATGCATCATTATGCATTAAGAACAGCAGCCACACAACCAAATTCGCTGCTCGACACAAATCCAACAATTCGGCTACCAAACACAACCGAAATCACCTCCAAACATCTCCAAAACTTAACCCAGCCAAGATCCATCACTTCTAACCATTTTTAAAGATCCATTAACATCCAAAATGATCACAAACACGTCCTTAAACTCCCAAGTATAACAGATCACCAAAAACACTCCAAAAACAACCAGAAACTCAAGCAAAACTTAGGAAATTCAACCTATCCGGGATTGCATTAATTAAACCTCAACTTCTAATCAATTTAGCATTCATTTAACATCATTTTGACACTTCAAAACACTGCCCAAACAGATCACACGAAAATTTCACCAAAATCGCCAAATCTTGCATTTTAAGCCAAAAATCAAGATTTCAATTGAAAAGCCTTTAACAAAACACAAATCAAGGATTGAGAACTTGGGAATTTCAGTAAAGAACTGATAGTTTATAGGAGAGAGACGTTCTTACCTCCAAACTTGAGTTTCTCCTTTTTGGAGCCAAAAAGCTTGATGAAACAACTTGCAAATTGAGAGGTTTTGTTGATGAGATGATTAGGAATCAAATGAGAGTTGAAATGAGGGATTTGAGTGACAAAATCAGAGGAGGAAATCTGGAGAGAATGTGTTTGGTTTGAGAGAAAAGATGAGAGAAAATGGTTGAGAGAAAAGTTAGTTAGAATTAGGAAAATATCTTCCCTCCACTTTTCTTTTGTTTAAAAACATTTAATTAATCATTTAATATATTTAGAAAATCTGGAGAAACTCCCATTGGGTAAATAGCTCCTTAAAGATTCAAAGTTTCAATCCTTTATAAAACTGTCACCGAACTTTCAAAAATTACATTTTGGTCACTAGCCAAAATGTCAACCTTCCGAACCTCATTTTCCAAAATTGATTTCACAGTTCACTTTTATATATTAAAAGATGATTTTAGAACATTTTCCCATATTTTTAATGCAACCCGAACTAGGCTTTCCTAATTTCACCTCTTTAGATTCGAACAACACTTTGACCAAACCGGTCAACGCCCAAAACTTCCGAGCCCAAAACTAGGGCGTTACAACTCTCCCCCCCTTAGGAAATTTCGTCCTCGAAATTTCAACCGGCGAAAAGAGAACAACAACTTTCTCAAAACACACACAAGGCAACACAAAACCCTCAACCAACACTGAACACTTTCCACACAAAACTCCACTGAACCCAACACCACTACATGCTGTTCACAAACCCAGAACACTCAAAGATAGCCACAACTTAACCTTCCACATCTCCAGACTGTACACAGCCCCAACTTCAATCATGAAGAACTTTAACTTTCACAGCACACATTTCTGTAACACACAACTTCCAAGACTGGTTTACACAGGGACTCTAACCAATCCAATTCAACCACCATACAAACTTCTCTGCTTCCAAAACTCTTGCAACTCTCAAACCTCTTCCAAGAATCTTCCCAACAAGCAAAAATTCTTAAGCATCAACTGCTTACCCAAACTCCTCAACAAAAGCTGATAAACCTCCACAACTGTTGCTAACATTACCACTACGACTCACCAGGTCTACTCACCCACAAACCAAAATTACATCACAACCTCAACTCGGCTCCGCCAGCTGCTCCATACACCACCAGCTGACCTCAAAAGAAATTCACATACACACAACCAGCCAACCACTTCTCATAAGAATCCTTCCAAACAACACAAGCCTTCGATCCTTCATGATCCTTCCACTTCAACTTAAATGCTAAGCTACCTCAGCACTTGGAAAAACAACCACCAAACTGCAACCTCACTTAGCACCAAGGAACTACCACTCCCACTTAGCTATCAAACCACCTGATCGATTCTAACCTCAACCGGTACCCCTCACCACCAAACCACTAAACTCATAAAGCATCAAACACCAATCTTCTACCAACAGGCTATACCACCCTCACTATTACTAGCAACTAGCTTAACAAACTCCATTACCTCTAACTTCCACTCAGCACCAACACAACCTCTAAAAACCCACCATCCAACCTAACCCAACCACCACTCTAACAGATTCGATTAATTATTAGCGAGTGTGAACATCGTATGCATGATCACTTACATGCCCTATCAATGCCTGATGTACATGTATGCAAAACCTCTAATGTCATGCCACATGTATGCATGGACCAACATATATAATATAGCATATAACAATGATTTTAACTGTGCATGAATGCCAGTTCACACCCTCTAATAACATCCTCAAATCCGTCTAAGAACAACCTCCTACCGCACTTTTAGCTTATCTAACTCCATCATACCAGCAACTACTAACCATAAGATTCTCACAAAGCCCTCTTCACATCAAAGACATTTCCAAACTACAACCATTACCCCAAACATGCTAGCAACAAGACTAAACTTACCACGCAAGGAAAACCAACAGAAACCAAACTAAGGTAACTAGAGCAAAGATTACTAAACAAGGCTACCTGAAAACACAACACCTCTCTGAAGCTTCATCAAACGAGCTCTCTTCCTTGCGGAACCATCATCCTCCTGCCGCACCACTGCAGCACTAGCTAACACACTAGGGCCACCACCAACTCCTTGCGGTAAAGAACCTTGGCTGTTCCGAGCCAACATCAAACAATCACGTCTCATGTGTCCAGCAGACCCACATTTCCAGCAACTCTCCTTCCCCGCACTCTTCACAACTTTCTGCTCTTTCTGCCACTTCTGAACCTTGCCTCGGCCGTGCCCACGACCTTTCTGAGATTCTTTGGCTATCACTGAAGCTGACTTCACCCCTAAAGGACAAACACGCTTAACATGCACTTTGGAACCACAGTTCCAGCAAGCACCCGCGCCCCAACAACCTCCAACATGACGCCTTTCACAACGGTCACACACCGATGGCTGAACTTCCACTCCTTGCCCAAGCAACACTTGCTCC
Organism: Hibiscus trionum; assembly: GCA_030270665.1. NCBI lineage: Eukaryota > Viridiplantae > Streptophyta > Magnoliopsida > Malvales > Malvaceae > Hibiscus > Hibiscus trionum. The sequence goes on along the minus strand of BSYR01000004.1, from coordinate 13,545,044 downwards.
ACAACAGCACCACCGTCACTTTGCTCAACCCTTGGAAACTTCCCTCCAAGATACCTTTCATAAAAGGCAGATACAAAGAAATCCCAATCAATATCAGGAATATGTGACGCCACAGCCACTGATGTCCACCAGACACAGGCATCCTCCAACATCAGAGAAACAACACTCCCCAACTTACAAGCAAGATCACAGCCTTCCTGATCCAAGATCAGAACCACACTGGCCAACCAAGCCTCAAACATCTCCGGTGTGGAACCATGATATTCCACAGCACCCAAATCAAGCAAACGCTGCTTCGGCAAACCCACACATTCCACAGCCAGCACATCCACTGACTTTACCTTTACCACAGCCTGAGATGTTCCCAACACCTCCTGAACATCAGATGATGAACTCTTCACCACAGAACCAGCTTCTTTCCCTTGCCTTACCATCTCAACCCCAGGCACAGAAAACTGAGACAAAACACCTCCACGAAAGGGTGAATTCCACGCCTTAACAACCTGCCCCAAGGCAGCAACCATCTCACCCAACTGCCATTCTTTCATCGACTTAGCCATACTACTAACAACAACAAACATACAATCACAACAAACAAACAAACCAGTTAGACCAGCATTAAGCAAGGATTCAAACTCCAACTCCAAAATAACACAATAGCTATATTAATAAGGCAATGGGTATCCCGAATCCTCCCCTTTACATGACATAACAGTCAACACAACATGGATATCACAACTTCAAGCATATCAAACAACACACCTTGATCATGCTTACATCAAACAGCATCCACTTGCAACAGCATATTACTACATAACATACTCACAACACTTTCATCATGCATAAAACCAACTCACAGCATCAGCTTATCATCAGCACAAACCACATAAGCTCAACCAAGATTCATAACCATAAAACATGCTTGAAAACATCAGCAACATGCTTAGAAACATCAGCAATTTGCTCAGATACATCAGCATCATGCCCAGAAACACGTGTTTCAACCAACATTCAACCACACATCAGGGTAAACAACAAGCACACATCACAACAACTTACCGTTTTCCCCAAGCATTCGCAACCTAGCTCTGATACCACCAAATGTAACCCCCATAGCCCGGCCTAGACGGTTGACCCGAACTACGAAGATTACACGGGGAAAACCAAAGTCAACCCGAAAGTCAACCTTGATTAACGACCCTTTTTTTTTCTTTTTAATCTTGTCTAAATGCTCATTAACCCTATATGTGACCACACAAACATCATACTCAAAGATCACAACCATCAGAGATCATTCAGGGACCCAATTGCACAAAACACAACTTTAGGGACCAAATTGTAAATTCTGAAAACTTTGAGGCCTTAACCAGATTTTAAGTTACCAACTTAAAATTAATCATGTTTCATGCATCTCGGCCAAATTTCAGCTTAAACGGACATCTCAAACTCATACAATTGCTCATACAAGATTCAGGACCAAAATGCAAACATTTTGAAACACATAACTGCCACTGTCAGCCCCCAACGGTCAACCGTTCCGAAACGGGAGACAGCCCGTTTCGAAACGCGGGGCCGTTCCGCAACGGGTTCCGAAACGGGGGTCTGGCAGAAGCCTTTCTGTTTCGGAACGGTGTCACCCGTTTCGGACGCCTGGGCTGCTTCGAGGCACCCGTTCCGAAACGGTTCACCCTGTTCCGAAACACCCTGCACAAAATGCAGAATTTTGCCTATTTAAACATGCAATTAAACATCCAATCATGCTCCAAAAGCCACCAAACTTTGCCAACATGCAATTCAACATAAAAGAGGCATACTTGCATCAACAATTCACCAACATGCCATCATACATGAAAAGCCCCAATTTCAAGACTAAGCTTCCAACACAAGCAATCCATTTAAGCAACATACTTCCAATTCAATCTCATAAGCCAAGCCATGTTCCAACAACATTAACAACACAAAACCAAACTTGTCTAAACATAAACAAACACATACATCAACCCAAGAGATTCTACCCCATTGCCTTTATTAACTATAGCTATTAACCGAGACATACATCTCAAGTGGAGTCCTTCTTGAATCCCTTGCTCCTCGTTGTCCAAACTTCAAGAATCTGCATTGATGGACAAAAAGGAGCGTAAGCACATAATGCTTAGTGAGGAAAGCTCAAAACCAAAACACCATCAATGCAGCGAGCCAAAAATCACTTTTAAAACAAACTCGATTTGTTTACCAAAGCCATGTTTGAAAACTCCTTTTCAACAACAAGCTCAAAACCATGCATCGCACATACATGAAAACCAACCCTTAGTTTAGCAAACTAAGAAAACCCCTTTTCAAAGCACAACTTGCAAAATCAACCATTTAGCCAAACCATGCATACACACCATATGCAAGCTAAAACAAAACCTTGGAAAACACTCCCATTTCACAACATACCTTTCTTTAAACTTGAAAGCCAAAACAAACAAGAATCTTTTAAAACCATTTCACAAACCAACCAACACATGCATTAAACCAAAGACAACATATATGAACCACAACATCATCATCACATGCCTTTAAAAACAAGTCTCAACAAGACTCCAATGCACTAAAGATATTTCATGCTCACATGCCTCATTTTCCAAATGATAATCAACACTTGTTCAACTTAACAAGTAAACATGCATTCACAAGCATTATACACTTTCCATGCAACCATGCATCTTTTCAAGCATCTCATGCTTCACGTGCAATTATGCATCAATTCAAGCATCTCATGCTTCACATGCAAATATGCATCATTTCAAGCACCACATGCTTCATCACAATCAAGAACATCATATTGGCCTTCAAATGATCAACCACATTCACTTTTCAACTCAACACCCAATCGGATACGCGGATTCCGAGCGTTGTCCCTACGCTCCCTACACCCTACCAATCCAAGGTCCTCGAATGGGCAACAACCTCCATTATGACCTCAACATCCTAAGGTTCCCATGTATGGACTTTTAAACACCACACAACCTTAGCTCTTCCCCAAGGTTCCCATGTATGGACTTTTAACCACCATACAACCTTGACATGCACAAGGTTCTCGCATATGGGCAACACCTCCATATAACCTTTGCATTCACCGATTGGTAGTTGTAGAACATCACTAACGAGATCCGGGACACCCTACACAAGATCCACACATGGACTTAACACTGCCATTGTGATCTCAACAAGCACAAGGTTCTCACATATGGGCAACACCTCCATATAACCTTTGCTCAACCAAGGTCCTCGAATGGGCAACACCTCCATTATGACCTCAACCATCTCGTTAGGATACTTGAAGGGAGTTTCCCGGTCCACTCTTGACCACTCCACCTCCAAGGCGACTTAATTCACGGTGCACCCAATCCTATAGCCGGCTAACTATATCCGATCAAAGAACCAAGAACCACTTACATCACTTGCCAATATAACCATCTTACCACATTAGTCCAATGTTCCATATGCATAACCATAATGCAAAACCATTACCACATTAATCAAATGATTCACATGCATAACCAATATACAAAAACCATCATTTACCAACATTAATTCACTGTTTTAAAGCATTAGACAAAGCCATTGAACAACATGCAACACCATGCATCAAATCCACATTTTCAATGTATAAAACCAAGGATCTCTTACCTTGAGCATCCTTCACATATGGCTTTCAAAACCAGCATTAAACCATGCTAAAATATGCTTTCAAAACAGAATTAAACCATGCAAAACACATGCATTTCAATCATCAACCACAATTGCTTAAAAGCCAATTCATATCACAAATCAAGTAAGAAATCCATTTACTTACTCTTGAGCTTAGCAAAGTTGTTTAGACTTAAACTAAGCTCCCAAAACCTTCAAACCTTTGTTTAAAAGCCGAAAACCCAACTTCACTCACCGATACACAAAACAAAGCTAGCCACCAAGCCTTCCAAGCATCCGAAACCTTCCGCAACACCTCTAAAGTTCACGGATCAAACTCCCCTGTTTCAAGCACACGAAAAAACAGCACATTAATGCATCATTATGCATTAAGAACAGCAGCCACACAACCAAATTCGCTGCTCGACACAAATCCAACAATTCGGCTACCAAACACAACCGAAATCACCTCCAAACATCTCCAAAACTTAACCCAGCCAAGATCCATCACTTCTAACCATTTTTAAACATCCATTAACATCCAAAATGATCACAAACACGTCCTTAAACTCCCAGGTATAACAGATCACCAAAAACACTCCAAAAACAACCAAAAACTCAAGCAAAACTTAGGAAATTCAACCTATCCGGGATTGCATTAATTAAACCTCAACTTCTAATCAATTTAGCATTCATTTAACATCATTTTGACACTTCAAAACACTGCCCAAACAGATCACACGAAAATTTCACCAAAATCGCCAAATCTTGCATTTTAAGCCAAAAATCAAGATTTCAATTGAAAAGCCTTTAACAAGACACAAATCAAGGATTGAGAACTTGGGAATTTCAGTAAAGAACTGATAGTTTAGAGGAGAGAGACGTTCTTACCTCCAAACTTGAGTTTCTCCTTTTTGGAGCCAAAAAGCTTGATGAAACAACTTGCAAATTGAGAGGTTTTGTTGATGAGATGATTAGGAATCAAATGAGAGTTGAAATGAGGGATTTGAGTGACAAAATCAGAGGAGGAAATCTGGAGAGAATGTGTTTGGTTTGAGAGAAAAGATGAGAGAAAATGGTTGAGAGAAAAGTTAGTTAGAATTAGGAAAATATCTTCCCTCCACTTTTCTTTTGTTTAAAAACATTTAATTAATCATTTAATATATTTAGAAAATCTGGAGAAACTCCCATTGGGTAAATAGCTCCTTAAAGATTCAAAGTTTCAATCCTTTATAAAACTGTCACCGAACTTTCAAAAATTACATTTTGGTCACTAGCCAAAATGTCAACCTTCCGAACCTCATTTTCCAAAATTGATTTCACAGTTCACTTTTATATATTAAAAGATGATTTTAGAACATTTTTCCATATTTTTAATGCAACCCGAACTAGGCTTTCCTAATTTCACCTCTTTAGATTCGAACAACACTTTGACCAAACCGGTCAACGCCCAAAACTTCCGAGCCCAAAACCGGGGCCTTACAGATACCGATTCTTGATAGTCAACTTGTTCAGCTGACGATAATCAATGCACATTCTCATAGTGCCATCCTTCTTCTTCACAAACAAGACCGGTGCACCCCAAGGCGACACACTCGGCCGAATAAAACCAAGATCAAGCAACTCTTGCAACTGCGTCTTCAGCTCTTTCAGCTCCTTAGGTGCCATTCGATAAGGGGTAATGGACACAGGAGTTGTATTCTCATACAACTCAATCCCAAACTCCACCTCGCGATTAGGAGGTAAACCAGGCAACTCCTCAGGGAACACACCAGGAAACTCTCGCACAATCCTGATATCTTGCACACACAACTCCTTAGAACTAGGATTCATCACAAAAGCTAGGTAAGCTTCACAACCCTGCCTCAGCATCCGGCTCGCCTCCAAAGAAGACACCACATTGGCAAGAAACTTCACATTCTCACCAACCACAACAACCTCATAATCATCCGCAAGCTTCAACGAAACTCGCTTATTCTCACAATCCACAACAGCACGATGCTCAGCAAGCCAATCCATACCAAGGATTACATCAAAACCATAGAAAGGTAACTCCATAAGGTCAACATGAAAAACATGATCTTGCACGACCAAAGGACATCTTCTATAAAGCTTTCGAGCCACAACAGTCTCACCAAAAGAACTAGTGACACGCACACCAACATCCAAAGACTCAACATGCAAACCAAGCAATTCAACATGCTCACGCAATATGTATGAGTGCGTAGATCCAGAATCAATCAAGGAAAGTAATGTCAAGGATTGCAAAGTAAAAGTACATGCGATCACATCCGCGTCATTCCTTCCCTCTCGCTGAGCATACACCCTGGCTTGGCCGCCACCCTCAGGCTGAATAGCCACAACATGAGCCACACCCCGACCACCTTCCTCTCTCCGCTGGAAGTTACCACGGCCGCGCCCACGACCTCTCTGTGGTGCAGCAACAACAGGAGCACGCACTTGGCCACCAGCCAACATAGGGCACTCTCTCCTCACGTGATCCGTAGATCCACAATTCCAGCACGCATTACCAGCTGCCACAACAGGAGCTTGCACCTCCCTCTCAGCACGAGGACAATCACGTTTCATATGGCCACGCGAACCACATGTCCAACAAGCACTCGGATCAACTCTAGCGTTGCCTCCCCGAGCAGGCGCACCACCACCTCGCTTAGCTGAGGACTGATACTTCTGATCACATCCCCTCTTGTTCCGTCCACCATCGGAACTATATTCAGCAGCTCGCTTCCCAGCACCAGAACCAGCACTTTTAGAAGATAAACCCAAGTTCATCTCAATATCCTTTGCTCGGCCCACCAGCACATCAAAATCATCATACTCGGTAGCCAGCACATACATCTTTACATCCGTCACCAAACCATAACGGAACCTTTCACACCTCGCTCGCTCATCCGGAACAAGCTCAGGTGCGTATTGACTGAGTCGAACAAACTGTACTTCATACTCAGCCACGGACATGCTCCCCTGGGTAAGAGACATGAACTCCCTTTTCTTCTCATCTAGGTACCTCACACCTAGATACCTTCTCTTGAACGCGTTCTGAAAGAACGTCCAAGTTACGTCAGCTTCAGCCATCCCAGCGATAGTGGTTGTTCACCACGTGTAAGCATCATCCTGTAGCAAGGATACTACACAGCCCAACTTCTGCACATCAGTGCAACTCATCTGACCCAAGATTCTCTTGGTACCCTCTAACCAAGACTCCGAACCTTCAGCAGACAACCCTCTGAACTCAGTCCCTCCTAGACTGCGCAAACGTTCCAAAGGTAATCTAACTCCAGCATCTCCCTGATGCACAGCTCCTTGAGCTCCAGCTACTACTGTTTGAAAAGCTCCAGCAATAGCTTGTATCAACACTGTCATGTCAGGAACAGCTTGCCCCTGACCAGCCTCAGGTCCAGCGACCCCAGCACCAGCTGCAGCTCCAGCTCCTTCACCCCCAGCACCACCACCACCAGGTGGAGGAGGTAAATCCACCGCACTCTCAACATTCTCATCATTCTCGTTCTCGTTCTGAGCCGTAGCTCGCACATTACTCCTTAACTCTCTACGAGGTGCCATACTCTAACAATGCAATCACAATGCAAATAAACATAGTCAGGCCCAGCAAGGTAAGCAATCCAAGTACTGAAGCTCATTTTCAATTAAAAACAATATCATTTCATTAGCTTTGATTTGGCAATGGGTACCCACAACATGCTTCACCACAGCATACACCACAATTGCAACATGCTTACAATTCACACATCATGCTTCCAATCAACAAGCATACAAAGCATACATACTTTAATCACACACACAACCATTACTCGAGAACTCAGCTCTGATACCACCAAATATAACCCCCTTAACCCGGCCCAGACGGTTGAACCGAATTAAGAAGTTTACACGGGGAAAACCAAAGTCAACCCTGATTAACGACCTCTTTTTTTTCTTTTAATCTTATCTAGATGCACGTTAACCCTAGTTATGTTCATACAAACATCATACTCAAAGATCAGCGCAAACGGAAAACGTTTAGGGACTTAATTGAACAAAACACAAACTTAGGGACCAAAATGTAAATTCTGGAAAAATACAAGGACTTAACCCACCTTTAAGTTACCAATATGAAATTAGTCGTAATTCATGCTTGTCTGTCAAATTTCAGCTCAAACGGACATCACAAACTCATTTAATTGCATAAACAAGATTCAGGACCAAAACGCAAACAATGCAAAACATTTAACCAACAATTTCAGTGCCCAACGGTCGAGTGTTTCGGAACAGGGAAGACCCGTTCCGAAACGCGGGACCGTTCCGCAACTGGTTCCGAAACAGTGCCTGGCAGTGGCATATCCGTTCCGGAACGGTTGATTCCGTTTCGGAACGCCCAGGCCATTTCAGGCCCCCGTTCCGATACGGTAGCACCTGTTCCGAAACAGGCTGCCCAGATTGCAGAAAAATTGCTGGTTTAACAGACAATTGGCCTATCAAACATGCTCCAAAGGCAACCATACTTTACCAGCAAGTCATTCAACATACAAAGAACATAATTGCATCAACCATTCATCAACATGGCATCAATTATGAAAATCCCCAATTCTATAGGCATGCATCCTACTTAGCAATCCATACAAGCATCAAAACATCAATCCAAACACATAATGGCCAAATACAAGTTCCAACGACATTAACAACATAATACCAACTTAGGGAGTCCAAAACACCTCCCAAAACAACAACATAGGTCCCCCATTGCCAAATGCCCATAAGCTAATAGTGTTTAAGAAACCTTCACCATACATGAGCTTTGTTCACCACTTGGATTCTTGTCCACCTTGCTGTCCTCAATGCACTTTAAGGCTCTGCATTACTGGTTTAAGAAAAGAGAGAGCGTAAGCAAAAGCTTAGTGAGGAATGCTCGTTAAAACCACACAATAATGCATTTATAAAACACCTTTATAAATCATTGTTCAAAACCACAATATACATGCTCATAAGCATTTTAAACAAGCAAACCATGCTTCAAGATCATAACATGTCATATTGGCCACAAGTGATACAATCAACATAAGATCCACACATGGACTTTTAAACACCATTGTGATCTTACAATTTTCCAAGGACCACACATGGACTTTTAAACACCATTGCGTCCTTAACAAGAATCATCCATGGACTTTTAAACACCATGACAAGGACCACACAAGGACTTTTAAACACCTTTGTGTCCTTAACAAGAATCACCCAAGGACTTTTAAACACCTTGGTGTTCTTAAATAACAAGGCTTACACAAGGAATTTTAACCACCTTGAACCTTAACCAAGAACCAACCATGGACTTTTAAACACCATGTTGTTCTTAAAATACACAAGATCCACACAAGGACTTTTAAACACCTTTGTGATCTTAACCAAGAACCAACCATGGACTTTTAACCACCATGTTGTTCTTAAATAAACAAGGCTCACACAAGGACTTTTAACCACCTTTGTGACCTTAACCATCACTTGCCAATATGCATCATTAACAACAATATTCCACTGTTTTAAAGCATTTAACAAAGCCAAAAACATCATGCATCTTTAAGCATCAAACCACATTAAAACAATGTTCAAAAACAAGGATCTCTTACCTTGAGCATCCTTCAACACATGGCTTATAATCTCAGCAAATAAACATGCTAAATATGCTTTCAAAACAGGATTTAAAACATGCAAACAAACCACATTGCATACAACCAATCCATGGTTCATCATCAAGAGAGTTTTTCCAAAAACTTACTCTTGAGCTTAGCTAAGTTGCTTAGACTTAAACTAAGCTCCCAAACCTTCAAAACATTGGTTTCATAGCTGAAATCCAAAATCCACTCACCGATTCCGTTTCACCTCTTGCCGAAACACCAATCAAGCTTCCGGATCAACACCACTAGGATCCAAAGATGACTCCCCTGTTTTAAACACATCAAAACAGTAGATTAATGCATCATCATGCATTAATATCCTCAATGAAAGCACCTAAACCCGCTGCTCTCATCCACACTCCATTTTTGGCTACCAAACACAACCGAAAATGCATCCAATCAACTCCACAACACTACCCAGGCAAGATCCATCAAATCTAAACATCCTTCAACATCAATTAACATCCAAAAAGGATCCTACCACGTCCCTATACCTCCAGCTATAACAGATCATCAAGATCACTCCAAAAACATCCAAGAACACAAGCTAAACTTAGGAAATTCAACCTATCCGGGATTGCATTAATTAAACCTCAATTTCACATCAATTTAACATTCATCTAACATCAAATTGACACCTCAAAACACTGCCCAATCAGATCATACAGAATTTCATCAAAATCAATCAAATCTTGCATTTAAAAGCCAAAATCAAGAACACATCTATAAAACCTTTTATAAAACATAAATCAAGGATTGAGAACTTAGGAATTTCAGTAAAGAACTGAGAGTTTAGAGGAGAAGGACGTTCTTACCTCCAAACTTGAGTTTTCTCCCTTTTTGGAACCAAATTCTTGAAAATCCACTTAGCAAATGCAAAGGTTTTGTTGAAGAGATGATTGAAGATCAAAAGAGAATTGAAATGAGATATTTAGATGGAAAAATCAGAGGGAGAAGCTCTGGAGAAATGTGTTTGGTTTGAGAGAAAAGATGAGAGAAAATGAAAATAGAAAATGTGGAAAGTTAGTTGGAAATTTAGGAAAATATCTTCCCTCCCTTTTCTTTTGTTTAAAATCCATTTATTAAACCTTTAATATTTTAGAAAAATCTGGAGAAACTCCCTTTGGGTAAATAGCTCCTTAAAGATTCAAAGTTTCAATCCTTTTTAAAACAGTCTCACAGTTTTTGAAAATTACATTTTGGTCACTAACCAAAATGTCACACTTCCAAACCTCATTTTGTAAAATTGATTTCACCAAACTCTTATATATAATAAAAGAGGATTTTAAGACATTTTCCCATATTTTTAATGCAACCCGAACTAGGTTTTCCTAAATTCACTCTTATATATTCGAACCGCGATCCGACCGAACCGGTCCGAATCCCAAAACTCCTAAGCCCAAAATTGGGGCGTTACAATTCCAGATCGTGAGTAGGATAGTTCAACTCATTCGATTTGAGTTGTCACGAAGCATAAGCAAACACCTTCCCTTCTTGCATCAGAATGCACCCTAACTCCAGATGTGAAGCATCACTATAGACAGTGTAGTCCTTCCCAGACTCAGGCTGGGTCAGGACCGGTGCATGAGTCAGAACTTGCTTTAATTGATCAAAACTTTTCTACTGATCCTCGGTCCACACAAATGGGGTGTCTTTCCGCAATAGCTTAGTCAATGGTGTGGCTATCATAGAAAATCCTTTGATGAATCTTCTATAATATCCTACAAGGCCGAGGAAACTTCTGACTTCACCAATATTTTTCGGTGGATGCCAATTTAAGAAAGCTTGAATTTTCTTTGGATCAACTTGAATTCCCAAAGCTGATACAATGTGCCCTAAGAAGGACACCTCGGTGAGCCAAAACTCACACTTAGAGAACTTAGAATATAACTTCTTCTCACGAAGATTTTGAAGAACAATGCGGAGATGGTTGCGATGTTATTCCGCAAACTTGGAATAAATCAAAATATCATCAATGAAAACCATTACAAATTTATCAAGGTAGGGTCGGAAGACTCGATTCATCAAGTCCATAAAAGCTTCCAGTGCATTGGTTAACCCGAAAGGCATAACAATAAACTCGTAATGGACATACCTTGTACGAAAAGCAGTCTTGTTAACGTCATAATCTTTCACTCTCATCTGATAGTACCCAGACCATAAATTAAACTTGGAAAACACAATGGCATCCTTGAGCTGATCAAATAGACCATCAATTCTGGGTAAAAGGTATTTATTCTTAATGGTCACCTTGTTTAATTGTCGATAATCAATACATAATCTCATGGAACAATCTTTCTTCTTCACGAAGAGGACCAGAGCTCCACAAGGCGAGGAACTCGGCCGAATAAAGTCTTTGTCGAGCAATTCTTGTATCTGGACTTTCAACTCCTATAGCTCGACTGCAACCATCAGATAAGGTGCGATGGAAACATGGGTGGTCCCCGGTTGCACTTCAATGCCAAATTCCACTTCTCGAGTCGGAGGTAGACCCGGAAGCTCGTAAAGAAAGACATCTGGAAACTCACTTGCTGTGTCAATATCATGGATATGAGGTTCATTACTGGTTTCTGTGGACAATGCACACAACATGGAGTTCCGAGATTCCATCAGCGTTATACTTTCCTGGTCAAGGCCTCGAAGATACAATTTTCGCTTACTGCAGTCTACCCACGCTTGATGTTTACTAAGCCTATCCATGCCTAGTATCGCATCAAACTCGTGGATTGATAAAACTAGGAGATCCGCAGGGAACAAAATTCCTTGAATCAAGATCGGACAATTCTTGCATACATGGCTTAGAGTAACAAAATCAGCTAACGAATTTGTCACAGAGATTTCTGTTGCCATAGGTTTGCGGGACATCCTATGTCTTTTAACCAATTCCATACTTATAAAAGAATGTATAGATCCACGATCAATCAATACATACAATGAGTGTGCATATAACATAACGGTACCTGCTATGACACTAGGCTCGTCATCCTCCTCGCAACCTCTTACATGATACATCTGGGCACAGGCCTTCAATTCCTGCTTGTTACCTTGCTTCCCGATTCCGCTTGGTCTGCCTGAAGTTCCCAATGGTGCTTGTCTTGGCCCTTTTCCTCAGAAGGATTGGGCGGGTAAGGTGGTGTCTTCGTGCACAACCACTGACTTAGAGGGATTCTGAGGGCACTCCCTGATAAAATATCCTTGCTCCCCACAAAAGAAACATGCTCCCGTCTGCTTATGACACTGGCCTGCTGGGTGCCGTTTCTGACAAAAATTACAAACCGGATGTTGAACACTCCGGTTCGAAGCTCCAGTACTCTCAACTGAAGCAGCCTTAGACCAGGACCGGGTGATAGTATGTGGTCTCTCAATGTTTCCGATACGGGAAGGCTGTAAATATGAAGCTTGCCTCGAGCCTTGATACTTGCCTTTCTTATTCCATTTGGGAGGTCGAGAATCACCCTATGCCCTTTTCTCAGATCTACTGGACATATTTCCTCTCTGAGCTCTCTGCGTAGCCTCTGTTGCTTTAACTCGGTTCACCAAATCCTGGAAGTTGGTGATACCCAAAGTCGTGAACATGGGTCACAGCTCATCGCTCAACCCAACAATGAACATTCTACACTTGTCTTTCTCTTTCTTTATAAACTCAGCTCCGTATCGGCAATACTCGCAGAAATCATGGATGTACTGCTCAATATGCAGTCCGCCTTGCTTCAGATGTAGAAAAGTGCTCCGTCTCTCTGCGAGATAGTACTCGTTGATGTACTTGTTCCGAAATTCCTTAAGAAAGAATTCCCAAGTGACCGATTCTTCAGGAATGACCAGAATAGTTGTCTCCCACCACATAAGGGCCTCGTCGATCAGCAATGCAAAAGCACACTCTAGCTTGTGCTCGTCGAAACACTGCAACTGCTTATTCCGGATACGTAGGGTGTTATCCATCCAATATTCAGCAATCTCGGGGTTATCATCATCTTGTCCAGTGAAAGAGTAGGCTCGAAGTGAAGCCAACTTATCCACATGAGCACGAGTATACTGGACAACAAGAGGAGTAGGCTTAGCTGATGGTGCTGCTTGCATTGCAGCCATAAACTATTTGAACATGTCACCCATGTTCTGATAGCATTCAGCCTGAGCGGTAAGTGTTGTAGGCTCAACACCCTGAACCAGAGGGTCTTGTGGTTGTGGTGGATTCGGAGGATTCCCTCCTCTAACCTCCTAACCATGTGTCGAAGAGCCAGTTGCGAGCTCGTCAATATGAGCTTCGTTTGTCTTAGACATATCTTTTTGAAAGATCAGATCAGTCGACAAGTCACAATAAACACAATGTATAACTCCTAGGTGGAAAAGTAACAAAATAACAATGCAATAGACTTCGGTTTAGTCCTAGAATCGACTAAATTGTAGCTCTGATACCACAAATGTAACACCCCTTAACCGGCCTCGTCGGGAACCGAATCAGAGAGTGTTACCAACAGACGATACAAAGAACAAAGTACAAAAATTTCATCTTAAACATCAATAATCAACAGTAAACAAGAATTAATACTAGATATGTTATTTAATCCAATCTACCATACGAGCAATTAATTAACCAATTAGAGCCTAAGCAATATATTTAAAAAAAACATTATGGTCCGAAGAGTAAATCCTTTTTAAACAAATAAACATGTCTCAACAAAATGCAATATCTCATAAGCCCACATTCATTTGGTGTTTCATGCAGTTCATTAATAGTTGAATTCATCAATTAAAAGATATGGATCAATCATAATCCTAGCCAATTTCGTCTCACTACAATTAATTAACTAAGCAGCCTACCCGTATCGATACACCCTTGGGCTGTATCGATACAAGTGGTCAATGGTCAACACATGTTATTATGGCATAAGGTCCGTATCGACACCGGTAAGACCCGTATCGATACGGGTTGACTCAACACAAATATTGACTTCACTTGGGTTGACCCGTATCGATACAAGCTAGGCCCGTATCGATACGAAGGTTCATAATGGCAAAAGTGGTGAAAATTGTATCGATACGGCACCGACCGTATAAATACGATGGATGACAGTTGAAAAATGGCATCGGTACGACTCAAACCTTATCAATACCCCCTTTCATTTCCTTAATTCCCAGAACAAGGGTGTATCGATACTCCATCACCCGTATCGATACCCTGTTCTGTAATATTAAGATTTTATCTGGTTGTTCATCGATTTACCCTATCAAACCTTGTCCAAAAGCTATGAAATTTTACCAGCAATCCATAAAACATGTAATCTAACGGCATGCAGGATTTCATGATCATATATTTACGTTTGCTATGTTTTGACCCTTAAGCACCATATATGACAACTTTGGCAACTTATACAACACCAAAAGTATCATTTTGGACTATAGAGCAACACACACTACAAGCACTTTACATACACAACAAAATGGGTACAAAGTACTAGTTCGACTACTCTGCCACCTTTCTAGGAGTTCAAAAGATCAAAACACATTACTTGTAGCTTGAAGGTGACTTGCTTGCTCGACTAATCCTCGATCTTGGTACGAACATCTTCTTAACCTAAAATGCATAAGATGAATGCATTAGGCTTATTTTGCCTAAGTGAGGTAGTCTTTACCATGCAAATAAATAAAAGAAGCAACACAAATCATGCTTAACAATGATGCAATAACGATAACAATAACAATAAAAATAGGCATGGTATGTCTATAATCATGATTCCATATCAATTATCATAATCTCATATCAATACTCCTTGGATCGATTCTGGACTGTGGATACGCGAATTCCTATGACTCACCAAACAATGATTGGTCTGTACCCTTTGCCTCGTCTGTATGACATAAATCAAACCCATCCCTCTGCCTCGCCAATCAATATAGGCCGTAGCCCTAGGACCGTAGTCCACCCATACACTGAGCTCATGAATTCTATGGCATGCCAATTGTATCCCTAATCCATTGAATCAAAGGTCCATAACAATGACAATAATTGGTAATTAAAATCAATATTTCAATGGCAATATTTATACAACTTGTCTGATGATCATATCAATATCAAAATCAATAATTCCTTAACATAAACAAGGTTGATAGCAATAATCAATGACAATGACAGTAACATAATCAATGTTTGATGCTTACCATGTCTTACCTACATGATCAACATGAATTCCGATGCAATAAAACCTTACCATATAAGGAAGTAACAAGAAAATCATGAACAATGGATTCAAGCTAGGTACCTTGCCTAGTCCCGAGACTCTGACTACAATCACCTTAAAATTCGATGCTTTCACTGCTCTCGGATAAAAACACCCTTATTTATAGCTTTGGTGGATGATGATGGATTGTCACAATTCTCTTCTTGAGCTAGAAATCCAATATGAAAATCTTAGAATCGATATTACGATATCGAAATCGATAAAACAATATCAAAATCGATATCTAACTTAATAATATCAATAATTATGAATTCTTCCATGGATGAGAAAACCTAACTTTTGATTAACCTTCTAATTTCCATGGGTTCCAACAATCGACTAGGGGAAATAGCTTACTCGGACGATAGAATCGATTTACTTTCAATATTTTGAAGAAACTAAAGCTTGGATTCTCCTTCAATGGAGGTGCTTGCTCGATATCTAAAGGAAGAAGATGAAGGTGGAGGTGTTTGCTTCTAATTTTCGGTAAGGTTTCCAATAACTATTCACTTTTGTTTTGTATAACAAACATGTATTCACCTAAATTAGCTTTCTTTTGGGTGAAGCTTTCTCTCCAGACTATCCCACGAATACAAATATAAATTGAAGAGGGGCTAATCGCAAGGTTAGTCCCTTACTTCTCACTACATTATGGTTTTGCCCTCCAAATTACAGTTTCTTAAATTTAGTCACCAATAGGTTCAATATTATTCAATAGAGTTCAATGGCGATGTTTAGGCCCATTTAGGGTTCTATATCAATAATCAACTAGACGATACAATATTTAGGCTTCATCATTGAGGATTTCCGATCATCAGAACTTAATTCTGACTAGACCGATTTTCGGGGTGTTACACTATAGACTTAGGCACACCATGCAACCGCACAATCTCAACAATATACAACTCCCATAGCTTATCCAACGTATACGTAGTATGCACAACCAAGAAATGTGCACACTTCGTAAGACGATTTACAATCACCCAAATGGAGTTCTTCTTTGATGGTGTCAAAGGCAAAATCGGACACAAAATTCATCGTAATCCTTTCCCATTTCCATTCTGGTATCCTCAAAGGTTGCAACAAACCGGTAGGAAACTGGTGCTCAGCTTTCACTCGTTGACAAACCATGCACTTGCTCACAAAATCCGCAACATCCTTTTTCAACCCAAAATCTTTGTACTACCAGGATGCATATTAAAATGACTGCTATGAGCTTTAGTCAAAATAGTGCGCCTCAACTCAACATCCTCCAGCACAACTATTCGACTTTTAAAGCATAAAACACCATCTTCATTGAAACAGAAATCTGTTGCATTACCATTAGCTATATCCTGAACATGAGGCACCAAAGAATCATCAAGCAACTGCTTATTCTTAAATAACTAAATTAAGGAAGGTTTCACTTGTAACTCGGCTATCAACCTACCATCACCCGATGTACTCAACTGAGCAAACATAGTTATCAACTCAACAGCCACACAACATTGGCCTTTTCCAAGACGATACTCTATTGTCAGATCATAATCCTTAAGCAACTCCAACTATCTTCATTGCCTAAGATTCAACTCCCTTTGTGACATTAGATACTACAAACTTTTATGATCAGTGTAAACCACACACTTTTCACCGTAAAGGTAGTGACTCCAAATCTTCAAGGCAAACGTAACTACAACAAGATCTAGATCATGAGTAGGATAGTTGCGCTCATGCACCTTCAATTGTCTAGATACATATGCCACAACCTTCCCACCTTGAATCAACACACAACCTAGACCAGCATATGACGCATCACTGTAAACCACAAACTCCATACCCGATTCTGGTTGAATCAAGACAGGAGCTTGCGTCAAAGCTTCCTTCAACTTCTCGAAAGCTTGTTGCCTAACATCCGTCCATTCAAAGCGAACATTATTTTGGAACAACCTAGTTAACGGAGCAGCAATCTTAGAAAAACCCTCCACAAACCTTTGATAATATCCAGCCAAACCAAGGAAACTACGCACTTTCGTCACCGATTTAGGCGTTTTCGAATTCATCACCGCCTCGATCTTGTGTGAGTCAACCCGAATACCCTCGACTGACAATAAATGTCTAAGAAAGACAACTCCCCTGAGACAAAACTCACACTTTCTCTACTTAGCATAAAGCTGATTCTCCAACAATACTTGCAACATAATCCTCAAATGCTTATCATGATCCTCCTCGGTACGCAAGTACACGAGAATATCATCGATAAACACTACCACAAACAGATCTAAAAACTCATGGAACATACGATTCATCATATCCATGAATGTAGCCGGTGCATTTTTCAACCCAAACGACAATCACTAAGAACTCATAAATGCTCGTACCTTGTCTGAAAAGTTGTCTTAGGTACATCTACATCCTTAACCTTCAGTTGGTAGTATCTAGATCTCAAATATATCATCGAGAACACTGAAGCACCTCGAAACTGGTCAAACAAATTATCAATCCTTGGCAAAGGGTACTTGTTCTTAATCGTCAACTTGTTCAGTTGCCAAAAATCTATACACAAACGCATCGTGCCATCCTTCTACTTTACAAACAAGACCGGTGCACCCCAAGGTGAAACACTTGGCCTTATGTACCCTCAATCAAGCAACTTTGAAAGTTGCATTTTCAAGTCCTTCAATTCTTTAGGTGCCATCCGATAAGTAGCAATAAACACTAGAGTCGTATTTTCATACAACTCAATACCAAACTCAACTTCTCCGTTTGGTGGCAAACCAGGCAACTCTTCCGGAAAGACACTCAGAAACTCACATACGATTCATATGTCATGTACTCCCACCTCATTTGTACCAAGGTTCATCACATAAGATAGGAAAGCTTCACAACCCAACTCCATCATACGACTTGCTTCAAGAGTCGAAATTGCATTGGATATGAATTTAACATTCTTGCTTACGATTACCGCTTCATAATCATCAACAAGTTTCAAGGTAACTCGCTTAACATCAAAATCAACTACAACTCTATGCTCAGACTACCAATCCATTCTAAGGATCACATCAAAACCATAGAAAGGCAACTCCATCAACTCAACTGAAAACACATCTCCTATACAATTTTCTCATAACAATAGTTTCACCAAAAGAGCTTGTTACTTGCATTCCTACATCTAGCATCTCAATAAGGATATCAAGCAAATGTGCATGCTCACTCAAGATCAATTAAAGCAAACAAAGACAAGGATTGCAAGGTGGAGGTACCTGCAATCACGTCGGTATTGTTACGTCTCTCGCGATTGTTGTCACTAGATTTTCACCCACCATTATCAAATTAAATAAAAAAACCCTTTTTCTTAAAATAATAAATTCCCCTTCTAAAATAAAATAACCCAAAAAGCTCATCCCAAACGGCCCATTTTTTTAAAAACCCATTTAAAAAAACAAAAAATAAGCCCACCATGAAATGCAAATTTTATGCTTGAAAAGCCCACCTTTAAAAACCCATTTGAGTAAAAGATAATAAAAATAAAAATAATAATAAATGTAGAAAAAAGGGAAACAAAAATGACAACAAAAAAATAAATGAAAAAACAACAACAAAAAAACAAAAGGAAAACAAAAGAAAAAAAATAAAAAGGGGGGAACCAGCGCGGCGTCACGCGCCTAGCGCGTGTGAACACGCGTGCGGTCTACTTCCCCCATAACCCAGCCTCGCGCCACTGCCTGGAGCCGTTCGTCATCCACCGGCCACAGCTATCGTTGATGTTTGTGTCGGTCGACGCGTCTCGCCGTCGCTGACCCAACGACACCAACGCTGCTCGCTGCCGTCCACCGTAGCCGCCAAAATTTGCAAAAAATAGTGAAGAGGGGTTTAAATTAGGGCTCGAATCAAAGGGAAAATTTGACTCCGAATTTGAACCAAATCTGATAATTTTTAGGGGTTTTACCGAGGATCATGCCTCTTGTAGGATTTTGGCTCCAATTTGAGGATTAAATCCTGATTTGGCTTAATTTGTAAGCTGAAATTCATGTATAAAAACCCCCTAAACCCATTGTTCAACACACATTTGGAAGAGAAAAAAATAAAGCTTAAAAAAATCTGAAAATTCTTTAAAAATTTCTCTGAGTTTGCTAGAATTTTTGGAGTGAAGTTCGAGTTTATGGCAATCTTTCGGAGGCGTTTGGGAAGCAATTTGAGAAGGATCACATACGAGTTCTTCGTATTTTGGTAAGATTTTTATCTTTCCTTTAAAATTTCTTTTAAGTAAATTTGATACTTGTTCTTGGTTGAATCTCGTTTTCTTGTGTTGTGTTTGTTTTTGTTTGTGTTGAGTGTGTAAAAGTTCTATATTTTACCCCCTATTTAACCCATATTTCTGCTGCATTCAAGCATAATTCATTGCATTTAGGTTAGATTTCAGTTATACGTCACAAATATATCAATTGGCACAGTTTCTACTGAAATTTGTTACTTTTGCAGGTAGCTGCTGTAGTAGATGGAGGGCAGTAGAGAAGCAGACGATGGGCAGTGAAGAAGCAGAGCTGGAACTGGATGTGTAGACGTGAAGGACGATGCTGCCATGGCCGCTGCCGTGGCAGCCAAGGACGACATCGATAGTGAAGGGAAGGAAGTGAAGTGGACCTCGGCAGAAAGGGAAAATTAAGCCCATCTGTCGTGGATCACCCTTATATTTTTCCAAGCCCTAGATCAAAATGAAGGCCAAGCCCAAAGTTCAAGGAAGAAACTCCAAACAAGAAAGAAGGGCGAATTAAAGACTTATGCTCTGAAGATTTAGTCTTCAATAGAGTTGTACTTTAATTTAAACTTGTATTCTTGCCATATTAGAAAACTTGAACCCAAGGCCTATATAAAGGCATGTAATTCGACCTAGGAGAGAGGGATCATCCTATTCTCTATCCTTCTTCCCAAAATCCTAGCAGTTTTCCCTTCCTCATCAGGTTCTAAACTTCCCCTATGGCTAAGGGTTGCTTTGTAAAGTAGTTGCAAGGATTGCATTTGTTTTAGGAATTTTTCTGTTCAATAAAATTACTTCAAGTTTGCTTATTCTGGTTTTCAACATCTTGCAAGAGTATCGGGAGAGCATTGTGAGATTATTCATTTACTTAATACCGGGAGAGTTAAGTATACGAAGGGAATAAGTATGGGTTCTCCAGTTTATGGTTGCACTATCTCGGACCTAGGGATAGGACGAGGTTAAGTGGCTAAAGAAGAATTCAACAACATCGGTGATCATCCTTCGATTCACGCCGGGAGGTATCATCAAAGACGTGTTCATCGATAGACTTGGACCTAGGGATAAGCCAAGGCACAACAGGGATTCTTGCCAAGCTTGAAGTACAGAGTTGAGTAATCGCTGTCGCGATAACCAACAGACCGCTGCCGCGACAGGTGCTGCCGCAGCAGACGCAACGACAGAACAGAGTTTCCTAGACTTTGCAACACCTACACTACTGAGCAATTCAATACCGGCCCATTCTCTCTATCCTGATTTCAATAATCTTTTATTATCAGTACTCTTTGTTATTTCGTGACAAACATATTTAACTATTTCTTTTTCCTCTCGTGCAGAAATTCAAGGTGAAGCTATTAGCCCAGTCGCTGTGGAGACGATATCCGATACTTCCGTATCACTTTACTACTTGCGTCGTGTACACTTGCACTACATTGCGATAGACACTTTTACACGTAACAAGTTTTTGGCGCCGTTGCCGGGGACTGGCAACATATCTTTACCCTATCTTTTACTGCACTTCCTTTACTTTTATGTTTTTACTTGGATTGCTCAACCTATACTTTTCACAAGGTCTTTTGTTTGCTTATGCGCAGATCTCAACGAGGAAAAGAACCTGAGTACCAGTTAGATCATGAAATCGAACGTACGTGCAATCTCAGAAAAAGAGTTCGGTTCCACGTAGAGAGAAACGAATACCTAGAAGGACAATTAGAAGCAATGGTGAACGAAAGGCATGAAGAAAGAAGGAACGACCAAGACAATCCCCAAGATAATAACAATCCTGCCGGGAATGGAGGGAACGACCAACCTGCCGATCCTCCTGTCGCTGCCGCACGCCGGTCATGCCGAGACTACATGCTCAATGATCATGTAGAACTAGACACAACGCTGCCAGATGTAGACGTTGACAACTTTGAGCTGAAACCTGTTATGTTCAGCATGATCAACAACGCTGGCCAATTTAGTGGTGTTGTTACAGAGGATGCTATGGAGCATCTGAAAACGTTCCAGGAAATCTGTGGTTCGTTCAGACTACCAGAAGTTAATCCGGAGATACTGAGGCTTCGGTTATTTCCTCATTCATTGAGGGACATGGCGAAAACATGGTGGAATAAACTAACGCCGGGTTCAATACGAACTTGGGCAGATTTAACTCGTGAATTCTTGTCTTGTTTTAATCCTTCACACTTATCTGAGCGATTACTTAACGAAATTACTACTTTTCAACAGGAAGATGACGAGCCAATGCATGAATCATGGGACAGATTTACCACTCTTCTGAGGAACTGCCCGATGCATGGATTTCCCGTGTGGAACCAGGTAACTAAGTTTTATAATGCTGCCAATTTACAGACCCATATGAGAATTGATTCAGCAGCAAATGGATTGCTGTTGGACAAAGATCCAGAAGATGCGATGGCAGTATTGAAAAATCTGGCGAAGAATGAGGAACAGTTTCCTACAGCAAGAAGAGGGGGTAAACGAGTTCTAGCTGTAAAAGATTATGAAGTCGATAGTTCTTTAAAATCATAGGTGGCATACCTCACTAAGGCAATGAAAAAGCTCTTGAAAAAAGATTCACAACCTGTCTACTCTGCTGAAGAGGTATGCGAGACTTGCGATGGAAATCACAGTTCGGAAGATTGTCCGATACAGCTAGAGGAAGGGATGTATGTTGGGAACTACAATAAACAAAATTATAATTCCAACAACTACAATCCCAACTGGAGAAAGGACCCCAAGTTCTCTTGGAGCAACCCTAATAATGCTCTGAATCCTCAAGCACAAAACACTCAGAATCAGGGGGACCTAGATTAATGACTCGGCAGCAACCGCAGTAGCAACAACAACAACCACCACCTGCCACGACTAGCATACTGGAGCAGACCTTGGCTAAGTTTATGTCTCAAATAGGAACTTACATTGAGAACATGAATCACTTCGTCAAGAAGACTGAGACATTCATGGATGAAACAAAGATGCAGATGACCAACCATGAAGGTACTCTGAAATCATTGGAGACTCAGATGGGTCAGGTTTCCTAGCATATTAAACCGAGGCAGAATGGAGGATTTCCTAGCGATACTGAAAGCGCTAGACAACCCACACATGAGCAGTGTAAAGCCATCACTACTAGGAGTGGGAAGAAATTACCAGGGCCAGAGAAGGAAGCTGAAATATTTAAGAAACCAGCCTTGGAGTCAACTGCCGAGAACGCTGCCCCGTCAAGTGACAAGCAGCTTGCTGCCGATGAACTTGTCACGACAGCAGAAGTGACAGGGGAGAAAAACGAAGAATCTAAGCCTCCTCAGATCCGAATGCAGTGAGAAGGACACATTGTTGATTATCGTCCCCGACCTCCTTTTTTTCAGCGGTTACAGAAATTGAAGCAGAAATCCCAGCTTAAGAAGATCTACGATATTTTTAAGCAGGTCCATATCAATATTCCACTGTTAGATGCCGTTAGGGAAATACTTGGTTATGCCAAATTTCTCAAGGATGCCATGTCGAAGAAATTCAGACTCGGGGAATTTGAAACGGTTAAAATGACAGAGGGATGTATGAGTATTCTACACAAGCATCCACCCCAGAAGCAGAAGGATCCTAGAAGCTTCATCATACCGTGCATAATCGTAGACAAATTTGTGGGTAAGGCACTTTTTGATCTTGGTGCTAGTATAAATTTAATGCCCAAATCTGTTTTTCAGAAATTAGGTATGGGAAAAGCTCGGCCCACAACAGTAGTACTACAGCTGGCAGACCGCTCTTACGTTCACCCAGAAGGAAAAATTGAAGATATTCTGTTAAGAGTTGATAAATTTATATTTCCTGCTGACTTTCTTGTCTTAGATTATGAAGTAGATGAGAATGCACCAATCATCCTGGGGCGACCCTTCTTAGCCACAGGAAGATCACTGATTGATGTGGAAAAAGGAGAACTCACTATGAGAGTAAATGATCAAGAGATCAAGTTGAATGTTCTCCAAGCAATTAAGCACGCTGATGTAGAGGAAGAATGCAAGGCCATCACTACAGTTATCCTTGATCAACCCTGCATCAGGTCAGACTGCCATGACATCAAATTTGGCCACTGCCCCAGCAGCCATTTAGATACCTGTCACGGCAGCGACGGCGACTCCTCAGAATCTGATATATCTGATACTGAAGATCAAGAGGAGGTAAACTGGATAGGCAATCATCCAGGTAAGTTATTCGAACCCTTAAACAACACCTCGAATGAACATATAGTCCAAAAGCCATCAATTGTAGAGCCACATGTTCTAGATCTTAAGCCCCTGCCAGGGCAGTTAAAATATGTTTTCCTTGGTTTAAATGATATGTTGCCCGTAATCATCTCTTCTAAGTTGATGCAGGAACATGAACAACAGCTGATAAGGATGCTGCAACAGCATAAAAGGGCTATTGGATGGACGATAGCTGATATCCAAGGCATCAGTCCGACAATATGTATGCATAAAATCCTTCTTGAGGATGATCATAAGCCGACCATTGATGCATAGAGACGTCTGAACGATGCTATGCGAGAGGTGGTTCGTAAAGAGATCATAAAATGGCTAGATGCTGGAATAATCTATGCCATCTCGGATAGCAAGTGGGTGAGCCCGGTACAGTGCGTTCCCAAGAAAGGAGGAAAAACCGTGGTAACCAATGAAGAAAACGAGCTAATCCCAACCAGGATTGTGACCGGTTGGAGGGTTTGTATGGACTATCGAAAGCATAACAAAGCTACCCGGAAGGACCATTTCCCCTGCCTTTTATTGATCAAATGCTTGATAGATTAGCGGGAAAACCTTACTATTGTTTTCTTGATGGTTACTCAGGTTATAATGAAATAGCCATCGTACCGGAAGATCAAGAGAAAACGACGTTCACATGCCCATACGGTACGTATGCTTTCCGGAGGATGCCATTTGGACTTTGTAATGCACCAGCAACTTTCCAAAGGTGCATGATGGCAATATTCTCCGATATGGTGGAGGATTTCCTAGAGATTTCATGGATGATTTCTCGGTCTTTGGAGACAATTTCGAAAGCTGCCTTGGCAACCTACAGAAAGTGCTTGAAAGATGTGAGAAAGCAAACCTGGTATTAAACTTGGAAAATGTCACTTCATGGTAGATGAAGGGATAGTCCTAGGCCATAAAGTGAGCTGCCGCGGTATAGAAGTCGATAGAGCCAAGATCGAGGTAATAGAAAAGCTGCCACCACCCACCACAGTCAAGGGAATCAGAAGTTTCTTAGGGCATGCTGGTTTTTATCGGAGATTCATCGCAAATTTTTCAAAGATCACCAAACTCTTATGCCATCTTCTGGAGCAAAACCGTCCCTTCGATTTCAACGCTGAATGTACTGAGGCATTCAAGATTCTGAAAGAAAAGCTGGTAACAGCCCCAGTAGTACAGCCACTAGATTGGAAACTGCCATTCAAGATTATGTGTGACGCCAGTGACTATGCTGTTGGGGCAACACTTGGGTAGAGGAAAGACAAGCTCTTTCATGTTATATACTATGCCAGCAAAACACTGAATGACCCCCAAGTAAACTACACCACAACAGAGAAGGAACTGTTAGCTGTGGTGTTCTCTATTGACACGTTTCGTTCATATATACTTGGAACGAAGGTCATAGTCCCTTCAGACCACTCTGCATTGAAGTATTTGTTCGCTAAAAAGGATGCAAAGCCTAGACTGATACGTTATTCTGCTACTGCAAGAGTTCGACCTGGAGATCAAGGACAAAAAGGGGATAGCGAATCAAGTTGCAGATCACTTGTCAAGATTAGAGAAGGGAAAGAGTCTCCCAGCAGACGAGACACTCATACTGGAGACTTTCTCTGATGAGCAGTTGTTCGCTGCCACAATCACTGCCGCGACAGCCATGGCGGCAGGTAAGTTTTCTGAACTCCCCTGGTATGCTGATTTCGTTAAT
Source organism: Hibiscus trionum (assembly GCA_030270665.1). Taxonomy (NCBI): domain Eukaryota; kingdom Viridiplantae; phylum Streptophyta; class Magnoliopsida; order Malvales; family Malvaceae; genus Hibiscus; species Hibiscus trionum. The sequence continues at coordinate 13,519,284 of BSYR01000004.1, read as the reverse complement.
TATTTAGTTAGCAGAATAACTCCTCCTGACCTTAATTATCATGCTAGGAAGAGGTTCCAAAATGATGTAAAGCATTATTATTGGGACGAACCTCTTCTTTTCAAATACTGTGCAGATCAGGTTATTAGGAGATGTGTACCACAGGATGAACATGAAGCTATACTACATCATTGTCATCCTTCACAATATGGAGGACACTTAGGTGGTAACAAAACTGCTGCCAAAGTTTTGCAGTCTGGATTTTACTGGCCGTCACTGTTTAAGGATGCTCAAACATTCTACAAAAATTGTGACAAGTTTTAACGGACTGAAAACATCTCGAGAAGACATGAGGCGCCACTGCAAAACATTCTTGAAGTCGAGATCTTCGATGTTCGGGGGATAGATTTTATGGGACCATTCCCAACTTCATGTGGGAACTTATACATCCTCATGGTAGTAGATTATGTGTCCAAATGGGTTGAAGCGATCGCTACTCATAAGAACGATGCCAAGACAGTTCAAAGGTTTTTACATAAAAAACATTTTTTTCCAGATTTGGCATCCCCAAGGAGATCATCAGTGATGAAGGGAGGCATTTCGACAATAGGGTTATAGCTGCTTCCTTGAAAAAGTATGGTGTCAAACATCGGATTGCAACAGCATACCACCCTCAGACCAATGGACAGGCTGAAATATCCAACAGAGAGGTAAAGAATATCCTTGAAAAGATGGTTAAACCAACTCGGAAGGACTGGTCTCTACACCTCAACGATGCATTATGGGCCTACAGAACAGCGTTCAAAACTCCATTGGGAATGTCACCCTACCGGCTGATCTATGGGAAAACCTGCCATCTACCTGTTGAGATTGAGCACAGAGCATACTGGGCCATCAAGGAAGTGAATATGGACTTGGAAAAAGCAGGACAAAAAAGGCTGCTTGACTTGAACGAAATAGAAGAAATTTGAGCAATGGCTTATGACAACGCAAGAATTTACAAAGACAAAACAAAGAAGTGGCATGATAAGAAGTTGCTGCCACGATAGTTCTGCCCAGGGCAGCTTGTGTTGTTGTTCAACTCTAGGTTAAAGCTTTTCCCAGGAAAGCTAAAATCTAGAACGTGTGGCCCATTCCAAGTGGTGCAAGTTTTCCCCATGGTGCCATTACAATCAGATCCTTACAAGACGGGCACCAATTCAAAGTCAATGGCCAAAGATTGAAGCATTATCAGGGGACTGAAGCCCCAAGAATGCAGGAAGTGGTTACTTTAGGAGATGCCCCACCTGGCATCCCTAATTTAATTTAATCTAATTTTATTTTTATTTTATTTTTTATTATTTATATATATATATATTAGGTAATTAGAGTTATTTTTTTAGGAATTAAAGTTTTTATTTTTATTATTTTTAGGAAATAAAGGAGACAAGGAGAAGAGGAGAAGTGAATCTAGCCCACCATTTTTTCTATCAGCCCAAAAAGCCCAACTTTTGGAGCCTGTCGTTACAGCTGCCGCGATAGACGCGAAAAATCCAGCCTGTCAACACGCTGTCGCGAAAGACGCGCAGCAAACACGGAAACGCGTGACAGATGCGTCAGAAACCGAGTAACAGCTGGCCCCGCTATTCGCGCCTGCCGTTACAGCTCCAACGGGCATCAAACTCTCCCCCTATATAAACCCTATTTTACTATTCATTTTTCACTCACTTCTACTCTTTCTACTTGCTTTCTCTAGAATTTTTATTTGCTTTCATTTTCTTCCACAGTCCTTGCAACATGTCTTCTAGAAACACCCGCCGAAGTGCTGCATCAGGATCTGCTTCAGCAGCATCAAGTGCACGATCCTTCCAGATCTGTGATATGTGGGAGGAGAAAGGTTTTATTTACACTTCCAAAACAGGGAACCTGGGGCTGCAGCCGTTCATAGCTAGTAAAATCATAGCCCTGAAATGGCAGATATTCGCGGAGCAGCCAGAAGAGATGAATGTGACTCTTGTCCGAGACTTTTATGCTGCCATCAGCTGCAGAACCGCGACAACAGTCACCATACGAGGAAAAGAGGTACCAATCGAGCCCGAGTATATCAACACTCTCTTCGGATTCTATGTGGTCAGAAACGACGATGGCCACCAACATTTTCTTGAGAGTCTAGATCTGGCGACTACGAGCTGTGATGTCAGAACTCACAGACGAGGGTACCGAGTGGAACACAGATCTGAAAAACCCAAGGACTGTGAAGAGAGTCCAACTAACCCCAGAAGCAAAGCTTTGGAACGCTTTCATCAAAAAGCGAATTATGCCCTCCTCTCACAATACAACAGTCGACCTGTAAACCCCTTAGCCCGACCTAGACGGTTGACCCGAACTACGAAGATTACACGGGGAAAACCAAAGTCAACCCAAAAGTCAACCTTGATTAACGACCCTTTTTTCTTTTTAATCTTGTCTAGATGCACGTTAACCCTAAGCGAACACTTGAGAAACATATATGTGTAAAGCACAACGATCGGATTCAAATAAGGGACTCAATTGCACAAAATACAAATATTAGGGACCAAAATGTAAATTCTAGAAATTAGAAGGTCTTAACCGATTTTTAAGTTACCAATATTAAATAAGTCACATTACATGCTTCCTTGTCAAATTTCACCATAATCAGACATCTCAAACTAAAGCAATTGCAATTACAACATTCGGGACTAAAACGTAAAGCTTGCAAACCTTTACACCATTCAAATCAGTGCCCAACGGTCACCTGTTTCGAAATAGTGTTGACCATTCCGAAACACGGGTTCGTTTCGAGACTAGTTCCGAAACGGAGCTTCCAGTGGCCAAATCGTTTCGGAACGGCCTCCAGCCTTTCCGAAACACGAAAACCATTACAGGCCCCGTTTCGAAAAGCCGGTGCCCGTTTCGATACGGTTTGCCCAGAAGCTACGGATTTTGCTGGTTTTTCATACAAAAATCCACTCAAACACAACCAAATGACTCCCTAATCATGCCAACAAGTCATCATACATATATAGAGCATGTTTGTAACTCCCAAACACATTCATAGCATCAATCATGGAATTCCACATATCTATAGGCATGCTTCCTATTATCCAAAACCAAGCAATCAACCAATCTCCAAAACAAGCATTAAAAGGCCAATTACAAATCCAAAACATCAAAAGCATCATGCCACAAGCTAGGGAGTCCAAAACATCTCCCAAAAACACATTTTAGGTTCCCATTGCCAAATTACCAAAACTAATAGTGTATGAAAACATCACCATACATGAGCTTAGTTTCCCTTGGACTCTTAGCTTCCTTGTTGCCCTCAAACACTTCAATTGTCTGCATTATTGGTACAAAAGAGAGAGCATAAGCACAATAGCTTAGCGAGACATGCTCTAAAGAAAACAACACAATAATGTCTTTTTAGAAAACACTTTCAACAAGCTTAAGAAAACAAGCTTAACTCTTTTCATGCAACCTTGCATACTTTACAAGCATCTCATGCTTCATTACATCAATTCAACATATTGGCATTCATGTGATAATTCATACTCTTTTACAACACAAAACACAATCGGATACGCGGATTACAAGCGTTGTCCTACAAGCTTCATACACACTACCGAACAACATAAGGTGGAGTTTACGGTACAATCGCAACCCCTCAACACCTGTGATGGAGTTTACGCTACAATCACAACCCCTCCACATCACTCATCGGTAGTTGTATAACTTCCTAACGAGAGTACGTGACACATAACACAAGGTCCACACACAAACTTTTAACCACCGCTGTGACCTTACCAATATCCACACACGGACTTTTAACCACCGTTGTGATCTTACCTCTCTCGTTAGGATACTTGGATGGAGTTTTCGGTACAATCACAACCCCTCAACATCCAAGGCGACTTTATTCACGGTGCACCCAATCCTATAGCCGGCTAACTATATCCGATTCAAGTACTTTAAAACCAATTCATCACTTGCCAATATACATCATTTATCATCAACAATTCATTGTTTAAAGAATTAATCAAAGCCATTTAACATCATGCATCACTATGCATCAAAACAACATTAACAACATGCTAAAACAAGGATCTCTTACCTTGAGCATCCTTCAACACATGGCTTTCAAAACCAACATTAACCATGCTAAAATATGCTTTCAAAATAGAATTTAAACATGCAATTTATAACCAATGCATCGAACCACTTCATGGCTCATCCAAGAGAGTTTTTTCCGAAAACTTACTCTTGAGCTTAGTTAAGTTGTTTAGACTTAAACTAAGCTCCCAAAACCTTCAAATAATGGTTTCAAAGCTGGAAACCCAACTCCACTCACCAATTCCGTTTCGCATGCTTGCCGAAACGCCGACCAAGCCTCCGGATCAACTTCCAAGTGTCCGAAGATGTCTCCCCTGTTTTAAACACATCAAAGCAGAGGATTAATGCATCATCATGCATTGAAATCTTCAGCCAACACACTTAAACTCGCTGCTCTACTTAAAGCCATCATTTCGGCAACCAAACACAACATAAATCACCTCCAACCTCTTTGAAAACTTAACCCAGCCAAGATCCAACACTTCTAACCATTTCTAAACATCAATCAACATCCAAAATAAACCTAAACTCGTCCTTATACCTCCAGCTATAACATAACACCAAGATCACCTCAAAAACCACCATTTTCATAAGCAAAAACTTAGGAAATACAACCTATTCGGGATTGCATTGATAAAACCTCATTTACACATCATTAGACATCCAAAATACATTTAAGAATCATCTCAAAACAAAGCCCAAACAATCACAACGAAATTCTTCAAGATTTCTTCCAAATCTTGAGTTTTAAAGCCAACATCAAGTTCCTATCATTAAAACCATTTACAAAACTTAAATTAAGGATTGACAACTTGGGAATTTCAATAAAGAACTGAGTATTTATAGGAGAAGAACAATCTTACCTCTAAATGGAGATTTCTCCTTGATTTGAGCCAATTTCCTTGAAAATTCAATGAGGAAATCAAGAGGATTTGATGCAAGATTGATTAGTAACTAATTGATGATAGAAATCTCATCAATTGAAGTGGAAATCAATGAAAAAGTTGCTGGAGAAAAGTGTTTGGATGATGGAATTTTGAGAGAAAAAGAAAAGAGAGAAAACTAGGAAAAAGTAGTTATGAAATTCTAAAAGGTAGTTTCCTTTTCATTTAATTAAGTAAAACATTAATTAATTCACTCAAATTAAGGAAAAATATGGAGAAATCATTTTTGGGTATATTAGCTCCTTAAAGATTCAAAGTTTCAATCCTTACAAAACAGTCACCACAAAACTTTTCAAAAATCGCATTTTAGTCACTACACCGAAATGTAGTATTTCCAAACCTTATTTTGCAAAATTGATTTCACCACTCTCTTATATATATTAAAAGAGAATTTTTAGATATTTTCCATATTTTTAAAGCATCCCGAACTAGGCTTTCCCTAAAACCACCTTTTATATTCGAACCGTAAATCAGACCGGTCTAGTTCAGACCCTATACTTCCAAGCCCAAAATTGGGGTGTTACAACTCTCCCCCCTTAAGAAATTTTGTCCCCGAAATTTACCTGGAGGAAAAAGGTACGGAAATTGCTTCATCATATCATCCTTTCTTTCCCACGTGGCTTCCTCATCACCACGATGCCTGCACAACACCTTAACCAATTCAATGGTCTTGCCTCGAAGAACTTTACTGTCCGAATCAAGAATTTCAACCGGCTCCTCATCATAGGTCAAGTCTGGATTCAACTCTACTTCCTCCACAGACATAACATGCGAAGGATCCGATCTATACCTCCGAAGCATAGAGACATGAAACACATCTTATATCTTTTCCAACTCTTGCGGCAACCTCAGCTTGTACGCAACATGACCCTCACATTCAATCACCTCGTATGGTCCAATGTACCTAGGGCTCATCTTACCCTTCCGGCCAAACCTCATCACCGTCTTCCAAGGCGAAATCTTCAAGAACACACGGTCACCTACCGCAAACTCAATCTCCTTACGCTTCAAATCCGCGTAAGACTTATGTCTATCAGAAGCTGCCTTCAAACGCTCACAAATGAGCTTCACCTTCTCGGTAGTTCCCTTCAACAAAGCCGATATCGAAACCAACTTCTGACCTGTTTCAGCCCAGCAAAGAGGAGTTCTGCACTTCCTCTCGTACAAGGCTTCATAAGGTGCCATTTGAATACTTGCCTGGTAGCTATTGTTATAAGCAAACTCCACCAAAGGCAAATGCTTCTCCCAAGAACCTTGAAACTCTATCACACAACACCTCAACATATCTTCCAGCACTTGGATAACACGCTCAGACTGTCCATCCGACTGTGGATGATAAGAAGTACTGAAATTCAACCGTGTACCCAAAGCTTGATGCAAACACTCCCAAAAAAGCGATGTAAACCTCAAATCCCTATCCGACACTATAGACTTTAGCACACCATGCAGTTGCACAATCTCAGCAATGTACAACTCCGCAAGCTTGTCCAAGGTATACGTAGTATGCACAGGTAAGAAATGCGCACACTTCGTAAGGCAATCTATAATCACCCACACCGAATTCTTTTTCGATGGCGACAAAGACAAACCAGACACAAAGTCCATGGTAATCCTTTCCCACTTCCACTCAGGAATCCTCAACGGTTGCAACAACCCAGAAGGAAACTGATGTTCAGCCTGAACCCGCTGACAAACCATGCACTTACTCACATGCTCCGCAACATCTTTCTTCAAACCCACCCAATAGTACTCATATTTAAGATCACGATACATCTTAGTACTACCAGGGTGCATAGCAAAAGGACTGCTATGAGCCTCAGTCAGAATAGTACACCTCAACTCAGCATCATTCGGCACTACCATCCGACTCCCAAAACATAGAACCCCATCATCATTAAAACAGAAATCCGAGGGTCTATCTTCAGCAATATCCTGAACATGCGGTACCAAGGAATCATCCAACAACTGCTTATCCTTTATCATCTGAACCAAAGATTGTTTCACTTGCAATTCAGCCACAAGACCCCCATCTCGCAAAATGCTCAAGCTGGCAAACATAGCCCTCAACTCCACTGCCACCTTTCTACTCAAGGCATCCGCTACAATATTAGCTTTTCCCGGATGATACTCGATCGTCAGATCGTAATCTTTAAGCAACTCCACCCAACGTCGTTGCCTAAGATTCAACTCTTTCTGAGACATCAGATACTTCAAACTTTTGTGACCCGTGTACACAGTACACTTGTCACTATACAGGTAATGTCTCCATATTTTCAAAGCAAAGACCACCGCAGCTAACTCAATATCATGCATAGGATAATTGCGCTCATGCACCTTCAACTGACGCGATGCATAAGCCACCACCTTACCCTCCTGCATCAACACACATCCCAAACCCACATTGGATGCGTCGATGTACACTACAAACTCTTTCCCTGATTCAGGTTGAACCAAGATAGGAGCTTGCGTCAAAGCTGCCATAAGCTTCTCAAAAGCCTGCTGTCTTGCCTCTGTCCACTCATACTTGACATCCTTCTGCAACAACTTCGTTAAAGGTGCAGCAATCTTTGAAAATCCATCCACAAACCTCCGGTAGTATCCTGCCAACCTAAGGAAACTACGGACCTCATGAACAGACTTAGGAGGCTTCCAATTCATCACCGCCTCAATCTTCTGAGGATCAACACGAATCCCCTTCGCAGAAACCACGTGACCAAGGAAAACAACTTCCTTAAGCCAGAATTCGCACTTGCTCAGTTTAACATAAAGCCGATTCTCCAACAGCGCCTGCAACACAAATCTGCAAATGCCCTTCATGCTCCTCCTCAGTACGAGAGTACACAAGGATATCATCAATGAACACCACAACAAACTTGTCCAAGTATTCATGGAACACTCTATTCATCATATCAATAAAAGCTGCATGAGCATTCGTCAAGCCAAACAGCATCACAAGAAACTCATAATGCCCATACCTCGTCCTAAAGGCTGTCTTTGGCACATCCACATCCTTCACCTTAAGCTGATAGTAACCTGACCTTAAGTCAATCTTAGAGAACACATCCGCTCCCCGAAACTGATCAAAAAGATCATCAATTCTCGGTAAAGGATACCGATTCTTGATAGTCAACTTGTTCAGCTGACGATAATCGATGCACATCCTCATAGTGCCATCCTTCTTCTTCACAAACAAGACCGGTGCACCCCAAGGTGACACACTCGGCCGAATGAAACCACGATCAACCAACTCTTGAAGTTGCGTCTTCAGCTCCTTCAACTCCTTAGGTGCCACTCGGTAGGGAGTAATGGACACTAGAGTTGTGTTTTCATACAACTCAATTCCAAACTCCACCTCTCGACTAGGAGGCAATCCAGGTAACTCCTCCGGAAACACACCAGGAAACTCCCGCACAGTCCTGATAAGCCTCACAACCTTGCCTCAGCATTCGACTTGCTTCCAAAGAAGACACCACATTGGTAAGAAACTTCACATTCTCACCAACCACCACCACCTCGTAATCATCCGCAAGTTTCAATGAAACTCGCTTACTCTCAAAATCAACTACAGCTCGATGTTCAACAAGCCAATCCATACCAAGGATTACATCAAAACCATAGAATGGCAATTCCATGAGATCAACAAGAAAAACATGGTTTTGCACCACCAAATGACATCTTCTATACAACTTCCGTGTCGCAACAGTCTCACCAAAGGAACTAGTTACACGCATACCAACATCCAAAGACTCAACAGGTAAACCAAGCAATTGAGCATGTTCACGCAATATGTATGAGTGTGTAGATCCAGAATCAATCAAGGAAAGTAATGACAAGGATTGCAAAGTAAAGGTACCTGCAATCACACCCGTATCATTCCTTCCCTCTCGCTGAGCATACACTCGAGCCTGGCCACCACCCTCAGGTTGAACAGCCACCACATGCGCTACATTCCTCCCACCATCATCTCTACGCTTGAAATTACCACAGCCGCGCCCACGACCTCTCTGTGGTGCAACTACCCAGGAGTACGTCCCTGACCACCACCGGCCAACAAAGGACACTCACTCCTTATGTGGTTTGCCGAACCACAATTCCAGCATGAATTACCGGTCACTGCTACTGGAGCCTGAACCTCCCTCGCTGCTCGAGGACAATCTCACCTCATATGGCCACGAGATCCACACGTCCAGCACGTGTTCTGATCAGATCTCAACTTGTCTCCCTGAACAGGCGCACCATGTCCTTCACCACCACGCCTAGCAGAAGACTGATACCTCTTATCACGTCCTCTCTTGTTCTGTCCACCACTGGAACTATAATCAGCAGCTCTTTCGCCTGAGCTAGAACCAACGCCCCTGGAAGACAAACCCAAGTTCTGCACAATGTCCTTCGCTCTACTCACCAGCACATCAAAATCCGTATACTCAGAAGCAAGCATGAAAGTCTTCACGTCCGTCACCAAACCATAACGGAAACGCTCACACCTCTCCCGCTCATCAGGGATTAGCTCAGGTGCGTATTGGCTAAGGCGGACAAACTGGATCTCATACTCAGCCACCGTCATGCTTCCTTGCACAAGAGACATGAATTCCCTTTTCTTCTCATCTAGGTATCGCACACCTAGATACTTTCGCTTGAACGCGTTCAAGAAGAACGTCCAAGTCACATCATTTTCCTCCATTCCATAGATAGTGGTCGTCCACCACGTATACGCATCATCATGCAACAGCGATACCACACAACCCAACTTCTGCACATTGCTGCAGTTCATTTGCCCCAAAATCCTCTTGGTGCTTTCCAACCAAGACTCAGATCCTTCAGGAGATAAACCTCTTAACTCAGTCCTTCCCAGACTGCGAAGACGTTCCAAAGGTAATCTCACGTTAGCATCACCCTGATGCGCTGTTCCGTGAGCTCCAGCTACTGCTGCCTGAAAGGCTGCCGCAATAGCCTGTATCAGCACAGTCATGTCAGGAGCAGCTTGCCCCTGCACACCTTCAGGTCCAGCGACCCCAGCACCAACACCAACATTTTCACCTCCAGCACCATCACCGCCAGGTGGTCCACCACCAGGGGAGGAGGTAAATCCACAACATTCTCAGCATTTTCCTCGTTTTCATTATGAGCCATAGCTCTCGTATTCATCCTCATCTCTCTACGAGGCCCCATTTATAAAAACAACGCACTGACACAAATGCAATAAACATAATTAGGCTCAACAAGATAAGTAATCCAAGAACTCAAGCTCGTTTTCCAAAAACAATTCCTTTCATTAGTTTTGATATGGCAATGGATCCCCCTAACACGCTTCAACACAACATAGCATCACAATCGCAACCATACATCACAATTCAATCAAACACACTTTCCCCCAAAAGGTATATCATGCAAATACGCTTACATTAACCACACAACAAAACCCAAAGATACGAGAACTAAGCTCTGATACCACCAAATGTAACCCCCTTAGCCCGGCCTAGACGGTTGACCCGAACTACGAAGATTACACGGGGAAAACCAAAGTCAACCCGAATGTCAACCTTGATTAACAACCCTTTTTTCTTTTTAATCTTGTCTAGATTCAAATAAGGGACTCAATTGCACAAAATACAAATATTAGGGACCAAAATGTAAATTTTTGAAATTAGAAGGTCTTAACCGATTTTTAAGTTACCAATATTAAATTAGTCACATTACATGCTTCCCTATCAAATTTCACCATAATCGGACATCTCAAACTCATGCAATTGCAACATTCGGGACTAAAACGTAAAGCTTGCAAACCTTTACACCATTCAAATCAGTGCCCAACGGTCACCCGTTTTGAAACAGTGTTGACCGTTCTGAAACACGGGTTCGTTTCGAGACTAGTTTCGAAATAGGGCCTTTCAGTGGCCAAATCGTTTCGGAACGGCCTCCAACCGTTCCGAAACACGAAGGCCATTACAGGCCCCCGTTTCGAAACGCCAGTGCCCGTTTCGATACAGTTTGCCCAGAAGCTGCAGATTTTGCCCGGTTTTTCATACAAAAATCCACTCAAACACAACCAAATGACTTCCTAATCATCCCAACAAGTCATCATACATATATAGAGCATGTTTGTAACTCCCAAACACATTCATAGCATCAATCATGGAATTCCACATATCTATAGGCATGCTTCCTATTATCCAAAACCAAGCAATCAACCAATCTCCAAAACAAGCATTAACAGGCCAATTACAAATCCAAAACATCAACAGCATCATGCCACAAGCTAGGGAGTCCAAAACATCTCCCAAAAACACACTTTAGGTTCCCATTGCCAAATTACCAAAACTAATAGTGTATGAAAACATCACCATACATGAGCTTAGTTTCCCTTGGACTCTTAGCTTCCTTGTTGCCCTCAAACACTTCAATTGTCTGCATTATTGGTACAAATGAGAGAGCGTAAGCACAATAGCTTAGTGAGACATGCTCTAAAGAAAACAACACAATAATGCCTTTTTAGAAAACACATTCAACAAGCTTAAGAACACAAGTTTAACTCTTTTCATGCAACCTTGCATACTTTACAAGCATCTCATGCTTCATTACATCAATTCAACATATTGGCATTCAAGTGATAATTCATACTCTTTTACAACACAATACACAATCGGATACGCGGATTACAAGCGTTGTCCCACACGCTTCATACACACTACCGAACAACATAAGGTGGAGTTTACGGTACAATCACAACCCCTCAACACCCGTGATGGAGTTTACGGTACAACCACAACCCCTCCACATCACTCATCGGTAGTTGTATAACTTCCTAACGAGAGTACGAGACACATAACACAAGGTCCACACACTGACTTTTAACCACCGTTGTGACCTTACCAAGATCCACACACGGACTGTTAACCACCGTTGTGATCTTACCTCTCTCGTTAGGATACTTGGATGGAGTTTTCGGTACAATCACAACCCCTCAACATCCAAGGCGACTTTATTCACGGTGCACCCAATCCTATAGCCGGCTAACTATATCCGATTCAAGTACTTTAAAACCAATTCATCACTTGCCAATATACATCATTTATCATCAACAATTCACTGTTTTAAAGCATTAATCAAAGTCATTTAACATCAAGCATCACTATGCATCAAAACCACATTAACAACATGCCAAAACAAGGATCTCTTACCTTGAGCATCATTCAACACATGGCTTTCAAAACCATCATTAACCATGCTAAAACATGCTTTCAAAACATAATTTAAACATGCAATTTATAACCAATGCATCGAACCACTTCATGGATCATCCAAGAGAGTTTTTCCGAAAACTTACTCTTAAGCTTAGTTAAGTTGTTTAGACTTAAACTAAGCTCCCAAAACCTTCAAATAATGGTTTCAAAGCTGGAAACCCAACTCCACTCACCTATTCTGTTTCACAAGCTTGCTGAAACGCCGATCAAGCCTCCAGATCAACTCCACAAGTGTCCGAAGATGTCTCCCCTATTTTAAACACATCAAAGCAGAGGATTAATGCATCATCATGCATTGAAATCTTCAGCCAACACACTTAAACTCGCTGCTCTACTTAAAGCCATCATTTCGGCTACCAAACACAACTGAAATCACCTTCAACCTCTTCCAAAACTTAACCCACCCAAGATCCAACACTTCTAACCATTTCTAAACATCAATCAACATCCAAAATAAACCTAAACTCGTTCTTATACCTCCAGCTATAACAGAACAACGAAATCACCTCAAAAACCACCATTTTCATAAGCAAAAACTTAGGAAATACAACCTATTCGGGATTGCATTGATAAAACCTCATTTACACATCATTAGACATCCAAAATACATTTAAGAATCATCTCAAAACAAAGCCCAAACAATCACAACAAAATTCTTCAAGATTTCTTCCAAATCTTGAGTTTTAAAGCCAAAATCAAGTTCCTATCATTAAAACCATTTACAAAACTTAAATTAAGGTCTGACAACTTGGGAATTTCAGTAAAGAACTGAGTATTTAGAGGAGAAGAACAATCTTACCTCTAAATGGTTATTTCTCCTTGATTTGAGCCCATTTCCTTGAAAATTCAATGAGGAAATCAAGAGGATTTGATGCAAGATTGATTAGGAACTAATTGATGATAGAAATCTCATCAATTGAAGTGGAAATCAATGAAAAAGTTTCTGGAGAGAAGTGTTTGGATGATGGAATTTTGAGAGAAAAAGAAAAGAGAGAAAACTAGGAAAAAGTAGTTATGAAATTCTAAAAGGTAGTTTCATTTTTCATTTAATTAAGTAAAACATTAATTAATTCACTCAAATTAAGGAAAAATCTGGAGAAATCATTTTTGGGTGTATTAGCTCCTTAAAGATTCAAAGTTTCAATCCTTACAAAACAGTCACCACTAAACTTTTTAAAAATCGCTTTTTAGTCACTACACATAAATGTAGTATTTCCAAACCTTATTTTGCAAAATTGATTTCACCACTCTCTTATATATATTAAAAGAGAATTTTTACATATTTTTCCATATTTTTAAAGCATCCCGAACTAGGCTTTCCCTAAAACCACCTTTTATATTCGAACCGTAAATCTGACCGGTCCGGTTCAGACCCTAAACTTCCAAGCCCAAAATGGGGTGTTACACGACCAACCCAGGTTAGCCCTCATCCAATCCATATTGCACGAGAGGCCAATTAACGTTGGCAGATATGTCCGAGAGGGCATCTTGGATTGTGCATACCGACCGACCGGACCACTCTTCTACCCATATCTCATCACTGCCCTCTGTCGCGGCCACAACGTACCGGAGGCAGCCGACGATTTACGAGTTCGAGGGAAAGGCTAGACAGACAAAAACATACTTAGCCTGATGGAACTCACTGCTGCCACACCTCTGTCGTCTTTCTACCCTACTGCCACAGCAGCAGAGCCGACAGAACCCACCGACACCGAGCCTACTACCACAGACCCCAGGCAGCCTACAGCAGCAGCACCTCCAATTGACGCCTCCTCCCAGATCCTTGCTACCATACAAAAATTGGAGGAGAGACAGCTCGGCCTCATGAGCTTCATCCGAGACATCACCACTGCCACAGTACATTTCATCCACACTTCTTTAAATTATCCAGATGCTCTGTTCCCTACCTTCCCCAATCAATATTTTGCTGCCCCCACCCCTGCCCATACCCCTACACCTGCTGCCACACCAAAAACGCCGTCTACTGCGTCCACACCGACCCCTGCCACAACAGCTGCAGGCAGCAGCCGCACAGCCGACACTTTTGCCAGGGAACCAAGAGAATGATGCCCTCGGCTAAACTCGATGCCTATATAGCAGGTTTCTCCTCTTCCTCAATCTGGGCGGAATTCGACAACGAGCCCTCCGTCAAGAGGAACTTGTCCAAGGAGTTCACATCAGAGAAGCGGCAGAAAACAATCGCAGACAAAGAAAAACCTGACAGCGGCAGTAGCAGCAGCAGTAGCGGCAGTGGCAGCGAGAGCAGCAGCAGCTCCGAGGTCCAGGTAGTGGAGAAACCACCTCATATCTCTCCTACCCGTATCCAACCACCAAGGGAGGCCAAAACAAAGAATACTTCTGCCTCTCTCATCCGTCTGCCAGCACCAGCAAAGAAAGTCACTGCCCGTCGACAGATCCAGCTCAGCAGCAGGAGCAGCGGTGACGACAACGCCTAAATTTTAAGTTTCTTATCTTATATTGTTGTCTGCCTTTTTATATTTTTTGATGTACTTTTATTTTTCTTTTACCTGTCATTTGCATTGAGGGCAATGCAACCCTCGAGTTTGGGGGTGGCATCCCTCCATTAATGAAGTCTTTTCAGTTTAAAATTTGTGTCTTTTACTTAGTTTATTTTTGCTATAAAAAATATGAAAAATCGACTTAAGTCTTTGAACTGAACTTACCTGCCATGACAGCCTCTGTCGTGGCAGTGCCTTTAGGATAGTTTTAGGAGCAGTTTAGAGCCTTGCTATAGTTCTGAAACTTAAACACCATTTGTGACTTTTATACTGTCTAGAACTTTACTGGTAAACTAGAATAGGGAAAAGCTTAATACTTGAATAGCCCCTAGAGGTGCCTAACACTGGCTCTAGGAAAAGAAGTTAAGAAAAATAGACTCTTACACCTAGAGGTACCCGAAACCGGCTCTAGGAAGTTAGCTAGAGGTGCCCAAAACCGGCTCTAGTCAAACTTAAGCTTGAGAAATAGAATCGAGTCTGCATAAAAACTAAAGGAGTCTAAAAATTGCCTCCAAAAAGATGAAAATTGGCATAAAAATTCAAGTTAGAAGTTTCAGCTATTCTAGTAAGCTAAGTGAGTCTAGGCATATAATTGTTCACAAAGCATGCACACACTACACGAGAATTATAGCATGGTTCTGAATGAATCCTGAATTATCCGACAAGGTGTTGCTTACAATAGGGATTGAAATGGTAGGAAAGAGAAGGTTCACTGTTTTAAGCCAAACAATTTTTTTTTATTTTTCTTTGTTTGGTCTGAATTGCTTGAGGGCAAGCAAAAACTTGAGTCTGGGGGTGTGTTGAGTGTGTAAAAGTTCTATATTTTACCCCATATTTATCCCATATTTCTGCTGCATTCAAGCATAATTCATTGCATTTAGGTTAGATTTCAGTTACACATCACAAATATATCAATTGGCACAGTTTCTACTAAAATTGGTTACTTTTACAGGTAGCTGCTGTAGCAGATGGAGGGCAGTAGAGAAGCAGACGCTGGGCAGTGAAGAAGCAGAGCTGGAACTGGATGTGTAGACGTGAAGGACGATGCGGCCATGGCCGCTGCCGTGGCAGCCAAGGACGACAACGATAGTGAAGGGAAGAAAGTGAAGTGGACCTCGACAGAAAGAGAAAATTAAGCCCAGATGTCGTGGATCACCCTTATATTTTTCCAAGCCCTAGATCAGAATGAAGACCAAGCCCAAAGTTCAAGGAAGAAACTCCAAGCAAGAAAGAAGGACGAATTAAAGACTTATGCTCTGAAGATTTAGTCTTTCATAGAGTTGTACTTTAATTTAAACTTCTATTCTTGCCATATTAGAAAACTTGAACCCAAGGCCTATATAAAGGCATGTAATTCGACCTAGGAGAGAGGGGTCATCCTATTCTCCAGCCTTCTTCCCAAAACCCTAGCCGTTTTCCCTTCCTCATCATGTTCTAAACTTCCCTTAGGGCTAAGGGTTGCTTTGTAAAGTAGTTGCAAGGATTGCATTTGTTTTAGGAATTTTCTTGTTCAATAAAATTACTTCAAGTTTGCTTATTCTGGTTTTCAACATCTTGCAAGAGTATCGAGAGAGCATTGTGAGATTATTCATTTACTTAATATTGGGAGAGTTAAGTATACGAAGGGAATAAGTACGGGTTCTCCAGTTTATGGTTGAACTATCTCGGACCTAGGGATAGGACGAGGTTAAGTGGCTAATGAAGAATTCAACAACATCGGTGTTCATCCTTCGATTCACCCCGGGAGGTATCATCAAAGACGTGTTCATCGACAGACTTGGACCTAGGGATAGGCCAAGGCACAGCAGGGATTCTTGCCAAGCTTGAAGTACAGAGTTGTGTAATCGTTGTCGTGATAACCAACAGACCGCTGCCGCGACAGGTGCTGCCGCAGCAGGCGCAACGACAGAACAAAGTTTCCTAGACTTTGCAACACCTACACTGCTGAGCAATTCAATATCGGCCCATTCTATCTATCCTGATTTCAATACTCTTTTATTATCAGCACTCTTTGTTATTTCGTGAAAAACATATTAAACTATTTATTTTTCCTCTTGTGCAGAAATTCAAGGTGAAGCTATTAGCCCAGTCCCTGTGGAGACGATATCCGATACTTCTGTATCACTTTACAACTTGCGTCGTGTACACTTGCACTACATTGCGATAGACACTTTTACACGCAACAATTTGTTTTTAGGTTGTGTTTGTTCAAGTTAGAAAATCGTTTCTCGGATCCAGTAATATTTTTGTTCTAAATTTTTGATCAATTTTTATTTTAATCTTTAAAATTCTTGCATGTTTAAAAAAATGTTGTTTTAGGAGTTTTGATCTTTAGAAATGAAATAATTGAACCTTATAAGTGTTTTTTAAAATTTAGGAATAAAAATATGAATTAATGTTGTTTTAAATAAAAAAAACTAAAATCAAGGGGTTTAATTAGAAGATAACAAACATGGGTAAAAAAATGGCGAGATGTGGCAGCCCAAGTACAACCTCCATTGTCGAAAAATAAGGTTACTCCAATGTTTGTAGAGACTCTAAATGGTCCCCTTTATGACTACATGTTAAATCACGCCATTGATGGTTTTGCAGACATGGTCATGAATGGAGAGTTGATATTGGAAGCCATCAGAAGTGGAAGACTTGGGAGAGAAGAAGATGGCAAACGCGTTTAGAGTTTCGTCACGAAGTTGATGGAGGCAAGATTGGCTGGAATTCATGCTTTCATGGAATAATGCTTAATTTTCTTTAGACTGTTGGGATCATGCTTAGAACCAACCCCTTTTGCTTTTGCCCACGAGTATTAGGGATCTTTTGTAAGGGCTTCTATGTCAATTTACTTGTTTAAAGATGCATTTTTTAAGTGGCAAACATTTCTCATTTTTGTTTCATCTATTTTCCTTCTTATCATTTTCACCCATTTATTTTCAAGCATACATCTTCTTTACAGAGTCCTTATTATTGATTGTATGAATGATTCTTGAATCTAATCCCCATATATAGATTTTGAGTAAAATTTCTTCTCAGACATTGCTGTTAGGGTCCTTGAATGAAGTGATAACTCTAAAACATCTACCAACCGAAGACTACTTCTCTTCGATGGTATTTGTGTGTGAAATGACATTTGGCATTCCTTCATTTCCCTTCACGAATAAGAAAAACAAAGGAAACACGAAAAATCCCCATTTTTAGCCTTTCCTTGCGTTGGCTATGACTTTTTTCCATTGAACTATCATTTCTAGCCTTTTCTTGCATCTTACAAGTAAGCTGACATAGATTCATGAAAAGTAAAAGATTTCTTGGTATTGATCCCAACTGCATGAGACCATGAATGAATGTTTTCATCACATCATAAAATAATTGAAGCTTAGCTTGAATGGGGGCATCGCCTTGCATGAGAAGGTAAAAAGTAAAAAAAAAAAGCACAAGCGTTGAAGAGTTTGAAGTATGTCGTGTTGTAAAGAAAGATCCACATATAAGATGCAAAGGCATGAAGATAGATAGAATTGTTGTGACACCCCAAGATCCGATCTAGTCGGAATTGGGTTTCAGTGATCGGAAATAATGCATCGAAAAAGGTCTAAGTATAGTATCGATTAGTTAATTAGCAATATCGGGTCTGATTGAATAGTATCGAAAACATTATAGTGACTAAATTACATAAAACCGGAAGCTTGGAGTCAAACTATAAACCATCTAAAATTGAGGGACTAATCTTGCGATTAGCCCCTCCTCAATTAACATTTTCATATGTGGGATGATTAGGAGAGCTTCCTTCATTCGAAGGAAAGCTTCCTAAATTAAAACAAGTGAATAGCCATAGTAAAAGTCTTACCCGAAACTAAACTCAAGCAAGCACCTCTCTAATTCATCTTCTTCCTCCCACTATCAAGCAAGCACAACCATCGTAGGAAACCTCAAGCTTTGATTTTCTTCACTTTACTGTTATCGAATCATTGCCATCATTCGGGTAAGAAACAATCTCAAACAATTGTTGGATTCCATGGATAAATCAGGTCTAATCCCAAGCTAGGGTTTTGATCATCCATGGATATTTCATTGTTGTTGTTTATATTGAAATCAGATATTGAGTTTGATATCGTAATATCGATCCTAATGGTCTCCTATTGATTTCCTAGCTTAAGACGTAGATAAAGAGAATTCATTGTCTCCATCTAAAGCTGGGAACAAGGGGATTGTTATCTGAGAGCCTTGAATGCTTCTGAGTGTCAAGGTGAGTGTAGTAGAGTCTCGGTTTTAGGCGCAGAGCCTTCCCGAGTTCATTATTGCGAACTTTGACTATATGTCTAACATTAGTTACAAGGGGGGTGCATTGTATTGTGAGTCGGACACGTTGGTAAGCCCGGTAAGCATTGTATAGAACATCAACATTTCCATTGATAGAAAGTTTTACTTAAGTTGTTATCTTCGCCATTGGCAAGATTATTAATATTGATCATTGAACAAGTATTGATTTATTATTAAATAAGCATGAGAACTATGAATATGGATTATGAGATTATGGTTATGACTTTTGAATTAGCAAGTATATGAATCATTGAATATAGCTATTGATAATGTAACACCCTGGTTTTGGGCCTAGATGTTTTGGACATCGGAACGGACCGGTTGAGAACGATTCGAATCGCGTATGGTGATTTAAGGTAACCAAGGAATGGGATAGGATAAAAATATGGTAAAAATTGCTAAAATCCTCTAAAAATATGTTTAAGAGGTTGGTTAAATCAATTTTACAAAGAGAGTTTTGGAAATGAGATATTTCGAGTAGTGACCAAATTGTAAAGTTTCAAAACTGTGGAAAATGTGATTTTTATAGGAGAAGCCAAATTCTTAGAATCCATAGGGGGCTTTATGCAATTTAACCTTTCCTTAATATGACATGTGTTTAAGATGGCTTTTAATTAAATAACTTTAATTGGTTTTTATTTTAATTAATTAAAATGGGTAATTAATGTGAGATTCCATCACGTAACTACCATTTTCTCATCACTTTTAGCCAAATACTATTTTAATTTTTTTCTCTCCAGAATTCTTTTCTCCCTAATACTCTCTTAATATTTCCTATTCAATTTTCAAGAAATCCTTTCAAGTTCTTCAAGATTTTGCTAAGGAAAACATGTCATTCATTGAGGAAAGCAAGGATTGGAGGTAAATCTCATTCTCAACCTCTAATCAAAGTTCTTTATTGAAATTCCCAAGATCTTTGGCTTCTAATTAATGTTTTTGGTTGAGTTTTCAATATAGTTTTGATTGGAGATCAAAGTCTTAAAAAATTATGGTTGAAATCTTAATTTTCGGACTTGTTTTGTTACGCTCTGTTATAGATTGGTTTTAATTGAGTTTTAAGTTGGTTAATATGTTGAAATGAAGTTTTGACAACATAGATCCCGAAATCCTTGAGATCCTTGAGTTTCTTGTTAGCTTTAAGTTAGTTTTTGAGGTGAAATGGCAGAATCTCTCTTGCTGGAGGTAAAAGGATGGGTTAGGTTGCTCATTAGATGTGTTTTGATGTTTATAAATGGTTAGAAGCGATGTATGCTGGTTGGGCTTTGTTTAGGAAGCAATCGATTGAGTTTTCGGATGGGTAAATTGGTGTAGTTTATGTGAGCAACGAGTTTGTGAATTATTGTTGGTGTTGAAATGCATTTTAATGCATTTAATCTCTGTTTTGATGTTGTGAAAATAGGGGATATTGATCCAGGAGCAAACGAGGCGTTGTTGGAGGGTATGGAAGACTAATTTTCGTGTCGGCGAGCAAGGCTTCACGTATCGGTGAGTGGAAATGGATTTTCCAGCTTTGTAACGCTTTGAGCATGGTCTTGGGAGCTTAGTGTAATTTGAAACACTTAGCTAAGCTCAAGAGTATGTGATTCGAAAGTCTCTCTTGGAAGTGTGCTATGTTTTGATGAAAATGCACTTGAGTTTTATGTGGTTTTGATTACTGTTTTAAAGCATGGTTGATGCTGGATTTTAATGCCATTGTGTTAAGGATGCACTAGGTAAGTGATCCTTGGTTTAATATGATGAATGCATATGATGTTAAGCATGTTGTGCTTGTGGAAATGGCATTGTTTCTATGCTTGTAAAACAATGGTTTATTGATGTTAAATGGTTATATTGGCAAGTGATGAAAGTTGTTTTTGGTTACTTGTAATCGGATATAGTTAGCCGGTTATAGGATTGGGTGCACCGTGAATAAAGTCGCGTTGGATGTCGAGGGGTTGTGATTGTGCCGTAATTTCCATCCAAGTACCCTAACAATTTAGGCTAAGATCATAATGGTGGATGGTTTAATCCCGTGTGTGAATCTTGTGGTCGTGTCCCTTACTCTCGTTAGTGGAAGTATACAACTATCGATGAGTGATGTTGATGGGTTGTGATTGTGCTATTAATCTTCATCACGGGTGTTGAGGGGTTGTGATTGTGCCATGTATCTCCACCTTGTGTAGTCCGGTAGTATGTATGAAGCGTGTGGGACAACACTTGTAATCCGCATATCCGATTGTGTCATTTGAGTTGGTTTTGATATGGTTGAGAAATGATCACTTGTAAGCCAATATAATAATAATGACTAATGGTTTAAGCATGAGATGTTTGTGATTATGCTATGATGCATGTGATTGTTGGTAAAGCATGAGAAAATGTTTATTTGCTGTTTTAAAATTACGCATATGAGCGTGTGGTTTAAAAAGTGCATTGATGCCATGAGAGGGCATGTTTTAAGTAAAGGCATGTGTTGATAATTGACGAATGTTGTTTAGCGGTCCTCACTAAGCTATGTGCTTACGCTCATTTGTTTCATCAATGTAGAGAACTAGGCATTTGAGGCAGCGAGTAAGCAAGGGGAATCCAAGCACTTTGTTCTAGCAAAGTATGTGGTTTTTCTTTGGTGTAATAAGAGGCAATGGGTGGGATTTCTACTCTTGGATGTTTGAAGATGATGTTAACTACCTTGAGCATGTTTGTTTATTTGTCTTTGGTTTGTAAATGGCCTTTGGGGGTTGAATTTTGTTTGAATGTTGGTTTTGGCTTTGTATGGCTTTGAAAGACTAGGGAGCATGCCTATAGTACCAATGCTTGCATGGTTGATGCCATGTTTTAGCTTATGCTTCGTAAGAATGATCATTGATGCTTAAACATGTTGTATATATGTTGTGGCATGTTTTGGAATGTTTACGGATGTGGAAAGATGTGTAAAATAAGCCAAATCTGCTGTTGCAGGGCAAGGTGTATCGGAACGCCCTTACCTGTTTCGGAACAGAGGCCTGAAATGACCATAAGGTTTCGGAACGGGTAGGAACGCTCCGGAACGTTTTTGCTACTAGAAAGTGGTGTTTCGATACAGGTTTTGGAACGCACCCGAGTATCGAAACGGTCAACCTAGTTTCGAAGTGACCGTTTCGGTACAGGGCCTTGTGTTTTGAAACACCCGACCGTTGCAGTTGAATTTGAATTGTTTCAGGTTTTTGTTTCATACATTTTGGTCCTAGGGTCTTGAGTGCTTAATTAAATGAGTTTGGATGATTCGTTTAAGGTGAAATTTGACATGCTGGCTTAATATATAGTCAATTCTGAATTGGTATCCTTAAATTTTGTTTAGTCCATATAATTTTGAAAAGTTACATTTTAGTCCGTAAAGGGCGATCGCCTGCAATTGAACCTCTAATTGAACTCCGTTCGCTGTGCCACTTTTGTTAAATCATTTTACTATTCACATAGGTTAATAATGTCCATCTAGAAAGGTTAAAAAGAAAAAAAGGGTCGTTAATCAAGATTGGCTTTCATGAGTTGACTCTGGTTTTCCCCATGTAATCTTCTTAATTCGGGTCGGGCGTCTAGGCCAGGCTAAGGGGGTTAAAAATAATGAACCTTGGATGTGAATGGATGATGGATACAATTGGCATGCCATAGAATTCATGAGCTCAGTGTACGGGTGGACTACGATCCTAGGGATACGACATATATTGATTGGCGAGGCAGAGGGATATGTATTAATATTGGTCATTTGGCGAGGTGGAGGATATGGACCATACATGATTTGGTGAGGCGTAGGAATTCGTGTATCCACTACCATGGTTCAATCCAAGGGATAGACAAGAAATCTCATTTAACACCCCACGCCCGGTTTAGGAGCGAGAGGCATTACCGGAACATTACAAATATAAGGTATCATTTAATCATGTAAACATGTAATCATAACGTCAAAACATATAACGATCAATCAGACAATCAGAGTTCACAACATAAGACTTATTAACATTCCATCCCAATTTAGACATTTAGGTGAGCCATCAAAAAGTTTCATATATCATATAACGTCTAACATCCTTAAGCTATCATATTAACCACTTAAACATGTAAACACTTTCATGTTAAATCAATTCTAACATGGCATATGATCATTTTACCATACATATCAACCAATAATATCAAGTATACAAATCATACATCATGTTCAATCAACCTAAACCATATAAGAATCCATTTGAAACATTGATAGCAATTCCTATGTCTTTCATTTTAAAATCTATCAATTAGATGCATAAATAAACTTAAGTTTCTATCACTATAGCAGGTATAATTTCCTATTACACCAAAGGCCATTTGAACCAACCAATAAACAAAGCAATTACTAGATGCAAATCACCTATACCAAACATACATATCAACCTAGAACATGTAATATCATTCGAACCAGCATCCACTTAAGCATCATATAACATATTCATAATCCATACCAAACTTGAACAACATAACCATATACACATTCATGCCATCAAAGCCATATGTATACATTAAACATTAAATTCCTATCATATACATGTTCCAAATTGCATGTGACATATTAACATATAACTATGCCACCATCTAGGAGTTCAAGAAACAAAATTACATATTATACTTGCTTGCTTAGGCTTATGATTGATCCCGAATCAAAATAGCTAGCTTTCAGATATCAAAGGCCTGTTATTTTGGTAGAAGGAAACAAAAGAGTGATAAGTACAATTTGTACTCAGTGGGGTAGTTACTATAACTTACTAATACAATCTTTTAAGTGTGTCATTCAAATAATTAAGGTTAACTCGATAGGATTAACAACAATCAAGTCACACCTAGCTAGCTTATTTCAAGCTCAAGTAGACTTAGCTAGTTCCATTCGTATCATGTGTCAAGTCATATAACATACTCACATTCAATGTCAAACAACATACCAATGTATAACACAACCAAAGAACAAGAATCATATCATATCATTGATCACATTTTCATATCTTTCAAATACGGTCATTACCCTTATCGATCATATCATTTCGTATAACATATAACCATGTATCATTTCACCATTTCATTGATCATGCAAAGTCCTATTGCAAGTTCAATTAGGTTTTGCCTTGGATGATTAAGCGAACTAGGTAATCAAGTCAATAGGTACCAAGTACCAACATATAACAGTAGATGCTCAAAGCACCAAAGATCAGCAGATACACAATGTATCGAGGTGTCTAACTACACCAATCAACTTGTAACTTGTAACAGTAGATGCTCAAAGCATCAGTTGGTGACTAACCACCTTTAAATCAGTAAAGCTCAAACTCTAAGGCATGCCCTTCTACATAAGGACCACTAGTCAACCAAGGACTTGTAATGTCTTAAATTTTCATTCCATTAAAGCAAGAGTGTTACAACTACCAAACAAGGTCATATAGACATATCATCTAAGCATTTTATCAATATCAATCGAGCTCGCTTATCATTTCATTTCCAGCAAACATATATCATCCATATCATTCATTCCATGCTTCATATCAATAGCATATCAGCATATGATAATCCATATCCAAGGCCACAATCAGCGTCGAACCATACAAATTACAATGCACAATAGTAGCTAACACTAGCATCAAGCATTATCATCTAAATAATTTCCTTTTAATCCTTCTTCCATTACCTTTTAGATTACCAAACCTTGATTTAGATCCATTTAATACATCATGTTAATTCATTAAATAATCATAAAAACATTGGTTAGGACACCAGTCCTAACCCTAAGATAACTACACTTACAATACTTCCAAGCTTATGTTTGCTCCTTGATCACTATGCCCTTATATTTCCTCTTTGGTAGCCCAACCCTTGAATCCTCTAAAATGCCTTCACAATCTTGCTCTTGAACATCCAAACAACATATATATATATCATATTAGAACATCATTCAAACACATATAACCATTTAAACAACACAAACACATGAAACTACCCCTTCAACTGGCAGTTTGAGAAACATACACTAAATTGTCCATAACTTTTTACACACAACTCCAAATTAGAAGTTCTTTATCATTCTAGAAATCTTATTCATATATCTTTAAGACCGTCTATAGGACATATTTTTTCATTTCCCTATCAATAAAGTATATTGTTTTAAAATAGGGCATTTACAGTGACTTAAATTGTTTCCATATTTTATCTTACAACTTTAAGGGCCAATTCACCTATGATGCAAAGTTCATTTAATTCTGAGTTTTTAACCACTATTAAACACATCTAAATACATTATAACCATGTTCCCATTTTATAAAAAACAGGGCATTATAGACTACATATTAGCAAATTTTCCAGATGTGTCCAAATTCACTATCTAAGCATTACATTGGCCTTAAACATATTTTTCAAGTCATTTAACACCATTATCATGTTAGTAATCAAACAATATTAGGTTCCCTTGTTTCTTAGAAAATTTACCAAATTTTATAGACCTCAAATTCGTCCCTAAACATTTCCAAAATAGCGATTAACCCCGACAGTCCCAGTTTCATATCAAAACAGAACTCGTTACTTCTAACATAATTTTCCAGATATTCCACTAATATTTTCATTTTTCCAAGACCTCTATCGTACATTAATTTTCATGATATACAACTTTGTCCTGTGGAAAATTTTCCAGTTTTGCCTCCATCTTATTCGAATTTGCATTTTAATCTAGGGCAGTGTACTTGTTCATTTTTGGGCAAATTTGAATCCTAAACTAAATTCAAGTGATTTTTCCAGATTTCATTCAATACCATATGAACCCATCAACCTATCAACAATATAAAGCATCTAACATGAATTTCTAGAATCAAACAAACTTAAAAATCATTTTAGACAAAGATAAACACACAAGAATCAACCGGGTAGAACAACTTTGAATTTATTTGAAATATAGGTTACATGCATGAACATAGATGATCTTTAAGCCTAATTTCCAGCACTTGCATGTGTTTCTAAGGCTTCTAATCTCCATATTTTACTCAAGCTCTCATATTCTCTCTCTTTTCTCATGTATTTTCGGTGGAGTGAACAAATGGAAAGATGGAGATAAAAAAAATAAACGGTGGAATACACTTGTTTTGCTTCTAACATAGGTGGCCGGTCATACATGGAGAGAGGGACACTTGGATAGGTCTCTCACCATGTATTTATCCACCTAAAACCCACTATGGCTTTATTATAATATTTTAACTCTCACTAATAACCTATTTTCTTGGGGAGAGGGACACTTGGATATGTCTCTTGTTTCGAAGTCTTTTGACTTCTTGATCAAGAATTTGGATAGGTTCTTCGTATGAAAGCTCAGGATTGAGCACAACTTCTTCGGGCTCAAGAATGTGACTTGGATCAGATCGCTATCGTCATAGCATAGACACATGGAAGACGTTATGAATCTTATCGAACTCGGGAGGTAGAGCGAGTCGATAAGCTACGAGACCGATTCTTTCAACAACCTAGAAAGGTCCAATGAATCGAGGACTTAGCTTTCCTCGTTTTCTGAAGAAAAAAACTTTCTTCCATAGAGACACCTTAAGAAATACCTTTCACCGATTTCATGCTAGATGTCTCTACGCTTCAGATGAGCGTATGACTTCTGTCTATCGAAGGCTTTCTTTAATCAGGAATGGATTATCTGAACTTGTTCTTAGGTTTCCCGAAGCAATTGTGGTCCTAACACCTTATTATCACTGAGTTTGGACCAGCATAAGGGATATCTACATTTTCGGTCGTACAACGCTTCATAGGGAACCAAATCTTTCAACCGTATCTTGATAAATTTGTGGTGGTTATCTTTGATCATATCTTAATCTATTCAAAGACTGCTAAAGAACATCGTGACCATCTTTGCACTGTGCTTCAAACCCTTCGTGAAAAGCAGCTATATGCTAAGTTCTCTAAGTGTGAGTTTTAGCTCACTGAAGTTACCTTTCTAGGGCATATTGTATCGGCTTGAGGCATTCAAGTGGACCTGAAGAAAATTCAAGCTATCCTTAATTGGCACCCACCGAACAACATTGGCAAAGTTAGAAGTTTCCTCGGCCTTACCGGCTACTATCGAAGATTCGTCAAAGGATTTTCTATGATAGCTGCACCTTTAAATAAGCTTCTACGGAAGGAAAATCGTTTGTGTGGACTGGGGAACAACAAAAAAGTTTTGATCAGTTGAAACATGTGTTGACTCATGCACCCGTCCTAACCCAGCCTGAGTCCGGGAAGGACTACACTGTTTATAGTGATACCACACATCTCAGGTTAGGATGTGTTCTAATGCAAGAAGGAAAAGTTGTTGCCTATTCATCTCGACAACTCAAGCCACATGAAATGAATTATCCCACTCAAGATTTAGAATTGGCAGCAGTTGTCTTTGCCTTGAAATCTGGAGGCATTATCTCCACGGAGAAAACTGCTATCTTTTTACCGATCATAAGAGCCTTAAGTACCTTCTGACGCAAAAGGAGTTGAACCTTCGCCAGCGAAGGTGGATGGAACTCCTCAAGGATTATGACCTTGTTATCAATTATCACCCAGGCAAGGCTAATGTTGCAGCTGAGGCACTTAGCCGTAAACCAATACCTAGTAAGTACTGTTAATTTGATCATAGTTCTTTGATTCATCATATAATATGGTTTATCGTGAATATCATTCTTTTTAGCTCCTTAAGCTATTAATGCTCATCTTTGTCTTCAAAAGTGTTGTGGCTTTGTAGCTGAACTTCAAGTTCAGTCTACAATCATTTCGAGAAATAATGCTTTGTAAAATCAAGATCCTGAGCTTCAAGCCATTGTTTCGAGACTTCAGGATAATCCTGATTTCAAGGTTAATTCTGAAGGGCTCCTATGTTTCTGTGATAGGATTTGCGTACCTGCCGATTAAACCCTTCGTAATGACATTCTTAAGGAGGCTCATTCGATTTTATTTTCGGTTCATCCGGGGTCTGTGAAGATGTACAAAGACTTCCGCGAATTGTATTGGTGGCCAGGAATGAAGCAAGTCATAGTAGACTTTGTATCTCGATGTCTCACGTGTCAACGTATCAAGGCCGAACACCGTGCCCCTACCGGTTTGTTGCAACCTATTGATCCACCCTAATGGAAGTGGTAGAATATCATAATGGATTCTGTTAGTGGCCTACCCCTAACTCCTATGAAACACGATGCTATATGGGTTGTTGTAGACCATCTCACCAAGTCAGCACATTTCGTTCCAATTCGGATGGATTACGAACTTCCTAGACTAGCTTACTTGTATATCAAGGAAATAATTCGACTCCACGGAGTACCTAAATCTATCATCTCCGATCGAGATCCTTAATTTGCATCTCGGTTTTGGAGAACCTTACAAGGAGCTCTGGGCACCAGAGTTAATCTTAGCACATCTTTTCACCCTCAATCTGACTGCTAGTTAGAAAGGGTAATCCATGCAATTTATCGAAAAACTTGTCCATTGAAACCTTATGAATTTGCATTGTTATTAAATCTTCCTATATAGATCTTGGAAGATATGATTCATGCATGCATTATTGACTTTGGTGGAACTTGAGAGAAATCTCTACCCCTTGTTGAATTTGCCTACAATAATAGTTACCAAGCATCAAGTCAAATGGCCCCGTATGAAGCATTGTATGGTAGGCGATGCAGAACTCCAATGTGTTGGTCGGAGCTTGGCGAAGGCAAGATGTTAGGCCCTGACTTGCTTCGAGAGACTGAAGAGCGGGTTAGCGTTATCCATGATCGTTTAAAAGTTGCCCTTGATCGACAAAAGGCCTATGCTGATCTCAAGAGAAGAGATATTGAGTGCGAAGTTGGTGAGAGAGCCTTCCTCAAAGTATCATCGTGGAAGAAAGTTTTAAGCTTTGGAAAGAAGGGAACATTGAGTCCCCGATTCATTGGACCCTTTGAAGTCATCGAAAGAATTGGCCCTGTGGCCTATCGATTATTGTTGCCTGCTGAATTGAGTAAAATCCATGATCTCTTCCACATATCGATGCTTCGAAAGTATCGTTCTGATCATTCAAACATTGTAGAACCTGAGTCTGTAGAACTTCGACCAAATTTATCCTACGAGGAGGAACCAATTCAAATTCTAGCAAGAGAAGTCAAGAGGCCTCACAACAAAACTGTACCGTTAGTTAAAGTGCTTTGGAGGAACCACACCGTTGAGGAAGCCACTTGGGAACCTGAAGAGACCATGAAACAACAATATCCACAGCGCTTCAGTTCAGGTAAAAATTTGAGGAAGAATTTTTCTTAAGGGGGGGGGGAGTTGTGACACCCCAAGATCCAGTCTAGACGGAATTGGGTTTCGGTGATCGGAAATTATGCATAAAAAAACTTCTAAGTATAATATCGATCAGTTAATTAGCGATATTGGACTCTGATTGAGTTAAATTATTGCTATTGGGCTTGATTGAATAGTGTAACCCCCTTAGCCCGGCCTAGACGGTTGACCCGAACTACGAAGATTACACGGGGAAAACCAAAGTCAACCCGAAAGTCAACCTTTATTAACGATCCTTTTTTTTCTTTTAATCTTGTCTAGATGCACATTAACCCTAAGTGAGCACTCATGAAACATATATGAGAAAGACACAGCGATCGAACAACAAAGAGGGACTCAATTGCACTTATTAAAAGTTTAGGGACCACCATGCAGTCGCACAATCTCAGCAATGTACAACTCTGCAAGCTTATCCAAGGTATACGTAGTATGCACAGGCAAGAAATGCGCACACTTCGTAAGGCGATCCACAATCACCCACACCGAATTCTTCTTCGATGGCGACAAAGGCAAACCAGACACAAAGTCCATGGTAATCCTTTCCCACTTCCACTCAGGAACCCTCAACGGTTGCAACAACCCTGAAGGAAACTGATGTTCAGCCTTAACCCGCTAACAAACCATGCACTTACCCACGTCCTCCGCAACATCTTTCTTCAATCCCACCCAATAGTACTCATCCTTCAGATCACGATACATCTTTGTACTACCAGGGTGCATAGCAAAAGGACTACTATGAGCTTCAGTCATAATAGTACGCCTCAACTCCGCATCATTCGACATTACTATCCGACTTCCAAAACATAGAACTCCATCATCATTAAAATAGAAATTCGATGGTCTATCCTTAGCAATATCCTGAACATGTGGCACCAAAGAATCATCCAACAACTGCTTATCCTTTAACAATTAAACTAAAGATGGTTTCACTTGCAATTCAGCCACAAGACCTCCATCTTGCGAAATACTCTAGCTGGCAAACATAGCCCTTAACTCCACTGCCACCTTCCTACTCAAGGCATCCGCTACAACTGTAACGCCCCGATTTTGGGCTTAGGAGTTTTGAGTTTCGGACCGGTTCGGTCGGATCGCGGTTCGAATATATGAGAGTGAATTTAGGGAAACCTAGTTCGGGTTGCATTAAAAATATGGAAAAATGTTCTAAAATCCTCTTTTAATATATATAAGTGAACTGTGAAATCAATTTTGTAAAATGAGGTTTGGAAGGGTGACATTTTGGCTAGTGACCAAAATGTAATTTTTGAAAACCGTGTGACTGTTTTAAAAGGGATTGAAACTTTGAATCTTTAAGGAGCTATTTACCCAATGGGAGTTTCTCCAGATTTTTCTAAGATATTAAATGATTTATTAAAGATTTTTAAATAAAAGAAAAGTGGAGGGAAGATATTTTATCATTTTCCAACTAACTTTTCCATTTTCCATTTTCTCTCATCTTTTCTCTCAAACCAAACACATTTTCTCCAGAGCTTTTCCTCAGATTTTGTCACCTAAATATCACATTTCAACTCTCTTTTGGATCTCTAATCATCTCTTCAACAAAACCTCACCATTTGCTAAGTGGATTTTCAAGATTTTGGTTCCAAAAAGGGAGAAAACTCAAGTTTGGAGGTAAGAACGTCCTTCTCCTCTGAACTTTAAGTTCTTTACTGAAATTCCCAAGTTCTCAATCCTTAAATTGTGTTTTATAAACGGTTTTATTGATTTGTTCTTGATCTTGGCTTTTAAATGCAAGATTTGATTGATTTTGATGAAATTTTCGTATGATCTGATTGGGCTGTGTTCTGAGGTGTCAAATTGATGTTAATTGAATGCTAATTTGATGTGAAATTGAGTTTTAATCAATGCAATCCCGGATAGGTTGAATTCCCTAAATTTAGCTTGTGTTCTTGGTTGTTTTTGGAGTGATCTTGTTGATCTGTTAAAGCTGGGGGTATAAGGACGTGGTTAGATCCTTTTTAGATGTTATTTGATGTTTAATGGTGCTTAGATTTGATGGATCTTGGCTGGGTAGTGTTGAGGAGTTGTTTGGATGCATTTTCGGTTGTGTTTGGTAGCCGAAAATGGAGTGTGGATGAGAGCAGCGAGTTTTGATGCTTTCATTGAGGGTATTAATGCATGATGATGCATTAATCTACTGTTTTGATGTGTTTAAAACAGGGGAGTCATCTTTGGATCCTAGTGGTGTTGATCCGGAAGCTTGATTGGTGTTTCGGCAAGAGGTGAAACGGAATCGGTGAGTGGATTTTGGTTTTCGGCTTTGAAACCAATGTTTCGAAGGTTTGGGAGCTTAGTCTAAGTCTAAACAACTTTGCTAAGCTCAAGAGTAAGTTTTCAGAAAAACTCTCTTGTTGAGAAACCATGTGATGGTTGGGTGCAATGTGATTGTTTGCATGTTTTAAATTCTGTTTTTAAAGCATATCTAGCATGTGTATTTGCTGAGATTATAAGCCATATGTAGGAGGAAGCTCAAGGTGAGAGTTCCTTGTTTTTGAACATTGTTATAATGTGGTTTGATGCTTAAAGATGCATGATGTTTATGGCTTTGTTAAATGCTTTCAAACAGTTGAATATGGTTGTTAATGATGATTATTGGCAAGTGATGGTTAAGGTCACAAAGGTGTTTAAAAGTCCTTGTGTGAGCCTTGTTTATTTAAGAACAACATGGTGTTTAAAAGTCCATGGTTGGTTCTTGGTTAAGGTTCAAGGTGTTTAAAAGCCCTTGTGTAAGCCTTGTTATTTAAGAACATCAAGGTGTTTAAAAGTCCTTGGATGATTCTTGTTAAGAACAACATGGTGTTTAAAAGTCCATGGTTGGTTCTTGGTTAAGGTTCAAGGTGTTTAAAAGTCCTTGTGTAAACCTTGTTACTTAAGAACATCAAGGTGTTTAAAAGTCCTTGGATGGTTCCTGTTGAGGACACAAAGGTGTTTAAATGTCCTTGTGTGGTCCTTGTCATGGTGTTTAAAAGTCCATGGGTTAAGGACACAATGGTGTTTAAAAGTCCATGTGTGGTCCTTGGAACTTATAAGATTATTAATGGTGTTTGAAAGTCCATATGTGAATCTTATGTTGAATGTATCACTTGTTGCCAATATGACTTGATAAAGATTGAAGCATGAATTGCTTGTTTTTAAATGCTTGTGAGCATGTTCAAATGTTGTTTTGAAGTATGATTTATAAAGGTGTTTTGTAAATGCATTATTGTGTGGTCTTATTGAGCATTCCTCACTAAGCTTATACTTACGCTCTCTCTTTTCTTAAACCAAAAATGCAGAGCATTAAAGTGCTTTTGAGGGCAGCAAGGTGGACAAGAATCCAAGTGGTGAATAAAGCTCATGTATGGTGAAGGTTTCTTAAACACTATTAGCTTGTGGGCATTTGGCAATGGGGGACCTATGTTGTTGTTTTGGGAGATGTTTTGGACTCCCTAAGTTGGTATTATGTTGTTAACATTGTTGGTTCTTGTAATTGGCCATTATGTGTTTGAATTGAAGGTTTGATGCTTGAATGGTTTGCTAAATAGGATGCATGCCTATAGAATTGGGGATTTTCATGTTTGATGCCATGATGATGAATTGTTGATGCCAATATGTTCCTTATGCATGTAATGACTTGTTGGTATAATTTGAGGGTCTTTGGATTATGTTTGATTGGTCAAAAGCATGCTAAACCAGAGAAAAGTCTGCAATCTGGGCAGCCTGTTTCGGAACAGGTGCTGCCGTTTCGGAACAGAGGGTCTGAAATGGCCTAGGCGTTTCGAAACGGGCAGAGCCGTTCCGAAACAGTTTGGCCAGTGCCAGGCCATGTTGCACAACGGTTTTCGGAACGGTCCCGCGTTTCGGAACGGATCATCCCTGTTCCGAAACACCCGACCGTTGGACACTGAAATCGACGGTTGTGTGTTTTGCATTGTTTGCGTTTTGGTCCTGAATCTTGTTTATGCAATTAAATGAGTTTGCGATGTCCGCTTGAGCTGAAATTTGACAGACAAGCATGAAATATGACTAATTCCATATTGGTAACTTAAAAGTGGGTTAAGTCCTTGTAATTTCCAGAATTTACATTTTGGTCCCTAAAGTTGTAGGTTGTGCAACTAAGTCCCTGAATGTTTTCCGAATGCGCTGATCTTTGAGTATGTTGTTTGTATGAACCTAACTAGGGTTAACGTGCATCTAGATAAGATTAAAAAGAAAAAAAAAGGTCGTTAATCAAGGTTGACTTTCGAGTTGACTTTGGTTTTCCCCGTGTAAACTTCTTAATTCGGTTCAACCGTCTGGGCCGGGTTAAGGGGGTTACATTTGGTGGTATCAGAGCCAGGTTCTCGAGTAATTGGGAATGTTTATGTGAATGTTTAAGTATGTATGCTTTGTATGCTTGTTGGGTGAAAGCATGTTGAGTGAATTGCATGTATGTTGCAATTGAGATGTGTGCTGTGATGAAGCATGTTGTGGGTACCCATTGCCAAATCAAAGCTAATGAAATGATATTGTTTTAATTGAAAATGAGCTTGAGTACTTGGATTGCTTACCTTGCTGGGCCTGATTTTGTTTATTTGCATTGTGATTGCATAGTTAGAGTATGGCACCTCGTAGAGAGTTGAGGAGTAATGTGCGAGCTACGGCTCAGAATGAGAATGAAAATGAAGAGAATGTTGAGAGTGCGGTCTTACCTCCTCCACCTGGCGGTGGTGGTGCTGGGGCTGAAGAAGCTGGAGCTGCAGCTGGTGCTGGGGCTGCTGGACCTGAGGCTGGTCAGGGGCAAGCTGTTCCTGACATGACGGTGCTGATTCAAGCTATAGCTGGTGCTTTTCAAGCAGCGGTAGCTGGAGCTCGTGGAGCTGGGCATCAGGAAGATGCTGGAGTTAGACTACCCTTGGAGCGTTTGCGCAGTCTGGGAGGGACGGAGTTCAGGGGTATGTCTGCTGAAGGTTCTGAGGCTTGGTTAGAGAGTACCAAGAGAATCTTGGGTCAGATGAGTTGCACTGATGTGCAGAAGCTTGGCTGTGTAGTATCATTGCTACAGAAGGATGCTTATACGTGGTGGATAACCACTATCGCTGGGATGGCGGAAGCTGATGTAACTTGGACATTCTTTCAGAATGTGTTCAAGAGAAGGTATCTAGGGGTGAGGTACCTAGATGAAAAGAAGAGGGAATTCATGTCTCTTACCCAGGGGAGCATGACGGTGGCTGAGTATGAAGTGCAGTTTGTTCGACTCAGTCAATATGCACCTGAGCTGGTTCCGGATGAGCGAGCGAGGTGTGAAAGGTTCCGTTATGGTTTAGTGACGGATGTAAAGATGTATGTGCTGGCTACCGAGTATGATGATTTCGATGTGTTGGTGGGCCGAGCAAAGGATATTGAGATGAACTTGGGTTTATCTGCTAGAAGTGCTGGATCAAGTGCTGGTAAGCGAGCTGCTGAATATAGTTCCGGTGGTGGACGGAACAAGAGGGGACGTGATCAGAAGTATCAGTCCTCAGCTAAGCGAGGAGGTGGTGCGCCTGTTCGGGGAGGCAACGCTAGAGTTGATCCGAGTGCTTGTTGGACATGTGGTTCGCATGGCCATATGAAACGTGATTGTCCTCGTGCTGTGAGGGAGGTGCAAGCTCCTGTTGTAGCTGCTGGTAATGTGTGCTGGAATTGTGGATCTGCGGATCATGTGAGGAGAGAGTGTCCTATGTTGGCTGGTGGCCAAGGGCGTGCTCCTGTTGTTGCAGCACCACAGAGAGGCCGTGGGCGCGGCCGTGGTAATTTCCAGCGGAGAGAGGAAGGTGGTCAGGGTGTGGCTCATGTTGTGGCTATACAGCCTGAGGGTGGCGGCCAGGCCAGGGTGTTTGCTCAGCGGGAGGGGATGAATGACGCGGATGTGATCGCAGGTACTTTTACTTTGCAATCCTTGTCATTACTTTCCTTGATTGATTCTGGATCTACGCACTCTTACATATTGCGTGAGCATGCTGAATTGCTTGGGTTGCCTGTTGAGTCTTTGGATGTTGGTGTGCGTGTCACTAGTTCTTTTGGAGAGACTGTTGTGACTCGAAAGCTTTATAGAAGGTGTCCTTTGGTTGTTCAAGATCATGTTTTTCATGTTGACCTTATGGAGTTACCTTTCTATGGTTTTGATGTAATCCTTGGTATGGATTGGCTTGCTGAGCATCGAGCTGTTGTGGATTGTGAGAATAAGCGAGTTTCGTTGAAGCTCGCGGATGATTATGAGGTGGTTGTGGTTGGTGAGAATGTGAAGTTTCTTGCCAATGTGGTGTCTTCTTTGGAGGCGAGCCGGATGCTGAGGCAGGGTTGTGAAGCTTATCTAGCTTTTGTGATGAACCCTAGCTCTAAGGAGTTGCGTGTGCAAGATATCAGGATTGTGAAGGAGTTTCCTGGTGTGTTCCCTGAGGAGTTGCCTGGTTTACCTCCTAATCGCGAGGTGGAGTTTGCGATTGAGCAATATGAGAATACAACTCCTGTGTCCATTACTCCCTATCGAATGGCACCTAAGGAGCTGAAAGAGCTGAAGACGCAGTTGCAAGAGTTGCTTGATCGTGGTTTTATTCGGCCAAGTGTGTCACCTTGGGGTGCACCGGTCTTGTTTGTGAAGAAGAAGGATGGCACTATGAGAATGTGCATTGATTATCGCCAGCTGAACAAGTTGACTGTCAAGAATCGGTATCCTTTACCGAGGATTGATGGTCTCTTTGATCAATTTCGGGGAGCAGCTGTGTTCTCTAAGATTGACTTGAGGTCAGGGTATTACCAGTTGAAGGTGAAAGATGTGGATGTGCCTAAGACAGCTTTCAGGACGAGGTATGGGCATTACGAGTTCCTTGTGATGCCGTTTCGTTTGACAAATGCTCCTGCAGCTTTCATGGACATGATGAATCGTGTGTTTCATGAATACCTAGATAAGTTTGTTGTGGTGTTCATTGATGATATCCTTGTGTACTCGCGTACTGAGGAGGAACATGAAGAGCATTTGAGGATTGTGTTGCAAGCTTTGTTGGAGAATCAGCTTTATGCTAAGCTGAGCAAGTGTGAGTTCTGGTTAAGTGAAGTGGTGTTTCTTGGGCATGTGGTTTCTGCCGAGGGAATTCGTGTTGATCCTCAGAAGATTGAGGCGGTGATGAATTGGAAGGTTCCTAAGTCTGTTCATGAAGTTCGTAGTTTCCTTGGTTTGGCGGGATACTACCGGAGGTTTGTGGATGGGTTTTCTAAGATTGCTGCACCTTTGACGAAGTTGTTGCAAAAGGATGTTAGGTATGAGTGGACGGAAGCGAGACAGCAGGCTTTTGAGAAGCTTAAGGCAGCTTTGACGCAAGCTCCTATCTTGGTTCAACCGGAATCAGGGAAAGAGTTTGTGGTGTATAGCGATGCGTCCTATGTTGGTTTAGGATATGTGTTGATGCAAGAGGGTAAGGTGGTGGCTTATGCATCGCGGCAGTTGAAGGTGCATGAGCGCAATTATCCTACGCATGACATAGAGTTGGCTGCGGTGGTTTTTGCTTTGAAAATCTGGAGA
Organism: Hibiscus trionum; assembly: GCA_030270665.1. Lineage (NCBI taxonomy): Eukaryota > Viridiplantae > Streptophyta > Magnoliopsida > Malvales > Malvaceae > Hibiscus > Hibiscus trionum. Next base: position 13,482,344 of record BSYR01000004.1, on the reverse strand, counting down.
CAATACTTGTATGGTGAGAAGTGTATTGTGTACACGGATCACAAGAGTTTGAGGTATCTGATGTCTCAGAAGGAGTTGAATCTTAGGCAGCGACGTTGGGTGGAGTTGCTCAAGGATTATGATTTGACGATTGAGTATCACCCTGGAAAGGCTAATGTTGTAGCGGATGCCTTGAGTAGGAAGGTAGCTGTTGAGTTGAGGGCTATGTTTGCCAGTTTGAGTATTTCGCGTGATGGTGGTCTTGTGGCTGAGTTGCAAGTGAAACCATCTTTGGTTCAGTTGATCAAGGAAAAGCAGTTGTTGGATGATTCCTTGGTACCTCATGTTCAGGATATCGCGGAGGGTAGGCCTTCAGATTTCTGTTTTAATGATGATGGTGTGTTGTGTTTTGGGAGTCGGATAGTAGTGCCCAATGATGCTGAGTTGAGGCGTGCTATTCTGACTGAAGGTCATAGTAGTCCTTTTGCTATGCACCCAGGTAGTACTAAGATGTATCGGGATCTTCGTGATGAGTACTATTGGGTGGGTTTGAAGAAGGATGTTGCTGAGTTTGTGAGCAAGTGCATGGTGTGTCAGCGAGTTAAGGCTGAGCATCAGGTTCCTTCAGGGTTGTTGTAACCGTTGAGAATCCCTGAGTGGAAGTGGGAAAGGGTTACCATGGATTTTGTATCTGGTTTACCCTTGTCACCGTCGAAGAAGAATTCGGTGTGGGTGATTGTGGATCGCCTGACGAAGTGTGCGCATTTCTTGCCTGTGCATACCACGTTTTCTTTGGATAAGCTTGCGGAGCTGTACATTGCTGAGATTGTGCGGCTGCATGGTGTGCCAAGGTCGATTGTATCGGATAGGGATCCGAGGTTTACATCGCGGTTCTGGCAGTGTTTGCATCAAGCTTTGGGTACACGGTTGAATTTCAGTACATCTTATCATCCTCATTCGGATGGTCAGTCTGAGCGTGTTATCCAGGTTTTGGAGGATATGTTGAGGTGCTGCGTGATTGAGTTCCAGGGCTCTTAGGAGAAACATTTGCCTTTGGTGGAGTTTGCTTATAACAATAGTTATCAGGCGAGTATTCAAATGGCACCTTATGAGGCTTTGTACGGGAGGAAGTGTAGGACTCCTCTTTGTTGGGCTGAAACGGGTCAGAAGTTGGTGTCGATGCCGGCTTTGTTGAAAGGAACCACCGAGAAGGTGAAGCTCATTTATGAGCGTTTGAAGGCAGCTTCTGATCGTCAAAAGTCTTACGCGGATTTGAAGCGTAAGGAGATTGAGTATACGGTGGGTGACCGTGTGTTTTTGAAGGTTTCGCCTTGGAAAAAGGTGATGAGGTTTGGACGTAAGGGCAAGTTGAGCCCTAGGTACATTGGACCATACGAGGTTGTTGAGCGTGTGGGTCCTGTTGCGTATAGGATGAGGTTGCCTAAGGAGTTGGAGAAGATTCATGATGTGTTTCATGTTTATATGCTTCGGAAGTATAGATCAGATCCTTCGCATGTGATGCCTGTGGAAGAAGTGGAATTGAATCCGGATTTGACCTATGATGAGGAACCGGTGAAGGTTCTGGATTCGGATAGCAAGGTTCTTCGTGGCAAGACCATTGAGTTGGTGAAGGTGTTGTGGAAGCACCGTGGTGTTGAGGAAGCCACGTGGGAACGGAAGGATGACATGCTGAAGCAGTTTCCGTACCTCTTTCCTTCAGGTAAATTTCGAGGACGAAATTTCTTAAGGGGGGGAGAGTTGTAACGCCCCGATTTTGGGCTTAGGAGTTTTGAGTTTCGGACCGGTTCGGTCGGATCGCGGTTCGAATATATGAGAGTGAATTTAGGGAAACCTAGTTCGGGTTGCAGTAAAAATATAGAAAAATGTTCTAAAATCCTCTTTTAATATATATAAGTGAACTGTGAAATCAATTTTGTAAAATGAGGTTTGGAAGGGTGACATTTTGGCTAGTGACCAAAATGTAATTTTTGAAAACTGTGTGACTGTTTTAAAGGGGATTGAAACTTTGAATCTTTAAGGAGCTATTTACCCAATGGGAGTTTCTCCAGATTTTTCTAAGATATTAAATGATTTATTAAAGGTTTTTAAATAAAAGAAAAGTGGAGGGAAGATATTTTATCATTTTCCAACTAACTTTTCCATTTTCCATTTTCTCTCATCTTTTCTCTCAAACCAAACACATTTTCTCCAGAGCTTTTCCTCAGATTTTGTCAGCTAAATATTACATTTCAACTCTCTTTTGGATCTCTAATCATCTCTTCAACAAAACCTCACCATTTGCTAAGTGGATTTTCAAGATTTTGGTTCCAAAAAGGGAGAAAACTCAAGTTTGGAGGTAAGAATGTCCTTCTCCTCTGAACTTTAAGTTCTTTACTAAAATTCCCAAGTTCTCAATCCTTAAATTGTGTTTTATAAAAGGTTTTATTGATTTATTTGTTCTTGATCTTGGCTTTTAAATGCAAGATTTGATTTATTTTGATGAAATTTTCGTATGATCTGATTGGGATGTGTTTTGAGGTGTCAAATTGATGTTAATTGAATGCTAATTTGATGTGAAATTGAGTTTTAATCAATGCAATCCCGGATATGTTGAATTCCCTAAGTTTAGCTTGTGTTCTTGGTTGTTTTTGGAGTGATCTTGTTGATCTGTTAAAGCTGGGGGTATAAGGACGTGGTTAGATCCTTTTTGGATGTTATTTGATGTTTAAGGGTGCTTAGATTTGATGGATCTTGGCTGGGAAGTGTTGAGGAGTTGTTTGGATGCATTTTCGGTTGTGTTTGGTAGCCGAAAATGGAGTGTGGATGAGAGCAGCGAGTTTTGATGCTTTCATTGAGGGTATTAATGCATGATGATGCATTAATCTACTGTTTTGATGTGTTTAAAACAGGGGAGTCATCTTTGGATCCTAGTGGTGTTGATCCGGAAGCTTGATTGGTGTTTCGGCAAGAGGCGAAACGGAATCAGTGAGTGGATTTTGATTTTCGGCTTTGAAACCAATGTTTCGAAGGTTTGGGAGCTTAGTCTAAGTCTAAACAACTTTGCTAAGCGCAAGAGTAAGTTTTCGGAAAAACTCTCTTGTTGAGAAACCATGTGATGGTTGGGTGCAATGTGATTGTTTGCATGTTTTAAATTCTGTTTTTAAAGCATATCTAGCATGTGTATTTGCTGAGATTATAAGCCATGTGTAGGAGGAAGCTCAAGGTGAGAGTTCCTTGTTTTTGAACATTGTTCTAATGTGGTTTGATGCTTAAAGATGCATGATGTTTATGGCTTTGTTAAATGCTTTCAAACAGTGGAATATGGTTGTTAATGATGATTATTGGCAAGTGATGGTTAAGGTCACAAAGGTGTTTAAAAGTCCTTGTGTGAGCCTTGTTTATTTAAGAACAACATGGTGTTTAAAAGTCCATGGTTGGTTCTTGGTTAAGGTTCAAGGTGTTTAAAAGCCCTTGTGTAAGCCTTGTTATTTAAGAACATCAAGGTGTTTAAAAGTCCTTGGATGATTCTTGTTAAGAACAACATGGTGTTTAAAAGTCCATGGTTGGTTCTTGGTTAAGGTTCAAGGTGTTTAAAAGTCCTTGTGTAAACCTTGTTACTTAAGAACATCAAGGTGTTTAAAAGTCCTTGGATGGTTCTTGTTGAGGACACAAAGGTGTTTAAAAGTCCTTGTGTGGTCCTTGTCATGGTGTTTAAAAGTCCATGGGTTAAGGACACAATGGTGTTTAAAAGTCCATGTGTGGTCCTTGGAACTTATAAGATTATTAATGGTGTTTGAAAGTCCATATGTGAATCTTATGTTGAATGTATCACTTGTTGCCAATATGACTTGATAAAGATTGAAGCATGAATTGCTTGTTTTTAAATGCTTGTGAGCATGTTCAAATGTTGTTTTGAAGTATGATTTATAAAGGTGTTTTGTAAATGCATTATTGTGTGGTCTTATTGAGCATTCCTCACTAAGCTTATGCTTACGCTCTCTCTTTTCTTAAACCAAAAATGCAGAGCATTAAAGTGCTTTTGAGGGAAGCAAGGTGGACAAGAATCCAAGTGGTGAATAAAGCTCATGTATGGTGAAGGTTTCTTAAACACTATTAGCTTGTGGGCATTTTGCAATGGGGGACCTATGTTGTTGTTTTGGGAGATGTTTTGGACTCCCTAAGTTGGTATTATGTTGTTAACATTGTTGGTTCTTGTAATTGGCCATTATGTGTTTGAATTGATGGTTTGATGCTTGAATGGTTTGCTAAATAGGATGCATGCCTATAGAATTGGGGATTTTCATGTTTGATGCCATGATGATGAATTGTTGATGCCAATATGTTCCTTATGCATGTAATGACTTGTTGGTATAATTTGAGGGTCTTTGGATTATGTTTGATTGGTCAAAAGCATGTTAAATCAGAGAAAAGTCTGCAATCTGGGCAGCCTGTTTCGGAACAGGTGCTGCCGTTTCGAAACAGAGGGTCTGAAATGGCCTAGGCGTTTCGAAACGGGCAGAGCCGTTCCGAAACAGTTTGGCCACTGCCAGGCCATGTTGCGCAATGGGTTTCGGAACGGTCCCGCGTTTCGGAACGGATCATCCCTGTTCCGAAACACCCGACCGTTGGACACTGAAATCGACGGTTGTGTGTTTTGCATTGTTTGCGTTTTGGTCCTGAATCTTGTTTATGCAATTAAATGAGTTTGTGATGTCCGCTTGAGCTGAAATTTGACAGACAAGCATGAAATATGACTAATTCCATATTGGTAACTTAAAAGTGGGTTAAGTCCTTGTAATTTCCAGAATTTACATTTTGGTCCCTAAAGTTGTAGGTTGTGCAACTAAGTCCCTGAATGTTTTCCGAATGCGCTGATCTTTGAGTATGTTGTTTGTATGAACCTAACTAGGGTTAACGTGCATCTAGAAAAGATTAAAAAGAAAAAAAAGGGTCGTTAATCAAGGTTGACTTTCGAGTTGACTTTGGTTTTCCCCGTGTAAACTTCTTAATTCGGTTCAACCGTCTGGGCCGGGTTAAGGGGGTTACAACAACATTAGCTTTTCCCAGATGGTACTCGATCGTCAAATCGTAATCCTTAAGCAACTCCACCCAACGTCGTTGTCTAAGATTCAACTCTTTATGAGACATCAGATACTTCAAACTCTTGTGATCCGTGTACACAGTACACTTCTCACCATACATATAATGTCTCCAAATCTTCAAAGCAAAAACCACCGCAGCTAACTCTATATCATGCGTAGGATAATTGCGCTCATGCACCTTCAACTGGAGCGATGCATAAGCCACCACCTTACCCTCCTGCATTAGCACACACCCCAAACTAACATAGGATGCGTCGCTGTACACCACAAACTCTTTTCCTGATTCAGGTTGAACCAAGATAGGAGCTTGCGTCAATGTTGCCTTAAGCTTCTCAAAAGCTTGTTGCCTTGCTTTTGTCCACTCATACTTGACATCCTTTTGCAACAACTTCGTCAAAGGGGCATCAATCTTTGAAAATCCATCCACAAACCTCCGGTAATATCTGGCCAACCCAAGGAAACTACGGATTTCATGAACAGACTTAGGAGGCTTTTAATTCATCACCGCCTCAATCTTCTGAGGATCAACACGAATCCCCTCAGCAGAAACCACATGACCATGGAAAACAACTTCCGTAAGCCAGAATTCGCACTTGCTCAGCTTAGAATAAAGCTGATTTTCCAACAGCGCCTGCAACACAATCCTCAAATGCACCTCATGGTCCTCCTCAGTACGAGAATACACAAGAATATCATCAATGAACACCACAAAAAACTTGTCCAGGTATTCATGGAACACTCTATTCATCATGTCCATAAAAGTTGTAGGAGCATTCGTCAAGCCAAACGACATTACAAGGAACTCATAATGCCCATACCTCGTCCTAAAGGCTGTTTTTGGCACATCCACATCTTTCACCTTAAGCTGGTAGTACCTTGACCTTAAGTCAATCTTAGAGAACACAGCCGCTCCCCGAAATTGATCAAAAAGATCATCAATCCTCGGCAAAGGATACCGATTCTTGATAGTCAACTTGTTCAGGTGACGATAATCGATGCACATTCTCATAGTGCCATCCTTCTTCTTCACAAACAAGACCGGTGCACCCCAAGGTGACACACTCGGCCGAATGAAACCACGATCAAGCAACTCTTGAAGTTGCGTCTTCAACTCCTTCAACTCCTTAGGTGCCATTCAGTAAGGAGTAATGGACACTGGAGTTGTGTTTTCATACAGCTCAATCATAAACTCCACCTCTCGACTAGGCGGCAATCCAGGTAGCTCCTCCGGAAACACTCCAGGAAACTCTCGCATAGTCCTGATATCTTGAACGCGTAACTCCTTAGAGCTAGGATTCATCACAAAGGCTAGATAAGCCTCACAACCTTGTCTCAGCATTCGGCTTGCTTCCAAAGTAGACACCAAATTGGCAAGAAACTTCACATTCTCACCAACCACCACTACTTCGTAATCATCCGCAAGTTTCAACGAAACTCGCTTGTTCTCAAAAATCACTACAGCTCGATGTTCAACAAGCCAATCCATACCAAGGATTACATCAAACCCATAGAATGGTAATTCCATGAGATCAACAAGAAAAACATGGTTTTGCACTTTCAAGGGACACCTTCTATACAACTTCGGTGTTACGACTGTCTCCCCAAAGGAACTAGTCACACGCATACCAACATCCAAAGTCTCAACAGGTAAACCAAGCAATTGAGCATGTTCACGCAATATGTATGAGTGTGTAGATCCAGAATCAATCAAGGAAAGTAATGATAAGGATTGCAAAGTAAAGGTACCTATGATCACATCCGTATCATTCCTCCCCTCACGCTGAGCATACACTCGAGCCTGGCGACCACCCCCAGGTTGTACAACCACAACATGCGCCACATTCCTCCCACCATCATCTCTGCGCTGAAAGTTACCATGGCCGCGCCCACGAGCTCTCTGTGGTGCAACTACCCCAGGAGCACGTCCCTGACCACCACCGACCAACAAAGGACACTCCCTCCTCATATGGTCTGCCGAACCACAATTCCAACATGAGTTACCCGTCACTGCAGCATGAGCCTGAACCTCCCTCGCTGCTCGAGGATAATCTCGCCTCAAATGGCCACGCGATCCACATGTCCAACACGTGTTCTGATCAGCCCTCATCCTATCTCCCTGAACAGGCGCACCATGTCCTCCATTACCACGCCTAGCAGAAGACTGATACCTCTTATCTCGTCCTCTCTTGTTCCGTCCACCACTAGAACTATGATCAGCAGCTCTTTTGCCCGAGCTAGAACTAACGCCTCTGGAAGACAAACCAAGTTCTGCTCGATGTCCTTCGTTCTACTCACAAGCACATCAAAATCTGAATACTCAGCCGCAAGCATAAAAGTCTTCACGTCCGTTACCAATCCATAACGGAAACGTTCACACCTCTCCCGCTCATCAGGGATTAGCTCAGGTGCATACTGACTAAGGCGAACAAACTGGATCTCATATTCAGCTACCGTCATGCTCCCTTGCACAAGAGACATAAATTCTCTATTCTTCTCATCTAGGTATCGCACACCCAGATACTTTCGCTTGAACGCCTTCAGGAAGAACGTCCAAGTCACATCATTGTCCTCCATTCCAGAGACAGTGGTCGTCCACCACGTATAAGCATCATCATGCAGTAGTGACACCACACAACCCAACCTCTGCACATTATTGCAGTTCATTTGCCCCAAAATCCTCTTGGTGCTTTCCAACCAAGACTCGGATCCTTCCGGAGATAAACCTCTGAACTCAGTCCCTCCCAGACTGCGAAGACGTTCCAAAGGCAATCTCACATTAGCATCACCCTGATGCACAGCTCCGTGAGCTCCAGCTACTGCTGCCTGAAAGGCTCCAGCAATAGCCTGAATCAACACAGTCATGTCAGGAGCAGCTTGCCCCTGCACACCTCCGGGTCCAGTGACCCCAACACCTGCACCAACACCAGCATTATCATCTCCAGCACCACCACCGCTGGGTGGTCCACCACCAGGGGGAGGAGGTAAATCCACAACATTCTCAGCGTTCTCGTCATTCTCGTTCTCATTCTGAGCCATAGCTCTTGTGTTCATTCTCATCTCCCTACGCGGCCCCTTTACAAGAAAAACAATGCACTGACACAAATGCAATAAACATAATTAGGCTCAACAAGGTAAGTATTCCAAGTACTCAAGCTCTTTTTTGAAAACAATTCCTTTCATTAGTTTTGATATGGCAATGGGATCCCCTAACACATTCCAACATAGCATATCATCACAATTGAAACCATGCATCACAATTCAGACAACATTCTTTCACCCAAAAGGCATATCACACAAATACACATACATCATCCTCATACAAATCCCAAGGATACGAAAACCTGGCTCTGATACCGCAAAATGTAACCCCTTAGCCCGGCCTAGACGATTGACCCAAACTACGAAAATTACACGGGAAAAACCAAAGTCAACCCGAAAGTCAACCTTGATTAACGACCTTTTTTATCTTTTAATCTTGTCTAGATGCACATTAACCCTAAGTGAGCACTCATGAAACATATATGAGAAAGACATAACGATCGAACAACAAAGAGGGACTCAATTGCACTTATTACAAGTTTAGGGACCAAATTGTAATTTCTATGAATTAAAAGGTCAAAACTGATTTTTAAGTTACCAATATGAAATTAGTCACATTACATGCTACTCTGCCAAAAATCAACTTAATTGGATATCTCAACACCCGCAATTGCGACATCAACATTCGTGACTAAAAAGTAAAGCCTGCAAACTTCTGCACCATTCAAATCAGTGCCCAACGGTCACCTGTTTCGAAACGTCCACCTGCCGTATTGAAACGAGGACCGAAACGACGTTGACCATTCCGAAACGCGGGTTGGTTTCGAGACTGGTTCCGAAACAAGGCCTTCCAATAGCCAAATCGTTTCGGAACAGCCTCCAGCCGTTTCGAAACACGAAGGCCGCTACAAACCCCTATTTTGAAACGCCAGAGAGCGTTCCGATACGGTTTGCCCAGAAGCTGCAGATTTTCCTGGTTTTTCATACATAAATCCATTCAAACTCATCCAAATGACTTTCCAAACATACCAACAAGTCCTCAAACCTATAAGGCGCATGTTTAGAACTCCTAAACACATTCATAGCATCAAACATGAATTTCACATGTCTAGAGGCATGCTTCCTATTATTCAAAACCAAATAAGCAACCAAACTTCAAAACAAGCATTTAAAGGCCATTTACAAGTTCAAACCAACAAAGGCAACATGCCTCAACTTAGGGAGTTCAACACATCTCCCAAAACAAAGTTTAGATTCCCATTGCCAAATTACCAAAACTAATAGTGTATGAAAACATCACCATACATGAGCTTGGATCCCCTTGGACACACTTAGCTCCCTTGTTGCCCTTCAACACCTCAATTATCTGCATTATTGGTAAAAGAGAGTGTAAGCACAAATGCTTAGTGAGGCATGCTCTAAATAAAACCAATACTACAATGCATTTTAGAAAACACTTTCACAAAGCTTTTAAAAACACATGCTCATCTCTTTTCATGCAACATTGCATACTTTACAAGCATCTCATGCTTCAATACATTCAATACATTATATTGTATTCCAAGTGATAGATCATAACCAATTCAACACAAAAACACAATCGGATACGCGAATTACAAGCGTTGTCCCACACGCTTCATACACACTATCGGCTTAAAAGGTGGAGTTTATATGTACAATCGCAACCCCTCAACACCCGTGATGGAGTTTAACGGTACAATCACAACCCCTCAACATCACTTATCGGTAGTTGTATAACCCACTAACGAGAGTACGGGACACATAACACAATATCCACACACAGACTTTTAACCACCGTTGTGATCTTACCTCTCTCGTTAGGATACTTGGATGGAGTTTACGGTACAATCACAACCCCTCAACATCCAAGGTGACTTTACTTACGGTGCACCCAATCCTATAGCCGGCTAACTATATCTGATTCAAGTACTTTAAAACCAATTCATCACTTGCCAATATACATCAAATACCATCATCAATTCACTGTTTTAAAGCATTAATCAAAGTCATTAAACATCGTGCATCTCCATGCAACATTACAAAACTAATAACATGTCAAACCAAGGATCTCTTACCTTGAGCATCCTTCAACACATGGCTTCAAAACCAGCATTAATCATACTAAAACATGCTTTCAAAACAGTATTTAAACATGCATTTCATAACCAATGCATCACACCACAAAATAGCACACCCGAGGGAGTTTTTCCGAAAACTTACTCTTGAGCTTAGCTAAGTTGTTTAGACTTAAACTAAGCTCCCTAAACCTTCAAATAATCGTTACAAAGCTGGGAACCCAACTCCACTCACCAATTACGTTTCGCTTGCTTGCCGAAACGCCAATTAAGCTTCCAAATCAACTCCAAAGGTGTCCGAAGATGTCTCCCCTGTTTTAAACACATCAAAGCAGAGGATTAATGCATCACCATGCATTGAAATCTTCAGCCAACACACCTAAACTCGCTGCTCTACCTAAAACCAACATTCCGGCTACCAAACACAACCGAAATCACCTTAAAACTCATCCAAAACTTTACCCAGCCAAGATGCATCACTTCTAACAATTTCTAAACATCAATTAACATTCAAAATAAACCTAAACTTGTCCTTATACCTCCAGCTATAACAGAACACCAAAAACACCTCAAAAGCCACCATTTTCATAAGCAAAAACTTAGGAAATACAACCTATTCGGGATTAGATTGATAAAACCTCATTTCAAACATCATTAGACATCCAAAATACATTAAAGAATCATCTCAAAATAGAGCCCAAGCAATCACAACGAAATTCTTCAAGATTTCTTCCAAAATCTTGAGTTTTAAGCCAAAATCATGTCTCCAACATTAAAAGCATTTATAAATCTTAAATTAAGGATTGACAACTTGGGAATTTCAGTAAAGAACTGAGTATTTAGAGGAGAAGAACAATCTTACCTCTAAATGGTGATTTCTCCTTGATTTGGGCCAAATTCATTGAAAATTCAATGAGGAAATCAAAAGGATTTGATGCAAGATTGATTAGGAACTAATGGATGATAGAAATCTCATCAATTGAAGTGAAGATCAATGCAAAAGTTACTGGAGAAAAAGTGTTCGGATGATGGGATTTTGAGAGAAAAAGGAATGAGAGAAAATTAGGAAAAGGTAGTTATGAAAATCCAAAAAGTAGTTTCCCATATTTATTTTATTTAATTAAACATTAATTAAATAACCCAAATTAAGGAAAAATCTAGAGAACATTTTTGGGTAAATTAGCTCCTTAAAGATTCAAAGTTTCAATCCTTACAAAACAGTCACCACTAAACTTTTCAAAAATCGCATTTTGGTCACTACACCGAAATGTAGTATTTCCAAACCTTATTATGTAAAATTGTTTTCACCACTCTATTATATATATTAAAAGAGGATTTTTAGATATTTTTCTATATTTTTAAAGTATCCCGAACTAGGCTTTCCCTAAAACCTCCTTTTATATTCGAACTAAAAATCAGATCGGTCCGGTTCAGACCCTAAACTTCCAAGCCCAAAATTGGGGTGTTACAAATAGTATCGAAAACATTATAGTGACTAAATTACATAAAACTGGAAGCTTGTAGTCAAATTATAAAGCATTGAAAATTGAGGGACTAATCTTGTGATTAGCCCCTCCTCAATTAACATTTTCATACGTGGGATGATCAGGAGAGCTTCCATCATTGGAAGGAAAGCTTCCTAAATTATAACAAGTGAATAGCCATAGTAAAAGTCTTAATCGAAACTAAACTCAAGCAAGTTTTATCCTCAAACAATTGTTGGATTCCCTGGATAAATCAAGTTTAATCCCAAGATATGGTTTTGACTGTCCATGGATATTTCATTGTTGTTGTTTATATTGAAATCAGATATTGATTTTGATATCGTAATATCATTCCTAATGGTCTCCTATTGATTTCCTAGATCAAGACATAGATAAAGATCATCCATCGTCTCCATCTAAAGCTAGGAACAAGAGGATTGTTATCCAAGAGCCTTGAAAGCTTCAGGGTGTCAAGGTGAGTGTAGTAGAGTCTCGAGTTTAGGCGCGGAGCCTTCCCGAGTTCATTATTGCCAACTTTGATTATATGTCTAACATTAGTTACAAGAGTGATGCATTGTATAGAGATTCGGAGACGTTGGTAAGCCCGGTAAGCATTGTATTGAACATCGACATTTTCATTGATAGAAAGTATTACTTATGTTGTTATCTTCGCCATTGGCAAGATTATTAATATTGATTATTGAACAAGCATTGATTCATTATTAAGTAAGCATGAGAACTATGAATATGGATTATGAGATTATGGTTCTGACTTTTGAATTAACAAGTATATGAATCATTGAATATAGCTATTGATAATGAACCTTCGATGTGAATGGATGATGGATACAATTGGCATGCCATAGAATTCTTGAGCTCAGTTTACGGGTGGACTACAGTCTTAGGGCTACATCCTATATTGATTGGCAAGGCGGAGAGATATGTATTGATATTGGTCATTTGGCAAGGCGGAGGATATGGACCATACATGATTTGGCAAGGCGTAGGAATTCGTGTATCCACTACCATGATTCAATCCAATGGATATGAAGCATTGATTCATTATTAAGTAAGCATTGAATACTAAAGCATGACATTAATGTTTAACAAGCATGGGATCATGATTATGTATCACTTGTTAAGTATTTGCATTATATTTTACTACCTCACTAGGCAATGCATGCCTAACATGTTTTATCCCATGCGTTTTCAGTTTGAAAGATCGTTAGTGTGGAGATCGGATTGGCCGGGCAAGACAAGTCACTACAAGCCGCTACGTAACGTATTTTAATCCTCTAAACTCCTAGGAAGGTGGAAAAGTAGTTGAACTAGTCATTTGAGCCCATTTTGTTATGTATGTGTTATGCTTGTATCATGTTTAGGCTTATAGCTCAAAATGGTCCTTTTGTTAAAGTTGAAAATAACTAAAGTGCATGTTTTGGCACTAAAAGGTAAAAACTGGGTAAATGGATTCATATGGCTCTAAATTTGACATGCTAGTAGAATTTTTGATTATATTGTTGTGTGTGAAGTTTCACTGCATTTGGACACAATTTGATAAGCTAGTATGAATAAAAACCAGCAAAAATCTGTCATTACAAGTCTGGCCGTATCGAAACGGGTGATGGCGTTTCGATATGGGTAAGCATAATTGAACCTAGGGGTCAGGGCATATCGAAACAGTTTAGGCTTGTTCCGAAACATTTTTCTACTGGAATCCCTCGTTTTGATACGGGTTCATAGTGTATCGAAACAGGTCAAAGTCAAAGTCAATGGGAGTCAACCCATATCGATACAGGGCTTCCCTGTATCGATATAGTTAAAAAGGAAAAGTCAACAAGGTTAACTATCATCAACCCGTATCGAAATAGCCTGGAGCGTTTCGGTACAGGGTTAGTTAAAGGTGGTTAAGAAGCTTAGTCTGAAGGTTGCAATGTTTACAATTTAGTCACTAAAGTTAGGATGTTTAAATTGAATTAGTAAATGATCACCGTTATGCATGAAATTTTGCAGGATATTCAATGTTGTATTGAGTTTTATTGTGGTGCAGTCTAATGTATCGAAGGACCTTTAAATTGAAAGATTTACAGAACAGTCCCTAAAACCTGTAATAACTACTAATTGGATCGAAATAGTTAAGTGTGGCCTTCTTATGAATGAATTTGTCTAATATGTATATTGGTAATGTTTTGATTGCATGGTATTGATTAAATGCTGTTAATAAGTTGAAATTTTATCGCAGCAATCACTGTATCGTTCACCGGTAACCTGCTTCAACCCGGTTCTCGACAAGGCCGAGAAGGGGGTGTTACAATTGCACTTGATACGCAAATGATGCCATCAGATTGGGGTAGTCTACGTAGGCTATGACTTAAGGCCCTCAGTATTAATAGGCGTGAGAAGAAGAGATTAAAGCACCAACATCATTCGAAGATATTCAAGGTGGAAATAAGCTTTTACATGCATGCAATTCAAGATGTCCTGCAGGGGCAAGAATTTGAGAATTCACAAGGAGTACTGAAGATGCTTAATAAGGGGCATATGAAGACTTGAAGCCTTCAAGACCACTCAAGGAAGCATTTTACTCGATATAGATGTATCAACCACAATGATAATAGATCTTGAGACGTTTTCCTACGAAGATCGAATGTTTTCAATGAAGCAAAGATATATAAAGAATGAGAATGGCAAAGCAATGACAGTTGAAGAAGTTTGTACTTCCAACCATGAGTACAAGATCACTGGATTAAGAGGACAAGTTTGCGAGGCTTTTTCAAAATAAAAATAATTTTTGAAATTTATTAGAAAATAATAATAGTTTTTGAAATTTTATAATATAGGTGCTTAAGTAATTTTACGAGGCTTTTTTAGAAAAAGGTAAATAAGGGTGCTTTTAAAAGATAATAAATAATAAGTTTTTCCAAAAAGATGAAAATATGATAAAGATAAATTAAAAAAAAACTTTAATAACCATAGGTAGAATTTTAGGAGAAAAATAAAGTTCTAAAAAAACATAAAGAAAAAATATTTTCAAAATTTAAGTTTTAAATTTTTAAGTTATCTTTTAAGTAAAGCTTTTAAAAAATGGAAAAAAAAATGTAATCTTTGAAGTCTTTAAAGAAAAACTATTTTTTGGAAATAGAAATAAAAAGAATAAAAATGAAAAAAAAAACTAAAAATATAAAAAGGGGGTCAAAAGAAGGGTCTTGGTTTTTAAAGTAAAAATGAAATAAACGGTTTTTTTTAAGAAACAATAAAAAGTAAAAACACAAAGAAAAATTTAAGTTTCTTGTTTGTTCTTTAGAAATAGGTCAAAACTTAAGACTAGGTTCTAAAAGTTTAGGTAAAAACATAAAGAAAAATTTAAATTTCTTCACAAAAAAATTAGACACACTTAAGCAAACTTAAACCCTTAATTAGGAATAAAAGACTTAGACCTTTTTAGGATTTTGAAATAATCAAACCTAGAATAAATAAAAATTCTCAACACAATAAATTTCCATGTTGCTTGAAAAGTGAAATTAATTTAACGCGGTGTCTTATCAATCGAGAATGACGGGTTAGCGCCAGAAATGTTGGCAGTGGTTAAAGTTCATCACCTGGGCTATAAGTCCGTCATATAGTTTGATATTCATAAAACGGACATATAAAGTCGAACATTCATGAACATGCAAATTCTAGTTTTGAAAATGATTTTAAAATCAATTAGATACCAATTTTGGGCGTCGTGGGGGGTGCTAACCCTTCCCCACGCGTAACCGACCCCCGAACATGTTTTTTTTTCTGGTTTACGTAGACCACAACCGTTGTTTTATTAAACCAAAACGTTTTATTAAAATAACCCCATTTTAAAGTGATCCAATCACACTTTTCAAAAAGATTGGTGGCGACTCCGTGTTTTAAAGTTTTCAAAAAGTCGAAGCTCGGAAAGGGTTGCGATAGCGATGTGCATACACTGTCGCAGGACCACAACCCTTTGGTTGAACCTTAACAACATGAGCTACACCTCTCCGCCCATCCTCCCTCCGTTGGAAATTATCACGACTGCGCCCACGACCTCTTTGTGGTGCAACAACAGGTGCTCGTCCTTGACCACCTCCAACTAGCAAAGGACACTCACGTCTCATATGATCAGTTGAACCACAGTTCCAACAAGAATTCGCCGCCCCAGCCACAAGATCATGCACCTCTCGAGCCATACGAGGACAATCTCCCCTCAAATGCTCTCGCGATCCACGTGTCCAACAAGTATTATGTTCAGATCTCATCCTATTAACATGAATTGGCGCACCTCGCCCAAAATTACCTCGCCTCGCCTCAGGCTGATATCTACGATCACAGTTTCTCTTATTTTGTCCACCACTAGGACCAGAATCTACAGCTCTCTTACTCGAGCTAGAACCTCCCACGTGAGAAATCAAACCCAAACTCTACTCTATATCTTTGGCTCACGTCGCCAGCACATCAAAATCAGTATAATCAGAAGCTAGCATGAAAGTCTACACTTCCTGCACCAAGCCATAACGAAAGTGATCACATCGATGCCTATCACTCAGCACCAATTCCGGAGCATATTGGCTCAAACGCACGAACTAGACCTCGTACTCAGCCATTGTCATGTTTCCTTGCAACAACGACATGAACTCACGTTTCTTGTCGTCCAAGTATCTAACTCCTAGATACTTCTTTTTAAAGGTAGCCTGGAAGAACTCCCAATTCACCTCATTCGATTCCATGGCCGCGGTCACAGTCGTCTACCAACTATATGCATCACCATGCAATAAAGAGACAGAACATCCTAACTTGCTTTAGGAGACAATCCACAATACTCAACGCCTCCCAAACATCGCAAACATTCCAATGGCAAACCCAATTGCCAAGCCACGTGTTCTTGCACTTGTACTTGCACTCCAGAAACAGAAGCCTAGAATCCCCCAATCATCACATGCACCAAAGGCGTCAAATCACCATAACACCGGACTAGCCTATCCGTGTTGTACCTGCTCCTCGCCCTCATGTGGTGGCGGTGGGGGAGGTAAATTCGCACAAGGTAGAACCTCATTCTCCTGATTCCTTTTCTCATTAGCCGAAGCAACTAATCCTGAACGTAGCTCTCCCCTCGGTCCCATTGTTCTATTTTCCTTAAGGCGTGAATCTAAAATAAAACAACAAATCAGGCCAGCTTCTAGAAAGGATCCAAGACATCGAATTCAATTTAAAACTCTTCACTAGAGTAATAAGGCAATGGGTATCCCAATTTCCCCCAAACATAGCATACATCATACACGTCACAACCATTGTGCATCACCATCAATAAGATTCAGCCCACAATATCATCATAAATAACAACTCATACTTACATCACAATCATCATACACAACATCACTATCATTTACTCAACATTAACATGCTTATAACATTCACTATGTAAAACAAACATCACCAAATACGTACGATCAGATCACATTGACTTACCATTAACTTACCTTCAACCCATTCTTTTGAAACATGGCTATGATACCAGCAAATGTAACCCCCTTGATCCGGCCTAGCCGTTAAGCCGAACCAAATGGGTCACATGGGGAATATTGAAGTAAACTGGGAAGGTTTACCTTAATAAACAGCCCTATTTTTCTTTTTATCTTATCTAGATGCAAATTAGGTTACTATGTGTTATACATTATAGCGGATCAATCGCAACCCAATCATACATCAATTTCAACCAATTACGGCTTTTAGGGACCATTTTGTAATTTTTCCAATTTATAGGGAATTAGGCCATTTTCGTGTTACCGTCCTTTAATTAATCCCATTACATGCATCTCAGTCAAATCTTACCTCAAAATAATCATTCATGCTCATTTAATTACATCCACAACATTCAGGGACTAAAACTCAAAGAATCAGAACTTTAGAATATCCCATCAACTAACATAACTGTCACACGTTTCGATACAGGCTAACCATGTTTCGAAACACGGGATAGTATCGAAATCCTTTTGAGGTGTTTCAAAACCGAGGTTTCCAGTAGTAAATCATACCGAAACATACCTTATCCGTTTCAAAACCCTAAGACCATTTCAGGCATACCGTTTCGATATATGCTCGAGTGTTTCAAAACACATGGGCATGTAATGACTTATTTTGCTGGTTTTCACCTTAAAATCCATCTTAAACTAATCCAACATGTTTCTAACATGCATACATTGTACATAAACATTAAACCTCAAACATTTGTCGCATATTTAGCATCAAAGCGTTGTTAATTGCATCAATGGAAAACTAAAGGCATGCAACCTAACAAATAAGCCACTCAAGAGTCAAAACTCAAACCAAAACTTCAAACACCATATAAAGGCCTTTTACAAGTATAAAAACATAAAGCAAACTTGCTCAAAGGGTGTTCATACACATCACCCAAATAAACCATGAAATCCACCATTGCCCTTATTACTCTAGTCCATAACCGAAACATACTTTCAAAGTGAAGTCTCTTAGGATTCCCTTGCAAGTTGATGCCTCCCAACACTTAGTTATCTGCACTGATGGACAAAAGAGAGCGTAAGCATACAAGCTTAGATATGAGTGCTCAAAACCCAAAAAAATCATCAATGCTTAAAAGCATTTTACACTTTTGACAACCATCGTGCTTTCTTGAAATTCATGCACTTCATTAACAAAAATCAGCATGTTATACTACATGCATCAAGTATCAAATACTCCAATAATGAAATCCTTTTGCTAACACATAACTTAAGCCTTTCCATGCATAGCTACCAATATGCAAAGCTTAAGAGTAAAACATGCATTTTCATTTTATGCATCCATATATATTTCATAACAATCAATCAATTATATTGGCTTACAAGTGATAAACAACATTCTCATTTCTCAAAACGTATTGGATACACGGATTCCCAAGTGTTGTCCCAACACTTCATACATTCTCAGCAACATCTCAAGGTTCATACACGGGAGCTACCCTCCACCGTTGTGACACCCGTGGTGAATTATTTGGTACCTTACAAGACTTCCCTTGATTTGCCAAGATTTTGATGAAATGCTTTAAGAAAACTCTTGCTAAATGTTGTAGAAATCCACGGGCATCATTTAGGAATCAAATGCTAATAAAATAGGAGAATTATCAAGAGAATTTGATGATGAAAAGAGAGTTTGGCTGCTGAGAAAGTTGAGAGAAAAGTTTGAAGAAAAGAAGTTACGTGAGAAAGTGATTTGGCAAATAATATCTCTTTTTATTAAAAATTTTAATTAAAATATTTAAAACATTAAATAAAGGGAGTTAGCTGATACCTACATGGTGTAATACCTACCTAAAGATTCTATGTTTTGGCTCCCTTCAATTTTTCCACTAAAATAGAATTTTAAATTTTTACATTTTAGTCACCATGTCGAAACATCGACTTTCCAAAACTTATTTTTCAAAATTGGTTTTACTTTTCTTCACTACATATTTAATCAGGATTTTAGAAAATTTTCTCATGATTTTATCACATCCCGAACTAAGATTTCCCTGAACCGACTCGAATCTCTAATATAGATTCACCAATCCTTAAACTTCTTTTAAAACCTCTAGGCCCAAAACTGGGGCGTTACAAGTACCATCCAGGGAAGGCTAATGCGTTGGATGATGCTATGAGTAGGAAAGTGGTTGTAGAGTTGAGGGTGATGTTCGCTCAGTTGAGTTTATCACGAGATGGTGGTTTGGTAGCTGAGTTGCAAGTGAAACCATCATTTGTGGAGTTGATTTAGGAGAAGCAGTTGTTAGATGATTCGTTGTTACCGCATGTTCAGGACATGTTAGAGGGAAATCCAACGGACTTTTGTTTCATTGATGATGGTGTTTTGTGTTTTAAGAGTCGAATAGTTGTGTCTGAGAATTTTGAGTTGAGGAGCACTATTCTGACTGAAGCTCATAGCAGTCCTTTTGCTATGCACCATGGTAGTACAAAGATGTATCGTGGGTTGAAGGATGAGTACTATTGGGTTGATTTAAAGAATATGTGGCTGATTTTGTTAGTAAGTGCATGGTTTGTCAACGTGTTAAAGTCAAGCATCAGTTTCCTTCTGGTTTGTTGTAACCATTGAAGATTCCGAAATGGAAAGGGGAGAGAATCACCATAGATTTCGTGATGGGTTTTCCTTTGACACCGTCCAAAAAAATTCCATTTAGGTGATTATTGATCATTTTACGAAGAGTGCACATTTTCGGTAGTGTGTACTATGTATACGTTAGACTAGTTGGCAGATTTGTACATTTCTGAGATTCTGAGGTTGCATGTGGTACCTAAGTCTATCGTTTCGGATTGAGATATGTGTTTCACAGCAAGGTTTTGGCAGTGTTTACATCAAGTGTTGGGTACGCGTTTGAATTTCAGCATTTCGTATCATCCTCAAACGAATGGTCTGTCTGAAAGAATTGTCCAAGTGTTGGAAGACATGTTGAGGTGTTGAATCATTGATTTCAGAGTTTCTTGGGAGAAACAACTACATTTAGTGGAGTTTGCATATAATAACAGTTATCATGCGAGCATTCAAACAGCTCCTTATGAGGCCTTGTATGGAAGGAAGTGTTGAACGCCTCTTTGCTGGGAGAAATAGGGCAGGAGTTTGTCTCTATGCCTAATGTGTTGAAGGACACAACAGAAAGAATGAAGCTTATTAGTGAAAGATTGAAAGCCTCTTCGGATCGGCAAAAGTCTTACGCATATTTGAAGCGTAAGGATGTTGAGTATGCTGTAGGAGATAAGGTGTTTCTGAAGGTCGCACCTTGGAAGAAGGTGATGAGGTTTGGTCGGAAGGGCAAGCTGAGTCCGAGGTTTATTGGACCATATAAGGTGCTAGAGCATGTTGGACCTGTCACTTATAGGTTGAGGTTGCCTTCTGAGTTGGAGAAGATATATGATGTTTTCCATATATCCATACTTCGTAGGTATAAATCGTATCTGTCTCATGTTATGCCTGTTGAAGAGATTGAACTGAATCCAGATTTGTCCTATGATAAAGAACCGATCGAGATCTTGGATTCAGACATCAATGTTCTTCGTGGTAAGGCCATTGAATTGGTCAAGGTCTTGTGGCGTCATCGTGGTGTTGAGGAAGCCACGTGGGAGAGGAAGGATGACATGAAAAACAATTCCCTCATCTTTTTCCATCATGTAAAATTTCGAGGAAGAAATTTCCTAAGTGGGGGAGAGTTGTAACGCTTGGGTTTTGGGCCTAGAAGCTTTTAGCGTTGGTTTGGGATTAGTAGAACCTAAACTAGAGATCCGAGTTTTCGGGAGCAGTTCAGGGAAAACGTTGTTCGAGGTATTATAAAATTATGAGAAAAATTCCTAAAATCTTATAAAAGTATATAGAAAGGTTTGGTAAATGCAATTTTAGAAAATGGTTTTTGGAAGATCAAGATTTCGATTTGGTGACCATTTTGTAAATAGTGAAAAATATGTTTTTAAGGACTGTTTTGAAAGGGGCCAAAACTTAGAATATTTAGTGAGCTACCATTTAATTAAGGAACTTTTTTCTTTTAATTTGACCATTTTTAAATGATTTAGTAAAAAGGAATTTAAAAGATACTTTATAATAAAAAGGGATTTTATCATCCAAAAGAGATTTGACGTAAACTTCATTTTTCTCATTTTCCCAAATAGCCAAAAACTCTATTTTCTGTCTAAAGTTCCAAAGATTTTTATATTTTCATTTCTTTTAATTTTACAACTGGTTTCCTTAGTTTTCTCATCATTTACCTTAAAGCAATCTTGAAGAGCTTTCATCAAATCTTGTCATTTGAAGGAAAAGGGCAAAGGTTAGAGGTAAATTTCGTTCAACTCCTCTAATCAAGGTTATTTAATGAAATTCCCAAGTCTTTGGCTCTCTAAATATGTTTAATAACATTGTTTTGAGTTTTAATTGATTAAATGAGAAAATCTAGCTTTAAATGATGATTTCTCAATATTTTTAAATGGGTACCGTTTTCAGTCATTTGAGATTGATTTTAATTAAGATTTGGATGTTAAATAATGTTGAAATAAAAGTTTTATCATAGCAATCCCGAAATAGGTTGGATCTCTAGTTGTTTAGGTTATTAGATTTGGGTTTTGGCTTGATAATGTAGTTTTGGTATTGCTGGAGGCTTATGGATGCAATTAGGTTGTTTTTAGATGTTCATTGAAGATTAAAATTGGATGGAACTATTAGATTTTGGCTGGGTCAAGTTTAGGAAGCAATCGAAGGTGTTTTCGATTGTTTCGGATAAGCGTTTTGGTGTTCTTGGGCAGTGTAGCGAGATGGCATGGGTTGCTGGTTGTTTTAATGCATTGAGATGCATTAATCCTATATTCTTGTGTGTTATTGTAGAGTGTCCAGAAGTTCTATATTTTATGCACATTCCTGCTCTTATTATTGTTGTTCTTAAGCTTAGTTAGACATAATTAGTTGCATGTCATGCATTATAAAAGTATTTCTTCTTTTATTGAATATCTTATATTTGGTAAATAAAAGGTACTGTTTTAGTTAGTTTTCTATTTCAGGTGCTAGTTGCTGATCAGAGGAAGAGAGGACAGGAAAGTAGGGAGGAGAAGGAGTTGTGATGAAGCAGTTCCAGTTGCCGCCAAAGATGTTGCCGCTGCAGAATGTCGCTGCCAAGGATGCCACCGCCGTCGAATGCCGCCCAGACGACAATACGTCGACATACTCAAGAAGGGTCTCGTTTGATAGAGGACATTTTTCTGACTCCATAGAGCCCAATCTTGCATTTTCTGAGGCCTAAAGTGATGTATAGAGCTGATTGCAGATCGATAAGCAAGGTGGCTTATATTTACTTGCTGAACAAGTAAACATCCAATGGAGTCCATATTTAAGTCAGAATTGAATGAAGCATTAAATATTAAAGCTATTTTATCCTCAATGAAGACTTCTACTCCTAGGAGGACTTAACCTTAGGCCAAGCCCTATATATAGCCATGTATGTGAGGGTATATGGCATAGAGAAAATAGAGATAGAGAGAGATAGAGAGAGGGAGTTGGCTATGTTCTAAACTCCCTAGGGTTTAGGTTTTTGCTTGTAAAGTAGTTGTGAGAAACAGTTGTATTAGGTTTTTAGTTGTTTTCAATAAAATATTCCAAGTTTGTTTAATCCATTGCTCTTCATTCTCTCAATTATTCTACACCAGTCAGTTGAGAGAATCTATTTGTCAGGCAGAAAAGTGCAAGGCTCACGAAAGGGTTAAGTACGGTCGCAACGTGCTGAGGCGTTACTAACTTGGTTCCACACCATTCTACAAGTTTTAGCGGCTAAAAGGGATTACCAACCGAGTTTACTAGCCTGTGTTAGGTTGACGCTGAGATTGCTAGGTATTGCCTACATGCTGAACTTCTTTTCATTCCACCTGCTGAGACTGTACACTCATGCAGTGGTAGTAACCCGCTACAGCCGCGTGACAGGGTCGTAGCTGCCGCCGACCATACTTGCCGAGGCAACATATCGTGGCAGCGCAATCCAACCTTAACCTATGCAATGCAGTCTACACACTTTTGAGTAGCAATTACCTGGCCCATTCTATCACTCTGATCTCCCCTACTTTAATTAATTGTGTTTTTAGTTTTATTCCTTTAAACAAACCTGAAATTAATGGTGCATTTAAATTTCTTGTGCAGATATACACTTGAAGGAACTATACCAATCCTTGTGGGATTTGACATCTTATATATTATAACTTGGCAGGAGTGTGCACTTGCGCTATCACAAAAAGGGAACACCTACACGCCTTACAAGTTTTGGGCTCCGTTACCGGGGATTGGCAATAGCGACTTCGTTTTGTTTTCTGCACTCTTTATTTAATTGCATTTAAATTTCAGGTTTTTTTTTTAAACTTTTTTTCTTTTGTATATATACAAAAAATTCAGGTAGGCTACAAGTCCAAGGGCATCACAATGTCGAGGAAAACTATACAAGAGCTGATGTTTGAACATGAACAGCAGATGCTGCAGCAGAAGTTGCCACCGTGGCAACAGACAAGACAACAAACGCCACTGCCGCAACAACAAATTTTTTTATGGTATGATGAAAATTGTAAAAACAATTTACCGTAACAATTTTGCTGCAGAAACAAACATGCTAGGGCAAGGTGGTTAGCTTCAAGAGCAATCAAGAGAAACCACTCGAGAGCTGATATTGGAAAATTCTTGCAATCTATATGAGGGAAATTATGTGTTCGAAAATTGCCCCTTACTTTGCGGAGAGGACATGGACGAACAGAAATAGGACCAAGAGCAGATTCCACATCCGTAGCAAAAAGGACTGCAGAATCTGCCGCCGCAACAGAATTTCTCATGGTATGATCAACGACCTCAATTTTTTTTTCACAATGATAATTTTACCATTGCAACAGTGCACAAGACCTGGCAATGCAGTCCTCCTCAAAAGCAATCAAATTCCTTAGAAGACATGTTTCAAACTTTCCTCGCGCTCACTCAAGACGTGTCAACCTTTATGGAGGCAAAACCCGCCAGGATGGATGCACTTTTGAGCAACTCTGCCCCAATAAATGTTGTGGATGAACATAAAACCCCTATCGTGGAACCCATAGATCACCAAAAATTGAGACCTAGGGATACTGATATCCCAAGGGAAGAGGATGCAAGGGACTACGCCACACATGATGAACCCATGCAAGAAATTGGCCAAGTAGGAATTGCGGAACTTGAACAGAGCAAGGCTATAGAAACAACTAGTGAGTCCGACATAGAAACTAATGATGTCACGACAATATCAGAAGCCTCAGAAATTACGCCCGCCTCGGAAGCAATCACAGTAACCATGCCCGCCCCGACAGAAACCTCGGCAACCATGGACTACATATATCAAGAGAAGCCGATGCTGGCAGATCTAAATCCATCACAATCTCTACTAATGGAAATGTTCGAGGGACTTGAAGAACACATTGTTATGGATTATGAAGCCCTTCAATCTGTCGAGTTTTTCCTCGACCTGAACCACATTATGACAAACTACTTCCTTGACAGTTGGCCGCCTGAACATTTGCCTTGGTAGCAAAAGCCATCCTCCACCAATATAAACCACCACAAAGATAAGGTAAGTATATGGTTGGATAGTGATATAATTTTTACTAATCACATGTTCATGCCATCGGGAAAAGAAACAAGGTGGAGGATCTACATTGATTACAAGGGAACAAGGAAGAAAGACTTTCCCATAAGAATAGCCACTTTATGAAGGGTGCGAGTGGACTATAAGAATTATCAGAAATGAACCCACTGTAACATAATTTTAGTTTTTCCACATCTTTACCATTTTCTTTAGGAATAGATCTTAATAAGCTTAGGACCATATTTTATTTTCAGTTATATTATTTTTATTTAGTATGTCTCACAACTACTTATCTAGATTCAGACCCTACTATAAAAGGCATGCCGCCAAGAACTATGAGGAGTAAACAAGAACAACCACCCAAGCGGCAAAGACGGCAGCAGAGGAGACAACCCAGACCACCAATTCCCTTGACGAGGAGGTGTTTGATTCCTCATATGATGCAAAGCCGGCCTAGGTAACAAAGAAAAGAAAAAGAGGCATGTGATAGCGGCCGAACTAGAGGATAGAAGGCCAGAGACCGAGCTGGAGCAACAACCAAAGAGACCCAATCCAATCAGAGTCCAGCCAGCTCGTGGCCAGAAGTAGAGCCTCGCAGTAAAATCACCCGCCACCCGCCGCCTAGTCCTCTCATCTTCCTCCAAGTCCATCGAGTTAAAAGACAACTCGGACAGCTTGTAGCACCATTATTTTCTTTATTTTTTTCTTCTTTATTTTATGTTTTTCTGTTTAGATTTTATTTTGTCTAAGGCATTGAGGGCAATGCCCGCCTTGAGTTGGGGGGGGTAAGTCCTCATGTTATTCTGTTAACCCTGTAGTTGCATATAGTTGCATTGTAAATCTTGCCTAGTACTTAATGAAAATTGGAAATCTGGTTAAATAACTTGTTCCTATGATAGTTAGCCGATTGTATTTTCGCACCACACTTAAAATTGAACTTAATCTTGGGAGAAGCATGAAAAACACCATAGAATTTTTTTAGTTGCCAAACTTTTATTACATTTCTGTTAAGTGCTGAATATTGTTTGAGTTCTAAGTGTACATTGCCTATTTAAACTTAATGAAAATTATTATATTGGATGCAGGTATGTCGTCGCAGCAGCACATGGCAACAAAGTAAAATAAAAAGCAATGCCGCCACAGTCGCAAAAGAAAGAAAAGGCTGAATGCCCTAGAGATGCCCAAAACAGGCTCTAGGGAGGATCATGAGCAAGGACACTCCGCTACTATCAAAGTCCATGTATCTGAAATTTTTTGAAGTGACAGACAAATTAGCATGAGTGAATGAAAGCCTTCACGGGATGACTCTACTCAAAGGGTTCGGAGTTTCGTAGTATACTCCTATCTTAGCTTCAGACCTAGAGTGTAACCCCTTAACCCGGCCCAGACGGTTGAACCGAATTAAGAAGTGTACACGGGGAAAACCAAAGTCAACCCGAAAGTCAACCTTGATTAACGACCCATTTTTTTTTTCTTTTTAATCTTGTCTAGATGCTTATTAACCCTAGATATGTTCACAAGAACAACATACACCAAGATCATACCAATCAGAGAACATTCAGGGACTCAATTGCACAAATTAAGGAATTAGGGACCAAATTGTAAATTCTGAGAATTACAGGACTTAACCCAATTAAAAGTTACCAGTATGAAATTAGTCATGTTTCATGCTTCACTGCCAAATTTCAGCTCAAAAGGACATCTCGAACTCATCCAATTGCATTTACAAAGTTCAGGACCAAAACGCAAGGTTTTCAAAACATTTAACCAACAATTTCAGTGCCCAACGGTCGAGTGTTCCGAAACAGGGAGGACCTGTTCCGAAACGCGGGACCATTCCAAAACTGGTACCGAAACAGAGCTTGGCAGTAGCCAAACCGTTCCGGAACAGTTCCTTCCATTTCGGAACGCCCAGGCCATTTCAGGCCCCCGTTCCGATACGGTAGCACCTGTTCTGAAACAGGCTGCCCAGACTGCAGCAAAATTGCTGGTTTAACACACATTTGACCCATCAAACATGCTCCAAAGGCAACCAAAACACACCAGCAAGTCATTCAACGTACAAGGGACATAATTGTATCAAAATCTAGATACAAGACCATCCCTAGGTGCACCAACTCATTCAAAATATCCAACACTCAAACATGCTTTTAAACAAGAAGCATAACATAACAACTTAAGCATAAGGAGATTCAAACGTTGCGACATTAATCCACATGATTCAAAATCATAAACCAAACTTGTCCAACATACACAACCTCATTAAACATCAACATATGAGATTCTTCCCCCATTGCCTTTATTATCTATAGCTATTAACCGAGACATACATCTCAAGTGGAGTTCTCCTTGAATCCCTTGCTTCTCGCTGTTCCAACTTCAAATATCTGCATTAATGGACAAAAAGGAGCGTAAGCACATAATGCTTAGTGAGGAATGCTCAAAACCAAAACACCATCAATGCAGCGAGTCATAAACCACTTTTAAAAGCAAACGCGATTCAATAAACCAAAGCAAAGTTTGAAAACCCTTTTCAACATCATGCTTTAAATCATGCATTGCTCAAACATGAAAACCCAACTCTTAGCTTAGAAAAGCTAAATACACCTTTTCAAAGCACAAACTTGTAAAACCATCAATTTAACCATTTCATGCATGAACATCATATGCAAAGCTAAATTCAAATCCTTGGAAAACACTTCCACTTCACATCATACCCTTCTCATACTTGAATATCATTTTAAAGCAAGATACCTTTAAAAACCATTTACTCACTCTATCTAATACGTGCATTAAACAAATGCAACATATGAACCACATCATCAATATTTTCATCACATGCCTTTAAAAACAAGTCTTCGCAAGACTTCAATGCACTAAAGAGATTTCATGTACACATGCACCATTCTCAATAGATAATCAACATTTGATTAGACTAACAAGCAAACATGCATTCATAGTACATTACACACTTCTCATGCAACCATGCATCATTTCAAGCATCTCATGCTTCATTATGTTCAAGAACATTATATTGGCTTCCAAGTGATAACCAAATCCACTTTTCAACACAACATCCAATCGGATACGCGGATCACAAGCGTTGTCCCCACGCTTCATACACACTACCAATCCCAAGGTCCCCAAATGGAATTTTAACCACCATTTGACCTTACCATACACAAGGTCCTCATATGGAATTTTAACCACCATATGACCTTAACATTCACAAGGTTCCCATATGGAATTTTAACCACCATATAACCTTAACATTATCCATTGGTAGTTGTATAACATCACTAACGAGATCCGGGACATACTCCACAAGATCCACACATGGACTTTACACCACCATTGTGATCTTAACAAGCACAAGGTCCTCAAATGGAATTTTAACCACCATTATAACCTTTGCTTACCCAAGGTCCTCGAATGGAATTTCAACCACCATTATGACCTTAACACAAGACCCACCCATGGAATTTTAACCACCATGGTGCTCTTAACCATCTCGTTAGTGTACTTGGATGGAGTTACCGGTTCACTCACAACCACTCCACATCCAAGGCGACTTTATTCACGGTGCACCCAATCCTATAGCCGGCTAACTATATCCGATTTAAGTAACCAAAAACCACTTACATCACTTACCAATATAACCATCTTACCACATTAATCCATTGATTTACCAACATAACCAAAATGCAAAAACCACCATTTACCCTCATTAATCCACTGTTTTTGAAGCATTACACAAAGCCATTAAACAACATGCAACACTATGCATCAATTCCACAACTCCAATGTACAAAACCAAGGATCTCTTACCTTGAGCATCCTTCACACATGACTTTCAAAACCAGCATTAAACCATGCTATAATATGCTTTCAAAACAGAATTTAAAACATGCAAATCACATGCTTTGCATCAAACAATCTGTAACCCCCGTAGCCCGGCCTAGACGGTTGACCCGAACTACGAAGATTACACGGGGAAAACCAAAGTCAACCCGAAAGTCAACCTTGATTAACGACCCTTTTTTCTTTTTAAACTTGTCTAGATGCACATTTAACCTAGGCATACTCTTGAGATAAGCATACTCAAAAATCACAGCAATCGGAAAACGATAAGGGACCCAATTGCACAAAATACGAAATTAGGGACCAAATTGTAAATTCTGAAAATTAAGAGGACTTTACCAATTTTTAAGTTACCATTATGAAATTAGT
Source organism: Hibiscus trionum (assembly GCA_030270665.1). NCBI lineage: Eukaryota > Viridiplantae > Streptophyta > Magnoliopsida > Malvales > Malvaceae > Hibiscus > Hibiscus trionum. The sequence continues at coordinate 13,453,288 of BSYR01000004.1, read as the reverse complement.
CATGTTTCATGCCTCTCTGCAAAATTTCATCTCAAACGGACATCTCAAACTCAAGCAATTGCACAAACAAGAAACGAGACTAAAACATAAAGCTTGCAAACCATCAGGTGTTCAGAAACGGGTCTAGGCCGTTCAGGAACACCCCTTGGCAGTAGCCAAAGTGTTCAGAAACGGGCTAGGCCGTTCAGGAACACCCTAGCCAAAACAAGGGCCTGTTTCGAAACAGGCAAGGGTGTTTCGAAACACCCTGCCCAGAAACAGCAGTTTGGCCTGTTTTAACACCTTTAAACCCCATCAAACATGCTCCAAACCATTCCACAATAAATCAACAACATGCCAAACATCAAACCTACCAATTTGCATCAAAATCTAGATACAAAACCACCCCTAGATGCACCAACTCATTCAACACATCCAACACTCAATCATGCTTTTCAAACAAGAAGCATAGCATAACAAATTAAGCATAAGAAGATTCAAACGTTGCAAGCTTACACCACATAGTTCAAAATCATAAACCAAACTTGTCCAACATACAAATCCTCTCTAAACAACAATATAAGAGATTCTACCCCCATTGCCTTTATTATCTATAGCTATTAACCGAGACATACATCTCAAGTGGAGTTCCCCCTTGAATCCCCTGCTTCTCGCTGCTCCAACTTCAAATGTCTGCATTAATGGACAAAAAGGAGCGTAAGCACATAATGCTTAGTGAGGAATGCCCAAAACCAAAACACCATCAATGCAGCGAGTCATAAAACCACTTTTAAAAGCAAACTCGATTCAATAAACCAAAGCATGTAACCCCCTTAACCCGGCCTAGACGGTTGACCCGAATTAAGAAAGTCACACGGGGAAAACCAAAGTCAACCCGAAAGTCAACCTTGATTAACGACCCTTTTTTTTCTTTTAAAACTTGTCTAGATGCATATTAAGCCTTAGATATGATCATACAACAGCATACTCAAAGATCATAAACATCAGAGATCAAACAGGGACCCAATTGAACAATTTACAACTTTAGGGACCAAATTGTAAATTCTGATAATTATAAGGACTTAACCCAAATTGAAGTTACCAACTTGAAATTAATCATGTTTCATGCTTCTCTGTGAAATATCAGCTCACAAGGACTTCCCAAACTCATACAATTGCACAAACAAGATTCAGGACCAAAATGCAAACATTTCAAAACATTTAACTGCCAATGTCAGCCCCCAACGGTCACCCGTTCCGAAACGGGAGACAGCCCGTTTCGAAACACGGGGCCGTTCCGCAACGCGTACCGAAACGGGGGTCGGGCAGTAGCCTTTCCGTTTCGGAACGGTCCCTCCCGTTTCGGACGCCTGGGCTTGTTTAAGGCACCCGTTCCGAAACGGTAGGTGATGTTCCGAAACACCCTGCACAGATTGCCCAAAAATGCATACTTAAACATGCAATTGACCAACCAATCATGCTCCAAATGCCACCAAACTTTGCCAACATGCAATTCAACATATATGAGACATACTTGCATCAACAATTCATCAAAACATCCACATATATGAAATGCCCCAAATCTATAGGCATGCTTCCTACACAAGCAACCATTCAAGCATAAACTTCCAAATTCAAGCATATAAAGGCCAACCACAAAAACCAGCATTCTCAACAACATTCAACATACTTAGGGAGTTCAAAACATCTCCCAAAACATACACATAGGTCCCCCATTGCCAAATTACCAAAAGCTAAATGTACTTAAGAAAACCTTCCATACTTTGAGCTTTACTACCACTTGAATGCTTGCCTTCCTTGCTGCCCACAAAGTACTTTAATGCTCTGCAATATTGGTTTGAGAAAACAAAGAGAGCGTAAGCAAAAGCTTAGTGAGGAATGCTCAATAAAACCATCCAATAATGCATTTATAAAACACTTTATAAATCATGCTTCAAATCATCATTTACACATGCTCAAAAGCATACTTTAACAAGCATCTCATGCTTCATTTCATTACATGTCATATTGGCCACAAGTGATACATTTCATTTCTTTGAAAACAAGTTCATCAACTTTCACCCCAAGGACTTTTAAACACCTTGGACCCCAAGGACTTTTAAACACCTTGGCCATGGACTTTTAAACACCATGATATAAATTACCTCAAGGACTTTTAAACACCTTGACCCCAAGGACTTTTAAACACCTTGGCCTATGGACTTTTAAACACCATAGAAAGGACCACACAAGGACTTTTAAACACCTTTGTGTCCGTAACAAGAATCATCCAAGGACTTTTAACCACCTTGATGTTCTTAAGTAACAAGGCTCACTCAAGGACTTTTAACCACCTTAGTGACCTCAACCTTTTCAAAACATCACTTGCCAATATACATCATTATCATCAATTTATCCACTGTTCTAAAGCATTAAACCAAGCCATATTCATCATGCATTTTAAAGCATCAAACCACATTTAATCAATGTTCAAAAACAAGGAGCTCTTACCTTGAGCTTCCTTCAACATATGGCTTACAAAAACAGCATTAACCATGCTAAATCATGCTTTCAAAACAGAATTTAAAACATGCAATAAACCACATTGCACAACAATCAAATCATGGCCACCACTAGAGAGTATTTTCCGAAAACTTACACTTGAGCTTAGCAAAGTTGTTTAGACTTAAACTAAGCTCCCAAGACATTGGTTTCAAAGCCGAAAACCCAATTTCACTCACCGATTCCACTTCTCCTCTTGCCGAAGCACCAAATCAAGCCTCCGGATCACCACCACTTGGATCCAAAGATGACTCCCCTGTTTTAACACATTAAAACAGTAGATTAATGCATCATCATGCATTAATAGCTTCAATGAAAGCACCTAAACTCGCTGCTCTCATCCACACTCCATTTTCGGCCACCAAACACAACCGAAAATGCATCCAAACCACTTCTCAACTAAGCCCAGCCATTAACCATCAAAACCTAACATCCTTTAACATCATTTAACATCCAAAAAGAACCTAACAACATCCTTATACCTCCAGCAACACCAGATCCACAAGATCACCTCAAAAACAACCAAGAATCATAAGCAAAACTTAGGAAATGCAACCTATCCGGGATTGCATTAATCAAAACTCAATTCCTTATCAAATTAACATTCATTAATCATCATTTTAACACCTTAAAACACTGCTTTAACAGATCCAACGAAATTTCATCAAAAACACACCAAATCTTGCATTTTAAGCCAAGATCCATTAAACAATCTTAAAAGCCATTTATAAAACATCAATTAAGGATTGAGAACTTAGGAATTTCATTAAAGAACTTGAAGTTCAGAGGAGAAGGACGTTCTTACCTCCAAACTTGAGTTTCTCCTCTTTTGGAACCAAAAAGCTTGATGAATCAAGTAGCAAATACAAAGGTTTTGATGATGAGATGATTAGGAATCAAAAGAGGATTGAAAAGAAGTATTTAGGTGATAAAAATCAGAGGAAAAGATCTGGAGAGAATGTGTTTGGTTTGAGAGAAAAGATGAGAGAAAATGGGAAATGGAAAATTTAGAAAGTTAGTTAAAAATGACTAAAATATCTTTCCCTCCTTTTACTTTTATTTTAAACCATTATTAAATCATTTAATATTCTAGAAAATCTGGAGAAACTCCCTTTGGGTAAATAGCTCCTTAAAGATTCAAAGTTTCAATCCTTTTTAAAACAGTCACAAAACTTTCAAAAATTACATTTTGGTCACTAGCCCAAAATGTCACCCTTCCGAAACTCATTTTCCAAAATTGATTTCACAGTTCACTTAAATATATTAAAAGATGATTGTAGAACATTTTTCCATATTTTTAATGCAACCCGAACTAAGCTTTCCTAAATTCACTCTCTTAGATTCGAACAACACTTTGACCAAACCGGTCAACGCCCTAAACTTCTAAGCCCAAAACCGGGGCGTTACAAAGCAAGTTTGAAAACCCTTTTCAACAACATGCATAACATCATGCATTGCTCAAACATGAAAAACAAACCCTTAGCTTAGAAGAGCTAAGAAAACCCTTTCAAAGCACAACTTACAAAATCAACAATTTAACCAATCCAAGCATAAACATCACATGCAAGGTTAAATTCAAAACTTTGGAAAACACTTCCACTTCACATCATACCTTGCTCATATTTGAATATCATTTTAAAGCAAGAAACCCTTAAAACCACTTACTCATTCAATTTACCATATGCATTAAACAAATGCAACATATGAACCACATCACCAACCTTTGCATCACATGCCTTAAAAGCAAGTCTTCACAAGACTTCAATGCACTAAAGAGATTTCATGCACACATGCACCATTCTCAATAGATAACCAACACTTGTTCAAACTAACAAGTAAGCATGCATTCATAATACATTATACATGTCTCATGCAACCATGCATCATTTCAAGCATCTCATGCTTCATTATATTCAAGAACATATATTGGCTTCCAAGTGATAAACCAAATCCACTTTTCAACTCAACATCCAATCGGATACGCGGATCACAAGCGTTGTCCCCTACGCTTCATACACACTACCAACCCAAGGTCCCCAAATGGAATTTTAACCACCATTTGACCTTACCACACACAAGGTCCTCATATGGAATTTTAACCACCATATGACCTCAACATTCACAAGGTTCCCATATATGGAATTTTAACCACCATATAACCTTAACATTCACAAGGTTCCCATATATGGAATTTTAATCACCATATAACCTTATCATTCCCAAGGTTCCCATATATGGAATTTTAACCACCATATAACCTTGACATATTCCGTTGGTAGTTCTATAACATCACTAACGAGATCCGGGACACCCTACACAAGATCCACACATGGACTTTACACCACCATTGTGATCTTAACAAGCACAAGGTCCTCAAATGGAATTTTAACCACCATTATTACCTTTGCTTACACAAGACCCACCCATGGAATTTCAACCACCATGGTGTTCTTGACCATCTCGTTAGGATACTTGGATGGAGTTACCGGTTCACTCATAACCACTCCACATCCAAGGCGACTTTATTCACGGTGCACCCAATCCTATAGCCGGCTAACTATATCCGATTAAAGTAACCAAGAACCACTTTCATCACTTGCCAATATAACCATCTTACCACATAAATCCATTGATTTACAAGCATAAACATAATGCAAAAACCATCATTTACCATCATCAATCCACTGTTTTTGAAGCATTAAACAAAGCCATTAAACAACATGCAACACCATGCATCAATTCCACAATTTCAATGTACAAAACCAAGGATCTCTTACCTTGAGCATCCTTCTCTCACGGCTTTCAAAACCAGCATAAAACCATGCTAAAATATGCTTTCAAAACAGAATTTAAGACATGCAAACCACATGCATTGCATCCAACAATCACAAATACTTTAAAAGCCAATTCACAACACAAACTAAGAGAGAAATCCATTTACTTACTCTTGAGCTTAGCAAAGTTGTTTAGACTTAAACTAAGCTCCCAAAACCATCAAACCTCGGTTTAAAAGCTGAAAACCCAACTTCACTCACCGATACACAAAACAAGGCTAGCCAACAAGCCTTCCAAGCATCCGAAACCTTCCACACCACCTCTAATGCTCACGGATCTTCCTCCCCTGTTTCAAGCACATAACATCAGAGGATTAATGCATCATAATGCACTAAAAACACCAGCAACACAACTAAACTCGCTGCTCATCACAAATCCAACATTTCGGCTACCAAACACAACCGAAATCACCACCAAACACTTCCGAAACTTAACCCAGCCAAGATCCATCACTTCTAACCATTTTTAAACATCAATTAACATCCAAAATGATCACAATCACGTCCTTATACCTCCAGCTATAACAGATCATCAAAAACACCCCCAAAACAACCAAAAACATCAAGCAAAACTTAGGAAATTCAACCTATTCGGGATTGCATTGATAAAACTTCAATTCCTTATCAATTTAACATTCATTTAACATCAATTTGACACCTCAAAACACTGCCCAAACAGATCTCACGAAATTTCACCAAAAATCACCAAATCTTGCATTTTAAAGCCAAAATCAAGATTACCATTGTAAAACCTTTAATAAATCATAATTCAAGGATTGAGAACTTGGGAATTTCAGTAAAGAACTGAGAGTTTAGAGGAGAAGGACGTTCTTACCTCCAAACTTGAGTTTCTCCCTTTTTGGAACCAAAATCTTGAAAATTCCACTTAGCAAATGGTGAGGTTTTGTTGAAGAAATGATTAGAGATCAAAAGAGAATTGAAAAGAGATGTTTAGGTGACAAAATCAGAAGAAAATCTCTAGAGAAAAGATGTTTAGGTTGAGAGAAAATGAGGGAAAAGAAAATAGAAGATTGAGAGAAAAGTTAGTTAGAAAATGACAAAATATCTTCCCTCCACTTTTCTTTTATTTAAAAACCATTTAATAAACCTTTAATATTTTAGAAAAATCTGGAGAAACTCCCATTGGGTAAATAGCTCCTTAAAGATTCAAAGTTTCAATCCTTTCTAAAACAGTCACGCAACTTTCAAAAATTACATTTTGGTCACTAGCCAAAATGTTACCCTTCCCAACCTCATTTTGTAAAATTGATTTCACAGTTCACTTATATATATTAAAAGAGGATTTTAGGACATTTTTCCATATTTTTAATGCAACCCGAACTAGGCTTTCCTAATTTCACCTTTATATATTCGAACCGCAACCCGACCGGTCCGGTCCCCGAAATTTCAACTGGCGAAAAGAGCACAACCAAACTTCTCAAGCAACACGCAAACAACACAAGAGACTTAACCACCACTGAACACTCTCTCCACAAACTCCACCCAAACTCAACACCACCACATACTGTTCACAAATTCCAGAACACTCAGATGTTAACCACATCTTAACTTTTCACACTTCCAGACTGCACATAGCCTCAACAACAACCTGAAGAACCTCAAACTTTTTACAACATATTCCACCTTAACACACAACTCCCAAAACTTGTTCACACAGTGACACCAACCAATTCAATCAGCCACTATGTAACACACAACCTTCACTGCTTCTAATACTCTTTGCAACCTCCCCGACCTCTTCCAAAGATTTCTCAACAAGCAAAAATTCTTAAGCAACAACTGCTTACCCAAACTTCTCAACGTATTACTGTCCTTACTTCACATCCACCACAATCTTTACCATCGACTCACCAGAACTGCTCACTCATCGAAAGATAATCACGTCACTAACCCCAACCTTGGCTTCGCCCACCATTCCACACACCACCAGCTGAACTCAAAAAGAAAATTCACTTACTCACAACCAACCAACCACTTCCCACAAGAACTCATTCAACCAACAATGGCCTTCCATCTTTCATTGCCTTTCCACCACAAGCTTTGACCACAACACTTGCCTTACTAGAACACCGCCCAACCTGAACATACATACCATCTTCTCAACTCCTCGAAGATTGCTACAAACTCTTACCCACATAAACAACCATTCTATTACAACATCAATGCCAAGATGCCTCAGCACTTTGGGAACACAACCACTAACCTGCAACATCACTTAACACCAAGGAACCACCACTTCAACTAGCCATTCAAAACCACCTGATCGGTTCTGACTTCAACCAGCAATCTCCTCACCGCCACACCACTAAGCCCATTAAGCAGCAAACACTTTCCTTCTACCAACATGCTATACCGCACTCACTATTACTAACAGCTCGCTTAATACCCTCCACAACTTCTAACATTTCCTAGCACCAAAACAACCTCTAAAAACTCATCATCCAACCTAACTCTATCACAACACTAACAGACTCGATTAGTTATTAGCGAGTGTGAACGTTCGTATGCATGGTCACCAATATGCCCTACAATGCCTGATGTACATGTATGCAAAACCTCTAATGTCATGTCACATGTATGCATAGACCAGCACATATATAATATAGCATATAACAAATGATTTTAACTGTGCATGTATGTCAGTTCACACCCACCAATAACATCCTCAGAATCTGTCTAAAAACAACCTTCTATCTCACTTCCAACTTGACCAACTCCATCATTCATCAACCATTAACCACAAGATACTCGCTAAGGCCTTCTTCACACTAAAGTTGTTTTAAAAACAATAACAACTACCTCAACATGCTAGCAACGAAACCATACCCTCTACGCAAGGAAAAACCAAACCAAAACCAAACTAGGACACTAGAGCAAAGGTTACTTAGCAAGGTTACCTGAAAACACTTTACTGCCCCGAAGCTTCAACAGACGAGCTCTCTTCCTCGCAGAACTATCATTCTCCAGCCGCACCACTGTAGCATCAGCTAACATACTAAGGTCACCACCATCTCCTTGCGGCAAAGCTCCCTGGCTATTCCGGGCCAACTTCAAAAAATTACGCCTCATATGTCCAACAGACCCACATTTCCAACAGATTTCATTTCCCAAACTCCTCACAACTTTCTGCTCTTCCTGCCACCTTCGAACTTTGCCTCGGTCGTGCCCACGACCATTCAGAGACCCTTTTGCTACCACTGAAGCTGACTTTACCACAAGAGGACAATCTCGCTTCACATGATCTTTAGAACCACAATTCCAACAAGCACCTGCGCCCCAACACTCTCCAACATGTCGCCTTCCACAACGGTCACACACCGGTAGCTGAGCTTCCACTCCCTGATCAAGCAGCACTTGCCCCAGATTTGCACTACCTTCACATTGCTTAACCCTTGGGAATTTCCCTCCAAGATACCTTTCATAAAAGGCAGACACAAAGAAGTCCCAATCTATATCGTGGATGTGCGATGCCACCGCCACAGATGTCCACCAGGCACATGCGTCCTCCAACATCAATGTGACAACACTTCCCAGCTTACAAGCATAATCACAACCTTCCTGATCCAAAATCAGAATTACACCGGCCAACCAGGCCCCAAACGTCTCAGGTGACGAACCATGATACTCCACAGCTCCCAAATCATGTAAACGCTGTTTCGACAAACCCACACATCCCACCACCAGCACGTCTACTGACTTCACTTTTGCCACAGCCTGAGATGTTCCCAACACCTCCTGAACAACAGGTGATGAACTTTTCATCACAGAACCAACTTCTTCCTCCTGCCTTACTACCTCAACTCCAGGCACTGAAGACTGAGACGAAACACCTCCACTAAAAGGTGAATTCCACGCCTTAACAACCTGCTCTAAAGCAGCAACCATCTCACCCAACTGCCATTCTCTCATTGATTTCACCATACTATTAACAACAAGCAATCATAACAAAACAAACAAATTGATCAGACCAGCTTTAAGCAAGGATTCAAACTCCAACTCCAAAATAACACAATAGCTATAATAATAAGGCAATGGGTATCCCGAATTCTCCCCTTTTACATGACATAACAGTTAATAAAAACATGGATATCACAACATCGAGCATATCAATCCACATACCTTGATCATGCTCTCAACAAACAACATTCACTCGCAACAGCATAATATCAACATATCATACCCATCACACCTTCATCATACATAAAATCAGCTCACATCACCAGCATAACATCAGCACAAATCCACATTAACTCAGCAAAGATTCATAACCAAAAAGCATGCTAAAAGCATCAACAATTTGCTCAGAAACACGTGTTTCAACCAGCTTTCCACAACACATTAGGATATACATCAAACACAGATTACAACAATTTATCATTTTCCCCAATCATTCGCAACTCAGCTCTGATACCACCAAATGTAACCCCGTAGCCCGGCCTAGACGGTTGACCCGAACTACGAAGATTACACGGGGAAAACCAAAGTCAACCTGAAAGTCAACCTTGATTAACGACCCTTTTTTCTTTTTAAACTTTTCTAGATGCACATTTAACCTAGGCATACTCTTGAGATAAGCATACTCAAAAATCACAGCAATCGGAAAACGATAAGGGAGCCAATTGCACAAAATACGAAATTAGGGACCAAATTGTAAATTCTGAAAATTAAGAGGACTTTACCAATTTTTAAGTGCCCATTATGAAATTAGTCATGTTTCATGCCTCTCTGCAAAATTTCATCTCAAACGGACATCTCAAACTCAAGCAATTGCACAAACAAGAAACGGGACTAAAACGTAAAGCTTGCAAACCATCAGGTGTTCAGAAACGGGTCTAGGCCGTTCAGGAACACCCCTTGGCAGTAGCCAAAGTGTTCAGAAACGGGCTAGGCCGTTCAGGAACACCCTAGCCAAAACAAGGGCCTGTTTCGAAACAGGCAAGGGTGTTTCGAAACACCCTGCCCAGAAACAGCAGTTTGGCCTGTTTTAACACCTTTAAACCCCATCAAACATGCTCCAAACCATTCCACAATAAATCAACAACATGCCAAACATCAAACCTACCAATTTGCATCAAAATCTAGATACAAAACCACCCCTAGATGCACCAACTCATTCAACACATCCAACACTCAATCATGCTTTTCAAACAAGAAGCATAGCATAACAACTTAAGCATAAGAAGATTCAAACGTTGCAAGCTTACACCACATAGTTCAAAATCATAAACCAAACTTGTCCAACATACAAATCCTCTCTAAACAACAATATAAGAGATTCTTCCCCCATTGCCTTTATTATCTATAGCTATTAACCGAGACATACATCTCAAGTGGAGTTCCCCCTTGAATCCCTTGCTTCTCGCTGCTCCAACTTCAAATGTCTGCATTGATGGACAAAAAGGAGCGTAAGCACATAATGCTTAGTGAGGAATGCCCAAAACCAAAACACCATCAATGCAGCGAGTCATAAAACCACTTTTAAAAGCAAACTCGATTCAATAAACCAAAGCAAGTTTGAAAACCCTTTTCAACAACATGCATAACATCATGCATTGCTCAAACATGAAAAACAAACCCTTAGCTTAGAAGAGCTAAGAAAACCCTTTCAAAGCACAACTTACAAAATCAACAATTTAACCAATCCAAGCATAAACATCACATGCAAGGTTAAATTCAAAACTTTGGAAAACACTTCCACTTCACATCATACCTTGCTCATATTTGAATATCATTTTAAAGCAAGAAACCCTTAAAACCACTTACTCATTCAATTTACCATATGCATTAAACAAATGCAACATATGAACCACATCACCAACCTTTGCATCACATGCCTTAAAAACAAGTCTTCACAAGACTTCAATGCACTAAAGAGATTTCATGCACACATGCACCATTCTCAATAGATAACCAACACTTGTTCAAACTAACAAGTAAGCATGCATTCATAATACATTATACATGTCTCATGCAACCATGCATCATTTCAAGCATCTCATGCTTCATTATATTCAAGAACATATATTGGCTTCCAAGTGATAAACCATATCCACTTTTCAACTCAACATCCAATCGGATACGCGGATCACAAGCGTTGTCCCCTACGCTTCATACACACTACCAACCCAAGGTCCCCAAATGGAATTTTAACCACCATTTGACCTTACCACACACAAGGTCCTCATATGGAATTTTAACCACCATATGACCTCAACATTCACAAGGTTCCCATATATGGAATTTTAACCACCATATAACCTTAACATTCACAAGGTTCCCATATATGGAATTTTAATCACCATATAACCTTATCATTCCCAAGGTTCCCATATATGGAATTTTAACCACCATATAACCTTGACATATTCCGTTGGTAGTTATAACATCACTAACGAGATCCGGGACACCCTACACAAGATCCACACATGGACTTTACACCACCATTGTGATCTTAACAAGCACAAGGTCCTCAAATGGAATTTTAACCACCATTATTACCTTTGCTTACACAAGACCCACCCATGGAATTTCAACCACCATGGTGTTCTTGACCATCTCGTTAGGATACTTGGATGGAGTTACCGGTTCACTCATAACTACTCCACATCCAAGGCGACTTTATTCACGGTGCACTCAATCCTATAGTCGGCTAACTATATCCGATTAAAGTAACCAAGAACCACTTTCATCACTTGCCAATATAACCATCTTACCACATAAATCCATTGATTTACAAGCATAAACATAATGCAGAAACCATCATTTACCATCATCAATCCACTGTTTTTCAAGCATTAAACAAAGCCATTAAACAACATGCAACACCATGCATCAATTCCACAATTTCAATGTACAAAACCAAGGATCTCTTACCTTGAGCATCCTTCTCTCACGGCTTTCAAAACCAGCATAAAACCATGCTAAAATATGCTTTCAAAACAGAATTTAAGACATGCAAACCACATGCATTGCATCCAACAATCACAAATACTTTAAAAGCCAATTCACAACACAAACCAAGAGAGAAATCCATTTACTTACTCTTGAGCTTAGCAAAGTTGTTTAGACTTAAACTAAGCTCCCAAAACCATCAAACCTCGGTTTAAAAGCTGAAAACCCAACTTCACTCACCGATACACAAAACAAGGCTAGCCAACAAGCCTTCCAAGCATCCGAAACCTTCCACACCACCTCTAATGCTCACGGATCTTCCTCCCCTGTTTCAAGCACGTAACATCAGAGGATTAATGCATCATAATGCACTAAAAACACCAGCAACACAACTAAACTCGCTGCTCATCACAAATCCAACATTTCGGCTACCAAACACAACCGAAATCACCACCAAACACTTCCGAAACTTAACCCAGCCAAGATCCATCACTTCTAACCAATTTTAAACATCAATTAACATCCAAAATGATCACAATCACGTCCTTATACCTCCAGCTATAACAGATCATCAAAAACACCCCAAAAACAACCAAAAACATCAAGCAAAACTTAGGAAATTCAACCTATTCGGGATTGCATTGATAAAACCTCAATTCCTTATCAATTTAACATTCATTTAACATCAATTTGACACCTCAAAACACTGCCCAAACAGATCTCACGAAATTTCACCAAAAATCACCAAATCTTCCATTTTAAAGCCAAAATCAAGATTACCATTGTAAAACCTTTAATAAATCATAATTCAAGGATTGAGAACTTGGGAATTTCAGTAAAGAACTGAGAGTTTAGAGGAGAAGGACGTTCTTACCTCCAAACTTGAGTTTTTCCCTTTTTGGAACCAAAATCTTGAAAATTCCACTTAGCAAATGGTGAGGTTTTGTTGAAGAAATGATTAGAGATCAAAAGAGAATTGAAAAGAGATGTTTAGGTGACAAAATCAGAAGAAAATCTCTGGAGAAAAGATGTTTGGGTTGAGAGAAAATGAGGGAAAAGAAAATAGAAGATTGAGAGAAAAGTTAGTTAGAAAATGACAAAATATCTTCCCTCCACTTTTCTTTTATTTAAAAACCATTTAATAAACCTTTAATATTTTAGAAAAATCTGGAGAAACTCCCATTGGGTAAATAGCTCCTTAAAGATTCAAAGTTTCAATCCTTTCTAAAACAGTCACGCAACTTTCAAAAATTACATTTTGGTCACTAGCCAAAATGTCACCCTTCCCAACCTCATTTTGTAAAATTGATTTCACAGTTCACTTATATATATTAAAAGAGGATTTTAGGACATTTTTCCATATTTTTAATGCAACCCGAACTAGGCTTTCCTAATTTCACCTTTATATATTCGAACCGCAACCCGACCGGTCCGGTCCAAACCCAAAACTTCCAAGCCCAAAACCGGGGCGTTACACAATCACAAATGCTTTAAAACCAATTCACAACACAACCAAGAGGGAAAATCCATTTACTTACTCTTGAGCTTAGCAAGTTGTTTAGACTTAAACTAAGCTCCCAAAACCTTCAAACCTTGGTTTAAAAGCTGAAAACCCAACTTCACTCACCGATACACAAAACAAGGCTAGCCAACAAGCCTTCCAAGCATCCGAAACCTTCCACACCACCTCTAAAGCTCACGGATCAATCTCCCCTGTTTCAAGCACACAACAACAGAGGATTAATGCATCATTATGCATTAAAAACACCAGCCACACAACTCAACTCGCTGCTCTACACAAATCCAACATTTCGGCTACCAAACACAACCGAAATCACCTCCAAACACTTCCAAAACTTAACCCAGCCAAGATCCATCACTTCTAACCATTTTTAAACACCAATTAACATCCAAAAAGGATCTAACCACGTCCTTATACCTCCAGCTATAACAGATCACCAAGATCACTCCAAAAACAACCAAAAACTCAAGCAAAATTTAGGAAAATTAACCTATTCGGGATTGCATTGATAAAACCTCAATTTCTCATCAATTATACATTCATTCAACATCAAAAAGACACCTTAAATCACTGCTCAAACAGATCATACGAAATTTTACCAAAAATCAATCAAATCTTGCATTTAAAGCCAAGATCAAGATTAAAATTGTAAAACCTTTAATAAATCACAAATCAAGGATTGAGAACTTGGGAATTTCAGTAAAGAACTGAGAGTTTAGAGGAGAAGGACGTTCTTACCTCCAAACTTGAGTTTCTCCCTTTTTGGAACCAAATTCTTGAAAATCCACTTAGCAAATGCAAAGGTTTTGTTGAAGAGATGATTGAAGATCAAAAGAAAATTGAAATGAGTTATTTAGGTGACAAAATCAGAGGGAAAAGCTCTGGAGAAATATGTTTGGTTTGAGAGAAAAGATGAGAGAAAATGAAAATGGAAAATGTGGAAAAGTTAGTTAGAAACTTAGGAAAATATCTTCCCTCTCTTTTCCCTTATTTAAAATACATTAATTAAACCTTTAATATTTTAGAAAAATCTGGAGAAACTCCCATTGGGTAAATAGCTCCTTAAAGATTCAAAGTTTCAATCCTTTTTAAAACAGTCACACAGTTTTCAAAAATTACATTTTGGTCACTAACCCAAAATGTCACTCTTCCAAACCTCATTTTACAAAATTGATTTCACCAAACTCTTATATATAATAAAAGAGGATTTTAAGACATTTTTCCATATTTTTAATGCAACCCGAACTAGGCTTTCCTAAAAATCACCCTTTTATATTCGAACCGCAACTCGACCGGTCCGGTCCAAACCCAAAACTTCTAAGCCCAAAATTGGGGTGTTACAACTCTCCCCCTCTTAGGAAATTTCGTCCTCGAAATTTCAACTGGCGAAAAGAGCACAACCAAACTTCTCAAAGCAACACACAAGGCAACACATGAGACTTAACCACCACTGAACACTCTCCTCACAAAACTCCACCCAAACTCAACACCACCACATACTGCTCACGAATTCCAAAACACTCAAAGTTAACCACAACTTAACCTTTCACACACTTCCGAACCGTACATAGCCCCAACAACAACCTGAAGAACCTCAAACTTTTACAGCATACTCCACCTTAACACACAACTCCCAAAACTTGTTCACACAGTGACACCAACCAATCCAGTTCTGCCACTATGTACCCACAACCTTCACTGCTTCTAAAACTCTTTGCAAACTCCCCAACCTCCTTCAAAGATTTTCCCAACAAGCAAAAATTCTTAAGCATCAACTGCTTGCCCAACCTTCTCAACGTAATGCTGACATTCCTTCACATTCGCCGCTATCATTACCATAACGACTCACCAGGACTACTCATCCAATATCCAAAAATCACATCACAAAACCCCAATCTTGACTCCGCCAGCCGTTCCATACACCACCAGCTAGCTTCAGAAGGAATTTACTTATTCACAACCAGCCAACCACTTCTCACAAAAACCCGTCCAACCAACAATGGCCTTCGATCTTACATTGCCTTTCCACTTCAAGCTTTGACCACAACACTTACCCTACTAGAACATCACCCAACCTATACATACATATCTAGATTACGAAACTTCTATTCTCCCAGGCTAACCCTTTTCTACAACCCACAACAAAAACCCTCTTCTCAACTCCTCAAAGGTTGCTAAAAACCATCACCTATAAAAACAACCCTTCTACTACAATATCAATGCCAAGTTACCTCAGCACTCTGAGAACACATCCACTAACCTGCAACATCACTTAACACCAAGGAACCACCACTACTACTGGCTATGCTCATAAAGCGCCAAACACTTTCCTTCTACCAACATGCTATACCGCACCCACTACTACCAACAGCTTGCTTAATACCCTCCTTTACTTCTAACATTCTCCTAGAACCAAAACAACCTCTAAAACCCATCATCCAACCTAATCTTATCACAACACTAACAGACTCGATTAGCTATTAGTGAGTGTGAGCGTTCGTATGCATGGTCACCAATATGCCCTATCAATGCCTGATGTACATGTATGCAAAACCTCTAATGTCATGTCACATGTATGCATGGACCAGCACATATACAATATAGCATATAACAAATGATTTAACTGTGCATGTATGTCAGTTCACACCCACCAATAACATCCTCAGAATCTGTCTAAGAACAACCTCCTAACTCACCTCTAACTTGTCTAACTCCATCATTCTAGCAACCATTATCCACAAGATACTCACTAAAGCCCTCTTCACGCTAAAGTTGTTTTCAAAACAACAACAACTACTACCCCAACACGCTAGCAACAAGACCATACCCGCAACGCAAGGGAAACCAAACCAAAACCAAACTAAGATAACCAGGCAAAGGTTACTTAACAAGGTTACCTGAAAATACCTCACTGCCCCGGAGCTTCAACAGACAAGCTCTCTTCCTCGCAGAACCATCATTCTCCAGCCGCACCACTGTAGCATCAGCTAACACACTAAGGTCACCACCATCTCCTTGCGGCAAAGCTCCCCGGCTATCCCGAGCCAACTTCAAACAATTACGTCTCAAATGTCCAACAGACCCACAATTCCAACAAGATTCATTCTGCAAGCTCCTCACACCTTTCTGCCCTTCGTGCCACCTTCGAACCTTGTCTTGGCCGTGCCCACGACCCTTCAGAGACCCTTCTACTACCACTGAAGCTGATCTCACCACTTGAGGACAATCCCGCTTCACATGTTCTTTAGAACCACAGTTCCAACAAACTCCTGCGCCCCAACAACCTCCAACATGGCGCCTTCCACAACGGTCACACACTGGTAGCTGAGCTTCCACTCCTTGATCACGCAGCACTTGCCCAGACCTCGATTCAAGCCAAACCTTCTATCACGTAGCCTCTTACGCTGACCGCTCCGGGGGTCAGTAACCACAGCTCCCTTGCTTAAACTTTTCTCACCTTCATAAACTGAAACCACACCCTCACATTGCTTAACCCTTGGGAATTTCTCTCCAAGATTCCTTTCATAAAAGGCAGACACAAAGAAGTCCCAATCTAAATCGTGGATGTGTGATGCCACCGCTAGAGATGTCCACTAGGCACATGCGTCCTCCAGCATCAGTGAGACAACACTCCCCAGCTTACAGGCATAGTCACAACCTTCCTGATCCAAAATCAGAATTACACTGGCCAACCAGGCCTCAAACGTCTCAGGTGACGAACCATGATACTCCACAGCTCCCAAATCATGCAAACGCTGTTTCGACAAACCCACACATCCCACCGCCAGCACGTCTACAGACTTTACTTTTGCCACAGCCTGAGATGTTCCCAACACCTCTTGAACAACAGGTGATGAACTCTTCATCACAGAACCAACTTCTTCCTCCTGCCTTACTACCTCAACTCCAGGCACAGAAGGCTGAAACGAAACACCTCCATTAAAAGGTGAATTCCACGCCTTAACAAGCTGCTCTAAAGCAGCAACCATCTCACCTAACTGCCATTCTTTCATCGATTTCACCATGCTATTAACAACAAGCAATCACAACAAAACAAACAAATCAATTAGACCAGCTTTAAGCAAGGATTCAAACTCCAACTCCAAAATAACACAATAGCTATAATAATAAGGCAATGGGTATCCCGAATTCTCCCCTTTTACATGACATAACAGTAAACAAAAACATAAATATCACCACATCAAGCCTATCAAACAACATATTCGATCATGCTTTCATCAAACAGCATCCACTCGCAACAGCATAATATCAACATATCATACCCATTACACTTTCATCATTCATAAAAAAAAATCAGCTCACATCACCAGCATAACATCAGCACAAATCCACATTAGCTCAGCGAAGATTCATAACCAGAAAGCATGTTAAAACATCAACAATTCGCTCAGAAACACGTGTTTCAACCGGCTTTCATCCGCACATTAGGATATACATCAAACACATATTACAACAATTTACCGTTTTCCCCAAGCATTCGCAACTCAGCTCTGATACCACCAAATGTAACCCCCTTAACCCGACCCAGACGGTTGAACCGAATTAAGAAGTTTACACGGGGAAAACCAAAGTCAACCCGAAAGTCAACCTTGATTAACGACCCATTTTTTTCTTTTTAATCTTGTCTAGATGCTTATTAACCCTAGATATGTTCACAAGAACAGCATACACCAAGATCATACCAATCAGAGAACATTCAGGGACTTAATTGCACAAATTAAGGAATTAGGGACCAAATTGTAAATTCTGAGAATTACAGGACTTAACCTAATTAAAAGTTACCAGTATGAAATTAGTCGTGTTTCATGCTTCACTGCCAAATTTTAGCTCAAAAGGACATCTCGAACTCATCCAATTGCATTTACAAAGTTCAGGACCTAAACGCAAGGTTTTCAAAACATTTAACCAACAATTTCAGTGCCCAACGGTCGAGTGTTCCGAAACAGGGAGGACCTGTTCCGAAACGCGGGACCGTTCCGAAACTGGTACCGAAACAGAGCTTGGCAGTAGCCAAACCGTTCCGGAAAAGTTCCTTCCGTTTCGGAACGCCCAGGCCATTTCAGGCCCCCGTTCCGATACGGTAGCACCTGTTCCGAAACAGGCTGCCCAGACTGCAGAAAAATTGCTGGTTTACCACACATTTGACCCATCAAACATGCTCCAAAGGCAACCAAAACACACCAGCAAGTCATTCAACGTACAAGGGACATAATTGTATCAAAATCTGGATACAAGACCATCCCTAGGTGCACCAACTCATTCAAAATATCCAACACTCAAACATGCTTTTAAACAAGAAGCATAACATAACAACTTAAGCATAAGGAGATTCAAACGTTGCGACATTAATCCACATGATTCAGAATCATAAACCAAACTTGTCCAACATACACAACCTCATTAAACATCAACATATGAGATTCTTCCCCCATTGCCTTTATTATCTATAGCTATTAACCGAGACATACATCTCAAGTGGAGTTCTCCTTGAATCCCTTGCTTCTCGCTGTTCCAACTTCAAATATCTGCATTGATGGACAAAAAGGAGCGTAAGCACATAATGCTTAGTGAGGAATGCTCAAAACCAAAACACCATCAATGCAGCGAGTCATAAACCACTTTTAAAAGCAAACTCGATTCGATAAACCAAAGCAAAGTTTGAAAACCCTTTTCAACATCATGCTTTAAATCATGCATTGCTCAAACATGAAAACCCAACCCTTAGCTTAGAAAAGCTAAATACACCTTTTCAAAGCACAAACTTGTAAAACCATCAATTTAACCATTTCATGCATGAACATCATATGCAAAGCTAAATTCAAATCCTTGGAAAACACTTCCACTTCACATCATACCCTTCTCATACTTGAATATCATTTTAAAGCAAGATACCTTTAAAAACCATTTACTCACTCTATCTAATACGTGCATTAAACAAATGCAACATATGAACCACATCATCAATATTTGCATCACATGCCTTTAAAAACAAGTCTTCGCAAGACTTCAATGCACTAAAGAGATTTCATGTACACATGCACCATTCTCAATAGATAATCAACATTTGATTAGACTAACAAGAAAACATGCATTCATAGTACATTACACACTTCTCATGCAACCATGCATCATTTCAAGCATCTCATGCTTCATTATGTTCAAGAACATTATATTGGCTTCCAAGTGATAACCAAACCCACTTTTCAACACAACATCCAATCGGATACGCGAATCACAAGCATTGTCCCCACGCTTCATACACACTACCAATCCCAAGGTCCCCAAATGGAATTTTAACCACCATTTGACCTTACCATACACAAGGTCCTCATATGGAATTTTAACCACCATATGACCTTAACATTCACAAGGTTCCCATATGGAATTTTAACCACCATATAACCTTAACATTATCCATTGGTAGTTGTATAACATCACTAACGAGATCCGGGACATACTCCACAAGATCCACACATGGACTTTACACCACCATTGTGATCTTAACAAGCACAAGGTCCTCAAATGGAATTTTAACCACCATTATAACCTTTGCTTACCCAAGGTCCTCGAATGGAATTTCAACCACCATTATGACCTTAACACAAGACCCACCCATGGAATTTTAACCACCATGGTGCTCTTAACCATCTCGTTAGTGTACTTGGATGGAGTTACCGGTTCACTCACAACCACTCCACATCCAAGGCGACTTTATTCACGGTGCACCCAATCCTATAGCCGGCTAACTATATCCGATTTAAGTAACCAAAAACTACTTACATCACTTGCCAATATAACCATCTTACCACATTAATCCATTGATTTACAAACATAGCCAAAATGCAAAAACCACCATTTACCCTCATTAATCCACTGTTTTTGAAGCATTACACAAAGCCATTAAACAACATGCAACACTATGCATCAATTCCACAACTCCAATGTACAAAACCAAGGATCTCTTACCTTGAGCATCCTTCACACATGACTTTCAAAACCAGCATTAAACCATGCTATAATATGCTTTCAAAACAGAATTTAAAACATACAAATCACATGCTTCGCATCAAACAATCACAAATGCTTTAAAACCAATTCACAACACAACCAAGAGGGAAAATCCATTTACTTACTCTTGAGCTTAGCAAGTTGTTTAGACTTAAACTAAGCTCCCAAAACCTTCAAACCTTGGTTTAAAAGCTGAAAACCCAACTTCACTCACCGATACACAAAACAAGGCTAGCCAACAATCCTTCCAAGCATCCGAAACCTTCCACACCACCTCTAAAGCTCACGGATCAATCTCCCCTGTTTCAAGCACACAACAACAGAGGATTAATGCATCATTATGCATTAAAAACACCAGCCACACAACTCAACTCGCTGCTCTACACAAATCCAACATTTCGGCTACCAAACACAACCGAAATCACCTCCAAACACTTCCAAAACTTAACCCAGCCAATATCCATCACTTCTAACCATTTTTAAACATCAATTAACATCCAAAAAAGATCTAACCACGTCCTTATACCTCCAGCTATAACAGATCACCAAGATCACTCCAAAAACAACCAAAAACTCAAGCAAAATTTAGGAAAATTAACCTATTCAGGATTGCATTGATAAAACCTCAATTTCTCATCAATTATACATTCATTCAACATCAAAAAGACACCTCAAATCACTGCTCAAACAGATCATACAAAATTTTACCAAAAATCAATCAAATCTTGCATTTAAAGCCAAGATCAATATTAAAATTGTAAAACCTTTAATAAATCACAAATCAAGGATTGAGAACTTGGGAATTTCAGTAAAGAACTGAGAGTTTAGAGGAGAAGGAGGTTCTTACCTCCAAACTTGAGTTTCTCCCTTTTTGGAACCAAATTCTTGAAAATCCACTTAGCAAATGCAAAGGTTTTGTTGAAGAGATGATTGAAGATCAAAAGAGAATTGAAATGAGTTATTTAGGTGACAAAATCAGAGGGAAAAGCTCTGGAGAAATATGTTTGGTTTGAGAGAAAAGATAAGAGAAAATGAAAATGGAAAATGTGGAAAAGTTAGTTAGAAACTTAGGAAAATATCTTCCCTCTCTTTTCCCTTATTTAAAATACATTAATTAAACCTTTAATATTTTAGAAAAATCTGGAGAAACTCCCATTGGGTAAATAGCTCCTTAAAGATTCAAAGTTTCAATCCTTTTTAAAACAGTCACACAGTTTTCAAAAATTACATTTTGGTCACTAACCTAAAATGTCACTCTTCCAAACCTCATTTTACAAAATTGATTTCACCAAACTCTTATATATAATAAAAGAGGATTTTAAGACATTTTTCCATATTTTTAATGCAACCCGAACTAGGCTTTCCTAAAAATCACCCTTTTATATTCGAACCGCAACCCGACCGGTCCGGTCCAAACCCAAAACTTCTAAGCCCAAAATTGGGGTGTTACATAGAGAGTAGTTGTGATGAGCTGAAGCCCTTAAAAGCCATGATCAGAAAAAGGAAGAAAAGAAGTGCTTAACTGTGCTGTCAAAACAGCCACTCTATATCCTTTTCTTTAACATTCACAACATTCTTTGTTTACTTAGTATACATAGCATATTCAACATGTACACAGACCTGCAAACACTGTACTGGCACTAGAATTAAAATTCTAATTTATTTCATGTTATTCCCTCTCACTAAATTAATATAGGTGCCACGGCCTTGAGGTATGAAACCAAGTTAAAAACTAGGTTTTCTTTTTGATTTATGTACAAGGGCATGTTTACTAGTTAGGTTGCATTGCTTCAAGACAAGCAATAGTTCATGTTTGGGTGTGTGTAGAGTATCCAGAAGTTCTATATTTTATGCACATTCCTGCACTTATTATTGATGTTCTTAAGCTTAGTTAGGCATAATTAGTTGCATGCCATGCTTTATAACAATATTTCTTCTTTTACCATGCTTTTATAGAATATCTTATATTTGGTAGAGAAAAGGTATTGTTTTAGTTAGTTTTCTACTTCAGGTTCTAGTTGCTGATCAAATAAAGAGAGGAAAGGAAAGTAGGGAGCAGAGCGAGCTGGGCTGAAGCAGTTCTAGTTGCCGCCAAAGATGTCGCTGCTGCAGAATACCGCCCAGACGACAATACGCCGACGTAGTCAAGATGGGTCTCGCTTGATAGAGAATATTTTTCTTGAGTCCATAGAGACCAATCTTGCATTTTTATGAGGCCTGGAGCGGTGTATAGAGCTGATTGAAGATCGATAAGCAATGTGGTTTATACTTACTTGCTGAACAAGTAAACATCCAAAGGAGTCCATATTTAAGTCAGAATTGAATGAAGCATTAAATATTAAAGTTAATTTATCATCAATGAAAACTTCTACTCCTATGAGGACTTAACCTTAGGCCAAGCCCTATATATACCCATGTATATGAGGGTATAGAGGCATAGAGAAAAATAGAGATAAAGAGAGATAGAGAGAGGGAGTCGGCTATGTTCTAAGCTCCCTAAGGTTTAGGTTTTTGCCTGTAAAGTATATGTGAGAAACGATTGTATTAGGTTTTGAGTTGTTTTTCATTAAAATATTCCAAGTTTGCTTAATCCATTGCTCTTCATTCTTTCAATTATTCTACACTAGTTAGTTGAGAGAATCCATTTGTCCGGCACGAAAGTTCAAGGCTCACGAAAGGGTTAAGTACGGTCACAACGTGCTGAGGCGTGACTAACTTGGTTCCACACCAGTCCACAAGTTTCAGCGGCTAAAAGGGATTACCAACCGAGTTGACTAGACTGTTTTAGGTTGATGCTGAGATTGCTAGGTATTGTCTACATCACGTTAGCTCTCGAGCATCATGCTGAACTTGGAGTATCTGCCAGACTTGTTGCCAAGACTTCTTTCCATTCCACCTGCCGAGATAGTGCACTCTTGTAGTGGTAGTGACCCGTTGCGGCCGCGTGACAGGGTCGTAGCTGCCGCCCGCCATACCCGCCAATACAACATATCATGGCAGCGCAATCCAACCTTAACCTATGCAATGCAGTCTACACACTACTGAGCAGCAATTATCTGGCCCATTCTATCACTCTGATCTCCCCTACTTTAATTAATTGTGTTTTTTGTTTTATTCCTTTAAACAAACCTAAAATTAACTATGCATTTAAATTTCTTGTACTGATATACACTCGAAGGAACTATACCAATCCTCATCGGATTCTCCATCTTATATACTATAACTTGGCAGGAGTGTGCACTTGCGCTCTCACAAAAAGGGAACACCTACATGCCCTACAATTATACACAGGGGAGTGTGTATCAAATACAATTGATTAAGTTTCAGAAGCTTCAGAAGCTTGATTTCGCTTCGGCAAAGCAAACGTGGTGTGATGGGTGAGTGGATTTGGTTTTAAAGTGTTGTCAAAGACTTCAAAGCAATGTTTGGGGTTTAGATTGAGTTTGAAACACTAATCTAAACCCGAAGGTAAGTTTGAGTTGTTCTGCTCTAATTTCTTGGCTTTTGTCCCATTGATTTTCATGTTCATGCTCTTGTTTTAAAGTTAGATGATAATCCACTATTTATGCATTATTTGGGAAATGTTTTGATGGCTTAATTTATCACATGAGATAGAATGTTGATTTCAAAGAGATGGGATGAAGTTGTTTTATGTTGATTTGTGAAAATGATATGCTTTAAATATGCATTTGATATGGGATGAAGTTGTTTTTTGTTGATGCATTGAAAACAATGGGTGTTTGATGTTTAAAATGTTATATATTGGCATAAAATGAGATTAATGTCACCAGATATAATTGGTCGACCGATAGGATGAGAAGTGCACTACAATATACAAAATTTGTACGTGCTCTTTGGTTCGGGCAATGGGGGTAGTGCTATTCCGTTCCAAAGTGAGAGTGTGGTTATGAGAGAGGTTCTACCATGGTAGGTCTTGGTGAAAAACCCGAGCTTTGTGGCGATGAGAGATGCCGCCATGATAGTTCGGTGATATGAGATTCTATCGGGGTAGGACTTGACATTTAGTCAACCTATCCGCATCTCCGAGTAATGTTGCTAAAATGTCAATATATGAGATTGATTAGGAGATTCACATGTACCTTAATATAAATGCTTTTATGAAATGATATGCATATGAGATTATGTATTGAGAAATGGTTTTGATGAAACAAGCATGTAAGGCTTTGCCTTGAGACTTTGCATTTTGGCTAATGCATGAAATAGATGGTACATGTGGTGTTTAAATGATGTGGATTTTGCTTTGAAAATTATTTCAAGCATGATGAGTAGAGATTTCTAAATAAGAAATGGTTTTAAAATGCATTGTTGTATTGGTTTGTTTTGAGCATCCCTCACTAAGCATTATAGCGTACGCTCTACTTTTTCCAATAATGTAGAGAAATAGCTTTTGGGGCAGCAAGAAAGCAAGGAATAATTACCAAGAAGTGATCCTTTGCTCAAGTATGATTTTTCGTTAATACATTACTAATAAATTGGCAATGGGAGGATGCTTTGTGCTTGGGAGATTGTGTTTCAGAACTCCCTGTGTTTGGGCATGCTAGTGATGCTCTTTAGGACTTGTAAATGGCCTTTGCTTTATGGTTTTTCCTTTGTTTTGAGTTTTGACTCTTTAATGGCTTTTTGCGTAGGAAGCACGCCTATAGATTTTAAAAGTTTCTTATCTCTATGTCTAGTTGATGAAATTGTCATGTATGTCTGAGTTTTGATGTTTAATTAAGTTGTATGCTTGTTAGAAGTATGTTGGAATGTGTTTGAATGGACTAAAATATGAAAAACTAGCAAAATAATGCATATTTGGTACAGACGTACCGATACTCAAGGAACTGTATCGATACGGGTAAGCCATTTTGGGATGGCGTACTGGTACGGTTGGGATAGTACCGATACGACCTCTACGAAAATGAAGGGGCGTATCTATTCATGGGGCCATAATGATACGGGTTTTAGCTATTGGTTTTTGGTGTATCGGTACGGTTCGAGAGGGTATCGATACGGTCCTTTTACCTTTGAATCTTGGTGACGTGTTGTTTTGGATGTATCGATACTGGCTCTAAGAGTATCGATACATCCAACTGGTAAGTTAGTTAAAAGTATCTCTGAACGTTCTGTTTCTTTACATTTTAGTCCCTAAATGTTATATATGTAATTAGATGAGTTTAGATGATTGTATAGAGCTGATTTTTTGTAGAGTGGCATGTAATGTTTCTTTATGTATCTATGTGAGCTGTAGAGCGTTTTAGGTGTATTCTATTTATGAGCGCAAGTGCACACTCTTGTCAAGTTATAGTATATAAGATATCGTCTCCCACAGGGATTGGACAACTTGGTTTGATTTTTTTTGTTCATGTACAAGGAAAGTAAAATTGCACAAGTAAGATAGTTGAGAAGAAAAGTACAAGAAAACACAATTAAATGAGGAAGTAATCAGATTGATAGAGAGGGCAAGATTGTGCTGCTGTTTAGTGTGAAACTGCGTTGAATAAGCCAAGTTGTTTTATACTGCCACGATCTGCTGCCTCGGCGAGTAATGGTGGACTGAGGTTGCAACAGCTTTCGCTGCCACGACAGAACTTCTCTTGCAACTTTTGTTGTCTCGGCAGGTGAGATGGAGAGAAGTCCCGGCGGCAAGTCTGATAGATACTCCAAGTTTGGAGAAACAATTCTGAAGTGACCCTTCCTATGTCTAGGATAGGATTCTGTCACCACATGATGTAGGCAATACCTAGCAATCTCAGCGTAAATCTAACACAATCAGTCGACATTTGGTTGCTCCTTTTAGCCGCTGAAATTCTAACATATGTCTAAGTCTAATTAGTCAACACCTCGTCATGATGAGACCGTACTTAATTCATTCGTGAGTTTGACACTCTCGTGCCCGAAAAATAGATTTCTTCAACTGGACTTTTGGATCTAATTGAAGAAGTGAAGAACATGAATTAAGCGAACATGGAATATTTTATTGCAAAAACAAAACTTGAAAAACCTAAACAAAAGCTCTCATGACTAATTACAACATAACCCTTAACCCAAGAGAAGTTTAGAACATGACGGTGGCAATAAAACCTATGCTATGCCTATAGAAAAATCTAAGATGATTTGAATTACAATTACAGTAAGTATTTATAGACAATAGCTAGGTCTAGTTCTTCTTGAAGTAGAAGTCTATAAAAGTAGCTTTCCACATTAAATGGGACTTTAAAATTTGACTTCTTTGAGTTGAATGTTGACTTTATCATGTTGCCTTGTTCCGCAAGCAATCTCGAGATTTCACTTCGGCGGCTCTTCCCGATGCTACAGACGTCAGAAAATCAAGTGGACAACGTTGATAAAATCAGGTTTTCTCGCTCTACAAATCGCACTCCGGTTCTCCAACTTCATAGTCTGCTACCGCGGACAGCAAGGTCGGCGGTGGCAGCACTCGATAGCTAGTGTCTCTGTCTGGAACTGCGTCAGTACAACTCCTTTGTTTGCTGCCTCGGCATCACATCCTCAGCTCCCTTTTCCCTCTGTCAGCCTTTAGTACCTAAAACCAAAAATACACTAAAACAATACCTTTTTCTTCACCAACTTAAAGATAATCAATACAAGCAAGGCAAAGTAAAGAAATACTGTAAAATGTAACGCATGATCCTAATTATGCCTAAGATGTACTAAACAACAACAATAATATGAGATGGAATGTGCATAAAATATAGGACTTGTGGACACTTTACACACCCCCAAACTCGAACTATTGCATGTCCTCAAGCAATGCAACCTAAACAAACTTGCTATAATAATAAAGAGAGAGAAAAAAACTATTTTTCAACTTGATTTCATACCTCAAGGACATGGCACCTATATTAAATTAGTGAAGGGATTTTAGTAAGAAAATAACTTAGAATTAATTTCTAATGCCTATGTAGTGTGTGCAGGACTATGTACATGCAGAATATGTAGAATAATTAAATAAACAAAGATGCTATAACGATATATAAGGTTTCTGCCGAGGCAGCACATTTAAGCACAATATTTTAATCATGGCAATGAGGGATTCATCTTATCACAACTACTCTTATAGGTCTGAAATTAAAATAGGAGCAAACTACAAAACCTCGAACCCTTAGAGTAGACTCATCCCGTGAAGAATTTCATTTACTCATACTAATTTGTTTGTCACTTTAAAACTTTTAGTTTCATGGACTTTGATAACATCGGAGTGCCCTCGCACATGATTCTTCCTAGAGCCTATTGCGGGCACCTCTAGGGTAAAAATCAATTTTCTTTGTTTTTATTTCTGCTACCGTGGTAGTGTTGTATTTTTCTGTTTCTCTTGCCTGCATCGGCGGCTACCTGCAACCATTTGTTAGAATTTTGCAAAGAATTCTAAAAACAAGCATGCATTGTTCATTAGATATTCTAACAAATTCAGCAAGTAATAAAGGTGTATGATAATTTTGGAAAATAAAAAAAAATCTAAGTCATTTTTCATGTTTTTCCCATATTAAGTTCAATTTATTATTGGTGCGAAAATAAGTAATCGGCTAACTATCGTAGGCACAAGTTATATAACAAATTTTTCTTTTCCGATTGTTACTAAGGCAAGTACAATGCAACATATATGCTACTAAGTATGCCTAGACAAACGATGCGAAAGCTATCCCCCCCCCCCCCCCCAAACTCAACATGGGCATTGCCCTCAATACACAAAATAACACAGAAAAATAAAACAGACCAAAAATAAATACACGAGATATATAAAAAGAAAATAGAAAAAGAAAAATAAAGAAAACAGAAAGAAAAATAGCTAAAAAGAACTAAAAATTGGTTGAGGGTTGAGAGGAGGCTTGAGTCTTTTCTGCTGAGGAGGAGGAAGAGGTTTGGATGTTGAAGCGGCGGCCGAAACATGGCTTGGCAACAATTTTAGGAGATGATGTTTTTGCTTTCCGCGGCGGGTGTACTCTCTTTGGCGTAGGATGAGGCTATTCTTGAGGTCCGACAAAGGGGAGTGGCAGGAGGAGCTTCACTCTCTTCTTACTCTATCTCAAAGTCCATAGGCTCAGCGACTATGATGTGCTGCTTCCTGTTCCTAGTGCCTTCCTCCATGGGTGATACTGGAGGGACAATCGCCATTGGGACGGCTGCTGCTGCTGCTACCACTGTTGTTTTTGGTTCCAACCGATGCTGGTCAATCTCCTCTGATGAGGAGGTGTTCACCATCGTCGCTGCTCTGTAGGCTGATGAATGGTGCTGCTGATGCCTCTTGGGGGAGTCTGCCACTGTGTCGGAGGCGGTGGTGGCTAAGTAAGATGGGTAGTATTTCGGAGAGGGCATTTGGCGGGCGGTACGGCGGGCAGTGGCTGCGGATGGTGTTCCTTGTAATGGGGCTCCTTCTACAAGCTCTACAGGACATGGTGGCAAGATGGGTCCGTCATTAGGGAATTTCTACATGAGATATGCTACAAATGCTTCTTGGACTTCCCCCACAAATTTAATGAAGCTCAGCTGCTGCTGCTCGATACGCTTGTTGCTGTCGATAAGTGTGTGCAGCAGCCTGAGGAGTTCGTTATCTGGGGCAGCTTCACTACTGTTGGGGGCAGCTGAAGTGTCAGGCTGGGCGATAGATGGTTGGCTGGGCATTATTAGCTCGTTATCTGGGCCTTACATCATCTACATGTGGACTTTTCTGGTCCACCTTTCTTTGGTTGTTGTCATCTTGTCTTTTGGGTCTGTCGACACTCCAAAGTTGGCGCAAAGGCCTATGACGAGGGTCGAGAAGTACATCCTGCCCTTCATTTACCAGAATCAGGTGTGGATCTCCTTGCATATAATTTCCCCGACATTGATGGGCCGATTCATCATGATGTTGTGGATTAGGGCAAGGCACAGCCGATCTATTGTAGAGTTGTGGGAGGTGGGTAGCAGGCGCCTCTTTACAAATGTGTTCCACAGCATTGCCTTTGGCAGTAGGTCATGATGTTGAACAGATCCTCCATGTTTGCCTGCCAACCACGGTGCAGAGTTTTGCCTTGATCTTCTAATAATCGGCAGCCGTCAGTCACTGCCTCCATTCCTCTTGAGGGTTGTCGTGCATATCCAGGCCATAGAAGTTGTTGATGATTGCAGGGTGGAGCTTCACAAGCTCCCCTCGAAAGTACACAAACGACATCTCTGGGCGGGGATTGTGGGCATAAAACTTCATAACCATGGTGATGTTTGCTATCTCTGGCTGCCGTGTGAACTTCTCCCATCCCTTGTTGTGGATGGTCTCGAACATGGTAGGCTCTAAGTCGAGATCGCCTGTCTCCCTTGTGTATTGAAAGCCTTGCTCCTCCTATACGTTCTACTTTGCGAACTGAGTTCGGTATCTCGTTTCAGCTGTGCGGGAGAAGAAGCGTTGGAAAGTGGGTTTGGGTGCCGATGAAGAAGCCATATGAGACGGTTATACTTAACTGAAACTTGAAAGAAATGAATTAAAAATAACTTTTGAAATGTTAAAATCTGAAAATTAATCTAATCCTAAAAAAATAAATTAAACTCTAATCCTAATGCGTAAAAATAAATTAAAAATAAAATGAAAATTAGGTTATGTTGGGAGGTGCATCTCTAAGTCATAACCACTTTCCGAGGGTTTTGTATTTGGCTTTTTCATCCAGGTATGTCCTTCCTCTCCTCAGGTGGGTCCTCTTGTTCCTTTAGGTTTTGTGTTGCTGGTTCTTTAAGCATGCCCTTGGGTCTGTTGTGACAGCTGCTGCCCTGGCCTGTCTCTATGCTGATTTTAGCAGATTTTGCAACTGGGCATCCTTCCTTTTCTTTTCCTTAGGGTTGTAGCACATCTAACTTTATGGTTTGGTCGTCTACCCTCATGGTCAGCTCCTCATGTTCCACATCTATCATCGTTCTGCCCGTGGCCAAGAATGGCCCCCAAGGATGATAGGGGATTTTTCATCGGCCTCACAATCTAGGATGAGGAAATCAGTTGGAAGAATCACGTTGCCCACCTATTGTACAAATGAATGATCAACAAGTTTTAGCATGACAGAGGTAGGTTTGGCAGGCCCAATTCCTAGTTTCTCGAAGACTGCCATATGCATAAGGTTGATGCTGGCTCCCAAGTCACACAGGGCTTTTGTTTGGTGTTTGCTGCCTATCCTGCATGGGATAAAAAAGCTGACCGGTTCTTTTTTCTTAGGCGGCAGTTTGTTGTGCAGCATTGCCATGCACTCTTCTATGACAGCCACTGTTTCGAATTCCCTAATTCTCTTCTTTTAGAAACGTGACTTTAAACTCCGACCTCTTTGAGTTGAATGTGGACTTTATCATGTTGCGTTCTTCCGCAAGCAATCTCGAGATTTCACTTCGGCGGCTTATCCCGCTGCCACAAACGTCGGAAAAATCAAGTGGACAGCGTTGATAGAATCAGGGGTTTCCACTCTACTAATCACACTCCAGTTCTCTAACTCCATAGTTTGTTGCCGTGGGCAGCAAGGTCGGCAGTGGTAGCACTCGGGAACTAGTGTCTCTGTCTGGAACTGCGTCAGTACAGCTCCCTAGTTTGCTGCCTCGGCATCACATCCTCAGCTCCTCTTTCCCTCTGTCAGCCTTTAGTACCTAAAACAAAAAATACACTAAAACAGTACCTTTTCTTCACCAACTTAAAGATAATCAATACAAGCAAGGCAAAGTAAAGAAATATTGTAAAAAGCAATGCACGATCCTAATTTTGCCTAAGATGTACTAAAAACAACAATAATATGAGATGGAATGTGCTTAAAATATAGGACTTGTGGACACTTTACATGAGCCTTATACAAAATGATAGTATTCATTCGGAACATAAATGTTTAATGCATTAAACACATAGAAACAAAGGGTAGGAATGACTCCATGTCATCCGAGAAAAATGCAACTACACTCACCTTATATTTTGGTGTTAGGGAAAACCTTAACCACAATCACTTCTTGCTACTTAACCAAATCCTTTCCTAGATTCCGATTAGCAACATCTTCTTCTTCCTCCAAGATATCTCATAATAAAGTCCCAATTAGCTCTCAAAGCAATTAATTTCCCACAAAAATCAATGCTTTCCAAGCTAGCTTTAAGCTCTTTGAACAATGGAGATGGAGAGTGGTGAAGAGGAAGATGAGAGCTTCTCTACCCTTTTCCCTTAGCTAGTTGGCTGCCCACTTCTCTATCTTCCTTCTATTTTCATTTTTATTCAAAAATTGATTATTATTCACCACCTATTTATTATAACCAGGACACTTGTATTCCACCATTTATATATGGTCTAATAGCCATGCAAAGAAAAAGTTTCACCACCAATTCAATTTAGTCATTTCACTTTAGCTTTCATATTTCTTCTTTTAAACACTTTAGTCTAATAGGAAAGACATTTCTATATATTTAAAATAAATTAGAGGAATTTATATCGATTAACTATATAACTATTATGTAACCCTCTCGACCCGGCCTAGACGCCCAACCGAACTGAACGGGACACACGAGAAATATTGAAGTAAACCAAGAAGTTTACCTCAATAAACAACCCCATTTTCCTTTTTATCTTATCTAGATGCACATTGTTACCCTAAGTGTTTAGACTCGTAACGGAAGAAACTTCAACTCAAACTGACAACGATTTGGAATTCAATTGATTACAAACATGTGATAGGGACCAATTTGTAAATTTTGAAATGTACAGAGACTTCATACTATTTTAGGTTACCATCCTTTAATTAGTCAAATTACATTCCACTGTGTAAAATCTCAGCTCAATCTGATCATTCAATCTCATTTAATTGAATCCACAACATTCAAGGACTGAAACGTAAGAGAACATAACTTCGGAAGAATCTAATTAACTAACTTAATAGCTTCGTGTATTGATACAATTAGACTTGTATTGATACAACCCTGTTTTGGAATAGGTCTTGGTGTTTCGGAACACAAGCCCGTTTCGATACGGTCTACAAGACGTATAGTTACACAAAATTCCAGTAGCCAACTTCACTGAGCTTGTTTCGGTACACCCTTCCCTATTTTCAAACCCCATGCCCATTTCCAGCTCATCGTTTCGATACAGCCTTAGGAGTATCGAAACACCTGGGCCTATAATGTCACATTTTGCTAGTTTTTCACACTTTAAAGCACCCACAACCAATCAAGCATGCTGTAACACCCCAAAATTTGGTCTAGTTAGAATTAAGTTCCGTTGATCGGAAATCCTAAATTGGCTTAAATCGTTGTGATTGAACTTTATTAAGTAAAATTAAGCTTTTAGTGGCTAAAAAGGAAGGAGTGTAAGTTGGAGGGCAAAACTTTCATTACATAAAAGATGAGGGAATAATCTTGCGATTAGCCCCTCCTCTATTATAAAGTCCTACGTGGGGTTTTTTGGGAGCTTTCCTTCAATTGAAGGAAAGCTAAATAGCCAAAGTCTTTATAATAAAACAAAGGAATAAAGTAAAGAAAGCTTACCCGAAATAGGAAGCAAGCACCACCCTTTCATCATCTTCTTCACCTAAGCACACACCTTCATTAGAGGAAATTCAAGCTTTCAGATTTCTTTACTTTATAAATATCTAATTCTTCCCACCGATAGGATAAGCTATTTTCCTCAATTGATTCATAGATTCTATAGTTATTTTGAGTATAATCTAAGCTAGGGTTTTTCCTAAACATGGATATTTCATCGTTGTTGTCTCTATTGAAGTTGGATATCAAATTTGATATCGTTATATTGATTTTGTTATCGAAACACCATTTCTAATAAGTTTCCTATTAATCTTTCTAGCTCAAGAAGGGGAGAAAGAGGTATCACCATCTACCTCACAAGCTAGGAACAAAAGAATTTCTATCCGAGAGCCTTGAAATTTCGGATTTCTAAGGTGAGTGTAGTCGGAGTCTCGGGGTAGGCGAAAGGCCTTCCCTGATCTTTATTTGTTGTTTTAGATCATTTCGCTAACGTTGCTATTGAAGCGAATGCACTGGATAATAAATCGGACACTTTCGTAAGTGTCGGTAAGTTACCATTGAACATTGATTATGGTCATTGTGCGTTGTCATTGAAATAGGCATTGTTATGGGATTATTGCATTGAAAACATCGGACATTGAATTTGACACTAATTCATGAAGTATTGATATTAGGATATATGTATATTAATCATCGGCCATATCGAATTTATGGAACATTGGTATATCATTGATCCTTTAAATGAATATGTATATTATGACCTTGGATTGGAATGGACTTGGGATACAATTGGCATGCCATAGAATTCATGACCTAAGTGTACGGGTGGACTACGGTCCTAAGGCTACGACATGTATTGATTTGGCGAGGCGGAGGGATGTGTATTGTTATTGGTCACATTGGCGAGGCGGAGGGATAAACTATTCATTGTTTTGGCGAGGCGTAGGAATTCGCGTATCCACGATCTTGATTCAATCCAAGGAATTATGAATGAACGAGAAAAATGTTTATTACTTTATGCATTGTTATATGGCATTGATTATGTTAACCTGAGATTAAGTACTAATTTAGCTATGACATTCCATCATTTATGTTATTTGTGACTACCTCACTAGGCAAAATGTGCCTCCTTTCATGCATTTTCAGGTTAATAGAGTTTGTACGTTGGAAGATTGGATTGGCCGTAAGGACAACTCACTACTAAGCTACAAGTAATGTAATTATGACTTTGAACTCCTAGAATGGTGGCGAAGTAGTTAAACTAGTCCAATATGTTCGTTTTGTTGTGTTGGACCCTTCCTTATTTTGTAATGAGGTCATTGGCCTTAAATGGTCCTTATGGTCCCTTTGACATGGTCTTGTAAATGCATGTTTTTCTAAAAAGGTAAAAACGAGGTAAACGTTTTCATATAGCCATGAAAATTTGCTTGCTAGTAGTTTATATTATTGACATGGCGTGTATAAAGTTTCGTTGCATTTGGAAATCATATGGTAGGGTTATTTGATTAAAAACCATATAAAATGTATCATTACAAGCCTCTCCATATCGAAACGGGTGATGTAGTTTCGATATGGGTACCCATCTTTAAACTTGGAAATAAGGGCGTTCTATAACGAAGTGATGTCGTTTCAGAACATTTTTCCCCTGGAGACCCTTGTTCCGATACGGGTTTCGAAACGGTCAAGGTCAAAGTAAAAAATGGTCAACCCGTTCCTATACAGGTCAAGCCTGTATTGAAACGGTCTAAGGGTTGGGTCAACAGGGTTGACTCTTGTACACTCGTTCCGAAACAACTTGGAGTGTTTCGAAACAAGGTTGGGTAAGTTTGGTAAAGCTCATTGGACATTTTTTTATTATATAACAAATTAGTCACTGAATCTTGTAGAGTCAAATTGATAATGCTAATGGCTTCAGAAATGAATGAAATTTGGTAGGCATAACCCTTAAGTAATGAATTTCACTTTGGTAGAGTCTTAACAATATAGAACCTCACATTTGTTAAAATTTACAAGTTAGTCCTACATGCATGTAAAAGTTGTATAATGACCCTTGAATGATAATTATGCATCCTTTTTGATAATGTGGAATAATGGGTGTAATGGCTGTATGATAGACATTATCAATTGCTAATTCGTGAAATTAAAAATAAAAATTTATAATATTGTTTGTGCATCGTCTTCCGGTAACACACTCCGACCAGATTCTCTACCGGACCGGGGAGGGGTGTTACATTTGTGGTATTATAGATAGAGTTTAGTCGATTTTAGGACTGAAGTAAAGTCGATTGTATTGTTATTATGTTACTTTGCCAGCTAGGAGTTTTATTTCGTGTATACTGTGACTTGTCGACTAATCCGATCTTTCATGTACATATGTCTGCGACAAATGAAGCTCACGTAGATGAGCATAATGTCGGCTCCTCGACGTATGTCGAGGAGGTTAGAGGAGGAAATCCTCCAGATCTACCACAACCACAGGACCCTCCGGTTCAGGGTACTGAGCCTGTTGCACCTAATGCTCAGGCTGAATGTTATCATAATATGGCGAACATGTTTAAGCAGTTTATGACTGAAATGCAAGCAACGCCACTTGTTCAAGCTACTCTTCCTATTGCTCAATATGTCCGAGCCCCTGTGGATAAACTGGCTTCCCTCCGAGCCTATTCTTTCATCGGAAAGGATGATGATAACCCTGAAATTGTTGAATACTGGTTGGATAATACCTTACGCACCTTGAACAAATAGTTGCAGTGTTCTGACGAGCACAAGCTAGAGTGTGCTATTCCTTTGTTAACCGATAAAGCCCTGATGTGGTGGGAGACTACTATTCTTACTGTTCCATTAGAGTCGGTCAGTTAGGAATTCTATCTCAAGGAATTCTGGAACAAATACATCGGCAAGTACTATCTCGCGGAAAGGCGGAGCACTTTACTCCATTTGAGACAAGGTGGGAAGCCTATCGAGCAGTACATCAAAGACTTCTACAAGTATTGCCGATATGGAGCCGAGTTTCTAAAGAACGAGGAAGACAAGTGTCGAATGTTTATCGCTGGGTTGAGCGATGAGCTGCGACCTATGTTTATTACCTTGGGTATCACCAACTTTCAGGATTTGGTGAACCGAGTTAAAGCAACTGAAGTAGCACAGGGAGCTCAAAGAGGAAATATGTTTAACATATTCGAGAAGAGGGCATGGAGCAACTCTCGACCTCCCAAGTAGAACAAGAAGGGTAAGTACCAAGGTTCGATGCAAACTTTATTTTCACAGCCTTCCCGTACAGGGAACATTGAGAGACCACAAACTATCACACAGTCTTGGTTTAAGACAACCTCAGTTGAATGTACTGGAGGTTCGAACCGGAGTGTTCAGCATCCAGTTTGTAATTTCTGTTAGAAATGGCACCCAGCAGGCCAATGTCGCAAGCAGATGGGTGCATGTTTCTTTTGTGGAGAACAAGGAAATTTTATCAGGGACTATCCTCGGAATCCCTCCAAGTCAATGGTTGTGCACGAAGACATCTTTTTGCCTGCTCAGTCCTTTCGAGGAAAAGGGCCAAGACAAGCACCATCGGGAGCCTCAGGCAGGCCAGGCGGATCCAGGAGGCATGGTAACAAGCTAGAATCGAAGGCCTTTGTACAGATTTATCATGTGAGATGCTGCGAGGACGAGGACGAGCCTGATGCTATAGCAGGTACCGTTATGTTATATGCACAATCATTGTATGTATTGATTGATCCTGGGTCTACACATTCTTTTATAAGCTTGTAACTGGTTAAAAGACATAGGATGTCTAGTGAACCTTTAGCAACAAAAGTCTCCGTGACAAACCCGTTAGGTGATTGTATCACTCTAAGCCTTGAATGTAAGAATTGTCCAATCTTGATTCAAGGAATTTCGTTCCATGCGGATTTCTTAATTTTACCTATCCACGAGTTTGATGCAATTTTAGGCATGGATTGGCTTAGTAAACATCAGGCGTGGGTAGATTGTAATAAGAGAAAATTGTATCTTCGAGGCCTTGGCAAAGAGAGGATAATGTTGATGGAATCTCGGAACTTCATGTTGTGTGCATTGTCCACCGAATAAAAGAATGAACCTTAGATCCACGACTTTGACATAGTAAATCAATTCCAGATGTTTTTCCTGACGAGCTTCCGGGATTGCGCCCAACCCGTGAAGTGGAGTTTGGTATTGAGGTGCAACCGAGGACTGCTCCAGTTTCCATTGCACCATATCGGATGGCGGCTAAGGAGTTGAAGGAATTAAAAGCTCAAATTCAAGACCTTATGAACAAGGGTTTTATCCAACCGAGCTCTTCACCTAAGGGAGCCCCGGTTATTTTTGTCAAGAAGAAGGATGGTTCTATGCGTTTATGCATCGAGTATAGACAACTGGACAAAGTCAACATCAATAATAATTACCCTTTTCCCAGGATAGACAACATGTTTGATCAATTAAAAGATGCTTTTGTGTTCTCCAAGATTGATCTAAGGTCGGGATACTATCAAATGAAAGTCAAGGAGTGTGATGTGCCCAACACTGCTTTTCGTACAAGATATGGACACTACGATTTCTTAGTGATGCCCTTCGGACTAACTAATGCACCAGCGGCTTTTATGGATTTAATGAATCGGGTATTCAAACCCTATCTTGATAAATTCACTGTGGTGTTCATAGACGATATCTTAATTTATTCCAAGAATGAATCGGAACACCGAGACCACCATCGTATAGTACTCCAGACTCTGAGAGAGAAACAATTGTATGCAAACTTTTCTAAGTGTGAATTCTGGCTCTCTAATGTTGCCTTTTTGGGGCATGTCGTATCAGCTTCGGGTATTCAGGTGGATCCGAAGAAAATTCAAGCTATTGTGGATTGGCATCCGTCGGAGAATGTAGGTGAGGTTAGAAGTTTCCCCGGGCTTGACCGATATTGTCGTAGGTTCGTGAAAGGATTTTCAATGTTAGCCGCTCCTTTAACTAAATTGTTGCGGAAGGAGACACCTTTTGTTTGGACCCATGCACCTGTCTTGACCCAGCCTGTGACTGGAAAAGACTATACCGTTTACAATGATGCCTCGCATCTTGGGTTAGGGTGCGTATTGATGCAAGAAAGTAAGGTTATTGCTTACGCTTCAAGGCAACTTAAGCCACATGAGTTGAACTACCCCACCCACGACCTAGTATTGGTTGTAGTTGTCTTTGCATTTAAAATCTGGAGGCATTATCTCTACGGGGAGAAATGCTATCTTTTTACTGATCACAAAAGCCTCAAATACTTATTGACGCAAAAGGAGTTGAATCTTCGACAACGAAGGTGGATATAACTTCTTAAGGATTATGATTTAGTTATTGACTACCATCCGGGCAAAGCCAATGTTTTAGCTAATGCGCTCAGCCGAAAACCTCTGCCTAGTAAGCATTGATTATGAAATTGAAATTATAAGTAGGGAGAAGTATGTTAACTCATTGTTACATCGCTCTCTTGTAGCCCCTCGAACAATTAACACTCACTTTCGGCTTCGGAAGCACCAATGCTTTGTAGCTGAACTTCAAGTTTAGTCTACCATCAGTTCACGAATTAAGGACTTGCAAGGACAAGATTTTGAGCTCCAAGCTTTTGTCTCTAAACTATAAGATAATCAAGACTTCAGAATTAATTCTGAATGATTCCTATGTTTTCATGATCGAGTTTGTGTGCCTAATGATGAAACTCTCCGTACTGACATCCTTGCAGAAGCTCATTCGAGTTCTTTCTCTGTTCACCATGGGTCGGTGAAAATGTATAAAGAACTACGCGAACTATATTGGTGGCCAGGCATGAAGCATGCTATTACTGATTACATCTCCAAGTGCCTCATGTGTCAACATGCCAAGGCAGAACGTTGTGCCCCTATGGGACTTTTGCAACCTATTGATCCAACGAAATGGAAATGGGAAAAGATAACCATGGACTTTGTTAGTAGTCTATCGTTAACCCCTGCGAAGCATGATGCAATTTGGGTTATCGTAGATCGGTTCACAGAGTTAGCTCATTTCATACCATTTAGAATGGATTACGGTCTTCCTAAGTTAGCTGACTTATACATCAAGGAAGTAATTTGACTTCACAGAGTGCCTACGACTATCATCTCCGATCGAGACCCTCAATTTGCATCTCAGTTTTGGAGAACCTTACAAGGAGGTCTAGGCACTAGAGTCAATCTTAGCACAACCTTCCACCCTCAAACTGACAGTCAGTCAGAAAAGGTAATTCAGTTAAATCATCGAATAACATGTCTTTTGGAATCATAGAACTTGTATTGTTATTAAAACCTCCCTATGCAGATTTTGGAAGACATGCTTCAGGCATGTATTATCGACTTTGGTGGGACTTGGGAGAAATCTCTACCTCTTGTCCAATTTTCTTATAATAATAGTTATCAAGCATCCATCCAAATGGCTTCGTATGAAGCATTGTATGGTAGATGATGCAGAACTCCGTTGTGCTAGTCGGAGCTGGGCGAGAGTAAAGTGTTAGGCCTTGACTTGCTTCGTGAAACTGAGGAACGAGTTACCATTATTCATAATCGACTAAAGGCTGCCTTTGATAGACAAAAAGCTTATGATGATCTCAAACGAAGAGATATTGAATATGAAGTTGGTGAAAAAGCGTTTCTTAAAGTTGCACCACGGAATAAAGTCTTGAGGTTTGGCAAGAAGGGAAAACTGAGCCCTCGGTTCATTGGACCTTTTGAAATCATTGAAAAGATTGGCCCAGTGGCATATCGGCTTTTACTACCCTCATAATTGAGTAAAATCCATGATGTCTTTCACGTATCGATGCTTCGGAAGTATCGGTCTGACCCCTCACACGTTATGGAACCCAAATCAGTAGAACTACGACCAAATCTATCTTATGAAGAAGAACCGATTCAGATCCTTGCTAAGGAAGTCAAGAGGCTTCGCAACAAAATTGTATCGTTAGTTAAAGTGCTTTGGAGGAGTCACACTATTGAGGAAGCTACTTGGGAGCCTGAAAAAACCATGAAACAACAATATCCGCATGTAACGCCCTGATTTTGGGCCTAGATATTTTAGAGTTTGAATCGGGCCGGTCGGGAACAGTTCGAATCTTTAAGGGAGATTTAGGGAACACCTAGTTCGGGATTCTTTAAAAATATGGAAAAATATCTAAAAATCCTCAGTTATTATATAAATGATTATGGTGAAAACAATTTTACAAAATATAATTAGGAAATACTACATTTCGGTGTAGTGACCAAATCGTAGTTTTTGCAAAGTTGACTAGTGACTGTTTTGTAAAGTGTTGAAACTTTGAATCTTTAAGGAGCTAATTTTACCAAAATGTTTTTATCAGATTTCTCTCTAATTTTGGGTGTTTTAATAATGATTTAATAAAGGGAATTAAAAGAGAAAATCATATTTTGACTTTCATAACTACTTTACGATCTTTTTCCCTCTTTTCATTTTCTCTCAACTTCCACTCAGCCAAACACATTTCCTTCATCAATTAACCTCTGATTTTCATCCCTTTTGATGAGATTTCATTCTCCTATGGATTCCTAATATTTTCCTCATCAAATCCTTTTGATTTCACTTTGGATTTTCAAGAAAACTTGCCCAGATTAAGGAGAAATCAACCATTAGAGGTAAGCTTCGTCCTTCTCCTCTAATTATCAGTTCTTTACTGAAATTCTCAAGTTAACAATCATTTGTTAATGATTTTTGAGTTGCTTTAATGTTAGAAACATAGAATTGTGTTAAAACTCGAGATTCTTGGAGGGATCTTGATGATTTTCGTAACTATTGGTTAAGCTCTGTTTTGAGGTTGATTTCTGTGAAACCAATATTTTAATTTTGATATAACTAAAGCACCTAAGGACTAAATTGAAAATGTCAAAATGAATTTTTAAGTCCTCAAACATCCCCAAATGATTTAAAGCATATGCCTAAGTTAAAAACTAAGGTTTCCAAATATTTTCTAAGTGTTCTTAAAGCCGAAACAGTGTTTTTCGAGTCCCTCTTTCGAAACGGCCTAAGGCGTTTCGAAACGATTTTGAAACTGTCAACCCATGTTTCAAAACAAGTATCGAAACGTTTTTAACACTGCAAACCCATGTTTCGAAACAAGTATGGAAACGGCTTTAGAACATGGAGAACCCGTATCGAAATGACATCAAGTGTTTCGAAACGGATCTTCATTTGATTTGAAAAATATGACCGTTGCAAGTTTTTAACTAACTTTTAAGAAACCGTTAAGGCGTTTCGAAACGAGTTCAAGCTGTTTCGAAACGACCCTTGACAGTGGCAAAAGTGTTTCGAAACGGGTAAGACCGTTTCGATACGGGCTCTTAAATGCACCCCAACGACTCTTTCTATTTTTGTCTGTTTCAAAACAGGGTCAGGCGTTTCGAAACGGGTGGTTGCAGACTGCATTTATGGAGGTGAGATAACACTCCCAACGGCTCTATTGATGAATGCAACAACCACAACGACTAGAAATCAATGAGAAACCCCAATATTGTGCCTAAATCCAGCAACAACTATTAATCCAAAAGCAAACATCCAAACATCAAATCCAAGCATTTGTGCCTAAATCCCAATATTGTCTAGAAACCCCAATTGTATTTTTCATTCTTATCATTTCAATTGGGTTGAGTGCTTGTAATTGGGCTATAATTTGTATTGAGAGGTACTTTCTTAGCCAACAAAATCTTTGTTTTATTTGTGTGAGGATTGGGTTAAATTTTGGGTAGAAAATGTAACCGAAAATTGTAAGGGTTACCTCTTTAGCCTAGAAAAGGGGAAGAGCAATTAGTGGAATTGATGCAAATCCTTAGTGAAGCTAAGGTAGTGGATGTAGAGTTCATTTGGAACTTGAACCACTCTAAAATTCCTTGTCTATCCTTTTAATTTGCAATTTCCACCACCTAAACCTTTAAAAATCCATTTCACCCCCTCTTGGTTCATTTAGATCATTCGATCCACTCAACAATTGGTATCAGAGCCTACCTCTTTGAGGATTAACAACCACAAGAGGAGTTCCTAGGAAGAGTGTGATCATCCAAAAATCAAGAGATGGCTTCAACCTCCTGTTCGAGCATGTATGAGTCTCAATTCACTACAAAGCCACCCTTCTTCAATGGTGACAACTATCCCTTTTGGAAGAATAGAATGAGGTTCTTCATCAAGTCCAATGACTACTTGATTTGGGATGTGATTGAAGATGGCCCCTACATTCCATTGAAGTAAGATAGTGAAGGCAAGATGGTTTTGAAGAAAAAGGTGGAGATGAGTGAAGAGGAAAGGAGAAATATTCAAATAAATGACAAAGCTCTCCATATGCTCTTTTGTTCATTCGGTCCAGACATCTATTCCAAAGTGTCATGCATTGAGAGTGCCAAAGAAGTGTGGGACACTCTTGAGACTACCTATGAGGGAACCAATGACGTCAAGGAAACTAAGATTGGAATTCTCAAGCTTAGTTATGAAAATTTCAAGATGGAACCCGATGAGACGTTGTCCAAGATGTTTGATCGGTTCTCCACCATAGTCAATGGGCTCAAAGGATTTGGAGAGACAATACCAGAAGATAAGCTTGTCCGGAAGCTACTCTATTCACTTCCCGAATCATGGGATGGGAAGAGAACCGCCATCATAGAAGCTAAAAATTTGAAGACTTTAAAGCTTGATGAGCTAGTGGGTTCTCTCCTTACACATGAGATTATGAAGCAAGGAAGGGAAGAAGAGAAGAAGAAAGAAGAGAAGAGAGTAGAAAAGCTAGAGGTTGAAAAGAAGAAGAAGATGGGAATAGTTCTCAAAGCTTCATTACTTGAGGAGAGCTCTTCTAGTGAGGAGGATGAGCTAGAAGAATTGGCTATGATAGCCAAACGATTCTCACGCTTTATGAGGTCCAACCGGGGTAGAAAAATTCAAAGGAAGATGGACTTCAAAGGTAAAAACAAAGAAGAAGCAAGGGATCAAATCATTTGCTTCGAGTGCAATAAACCTGGCCACATACGTTCAGAGTGCCCTCAACTCAAGAAGAAGGGATTTGAGAAGAAGAAGAAGCTCAAAGCCAAGCTTGCTACTTGGAGTGATGAGGAGTCATCGGATGATGACGAACAAGAAGTGGCCAACCTTTGCCTCATGGCACTTGAGGAAGATTCCTCTATGGTAACCTCTAACTCATCATCTTTTGATTTTACATATGATGAATTAAATGATGCATATGATGAGTTACAAGAGGTCTATGATGAATTAGTTGAGAAATGTAAGGAGTCGGTCATTAGGAACGAGAAAATCATTTTGGAACTAAATGAGAAAAATGACTCACTCTCTCAAGCTAATTCAAAATTTGAGAAAAAGATATTAGGGTTGAAAGATGAACTAAAATTTTTTCAAGATGAAAATGTTGATCTTAATAATCTTTTATCTCAATGTAATAGTGAACACCAAAAGGTGTTGGATGAGCTAAATAAGCTAAAAGAGTCTTTTAAAAATGTTGGTAGTGTCAAGCATGAAATAGGTGAATCTTAAAGAACAAACCAACCTAAGAAAAAGACTAACTACTACAAACAAGGTAGCTTTCCTAGACATAGTAGAACTAAAAGAATTACAAGTGTATGGGTTCCTAAGGAACTTGTAAAATATAATAACATTATTCCTATGTCATCTTGGATTCCTAAGGGAACCAAGGTTTTTGGAGCTAACACTCATGGACCCAAAATGATTTGGGGTACCAAAAACAAAAGCTAAATATCTTTGTTTGTAGGGGGGACATTGCTACAAGGCCAAAACACAAAGTCAAAACTCATGGTACCTTGATAGTGGATGCTCAAGGCATATGACCGGAGACAAGAGTAGATTCATGGATCTAAAGCCAAAAAGTGGAGGAGTGGTGACATTTGGTGACAACTCCAAAGGCCACATTAAAGGTATTGGCTCCATAGGTAATCACTCTACTATTCTCATTGAAAATGTCTTGTATGTCGATGGTCTTAAACATAACTTATTGAGCATAAGTCACTTGTGTGATAAAGGATTTAATGTTTTATTTGATAAAAATTGATGCAAAATTGTTGACATTAAATCTAATAATATTATGCTCATAGGTCATCGCATAGGGAACATATACATGGTGCATCTAGATGACATACATACATCCCATGCATGCTTAGTAGCACAAAATGAAAATGATGCATAGTTGTGGCATAAGAAACTAGGACATGCTAGCATTAGTGTTTTAGAAAAACTAGTTTCCATTGATCTAGTTAGAGGTTTACGCAATATAAAATTTTCAAATGATAAATTTTTTGATGCGTGCTCTAAGGGTAAACAACATAAGTCTTCCTTTAAATCCATTAATGATGTTTCTACAAGTAGATGTTTACAACTAATCCATATGGATTTATTTGGGCCAATTAGAACTATGAGCTTGGGTGGTAAATCTTATGCATTTGTAC
This sequence comes from Hibiscus trionum, assembly GCA_030270665.1. Classification (NCBI taxonomy): domain Eukaryota; kingdom Viridiplantae; phylum Streptophyta; class Magnoliopsida; order Malvales; family Malvaceae; genus Hibiscus; species Hibiscus trionum. The sequence continues at coordinate 13,408,504 of BSYR01000004.1, read as the reverse complement.
TTGTTGATGATTTTTTTAGATTTACTTGGGGTCTATTTTTAAGTACTAAAGATGAGGCTTTAGAAAAATTCATCACATTTTCAAAACTAACCCAAAATGATCTTGAACTTAAAATTTCACATATTAGAAGTTATCATGGAACTGAGTTTCAAAATTTAGGGTTTGAAGATTTTTTGAATGAAAATAGTATTAGCCACAATTTTTCGGCTCCTCGAACTCCTCAACAAAATGGGGTAGTTGAGAGGGAAAATAGAACTTTGCAAGAAATGGCTAGAATCATGCTTTGTGAAAATAATTTACCTAAATATTTTTGGGCGGAAGACACAAACACCGCTTGCTATATTGTTAACCGAATAATGATTAGGCCAATTTTAAAGAAAACACCGTATGAGATTTTAAAATCTAAAAAGACTAACATTAGCTATTTTCACCCTTTTGGTTGCAAGTGTTTTGTTTTAAATAATGGAAAAGACAACTTAGGTAAATTTGATGCAAAAAGTGATGAAGCTGTTTTCATAGGATACTCTTTGACATATAAAGTCCATCGAGTATTTAACAAAAGAACTTTAGTAGTAGAAGTATCTATACATGTTGTATTCGATGATAACCTCCTTCCAAGGAAGGATTCTTGTGATGATGATGATGTAGGAATCATAAATGCCTTTGATGGAGGACAAACTTCAAAGGAGGATGAGATTCCAACAAAAGAAGAGGACACACAAGATCCACCTCTTGAAGCCTTGAAGGACTTGGCTCTTGAGGAAAAGGAAATGAGCTACCCAAGGGAGTTCAACTATGTCAAAGATGGTGAAATCTTGGGTGATCCATCCAAGGGGGTAACCACTCGATCTTCTCTTAGATTAATGAATCATGTTGCATTTATCTCATGCATAGAGCCTAAGAATATAAAAGAAGCATTGAATGATGATTTTTGGATTATGGCTATGCAAGAAGAGTTAAATCAATTTGAGAGAAGTAACGTTTGGACATTAGTTGATAGGCCTAGTAATCAATCTACCATAGGAACTAAATGGGTCTTTAGGAACAAGCTAGATGAGAGTGGTAACATTGTGAGAAATAAAGCTAGACTAGTAGCACAAAGTTACACTCAAGAAGAGGGAATAGACTTTGATGAAACCTACGGACCCGTAGCTAGAATGGAAGCCATTAGGATGTTGCTTGCATATGCATGTTATCATGATTTCAAGCTTTTTCAAATGGATGTTAAAAGCACGTTTTTAAATGGTTTTATAAATGAAGAAGTGTATGTGGAACAACCACCGGGTTTTGAAGACTCAAAATTTCCAAATCATGTTTTCAAACTCAATAAAGCTCTTTATGGTTTAAAACAAGCTCCTAGAGCTTGATATGAAAGACTTTCAAACTTTTTAATTGAAAAAGGTTTTGAAAAAGGTAAGGTGGACACTACACTTTTTATAAAAATGTATAAAAATTACCTCTTAGTAGTTCAAATTTATGTTGATGATATTATTTTTGGTTCTACTAACGAATGTCATTGCAAAGAGTTTGCTAAGCTAATGCAACGTGAATTCGAGATGAGCATGACGGGGGAGCTCTCATTCTTTTTGGGACTCCAAATCAAGCAAATAAAGGATGGCACCTTCATCAATCAAGCAAAGTACATAAAGGATATGCTCAAGAAGTTTGGCTTGGAGAATGCAAAGCCTCAAGCCACACCTATGAGCTCATCTACAAAGCTTGACAAAGATGAAGGAGGTAAATGTGTTGACTCTAAGCTTTACCGTTCTATGATTGGATCATTACTTTACCTTACCGCAAGTAGACCAGATATCTTGTTTAGTGTTTGCTTGTGTGCTAGGTTTCAAGCTAGTCCTAGAGAGTCTCACCTTATAGCCGTTAAGAGAATCTTTAGGTACCTTAGAGATACTCCTTGTTTAGGTCTTTGGTACCCTAGAGACTCCATCTTCAACCTTCATGCTTTTTCGGATGCGGATTATGGGGGTTGCAAAATTGATAGGAAAAGTACTTCGGGAACTTGTCAATTCCTAGGTAGTATGCTAATATCTTGGTTCTCTAAGAAACAAAATAGTGTAGCATTATCTACCACCGAAGCCGAGTACATATCCTTAGGAGTTGTTGTGCTCAAGTCGTTTGGATGAAGCAACAACTCTTAGATTATGGAACTAAAGTTGAAACCATACCCCTAAAATGTGACAACACTAGTGTTATATGTTTAACAAAAAATCCCATCCAACACTCTAGAACCAAACACATAGAAATAAGGAATCATTTCATTAGAGATCATGTCCTTAAAGAAGATGTGGTTATAGAGTATGTAGACACCTTAAATCAATTAGCGGACATATTTACAAAACCTTTACACAAAGAGCGTTTTTGGTCCCTTAGGAGAGAGTTAGTTCTAGCTAGCCTATCTTGACCTTTTAGGACCTCTTTTGTGCTTAAAATTGCTTGATCTTGTGAAATGACATGTTTATGTGTTTTTACTCCTAATTTCATCCATGCCTATAGCTAGGGGGAGTATGTTTATGTTTGCATATGTTTTTCCTGCTCATTCATGTCATTCATGCATGTTAGGCCTTAGAAAAATTCAATTTTCTGCACTTTTAGAGCCTCATCTGCACTTCAAGGCCCATGTGTATTGAAACGGGTCAACCTGTTTTGATACGGATGCTTTAATTTCATATCTGAGAGAAGGGCGTTTCGAAACGCCTTAACAGGGTTTCGAAACGTTTTGGCTACTGCCAAGGGGTGTATCGAAACAAGTTTCGATACGAGTCAACGGAGAATCGATACGATCAAACCTGTATCGAAACGGTCAGCTGGAGTTCTAAAAACGGTCAAACTCTCGTGCCCGCGTTTCGAAACGGTCAAGACCGTTCCGAAACGGATTTGCGGACTGCTTTAAGAAGGGCTTTTAATGATAAAGTTCCACTTTAATTAAAACTCTCCAAAACCCTAAAAACCCTAGCCTGAATTTTTCCTATAAAAACCCTCAAAACGTCTTTGTTTTTCACCAAATCTTGAGGGGGTTTTTCTCTAAAACACAAGTCTAAGCAAGATTCAACAATATTGTGCAAGGATTTTCATCCAAAATCCCAAATTAAGGTATTTTCCCTCTTTTTCTTTTTCCTTCAATTTATATTCGAATCTTAGGTTAGAAAATTTTATTTTTGTATAGTTTATATGTTTTTATGCTTGGGTTTTTCATATCTTGTAAAAAAAAATTCAAAATCTTCAATTTTCTGATTCGAATATAAAAATTTTCACTCGTTTTTTTTACTGTTTTTCTCTTAAAATTTTTTGTTAGTTTTTATTTTGTTTTGTATAGTTGTGTAGAACTAATGTTTTGATATAATAATTGTAAAATGTCTTGGACTAATTTGAAAAGAATTTAAAACTTGTTTTTAAGTCCAAACAACTTGAAATTATGTTTGAGGAATTTTAAGAGGTTTTTGGCAAAGATTTTTTATGTTTTTAATAGCCAAACTTGTGTTTTCAAAGTACCAGTACCGATACGGTCTTACCCGTATCGATACCTTTTTGCCCCAGTTTGGCCACTGTCAAAACCCTTATCGATGCAGGCCTTTGTCGTACCGATACGGATCGGGATCGTTTCGATACGCCAGGTAAGCGTACCGATCCCCTTTCAACCACCCCAACGGCTATTTCCCAACGGCCATTCAAATGTGAACCCGTACCGATACGCCCTCAAGCGTATCGATACGCCTAGGCGGCCAAGAGCCCAACGACTAGTTTCTGATGAAGGCCGTACCGATACCGTTCCACGCGTATCGATACAGATAGCTGCAGAACAGCATTTATGAAGGGAAATAAAGTCCTCAACGGCTCCAATATGATCCCAACGGCTAGTAACGGTTACAAACTCATTTGGGAGTATTAAAGGGACCTCCAAGCATCAAGAGAAGGCTAATGCTCATATTGTCAAACATCAAATGGTCAAGAAATTGTGTTAGTACTTAATTTGTCATTTCTTGTATAGACAAACACTAGTGAGCCAAAATTGTCAAATTATCTCAAGTGTTTTAGGTTTTGGGTGAGTGCTTAATTGTGCAAACAAACACCTATTAGAGGGTTTTAAGTTTGCTTTTATTGTCTCTTTGTAAAAGAGGGTTTTGATCAAGGCTTTGGGTAGAAGCTTGATCGGTTGTAAGGGTTTCCTCCTAATCCTAGAAAAGGGGACGAATCAATAGTGGATTGATTGTGAAATCCTTAGTGGGGAGCTAAGGTAGTGGATGTAGACCTTGGTTAGAAGGTTGAACCACTATAAATCATTGTGTCTTTTTACATTCTAGCTTCAAAACCCTTCCACCCAAAAATCCATATCTCCACCACTTGGTGAGCTAAATTGGTTGATCGAATCGAGCCCACACATCTTAACAAGTTGTTTTAAAAAAAAATTTAAACCTAAGTGGGATTACCATTGGATTGAATTAAGAAATCTATGCATACACTTAATTCTTTTTCAAACTTGCTTGCTTGTATTTTTAGGATGGCTACGGAGAATGTTAACAAAAAGCGTAAGTCCGTTCAATCCGGTGACTCGAGTATGCGTCCAAATCTTGCCCAGCTCTTTCAAAAATCTCTTCGAACTACAGAGTTGAGAGAACGTTTCAAATATGTCAAGTAGTACGAAGTTCGTCGTGAGCGTGTGATTGATCTCAACTTCATTAACTCTGAGCGATTTCTTTTCCGTTACCTCGAGCGTTTGAAAGATTGGGATTTTCTTGTCTTGTTGAGCATCCCGGACATTTGCTACAAACACATGGTACTTCTCTTTTACTCCAATGCTCACCTTATCAATGATGAAGAAAATTCTGAAGTTGTTGGGATTGAATCTTATCTTTTGGGGAAAAAGTTTGTTGTTAATGTCCCTCTATTGGAGTATACATTTTCACTTAAGGATGTAGGAATTGAGAATGAGAGTCACTTTGGTTCTCACACCGGTCAAGTGCTTCCTTTGGATGTGCACGATCGTTTCCTCCATTTGATGGTCTCATGGTTCCTTCCCCCTCCGGAGGTAAATATTCTCACATCCGTCAAGTTGACTATTTTTGGCTTGAGTGTTTCCGTCGTGGTGAGCGCCCTAATCTTGCTAAGATCATATTTGCCGAGATGGTTAACAATGTTAAGCTTCTTGACACCGATGCCTTGAAATCTTTCACTTATGAAACGGTCTTAAGTCACATCTTTAGCAAGCTTGGTCTCGATTGCACCTACGACTCTCCGGAACCCCGCAAGTCCAAAATTGGTGAGTCCTCTCTCCGTAAGTCCGGTTTTCGCTATGTGAACAATGCTTGGGAACGTGTTGATAGGGAAGCACCTCCTCCTCCTCCCGTTGAACCTCAACCGCAAGCTCAAGTTGCAAAAAATGAAGCTCTCACGGCTTTAATTACCGAGCGGTTCAATGCCATGGACACTAACATGGCTTCGGGTTTTGGTGCCATCAACACTCGCTTGCAAAATGTAGAGGATCGACTTCAATCCCTTGAGAATTCACACTCAGCCATGGACATGTCCTTCTCTACCTTCTATGGCCAATGGATGAAGTTTCGCCGTTCTCAAGTCAAGAGCGATGATGAGACTTCGGATGATGATGGTGACGACGAGGCCTAGGATATTCATGACATATCATATTATCTATGCATTTTAGGATTAAGTTTGCATCTTTATTTCCATTATGTTTTATGAACCTATGCTTTTAGTTTTATTTGGGATTATGCTTTAAACTTATTGTTGATTTATGTTTTGGATATTTTAATTTTATGAATTAATATTATTGTTGCTTATTGCTTAATGCTAATTGGTACTAACCATATCTCTTCTCTATGAGCCTTGTTTATTATTTTTGATCTAACAAAAAGGGGGAGAAAACATCTAAGAGCCAAAAATTCGTTTTAAATGTTTTTAAGTTTTAAACCTTGAATTTCAAAGTTAAATCTTTTTAAAACTTTAAAAACCGATCTTAAATTGAAGGGGAGTTAGAATGTGTTTAAAATTTTCAAAACTCTTAAAAATTCTAACTTTGGTTTTGTTATATCAAAAAGGAGGAGATTGTGAAACCGATATTTTAATTTTGATATAACTAAAGAACCTAAGGACTAAATTGAAAATGTCAAAACGAATCTTTAAGTCCTCAAACATCCTCATATGATTTAAAGAATATGCCTAAGTTAAAAACTAAGCTTTCCAAATATTTTCTAGGTGTTCTTAAAGCCGAAACAGTGTTTTTCGAGTCCCTGTTTCGAAACAAGTATCGAAACGTTTTCAACACTGCCAACCCATGTTTCGAAATAAGTATCGAAACGGCTTTAGAACATGGAGAACCCGTATTGAAACGACATCAAGTGTTTCGAAACGGTTCTTCATTTGATTTGAAAAATATGACCGTTGCAAGTTTTTAACTGACTTTTAAGAAACTGTTAAGGTGTTTCGAAACGAGTTCAAGCTGTTTCAAAACGACCCTTGACAGTGGCAAAAGTGTTTCGAAACGGGTAAGACCCTTTCGATACGGGCTCTTAAATGCACCCCAACGGCTCTTTCTATTTTTGTCTGTTTCGAAACAGGGTCGGGCGTTTCAAACGGGTGGTTGCAGACTACATTTATGAAGGTGAGATAACACTCCCAACGGCTCTATTGATGAATGCAACAACCACAACGGCTAGAAATCAATGAGAAGGTATAAAAGGGACCTCTAAAAGCTCGAGCAACAACTATTGATCCAAAAGCAAACATCCAAACATCAAATCCAAGCATTTGTGCCTAAATCCCAATATTGTCTAGAAACCCCAATTATATTTTTCATTCTTATCATTTCAATTGGGTTGAGTGCTTGTAATTGGGCTACAATTTGTATTGAGAGATACTTTCTTAGCCAACAAAATCTTTGTTTTATTTGTGTGAGGATTGGGTTAAATTTTGGGTAGAAAATTTAACCAAAAATTGTAAGGCTTACCTCCTTAGCCTAGAAAAGGGGAAGAGCAATTAGTGGAATTGTTGCAAATCCTTAGTGAAGCTAAGGTAGTGGATGTAGAGTTCATTTGGAACTTGAACCACTCTAAAATTCATTGTCTATCTTTTTAATTTGCAATTTCCACCACCTAAACCTTTAAAAATCCAATTCACCCCCCTCTTGGTTCATTTCGATCAATCGATCCACTCAACAATTTCTAATGTATTTTGGATGGTAATTGATGTTATAAATGAGGTCTTATCAAACAAATCCCGAATAGGTTTGGATTCCTAAGTCTTACATGCTAGATTGGTGGTTTTTGGGGTGGTTTTGGTGTTCTGTTGTTGCTAGAGATATAAGGACGAGTTTATGGTTATTTTTGGTGTTGATTGAGGTTTAGAAATGATTAGAAGTGATAGATCATGGCTGGGCTTTGTTTTGGAAGAGTTTAGAGATGATTTCGGTTGTTTTGGATAGGCGATATGGTTTTTTTGAGTAGAGCAACGAGTTTGTTTAGTTGGCTGGTGATTTCAATGCATGATGATGCATTAAGCCTCTGTTCTTATGTGTAATAAATAGGGGAGACATCATCAGACGCTTTTGGTGTTGATCCGGAAGTGCCGGGAGCATAGATATCGTTTCGGCAAGCAAGCGAAACGTAATCGGTGTGTGCGGATGGTTTTAGAAGTCTTTGAGGGACAAAGAAACAAGGTTTGGGGATTTAGGATTGGTTGGAAACACCATCCTAAGTCTGGAAGTAAGTATGGCTAGATTTGCTCTCAAATATGTGGTTGATGCCCTTAAATGCTTTTACATCTTCTTGTTTTGCGATAGACAAATTCCTACTGTTTTATACATGATTTGTAGCATGAGATGATGCTTTGTAGAGATTTCATGAGATAGCATGTTGCATTGAAGAGCTTTGAGATTTTGATTTAATGCAAAGCATGAGATATGGTTTTGAAATGAGATGAGAAAGATTTGAGAAATGTTGCATAAAACAGTAGGTGATATGATGTTTTTGGCATAATATATTGGCATAGAAGATGAGATAAATACCAAATATAATTGATCGATCAATAGGATGGGAGTGCACTATAATCTAAAAATTCGTATGTGCTCTTTGGATTCGGGCAATGGGGGTAGTGCCATCCCGATCTAAAGTGAGAATCCGATGATGAGAGATACCATCGGGGTAGGACTTGGTGAAATACCCAAGCTTTGTGGCGATGAGAGATACCGCCATGAGAGTCTGGTGATGAGTGATTCCACCAGGGTAGGACTTGATCTTGAGTCAAGCTAATCCACATATCAGAGTAAAGATGAAATGTGAAATGAAAATTGTAAGGCCCTGGTTTCGGGCCTAGATGTTTTAGACATCGGATCGGACCGGTCGAGAACGATTCGAATCACGTAAGGTTAATTAAGGAAATCAATGATCGGGATAGGATAACATTGTGATAAAAATTGCTAAAATTCTCTAAAAATGTGTTTAAGAGGTTGGTCAAATCAATTTTGCAAAAAAAGTTTTGGAAAATGGACATTTTGAGTAGTGACCACATTGTAAAGTTTCAAAACTGGGAAAAATGTGATTTTTAAGGTGGAAGCCAAAATCTTAGAATCCTTAGGGGGCTTTATGTCAATTTGACCTTTCTTCAATATGACATGTGATTTTTAAGGGTTTTTAATTAAATGATTTTAATTGGATTTTTATATTAATTAATTAAAAGGTAGTTAATAGGATTTTCACTTATGTAACTACCAATTCTATTTCATTTTCAGCCAAACACAAATTTCTCTCATCTTTTTCCAGAATTCTGTCTCCCAAAAACTCTCTCAACATTTCCAAAGTCTTTTTCAAGAGATCCTTTTTAATTCTTCAAGATCAAGGAAAACTTGTCATCTATTGAAGGAAGCAAGGGTTGGAGGTAAATCCCGTTCTCAACCTCTAATCAGAGTTCTTTATTGAAATTCCCAAGATATTTGGCTTCTAAATACTATTTTTGATTGAGTTTTCAATATAGTTTTGATTCGAGATCAAAATCTTGTGAAATTGTGGATGAAATCTTGATTTTCGGACTTGATGAGTTAGGCTCTGTTTTGTATTGATTTTAACTGTCTTCTAAGTTGATTTATATGTTAAAATGATGTGTTGATAACATAGATCCCGAAATCCTTGAGATCCTTGAGTTTCTTGGTAGTTTTAAGTGAGATTTTGGGGGTGAAATGGTGGAATCTTGCTTGCTGGAGGTATAAGGATGAGTTAGGATGTTTATTGTAACGCCCCGGTTTTGGGCTTAGAAGTTTTGGGCGTTGACCGGTTTGGTCAAAGTCCTGTTCGAATCTTAAGAGGTTAAATTAGGAAAGCCTAGTTCGGGTTGCATTAAAAATATGGAAAAATGTTCTAAAATCATCTTTTAATATAATTAGATGAACTGTGAAATCAATTTTGGAAAATGAGTTTTGGAAGGTTGATAGTTTGGCTAGTGACCAAAATGTAATTTTCGCAAGTTTGGTGGCTGTTTTATAAAGAGTTGAAACTTTGAATCTTTAAGGAGCTATTAATCCAAAAGTGTTTTCTCCAGATTTTTCTAAGATATTTTGGGTTATAATCTGATTTTAAAACATATTAGAAGTGGAGGGAAAATTTATTTGGCATTTTCTCAACTAACTTCTCATTTTCTTTCTCTCTTTTTCTCTCAACCCAAACACTCCATTTCCAGAGTTTTGTTTCTGTTTTTCTCACCTAAATCCCTCCATTCAACTCTCATTTGATTGCAAATCATTGTATCTTCAAAACCTCTTCAATTGCTACAAGTTTCATCAAGGATTTTCATTCCAAAAAGTGGAGAAACACAAGTTTGGAGGTAAGAACGTCCTTCTCCTCTAAACTATCAGTTCTTTACTGAAATTCCCAAGTTCTCAACTCTTAATTGATGTTTAATTAAAGGCTTTTGGGTTTGGAATTGGATCTTGGCTTATTATGCAAGATTTTGATGATTTTTGATGATTTTCGTTAGACCTGAGTAATCTGGGTTTTGAGTGGTGTTTTTGATGTTAAATGATCTCTAAATTGATGAGGAAATGAGTTTCGATTAATGCAATCCCGGATAGGTTGAGTTTCCTAAGTTTAGCTTGTGTTTTAAGGTAGTTTTTGAGGAGATCTTGTGGATCTGTTGTTGCTGGAGGTATAAGGATGTTAATAGGTTGTTTTTAGATGTTGTTTGGTGTTTTTGGAAGTGAGGTTTTGCTGGATTATGGCTGGGCTTTGTTTAGAAGTGGTTTAGATGCATTTTCGGTTGTTTTTGGTGGCCGAAAATGGAGGTTGGATGAGAGCAGCGAGTTTAGGTGCTTTCATTGAAGTAATTGATGCATGATGATGCATTAATTTACTGCTTTGATGTGTTGAAACAGGGGAGGCATCTTTGGATCCAAGTTTGGTTGATTCGGAAGCTTGATTTCGTGCTTCGGCAAGTGGCGAAGTGGAAATCGGTGAGTGCATTTGTGGAAATTGGATTTTCAGCTTTTAAAACCAAGGTTTGAAGGTTTTGGGAGCTTAGTTTAAGTCTAAACAACTTTGCTAAGCTCAAGTGTAAGTTTTCGGATTTTCTCTCTAGTGGTGGCCATGATTTTGATGTGATGCAAAATGATGATTTGCATGTTTAAATTACTGTTTTGGAAGCATGTTTTAGCATGGTTTTTGCTGATGATGTAAGCCATATGTTGAAGGTAACTCTAGGTAGGAGTTCCTTGATCTTGTACATTGAAATGATGTGGTTTGATGCTTTGAAATGCATGATGAAAATGGCTTGATTTAATGCTTTAAAACAGTGGATCAAATGATGAAAATGATGTATATTGGCAAGTGATGTTTTTAAAAGGTTAAGGTCACTAAGGTGGTTAAAAGTCCTTGAGTGAGCCTTGTACTTAAGAACATCAAGGTGGTTAAAAGTCCTTGGATGGTTCTTGTTGCGGACACTAAGGTGGTTAAAAGTCCTTAGGTGATCCTTTTCTATGGTGTTTAAAAGTCCATAGGCCAAGGTGTTTAAAAGTCCTTGGGATCAAGGTGTTTAAAAGTCCTTGATGTGATACTTCATGGTGTTTAAAAGTCCATGGCCAAGGTGTTTAAAAGTCCTTGGGACCAAGGTGTTTAAAAGTCCTTGGGAAGTTGTTGAACTTGATTTAAGAAATGAAATGTATCACTTGAGCCAATATGACATGTTAAGTATGTAAGAAGCATGAGATGCTTGTTTTTGATATATGACATGAAGCATGAGTTTGCTTGTTTTAAAGTATGCTTTGAGCATGTGCAAAGTTTGACTCTAAGCATGATTTATAAATGGTTTTAATTGCATTATTGAATTGTTGTTAATGAGCATGCCTCACTAAGCTTTTGCTTACGCTCTCTTCATTTTCTTAATTCAATAATGCAGAGCATTAGAGTACCTTGAGGGCAGCAAGAAAGGGCAAGCAATCAAGTTCAAGTGAAGCTCAAAGTATGAAGGTTTTATAAGTGCAATTTAGCTTTTGTATGTTTTGGCAATGGGGGTCCAATGTGTATGTTTTGGGAGGTGTTTGAGGCTCCCTAAGTATGTTGAATGTTGATGTGTTGCTGGTTTTTGCATTGGAACCATATATGCTTGTTTTGGAAGTTTGGTGTTGAATAGCTAGCTTGTTAGGAAGCATGTCATTAGAATTTGGGGCTTTTCATATGTGGTGGTTATATGTTGAATTGGTGCTGCACTTATGGTCCTTGCATGTTGGTAGACTATGTGGTATGATTTGGTGTTGTAAAATTGAAGTTTGAAGCATGTATGTTGCTGTTTTAAGTCGATTTCTGGCAGGGGTATCGATACTCGGGCTTACGTATCGATACGCATGAGCCAAATATGCACATTTCTGCCCAGGCATATCGGTACGGATTGGGTATCGATACTCGTCTTGGTTACTGTCATTCCCGCGTATCGATACGACTCCAGGCGTATCGATACGTGACCGTTAATTTGGTTGAAAGTATCTTTAAATGTTTTGTTTTGTTTACGTTTTGGTCCTGAATCTTGTTTGTGCAATTGTATGAGTTTGGGAAGTCCTTTTGAGCTGAAATTTCACAGTGAAGTATGAAACATGATTAATTTCAAGATGGTAACTTCAATTTGGGTTAAGTCCTTATATTTATCAGAAATTACAATTTGGTCCCTAAAGTTGTAATTTGTTCAATTGGGTCCCTGTTTAATCTCTGATGTTTGTGATCTTTGAGTATGATGTTTGTGTGATCACAACTAGGTCTAATGTGCATCTAGATAAGATTAAAAGGAAAAAAAAGGGTCGTTAATCAAGGTTGACTTTCGGGTTGACTTTGGTTTTCCCCGTGTGACTTTCTTAATTCGGGTCAACCGTCTGGGCCGGGTTAAGGGGGTTACAATTGGTGGTATCAGAGCTAAGTTCTCGAGTAATTGGGAATGTTAGTATGCATGATTGAAGTATGTATGCTATGAATGTTTGTTGTTTGAAAGCATGTTCAGTGGCTTGAGATGTTGATGCAATTGAGTGGTATGTTGTGATGTTGCATGCTGAGGGTACCCATTGCCAAACAAAAGCTAATGAAATGAAATTGATTTTGAATGAAATTGAGCTTGAATACTTGGATTGCTTACCTTGCTGGGCCTGACTTGTTTTATTTGCATTGTTATTGCATGGTAAAAGTATGGCACCACGTAGAGAGTTAAGGAGTAACGTGAGAGCTACGGCTCCTAATGAGAACGAGAATGAGGAAAGTGCGGTTCTACCTCCTCCACCTGGTGGTGGTGGAGCTGAGGGAGGTGGAGCTGAAGCAGCGGCTGATGCTGGAGCTGCAGGACCTGAGGCTGGTCAGGGGCAAGCTATGCCTGACATGACGATGTTGGTACAAGCTATTGCGGGTGCTTTTCGAGCAGCAGTAGCTGGAGCTCAGGGAGCTGGGCATCAGGGTGATGCTGGTGTTAGACTACCTTTGGAGCGTCTGCGCAGTCTTGGTGGGACTGAGTTCAGGGGTATGTCTGCTGAGAGTTCGGAAGCTTGGTTGGAGAGTACCAAGCGTATCTTGGGTCAGATGAGCTGCACGGATGTGCAAAAGCTGGGTTGTGTTGTGTCCTTGCTGCAGAAGGATGCGTATACGTGGTGGACGACCACCATAGCTGGGATGGCAGAAGTTGATATCTAGACGAGAAGAAGCGTGAATTCATGTCTCTTACCCAAGGGAGCATGAGTGTGGCTGAGTATGAGGTGCAGTTTGTGCGACTCAGTCAGTATGCACCGGGGTTGGTACCTGATGAGCGGGCAAGGTGCGAGAGGTTCCGTTATGGTTTAGAGACGGATGTAAAGATGTATTTGCTGGCCGCTGAGTATGATGATTTTGATGTGTTGGTGGGCCGAGCTAAGGACGTTGAGATGAACCTGAGTATGTCTGCTAAGGGTGCTGGCAAGCGAGCTGCTGAGTATAGTTCCGGAGGTGGACGGAACAAGAGGGGACGTGATCAGAAGTATCAGTCTTCAGCTAAGAGAGGCAGTGGTGCACCTGCTAGAGGAGGCAATGCTAGAGTTGATCCTAGTGCTTGTTGGATCTGTGGTTCTCGTGGTCACATGAAGCGTGACTGTCCTCGTGCTGAGAGAGTGATGCAAGCTCCTGTTGCGGCTGCTGGTAACGGGTGCTGGAGTTGTGGTTCTGCAGACCACTTGAGGCGAGATTGTCCGAGGATGGCTGGTGAGCAGATGCGTGCTCCTGTTGTTGCTGCACCGCAGAGAGGTCGTGGGCGCGGCCGTGGTAATTTTCAGAGGCGTGAGGAAGGTGGCCGAGGAGTAGCCCATGTTGTGGCTATTCAGCCTGAGGGTGGAGGCCAAGCGAGGGTGTATGCTCAGCGCGAGGGAAGGAATGATGCTGATGTGATTGCAGGTACCTTTACTTTGCAGTCATTGTCATTGCTATCTTTGATTGATTCTGGATCTACGCATTCATATATTCTTCGTGAGCATGCTGAATTGCTTGGTTTGCCTGTTGAGTCTTTGGATGTTGGTGTTCGGGTCACTAGTTCTTTTGGTGAGACTGTTGTGACTCGAAAGTTGTTTAGAAGGTGTCATTTGGTTGTTCAAGAGCATGTCTTTCATGTTGATCTTATGGAGTTGCCCTTCTATGGTTTTGATGTGATTCTTGGTATGGATTGGCTTGCTGAGCATCGTGCTGTTGTGGATTGTGAGAATAAGCGTGTTTCGCTTAAGCTTGCGGATGATTATGAAGTTGTGGTGGTTGGTGAGAATGTGAAGTTTCTTGCCAATGTGGTATCTTCTTTGGAGGCGAGCAGGATGCTGAGGCAAGGTTGCGAAGCTTATCTAGCTTTTGTGATGAATCCTAGCTCTAAGGAGTTGAGGGTGCAAGATATCAGGGTTGTAAAGGAGTTTCCTGGTGTTTTTCCTGAGGAGTTGCCTGGTTTACCTCCTAACCGCGAGGTGGAGTTTGGAATTGAGCTGTATGAGAATACAACTCCTGTGTCCATTACTCCCTATAGAATGGCACCTAAGGAGCTGAAGGAGCTGAAGACGCAGTTGCAAGAGTTGCTTGATCGTGGTTTCATCCGGCCGAGTATGTCACCTTGGGGGGCACCGATCTTGTTTGTGAAGAAGAAAGATGGTACTATGAGGATGTGCATTGATTATCGTCAGCTGAACAAGTTGACTATCAAGAATCGGTATCCTTTGCCGAGAATCGATGATCTCTTTGATCAATTTCGGGGAGCTGCTGTGTTCTCTAAGATTGACTTGAGGTCAGGGTATTATCAGTTGAAGGTGAAGGATGTGGATGTGCCTAAGACAGCTTTCAGGACAAGGTATGGGCATTATGAGTTCCTTGTGATGCCGTTTGGGTTGACAAATGCTCCTGCTGCTTTCATGGACATGATGAATCGTGTGTTTCATGAATACCTGGACAAGTTTGTCGTGGTGTTCATTGATGATATCCTCGTGTACTCTCGTACTGAGGCGGAGCACGAAGAGCATTTGAGGGTTGTTTTGCAAGCCTTGTTGGAGAATCAGCTTTATGCTAAGCTGAGCAAGTGTGAGTTCTGGTTAAGGGAGGTGGTGTTTCTTGGGCATGTTGTTTCGGCTGAGGGGATTCGTGTTGATCCTCAGAAGATTGAGGCGGTGATGAGCTGGAAGGTTCCTAAGTCTGTTCATGAGGTCCGTAGTTTCCTTGGTTTGGCGGGATACTACCGAAGGTTTGTGGATGGGTTTTCCAAGATTGCTGCTCCTTTGACAAAGCTGTTGCAGAAGGATGTTAAGTATGAATGGACGGAAGCGAGACAACAGGCTTTTGAGAAGCTTAAGGCGGCTTTGACGCAAGCTCCTATCTTGATTCAGCCTGAATCAGGGAAAGAGTTTGTGGTTTACAGTGATGCATCCTATGTTGGTTTGGGATGTGTGCTGATGCAAGAGGGTAAGGTGGTGGCTTATGCATTGCGGCAGTTGAAAGTGCATGAGCGCAATTACCCTACGCATGATATTGAGCTGGCTGCAGTGGTTTTTGCTCTGAAGATCTGGAGACATTATCTGTATGGTGAGAAGTGTACGGTGTACACGGATCACAAGAGTTTGAGGTATTTGATGTCTCAGAAGGAGTTGAATCTTAGGCAGCGACGTTGGTTGGAGTTGCTCAAGGATTATGATCTGACGATTGAGTACCATCTTGGAAAAGCTAATGTTGTTGCGGATGCCTTGAGTAGGAAGGTAGCTGTTGAACTGAGGGCTATGTTTGCTTGCTTGAGCGTATCGCGAGATGGTGGTCTTGTGGCTGAGTTGCAAGTGAAGCCATCTATGGTTCAGTTGATCAAGGATAAGCAGTTGTTGGATGATTCCTTGGTGTCTCATGTTCAGGATATTGCGGAGGGTAGACCTTCGAATTTCTGTTTTAATGATGATGGTGTGTTGTGTTTTGGGAGGCGAATAGTAGTGCCCAATGATGCTGAGTTGAGGCGTGCTATTCTGACTGAAGGTCATAGTAGTCCTTTTGCTATGCACCCTGGTAGTACTAAGATGTATCGTGATCTTCGTGATGAGTACTATTGGGTTGGTCTGAAGAAGGATGTTGCTGAGTTTGTGAGCAAGTGTTTGGTGTGTCAGCGAGTTAAGGCTGAGCATCAGTTTCCTTCAGGGTTGTTGCAACCGTTGAAAATCCCTGAGTGGAAGTGGGAGAGGGTTATCATGGATTTTGTATCTGGTTTACCTTTGTCTCCATCGAAGAAGAATTCGGTCTGGGTGATTGTGGATCGCCTGACGAAGTGTGCGCATTTCTTGCCTGTGCATACTACGTTTTCTTTGGATAAGCTGGCAGAGCTGTACATTGCTGAGATTGTGCGGCTGCATGGTGTGCCTAAGTCGATTGTGTCGGATAGGGATCCGAGGTTCACATCGCGGTTTTGGCAGTGTTTGCATCAAGCTCTGGGTACAAGATTACATTTCAGTACCTCCTATCATCCTCAGTCGGATGGTCAGTCTGAGCGAGTTATCCAGATTTTGGAGGATATGTTGAGATGCTGCGTGATTGAGTTCCAAGGATCTTGGGAGAAGCATCTGCCTTTGGTTGAGTTTGCCTATAACAATAGTTATCAGGCGAGTATACAGATGGCACCTTATGAGGCTCTGTATGGGAGGAAGTGTAGGACTCCTCTTTGTTGGGCTGAAACTGGTCAAAAGTTGGTTTCGATGCCGGCTTTGTTGAAAGGGACCACAGAGAAGGTAAAGCTCATTTGTGAGCGGTTGAAGGCGGCCTCAGATCGGCAGAAGTCTTACGCGGATTTGAAGCGCAAGGAGATAGAGTATGCGGTGGGTGACCGTGTGTTCTTGAAGGTTTCGCCTTGGAAGAAGGTGATGCGGTTTGGTCGGAAGGGTAAGTTGAGCCCTAGATACATTGGACCATATGAGGTGGTTGAGCGTGTGGGTCCTGTTGCGTATCGGTTGAGGTTACCTCAGGAGCTGGAGAAGATTCATGATGTGTTCCATGTTTCTATGCTCCGGAAGTATAGATCTGATCCTTCGCATGTGATGCCTGTGGAGGAAGTGGAATTGAATCCGGATTTGACCTATGATGAGGAACCGGTGAAGGTTCTGGATTCGGATAGCAAGGTTCTTCGTGGCAAGACCATTGAGTTGGTGAAGGTGCTGTGGAAGCATCGCGGTGTTGAGGAAGCCACGTGGGAGCGGAAGGAAGACATGCTGAAGCAGTTTCCTTACCTCTTTCCTTCAGGTAAATTTCGAGGACGAAATTTCTTAAGGGGGGGAGAGTTGTAACGCCCCGGTTTTGGGCTTAGAAGTTTTGGGCGTTGACCGGTTTGGTCAAAGTCCTGTTCGAATCTTAAGAGGTTAAATTAGGAAAGCCTAGTTCGGGTTGCATTAAAAATATGGAAAAATGTTCTAAAATCATCTTTTAATATAATTAGATGAACTGTGAAATCAATTTTGGAAAATGAGTTTTGGAAGGTTGATATTTTGGCTAGTGACCAAAATGTAATTTTCGCAAGTTTGGTGGCTGTTTTATAAAGAGTTGAAACTTTGAATATTTAAGGAGCTATTAATCCAAAAGTGTTTTCTCCAGATTTTTCTAAGATATTTTGGGTTATAATCTGATTTTAAAACATATTAGAAGTGGAGGGAAAATTTATTTGGCATTTTCTCAACTAACTTCTCATTTTCTTTCTCTCTTTTTCTCTCAACCCAAACACTCCATTTCCAGAGTTTTGTTTCTGTTTTTCTCACCTAAATCCCTCCATTCAACTCTCATTTGATTGCAAATCATTGTATCTTCAAAACCTCTTCAATTGCTACAAGTTTCATCAAGGATTTTCATTCCAAAAAGTGGAGAAACACAAGTTTGGAGGTAAGAACGTCCTTCTCCTCTAAACTATCAGTTCTTTACTGAAATTCCCAAGTTCTCAACTCTTAATTAATGTTTAATTAAAGGCTTTTGGGTTTGGAATTGGATCTTGGCTTATTATGCAAGATTTTGATGATTTTTGATGATTTTCGTTAGACCTGAGTAATCTGGGTTTTGAGTGGTGTTTTTGATGTTAAATGATCTCTAAATTGATGAGGAAATGAGTTTCGATTAATGCAATCCCGGATAGGTTGAGTTTCCTAAGTTTAGCTTGTGTTTTAAGGTAGTTTTTGAGGAGATCTTGTGGATCTGTTGTTGCTGGAGGTATAAGGATGTTAATAGGTTGTTTTTAGATGTTGTTTGGTGTTTTTGGAAGTGAGGTTTTGCTGGATTATGGCTGGGCTTTGTTTAGAAGTGGTTTAGATGCATTTTCGGTTGTTTTTGGTGGCCGAAAATGGAGGTTGGATGAGAGCAGCGAGTTTAGGTGCTTTCATTGAAGTAATTGATGCATGATGATGCATTAATTTACTGCTTTGATGTGTTGAAACAGGGGAGGCATCTTTGGATCCAAGTTTGGTTGATTCGGAAGCTTGATTTCGTGCTTCGGCAAGTGGCGAAGTGGAAATCGGTGAGTGCATTTGTGGAAATTGGATTTTCAGCTTTTAAAACCAAGGTTTGAAGGTTTTGGGAGCTTAGTTTAAGTCTAAACAACTTTGCTAAGCTCAAGTGTAAGTTTTCGGATTTTCTCTCTAGTGGTGGCCATGATTTTGATGTGATGCAAAATGATGATTTGCATGTTTAAATTACTATTTTGGAAGCATGTTTTAGCATGGTTTTTGCTGATGATGTAAGCCATATGTTGAAGGTAACTCTAGGTAGGAGTTCCTTGATCTTGTACATTGAAATGATGTGGTTTGATGCTTTGAAATGCATGATGAAAATGGCTTGATTTAATGCTTTAAAACAGTGGATCAAATGATGAAAATGATGTATATTGGCAAGTGATGTTTTTAAAAGGTTAAGGTCACTAAGGTGGTTAAAAGTCCTTGAGTGAGCCTTGTACTTAAGAACATCAAGGTGGTTAAAAGTCCTTGGATGGTTCTTGTTGCGGACACTAAGGTGGTTAAAAGTCCTTAGGTGATCCTTTTCTATGGTGTTTAAAAGTCCATAGGCCAAGGTGTTTAAAAGTACTTGGGATCAAGGTGTTTAAAAGTCCTTGATGTGATACTTCATGGTGTTTAAAAGTCCATGGCCAAGGTGTTTAAAAGTCCTTGGGACCAAGGTGTTTAAAAGTCCTTGGGAAGTTGTTGAACTTGATTTAAGAAATGAAATGTATCACTTGAGCCAATATGACATGTTAAGTATGTAAGAAGCATGAGATGCTTGTTTTTGATATATGACATGAAGCATGAGTTTGCTTGTTTTAAAGTATGCTTTGAGCATGTGCAAAGTTTGACTCTAAGCATGATTTATAAATGGTTTTAATTGCATTATTGAATTGTTGTTAATGAGCATGCCTCACTAAGCTTTTGCTTACGCTCTCTTCGTTTTCTTAATTCAATAATGCAGAGCATTAGAGTACCTTGAGGGCAGCAAGAAAGGGCAAGCAATCAAGTTCAAGTGAAGCTCAAAGTATGAAGGTTTTATAAGTGCAATTTAGCTTTTGTATGTTTTGGCAATGGGGGTCCAATGTGTATGTTTTGGGAGGTGTTTGAGGCTCCCTAAGTATGTTGAATGTTGATGTGTTGCTGGTTTTTGCATTGGAACCATATATGCTTGTTTTGGAAGTTTGGTGTTGAATAGCTAGCTTGTTAGGAAGCATGTCATTAGAATTTGGGGCTTTTCATATGTGGTGGTTATATGTTGAATTGGTGCTGCACTTATGGTCCTTGCATGTTGGTAGACTATGTGGTATGATTTGGTGTTGTAAAATTGAAGTTTGAAGCATGTATGTTGCTGTTTTAAGTCGATTTCTGGCAGGGGTATCGATACTCGGGCTTACGTATCGATACGCATGAGCCAAATATGCACATTTCTGCCCAGGCGTATCGGTACGGATTGGGTATCGATACTCGTCTTGGTTACTGTCATTCCCGCGTATCGATACGACTCCAGGCGTATCGATACGTGACCGTTAATTTGGTTGAAAGTATCTTTAAATGTTTTGTTTTGTTTACGTTTTGGTCCTGAATCTTGTTTGTGCAATTGTATGAGTTTGGGAAGTCCTTTTGAGCTGAAATTTCACAGTGAAGTATGAAACATGATTAATTTCAAGATGGTAACTTCAATTTGGGTTAAGTCCTTATATTTATCAGAAATTACAATTTGGTCCCTAAAGTTGTAATTTGTTCAATTGGGTCCCTGTTTAATCTCTGATGTTTGTGATCTTTGAGTATGATGTTTGTGTGATCACAACTAGGTCTAATGTGCATCTAGATAAGATTAAAAAAAAAAAAGGTCGTTAATCAAGGTTGACTTTCGGGTTGACTTTGGTTTTCCCCGTGTGACTTTCTTAATTCGGGTCAACCGTCTGGGCCGGGTTAAGGGGGTTACATTTATTAGATGTGTTTTGATGTTGATAATTGTTTGGAAGTGGTGTATGATGGTTGGGCTTGATTTAAGAAGCAATCGATTGAGTTTTTGGTTGTTTTGGAAGGGTATTTTGGTGTAGTTTGAGTGGGCAACGAGTTTGTGAATTGTTGCTAGTGTTAGAATGCATTTTAATGCATTTAGATCTCATTTTTGATGATGTGAATACATGGGATCTTGATATAGAAGCAAACGAGGTGATTTTGGATGCTCCGGATGGGTAATTTTCTTATCGACGAACGAGGCTTCGCGTATCGGTGATTGGAAATGCAATTTTCTGCTTTGTAACGCTTTGAGTGTGATCTTGGGCGCTTAGTGTAAGTTTGATACACTTAACTAAGCTCAAGTGTAAGTGTTTCGGTAATCCCTCTCTTGGAAACGTGCTATGTTTGATGAAATTGCACTTGATGTAAGAGTGGATTTGTTTACTGTTTTAAGCATGTTTAAGCATGGTTTAATGCTGGATTTTAATGCCATTATGTTAAGGATGCACTAGGTAAGTTATCCTTGGTTATCATGTGTTGAATGCATATGAATTTAAGCATGTGATGCTTGTAGAATTGGCATTGTGGTTATGCTTGTAAAACAGTGGATTAATGTGGTTAAATGATTATATTGGCAAGTGTTGAAAATTGTTTTTGGTTACTTATATCGAATATAGTTAGCCGGCTATAGGATTGGGTGCACCGTGAATAAAGTTGCCTTGGATGTCAAGGGGCTGTGATTGTGCCGTAATCTCCATTCAAGTACCCTAACGATTGAGGTTAAGATCACAACGGTGAACGGTTAGTCCCGTGTGTGAGTCTTGTGTATGTGTCCTATACTCTCGTTAGTGGAATTATACAACTACCGATGAGTGATGTTTAGGGGTTGTTATTGTGCCATTAATCTCCACCTTGTGTAGTCTGGTAGTTTGTATGAAGCGTGAGAGACAACGGTTGTAATCCGCGTATCCGATTGTGTCTTGTGTTGAAATGGTTTGTGGATTATCACTTGTGAGCCAATATAATGTAAATGTATAATGTGAAGCAAGTGATGATTGTATATGATGCAAGGATGCATGAGATATTTGTGTATGATGCAAGAATGCATGTGATGCTTGTTAAAGCATAAGCAAAGGTTTATTTGATGTTTTAAAATGATGCATATGAGCACATGGTTAAAAAGTGCATTGAGGTCTTGAGAAGACATGTTTTATAAATGTCATGAGATGTAAATTGTTGGTTTTGCAAAACATGAGACATTTATTGATGAATGTTGTTTAGTGATCCTCACTAAGCTTTGTGCTTACGCTCTTTTGTTTCATCAATGCAGAAAACTAGGCTTTGAGGGCATCAAGAAGGCAAGAGGAATCCAAGCTTTTAATCTTGCAAAGTATGTGGTTTGTTTCGGTGTAATAAAAGGCAATGGGTGGGGTTTATTCTAATGCATGGATGAGAATGTTTTCCCTTTGTTTTGAGCATGCTTGATAGTTACTTTTGGGATGTAATTGGCCTTTATGGTTTGATTTTGGATGTGGAGGATGATTTTGGCTTGTTATTGTTTTGGGTGGACTAGGGAGCATGCCTATAGCACCTAATCTTGCATGTTGGTTTCCTTGTTATAGCTAATGCCTAGATATGATGATTCTTGATATGTACCCATGTTATATGCATGATGTGGCATGTCTCGGGAATGATTTGAATGTGTTAAAGCATGAAAACCAGCAAAATCTACTGTTGCAGGGCAAGGCGTATCGAAATGCCCTTGCCTGTTTTGGAACAAGTGCCTGAAATGGCCATAAGGTTTCGGAACGGGTGAAGGCGTATCGAAACGTTTTGGCAACTGGAAGGGGTGCTTCGATACGGGTTAAGGGATTACACCAATATAATATATGAAAATGTATTTGATTCACATGTACCAAATATTGAGATTATATATGCTATGAGAAATGCATATGAGATTTGTATATGAATTGCTTTAGTTTTCACAAGCATGTGTATGGCTTTGCCATGAGATTTGCATTTGTTTATATGCATGAGATAGAATAGAGGTACATGTGTTTTCAAATGGAGATTTGCTTTGAAATGGTTTCAAGCATGAGATAGAAAGATCATGTTGTTGAAAATGGCTTTTGAGAAAGAGTTTTGAATGATGCATTGTTGTGTTAGTTTTCTTTAGAGCTTGCCTCACTAAGCAAATATGCTTACGCTCTCTTTTACAAACAATGCAGATAATTGAGAAGAATTTGGGCAGCGAAAAGGATATGAACATCCAAGGAACTGAAAAGCTCATGTATGGTGATGTTTTTGCATACTTTAGTATTGAACTCCCTATGTTTGTTGCAAGTTTGTTATGGCTTTTGAACTTTGTAAATAGCCTATATGGTTTGGTTTGAGGTTTGAGGTCTTTGTTTGGTTTTGTGGTTAGGAAGCATGCCTATAGACTAAATGTTCATGTGTTTGATGCCATGCTTTAGCTTAAACTTCTTGGATATGTTCTGTAATGTCTATTCATGTTGCCGATATGTTAAGGTATTATTTGGGATATGTTTGAGTATGTAAAGATGTGAAAAACCAGAAAATTATGCAGTTGCAGGGTAGGGTGTATCGAAACACCCTTATCTGTTTCGAAACAGGGGCCCGAAATGGCCATAGTATTTTGGAACAAGTGAAGGTGTTTCAGAACATTTTAACTACTGGAGAGGCATGTTTCGATACTGGTCTCAAAACGCACCCGACTACCGAAACGGTCAACTCCGTTTCGATACGACCGTTTCAATACCAGGGTCAGCGTTTTCGAATTGATTGACCGTTAGTCTTTATATTTGAATTGTTTCAAGTTCTCATATCTTACACTTTAGTCCTTGATGTTGTGGATGCAATTGATTGAGCTTGAAATGTCCTTTTAAGCTGATATTTGACAGAGACACATGTAAAATGACTAATTACATATTGGTAAGCTTAAAATCTGCAAAGTCCTTATAATTTCAAAAATTTACATTTTGATCCCTAAAAGTGTAATTCTTACAATTGAATCCCTAATTGAATTTTGATCGTTGTTCCTTTTTCTACAATGATTCTTGAGTAATCACATAGGCTTAATGTGCATTTAGAAAAGATAAAAAGGAAAAAAAAGGTTGTTAATCAAGGTTGACTTTCGGGTTGACTTTGGTTTTTCCCGTGTAATCTTTGTAGTTCGGGTCAAGCGTCTAGGCCGGGCTAAGGGGGTTACACCGCACCTCTTTAGTTCAGGTAAAATTCGAGGACGAATTTTTCTTAAGGGGGAGAGTTGTAACAGCCTAAAATTCGGTCTAGTCGGAATTAAGTTCCGTTGATCGAAATTCCTACTTTCGTAATAGCTTAAATATTGCTTCAAATAGTTAATTATTGTTATCGAATCCTAAATTGGATTAAAGCATTGTGATTGAACTCTATTAAATAAACTATGCTTTTAGTGGCTAAAAATAAAAGGAGTGTAAGTTGGAGGGCAAAACTTTAATTGTTATGGCAAGTTTGTTATGGCTTCTGAACTTTGTAAATAGCCTATATGGTTTGGTTTGAGGTTTGAGGTCTTTGCTTGGTTTTGTGGTTAGGAAGCATGCCTGTAGACTAAATGTTCATGTGTTTGAAGCCATGCTTTAGCTTAAACTTCTTGGATATGTTCTATAATGTCTATTCATGTTGCCGGTAAGTTAAGGTATTATTTGGGATATGTTTGAGTATGTAAAGATGTGAAAAACCAGAAAATTATGCAGTTGCAGGGTAGTGTGTATCGAAACACCCTTATCTGTTTCGAAACAGGGGCCCGAAATGGCCATAGTATTTGGAACATGTGAAGTTGTTTCAGAACATTTTAACTACTGGAGAGGCATGTTTCGATACTGGTCTCAGAACGCACCCGACTACCGAAACGGTCAACTCCGTTTCGATACCAGGGTCAATGTTTCGAAATGGTTGACCGTTGGTCTGTATATTTGAATCGTTTCAAGTTCTCATATCTTAAATTTTAGTCCTTGATGTTGTGGATGCAATTGATTGAGCTTGAAATGTCCTTTTAAGCTGATATTTGACAGAGACGCATCTAAAATGACTAATTACATATTGGTAAGCTTAAAATCTGCAAAGTCCTTATAATTTCAAAAATTTACATTTTGATCCCTAAAAGTGTGATTCTTACAATTGAATCCCTAATTGAATTCTGATCGTTGTTCCTTTTTCTACAATGATTCTTGAGTAATCACATAGGCTTAATGTGCATTTAGAAAAGATAAAAAGGAAAAAAAGGGTTGTTAATCAAGGTTGACTTTCGGGTTGACTTTGTTTTTTCCCGTGTAATCTTTGTAGTTCGGGTCAAGCGTCTAGGCCGGGCTAAGGGGGTTACACCGCACCTCTTTAGTTCAGGTAAAATTCGAGGACGACTTTTTCTTAAGGGGGAGAGTTGTAACACCCTAAAATTCGGTCTAGTCGGAATTAAGTTCCGTTGATCGAAATTCCTACTTTGGTAAAAGCTTAAATATTGCTTCAAATAGTTAATTATTGTTATCGAATCCTAAATTGGATTAAAGCATTGTGATTGAACTCTATTAAATAAACTATGCTTTTAGTGGCTAAAAATAAAAGGAGTGTAAGTTGGAGGGCAAAACTTTAATTGTTATGGCAAGTTTGTTATGGCTTTTGAACTTTGTAAATAGCCTATATGGTTTGGTTTGAGGTTTGAGGTCTTTGCTTGGTTTTGTGGTTAGGAAGCATGCCTGTAGACTAAATGTTCATGTGTTTGAAGCCATGCTTTAGCTTAAACTTCTTGGATATGTTCTATAATGTCTATTCATGTTGCCGGTAAGTTAAGGTATTATTTGGGATATGTTTGAGTATGTAAAGATGTGAAAAACCAGAAAATTATGCAGTTGCAAGGTAGTGTGTATCGAAACACCCTTATCTGTTTCGAAACAGGGGCCCGAAATGGCCATAGTATTTGGAACATGTGAAGTTGTTTCAGAACATTTTAACTACTGGAGAGGCATGTTTCGATACTGGTCTCAGAACGCACCCGACTACCGAAATGGTCAACTCCGTTTCGATACCAGGGTCAGCGTTTCGAAATGGTTGACCGTTGGTCTGTATATTTGAATCGTTTCAAGTTCTCATATCTTAAATTTTAGTCCTTGATGTTGAGGATGCAATTGATTGAGCTTGAAATGTCCTTTTAAGCTGATATTTGACAGAGACGCATCTAAAATGACTAATTACATATTGGTAAGCTTAAAATCTGCAAAGTCCTTATAATTTCAAAAATTTACATTTTGATCCCTAAAAGTGTAATTCTTACAATTGAATCCCTAATTGAATTCTGATCGTTGTTCCTTTCTCTACAATGATTCTTGAGTAATCACATACGCTTAATGTGGATTTAGAAAAGATAAAAAGGAAAAAAGGGTTGTTAATCAAGGTTGACTTTCGGGTTGACTTTGGTTTTTCCCGTGTAATCTTTGTAGTTCGGGTCAAGCGTCTAGGCCGGGCTAAGGGGGTTACACCGCACCTCTTTAGCTCAGGTAAAATTCGAGGACGACTTTTTCTTAAGGGGGAGAGTTGTAACACCCTAAAATTCGGTCTAGTCGGAATTAAGTTCCGTTGATCGAAATTCCTACTTTGGTAAAAGCTTAAATATTTCTTCAAATAGTTAATTATTGTTATCGAATCCTAAATTGGATTAAAGCATTGTGATTGAACTCTATTAAATAAACTATGCTTTTAGTGGCTAAAAATAAAAGGAGTGTAAGTTGGAGGGCAAAACTTTAATTGTTATGGCAAGTTTGTTATGGCTTTTGAACTTTGTAAATAGCCTATATGGTTTGGTTTGAGGTTTGAGGTCTTTGCTTGGTTTTGTGGTTAGGAAGCATGCCTGTAGACTAAATGTTCATGTGTTTGAAGCCATGCTTTAGCTTAAACTTCTTGGATATGTTCTATAATGTCTATTCATGTTGCCGGTAAGTTAAGGTATTATTTGGGATATGTTTGAGTATGTAAAGATGTGAAAAACCAGAAAATTATGCAGTTGCAGGGTAGTGTGTATCGAAACACCCTTATCTGTTTCGAAACAGGGGCCCGAAATGGCCATAGTATTTGGAACATGTGAAGTTGTTTCAGAACATTTTAACTACTGGAGAGGCATGTTTCGATACTGGTCTCAGAACGCACCCGACTACCGAAACGGTCAACTCCGTTTCGATACCAGGGTCAATGTTTCGAAATGGTTGACCGTTGGTCTGTATATTTGAATCGTTTCAAGTTCTCATATCTTAAATTTTAGTCCTTGATGTTGTGGATGCAATTGATTGAGCTTGAAATGTCCTTTTAAGCTGATATTTGACAGAGACGCATCTAAAATGACCAATTACATATTGGTAAGCTTAAAATCTGCAAAGTCCTTATAATTTCAAAAATTTACATTTTGATCCCTAAAAGTGTGATTCTTACAATTGAATCCCTAATTGAATTCTGATCGTTGTTCCTTTTTCTACAATGATTCTTGAGTAATCACATAGGCTTAATGTGCATTTAGAAAAGATAAAAAGGAAAAAAAGGGTTGTTAATCAAGGTTGACTTTCGGGTTGACTTTGGTTTTTCCCGTGTAATCTTTGTAGTTCGGGTCAAGCGTCTAGGCCGGGCTAAGGGGGTTACACCGCACCTCTTTAGTTCAGGTAAAATTCGAGGACGACTTTTTCTTAAGGGGGAGAGTTGTAACACCCTAAAATTCGGTCTAGTCGGAATTAAGTTCCGTTGATCGAAATTCCTACTTTGGTAAAAGCTTAAATATTGCTTCAAATAGTTAATTATTGTTATCGAATCCTAAATTGGATTAAAGCATTGTGATTGAACTCTATTAAATAAACTATGCTTTTAGTGGCTAAAAATAAAAGGAGTGTAAGTTGGAGGGCAAAACTTTAATTGTTATGGCAAGTTTGTTATGGCTTTTGAACTTTGTAAATAGCCTATATGGTTTGGTTTGAGGTTTGAGGTCTTTGCTTGGTTTTGTGGTTAGGAAGCATGCCTGTAGACTAAATGTTCATGTGTTTGAAGCCATGCTTTAGCTTAAACTTCTTGGATATGTTCTATAATGTCTATTCATGTTGCCGGTAAGTTAAGGTATTATTTGGGATATGTTTGAGTATGTAAAGATGTGAAAAACCAGAAAATTATGCAGTTGCAGGGTAGTGTGTATCGAAACACCCTTATCTGTTTCGAAACAGGGGCCCGAAATGGCCATAGTATTTGGAACATGTGAAGTTGTTTCAGAACATTTTAACTACTGGAGAGGCATGTTTCGATACTGGTCTCAGAACGCACCCGACTACCGAAATGGTCAACTCCGTTTCGATACCAGGGTCAGCGTTTCGAAATGGTTGACCGTTGGTCTGTATATTTGAATCGTTTCAAGTTCTCATATCTTAAATTTTAGTCCTTGATGTTGAGGATGCAATTGATTGAGCTTGAAATGTCCTTTTAAGCTGATATTTGACAGAGACGCATCTAAAATGACTAATTACATATTGGTAAGCTTAAAATCTGCAAAGTCCTTATAATTTCAAAAATTTACATTTTGATCCCTAAAAGTGTAATTCTTACAATTGAATCCCTAATTGAATTCTGATCGTTGTTCCTTTTTCTACAATGATTCTTGAGTAATCACATACGCTTAATGTGGATTTAGAAAAGATAAAAAGGAAAAAAGGGTTGTTAATCAAGGTTGACTTTCGGGTTGACTTTGGTTTTTCCCGTGTAATCTTTGTAGTTCGGGTCAAGCGTCTAAGCCGGGCTAAGGGGGTTACACCGCACCTCTTCAGTTCAGGTAAAATTCGAGGACGATTTTTTCTTAAGGGGGGAGAGTTGTAACACCCTAAAATTCGGTCTAGTCGGAATTAAGTTCCGTTGATCGGAAATCCTACTTTGGTAAAAGCTTAAATATTGCTTCAAATAGTTAATTATTGTTATCGAATCCTAAATTGGATTAAAGCATTGTGATTGAACTCTATTAAATAAACTATGCTTTTAGTGGCTAAAAATAAAAGGAGTGTAAGTTGGAGGGAAAAACTTTAATTGCATAAAAGATGAGGAACTAATCTTGCGATTAACCCCTCCTCTATTATAAAGGCCTACGTGGGGTTGTCTGGGAGCTTTCCTTCAAATGAAGGCAAGCTAAATAGCCAAAGTCTTTATAATAAAACAATGGATTAAAGTAAAGAAAGCTTACCCGAAAATATAGGAAGCAAGCACCACCATTTCATCATCTTCTTCACCTAAGCACACACCTCCACTAGAGGAAATTCAAGCTTTGATATTTCTTTACTTTATCGATATCGAATTCTTACTACCGATAGGATAAGCTATTTTCATCAATTGATTCATAGATTCTATAGTTATTTTGAGTATAATCTAAGCTAGGGTTTTGCCTAAACATGCATATTTAATCGTTGTTGTCTCTAATGAAGTTGTATATGAAATTTGATATCTTTATATTGATTTTGTTATCGAAACACCAATTCTAATAAGTTTCCTATTAATCTTTCTAGCTCACTAAGGGGAGAAAGAGGTATCACCATCTACCGCACAAGCTAGGAACAAAGGAATTTCTATCCGAGAGCCTTAAAGCTTCGGATTTCTAAGGTGAGTGTAGTCGGAGTCTTGGGGTAGGCGAAAGGCCTTCCCGGATCTTTATTTGTTGTTTTAGATCATTTCGCTAACGTTGCTATTGAAGCGAATGCACTGGATAATAAATCATACACTCTGGTAAGTGTCGTTAAGTTACCATTGAACGTTGATTATGTTCATTGTGCATTGTCTTTGAAATAAGCATTGTTATGGGGTTATTGCATTGAAAACATCGAACATTGAATTTGACACTAATTCATGAAATATTGATATTAAGATATATGTATATTAATTACCGGCCACATCGAATTTATGGAACATTGGTGTATCATTGATCATTGAAATGAATATGTACATTATGACCTTGGATTGGAATGGACTAGGGATACAATTGGCATGCCATAGAATTCATGAGCTTAGTGTACAGGTGGACTACGGTCCTAAGGCTACGGCTTGTATTGATTTGGCGGGGCGGAGGGATGTGTATTATTATTGGTCACATTGGTGAGGCGGAGGGATAGACCATTCATTGTTTTGGCAAGGCGTAGGAATTTGCGTATCCACGATCTTAATTCAATCCAAGGAACTATGAATGAACGAGAAACATGTTTATTACTTTATGCATTGTTATATGACATTGATTATGTTAACATGAGATTAAGTACTAATTTAGCTATGACATTCCATCATTTATGTTATTTGTGACTTCCTCACTAGGAAAATGTGTCTAATGTGTCTCCTTTCATGCAATTTCAGGTTAATAGAGTTTGTACGTTGGAAGATTGGATTGATCGTAAGGGCAACTCACTACTAAGATACAAGTAATGTAATTATGACTTTAAACTCCTAGAAAAGTGGCGAAGTAGTTAAACTAGTCCAATATGCTCGTTTTGTTGTGTTGGACCCTTGCTTATTTTGTAATGAGGTCATTGGCCTTAAAGGGTCCTTATGGTCCCTTTGACATAGTCTTATAAATGCATGTTTTGCGAAAAAGGTACACACGTGGTAAACGTTTTCATATTGCCATGAAAATTTGCATGTTAGTAGTTTATATTATTGACATGTCGTGTATAAAGTTCCGTTGCATTTGGACATCATATGGTAGGGTAATTTGAATAAAAACCATATAAAACCTGTCATTATAGGCCTCTCCGTATCGAAACGGGTGATGTCGTTTTGATACAGGTACCCATCTTTGAACCTGGAAATAAGGGCTTTTCGGAAAGAAGTGATGTCGTTTCGGAACATTTTTGCCTCTGGAGACCCTTGTTCTGATACGAGTTTCGAAATGGTCAAGGTCAAAGTCAACAATGGTCAACCAGTTTCTCTACGGGTCAAGCCTGTATCGAAACGGTCTAAGGGTTGGGTGAACAAGGTTGACTCTTGTACACCCGTTCCGAAACAGCTTGTAGTGTTTCGAAACAGGGTTAGGTAAGTTTGGTAAAGCTTTTGGGACAGTTTTGATTATATTACAAATTAGTCACTGAATCTTGTAGAGTCAAATTGATAATGCTAATGACTTCAGAAATTAATGAAATTTGGTAGGCATAACCCTTAAGTTATGAATTTCAGTTTGGTAGGGTCTTAACAATATAGAACCTCTCGTTTGTTAAAATTTACAAGTTAGTCCTACATGCATGTAAAAGTTGTATAATGACCCTTGAATGTTAATTATGCATCCTTTTTGATAATGTGGAATAATGGGTACAATGGCTGTATGATGGACATTATCTATTGATCATTCATGAGATTAAAAATTAAAATTTATAATAATGTTTGTCGCATCGTCTTCCGGTAACACACTCCGACCCGATTCTCTACCAGACCTAGGAGGGGTATTACACATGCTTCCAACATATATATAACATATCTAAGCATCAAACCACAATCATTCATGACATATTAAACATCATATCATGGTAATTTGTATCAAAGGTAAACTATAGGCATGCAACCTAGTAAACAAGCCAAGCAAGATACCAAAATACATAGCAAGGCACGAACCAATAACCAAAGGCCAATTACGAGTCTAAAACAACAATATAAACTTGCTTGAATAGGGAGTTTACGCAAATCTCCCAAAAACACAACGAATCCCCCATTTCCCTCATTACTTATAGTCTAAACCGAAACATACATTCTCAAATGAAGTCTCATGTTATCCCTTGCTCCACGCTGCCTCCAAAACCTTCATTCTCTGCATTGATGGACAAATTAGAGTGTAAGCACACAAAGCTTAGTGATGAGTGGTGTAACGCCCCAGTTTTGGGCCTAGATGTTTTAGACATCGGTTTGGGTTAGTCGAACCTAGAATTGGAGATTTGAGTCTTTAAGGACGGTTTTGGGAAATCATGGTTCGGGATAAGGTAAAAATATGGTAAAAATTTATAAAATCATCTAAAATTATGTATATGGGTTTCGTTAAGTCAATTTTATAAAATGGATTTTGGAACGTGTACATTTTTGGAACTGACTAAAATGTAAAGATTTAAAACTGTGGAAAAATGTGATTTCTAAAGGAAAGTCAAATTCTTGGAATCTTTAGGGAGCTTAATGGAAATTAAGCCTTTTCTTTAATTGGCATGTGATTTTAATGATTTAATTAAAGTGGAAGAGGGAGATTTTATTAAAACAAGGTAGTTACTTTGTTAAATCAAGTTTGACGTAACTTTTCTATTTCTCTTTTTCTCTTCAACCAAACATTCCCTCTTTTCTCTCAACTTCCAGAATTCTTTTCATCATTTTACTCTTTTGATTCACAACACTTTTCCAAAGATTCTACTCAAAGATTTGCAAATAATTCTTATAGCTTATTGAGTTGAAAACTTACCAATTGAAAGAAAAGCAAGGATTGGAGGTAATTTCGTGCTACTCCTCTAATCAATGTTCTTTAATGAAATTCCAGAGTATTTGACTCTTGATTTATGTTTTTGATTAAGGTTTTAATGGTTGATTTGGTAAAAATGCATAAATCTTGCTAAAAGATGAGATTAATTGTGATTTTCGTTTGGACACTATTTTGATTGATTTAAGAAGGATTTTAAGGTTGCTTTGGATGTTAAATGATGTTAATAATGAGGTTTGATCATAAAAAACCCAAAATCGTTGAGATCTCTAATTGTATAGGTTGTTAGTTTTTAGTTTTTGGCTTGGAAATGTGAAATCTGAGTTGCTGGAGGTATAAGGATGAGATCTCTCGGATTGTGCTTTTATGAGCTTGTTGATGCACTTGTTTTTTAATGTGTTTACCTACTGTTTAAAGCATGGTTTGAGCACATAAATTGTTATTTATGATGCCATATTGTTGAAGGATGCACTAGGTAAGTGATTCTTGTAAGTATGATTTTATACTTGTTTTAGGAAGCATGATTTAATGCTTGGAATATGGCTTATTGTGAATGCTTTGAAAAAACAATGAGGTTTATATTAAAAGTGAAATATATTGGCAACTGATGTTGTGTAAAGTGTTTTGCAAATAAAATCGGATGTAGTTAGCTTGCTATAGGATTGAGTGCACTATAAACAAGTTTCCTTGGATGTTGAGGGGTTCTGATTGTACCGAAAACTCCATGCAAGTACCTTAGCGATCGAGGAATAATTAAGTTGTTGCAATGGTGAAGGATAGCTCCCGTGTGCGAACCTAGTATGGTGTCCCGTCTCTCATTAGTGGGCAATACATCTACCGATGAGTGGTGCTAAGGGGTTGTGATTGTACCGAATACTCCACCACCAGTGTCACAATGTTGGAGGGTAGCTCCCGTGTGTGAACCTTAAGGTGCCGATAGAGTGTATGAAGTGTTTGAGACAACACTTTTGTAATTCGTGTATCTGATATGCTTTTTGAGAAATGAGAATGTTATTGATCACTTCGGAGCCAATATAATTGATTAATTACTATGGAAATGTTTATGGTTGCATAACATGAAAAGTGCATGTTTTACTTTAAAAGCTTTGCATGTTGGTAGGTATGCATGAAAGACTTGATATATATGTTATCAATGGATTTTGATGTCGAAGTATTTGATAATTGTTGCATGGTGTATAACATGTTGATTCTAATGATGAAGTGCATGGATTTCAAGGAGGGCACGATGGTTTTCAAAATTGTGAAAATGGTTTTAAGCATTGATGGTGTTTTTAGTTCATGAGCATTCCTCACTAAGCTTGTATGCTTACGCTCTCTTTTGTCTATCAATGCAGATAACTAAGTGTTAGGAGGCAGCAACAAGCAAGGGGATCTAAGAAGACTTCACTTTGAAAGTATGTTTCGGTTATGAACTAGAGTAATAAGGGAAATGGGGGATTTCAAGTTTTATTTGGGCGATGTCTATAAACACCCTTTGAGCATGTTTGCTAAATGCTTTTTACTCTTGAAGTGTTTCGGAACAAGTTACAACTATGTTAGTTAATTGAATGTCTTGTGTTTCGGAACATGGCTTTAGTGTTCTGAAATAGGTGGTAGTTAAATTAGTTAATGTCATGTTCTGAAGTTCTGATTCTTTGCATTTTAGTCCCTGAATGTTGTGGATGCAATTCAATGAACATGAATGATTATTTTGAGCTATGATTTGACAGAGATGCTTGTAATGAGACTAATTAAAGGTTGGTAACACGAAAATGATTTAAGTCCCTGCGAATCGTAAAAATTACAAAATGGTCCCTAAAACCCATAATTGGATAAAATTAGTGAGCGTTTGAGTTGTGTTTGATCCGTTGCTTTGTTAAAAACATAGGAACCTAATTTGCATCTAGATAAGAAAAAAGAAAAAAATAGGGTTGTTTATTGAGATAAACCTTCCCGGTTTACTTCAATATTCCCTGTGTGACTCGTTCGGTTCGGTCTACCAGCTAGGCCAAGTCGAGGGGGGGTTACAAGTGCTAAAAAACAAAACATCATCAATGCATTAAAAACATTTTCCAAGTTCACATTGAAATCTCATTTCAATTAACTTAAATCATCATTTGAAAACCATCATGTTTTTAAAACCATGCACTTTCCTTATTAAAAAATTAGCATAATAAACCTTATGCAACATTTATCATTAATCAACAGCAAGTCCCATTGCTAACACTCAATTTAAGTCTTCCCATGCATAACTCCCATATGCAAAGCTTAAAAAGTAAAAGATGTATAAATCACAATATACATCATAAACCATCTCATGATACATCATATATTATATTGGCATACAAGTGATCATTAGACAAGTTCATTTCTGAAAACAACATATCAGATACAAAGATTCAACAAGTATTCACACAACACTTCAAGCCATCTCCACAGAAATTTAGTGAAATCACAACGAAGTGGTACAATAACCACCAACCCCATTCATCAGTTAGAGACTTAAACAACTAACGATAGACGGGACACCAAACTCCTCGATCGTTAGGGTACTTGGACGGAGACACGGGACGCCAACCCCTCGACATCCAAGAAGACCTTTTATAGTGCACTTAATCCTATAGTCGACTAACAATATCCGATATAATTTATAAACGAGTTCCAATTCCACACGCTATTTAAGCCTTCCCATGCATAGCTACCATATGCAAAGCTTAAATAGTAAAACATGCATAAACCACATTATGCAACATAAACCATTTCATGATACATCATCAAGTATGTTGGCTTACAAGTGATCGTTGTGCAAGTTCATATCTCAAAACTATATATCGGATACACAGATTCAACAAGTGTCTACTCAACACTTCAAGCCATCTTAACTGGAATTGGTACATTCACAACCAAATATACTATATCAACCGGGTACAATTACAACCCACGGGGACACCAACCCCACCATCGGTTAGATGCTTAACCACTAACGAGAGATGGAACACCAACCTCAATGATCGTTAGGGTACTTGAACGGGGACATGAGAAACCAACCCCTCGATATTCAAGGCGGCTTTTTATAGTGCACTCAATCCTATAGCCGACTAACTATGTCCGATATCATTTATAAACCATTTTCACGACATCACTTGCCAATATAAATTCATATTTAACAACTTACCTCACTGTTTCCAAAGCATCATCAATAAATCATATTCCAAAGCATTAAACCATGCTTTAAATCACAAGTATAAAACATATACTTAAAAGGATCACTTACTATGTGCATCCTTCATCATCACATCATTAAAAATAGTAAACCACATACCATAAAAATGCTTTAATAGTAGGTAACATGCATCCAAAACCAAGTGCATAAAAACCATTTCATAATAGCATAACCGAGAGAGAAATTCCTTATACTTACTTTCGAACTTAGACAAGCATTTCAAGCTTACATCTAAGTTCTCAAAACCACCTTTAAAACATTTCAAAGTTGAAATCCATGTTCTCACTCACTCACACGTGAAACCTTGATTAACCGACGCAAAACTAAGCGTTTGAAGCTCCCGAAACCTCACTGGTTGCTTCCGAAACGTTCTCCCATGTTTTAACCACATAAGAACAAAGGATTAATGCATCTAAATGCAATAAAAAAACTCCAACAAGCAAACCTACCACGCTGCATTGCCCAAAACCACCAAAACGGCCATTCTAAACAATCGAACACATCATCGAATACTCTACAAACTCAACCCAACCAAAATCATCCTATTATCAACCTTATACCTCCAGCATTCACAAAATCACATTAACACCACAAAAACCCAATTCTAACAACCTAATCAACTAGAGATCCAAATAGTTTCGGGATTACCAAGCTTAAACCTCAATCTCAACATTAATGA
Organism: Hibiscus trionum; assembly: GCA_030270665.1. NCBI lineage: Eukaryota > Viridiplantae > Streptophyta > Magnoliopsida > Malvales > Malvaceae > Hibiscus > Hibiscus trionum. The sequence goes on along the minus strand of BSYR01000004.1, from coordinate 13,372,674 downwards.
AATTCCAAAACATGATTAAATCAATCATAAACTAGCCATAACAGATCCATTATGAAAATTACACAAAATTATCATTTAAAGAATGATTTAGCCATTTTCTTTAAATCAATCATGAAACCTTGTTAAGAAACACAATTAAAGAGCCAAATGCTTGGGAATTTCATTAAAAAGCCTTGATTAGAGGAGAAGTACAGAAATTACCTCTAATCCCTTGTTATTCCTCCAGTTGACAAGATTTGTTTGAAAATCTTCAAGAATCCATTGGAACAAGTTCAGAAAACTCCTTGGAAATCATTTGGAAATCAAAGTAAAATGAAAAGGAAAATATCTCTCGTAGTTTTGAAAGAAAATAGGTGGTTGGCTAATTAGAAAAGAGAGAAATATAAGTTACGTCAAAATAAGTTAGTAAAGCTTCATTCTATTTTTAATCAAAAACCCTTTTTATCAAATTCAGGGAATAACTGATTATACTTGCATTAGCTCTCTAAATATTCTAAGTTTTGGCCCTTTTACAAAATAGCCATTAAAACAGTTTTTCCATTTTTATGATTTAGTCAATGACCAAAATATCCACCTTCCAAATGTCATTTTCCAAAATTGACTTCACTAAACCCTTATATATAAAGGATTTTTAGAATTTTTTACTCATATTTTTATCACTTCCGGAACTAGGTTTACTCTGAAACAATCTCAAACTAACCCGGATCTCTAGTCTCGGTCCAACAGACCCTAAACCCAACCTAAAAACTCCTAGGCCCAAAACTAAGGTGCTACAACTCTTCCCCACTTAGGAAATTTTGTCGTTGAATTTTACCTGGAGGAAAAAGATGCAAAAATTGCTTTAACATGTCCGCCTTGCTTTCCCACGTGGCCTCCTCAACTCCTCGATTTCGCCACAACACCTTCAAAAGTTCAATCGTCATACCACGAAGAACTTTTCTACTAGAATCAAGAATCTTAATAGGTTCCTCGTCATATGAAAAATCTGGTCGCAACTCAATATCCTCAACCGGCATAACATGCGACAGATCCGACCTATACCTCCGCAACATCGACACATGAAACACATCATGGATCTTCTCCAACTCGGGAGGCAACCTTAACCGATAAGAATCAGGACCAACACACTACACAACTTCATATGGTGTAATAAACCTTGGAATAAGCTTACCCTTATGTCAAAACCTCATCACCTTCTTCCAAGGTGAAACTTTCAACAACACGCGATCACTAATCACAAACTCAATCTACCTATGCTTCAAATCCGCGTAAGACTTTTGATGATCCGAATTCACCTTCAACTGATGACAAACAAGCTATATCTTCTGCGTCGTTCCTTTAGGAAAATCCCATAAAGAAACTAAATTTTACATCGCTTCCACCCAACAAAGAGGCGTCCTACACTTCCTACCATACAAGGCTTCATATGGTGCCATTTGTGTACATGCTTGATAGCTATTATTATAAGCAAACTCCACCAAAGGCAATTGTTTATCCCAAGAACCCTAGGAAATCTATAACACAATACTGCAACATATCCTCAAGCATTTGGATAACTCGCTCAGACTAACCATCCGTCTGCGGATGATACGAGGTACTGAAATTGAGCTGTGTACCCAAAGCTCTATGCAGACACTCCCCAAACCTTGTTGTACACCTCGGATCTCTATCCGAAACTATGGATTTAGGTACACCATGTAAACTCACAACTTACACGATGTCCAACTATGCCAACTTATCCAACGTATACGTAGTATGCACAGCTATGAAATGCGCACTCCTCGTAAGATGGTCTACAATCACACAAATAGAGTTCTTCTTTGATGGGGTCAAAGGCAAACCCGACACGAAATCTATCGTAATCCTATCCCATTCCCATTCTGGTATCTTAAAAGGTTGCAATAGCCCGGAAGGAAACTAATGCTCAGCTTTCACTATTTGACAAACCATATACTTACTCACAAAATCAACAACATCATTCTTGAACCCAACCCAATAGTACACATCCTTCAATCCACGATACATCTTAGTACAACCAGGATGCATAGCAAAAGGACTATTATGCGCTTCAGTCAAAATAGTGCGCCTGAACCCAACATCATCTAGCACAACTATTCGACTCTTAAAACACAAAACACGTAACACCCTCGACCCAGTTTGCGCAAAAGACCGAACCGAACGGGTTACGCGGGGAATATTGACGTAAACCGAGAAGTTTACCTCAATAAATGACCTTATTGATTTCATTTTATCTTTTCTATATGCTTGTTATTATCCTATGTGATAATATTCACAGCGTAACAATTTGCAACTCGATCAGACAATGATTAGGGACTCAATTGCGTGCAAAGACATCTTAGGGACCATTTTGTAATTTTACCAAATTACAGAGACTGCTTCACTTTTTTAGTTACCAACCTTTAATTAATCACATTATATGCATCTCTATCAGATATCAACTCAAAATAATCATCCAAGCTCATTTAATTGAGTCCACATCATTTAGGGACCAAAATGTAAAGAATCAGAACATCAAAATATTCCACTAACCAACTTAACTTTTGGGTGTTTCGGTACAAGTTGCACTGTATTGAAACGCCCATTTCAGAACAAGACTATTTGTTTCGATACAGGAGACCATTTCAAAATCCAATCTTTCCAGTAGCCAAACGTACCGAAATGCCCCTTCCTATTTCGAAACCAGCAGTCCATTTCAAGCACACTGTTTTGGTACAGGTTCGAGTGTACCGAAACACCTGGGTATGTAATGACACCTTTTGCTAGTTATATGCACTTTAATCTAATAAAAAACATTCCAAAATGCTTCCAACATGAATTCAACATATTTAGGCATCAACCTCAAACATACATGGTATATTCATCAACATAACATGAGCATTTGCATAAAAGTAAACTATGGGCATGAAACCTATTGTCAAACCAACCAAGATACCAAAATGCAAAGTAAAGCATAAACCAAATACCAATGGTCATTTACAAGTTTAAAACAACAAATCAAACATTCTCAAAAGGGAGTTTACATAAACCTCCCAACAACTCAACTAATCCCCTATTGCCCTTATTACTTTAGTCTAAACCAAAACATACTTTCTTAAATGCAGTCTCTTGAGATCCCTTGCTACTTGCTACCTTCAAAACCTCAATTATCTACATTGATGGACAAATGAGAGCGTAAGCACACAAGGCTTAGTGAGGAGGCTCATGAACAAAACACCATCAATCCATTAAAACCATTTTTCATGTCCACATTGAAATCTCATTTCAATTTACTAAAACATCATTTGAAACCCATCATGCCCTTTTTAAAACCATGCAATTTCCTTAACCAAAACTAGCATGTTAAACATCAAACCACATGTATCATGAATCATTGACAAGTTCCAAACCACACTCAATTTAAGCCTTCCTATGCATAGCTACCATATGCAAAGCTTAAAGAGTAAAACCTGCATAAACTACATTATGCAACATAAGCCATTCCATGATACGTCATCCATTATATTGATTTACAAGTGATCACTAAACAAGTTCACAACTCAAAACCTCATATAGGATACATGGATTACAACAAGTGTCTACTCGACACTTCAAGCCATCTTAACCGAAATTGGTACATTCACAACCAAATGTACTATATCAACCGGGTACAATTACAACCCATACGGACACCATCCCTATCATCAGTTAGATACTTAACCACCAACGAGAGCCGGGACACCAACCTTCTCGACCGTTAGGGTGCTTGGACGAAGACACGGGACATCAACCTCTCAACATCCAAGGTGACTTTTTACAGTGCACTCAATCCTATAGCCGACTAACTATATCCAATATCATTTATAAACCATTTCACAACATCACTTGCCAATATAATTCACATTTAACACATACCTTACCGTTTTCAAAGAATTGTCAATAGATCACATTTCCAAGCATTAAACCATGCTTAAAATCACATGTATAAATCACATTCTTCAAGGATCACTTACCATGTGCATCCTTAAACAATACATCATTAAAAACAGTACCCAAATTCTTATAAACATGCTTTAGTAGTAGGTAAAACCATTAATTCAAAACAGTGCATAAATCATCACATAATAGCACAATCGAGAGAGGGAATTCCTTTCACTTACTTCCAAACTTAGTTAAGCATTTCAAGACTACCCCAAGTTCCCAAATCATCTTTTAAAGCTTTCAAAACTGAAAATCACGTTCTCACTCACCGACATGCGCAAACTCGACTAGCTGACGCGAAACAAGCAATCAAAGCTCACGAACCTTCTGTGATTGCTTCTGATACGTTCTCCCCTATTTATAACACACAAGAACATATAATTAATGCATCAAAATGCATTAAAATATCTAGAAAACAAAACTACTCCGCTGTTGTGCTCAAAATCACCAAAACGCCTATCCGAAAACACATTCGATTACACTAGAAGCTCATCCCAGCCAAAACCTATCACTTTCATCCATTTTTAATCATCAATTAACATCTAAAAACAACCTAATTATATCTTTATACCTCCAACAATACTAGATCCATATTAACACCACAAAAACCCCCAAATCTAACAATCTAAAAATTAGAGATCCAACTCATTTCGGGATTACCATTATAAAACCTTTATTTCAACATCATTTAATATCCAAAACATGATTAAAACGTAACGCCCCAATTTTGGGCCTAGATGTTTCAGGCATCGGTTTAGGTTAGTCGAACCTAGAATTGGAGATTCGAGCCTTTAGAAGTGGTTCAGGGAAAACGTAGTTTAGGAAGTGATAAAATTATAATAAAAATTGTTAAAATCTTTTAAAAATATATATTAAAGGATGGTGAAATCTATTTTAGAATACGGTTTTTGAAAGTGGCCATTTTGTAAAAAGTGCAAAATTTGTTTTTAAGGACTAAATTAAAAATGAGACAAGATTTAGAATCTTTAGGGAGCTTACATGTGTTTAAAAGCCTTTTCCCTTAATTTGACCAATTTTAAAATTGTATTATTAAAAAGGAATAAAAAGAAAAGCTTTTATTTAAAATGGATTTTTAATGAAATCAAAAGGATTTTACGTAACTTCCATTTCCTCACTTTCTTAACACCCAAACACTTTCTTTTCTCCCAAAAATCTCAGATTCTATCATCTTTTCTCTTCTTTTTTTTTGATTTCCTAAAAGTGATCAATCAATTTAATCAATGGAGCTCTGAGGTCAATTGAGGGAAAAAGCTAAGATTGGAGGTAAGAGCTGATCAACCCTTAATCAAGGTTCTTTAATGAAATTCCCAAGTCTTGTGCTTCTTAAATATTGTTATTAGCTGAGTTATATGATTTGATTAATGAAAATGGGTTAAAATGGCTTAGTTGATGATTTTCCAAAATTTTCGTTTGGTCACTTTTTTGATTGATTTGAGAATGATTTTAAAGTTTTTTTAGATGTTAAATGATGTTAAAGTAAAGACTTAATCATGATAATCCTAGATTAGGTTGGATCTCTTAAAGTTTAGGTTGTTAGTTTTGAGTTTTTGGCTTGGAAATGTAAAATCTCAGTTGCTGGAGGTATAAGGATGATATTAGGATGTTGATTTATGGTTAATATGTGATGAAAGTTTTTTTGATGGATGGCTTAAGTTTCGAGTAAGATCGATTGAGTTTTCGGTTGTTTCGGATAGGCTTTTTGGTGCCCTTTGGCAGAGCTGCGGGTTTTTAGTGTTTGCTAGTGGTTTTAATGCATTGAGATGCATTAATCCTCTGTTCTTGTATGGTATAAACAAGGGAGGATTCTATTGAAGCATTTGGTGAAGTTTCGGGGACTTCAGACGCTTTATTTTCACGTCGGCGATTGAGGTTTCGCGATTCAGTAATCCTTGTATGTTTACTAAGTTTGAAATGCTTGAAATGATTTACTATGTTTGGAAGTAAGTAAAGTGATTTTCTCCCTGAGATTGAGCTATTATAAGCTTGTGGAAGCACTTGAATTTATAACTCTTTACCTATTGTGTTAAAGCATGATTTGAGTATGTGGTTTGCTGTTGGTGATGCTATATTGTTAAAGGATGCACTAGGTAAGTGATCCTTGTATGTAGGTGTTTATACATGTTTTATAAAGCATGGTTTGATGCTTAGAAATATGGCTTATTGTGAATGCTTTTAAAATAGCGAGGTTTATAATAAATGAGAATTATTTTGGCAAGTGATGTTGTGTAAAGTGGTTTACAAATGAAATCAGGTATAGTTAGCCGGCTATAGGATTGAGTGCACTATAAACAAGTCGCCTTGGATCTTGAATTTGTTGTGAATGTACCGAAAACTCCATCCAAGCACCCTAACGATTGAGGAAATTGAGTTGTGTCCCGTCTCTCGTTAGTGAGGTTATACATCTACCGATGAGTGGTGTTGAGGGGTTGTAAGGTACTGAATACTCCACCACGGGTGTCACAATAGTGGAGGGTAGCTCCCGTGTGTGATCCTTGAGATGACGAAGAGAATATATGAAGTGTTGGGACAACACTTGGGAATCCGTGTATCTGATACGTTTTGAGAAATGAGTATGTTGATGATCAATTATTGGCCAATATAATTGATAAATTGTTATGAAGTGTTTATGGATGCATAATGTGAATAAAATACATGTTTTACCTTTTTAAGCTTTGCATATGGTAACTATGCATGGAAACGCTTGGAATGAGTTTTAGCAAATGACTTGTTGTTGAAGTATGTAATACTTGTTGCATGGTGTATAACATGCTTATTTTATTAATGAAGTGCATAGATTTCAAAGAGGGTGTTGAGTGTGTAAAAGTTCTATATTTTACCCCTTATTTAACCCATATTTCTGCTGCATTCAAGCATAAGTCATTTCTTTTAGGAACAGTTTCACATATACATCACAATTAGATAAAACGGCACAGTTGCTACTAACTTTGGCTATTTATTACAGGTAGCTGCTGTGGCAGACTCAGGTCAGTGTAGAAGGGGGGTTGAAACTCAGGACTGGAGTCAAGAAGGGAGATGATGCCGTGGCCACTACTATGGCAGCCATGACGACAACGTTGGTGGAAGGGAAAAGTGAAGTGGAGCTCGACAGATAGAGGAATTCAAGCCGGTCTGTCGTAGACCACTCATATATTTCTCTGAGCCCTAGAGCAGAATGAAGGCCAAGCCCAAAGTTCAAGGAAGAAACCCAAAGTAAGAAAAGATGACGAGTTAAAGGCATTTACTCAGAAGATTTAATCTTTAATTAGATTTGTACTTTAGTTTGAACTTGTATTCTTACCTTATTAGAAAACTTGAACCCAAGGCCTATATAAAGACATGTAATTCGACCTAGGGAAGAATATCTCATCTCTAGGCTTCTTCCCCAAAACCCTACTTGTTTCCCCCCTCTTATCATGTTTTATACTTCCCCTAAGGGCTAAGGGTTGATTCTGTAAAGTAGTTGCAAGGATTGTACTATTTTAGGAATTTTCTGTTCAATGAAATAAAACTTCAAGTTTGCTTATTCTGGTTTCAACATCTTGCAAGAGTATCGGGAGAGCATTGTGAGATTATCTATTTACTTAATATCGAGAGAGTTAAGTATACGAAAGGAATAAGTGTGGGTTCTCCAGTTTAAGGTTGAACTATCTCAGACCTAGGAATAGGATGAGGTTAAGTGGCAAAGGACGAATTCAACAACATTGGTGTTCACCCTTCGATTCACGCCGGGAGGTATCATCCAAGAAGTTTTCATGAACAGTACTTGGATCTAGGGATAGGACAAGTCACAACATGGATTCTTGCCAAGCTTGAAGAACTAAGTTGCTCCTTCCTGCGGCGACAACAACGGACCGCTGCCACGACAGGTGCTGCCATGACACGAGCTATACACAGAACAATAATTTTCTATGCAGTGCAACACCTGCACTACCGAGCAGATCGATACCGGCCTATCTCTTAACCCTGAAACTTCATTACCTATTATTCAATATTCTTCAATATTATTTCCCAACAATTTAAACTCTTTTATTTCTCGATTTCGCAGCAATCCAAGGATAAAGCTAATTCCAAGCCATGTGGATTCGACATCCGATACTTTGAGTATCACTTTACTACTTGCGTCGTGTGCACTTGCACTAAATTGCGATAGGACTTTTGACACGCAACAAGTTTTTGGCGCCGTTTCCAGGTACTGGCAACATATCTTTACCCTTACATTTACTACACTTTCTTTTTAATTTTTCTGTTTTTATTGGGACTGTTTACCATGTGGTTTTCACAAGGTTTTTCGTTTGCTTACGCGCAAATCAAGACGAGGCAAAGAACCTGAATACAAATTAGATCCTGAAATTGAACGTTCGTGCAACCTCAGAAACCGAGTCCGTCTTTTGATAGCAAGAAACGATTATCTTGAGGAACAGTTAGAAGCAATGCATAACGGGGTAAATCATCCGAGGAATCCTGAAGATCCTCCCATCGATGAACGGAACAGACGACCACCTGCTGTTGAGGCTGCACGACGGTCCTACCATGATTACATGATCAACGATCATGTGGAACTGGAGACCACCTTGCCAGACGTGGAAGCTGAAAATTTCGATCTGAAACATGTGATGTTCAGCATGATCAATTACGCTGGCCAATTTAGTGGTGCTGCAACAGAAGATGCTAGAGAACATCTAAAAACGTTCTAAGAAATATGTGGATCGTTTCAATTACCAGGAGTAAATTCAGAGATACTGAGACTTCGGTTATTTCCTCATTCACTAAGGGACAAAGTGAAAACTTGGTGGAATAAACTAACGTCGGGTTCATTAGGAACTTGAACGGATCTCACTCGTGAATTTTTATCTCGTATTAATCCTTCCCACTTATCTGAGCGATTACGTAAAGAAATTGCTACTTTTCAACAGGAAGATGATGAGCCAATGCACGAGGCATGGGATAGGTTTACAACTCTTCTAAGGAACTGTCCGATGCATGGATTCCCCGTATGGAATCAATTCATCAAATTCTACAGTGCTGCCAACACACACACTCGAATGAGAATAGATTCAGCAGCAAATGGACTGTTGTTGGATAAAGATCCAGACGAAGCCATGGTAGTATTGAAAAATCTAGCAAAGAATGAAGAGCAATTCCCCACAGCGAGGAGAGGAAAACAAGTGTTAGCTGTAAAAGATTATGAAGCCGACAATTCCCTAAAGACACAGGTTGCGTACCTGTCTACTCTGCAGAAGAGGTATGTGAAACTTGCATGTGGAATCACAGTTCGAAAGACTACCCGTTACAGCTAGAGGAAGGGATGTATGTTGGAAATTACAACAAGCCGAGAAATTACGACTCCAACAATTACAATCCCAAGTGGAGGAAAGATCCTAAGTTCTCTTGGAGCAATCCAAACAACGCACTGAATCCTCAGCTGCAGAACAACCAAAACCAGGGGGTACCCAGAATCCTGACACGGCAACAACCGCAATAGCAGCCGGCAGCCGCACCAAGTATATTGGAGCAGACATTGGCCACATTCATGTCACAGACAGGAGCTTACATGGCAAACATGGATCACTTCGTCAAGAAGGCTCAGTCATTCATGGACAAAACAGAGATGAGAATGACTAACCATGAGGCTACATTGAAATCACTGGAGACGCAGATGGGTCAGGTTTCCTAGCATATTAAGCCAAGGTAAAATGGAGGATTCCCTGGTGATACTGAGGTCGCTAGACAACCCACACATGAGCAGTGCAAAGTTATTACAACTAGGAGTGGCAAACAACTGCAAGGGCCAGAGTTGAAAACCGTACCGATTGAGGAACCAGCCCTAGAAACCCCTGCCGTGAACACTGCTCCGGCAGAAGAAAGGAGACCTGCTGCCGACATACCTGTCACGTCAGCAGAAGGGACTGAGGAGCAAGAAAAGGATGCTGAAGAACCTAAGCCTCCTCAGATCCGAATACCATGTGAAGGACGTCTAGAAGATTACCGTCCTCCACCTCTTTTTCTACAACAATTACAAAAGCAGAAACATGAATCCCAACTCAAAAAGATCTAAGATATTTTTAAGCAGGTTCACATCAATATACCGCTGTTAGAGGCCATCAAGCAAATGCCCGGTTTTGTGAAATTTCTATAGGATGCTATGTCGAAAAGATCCAGACTTGCGGAATTAGAAACGATGAAAATGACAAAAGGATGCATGACTATCTTGCATAGGCATCCACCCTAGAAAAAGAAGGATCCTGGGAGTTTCATCATACCATGCATAATTGGTGACAAATTCGTGGGTAAGGCACTTTGTGATCTAGGTGCTAGTATAAATTTAATGCCAAAATTTGTTTTCAAAAATTAGGTATTGGACTAGCACGACCCACGACAGTCATGCTGCAGCTGGCAGACCGCTCTTACGTACAACCAGAAGGGAAGATCGAAGATGTTCTGGTAAGAGTGGATAAGTTCATTTTTCCTACTGACTTTCTTGTTTTAGGCTGTGAAGCAGATGAGAACGCACCAATCATCCTGGGGCGACCCTTCCTAGCCACAGGCAAATCACTGATTCATGTAGAGAAGGGAGAACTGACAATGAGAGTAAATGATCAAGAGATCAAACTCAATGTTCTCCAAGCTATAAAAAACATGCTGATGCAGAAGAAGAATGCAAGGCCATCACTAAAGTAATCCTTGACCAACCCTGCATCAGGTCGAGCTGCCATGACATAAAATTTGGTCACTTCCACGGTAGTCATCTGGAAGACTGTCACGGCAGCAACGACGATAGTGACTCCTCTGATTCAGACATATCCAACACTAAAGGTCATGAGGAGGTAAATTGGATAGGAAATCCTCCAGGTAAGTTATTCGAGCCCCTTAACTATACCTCGAATGAACACATAATTCAAAAGCCTTCAACTGTAGAACCACCTGTTTTAGACTTTAAGCCCCTGCCAGGGCAGCTTAAATATTCTTTTCTTGGTTTAAATGATATGTTTCCCGTAATCATCTCTTCCAAGTTAATGCAGAAACAGGAACAACAGTTCATTGGGATGTTGTAGCAGCATAAGAAGGCTATTGGATGGACGATAGCTGATATCCAAGGCATCAGTCCGACATTATGTATGAATAAAATTCTCCTAGAGGATGATCATAAGCCGACAATTGATGCTCAACGACACTTAAACGATGCTATGCGAGAACTGGTGAGAAAAGAAATTATCAAATGGCTCGACGCTAGGATAATTTATGCCATCTCGGATAGTAAGTGGGTGAGCCCGGTGCAATGCCTTCCTAAAACGGGAGGGATAACCGTGGCGACCAACGAAGACAACGAACTAATCCCAACCAGGACTGTGACCGGTTGGAAGGTTTGTATGGATTACCGGAAGCTTAACAAAGCTACCCGGAAAGACCATTTTCCCTTATCTTTTATTGATCAAATGCTTGATAGATTAGTGGGGAAACCTTATTATTGTTTTCTTGATGGTTATTCAAGTTACAACCAGATAGCTATTGCACCGGAGGATCAAGAGAAAACAACCTTCACTTCTCATACGACACTTATGCTTTTCAGAGAATGCCATTCGGATTATGCAATGCACCAGCAACCTTCCAGAGGTGTTTGATGGCGATATTCTCTGACATGGAGGAGGACTTCCTGGAACTATTCATGGACAATTTTTCCGTCTTTGGAGACAGTTTTGAAGGATGTTTAGGCAACCTACAGAAGGTGCTCGAACGATGCGAGAAAGCGAACTTGGTCTTAAACTGGGAAAATGTCACTTCATGGTGAATGGAGGAATAGTCCTAGGACACAAGGTAAGCTGCCGCGACATATAGGTAGACAGAGCAAAGATAGAAGTCATTGAAAAGCTGCCGCCACCCACCACAGTCAAGGGAAATCGTAGTTTCTTAGGGCATGCTGGGTTTTATCGAAGATTTATTGCAAATTTCTCAAAGATTACCAAGCCTTTATGCCACTTATTAGAGCAGAATCGTCCCTTTGACATCAATACTGAATGTACTGAGGCATTCAGAATCTTGGAAGAAAAGCTGGTAACAGTCCCGATTGTACATCCACCAAACTGGAGTTTGCCATTGGAAATTATGTATGATGCTAGTGACTATGCTGTAAGAGCAGCACTTGGGCAGAGGAAGGACACGCTTTTCCACATAATTTATTATGCTAGTAAAACACTAAATGATGCCTAAGTGAATTACACAACAACAGAAAAGGAACTGTTAGCAGTGGTGTTCTCAATTGACAAGTTCTGTTCGTACATACTTGGAACAAAGGTGGTGGTCCATACAGATCATTAAGCACAAAGTATATGTTCGCTAAAAAGGATGCAAAACCTAGATTGATAAGTTGGATTCTGCTGCCGCAAGAATTCGACATTGAAATTAAGGATAAAAAGGGGACAGAAGACCAAGTCACAGACCACTTGTCAAGATTAGATATTGGAAAGAGTCTACCGACAGACAAAACTAACATACTGGAGACCTTCCTTGACGAGCAGTTGTTCGCTGCCACAAGCACTGCCGCGACAGCCATGGCGGCAGGTAAGTTTTCTGAACTTCCTTGGTACGATGATTTTTGTTAATTACATTGTTAGCGAATAACTACCTCCTGAACTTAATTACCAAGCAAGGAAGAGGTTCCATAATCATGCAAAACATTATTATTGGGACGAACCTCTTCTTTTCAAACATTGTGCAGATCAAGTTATTAGGAGGTGTGTACCACAAGATGAACAGGGAGTTGTGCTTCATCACTGCCATGCCTCACCATATGGAGGACACTTAGGTGGAAACAAAACCGCTGCCAAGGTTTTGCAATCTGGTTTTTATTGGCCCTCACTGTTCAAGGATGCCTAAGCATTCTACAAGAGCTGTGACAAATGCCAACAGACTGGGAACATCTCAAGAAGACATGAGATACCATTGTAGAACATCCTAGAAGTCGAAATCTTCGACGTATGGGGGATTGACTTCATGGGACCATTCCCAGCATCATGTGAGAACCTCTACATCCTACTAGTAGTGGATTATGTATCCAAATGGGTTGAAGCGATCGCCACGCAGAAAAATGATGCCAAGACTGTTCAGAGATTTCTGCACAAAAACATTTTCTCCAGGTTTGTCATACCTAAGACGATCATCAGTGATGAAGGGAGACATTTCGACAATAGGGTAATCGTTGCTGCCTTGAGAAAATACGGCGTAAAGCACCGGATCGCAACATCATATCACCATCAAACCAATGGACAGGCCGAAATATCCAACCGGTAAGTAGAGAACATTTTTGAGAAGATGGTTAAACCTACTTGTAACCCCTTTAGCCTGGCCTAGACGGTTGACCCGAACTATGAAGATTACACGGGGAAAACCAAAGTCAACCCGAAAGTCAACCTTGATTAACGACCCATTTTTTTTTCTTTTTAATTTTGTCTATATGCATATTAAACCTAAGCGTACTCTTGAGAAACACATACTTGAAAAGCACAACGATCGGATTTCATTAAGGGCTCAATTGCACAAATTACAACTATTAGGGACCAAAATGTAAATTCTAGAAATTAAGAGGACTTAACGGATCTTTATGTTACCAATACTAAATTAGTCATATTTCATGCTTCCCTGTCAAATTTCACTTCAATCGGACATCTCAAACTCATTCAATTGCAAAAAAAATATTCAGGACTAAAACGTAAAACTTGCAAACCACAAAACCATTCAAATCAGTGCCCAACGGTCGTCTGTTTCGGAACGGGGGTTGACCGTTCCGAAAGGCGGGTTTGTTTCGAGACCTGTATAGAAACAGGGCTTGGCAGTGGCCAAAACGTTTCGAAACGGTCTCTACTCGTTTCGATACACGAAGGCCATTACAGGCCCCCGCTTTGAAACGCTAGTGCCCGTTCTGATACGGATTGCCCAGAAAGTGCAGAATTTGCTGGTTTAACACACATTTATCCACTCAAACACATTCTAATGACCTCCTAATCATGCCAACAAGTCATCATACATATAAGGTACATATTTGTAACATCAAAACACATTCATGGCATTAATTAGGAAAAACCACAAGTCTATAGGCATGCATCCTAATGCTCAAAACCAACCAATCATCAAACCACCAAAACAAGCATCAAAATGGCCATTTACAAGTCCAAAACATCAAGGCATCATGCCACACTTAGGGAGTCCAAAACATCTCCCAAAAACACAACCTAGGTTCCCATTGCCAAATATCAAAAACTAATAGTGTTGTGAAAACATCACCATACATGAGCTTAGCTTTCCCTTGGATTCTTAGCCTCCTTGCTGCCCTCAAAACACTTCAATTCTCTGCATTATTGGTTCAAGAAAGAGAGCGTAAGCACATATGCTTAGTGAGGCATGCTCTAAAGAAACAACACAATAATGCATTTTATAAAACACCTTTCATAAGGCCTTTTAAACTCATAAACATCATTTTTCATGCAACAATGCATACACAACAAGCATCTCATGCTTCATTAACATCAACATGTCATATTGGCTTCCAAGTGATAATCCATAACCTTTCTCAACATAAAACACAATCGGATACACGGATTACAAGCGTTGTCCCATACGCTTCATACACACTACCGAACACACAAGGTGGAGTTTACCGGTACAATCTCAACCCTCTCAACACCCGTGATGGAGTTTAACGGTACAATCACAACCCCTCCACATCACTCATCGGTAGTTGTATAACATCACTAACGAGAACACGAGACACACAACACAAGATCCACAAATGACCTTTTAACCACCATTATGATCTTAACCATCTCGTTAGTGTACTTGGATGGAGTTTACGGTACGATTACAACCTCTCAACATCCAAGGCGACTCTATTCACGGTGCACCCAATCCTATAGCCGGCTAACTATATCCGGTTCAAGTACTTTAAAAACCAACACATCACTTACCAATATACATCATTTATCATCAACATTCCACTGTTTTAAAGCATTAGTCAAAGCCATTAAATCATCATGCATCATTATGCATCAAAACCACATATATCCATAACAAACCAAGGATCTCTTACCTTGAGCATCCTGCAACACATGGCTTTCAAAACCAGCATTAATCATGCTAAAACATGCTTTCAAAACAGAATTTAAACATGCAAATTAAATACATTGCATCCAACCATCTCATGGTTCATCAAGAGAGAGAGTTTTCCCGAAAACTTACTCTTGAGCTTAGTTAAGTTTCTTAGACTTAAACTAAGCTCCCAAACCTTCAAACATTCATAACAAAACTGGAAATCCCAACTTCACTCACCAATTCCGTTTCGCAAGCTTGCTGAAACGCCGTTCAAGCCTCCGGATCAACACCACAAGGATCCGAAGATGTCTCCCCTATTTTAAACACATCAAAGCAGAGGATTAATGCATCATCATGCATTAAAATCTTCAGCCATTACACTTAAACTCGCTGCTCTCACCACATATAACATTTCGGCTACCAAACACAACCGAAATCACTTCCAAACTCTTCCACAACATTACCCAGCCAAGATCCATCACTTCTAACCATTCCTAAACATCAATTAACATCCAAAAAGAACCTAAACTCGTCCTTATACCTCCAGTTATAACAGAACACCAAGATCACCCCAAACACCACCATTTTCACAAGTAAAAACTTAGGAAAATCAACCTATTCGGGATTGCATTCTTTAAACCTCAATTACACATCATTAAACATCCAAAATACATTAAAATTCCATCTCAAAACAGAGCCCAAACAATCACCACGAATTTCTTCAAGATTTAATACAAATCTTGAGTTTTAAGCCAAAATCAAGATCACAACATTAAAACCTTTTATAAAACTTAATTTAAGGATTGAGAACTTGGGAATTTCAGTAAAGAACTGAGTATTTAGAGGAGAAGAACATCCTTACCTCTAAATGTAGATTTCTCCTTGATTAGAGCCAAAATCCTTGAAAATTCAATAAGCAAATGAAGAGGATTTGATGTAAAAAGGATTAGGAATCAATTGATGATTGAAACCTCATCATTTAGTGTGAAAATCAAAAGAAATGTTGTTGTGGATATGTGTTTGGTTGAGGGAATTTTGAGAGAAAATGAGATGAGAAAGTTTTTAAGAAAGTTAGTTATGAAAAGCTAAAATGTAGTTTCTCTCTTTTCCTTTAATTAATTAAACATTAATAAAATCATTAAAATTAAGAAAAGTCTGGAGAAATCCTTCATTGGGTAAATTAGCTTCTTAAAGATTCAAAGTTTCAATCCTTACAAAACAGTCACCACTGAACTTTTCAAAAGTTACATTTTAGTCACTATTTCGAAATGTCACACTTCAAAACCTTATTTTGTAAAATTGATTTCACCACTCTCTTATATATATTAAAAGAGGATTTTTAGATATTTTTCCATATTTTTAATGCATCCTGAACTAGGCTTTCCCTAAAACCACCTTTTATATTCGAACCGAAAATCAGACCGGTCCGGTTCAGACCCTAAACTTCCAAGCCCAAAATTGGGGTGTTACAACTCTCCCCCCCCCCCCTTAAAAAATTTCGTCCTTGAAATTTACCTGGAGAAAAGAGGTACGAAAACTGCTTCTTCATGTCATCCTTCCGTTCCCACGTGGCTTCCTCAACACCATGATGCTTCCACAACACCTTTACCAACTCAATGGTCTTACCTCGAAGAACTTTACTGTCTGAATCCAGAATCTCCATCGGCTCCTCATCATAGGTCAAGTCTGGATTCAACTCCACTTCCTCCACAGGCATAACATGCGAAGGATCCGATCTATACCTCCGGAGCATAGAGACATGAAACACATCATGAATCTTTTCCAACTCTTGCGGCAACCTCAACTTGTACGCAATAGGACCCACACGCTCAATCACCTCGTATGGTCCAATGTACCTAGGACTCAACTTACCCTTTCGGCCAAACCTCATCACCTTTTTCCAAGGCGAAACTTTCAAAAACACACGGTCACCTACCGCAAACTCAACCTCCTTACGCTTCAAATCCGCGTAAGACTTCTGTCGACCAGAAGTTGCCTTCAAACGCTCACAAATGAGCTTCACCTTCTCGGTGGTTCCTTTCAACAAACCTGGCATTGAAACCAACTTCTGACCTGTTTCAGCCCAACAAAGAGGAGTTCAGCACTTCCTCCCGTACAAGGCTTCATAAGGTGCCATTTGAATACTTGCCTGGTAGCTATTGTTATAAGCAAACTCGACCAACGGCAAATGCTTCTCCCAAGAGCCTTGAAACTCAATCACACAGCACCTCAACATATCCTACAACACTTGGATAACACGCTCAGACTGTCGATCCGACTGTGGATGATAGGAAGTACTGAAATTCAACCGTGAACCCAAAGCCTGATGTAAACATTCCCAGAAACACGATGTAAACCTCAGATCTCTATCCGACACAATCGACTTTGGCACACCATGCAGCCGCACAATCTCAGCAATGTACAACTCTGCAAGCTTGTCCAAAGTATACGTAGTATGCACAGGCAAGAAATGCGCACACTTCGTCAGGCGATCCACAATCACCAACACCGAATTCTTCTTCGATGGTGACAAAGGAAAACCAGACACAAAGTCCATGGTAATCCTTTCCCACTTCCACTCAGGAATCCTCAACGGTTGCAACAACCCAGAAGGAAACTGATGCTCAGCCTTAACTCGCTGACAAACCATGCACTTGCTAACATACTCAGCAACATCTTTCTTTAAACCCACCCAATAGTACTCATCACGAAGATCACGATACATCTTAGTACTACCAGGGTGCATAACAAAAGGACTACTATGAGCTTCAGTCAGAATAGCACGCCTCAGCTCAGCATCATTGGGCACTACTATCCGACTCCCAAAACATAAAACTCCATCATCATTAAAGCAGAAATCCGATGGCCTATCCTCAGCAATATCCTGAACATGTGGCACTAAGGAATCATCCAACAGCTGCTTGTCCTTAATCAACTGAACCAAGGATGGTTTCACTTGCAACTCAGCCACAAGACCGCCATCTCGCGAAATGCTCAAACTGGCAAACATAGCCCTCAACTCCACTGCCACTTTCCTACTCAAGGAATCCGCTACATCATTAGCTTTTCCCGGATGGTACTCAATCGTCAGATCGTAATCTTTAAGCAACTCCATCCAACGTCGTTGCCTAAGATTCAACTCTTTCTGAGACATCAGATACTTCAAACTCTTGTGATCCGTGTACACCGTACACTTCTCACCATACAGGTAATGTCTCCAAATTTTCAAGGCAGAAACCACCGCAGCCAATTCAATGTCATGCGTAGGATAATTGCGCTCATGCACCTTCAACCGGGGCAATGCATAAGCCACCACCTTACCCTCTTGCATCAACACACACCCTAAACCAACGTAGGATGCGTCACTATACACCACAAACTCTTTCCCTGATTCAGGCTGAACCAAGATAGGAGCTTGCGTCAAAGCTGCCTTCAGCTTCTCAAAAGCCTGCTGTCTCGCTTCCGTCCATTCGTACTTAACATTCTTCTGCAACAACTTCGTCAAAGGTGCAACAATCTTTGAAAATCCATCCACGAACATCCGGTAGTATCCTGCCAAACCAAGGAAACTACGGACTTCATGAAAAGACTTAGGAGGCTTCCAATTCATCACTGCCTCAATCTTCTTAGGATCAACAGGAATCCCCTTAGCAGAAACCACATGACCAAGGAACACAACTTCCCTGAGCCAGAACTCACACTTGCTAAACACAGTATAAAGCTGATTCTCAAACAAAGCCTGCAACACAATCCTCAAATGCCCCTCATGCTCCTCCTCAGTACGAGAGTACACGAGGATATCATCAATGAACACCACAACAAACTTGCCCAAATATTCATAGAACACTCTATTCATCATGTCCATAAAAGCTGCAGGAGCATTCGTCAAACTAAACGGCATCACAAGGAACTCATAATGCCCATACCTCGTTCTGAAGGTTGTCTTTGGCACATCCACATCCTTCACCTTCAACTGGTAATAACCTGACCTTAAGTCAATCTTAGAGAACACAGCCGCTCCCCGAAATTGATCAAAAAGATCATCAATCCTTGGTAATGGATACCGATTCTTGATAGTCAACTTGTTCAGCTGACGGTAATCGATGCACATTCTCATAGTGCCATCCTTTTTCTTCACAAACAAGACCGGTGCACCCCAAGGTGACACACTCGGCCGAATGAAACCACGATCAAGCAACTCCTGAAGTTGCGTCTTCAGCTCCTTTAACTCCTTAGGTGCCATTCGATAAGGAGTGATGGAAACTGGAGTTGTATTTTCATACAGCTCAATCCCAAACTCCACTTCTCGATTAGGAGGCAATCCAGGCAAGTCCTCCGGAAACACACCAGGAAACTCTCGCACAGTCCTGATATCTTGAACTCGCAACTCCTTAGAGCTAGGATTCATCACAAAAGCTAGGTAGGCTTCACAACCTTGCCTCAGCATTCGGCTTGCCTCCAATGTAGACACCACATTGGCAAGAAACTTCACATTCTCACCAACCACCACTATCTCATAATCATCCGCAAGCTTCAACAAAACTCGCTTATTCTCAAAATCCACCACAGCTCGATGTTCAACAAGCCAATCCATACCAAGGATTAAATCGAAACCATAGAATGGCAATTCCATGAGATCAACATGAAAAACATGGTTTTGCACAACCAAGGGACATCTTCTATACAACTTCCGTGTCACAACGGTCTCACCAAAGGAATTAGTTACACGCATACCAACATCCAAAGACTCAACAGGCAAACCAAGCAATTGAGCATGTTCACGCAATATGTATGAGTGTGTAGATCCAGAATCAATCAAGGAAAGTAATGACAAGGATTGCAAAATGAAGGTACCTGCGATCACATCTGTGTCATTCCTCCCCTCTCGATGCGCATACACTAGAGCCTGGCCTCCACCCTCAGGTTGGACAACCACCACATGCGCAACATTCCTTCCGCCATCAACTCTGCGCTGAAAGTTACCACGGCCGCGCCCACGGCCTCTCTGTGGTGCAACAACCCCAGGAGCACGTCCCTGACCACCACCGGCCAACAGAGGACACTCCATCTTCATGTGGTATGCCGAACCACAATTCCAACACGAATTACCCGTCACTGCAATAGGAGCCTGCACCTCCCTCGTTGCCCGAGGGCAATCACGCCTCAAATGACCACGCGATTCACACGCCCAGTATGTGTTCTGATCAGCTCTCGCCCTGTCTCCCTGAACAGGCGCACCATGCCCTCCACTACCACGCCTAGCAGAAGACTGATATCTCATATCTCGTCCTCTCTTGTTTCATCCACCACCGGAACTATACTTAGCAGCTCTTTTACCTGAGCCAGAACCAGCACTCCTGGAAGACAAACCCAGGTTCGGCTCAATATCCTTCGCCCTACTAGCCAGCACATCAAAATCCGTATACTCAGCTGCAAGCATAAAGGTCTTTACATCTGACACCAAACCATATCGGAAACGCTCACACCATTGCCACTCATCCGGGATAAGCCTAGGTGCATACTGACTGAGACGAACAAACTGGATCTCATACTTAGCCACCGACATACTTCCTTGAACAAGAGACATGAATTCTCTTCTTTTCATCCAGGCATCGCACACCTAGATATTTCCTCTTGAACGCGTTCAGAAAGAACGTCCAAGTCACATCAACTTCCTCCATTCCGAAGACAGTGGTCGTCCACTAGGTATACGCATCATCATGCAACAGCTATACCACACATCCTAACTTCTGCACATCATTGCAGTTCATTTGTCCCAAAATCCTCTCGGTACTTTCCAACTAAGATTCGGAACCCTCAGCAGACAAACCTCTGAACTCAGTCCCTCCCAGACTGCACAGACGTTCCAAAGGTAATCTAGCATTAGCATCACCCTGATGCCCAGCTCCGTGAGCTCCAACTACCGCCGCCTGAAAGGCTCCAGCAATAGCCTGTATCAAAACTGTCATGTCAGGAGCAGCTTGCCCCTGCACAGCCTCAGGTCCAGCGACCCCAGCACCAGCTCCAACACCAGCTCCATCATCTCCAGCACCACCACCACCGGGCGGTCTACCACCAGGAGGAGGAGGTAAATCCACAACATTATCGACATTCTCCTCATTCTCGTTCTGAGCCATAGCTCGCGTATTAACTCTCGTCTCTCTACAAGGTCCCATTCACTAAAACAATGCACTAACACAAATGCAATAAACATAATTAGGCTCAACATAGTTTTGATATGGCAGTGGGTCCCTCTAACATGCTTCAACATATCATAGCATCACAACTGCAACATACTTTACAATTCACACATCAAAATTTCAGTTAAAAAGCATATCATGCAATCCTGCATATATCACCCATACAACCATTCCCGTTTACTCGAGAACTCAGCTCTAATACCATGAAATGTAACCCCCTTAGCCCGGCCTAGACGGTTGACCCGAACTATGAAGATTTCACGGGGAAAACCAAAGTCAACCTTGATTAATGACCCATTTTTTTCTTTTTAATCTTGTCTAGATGCATATTAAACCTAAGCGTACTCTTGAGGAACACATACTTGAATAGCACAGCGATCGGATTTCATTAAGGGTTCAATTGCACAAATTACAACTATTAGGGACCAAAATGTAAATTCTGGAAATTAGGAGGACTTAACCGATCTTTATGTTAGCAATACCAAATTAGTCATATTTCATGCTTCCCTGTCAAATTTCACTTCAATCAGACATCTCAAACTCATCCAATTGCAAAAACAATATTCAGGACTAAAACGTAAAACTTGCAAACCACAAAACCATTCAAATCAGTGCCCAACGGTCATCTGTTTTGGAACGGGGGTTGACCGTTCCGGAACGCGGGTTCGTTTCGAGACCTGTATCGAAACAGGGCTTTGGCAGTGGCCAAAACGTTTCGAAACGGCCTCTACCCGTTTCGGTACACGAAGGCCATTACAGGCCCCCGTTTCGAAATGCTAGTGCCTGTTCCGATACGGATTGCCCAGAAAGTGCAGAATTTGCTGGTTTAACACACATTTATCCACTCAATCACATTCTAATGACCTTCTAATCATGCCAACAAGTCATCATACATACAAGGTACATATTTGTATCATCAAAACACATTCATGGCATTAATTAGGAAAAACCACAAGTCTATAGGCATGCATCCTAATACTCAAAACCAACCAATCATCAAACAACCAAAACAAGCATCAAAATGGCCATTTACAAGTCCAAAACATCAAGGCATCATGCCACACCTAGGAAGTCCAAAACATCTCCCAAAAACACAACCTAGGTTCCCATTGCAAAATATCAAAAATTAATAGTGTTGTGAAAACATCACCATACATGAGCTTAGCTTTCCCTTGGATTCTTAGCCTCCTTGCTGCCCTCAAAACACTTCAATTCTCTGCATTATTGGTTCAAGAAAGAGAGCGTAAGCACATATGCATAGTGAGACATGCTCTAAAGAAACAACACAATAATGCATTTTATAAAACACCTTTCATAAGGCCTTTAAACTCATAAACATCATTTTTCATGCAACAATGCATACACAACAAGCATATCATGCTTCATTAACATCAATATTGTAACACCCCAATTTTGGGCTTAGAGGTTTTGGGTTTGGACCGGACCGGTCGGGTTGCGGTTCGAATATAAAAGGGTGAATTTAGGAAAGCCTAGTTCGGGTTGCATTAAAAATATGGAAAAATGTCTTAAAATCCTCTTTTATTATATATAAGAGAAAGGTGAAATCAATTTTACAAAGTGAGGTTTGGAAGAGTGACATTTTGGGTTGGTGACCAAAATGTAATTTTTGAAAACTGGGTGACTGTTTTAAAAAGTATTGAAACTTTGAATCTTTAAGGAGCTATTTACCCAAAAGATTTTCTCCAGATTTTTCTGAATATTAATCAATTTAATTAATGGTTTTTAATTAAGTGAAAAAGGAGGGAACATATATTTTGGCATTTTAACTAACTTTTCTCTAAATTTCCATTTTCTTTTCTCTCAACTTTTCTCTCAACCCAAACACATTTCTCCAGAAAAATTCTCTATGATTTTGACAACTAAATATTAGATTTCAATCCTCATTTGATCTCTAATCAATTCTACAACAAAACCTTAGCATTTGCTTATTGGATTTTCAAGAATTGTGGTTCCAAAAAGGGAGAAAACTCAAGTTTAGAGGTATGAACGTCCTTCTCCTCTAAATTCTCAGTTCTTTACTAAAATTCCCAAGTTCTCAATCCTTGATTTGTGTTTTATTAAAGGTTTTACAATTGTGTTCTTGATCTTGGCTTTAAAATGCAAGATTTGGTTAATTTGTGATGGAATTCGTATGAAATGGTTGGGCACTGTTTTGAGGTGAGTTTTTAATGTAAATTGGATGTATAATTGATGAGAAATTGAGGTTTAATCAATGCAATCCCGGATAGGTTGATTTTCCTAAGTTTGTACTTGTGAAAATGGTGGTTTTTGGGGTGATCTTGATGTTTTGTTAATGCTGGAGATATAAGGACGTGTTTGGGATCATTTTGGATGTTAATTGATGTTTAAAAATGGTTAGAAGTGATGGATCTTGGCTGGGTTAAGTTTTGGAAGTGTTTGGATGTGATTTCGGTTGTGTTTGGTAGCCGAAATGTTGGATTTGCAAAGAGCAGCGAGTTTAGGTGTGTTGCTGGTGTTTTTAATGCATAATGATGCATTAATTCTCTGTTGTTATGTGCTTGAAACAGGGGAGAATGATCCGTGAGCAATGGAGGAGGCGTTGAAGGTTTTGGATGCTTGGAAGGCTTGTTGGCTAGCCTTGTTTTATGTATCGGTGAGTGAAGTTGGGTTTTCAGCTTTAAAACCAAGGTTTGAAGGTTTTGGGAGCTTAGTTTAAGTCTAAACAACTTAGCTAAGCTCAAGAGTAAGTAAATGAAATTTCTCTCTTGGTTGTGTTATGAATTGGTTTTTAAAGCACTTGTGATTGTTGGATGCAATGCATGTGATTTGCATGTTTTAAATTCTGTTTTGAAAGCATATTTTAGCATGGTTTAATGTTGGTTTTGAAAGCCATGTGTGAAGGTTGCTCAAGGTAAGAGATCCTTGGTTTTGTACATTGAAATTGTGGAATTGTTGCATAGTGTTGCATGTTGTTTAATGGCTTTGTGTAATGCTTCAAAAACAGTGGATTGATGATGGTAATTGGTGGTTTTGGCATTTTGGTTATGCTTGTAAAACAATGGATTAATGTGGTAAATTGGTTATATTGGCAACTGATGTAAGTGGTTCTTGGTTACTTGAATCGGATATAGTTAGCCGACTATAGGATTGGGTGCTCCGTGAATAAAGTCGCCTTGGATGTGGAGTGGTTGTGATTGAACCGGTAACTCCATCCAAGTACACTAACGAGATGGTTAAGAACACCATGGTGTTTAAAAGTCCATGGGTGGGTCTTGTGTTAAGGTCATATGGTGGTTAAAATTCCATATGAGGACCTTGTGTTCATTAAGGTCATAATGGTGATTAAAATTCCATTTGAAGACCTTGTGTATGGTAAGATCACAATGGTGGTGTAAAGTCCATGTGTGGATCTTGTATGTCCCGTGATCTCGTTAGTGATGTTATACAACTACCAATGAGTGATGGTAAGGTCATAATGGTGGTTAAAATTCAATTTGAGGACCTTGTGAATGTTAAGGTCATATGGTGTTTAAAAGTCCATATGAGGACCTTGTGTATGGTAAGGTCATAATGGTGGTTAAAATTCCATTTGAGGACCTTGTGAATGTTAAGGTCGTATGGTGTTTAAAAGTCCATATGAGGACCTTGTGATTGGTAGTGTGTATGAAGCGTGGGGACAACGCTTGTAATCCGCGTATCCGATTGTGTCTTGCGTTATGATGGTTTGTGAATTATCACTTGGAAGCCAATATAATGTTCTTGAATATGATGAAGCATGAGATGCTTGAAATGATGCATGGTTGCATGAGAAGTGTGTAGTGTTCTATGAATGCATGTTTTACTTGTTAACTTGTACAAGTGTTTATCTTCTATTGAGAATGTTGCATTGTGTGCATGGAATCTCTTTGGTGGATTGAAGTCTTGTAAAGGCTTGTTTTAAAAAGGCATGTAATGCAAGTGTTGATTTTGTGGTTCATATGTTGCATTTGCTTAATGCATGAGATGGAATTGAGGGTGTAAGTGGTTTTTAAAGGTTTCTTGCTTTGAAATGATTTTCAAGTATAAGAAAAGTATAATGTGAAGTGGAAGTGTTTTCCAAGGATCTTGTATTTAACTTTGCATAGGATGTTCATGCATGGAATGGTTAAATTGACGGTTTTGCAAGGTTGTGCTTTGAAGTGAATTACTTAGGTTTTTCATATTTGAGCAATGCATGATTTAAAGCATGTTGTCTAAAGGGGTTTTCAAACATTGCTTTGGTTTATCGAATTGTGATGCTTTTAAAAGAGGTTTTATGACTCGCTGCATTGATGGTGTTTTGATTTTGAGCATTCCTCACTAAGCATTATGTGCTTACGCTCCTTTTTGTCCATCAATGCAGATATTTGAAGTTGGGACAGTGAGAAGCAAGGGATTCAAGGAGAGCTCCACTTGAGATGTATGTCTCGGTTAATAGCTATAGATAATAAAGGCAATGGGGGGAGAATCTCTTATGTTGATGTTTAATGAGATTGTGTATGTTGGACAAGTTTGGTTTATGATTTTGAACTATGTGGTTTAACGCTTACAACGTTTGAACCTTCTTAATCTTAAGTTGTTATGCTATGCTTCTTGTTTTAAAAGCATGATTGAGTGTTGGATGTGTTGAATGAGTCGGTGCACCTAGGGGTGGTTTGTATCTAGATTTTTGATGCAATTATGTTCCTTGAGTGTTGAATGACTTGCTGGTATATTTTGGTTGCTTTTGGAGCATGTTTGATGGATCAATTGTGCAATAAACCAGCGAAACTTCTGCAATCTGGGCAGCCTGTTTCGGAATAGGAGATACCGTATCGGAACGTAGGGCCTGAAATGGCCTAGGCGTTCCGAAACGGGTAGAACCGTTCCGGAACGGTTTTGCCACTGCCAGACCCTGTTTTGGAACTGGTTTCGGAACGGTCCCGCGTTTCGGAACGGATCGTCCCTGTTCCGAAACACCCGACCGTTGGGCACTGAAATTGACGGTTATATGTTTTGAAATCTTTGCGTTTTGGTCCTGAACTTTGTATATGCAATTGAATGAGTTTGAGATGTCCGTTTGGGTTGAAATTTGGCAGAGAGGCATGAAACATGCCTAATTTCATAATGATAACTTAAAAATTGGTAAAGTCCTCTTAATTTTCAGAATTTACAAATTGGTCCCTAAATTCGTATTTTGTGCAATTGGGTCCTTTATTGTTTTCCGATTGCTGTGATTCTTGAGTATGCTTGTAACGCCCCGATTTTGGGCTTAGGAGTTTTGAGTTTCGGACCGGTTCGGTCGGATCGCGGTTCGAATATATGAGAGTGAATTTAGGGAAACCTAGTTCGGGTTGCATTAAAAATATGGAAAAATGTTCTAAAATCCTCTTTTAATATATATAAGTGAACTGTGAAATCAATTTTGTAAAATGAGGTTTGGAAGGGTGACATTTTGGCTAGTGACCAAAATGTAATTTTTGAAAACTGTGTGACTGTTTTAAAAGGGATTGAAACTTTGAGTCTTTAAGGAGCTATTTACCCAATGGGAGTTTCTCCAGATTTTTCTAAGATATTAAATGATTTATTAAAGGTTTTTAAATAAAAGAAAAGTGGATGGAAGATATTTTATCATTTTCCAACTAACTTTTCCATTTTCAATTTTCTCTCATCTTTTCTCTCAAACCAAACACATTTTCTCCAGAGCTTTTCCTCAGATTTTGTCACCTAAATATCACATTTCAACTCTCTTTTGGATCTCTAATCATCTCTTCAACAAAACCTCACCATTTGCTAAGTGGATTTTCAAGATTTTGGTTCCAAAAAGGGAGAAAACTCAAGTTTGGAGGTAAGAACGTCCTTCTGCTCTGAACTTTAAGTTCTTTACTGAAATTCCCAAGTTCTCAATCCTTAAATTGTGTTTTATAAAAGGTTTTATTGATTTGTTCTTGATCTTGGCTTTTTAATGCAAGATTTGATTGATTTTGATGAAATTTTCGTATGATCTGATTGGGCTGTGTTTTGAGGTGTCAAATTGATGTTAATTGAATGCTAATTTGATGTGAAATTGAGTTTTAATCAATGCAATCCCGGATAGGTTGAATTCCCTAAGTTTAGCTTGTGTTCTTGGTTGTTTTTGGAGTGATCTTGTTGATCTATTAAAGCTGGGGGTATAAGGACGTGGTTAGATCCTTTTTGGATGTTATTTGATGTTTAAGGGTGCTTAGATTTGATGGATCTTGGCTGGGTAGTGTTGAGGAGTTGTTTGGATGCATTTTCGGTTGTTTTTGGTAGCCGAAAATGGAGTGTGGATGCGAGCAACGAGTTTTGATGCTTTCATTGAGGGTATTATTGCATGATGATGCATTAATCTACTATTTTGATGTGTTTAAAACAGGGGAGTCATCTTTGGATCCTAGTGGTGTTGATCCGGAAGCTTGATTGGTGTTTCGACAAGAGGCGAAACGGAATCGGTGAGTGGATTTTGGTTTTCGGCTTTGAAACCAATGTTTCGAAGGTTTGGGAGCTTAGTCTAAGTCTAAACAACTTTTCTAAGCTCAAGAGTAAGTTTTCGGAAAAACTCTCTTGTTGAGAAACCATGTGATGGTTGGGTGCAATGTGATTGTTTGCATGTTTTAAATTCTGTTTTTAAAGCATATCTAGCATGTGTATTTGCTGAGATTATAAGCCATGTGTAGGAGGAAGCTCAAGGTGAGAGTTCCTTGTTTTTGAACATTGTTCTAATGTGGTTTGATGCTTAAAGATGCATGATGTTTATGGCTTTGTTAAATGCTTTCAAACAGTGGAATATGGTTGTTAATGATGATTATTGGCAAGTGATGGTTAAGGTCACAAAGGTGTTTAAAAGTCCTTGTGTGAGCCATGTTTATTTAAGAACAACATGGTGTTTAAAAGTCCATGGTTGGTTCTTGGTTAAGGTTCAAGGTGTTTAAAAGCCCTTGTGTAAGCCTTGTTATTTAAGAACATCAAGGTGTTTAAAAGTCCTTGGATGATTCTTGTTAAGAACAACATGCTGTTTAAAAGTCCATGGTTGGTTCTTGGTTAAGGTTCAAGGTGTTTAAAAGTCCTTGTGTAAACCTTGTTACTTAAGAACATCAAGGTGTTTAAAAGTCCTTGGATGGTTCTTGTTGAGGACACAAAGGTGTTTAAAAGTCCTTGTGTGGTCCTTGTCATGGTGTTTAAAAGTCCATGGGTTAAGGACACAATGGTGTTTAAAAGTCCATGTGTGGTCCTTGGAACTTATAAGATTATTAATGGTGTTTGAAAGTCCATATGTGAATCTTATGTTGAATGTATCACTTGTTGCCAGTATGACTTGATAAAGATTGAAGCATGAATTGCTTGTTTTTAAATGCTTGTGAGCATGTTCAAATGTTGTTTTGAAGTATGATTTATAAAGGTGTTTTGTAAATGCATTATTGTGTGGTCTTATTGAGCATTCCTCACTAAGCTTATGCTTACGCTCTCTCTTTTCTTAAACCAAAAATGCAGAGCATTAAAGTGCTTTTGAGGGCAGCAAGGTGGACAAGAATCCAAGTGGTGAATAAAGCTCATGTATGGTGAAGGTTTCTTAAACACTATTAGCTTGTGGGCATTTGGCAATGGGGGACCTATGTTGTTGTTTTGGGAGATGTTTTGGACTCCCTAAGTTGGTATTATGTTGTTAACATTGTTGGTTCTTGTAATTGGCCATTATGTGTTTGAATTGATGGTTTGATGCTTGAATGGTTTGCTAAATAGGATGCATGCCTATAGAATTGGGGATTTTCATGTTTGATGCCATGATGATGAATTGTTGATGCCAATATGTTCCTTATGCATGTAATGACTTGTTGGTATAATTTGAGGGTCTTTGGATTATGTTTGATTGGTCAAAAGCATGTTAAACCAGAGAAAAGTCTGCAATATGGGCAGTCTGTTTCGGAACAGGTGCTGTCGTTTCGGAACAGAGGGTCTGAAATGGCCTAGGCGTTTCGAAACGGGCAGAGCCGTTCCGAAACAGTTTGGCCACTGCCAGGCCATGTTGCGCAACGGGTTTCGGAACGGTCCCGCGTTTCGGAACGGATCATCCCTGTTCCGAAACACCCGACCGTTGGACACTGAAATCGACGGTTGTGTGTTTTGCATTGTTTGCGTTTTGGTCCTGAATCTTGTTTATGCAATTAAATGAGTTTGTGATGTCCGCTTTAGCTGAAATTTGACAGACAAGCATGAAATATGACTAATTCCATATTGGTAACTTAAAAGTGGGTTAAGTCCTTGTAATTTCCAGAATTTACATTTGGGTCCCTAAAGTTGTAGGTTGTGCAACTAAGTCCCTGAATGTTTTCCGAATGCGCTGATCTTTGAGTATGTTGTTTGTATGAACCTAACTAGGGTTAACGTGCATCTAGATAAGATTAAAAAGAAAAAAAAGGGTCGTTAATCAAGGTTGACTTTCGAGTTGAATTTGGTTTTCCACGTGTAAACTTCTTAATTCGGTTCAACCGTCTGGGCCGGGTTAAGGGGGTTACAATGCTTATCTCAAGAGTATGCCTAGGTTTGGTGTGCATCTAGACAAGTCTAAAAAAAAGGGTCGTTAATCAAGGTTGACTTTCGGGTTGACTTTGGTTTTCCCCGTGTAATCTTCGTAGTTCAGGTCAACCGTCTAGATCGGGCTACGGGGGTTACATTTGGTGGTATCAGAGCTGAGTTGCGGAAGCTTGGGGAAAATGGTAAATTGTTGTAATATGTGTTTGATGTTTATTTTGATGTGTGGTTGAAAGTCGGTTGAAATATGTGTCTGTGAACGAGTTGTTGATGTTTTTAGCATGCTTTTTGTTTGTGAATCTTCATTGAGCTGATGTGATTTTGTGCTGATGATATGCTGGTGATGTGAGCTGATTTTGTGAATGATGAAAGTGTAATGGATATGATATGTTGATGATATGCTGTTGCGAGTGAATTTTGTTTGATGAGAGCATGATCGAAATATGTTGATTGATATGCTTGATGTTGTGATATCCATGTTTTTATTGACTATTATGTCATGTAAAAGGGGAGAATTCGGGATACCCATTGCCTTATTATTATAGCTATTGTGTTATTTAGGAGTTGGAGTTTTCAATCCTTGCTTAAAGCTGGTCTGATCGATTTGTTTGTTTTGTTATGATTGTTTGTTGTTAATAGCATGGTGAAATCGATGAGAGAATGGCAGTTGGGTGAGAGGGTTGCTGCTTTAGAGCAGGTTGTTAAGGCGTGGAATTCACCTTTTGGTGGAGGTGTTTCGTTTCAGCCTACAGTGCCTGGAGTTGAGGTAGTGAGGCAGAAGGAAGAAGCTGGTTCTGTGATGAAGAGTTCATCACCTTTAGTTCAAGAGGTGTTGGGAACATCTCAGGCTGTGGCAAGGGTAAGGCCTGTAGACGTGCCGGCTGTGGGATGTGCGGGTTTGTCGAAACAACGTTTACATGATTTGGGAGATGTGGAGTATCATGGTTCGACGCCTGAAACGTTCGAGGCCTGGTTGGCCAGTGTTATTCTGATTTTGGATCAGGAGGGTTGTGGTTATGCCTGTAAGCTAGGAAGTGTTGTCTCTTTGATGTTGGAAGACGCTTGTGCCTGGTGGACGTCTGTGGCGGTGGCGTCGCACATCCACGATATAGATTGAGACTTCTTTGTGTCTGCCTTTTATGAAAGGTATCTTGGAGAGAAATTCCCAAGGGTTAAGCAATGTGAGGGTGTGGTTTCAGCTTATGAAGGTGAGAAAAGTTTAAGCGAGAGAGCTGTGGGTACTGACCTCCGGAGCGGTCAGCGTAAGAGGCTACGTGATAGAAGGTTTTGCTTGAATCGAAGTCTGGGTGGTAGTGCAAATTTGGGGCAAGTGCTACGTGATCAAAGAGTGGAAGCTCAGTTACCAGTGTGTGACCGTTGTGGAAGGCGCCATGTTGGAGGTTGTTGGGGCGCAGGAGTTTGTTGGAACTGTGGTTCTAAAGAACATGTGAAGCGGGATTGTCCTCAAGTGGTGAGATCAGTTTCAGTGGTAGCAGAAGGGTCTCTGAAGGGTCGTGGGCACGGCCAAGACAAGGTTCGAAGAAGGCAGGAAGGGCAGAATGGTGTGAGGAGCCTGCAGAATGAATCTTTTTGGAATTGTGGGTCTGTTGGACATTTGAGACGTAATTGTTTGAAGTTGGCTCGGGGTAGTCAGGGTTCTTTACCGCAGGGAGAGGGTGATGACTTTAATGTGTTAGCAGATGCTACAGCGGTACGGCTGGAGGATGTTGGTTCTGCGAGAAAGAGAGTTTGTCTATTGAAGCTCTGGGGCAGTGAGGTGTTTACAGGTAACCTTGTTAAGTAACCTTTGCCTTAGTTATCTTAGTTTGGTTTCGGTTTGGTTTTAGCTTGCGTAGTGGGTATGGTCTCGTTGCTAGCATGTTTGGGGTAGTAGTTGGTGTTGTTTTGAAAACAACTTTAGTGTGAAGAGGGCATTAGTGAGTATCTTGTGGATAATGGGTTGTTAGAATGATGAAGTTGGTTAAGTTAGTAGTGAGATGGGAGGTTGTTTTTAGGCGGATTCTGAGGATGTTATTGGTGGGTGTGAACCGACATACATGCACAGTTAAAATCATTTGTTATATACTATATTATATATGTACTAGTCCATGCATACATGTGACATGACATTAGAGGTTTTGCATGCATGTACATCAGGCATTGATAGGGCATATTGGCGACCATGCATACGAACGTTCACACTCGCTGATAGTTAATTGGGTCTGTTAGTGTTGGGATAGGGTTAGGTTGGATGATGGGTTTTAAAAGTTGTTTCGGTACTAGGAGAATGTTTGGAGTAATGGAGGGTATTAAGTGGGCTGACCGTAATAGTGAGTGCGGTATAGCATGTTGGTGGAAGGAAGGTGTTTAGCGCTTAATTAGTTTAGCGGTATGGTGGTGAGGGGATTACCGTTTGAGTTAGAATCAGTCAAAGTGTTTGTGAATAGCTGGTAGAAGTGGTAGTTTCTTGGTGTTAAGTGATGTAGTAAGTTAGTGGATGTGTTCTAGAGTGCTGAGGCATCTTGGCATTGATGTAGTTGTAGAAGGGTTGTTTTTGTTGGTGGTGGTTCGTAGCAACCTTAGAGGAGTTGAGAAGAGGTTGTGTTGTGGGTTGTAGAAAAGGGTTAGCCTGGGAGAATAGAAGTTTCGTAATCATATGTATGTATAGGTTGGGCGATGTTCTAGTAAGGCAAGTGTTGTAGTCAAAGCTTGTAATGGAAGGGCAATGTAAGTTCAAGGGCCGTTGTTGGTTGGACGGGTTCTTGTGAGAAGTGGTTGGCTAGTTGTGTATGAGTAAATTTCGTCTGAAGACAGCTGGTGGTGTATGGAACGGCTGGCGGAGTCAAGGTTGGGGTTTTGTGTCGTGATTTTCAGATGTTAGGTGAGTAGTCCTGGTGAGTTGTTAGGGTGATGATAGCGGTGGATGTGAAGAAATGTCATCAGTACGTTGAGAGGTTTGTATAAGCAGTTGATGCTTAAGGATTTTTGTTTGATGTGGTAACCTTTGGAAGAGGTTGAGCAGTTGTGCAGGGGTTTTAGAAGCAGTGAAGGTTGTGTGTCACATGGTGGCTGAATTGGATTGGTTGGTGTCACCGTGTGTACGAGTTATGGGAGTTATGAGCTGAGGTGGTGTATGCTGTAAAAGTTTGGAGGTTCTTCAAGTTGTTGTTGGGGCTGTGTGCAGTCCGGTAGTGTGAAAGGTTAAGATGTGGTTAACATCTGAGTGTTCTGGAATCTGTGAACAGTATGTGGTGGTGTTGGGTTGGTGGAGTTTTGTGAGGAGAGTGTTCAGTGGTGGTTAAGTCTCCTGTGTTGCCTTGTGTGTTGCTTGAGAAGTTTGGTTGTTCTCTTTTCGCCAGTTGAAATTTCGAGGACGAAATTTCTTAAAGGGGGAGAGTTGTAACACCCCAATTTTGGGCTTAGAGGTTTTGGGTTTGGACCGGACCGGTCGGGTTGCGGTTCGAATATAAAAGGGTGAATTTAAGAAAGCCTAGTTCGGGTTGCATTAAAAATATGGAAAATGTCTTAAAATCCTCTTTTATTATATATAAGAGAAAGGTGAAATCAATTTTACAAAGTGAGGTTTGGAAGAGTGACATTTTGGGTTGGTGACCAAAATGTAATTTTTGAAAACTAGGTGACTGTTTTAAAAAGGATTGAAACTTTGAATCTTTAAGGAGCTATTTACCCAAAAGAGTTTCTCCAGATTTTTCTGAATATTAATCAATTTAATTAATGGTTTTTAATTAAGTGAAAAAGGAGGGAAAAGATATTTTGGCATTTTAACTAACATTTCTCTAAATTTCCATTTTCTTTTCTCTCAACTTTTCTCTCAATCCAAACAAATTTCTCCAGCAAAATTCTCTCTGATTTTGACAACTAAATATTAGATTTCAATCATCATTTGATCTCTAATCAATTCTACAACAAAACCTTAGCATTTGCTTATTGGATTTTCAAGAATTGTGGTTCCAAAAAGGGAGAAACTCAAGTTTAGAGGTATGAACGTCCTTCTCCTCTAAATTCTCAGTTCCTTACTGAAATTCCCAAGTTCTCAATCCTTGATTTGTGTTTTATTAAAGGTTTTACAATTGTGTTCTTGATCTTGGCTTTAAAATGCAAGATTTGGTTTATTTGTGATGGAATTCGTATGAAATGGTTGGGCACTGTTTTGAGGTGTGTTTTTAATGTAAATTGGAAGTATAATTGATGAGAAATTGAGGTTTAATCAATGCAATCCCGGATAGGTTGATTTTCCTAAGTTTCTACTTGTGAAAATGGTGGTTTTTGGGGCGATCTTGGTGTTTTGTTAATGCTGGAGGTATAAGGACGTGTTTGGGATCATTTTGGATGTTAATTGATGTTTAAAAATGGTTAGAAGTGATGGATCTTGGCTGGGTTAAGTTTTGGAAGTGTTTGGATGTGATTTCGGTTGTGTTTGGTAGCCGAAATGTTGGATTTGCAAAGAGCAGCGAGTTTAGGTGTGTTGCTGGTGTTTTTAATGCATAATGATGCATTAATTCTCTGTTGTTATGTGCTTGAAACAGGGGAGAATGATCTGTGAGCAATGGAGGAGGCGTTGAAGGTTTTGGATGCTTGGAAGGCTTGTTGGCTAGCCTTGTTTTGTGTATCGGTGAGTGAAGTTGGGTTTTCAGCTTTAAAACCAAGGTTTGAAGGTTTTGGGAGCTTAGTTTAAGTCTAAACAACTTAGCTAAGCTCAAGAGTAAGTAAATGAAATTTCTCTCTTGGTTGTGTTATGAATTGGTTTTTAAAGCACTTGTGATTGTTGGATGCAATGCATGTGATTTGCATGTTTTAAATTCTGTTTTGAAAGCATATTTTAGCATGGTTTAATGCTGGTTTTGAAAGCCATGTGTGAAGGTTGCTCAAGGTAAGAGATCCTCGGTTTTGTACATTGAAATTGTGGAATTGTTGCATAGTGTTGCATGTTGTTTAATGGCTTTGTGTAATGCTTCAAAAACAGTGGATTGATGATGGTAATTGGTGGTTTTGGCATTTTGGTTATGCTTGTAAAACAATGGATTAATGTGGTAAATTGGTTATATTGGCAAGTGATGTAAGTGGTTCTTGGTTACTTGAATCGGATATAGTTAGCCGGCTATAGGATTGGGTGCACCGTGAATAAAGTCACCTTGGATGTGGAGTGGTTGTGATTGAACCGGTAACTCCATCCAAGTACACTAACGAGATGGTTAAGAACACCATGGTGTTTAAAAGTCCATGGGTGGGTCTTGTGTTAAGGTCATATGGTGGTTAAAATTCCATATGAGGACCTTGTGTACATTAAGGTCATAATGGTGATTAAAATTCCATTTGAAGCCTTGTGTATGGTAAGATCACAATGGTGGTGTAAAGTCCATGTGTGGATCTTGTATGTCCCGTGATCTCGTTAGTGATGTTATACAACTACCAATGAGTGATGGTAAGATCATAATGGTGGTTAAAATTCCATTTGAGGACCTTGTGAATGTTAAGGTCATATGGTGTTTAAAAGTCCATATGAGGACCTTGTGTATGGTAAGGTCATAATGGTGGTTAAAATTCCATTTGAGGACCTTGTGAATGTTAAGGTCGTATGGTGTTTAAAAGTCCATATGAGGACCTTGTGATTGGTAGTGTGTATGAAGCGTGGGGACAACGCTTGTAATCCGCGTATCCGATTGTGTCTTGTGTTATGATGGTTTGTGAATTATCACTTGGAAGCCAATATAATGTTCTTGAATATGATGAAGCATGAGATGCTTGAAATGATGCATGGTTGCATGAGAAGTGTGTAGTGTTCTATGAATGCATGTTTTACTTGGTAACTTGTACAAGTGTTTATCTTCTATTGAGAATGTTGCATTGTGTGCATGGAATCTCTTTGGTGCATTGAAGTCTTGTGAAGGCTTGTTTTAAAAAGGCATGTAATGCAAGTGTTGATTTTGTGGTTCATATGTTGCATTTGCTTAATGCATGAGATGGAATTGAGGGTGTAAGTGGTTTTTAAAGGTTTCTTGCTTTGAAATGATTTTCAAGTATAAGAAAAGTATAATGTGAAGTGGAAGTGTTTTCCAAGGATCTTGTATTTAACTTTGCATAGGATGTTCATGCATGGAATGGTTAAATTGACGGTTTTGCAAGGTTGTGCTTTGAAGTGAATTACTTAGCTTTTCTAAGGTAAGGGTTGGTTTTTCATATTTGAGCAATGCATGATTTAAAGCATGTTGTCTAAAGGGGTTTTCAAACATTGCTTTGGTTTATCGAATTGTGATGCTTTTAAAAGAGGTTTTATGACTCGCTGCATTGATGGTGTTTTGGTTTTGAGCATTCCTCACTAAGCATTATGTGCTTACGCTCCTTTTTGTCCATCAATGCAGATATTTGAAGTTGGGACAGCGAGAAACAAGGGATTCAAGGAGAGCTCCACTTGAGATGTATGTCTCGGTTAATAGCTATAGATAATAAAGGCAATGGGGGGAGAATCTCTTATGTTGATGTTTAATGAGATTGTGTATGTTGGACAAGTTTTGTTTATGATTTTGAACTATGTGGTTTAACGCTTACAACGTTTGAACCTTCTTAATCTTAAGTTGTTATGCTATGCTTCTTGTTTTAAAAGCATGATTGAGTGTTGGATGTGTTGAATGAGTCGGTGCACCTAGGGGTGGTTTGTATCTAGATTTTGATGCAATTATGTTCCTTGAGTGTTGAATGACTTGCTGGTATATTTTGGTTGCTTTTGGAACATGTTTGATGGATCAATTGTGCAATAAACCAGCGAAACTTCTGCAATCTGGGCAGCCTGTTTCGGAACAGGAGATACCGTATCGGAACGGAGGGCCTGAAATGGCCTAGGCGTTCCGAAACGGGTAGAACCGTTCCGGAACGGTTTTGCCACTGCCATACCCTGTTTCGGAACTGGTTTCGGAACGGTCCCGCGTTTCGGAACGGATCATCCCTGTTCCGAAACACCCGACCGTTGGGCACTGAAATTGACGGTTATATGTTTTGAAATCTTTGCGTTTTGGTCATGAACTTTGTATATGCAATTGAATGAGTTTGAGATGTCCGTTTGGGTTGAAATTTTCCAGAGAGGCATGAAACATGACTAATTTCATAATGGTAACTTAAAAATTGGTAAAGTCCTCTTAATTTTCAAAATTTACAAATTGGTCCCTAAATTCGTATTTTGTGCAATTGGGTCCTTTATTGTTTTCCGATTGCTGTGATTCTTGAGTATGCTTATCTCAAGAGTATGCCTAGGTTTGGTGTGCATATAGACAAGTCTAAAAAAAGGGTCATTAATCAAGGTTGACTTTCGGGTTGACTTTGGTTTTCCCCGTGTAATCTTCGTAGTTCGGGTCAACCGTCTAGACCGGGCTACGGGGGTTACAAACATGTCATATTGGCTTCCAAGTGATAATCCATAACATTTCTCAACATAAAACACAATCGGATACGCGGATTACAATCGTTGTCCCATACGCTTCATACACACTACCGAACACACAAGGTGGAGTTTACCGGTACAATCTCAACCCCCTCAACACCCGTGATGGAGTTTGACGGTACAATCACAACCCCTCCACATCACTCATCGGTAGTTGTATAACATCACTAACGAGAACACGAGACACGCAACACAAGATCCACACATGGCCTTTTAACCACCATTATGATCTTAACCATCTGTTGGTGTACTTGGATGGAGTTTACGGTACGATTACAACCCCTCAACATCCAAGGCGACTCTATTCACGGTGCACCCAATCCTATAGCCAGCTAACTATATCCGATTCAAGTACTTTAAAAACCAACACATCACTTGCCAATATACATCATTTATCATCAATATTCCACTGTTTTAAAGCATTATTCAAAGCCATTAAATCATCATGCATCACTATGCATCAAAACAACATATACCCATAACAAACCAAGGATCTCTTACCTTGAGCATCCTTCAACACATGGCTTTCAAAACCAGCATTAATCATGCTAAAACATGCTTTCAAAACAGAATTTAAAAATGCTAATTAAATACATTGCATCCAACCATCTCGTGGTTCATCAAGAGAGAGAGTTTTCCCGAAAACTTACTCTCGAGCTTAGTTAAGTTGCTTAGACTTAAACTAAGCTCCCAAACCTTCAAACATTCATAACAAAGCTGGAAATCCCAACTTCACTCACCAATTCCGTTTCACAAGCTTGCCGAAACGCCGTTCTAGCCTCCGGATAAACACCACAAGGATCCGAAGATGTCTCCCCTGTTTTAAACACATCAAAGCAAAGGATTAATGCATCATCATGCATTAAAATCTTCAGCCATTACACCTAAACTCGCTGCTCTCACCACATCTAACATTTCGGCTACCAAACACAACCGAAATCACTTCCAAACTCTTCCACAACATTACCCAACCAAGATCCATCACTTCTAACCATTCCTAAACATCAATTAACATCCAAAAAGAACCTAAACTCGTCCTTATACCTCCAGCTATAACACAACACCAAGATCACCCCAAAAACCACCATTTTCCAAGTAAAAACTTAGGAAAATCAACCTATTTTGGATTGCATTCATTAAACCTCAATTACACATCATTAAACATCCAAAATACATTAAAATGCCATCTCAAAACAGAGCCCAAACAATCACCACGAATTTCTTCAAGATTTAATCCAAATCTTGAGTTTTAAGCCAAAATCAAGATCACAACATTAAAACCTTTTATAAAACTTAATTTAAGGATTGAGAACTTGGGAATTTCAGTAAAGAACTGAGTATTTAGAGTAGAAGAACATCCTTACCTCTAAATGTAGATTTCTCCTTGATTAGAGCCAAAATCCTTGAAAATTCAATAAGCAAATGAAGAGGATTTGATGTAAAAAGGATTAGGAATCAATTGATGATTGAAACCTCATCATTTAGTGTGAAAATCAAAAGAAATGTTGCTGTAGAAATGTGTTTGGCTGAGGAAATTTTGAGAGAAAATGAGATGAGAAAGTTTTTAAGAAAGTTAGTTATGAAAAGCTAAAATGTAGTTTCTCTCTTTTCCTTTAATTAATTAAACATTTATAAAATCATTAAAATTAAGAAAAATCTGGAGAAATCCTTCCTTGGGTAAATTAGCTCCTTAAAGATTCAAAGTTTCAATCCTTACAAAACAGTCACCACTGAACTTTTCAAAAATTACATTTTAGTCACTATTTCGAAATGTCACACTTCCAAACCTTATTTTGTAAAATTGATTTCACCACTCTCTTATATATATTAAAAGAGGATTTTTAGATATTTTTCCATATTTTTAATGCATCCCGATCTAGGCTTTCCCTAAAACCACCTTTTATATTCGAACCGAAAATAAGACTGGTCCGGTTCAGACCCTAAACTTCCAAGCCCAAAATTGGGGTGTTACACTACTCGAAAAGATTGGTCTTTACACCTCAATGATGCACTCTAGGCCTATAGAACAACATTCAAAACACCATTGGAAATGTCACCCTACATGCTTATATATGGGAAAACGTGCCACTTACTTGTTGAGATAGAGCACAGAGCTTACTGGGCTATCAAGGCAGTAAACATGGACTTAGATAAGGCAGGACATAAGAGGCTACTTGAATTGAATGAAATTGAAGAAATTCGAGCAATGGCCTACGACAACGCAAATATTTACAAAGATAAAACCAAAAGGTGGCACGACAAGAAGTTGCTGCCACGACAGTTCTACCCAGGGCAGCTTGTGTTGTTATTTAACTCTAGGTGAAAACTTTCCCAATAAAGCTTAAATCTAGATGGTCTGGCCCCTTCCAAGTTGTGCAAGTTTTTCCCTATGGTGCCATCACGATCGAATCCTTAAAAGACGGGCACCAATTCAAAGTCAATGGACATAGACTAAATCATTATCAGGGGACTCAAGCCCCAAGAATGCATGAAGTAGTTGCTTTAGGAGATGCCCCTCAAGGCATCCCTAATTTAACTTAGTTTTATTTTTTATATATATTATTTATTTATTTTATTTATTTATTAGGAATTAAGAATCATTTTATTTTATTTTATTTTTAGGAACTAAGATTTTATTTGAATTATTTTTAGGGAATAAGGGAAACAAGGAGAGGAGAAGAAGTGAACCAGCCCACCATATCAACAGCAGCCCAAAAAGCCCAACGGATGAGTCTATCGTCACAGCTTTTCATCAGCTGTCGCGACAGAAGCAAAAAATACAGACTGTCACCACGCTGTTGCGGTAGACACGCAAATGCGTAACAA
Organism: Hibiscus trionum; assembly: GCA_030270665.1. Taxonomy (NCBI): domain Eukaryota; kingdom Viridiplantae; phylum Streptophyta; class Magnoliopsida; order Malvales; family Malvaceae; genus Hibiscus; species Hibiscus trionum. The sequence continues at coordinate 13,332,588 of BSYR01000004.1, read as the reverse complement.
ACGTGCAGCAGACACGGAAATGCGTGACAGACGTGTCAGAAACCGCGTAACAGTTGGCCCCATTATTCGCGCCTGCCGTTACAGCTCCAACAGGCATAAAACCATTCATCTATATAAACTCCCATTCACTATTCATTTTTCACCTCAATTTTACTCTCTCAACTTGCTCTCTCTAGATCTCAAATTTCTCTTTATTTTCCATAGCCTTGCAACTGTGACTAGCAGAAAAACTCGCAGAAGTGCTGCCTCCAGCTCTGCCGCAGCAGTGAGCACACCCAACCACAGTGCCATTCCAAACCGCTTTACATCCACCGACTCTACCGGCAGATACTACCACTCTTTCCAAAATATGGAGATGTGCGAAGAAAGGGGTTTTCTCTACACCAAGCCCACGGGAGACCTAGGGATTGAACCTTTCATTGCAAAGAAGATCCATGCCTTGAAGTGGCAGCGATTTGCTGTCCAGCCGGAAGAAATGAACGTCACGCTGGTCCGGGAATTTTATGCTGCCGTCGACAGCAAGGATACCACGACCATGACGGTACGAGGTAAAGAACTTACTTTTGAGCCTTCTTACATCAACACCCTCTATGGCCTCCATATTAGTAGAAGGGAAGACTCCCACAGGAGGTTCGTCGAGAGTCTGTCGCCGGCAGACTACGATGCGGTGATGGAAGAAGTGAAAGAGGAGGGGACAGAATGGAACACCGACCCAAAGCATCGATGGACGGTGAAAAGAACTCAACTAATTCCCGAGGCAAAATTATGGAACTACCTCGTGAAGAAGAGAATCATGCCATCCTCCCATAACAGTACGGTCGATCGACCCAGGTTAGCATTTTTCCATTCAATTTTGAAAGAAAGGCCTCTAAATGTCGGCCAATACATAAGGGAGGGAATTTTGGAATGTGCTCTCCGACCGTCGGGACCTCTTGTCTTCCCTTATCTTATCACCGAAATCTGCCGAGGCCACAACTTTCTAGAAATTGCTGAAGATTTTAAAGTCCGAGGGAAAGGGTGGACAAAGTGTAACATCTTCAGCCTCATAGAGCTGAAAACAACAACCCACTCTCCTACTTCAACCCTTCTGCCACAGCAGAGGAGCCGGCAGGCCCCAGTTAGCCAGAACCTGCCGCAGCAGAGCAGCAGCAGCCAAGAGCAGTAGCCCCTCCACAAGATGCCTCCACTCAGATTCTGGCTACACTAAAAAAGATGGAGGAAAGGCAGCTTGGTCTGATGAGCTTCGTAAGGGACTTCACGGCAGCCACGGTAACTTTTATTCATAACAATTTAAATTTTCCACATGTACCGTTCCCTGCCTTCCCAAAACAATACTTTGCTGCCTCCACACCTACTCCTACTCCTGCTGCCACACCAAAGAACCCATTTGCTGCCTCTACTCCTACTCCGGCCGCGACAGCTGAAGGCGGCAGCCACACTACCACTGCCACTTCCAGAGGCGAGAAAAGAAAAGAGCCACTGCCAGAACTCGACGACGACTACTTCGAAGGGTTCTCCTCTTCATCCGTGAGGCAGGACTCTGATGGGGAGCCCTCTGTTTCTCAAAACCTTTCCAAGGAGTTCACTCCCATGAAAAGGCAGAAGCCCAACCAAGCTGGTGAATGACCATCCGGCCAGGGCAAGTCTGCCAGCAGCAGCAGCAACTCCGAAGATGAGGTACAAGTGCTGGACAAACTACCCCAAATCTCACCCACTCGCATCCTGCCGCCAAGGGAAGCCAACAAGAAAACTGCCTCTGCCTCCCCTAGCACCCTTCCTGTAACACTCCAATTTTGTGCTTAGGAGTTTAGGGTCTGAATTGGACCGGTCTGAGAAACTGTTCGAATATAAAATGGAGTTTTAGGGAAAGCCTAGTTTTGGATGCTTTAAAAATATAGAAAAATATCTAAAAATCCTCATTTAATATATAAAGTTGATTGGTGAAATCAATTTTACAAAATAAGGTCTGGAAATGCTACATTTCGGTGTAGTGACCAAATCGCGATTTTTGCAAAGTTTGGTAGTGACTGTTTTGTAAAAGATTGAAACTTTGAATCTTTAAGGAGCTAATTTACCAAAAATGTTTTCATCAGATTTTTCCTTAATTTGGGTGATTTAATTAAATAAAATAAAGGTGATAAACTACCTTTGACTTTCATAACTACTTTTTCTATTTTTCTCTCATTTCATTTTCTCTCAAAATCCTATCAACCAAACACTTTTTCTCGAGAAAAAATCACTTTGTATTCCACTTCCTTTGATGAGATTTCCATCACTCATTGATTCCTAATCAATCTTTCAACAAATCCACTAGATTTTTACATTGTATTTTCATGGAAACTTGCCCAAATCAAGGAGAAATCTTATTTTAGAGGTAAGATTGTTCTTCTCCTCTAAATACTCGGTTCTTTACTGAAATTCCCAAGTTGTCAATCCTTTATTAAAGATTTATGAATGGTTTTAATGTTAGAAACAAGATTTTAGCTTAAAACTCAAGATTTTGGAAGAGATCTTGAAGATTTTAGTTGTAATTGATTGGGCTATGTTTTTAGATGGTTTTCTAATGTATTTTGGAAATTAAATGATTTTAGAAATGAGGTTTTATCAATCCAATCCCGGATAGGTTGTTTTTCCTAAGTTTTTGCTTGTGAAAATGGTAGTTTTTGGGGTGTTTTTGGTGTTCTGTTATAGCTGGAGGTATAAGGACTAGTTTAGGGTTGTTTTTGATGTTCATTGATGTTTAGAAATGTTTAGAAGTGATGGATCTTGGCTGAGTTAAGTTTTGGAAGAGTTTGGAGGTGATTTCGGTTGTGTTTGGTAGCCGAAATGTTGGGTTTAGGTAGAGCAGCGAGTTTAGGAGTGTTGGCTGAAGATTTCAATGCATGATGATGCATTAATCCTCTGTTTTTATGTGTCTAAAACAAGGGAGACATCTTCGGACACTTTTGGAGTTGATCCAAAAGCATAATTGGCGTTTCGGCAAGCAAGCGAAACGAAATTGGTGAGTGTGTATGGTTCTAGAAGTCCTTGAGGGACAAAGAACCAAGGTTTTGGATTTAGGAAAGGTTTGAAACACCTTCCTAAGTCCGAAAGTAAGTATTGGGTAGTTTGCTCTCTAGAATGTGGTGATTGCCCCTTAAATGCTTTTACATGCTCATGGTTTTAGTTTGATAAATTCCTACTATTTTTATGCATGCATTATATCATGAGATGACGCTTGAAATGACTTCATTAAGTAAAATTTTTGCATTGTTGAGATTTGAGCTTTTATGTGGAAATATAGCAAATGTTATGATTTTGAAAAGAGATGAGAATGTTGAATTTTGATGCATGAAAAACAGTAGGTGAGATGTTGATTTGACATAATATATTGGCATAAATGTTGAGAAACTTACCGGATATAAATGTTGAGAAAGAGATGAGCATGTGGTTTAAAACCTTTTGATGAAACTGTTTTCAAATGTGCATTATTGTATTGGTTTCCTTAGAGCATGCCTCACTAAGCATTTGTGCTTACGCTCTCTTTTACCAATAATGCAGGTAATTGAGGTGTTTTCAGGCAACAAGGAAGCTAAGTCCATCCAAGGAAATCCAAGCTCATGTATGGTGAAGTTTTCATACACTTTAGTTTTGATAAAATGGCAATGGGAAACCAAGTTTTGTATTTGGGAGATGTGTTGAACTCCCTAAGGTGGTGGCATGGTTGTTTTGGCTTGTTGGGTTGTAAGTGGTCTTGATTGCTTGTTTTTGAGGTTGGATTGCCTTTTTGTGTTTTGATATTAGGAAGCATGCCTCTACACTAATAGGATTTCATGCTTGGAGGTTATGATTTTGTCCGTGTGTTCCAATTGGGTACCTTATATGCATGTTGACTTGTTGGTATGGTTACGGAGTCATTGGAATGTGTTAGATTAAGATTTCGAGTGAAAAACAAGTCCTTGCTGCAATTTCTGGGCATACCGTATCGAAACACCCTCTAGTGTTTCGAAATGGGGGCCTGCAATGGCCTTCGTGTTTCGAAACGGTGGAGGCTATTTCGAAACGTTTTGGCTACTTGAATGCCATTTTTCGAAATGAGTCTCGAAACATGTGGGTGTCTTGTTCCAGCGTTTCGATACGGTAGGTAGGTGTTTCGAAACAGGTGACCGTTGGGCACAATTTTGAATTGATCTGATGTTTGCATGTTTTACATTTTAGTCCTAAATGTTGAGATTGCAATTGCTTGAGCTTGAGATGTTCAATTAAGATGAAATTTGGCGGAGAAGCATGTAACATGGCTAATTTCATTTTGGTAACCTTAAAATCAATGAAGACCTTCTAATTTACAGAAACTACAATTTGGTCCATAAATTTTTATATTGTGCAATTGAGTCCCTATATGTTATCCAATCGTTGTGCCTTTCTCAATCGTATCTCGTGAGTACTCACTTAAGGTTAACAAGCATCTAGATAAGATTAAAAAGAAAAAAAAGGGTCGTGAATCAAGGTTGACTTCTGGGTTGACTTTGGTTTTCCTCGTGTAACTTTCGTTGTTCGGGTCAACCGTCTAGGCCGGGCTAAGGTGGTTACATTTGGTGGTATCAGAGCGAGGTTCTCGTATAATTGGGGTTTGTTAGGTTGGTGATGTTTGTGTAATTGCATGATGTGCCTTTGGGCGAAAGAATGTTGTATGAATAGTGATGTATGATTTCAATTGTGATGTGTTTGTGATGTTATGCTATGTTGGAGTGTGTTAGGGGATCCCATTGCCATATCAAAACTAATGAAGAGGAATTGTTTTCGAAAATGAGCTTGAGTACTTGGATTACTTACTTTATTGTGCCTAATTATTTTTATTGCATTTTTTTGTCAGTGCATTGTTTTCCATATAATGGGGCCACGTAGAGAGATGAGGATAAATACAAGAGCTACGGCTCAGAATGAAAATGAGGAAAATGCTGAGAATCTACCTCCTCCCCTGGTGGTGGTGATGCTGGAGCTGGAAATGATAGTGCAGGTGCTGGGGTTGCCGGACCCGAGGGTGCTCAGGCGCAAGCTGCTCCTGATATGACCATGTTGATTTAGGTTATTGCTGGAGCTTTCCAGGCAGCAGTAGCTGGAGCTCATGGAGCTACGCATCAGAATGATGCCAATGGGAGGTCGCCTTTGGAACGTCTTCGTAGTCTGGGAGGGACTGAGTTCAGAGGTTTATCTCCGGAAGGATCTGAGTCTTGGTTGGAGATCACCAAGAGGATTTTGGGTCATAGGAACCACAATAATGTGCAGAAGTTGGGTTGTGTTGTATCACTGTTGCATGGTGATGCTTATACGTGGTGGACGACCACTATTTCTGGGATGGAGGATGACGAAGTGACTTGGAAGTTCTTTATGAATACGTTCAAGCGGAAGTATCTGGGTGTGCGTTACCTAGATGAGAAGAAAAGAGAGTTTATGTCCCTTATGCAAGGTAGCATGACGGTAGCCGAGTATGAAATTCAGTTTGTTCGCCTCAGTCAGTATGCACCTGAGCTAATCCCTAATGAGCGGGAAAGGTGTGAACGATTCCGTTATGGGTTGGTAACGGATGTGAAGACTTTTATGCTTGTAGCTCATTATACAGATTTCGATGTCTTGGTCACTAGAGCCAAGGACATTGAGTCGAACCTTGGTCTGACTAGTCGAGTGGGTGGATCTAGCTCTGGGAAGCGAGCGGCTGAACGAGATTATGGGAGAGATCGCAACAAGAGACATAAGGATCGGAGGCCGCATTATGATGCTAGGCTTGGGGGTGGTAATCCTGGTAGAGGTCAGCAAGGACCTAATGCTGTTATGAGGACTCTTGAGTGTAACCGTTGTGGTAGACGGCATGGTGGTGAGTGTTGGGGTAACCTTGGGACATGCTAGAATTGTGGGAACCGTGGCCATTTGAAGAAAGATTGTCCTCAGCCTCTGAGAGAGGGACAGGCTCCGGTGAGGGCAGCTGAACCACAGAGAGGTCGTGGGCGCGGCCATGGTAATTTTCAGCGCAGAGATGATGGTGGAAGGAATGTAGCACATGTTGTGGCTGTTCAACCTGAGGGTGGTGGCCAGGCTCGAGTGTATGCTCATCGTGAGGGAAGGAATGATACGAATATGATCGCAGGTACTTTTACTTTGCAATCCTTATCATTACTTTCTTTGATTGATTCTGGATCTACACACTCGTACATATTGCGTGAACATGCTCAAATGCTTGGTTTACCTGTTGAGTCTTTGGATGTTGGTATGCGTGTGACTAGTTCCTTTGGTGAGACGGTGGTAACACGGAAGTTGTTTAGGAGATGTCCCTTGAAAGTGCAGGATCATGTTTTTCTTGTTGATCTCATGGTATTGCAATTCTATGGTTTTGATGTAATCATTGGTATGGATTGGCTTGTTGAGCATCGAGCTGTAGTGGATTTTGAGAGAAAGCGAGTTTCGTTGAAACTTGCGGATGATTATGAAGTGGTGGTGGTAGGTGAGAATGTGCATCGATTATCGTCAGTTGAACAAGTTGACTATCAATAATAGGTATCCTTTGCCGAGGATTGATGATCTCTTTGATCAGTTTCGGGGAGCGGCTGTGTTTTCCAAGATTGACTTGAGGTCAGGGTATTATCAGCTTAAGGTGAAAGATGTGGATGTGCCGAAAACAGCCTTTAGAAAAAGGTATGGGCATTATGAGTTCCTTGTAATGTCGTTTGGCTTGACAAATGCTCATGCTTCTTCCATGGACATGATGAACAGAGTGTTCCAAGAATATTTGGACAAGTTCGTTGTGGTGTTCATCGACGATATCCTTGTGTACTCTCGTACTGAGGAGGAGCATGAAGGTCATTTGAGGGTTGTCTTGCAAGCGCTTCTGGAAAATCAGATGTATGCTAAGTTGAGCAACTGTGAGTTTTGGCTAAAGGAAGTTGTGTTCCTTGGTCATGTGGTTTCGGATGAGGGGATTCGTGTTGATCCTCAGAAGGTTGAGGCGGTGATGAATTGGAAGCCTCCTAAGTCCGTTCATGAAGTCCGTAGTTTCCTTGGGTTGGAAGGATATTACCGGAGGTTTGTTGATGGATTTTCAAAGATTGCCGCCCCTTTGACGAAGTTGTTGAAAAAAGATTTTAAGTAGGAGTGGACGGAAGCAAGACAACAAGCTTTTGAGAAGCTTAAGGCAGGTTTGACGCAAGCTCCTATCATGGTTCAACCTGAATCAGGGAAAGAGTTTGTGGTGTACAGTGACGCATCCTACGTTGGTTTGGGGTGTGTGCTAATGCAGGAGGGTAAGGTGGTGTACAGTGACGCATCCTACGAAGGTGCATGAGCGCAATTACCCTACACATGATATTGAATTAGCTGCGGTGGTTTTTGCTTTGAAGATCTGAAGACATTATCTTTATAGTGAGAAGTGTACTGTGTACACGGATCACATGAGTTTGAAGTATTTGATGTCTCAGAAAGAGTTGAATCTTACGCAACGACGTTGGGTGGAGTTGCTTAAGGATTACGATGTAACGATCGAGTACCATCCGGGAAAATCTAATGTTGTGGCGGATGCCTTGAGCAGGAAAGTGGCGGTGGAGTTAAGGGCTATGTTTGCTAGCTTGAGTATTTCGCGAGATGGAGGTCTTGTGGCTGAATTGCAAGTGAAACCATCTCTGGTTCAGTTGATAAAGGATAAGCAGTTGTTGGATGATTCTTTGGTGTCGCATGTTCAGGATATTGCTGAGGATAGACCATCAGATTTATGTTTTAATGATGATGGAGTTCTATGTTTCGAAAGACGGATAGTAGTGCCGAATGATGTGGAGTTGAGGCATACTATTCTGACTGAAGCTCATAGTAGTCCTTATGCTATGCACCCTGGTAGTACAAAGATGTATCGTGATCTAAAGGATTAGTACTATTGGGTGGGGTTGAAGAAAGATGTTACGGAATATGTGAGTAAGTGTATAGCTTATCAGTGGGTTAAAGCTGAGCATCAGTTTCCTTCAGGGTTGTTGCAACCGTTGAGGATTTCTAAATGGAAGTGGGAAAGAAACACCATGGACTTTGTGTCTGGTTTACCCTTGTCGCCATCGAAGAAGAATTCGGTATGGGTGATTGTGGATTGCCTTACGAAGTGTGCACATTTCTTACCTGTGCATACTACGTATACCTTTGATAAGCTTGCGGAGTTGTACATTGCTAAGATTGTGCGTCTGCATGGGGTACCGAAATCTATAGTGTCGGATAGAGATCCGAGGTTCACATCGCGATTTTGGGAGTGTTTGCATCAAGCTTTCGGTACACGGATAAATTTTAGCACTTCTTACCATCCACAGTCGGTTGGACAGTCTGAGCGTGTTATCCAAGTGCTTGAGGATATGTTGAGGTGCTGCGTGATTGAGTTTCAAGGCTATTGGGAGAAGCATTTGCCTTTGGTGGAGTTTGCTTACAATAATAGCTATCAGGCAAGTATTCAAATGGCACCTTATGAAGCCTTGTATGGGAGGAAGTGCAGAACTCCTCTTTGATGGGCTGAAACAGGTCAGAAGTTGGTCTCAATGCCGGCTTTGTTGAAAGGAACCACCGAGAAGGTGAAGTTCATTTGTGAGCGGTTGAAAGCAACTTCTAATTGACAGAAGTCTTACGCAGATTTGAAGCGTAAGGAGATTTAGTTTGCGGTGGGTGACCGTGTGTTCTTGAAGGTTTCACCTTGGAAGAAGGTGATGAGGTTTGGCCGGAAGGGTAAGTTGAGCCCTAGGTATATTGGACCACATGAGGTGATTGAACGTGTGGGTCCTGTTGCTTATAAGCCGAGGCTACCACAAGAGTTGGAAAATATACATGATGTGTTTCATGTCTCTATGCTTCGGAGGTATAGATCGGATCCTTCACATGTTATGCCTGTGGAGGAAGTTGAGTTGAATCCAGATTTGACCTATGATGAGGAGCCGATTGAGATTCTGGATTCGAAGAGTAAAGTTCTTCGAGGTAATACCATTGAGTTGGTTAAGATGTTGTGGAGACATCATGGTGTTGAGGAAGCCACGTGGGAAAGGAAGGATGACATGATGAAGCAGTTTCCTTACCTTTTTCCTCCAGTTAAATTTCAAGTACGAAATTTCTTAAGAGGGGGAGAGTTGTAACATCCCAATTTTGGGCTTAGGAGTTTAGGGTCTGAACCGGACCGGTCTGAGAAATGGTTCGAATATAAAAGGGAGTTTTAGGGAAAGCCTAGTTTTGGATGCTTTAAAAATATAGAAAAATATCTAAAAATCCTCATTTAATATATAAAGGTGATTGGTGAAATCAATTTTACAAAATAAGGTTTGGAAATACTACATTTCGTTGTAGTGACCAAATCGCGATTTTTGCAAAGTTTGGTAGTGACTGTTTTGTAAAGGATTGAAACTTTGAATCTTTAAGGAGCTAATTTACCAAAAATGTTTTCATCAGTTTTCTCCTTAATTTGTTGATTTAATTAATGATTTAATTAAATAAAATAAATGTGATAAACTACATTTGACTTTCATAACTACTTTTCTCTAATTTTCTCTCAAAATCCTATCAACCAAACACTTTTTCTCGAGAAAAAATCACTTTGTATTCCACTTCATTTGATGAGATTTCCATCACTCATTGATTCCTAATCAATCTTTCAACAAATCCACTAGATTTTTACATTGTATTTTCATGGAAACTTGCCCAAATCACGGAGAAATCATCTTTTAGAGGTAAGATTGTTCTTCTCCTCTAAATACTCAGTTCTTTACTGAAATTCCCAAGTTGTCAATCCTTTATTAAAGATTTATGAATTGTTTTAATGTTAGAAACAAGATTTTGGCTTAAAACTCAAGATCTTGTAGAGATCTTGAAGATTTTAGTGGTAATTGACTGGGCTCTGTTTTGAGATGGTTTTCTAATGTATTTTGGATATTAAATGATGTTAGAAATGAGGTTTTATCAATCTAATCCTGGATAGGTTGTTTTTCCTAAGTTTTTGCTTGTGAAAATGGTAGCTTTTGGGGTGTTTTTGGTGTTCTGTTATAGCCGGAGGTATAAGGACTAGTTTAGGGTTGTTTTTGATGTTCATTGATGTTTAGAAATGTTTAGAAGTGATGGATCTTGGCTGGGTTAAGTTTTGGAAGAGTTTGGAGGTGATTTCGGTTGTGTTTGGTAGCCGAAATGTTGGGTTTAGGTAGATCAGCGAGTTTAGGAGTGTTGGCTGAAGATTTCAATGCATGATGATGCATTAATCCTCTGCTTTTATGTGTCTAAAACAGGGGAGACATCTTCGGACACTTTTGGAGTTGATCCAAAAGCATGATTGGCGTTTCGGCAAGCAAGCGAAACGAAATTGGTGAGTGCGTATGGTTCTAGAAGTCCTTGAGGGACAAAGAACCAAGGTTTTGGATTTAGGAAAGGTTTGAAACACCTTCCTAAGTCCGGAAGTAAGTATTGGGTAGTTTGCTCTCTAGAATGTGGTGATTGCCCCTTAAATGCTTTTACATGCTCATGGTTTTAGTTTGATAAATTCCTACTGTTTTTATACATGAATTATATCATGAGATGACGCTTGAAATGACTTCATTAAGTAACATTTTTGCATTGTTGATATTTGAGCTGTAACGCCCCGGTTTTGGGCTTAGAAGTTCTGGGCGTTGACCGGTTTGGTCAAAGTGCCGTTCGAATCTAAAGAGGTGAAATTAGGAAAGCCTAGTTCGGGTTGCATTAAAAATATGGAAAAATGTTCTAAAATCATCTTTTAATATAATTAAGTGAACTGTGAAATCAATTTTGAAAAATGGGTTTTGGAAGTATGACATTTTGGCTAGTGACCAAAATGTAAATTTTGAAAGTTTGGTGACTGTTTTATAAAGAGTTGAAACTTTGAATCCTTAAGGAGCTATTAATCCAAAGATGATTTCTCCAGATTTTTCTAAGATATTTTAAGTCTAAAATCTGATTTTAAAGGTTATTAAAATTGGAGGGAAGCCATTTTGGCTATTTTTGGATTTTGTAACCAACTTTGCTAAACTTTCTTTCTCTCATTTTCTCTCAAACCAAACACTACTTTTCCAGAGAACTTAATCTGATTTCTTCACCTAAATCCCTCCATTCAACTCTCATTTGATTCCAAATCATTGTATCTTCAAATCTCTTCAATTGCTAAGTGTTTCAACAAGGATTTTCATTCCAAAAAGTGGAGAAACACAAGTTTGGAGGTAAGAACGTCCTTCTCCTCTAAACTATCAGTTCTTTACTGAAATTCCCAAGTTATCAACTCTTGATTGATGTTTAATTAAAGGCTTTTGAGTTTGGAATTGTATCTTGGCTTATAATGCAAGATTTGATGGTTTTTCATGATTTTTCGTTAGATCTGATTGATCTGTGATTTGAGATGTGTTTTTGATGTTAAATGAACTCTAAATTGATAAGGAAATGAGTTTTGATTAATGCAATCCCGGATAGGTTGAGTTTCCTAAGTTTAGCTTATGTTTTTTGGATGTTTTTGTGGTGATCCTGTGGATCTGTTGTTGCTGGAGGTATAAGGATGTTTGTAGGTTGTTTTTAGATGTTTTATGGTGTTAATGGATGTAAGGTTTTGCTGGTTTATGGCTGGGCTTTGTTGGGAGGTGGTTTTGGTGCAATTTCGGTTGTGTTTGGTGGCCGAAATTGGAGTGGGAATGAGAGCAGCGAGTTTGAGTGCTTTCATTGAAGCTTTTGATGCTTGATGATGCATTAAACCTCTGCTTTAATGTGTTTGATCAGGGGAGGCATCTTTGGATCCAAGAGTTGTTGTTTCGGAAGCTTAATTTCGTGCTTCGGCAAGTGGCGAAGTGGAATCGGTGAGTGAAATTGGGTTTTCGGCTTTGAAACCAATGTCTTGGGAGCTTAGTTTAAGTCTGAACAACTTTGCTAAGCTCGAGCGTAAGTTTTCGGAATTTCTCTCTAGTGGTGGCCATGATTTTGTTGTGGTGCAAAATGATTATTTGCATGTTTTACATACTGTTTTGGAAGCATGTTTTAGCATGGTTTTTGCTGATGATGTAAGCCATATGTTGAAGGTAACTCTAGGTAGGAGTTCCTTGCTTTTGTACATTGAAATGATGTGGTTTAATGCTTTTAAATGCATGATGAATATGGCTTGGTTTTATGCTTTAAAACAGTGATGTAAGTGATGAAAATGATGTATATTGGCAAGTGATGTTTTGAAAAGGTTAAGGTCACTAAGGTGGTTAAAAGTCCTTGAGTGAGCCTTGTATACTTGAGAACATCAAGGTGGTTAAAAGTCCTTGGATGGTTCTTGCTACGGACACAAAGGTGTTTAAAAGTCCTTGTGTGGTCCTTCCATGGTGGTTAAAAGTCCATGGGCCAAGGTGTTTAAAAGTCCTTGGGATCAAGGTGTTTAAAAGTCCTTGACGTGTTACATTCTATGGTGTTTAAAAGTCCATAGGCCAAGGTGTTTAAAAGTCCTTGGGGCCAAGGTGTTTAAAAGTCCTTGGGGTGAAAGTTGATGAACTTGTTTTTAAAGAAATGGAAATTATCACTTGTGGCCAATATGACATGTTATGATTTGATGCATGAGATGCATGTTTAAGTATGCTTTTGAGCATGTGTAAATGATGTTTAACGCATGTTTTATAAAGTGTTTTTACAAATGCATTATTGGATGGTTTTATTGAGCATTCCTCACTAAGCTTTTGCTTACGCTCTCTTCGTTTTCCCTTGATTCAATAATGCAGAGCATTAGAGACCTTTTGAGGGCAGCAAGAAGGGCAAGAATTCAAGTGCAAGTAAAGCTCAATGTATGGAAGCTTTTTGTTAAACATTTTAGCTTTTGGGTGATTTGGCAATGGGGAAACCATGTGTATGTTTTGGGAGGTGTTTTGTACTCCCTAAGTATGTTTCTTGATGTTAAGATTGTTGGTCTTTGGATTGGATCTTTATATGCTTGTTTTGTAAGTTTGGTGCTTGAATATCTAGCTTGTGTAGGAAGCATGCCTATAGAATTGGGGCTTTTTGCATATGATGATGTTTGGTTGAATTGATGATGCTAATATGTTTTATATATGTTGAATCGCATGCTGGTAAAGTTTGGTGACATTTGGAGCATGTTTGGTTGTGTAATTGCATGTTTAAAGTGGAGTTTTGGAGCAATCTGGGCAGGGTGTTTCGGAACAGCACCTACCGTTTCGGAACGGGTGCCTTAATCGTGCCCAGGCGTCCGAAACGGGAGGGGCCGTTCCGAAACGGAAAGGCCACTGCCAGACCCCCGTTTCGAAACGGGCTATGCCTGTTTCGGAACGGCCCCGCGTTTCGAAACGGGTTGTCTCCCGTTTCGGAACGGTTGACCGTTGGGGGCTGACATTGGCAGTTATGTGTTTTGGATTGTTTGAGTTTTGGTCCTGAAACTTGTTTGTGCAATTGTATGAGTTTGGGAAGTCCTTTCGAGCTGAAATTTCACAGAGAAGTATGAAACATGATTAATTTCAAGTTGGTAACTTCAATTTGGGTTAAGTCCTTATAATTATCATAATTTACAATTTGGTCCCTAAAGTTGTAAATTGTTCAATTGAGTCCCTGTTTGATCTCTGATGTTTGTGATCTTTTGGTATGATGTTTGTGTGATCACAATTAGGCTTAATATGCATCTAGACAAGTTTTAAAAAGAAAAAAAAGGGTCGTTAATCAAGGTTGACTTTCGGGTTGACTTTGGTTTTCCCCGTGTGACTTTCTTAATTCGGGTCAACCGTCTAGGCCGGGTTAAGGGGGTTACATGAGCTTTTATGTGGAAATATAGCAAATGTTATGATTTTGAAAAGAGATGAGAATGCTGAGTTTTGATGCATGAAAAACAGTAGGTGAGATGTTGATTTGACATAATATTGGCATAAATGTTGAGAAACTTACCGGATATAATTGATCGATCAATAGGATGAGAGTGCACTATAAACTAAAAATTCGTAAGTGCTCTTTGGTTAAGACAAAGGGAGATATTCTGATGATGGGCATTCCATCGGGTAGGACTTGGGAAATACCCAAGCTTGGTGGCGATGAGAGATTCTGCCATGTGAGTACGGTGACGAGAGATTCCACCGGAAACTATGTTGCTAGACGAGTGAGTACGGTGATGAGAGATGCCACCAGAAGTGTCTAGTGAGATGTCCGTATATCCGAGTAATAAATAGATGTGAAATGCCAATATAAAATATGTTGTGGTTTTGATTCACATGTACCTAGAAATAATGATTTATGCTATGAGAAATGCACATGAAGTTTGTTTATGAAATGCTTTAGAGTACAAGCATGATTTTGGCCTTGCCATGGGTTTTGCATTGGGTTTTAATGCATGAGATAGAATGAAGGTACATGTGGTTTCAATGAGTTTTGCTTTGAAAATTTTCCAAGCATGAGAAAGAGATGAGCATGTGGTTTAAAAGCTTTTGACGAAAGTGTTTTCAAATGTGCATTATTGTAATGGTTTCCTTAGAGCATTCCTCACTAAGCATTTGTGCTTACGCGTTCTTTTACCAATAATGCAGATAATTGAGGTGTTTTCGAGCAACAAGGAAGCTAAGTCCATCCAAGGAAATCCAAGCTCGTGTATGGTGAAGTTTTCATACACTTTAGTTTTGATAAAATGGCAATAGGAAACCAAGTTTTGTATTTGGGAGATGTGTTGAAGTCCCTAAGGTGGTGGCATGGTTGTTTTGTCTTGTTGGATTGTAAATGGTCTTGATTGCTTGTTTTTAAGGTTGGATTGCCTTTTTGTGTTTTGATATTAAGAAGCATGCCTCTAGACTAATGAGATTTCATGCTTGGAGGTTATGGTTGTGTCCGTGTGTTCCAATTGGGTACCTTATATGTATGTTGACTTGTTGGTATGGTTAGGGAGTCATTGGAATGTGTTAGATTAATATTTCGAGTGAAAAACCAGTCCTTGCTGTAGTTTCTGGGCATATCGTATCGAAACACCCTCTAGTATTTCGAAACGGGGGCCTGTAATGGCCTTCGTATTTCGAAACGGTAGAGACTGTTTCGAAACGTTTTGGTTACTGGAATGCCATGTTTCGAAACGGGTCTCGAAACGGGTGGGCGTCTTGTTCCAGCGTTTCGATACGGTAGGTAGGTGTTTCGAAACAAGTGACCGTTGGGCACAATTTTGAATTGATCTGATGTTTGCATGCTTTGCATTTTACTCCTAAATGTTGAGATTGCAATTGCTTGAGCTTGAGATGTTCAATTAAGATGAAATTTGGCGGAGAAGCATGTAACATGACTAATTTCATATTGGTAACCTTAAAATAAATGAAGACATTCTAATTTACAGAAACTACAATTTGGTCCCTAAATTTGTATATTGTGCAATTGAGTCCATATATGTTATCCAATCGCTATGCCTTTCTCAATCGTATCTCGTGAGTACTCACTTAAGGTTAACAAGCATCTAGATAAGATTAAAAAGAAAAACAGGGTCGTGAATCAAGTTTGACTTCTTGGTTGACTTTGGTTTTCCCCGTGTAACTTTCGTGGTTCGGGTCAACCGTCTAGGCCGGGCTAAGGGGGTTACACTGTCGGCACCCACAATGAAGGTCGCTCCCCGCCGGCAGCTACAGATTAGCAGCAGCAGCAGTGATGACATCTCCTCAAATTAAGTTTTTATCTTATTTTTGTTGTCTTGCTGTTTTATTTATATTGTGATGTATTTCATTTTTTTCCATGTCATCATGCATTGAGGGTAATGCAACCCTCGATTTTGGGGTGGCATCCCTCCAGTAATGAAGTGTCTTTTGCGTTTTTAAATTATGCCTAAGTGTTAGTTATTAATTAGTTTATTTTTGTTAAAAAAATCAATTGGCATAAGTCTTTGAACTGAACTTACCTGCCGTGACAGACTCTGTCCTGGCAGTGCCTTTAGGATTTTTTTAGGAACATTTAGAGCCTTACTATTGTTATGATCTTTAAACACCCTTTGTGACTCTTATGCTGTCTAGACTTCTACTGGTAAACTAGAATAGGAAAAGCTTAAACACTTGAGTTGCCCCTAGAGGTGCCTAACATTGGCTCTAGAAAAAGAAGATAAGAAAATTTAGACTCAATACACCTAGAGCTGCCTAAACCCGGCTCTAGGAAGTTAGCTAGAGGTGCCCAAAAATAGGCTCTAGTCAAACTTAAAATAAGAGAAGAAAACAAAGTCTAAGAAAAACTAAAGGAGCCTAAGAATTGCCTCCAAGAAAATGAAAGTTGGCATAAAAATGCAAGTAAGTAGCTTAACTATTCTAGTAAATTAAAGGAGTCTAAGCACATATCTGTTCACAAAGCATGCACACACTACACGATACCTATAGCATGGTTACGAATAAATCCAAGAAATGTCCGACAAGGTGTTGTTCGTGATAGAGCATATGTGGTAGGTAATGAAAAGTTCACTGAATTAAGCCAAAAAAATTCGGTTAGGTCATAATTGCTTGAGGGCAAGCAAGAACTTGAGTTTGGGGGTGTGTTGAGTGTGTAAAAGTTATGTATTTTACCCCTTATTTAACCTATATTTCTGTTGCATTCAAGCATAAGTCATTGCATTTAGGAACAGTTTCACATATACATCACAATTAGATAAAACGACACAGTTGCTACTAACTTTGGCTATTTATTACAGGTAGCTGTTGTGGCAGACTCAGGGCAGTATAGGAGCAGAGTTGAAACTCAGGACTGGAGTCAAGAAGGGAGAAGTTGCCGTGGCCACTGTCGTGGCAGCCATGACGACAACGTTGGTGGATGGGAAGAGTGAAGTGGAGCTCGACAGATAGAGGAATTCAAGTCGGTCTGTCATGGACCACTCATATATTTCTCTGAGCCCTAGACCAGAATGAAGGCCAAGCCCAAAGTTCAAGGAAAAAACGCAAAGCAAGAAAAGAGGACGAGTTAAAGGTATCTACTCAGAAGATTTAATCTTAATTAGAGTTGTACTTTAGTTTGAACTTGTATTCTTACCTTATTAGAAAACTTGAACCCAAGGCCTATATAAAGGCATGTAATTCATCCTAGGGAAGGATATCTCATCTCTAGCCTTCTTTCCCAAAACCCTAGTCATTTTCGCCCCCTCATCAAGTTCTAAACTTCCCCTAAGGGCGAAGGGTTGATTTTGTAGAGTAGTTGCAAGGATTGTACTATTTTAGGAATTTTCTGTTCAATGAAATAAAACTTCAGTTTTGCTTATTCTGGTTTCAACATCTCGAAAGAGTATCGGGAGAGAATTGTGAGATTATCTATTTACTTAATATCGGGAGAGTTAAGTATACGAAAGGAATAAGTGCAGGTTCTCTAGTTTATGGTTGAACTATCTCGGACCTAGGGATAGGACGAGGGTAAGTGGCTAAGGAAGAATTCAACAACATTGGTGTTCACCCTTCGATTCACGCCTGGAGGTATCATCCAAGAAGTGTTCATCAATAGTACTTGGACCTAGGGATAATACAAGTCACATCAGAGATTCTTTCCAAGCTTGAAGAACTGAGTTGCTCCTCGCTGCCGCGACAGCAACGGACTGCTGCCACGACAGGTGCTGCCGTGACACGAGCCATACTGTGAACAAGAATTTTCTATGCAGTGCAACACCTGCACTACCAAGCAGATCAATACCGACCTATCTCTTAACCTTGAAACTTCATTACCTATTATTCAATATTCTTCAATATTATTTCCCAACAAATTGAACTCTTTTATTTCTCTCTTGTGCAGCAATCCAAGGATAAAGCTAATTCCAGTCCCTGTGGATTCGACATTCGATACTTTGAGTATCACTTTACTACTTGCGTCGTATACACTTGCACTACATTGCGATAGGACTTTTGACACGCAACAGAGGGCATGATGATTTCCAAATGGTGTAAAATGATTTTAAGCATTGATGGCGTTTTGAGTCTTGAGCATTCCTCACTAAGCTTGTATGCTTACGCTCTCTTTTTTCCATCAATGTAGATAATTAAGTGTTTGGAGGCAGCAACTTGCAAGGGGGTCTAAGGAGACTTCACTTTTCGAATGTATGTTTCATTTTACGGACTAGAGTAATAAGGGCAATGGGGGATCCATGGTTTATTCGGGAGATGTGTTGAAACTCCCTATTTGAGCATGTTTGGTTTCTGGTTTGATGACTGTAAAAGGCCTCTTTGTGTTGCTTTAAGCTTTGATTTAAGTTTTAACTTTTGGATTCTTGAATTTCATAGGAAGCATGCCTTTAGAACACTTTGATGTTGATTGTCATGTTCCGTTTGTTGAAATTGTTGTGTATGTGTAGGGAATGTTGTTTAGTTTTCATTGGGTATGTTTAAAAGCATATCGGATTGCCTTTGAATAGTTTAAAAGCAAGTTGAAATTTGGAACATTGCAGGCCATAGTGTATCGATACGGTCTTTGTAAAATGTAAGGGTGTATTGATACACAGGGGCATATCAATACATTATTTGGCTAGTGGTTTAGGGTGTACCGATACGGGCTCGAAGGCTATCGGTATGACCTTAAATTTTGAATTTTTTAATGATGCTTTCGTCGAGGGCGTATCGATACCCTCTCTAAGGGTATTGATACGTGGGTAGTTAAATTGGTTAAAATGTATCTTTGAATGTTCTGAATCTTTATGTTTTGGTCCTTGAATGTTATGGATGCAATTAAATGAGTTTGAGAGATTATTTTGAGCTGAGTTTTGATAGATATGCATGTAATATGATTAATCTAAAGATGGTAATCTAAAATTTGGAAAACTCTTTGTATTTTGGAAAGTATACAATTTGGTCCCTAAAAGTTGTTTTTGCATGCAATTGATATTCGTTTGATGTTATGTTTGATCTGATGCAACAATAAACACTTAGGGTTGTAACAAGCATCTGGACAAGATAAAAGGAAAAAAAATAGGGTCGTTTATTGAGGTAAACCTTCCCAGGTTACTTCAATATTCATCCTCTATCTCGTTCGGTTCGGTTGCTCGTCTATGCTAGGTCGAGGGGGTTGCATTTGGTTTTATCAGAGCCCGGTTTCGAAAGAATTGGATGCACTGTAAGTTAATGGTAAGTCAATATGATTTGATTGTATGTATTTGGTGATGTTTGTTTTGCACGGTTAATGTTATAAGTATGTTAATGTTGATTAAATGATATTGATGCTATGTATGACGATTGTGATGTAAGTATGAGATGTTATCTATGGTGATGTTATGGGATGAATCTTATTGATTGTGATGCATGATGGTTGTGACACGTATGTTGAATGATTTATGCTATGCTTGGGGGGGGGAAATTGGGTTGCCCATTGCCTTATTACTGTAGTTAAGTGTTTTTAAATTGAATTCGAAGTCTTGGATCCTTTCTAGAAGCTGGCCTAATTTCTTGTTTTGTTTTATATTCATACCTTAATGATAATAGCACAATGGGACCGAGGAGAGAGATACGTTCAGGATCAGTTGCTCCTGCTGATGAGCAATGGAATCAGGAGAACGAGGTTCTGCCTGGTGCAAATTTACCTCCTCCACCGCCACCACTTGGGGGTGAAGAGCAAGTGCAACACGGATAGGCTGGTCCAGTGTTGGTTGATTTAATGCCTTTGGTACAGATGACTGTGGCATCCAGGCTGTTGTTGCTAGAGTGCTAGTGCAAGAACCTGTGGCTGGGCAATTGTATTTGCCATTGGAATGCTTGCAAAGTTTGGGAGGCATTGAGTATCGTGGATTGTCTCCTAAAGCATCTAAGGCTTGGATGGGGTGTGTTGTCTCTTTATTGCATGGTGATGCATACAGTTGGTGGACAAATGTGACCACAGCTATGGAACCCAGTGGGGTGGATTGAGAGTTCTTCCAGGAAGTGTGAGTTCATATCCTTGGTTCAAGGAAACGTGACGGTGGCTGAGTACGAGGTCCAGTTCGTACATTTCCGCCAGTATGGTCCGGAATTGGTGCCGAGTGATAGACATCGATGTGGTCGTTTCTGTTATAGCTTGGTGCAAGAAGTGAAGACTTTCATGATAGCTTCTAATTATACTGATTTTGATGTGCTGGTGATGCGAGCCAATGATATAGAGCAGGGTTTGGGTTTGACCTCTCTTGTGCATGGTTCTAGCTCGAGAAAGAGATTTTCGGAATCTGGTCCTAGTGGTGACAGAATAAGAGAAACCATGATCATAGATATCGATTTGAGGCGAGGCGAGGTAATTTTGCGCGAGGTTCCCCATGTTTAGGGTAATAGAGTGATATCTAAACAAAATACTTGCTGGACATGTGGATCGTGAGATCATTTGAGGTGAGATTCTCATCGTGTGGCTCGTGAAGCACAGGCTCATGGGACTGGGGCAACTAATTCTTGTTGGAACTGTAGATCAGCTGATCATATGAGACGTGAGTGTCCTTTGTTAGCTGTAGGTGGTCAAGGACGAGCATCTGTTGTTGCACCACAGAGAGGCCATGGGCGCGGTCGTGGAAATTTCTAACAGAGGGAGGATGGACAGAGAGGTGTAGCTCATGTTTTTGCTGTTCAACCAGAGGGTGGTGGTCCGGCGACAATGTATGCACATCGCGCGGGACGTAACGACACCAACGTGATTACAGGTACCTTCACCTTGAAATCCTTGTCCTTCTTCTCTTTAATTGATTCTGGATCCACGCATTCATACATCTTGAGTGAGCATGCACATTTGCTTGATATGCATGTTGAGATGCTAGATGTAGGAATGCAAGTAACAAGCTCTTTTGGTGAAACTATTGTTACGAGAAAATTGTATAGGAGATGTCCTTTATCTATTCAATGCTATATGTTTTCAGTTGATTTGATGGAGTTGCCTTTCTATGGTTTTGATGTGATCCTTGGAATGGATTGGTTGATTGAGCATAGAGCTGTAGTTGATTTTGATGTTAAGCGACTTACCTTGAAACTTGCTGATGATTACAAAGTGGTAATCGTAGGCGAGAATGTGAAATTCTTGTCCAATGCAATTTCAGCTCTTGAGGAAAGTCATGTGATAGAGTTGGGTTGTGAAGCTTTCCTAGCTTATGTGATGAATCCCGGTACAAATGAGGTGTGAGTACAAAACATACGAACAATATGTAAGTTTCCGGGTGTCTTTCCATAAGAGTTGCATGGTTTGCCACCGAACAAAGAAGTTGAGTTTGCCATTAAGTTATATGAAAATACGACTCCAATGTCTTTTGCTTCTTATCAGATGACACCTAAAGAGTTGAAGGAGTTGAAAACGCAACTTCAAGAGTTGCTTGATCAAGGGTTCATAAGGCCAAGTGTTACGAACTGGAAAATGAGGAAGGTTCTAATGCAATGCACCCAACTACGTCCGCCAAAAATGAGGATGGTTCCCATAACCTCCTCCCTACGTCCACCATCCTAAGTGGAATTCAGCCCGAATGGTGAAACCATTGAACATCTTCCTTACAAATCCCAACCCATGCTCATACATATATGAAGTTTAAAATTCAAGTTTCATAAAAAACGAAATACATAAATCCGATATTTCATAAACATAAAATCATAAATCCGTAAATCATAGATCCGTAAATCCAATGTTTCATAAATCAAATATTCCATAAGTCATAATTAAAACACGTTTTGAAAATCGTATGCACGTGATGTCAACCATACAAGCCATAATACATATAAATAATCACATAAGGGATAAAACACCAACACATTGAAAATAATATATAATTTATTTATAGCACCAGAAGAAAAAACACCTTAAGCAGCAATAGCTCTAACGTCAGGATGAACACCTCTCACGCTCGGATCTAGCTGAATTAGAACTTACTATATCAAGCTCTACATAAAAAAATCTATCACTATGCCACCGAACTAAACATTATTACTAATCTAAGATAATACTCACGTGTAGTCCTCGTGGTACATGTACAGTTAGATCGAATAGGCGAAGGAGGTGGTAATTCGTCTTCCTCAAAGTCAATGTCGTCTAAAACACATATTTAAACTGCATCAGATCTCATATCCAAATCCTTCAAAAATTAAGGCTGCGAGATACTAGAGACTCACCAACGTTCGATCGAATTTAGAAGTATAAAAAATATCAATTATGCTTATCGAAAGATGGAGAATGAAATTGTGCAGCTGCTGAATGGTTTTAGGCCTGACAAAGGGTTTAAATACCCTACTCAAGGGTAATTACACTATAGGCCATCCAACTATTTAAGGATTTGTAGAAAAGCACAAAAACTTTACCCGATTTACAAAATGGACCATAAAATTCTAAATTAAGCCATACAATTTTGAATTAACTCAATTTAAACAACAGCGAAAATTAGGCTCCAAAATTCAAATTCTGTAACACCCCAAAATTCCCCTAATTTGAAAATCTAAAATTTGAAAACCCTAGTTCAGAAACTCTAAAATTTGGGAATTTTAATTTTGAAACCCTAATTTGATTAAGGGATTAAATTGATCACCATTAGAATTTTAGGGCTTAATTTAGGAAGTTTGGGGGTTATTTGGTAACGTTGGGGAAATTTTGATGTTATTTCGTAAACCCTAAAAAGCTTGGTGACCACATATGTGATTTACGCATTTAATAGATTATTAAACCCATTAAACCTTTTCAGCCGCCTCTCTCTCCCTCACCCTCTCTCTCGATATCTCCCTCTCCCTCACCATCTCCGGAGAGCTTCGATAAAGCTCTGTTCACCGGCCTAAAGTCATCCGTATCTCACACGGTCACTACCGTCGAGATCGTCTTAGACCCGCGAGCAAACCCCACCCACCGGACCAACCTTATCATTCGTCGTTTGGTTGAAAATGGTAGAAAACCGTTCAGCTTTCCTGTTGCTCGTCGCCATTGTTTCTCGCTCCGCCGTCCTCTCCTCTTCCTTCCTCCGTTCGTGTGGGGGGGGGTTTCATTGAGCCGCTGCCGTCTTTGTCACGGTTGTGTTGTCGCTGCCGCCAGACTATTGCCGCCGCCGTTTTGAGTCTGCGCCGCTGTCTTAGTGTTATGCCGCCACCACCTTTTGGTTGCTAAAAATCCTAGCCCCCATATCTGATGCAAGGGTTAGGGAGTTGAGTCGCTCTTGTGTGTTGAATGGGTGTGTTGGGTGAGCCCAACCGAATGGGCTATGTGTATGTGATAAGCCCATTTGGACCTTGTGAGAATGTGATATTTGTGTGAGGAAGCCCAAATTTTAATGACCCAGGTGAATAAGTGAAGTGTAAGCCCAAATGGTGAATCGAATTGTTTGACCGAACCAGTGAACCAAATAACCTGAGTCGAACTAAACCGACTTTGTTGTCCCGAACCTATTTAACCGTGGACCTGCACCGGTTTGACCGTTTGGACTGGTTTTGATTGAACCGTTTGACCAACCTGGACCAGTTTGACCTTTGACCGTCAGAGTTGACTTTGACTAGTTGACTTTGACTTTGACCCGAGTTGACTAAGAGTTGACTTTTTTGGACATCCTTCCTCTTAACCTTTCTCGACGTTCTGAGTCCGTATTCGCTGCCCGTTTTGTCAAATTCGAATCCGAAAGTTCTGTTTTGCTCATTTTAAGTAATTGTTATTGGAATCTGATAAGTTATGGATTTCATAATCTAATTCGGGATTTTCTCGTGTTCAGGTGCCGACCTTGAGACCGTTGGGTTACTTCCAATTGTTCAGACCGACCGTGCACGTTCTTTGATATCTTCACGTGAGTATATTTTCAGTTCAGTTTTTAGTGTTTTAGTCGGTGGCTTAGTGTTAGTATTAAATACTAATATAGTATTCATACCTTCGTAGGTCCTGATTCAGCTAGATCTAAGCATGAGATGCGCTTTTCTCGGCATTAGAGCTTCTCTTGCTTAAGGTGTATCTCTTCCTGATTTATAAACTTGTGTGTTTCTTTCTGTGCTATAAAATTTATGTGCTTTTCTGGTATTAATTTAAGTAAATGTTTTGTACATTTTGTGTGCATACTCTGTTGTGATTGGGTGAATGTTTTCAAACATCATGCATAACATTTCAAACTGTGATTTAAGTGAAATATCAGATTTTTGGAATCGTAAAACATCGGGTTTATAGTATTGTGAAACTTGAATTATCATAATTCAAGTTTTGGATAAGACTCGGATTTTAAAATCTGCATCATATCATTGTGGGTATATGGTTTGAGATTTGTTCGGGGAAGTTCAGTGGTTTCACCCTTCGGGCTGAATTCCGCTTCGGATTAGTGGTTCCACCCTTCGGGCTGACTTCCACTTCGGATGGTGACGATGGAGAAAATAGGTTCTGGGGAACCTTACTTTTCGGTGTATCGGAGATGGGTATTATGATTCATGTGCATCAGACATCATATCATCATGATCCGGTTTTGTCTATATTCAGAAAAGTCTATCAGAAAGTAAAATATTGTTTTGTTTTTATTTTGTTTTCGTTTGCACTTTAGAGACACACTAAGCTCTTTAGCTTACACCCCTTAGTTTTTATTTTTCAGAAATCTCATACTCTTTTAGGTGACTCGGTACTTGGAGCTTCTTGCATTTTACTCGGATACTTTTATAATTCAGTATGAGCTCTCTTTTAATTACTTCAGACTACTGTTTTGAAATATTTTGGAATATTTATGTAATTTTGACATTGTGACTGTTTACTGTTTTTAATTTGGGTATTATTAAATGCATGCATATATAAGGTTATTTTCAGAAATTTAACCGATTATCGGAATAATATTTAAACAACTACGTTTTATAATAAATGGATCTAATTGAGATTATTTTCTTTTAATAATAATTTTGTTTTTAAGTGAGTAAACTTAAAAGGTGTTACTTGAGGGGTAAGTTTTAAAACCAACTTCTTAGATTCGGCCAATTTCTTCTAGGCATGGTTTAGGGGTTACATTTAGTGGTATCAGAGCACGGTTCAACCCTCAGACTGTGACGCCTACAACAATTATTTTCAAATGTTTTCGACTTCTGCGTGCATCCAAAATATTTGGGACATGTGGGAATCTTCTGGAAAAAAATATACTATGGTATTCTGTGATTTTGACTTTAATGTTTTCAAAGTGTTTTAAATCCGAGACTCCAGTACCGATTCTGACTCTAGGTTATTACCTTTTGTAGATAGTTGCTATGCCACCGCATAGGAGTTCTATATCTATGATAGGTCGAGATCGTGGCCGAGGCCGTACCACCGCTCTTGGTGGTGGCCATCTTTCTTGTGTTTGGAAAACAGGAAATTGGAATGAGATACCAGATAATGAGAATAAGCCTTGGGAGGACATCAGATCGGAAATGATGACTCACTCGATGTTGAGGATACTGATCCATAAATCCGATATTCCATAAACATAATTCATAAATCATAGTCCATAAATCCGTGAATCATAGATCCGTAAATCCAATGTTTCATAAAGCAAATATTCCATAAGTCATAATTAAAACACTTTTTGAAAATCGTATGCACATGATGTCAACCATACAAGCCATAATACAGATAAATAATCACATAAGGGATAAAACACCAACACATAGAAAATAATATATAATTTATTTATAGCACCAGACGAAAAAAACACCTTAAGCAGCAACAGCTCTAACGTCAGGATGAACGCCTCTCACGCTCGGATCTAGCTGAATCAGAACTTACTATATCAAGCTCTACATAAAAAAAATCTATCACTATGCCATCGAACTAAACACTATTACTAATCTAAGATAATACTCACGTGTAGTCCTCGTGGTACATGTTCAGTTAGATCGAATAGGCGAAGGAGGTGGTAATTCGTCTTCCTCAAAGTCAATGTTGTCTAAAACACATATTTAAACTGCATCAGATCTCATATCCAAATCCTTCAAAAATTAAGGCTGCAAGATACTAGAGACTCACCAACGTTCGATCGAAATAAGAAGTATAAAAAATATCAATTATGCTTATCGAAAGATGGAGAATGAAATTGTGCAGCTGTTGTATGGTTTTATGCCTGACAAAGGGTTTAAATACCCTACTCAAGGGTAAATCACACTATAAGCCATCCAACTATTTAAGGATTTGTAGAAAAGCACCTAAACTTTACCCAATTTACAAAATGGCCCTTAAAATTCTAAATTAAGCCATACAATTTTGAATAAACTCAATTTAAACAACAGCGAAAATTAGTCTCCAAAATTCAAACTCCCAAAATTAATTTAGGGTTTTTAACATAAATTCAAAAAATCTAGGGTTCTAAAATTAGGGATTTTGCAAATCCAGGGCTTATAATTTCGGCACAATTTTTGGGGTGTATCTCCCTTCAATTTTGTCATTCTAAATGACCGGTCAAAAGGCCTCTTGGCATTTCATAAATGTGCCATGTGTGCAAGACCAAGTTATGTTTCCATTTACCATGCAATTGCTTTATTTCATGGATGCAATTGCTTTGTTCTATTTACCATAAAGTCCAATTTAGTCCTTAATAATAAAATTAGCAAAGGTAAACAAATGACTACAATGTTTACCATATAATTCAAAACAGTAATTTCCTTGTTAAGGAAATTTGGGGTATTACAATTCTCCTCTTAAAAGAAATTCGTCCCCAAATTTCTTTAATGATGAAAATTTTGTATAAACAAACTCAGGATATTGTCATATACTTTGAGTTTCAAACATAATAAGCAAGTTGTGTTGATTACAAATTGCCCATAGGGAATGGACATTTGAACTTCTAGGTGGTACAATGAATTATGACGACGTATCAACTTCCGATTTAGCCCCAAGAATTGGCTAAACCATGCTCTGATACTAAATTGTAACACCCTCTATCCGGCAAGGAAGAAAGACCGACATAGAAATTGTTATCAAAATGAACTTAAAAAAACTGAATAATTTAAAAGTTTTAAAATTATTATTAATCAAGTCTAACTTCAAACTTAGATCATGCATGATCAACCATATATATGTATACCTATTAACGATACACTTTATCATTTAATATCATGTCAATTTTGTTTATCAATTAGCTATACACTATGCATTTAACATCATTTATTCGCTAACCTTTTATGAGTTAATGATGATTACTTAGGCATTTCTAAACATGAATCTAATCGCTTCTATATTATTCAATTAGGAACTAGAAAACACTTTAGAAAATTTAGTCTATGTGAACCGATCATAAGGTGGGTTTCGATTGCATGCCCATGAACCTCGTATTATGGATTATGACATGTATATGCATTCATATAATGACTCCTTAATCCGAAGACCATTCAAAAGTCATGTATATATATACATATATTCCCTCAAGAAATGATCAATATAATCCATTTTTGGAATGTATAGCAAGAGTATTAATCTAATATTCAAGTAATCAAGTCTAGATCTTAGCGCATATTAGATTAGGTGTGTATGGAAGCATTCTACATTGTGTTTATCCATTTTAAGGATTACTTTCCAAAAACGTAATCTATCATATCATTATCATAACTACTTGGAAGATTGCATAATAAAATAACCATAAAGAATAAGAGGCCCATTACACAACATATATATGTACACACATATAAGATCAAATAGGCTTTAAATGCTCAGTGCCTACATCTCTACTATGTATCACCAACTAGAAGTTCCTAAAGTGATTATGAACATAATTCTTACCTCCAGAGATCATGTCCAAACTCAAGGGATACCCAAGCAATTCTACCTGAAATGAAAATGGAAGAATGGAATAAGCCATACGGTTAGTGGGGTAGATTAACTATTATAATAACTTAACTAATCCATTCTTTCATATACCTCTAATGTTTGTGTATAACTGCAAGCTTAAATTTCCAAGAACCTTATGATTAACAAACTTTTAAAATCATTCGTATATGCCTCTAAATGACAAACTGACCAAGCATAAGTATATTTGGTGTTCAACACGCACACAAAGGGAAACAAGTTGCTATTACTTATAAGTACTTCTGTTATCGATTGTAAAATATTTTTAAGGTATCGATCAAGTCTTCCCATAACATCAGATTGTTTTCTCATTTAATTACAATCTTTATAACTCCTATAATTATTACCAACTCCTTTATAAATACAACATTATACCCAAGTAAACATATTATCCATAAGTTTCAATATTTTCGTATATCAGCTTAGACTCTTTCCACATAAGTTAATTTAACTTTTAAATTCTCAATTACCTCTTATTAGGGACATTATTCATGTAATGCCCCAAACTAGAGCCTAGTAGCTTAGTGTACAAGTAATTATATTCTAATTGTGCAAACATCTTAAAAATAAAAAAAGATTAATTGAATTATGACCGAAAAGAAAGAAATAAAGGTATGAATGCTTAATGTGCTGAGGACTAAACCGTTTAATAAATTGAATTTGAAGATTGCATCTATAATTTATGTAAAACAAAGACATGAAAACATGTCCTTCTCTTGGGCAACATTCGGCCACTATGTGAGAGATGAATCACCATCACCTTCTCCACTAACCCCTAAATCAAAATAAAATAAATAAAGATATTGAGAGAGTTTTGAGAGAAAACACCATTAAAGGGAGCCTGAGAGCTTGCATGTGCTAGGATTTTCATGTGTTTGAAAGCTAGGATGAAGTGTAAGTGAACCTCTTCTTGTAATTCAAATGAATGCATGATTGAATGGTGATGTTTGAGATTGAAATGGTTGATTTGTTGTTGTTTGAATCATGCTTGATATGGTCTTCGGTTGAACTTTGTTAGATTGTGAATCGATTAATGAAAATTAGGGTGAAATTAGCTTGACCAAATGATGTGTTATCATGCAAGAAAATCCTTGCTTATATGAACATGAATTAAGCCATGGATGGGATAATGTGCTTGCCGGAAAATATGTTTATGAAATGAATTAGTATGTTAAATATGTGGGAATCATGCTTAAATAGTAAAAATTGAACTATACATGAAACTAGTTACATTTAGTGATCAAATTGCTACTAGTGACTAAATTAAAAGAAATGGTAAACTGCTGGACTGTTTTGCACAAAATAAAGACTGTAAATGAAGATTTAAAAATAAGGGAAAACATCTTAAAAACTGGTTGAAATGCTGGAATGAAATAAACACAAAATTAGACTATTTTTTACGCTTAAATGAACTAGGGACTGTTTTGAGCATGTAGTAAAAATTGTTGGGCTGTTTTGTACATAATTGAAACAATCTTGTACGAAACTGATGCAGGAAAATTTTGTTTTCGTAATTAAAAGGCCTGCTCTGTTTAATTAACTAAAACTAGGATTGTTATGTATAGAAACTTGCACTGTTTAAGCTTAAAATTGGACTGCTTGGTATAGAGGCAATTGAGGACTATTTTGAGCTAAATTGGAACTGTTAGGGAATGCTTTCAAAATTGTTTTGGACTGTATATTTGAACACATAATTTGAGACTGTTTTAGGGTTGTTTAAAGCTAAAGGAAACTGTTTTGATAAGCTTGATGATATAATTGTTCTAATGAATGGAAATGTGCATACAATTGCTAGGTGACAAACATGTTTAAGCTAGATAGAATTGTCTTGTATTGTTTGGGTTGAATTACTTGAATTAGATGCTTGATTGAGTTGAACGCGCGAGTGTATTACTTGGATTTTAATCCTTTAAATTGAATGTATTGTTAGCACAAGGGGAGGAATTTGTTGAAAAGGGTAAATGTGATCAAGCAAAGGGATATCAAAAAGGGATTTGGATCAAGGATCACCAATAGCTTAGCTTGGAGTATTGTGAGGGTAGTCTTACTGAGGTTTAGGACTTAGGTCATAACCAAATATGTTTTTTTACGTTGTTACTATGAAAAAGCCATGAAATGAAGCTAATATATGCTTGGTAATGTATAAGGGAAGAATGGATAAATGGAAACTTGTTGACTAGAATATGCTTAATATACAACTTGGCTATGTAAATGTATCATGCGACTATTGTTTGATCTATCATGATTTTTTGTAATGATCTCTTCAAATGCTTCTTGATGTACTACGATGATCATGCTTGATACTTGATGACATGAAACATGGATGTATACTTGCTAATACTCAAATGATACATGATAATTGAGCTAAGGCTCTTATAGCCTCAGGGCAAACTTGATCTTGTTAAACATCTCTTGAGAGTGATGTCTTGAATAAGCTTGATACTTGAATACTTGAAACATGAACACTTGATATTTGATTGAGCTTGATACATGAATATTTGATAAGTAATCAAACAAGCCTTGGTTGCTAGTTGGTCTTAGGCAGGAAGGCATGCCATAGAGTCTAGAGCTCATTATGATTGGGTCGACTACGGTTTAGGGCCAAGGCCTCTATTTGGCGATA
The DNA here is from genome assembly GCA_030270665.1 of Hibiscus trionum. Classification (NCBI taxonomy): domain Eukaryota; kingdom Viridiplantae; phylum Streptophyta; class Magnoliopsida; order Malvales; family Malvaceae; genus Hibiscus; species Hibiscus trionum. Next base: position 13,302,320 of record BSYR01000004.1, on the reverse strand, counting down.
GTAGTCAGGATGTGTGTATTGGTCACTTGACAACAATAGAAGGGTTTGACCGGTACTATAAGTACCATCTTGTGGCAACAATTTGGTTGGTGACTCGATTACCTAGGCATAACGAAGTACCAAGGCCTAATCTAAGTAAATAAGTAATAAAAAAAACATGGCTTAAAGCTTGAACATGCTTGACTTGATACTTGAGCTTACATGCTACATGGTACTTGAATGAGAACAAGAATTGGTTACACTTGAGTATGCTTCTTATCTTGTTTAATACTTGATTGAGCTTGAAACCAAATGATCTATTGCTTGTATACCATTCAAATGATGCTTAGATGTGTAACATGATACACGTTGCTTGTGACTTAAGATTCTTAATGATATGCTTGTTCTTGATATGAAATGCATAAATGGTATTTACTATACATGTCTACTTGCTTTCTTACTAGACTTGTGATGTTTGCAACCTTAGCAAGGTTCGATCTATAGTACTTAAAGCCTAGCTAGGTTGTGCTTGACTTAAATACTACTAAACTAGAAACTTGCTAGATTTACTTGCTACCTCACTAAGTACATTATGTACTTATCACTCTCGTTTCCATTCTTCCAAAACCACAGGTCTGAAGAGTTCGCAGGTTTAAAGAGTTCGTAAAGCTATCTTTCTTGAGCCTGAAGCAGGAGACAGGCAAAGCTCAAAGTATGATTTTGTACTTGTTTTTGTAATCTCCTAGTTGGTGGCACTTAGATATGTATATAGATCCTGCTAGCTCATGCATTTGGTACTTGAAAGTTCGTATATATATGTTCATGAACCTTATGGAATTGTAAAGAATTAAATGGCATTGTTATGCCCTTGATATTGAATGCATGGCTTGATGCTATCGTGTTTATAACACCCTGATTTTGGGCCTAGAAGAATTTGAGGTCAATTCGAGGATCGTAGGGCGTAGACTAGAGATTCGAGTTTTCGGGAGTGGTTAAGGGAAATCAAGGTTCTGGTTATGATAAAAATATGAGAAAATTCTTAAAATCATTATTAATTATGTACACGATTTTGGTAAAATCAATTTTAAGAAAAGGGTTTTGGAAGTAGGACATTTTGAATTTGAACTTTGAATCTTTAAGTGACTGTTTTGTGAATGAATTTGAACTTTGAATCTTTAAGTACCCATTTTTCCTATTTCTTTTTATCAGATTTCTATCTTAATTAGGAGCATTTTAAAAGGTTTTAATTAAGGATTAAAAGGTTTTAATTAAGGATTAAAAGGGTTTAATAAAAGGAGAGTTAGTTAATTCATTAAAACACATTTTACGTCATTTTCTCTCATTCTATTTTCTCTCAAAGTTTTCATTCAGCCAAACACTCTTCATTTTCAAGAAAATTGAGGCAATGTTCTTGATTTACTGAGTTTTTGATTTTTCAAAGAATCCTTTAATCTTGATTTGCAAAACCTTATTGTTTTTTCCTTTGATTTTTCAAGAAAAACGTATCCAATTAAGAGAGATTTCATCCATTAGAGGTAAGATTCGTTCTCCTCCTCTAATGATAAATTATTTACTGAAATTCTCAAGTTATCAATCCTATACATATGTTTTCTAAGTTGTTTTGATGGATTAATCATGGAAAATTGGTTAAATTGAAGATTATTGTTGAAATCTTGTGATTTTTCGTAATGTTACTATTTTACTTGATTTGAGGCTAATATTAATCATGATTTAGATGTTAAATGATATTGAAACAAATATTTTATCATAATAATCCCGAATTAGTTTGGATCTCTAGTTGTTAGATGGTTAGATTTGTGGTTTTTGCAGAGTTAATGTGGTTCTGGTGTTTCTGGAGGTATAAGGATGAAATTAGATGGTTTTAGATGTTATTTGATGATTAAAATTTGATGGAAGTATTATGTTTTGGCCGGTTGAGTTTGGAGAATAACCGAAGGTGTTTTCGGTTGTTTCGGATAGCCGTTTTGGTGTTTTTTGGAAGAACAGTGAGGTAGCTGTGATTGCTGGGTGTTTTAATGCATGGCGATGCATTAATCCTCTGTTCTTGTGTGTTATAAATATGGTAGAATATATCGAACGAGTTTGGTGTGGTTTTGGGAGCTCCAAAGCTTGATTACGCTTCGGCAAAGCGAGCGTGACAATGTCAGTGAGTGGAATTGGTTTTAAAATGCTTTCAAAGACTTGAAAGCAAGGTTTGGGGGTTTAAGTTGATTTTAAGACACTAAAATAAATTCAGAAGTAAGTTTGAGATGTTTCACTCTCGTTTCTTGATTATTATCCCATTGGTTTTATGATCATGCTCTTGTTTTGAAGATAAAACTACACCTATTGATTTATACATGTTTTGAGAAATGATATGATGATTTTGATAATCCCATGAGATAGAGTTGATATTTCAATGAGATAGAAATATTTGAGAAAATGCTATGCATTGTATATGCATTTGAAATGGGATGGGAATGATTAGAAATGATGCATTGGAAACACAGTGGGTAATGATTTTTAAATTGAGTATATTGGCATGAGATGAGATTATTGTTACCAGACATAATTGGTCGACCAATAGGATGAAAAGTCCACTATAATATACAAATTTCGTACGTGCTCTTTGGTTCGGGAAGTGGGGGTAGTGCCATCCCATTCCAAAGTGAGAGAGTGATGATGAGAGATTACACCATGGTAGGTCTTGATGATGAGGGATTCCATCAAGCTTTGTGGCGATAAGAGATGCCGCCTTGAGAGTCCGGTGATGTGAGATTCCACCGGGGTAGGACTTGACATTTTAGTCAAGCTATCCGCATATCCGAGTAACGTTGCTAAAATGCCAATATATGAGATCCACATGTACCTTGTTTATAAATGATTTAAGCATGTAAGGCTTTGCCTTGAGATTTTTCATTTTGTTGAATGTGTGAGATAGATGGTACATGTGGTTTAAATGATGTGGTTTTGCTTTGAAAATGATTTCAAGCATGAGATAGGAAGAGCATGATGAGATAGAGATTTTTAAATGAGAAATGGTTTGAAAATACATTGTTGTTGTTGGTTTGTTTTGAGCATCCCTCACTAAGCAATTATGATTACGCTCTCTTTTTCCAACAATGCAGAGAATTAGCATATTTGGGCAGCAAAGAGGCAAGAAGGATTCCAAGGAGTGGAATTAAACTCAAGTATTGTTTTACATTTGCTTATTAGTAATAATAGTTGGTAATGAGAGGATACATTATTGTTTTGGGACATGTGTTTTGATTCCCCCTGGTTTGTGGCAAGTTTGAAATGCCCTTAATGACTTGTAAAATGCCTTTAATTGTTGGTTTATGCCTTGGTTTGTGTTTTGACTCTTGAATGGCCTCTTTGCATAGGTTGCATGCCTATAGATTCCTTTGATGTATATGAACATGCTATGATGTTGTTCATGCCATGTATGATTGTGGTTTGATGCATTAAATATGTTGTATGCATGTTGGGATGGTGTTGTATGGATTAATGTGTGAAAACCGGCAAAAAGTGTCATTACAGGCCCATGTGTTTCGATACACTCGAGCCTGTACCGAAACGGTGAGCTTGAAATGGCCTAAGGGTTTCAAAACATGGAGGTCTGCTCTGTTACGAAACACCTCAAGGGGTGTTTTGATACGGTCTCGTGTACCGAGCCACTTGAACATGTTTCGATACAGGGCAACCTGTACTAAAACAAGAAGTTGTTATGTTAGTCAACGGAATACTCTGAAGTTTTGTTTCTTTACATTTTAGTCCCTGAATGTTGTGGATACAATAGAATGAGCATAAATGTGGATTTTTAGCTGAGATTTGACATGGATTCATGTAATGTGACTAATTTAAGGTTTGTAACTTTAAAAGTGGAAAAGTCTATGTATTTTGTATAAATTACAAAATGGTTCCTAAAATGTAATTGTATAGAATTGAGTTCCAGATCGTTGTCTGATCGAGTTGTTAATTGTTCCGCTGCGATGTTAAACACTTAGGATCATAATGAGCATCTAGACAAGATAAAATAAAAAATAGGGTCATTTATTGAGGTAAACATCTCGCTTCACTTCAATATTCCCCGTGTGATCCATTCAGATCAGTCTTTTACCTAGATCGGGTCGAGGGGTTACATTTGGTGGTATCAGAGCCAAGTTTTAGAAGAATAGGGAGGTAAGGTTGGTGTGATGTTGTTGTTTGGTTGAATTATTGATGAATGCTATGCATGGTGAGTGATTATGCCATGTTTTGGTCATTGTTTGGCTTGTGTGATATGCACGGTGTTTGATAACATGAATTATATTTGTTATATGCTATTGGGGAAGAGGTTAAGGGTACCCATTGTCATATTATTACTAATGTAAAGAGAATTTTGGTTTTGAAAAGTAAAACTTGAGCACCTTGGATTATTGCTTTGACTAGCCTGATTGTTTTTATTGTCGTTGCATTGTTTTTAGATATACAATTTTGATAATGGGACCAAGACGAGAGCTTAGAGGAAATGTACGTAACGTGGTTGAGAATGAGATTCATGAGAATGTTAAGAATTTGCTGATGCCGCCTCCTCCTGCTGGTGAAGGTGCTGGAGCGGGAGCTGGTGTTGGAGGTGTAGGACCTCAAGCAGTGCAAGGGCAAGCTGCTGCTGATATGACATCGTTGATTCATGCTATAGCTGAGGATTTTCAGGCAGCAATGGCGGGGATGCACGTGGTCGCGCCTCAGCCTGGTGCTAATGCTGGTTTACCTGTGGAACGTTTGCGTAGTTTGAGTGGAACTGAGTTTCAAGGTCTATCTCTTGAGGGTTCTGATGCTTGGTTTGAGAGCACCCGAAGAATTATTGGTCAGATGAGTTGTAATGATGTGTAAAAGTTAGGTTGTGTTGTAACACCCCAAGTTCGGTCTAGTCAGTTTTGGGTTCCAGTGATCAGAAATTTAACACTGATAAAATCTAAATATTGTATCGGCTTGCTAATTATTTGATATTGGATTCTAATTGAGTTAATTTATCGAGTACAAGTCATATCAAATTCGTTAAAAATCTTTTTAGTGACCAAATTATAGCTATTGGAAAGTTTTGAGGGTAAAACCATAAAGTATTTAGAGTTGAGGTACTAACCTTACGATTAGCTCCTCCTCAATTATAATTCTCATCTACGTGGATGAAAGAAATTAGTTTCCTTCATGGTGAGGAAAGCCTTTCAGCTATCTAAAGATTTAAAGACAAACAATTTAAGAAAAGAGTTGAAAAGAGATAGAAACTTACTGATCCTTTAGAAAGCAAGCACCTCCTAAATTCTCCATCTTCATTATCTTCCTGTAAGCACACACCTCCATTGAAGAGGAACTTAAGTTTAGTTTATCTTCAGTTTATTGATATTGAATCATTGCCATCTCCATCGAAAGCTAGAAACGAGGGTGTTGTCATCCAAGAGTCGTAAGAGCATTGAATATCAAGGTGATTGTAGTCGGAGCCTCGATAATAGATGAGGAGCCTATCTGAATTCATTATTGTTGATTTCGATCAAATAGCTATTATGTCTTTTAAGGAAGTTGCATTGAATTGTTAAACAGATCCATTGGTAAGCATCAGTAAGCTTGGTAAAGAATATCAAACATAGTTATTGACAATATCATCGTACATTGTTTTCGGTATAGTTATTGTTATTGAAACATTGTAATTGAATCATCGGACATAGACATCGACATAGATATCATGAAATATTGATATTGAAACATGGTTACTAATATTAACATTGAAGTCACTGGTCATCGGAAATATCATTGAATATTGAATATGGATATTGATATTGAAACCTTGGATTTGGACGGACATTGGATACAATTAGCATGCCATAGAATTCATGAGCTCAGTGTACGAGTGGACTACGGTCCTAAGGCTACGTCCTATATTGATTTGGTGAGGTGGAGGGATGTGTTTTGATATTGGTCATATTGACGAGGCACAGGAATTCGCGTATCCACTATCTTGATTCAATCCAAGGGTTAATAATGAATTTGTTATATTAAGTCATGTATATTGGAACATGACATTGATATTGATATGCATGAGAATATGTACATGAATCACTCAATGATATATACATTGCGTATGACTACCTCACTAGGCGATGCATGCCTAACATGTCTCATCTCATGCATTTTAGGGTAAGGGACTGACCGTTGTTGAAGATCAAAAAAGTTGAGGCAAGATAAGTCACTACAAGCCAAGAGTAATGTGTTTTGACTCTATGAACTCCTATGATCGTGGAAAAGTAGTTGAACTAGTATTTTATGCCCATTTTGGTGTATTTGTAACGTGAATAAGTTGTTATGTTATTAAAGGCCCTAAAATGACTTTTGGTATGGTTAAAAGTAGGTAAAAATGATATATATGGCTCACATAGCTGAAAACCTAGTAAACATATTCGAATGATCATGGTATTTGGCATGCCATTAGTTTATAACATTGAAATATTGTGTGAAAAGATTAAACGCATTTGAGCATAGTTTGGTAGGTCAATTTGATTAAAAACCAGCAAAAATTTGTCATTACAGGTTAGACCTTATCGATACGGGGTAATGGCGTATCGATATGGGTAGGCATAATTGAACCCAAAGAATAGGGTATATCGATACGGTTTGGAGCTGTATCAAAATATTTTGCTACTGGAATCCCTTGTTTCAATACGGGTCTAACCAGTATCGAAACGGGTCAAAGTCAATGTCAATGAAAGTCAACCCGTACCGATACAGGGCTTGCCCGTATCGGTACGGGGTAATGGGCAAAGTCAACCCAGCTTGACCATCGTACACCCGTATCAAAACAGCTTCAAAGTGTTTTGATATAGGGTTAGTTAAGTTGGTTAAAAGGCATAAAATGAAAGTTTACAATGTTCACAGATTGGTCTCGGAATTTAGGATGATTCGATTGGATGAGTAAATAAACTATGAATGGTTTGAAATTATATAGACTTGTTAATATTGTATTGAATTTCATCGTGATATGATCAATTGCATCGAACGACCTGTAATTTATCAGATTTACAATTTAGTCCCATAAACTTGTAATAGTCAAGAATTGGTCCTAAATGAATAATTATTGTTTCATTATGAATGAATTGGATAAAGATGCATATTCGGTAATGTTTTAATTATATTACATCAATCACATGTTGTTATTGAATGAAATTTTATCGCACCGACTATCATATTGTTCATCGATAACAACTTCCGACTCGCTTCTCGACCAGGCTGGGAAGGGGGTGTTACATTAGTCTCTTTGCTTCACTGAGATGCTTATACGTGGTGGATAACCATCAATGTGGGTATGGAACCTGTCGATCTGAATTGGGAGTTCTTTGGAATTGCACTCAAGAGAAAGTATTTGGGTGTTCGCTATCTTGATGAGAAGAAGCGAAAGTTTATGTCCTTGGTGCAAGGAAACATGTTTGTTTCTGAATATGAAGTTCAGTTTGTTCGGTTGAGCCAGTATGCTCCTGAGCCGGTTCCCGATGAACAAAAGAGATGTGATCGTTTCCGCTATGGGCTGGTGAAGGATGTCAAGACATACATGTTGGTTTTGGTCTACACTGACTTTGATGTATTAGTCACTCGAGCTAAGGACATCGAGCAGAATTTGGGTTTGGCTGCTCATTTGGGTGGTTCTAGCTCTGGAAAAAGGGCAGCTGAGTTTGATGGTAGTAAGGATCGTTATAAGAAGCATAAGTATTAGAGGTATCAACCGAATCCTAGGTGGGGTGGTGGTAACCCTGGTCGTGGTCATCAAGGCCAGAATGCCTTCATTCCTACTTCAGAGTGCAACTGGTGCGATAGGAGGAACATTGTAACACCCCCTTCCCGGCCTGGTAGAGAACCGAGTCGGAGAGCATCTTACCGAAAACAAAACGGAGATCAGAGATATAAAAACTTTTAACTTTAGCAACTCTTCAAGAAGCTAAAACTTATTAAAGTTATTATTATAGCATCAATCAAGTTCTACTCGAACCAAATTGTTACCAAGTATACATATTAATCCTTTTATTCTTATAGAGATCTTAGGACAACAATCTCGTATTGAAACGCACTGATCTGTTTCGATACGGCTTGACTAAGGTCAACTTTTTGACATTCTTTTATAACCGTATCGATACGGCTTGGCTCGTATCGGTACGGGTTGATTGCCTTTGACTTTGACTCTGCCCGTTTCAAAACCTATATCGAAACAGAGGCCTCTAGAAGCAAAAATGTTCCGAAACGGCTCTGTTCTGTTTCGGTACACTCTGTTTCCTAGGTTCAATTTACACTTACACATATCGAAACATCATCACCCATTTCGGTACAATTAGGCCTATAATGACAGATTCTAGCTGGTTTTTTTAAAGCCTAGGTTCAATTTACACTTTACCCACAACATTTTAAGGTTATAAACTACTGTCAAGTCAAATTTTAAAGCCATTCAAATCCATTTACTCGGTTTTACCATTTTAGGACAAAGACTTGCTTCTAAGGGCCAAACATACTACATAAAGGCTCTATTCATAGCAGCCGTTCAAAGTACTTAAATATATCATAGGCATACCAAAGGAAAAAAAATAAAGTTGTACATAGACCTTGCCACCATACTAGGAGATCGAGAGGACAAAATACATTACTTAAGACTTGATTGTGACTTGTGCAACGTTCCAACTTCTCCGATCTCGATTCCGGTACTTGTTTATCTTGAAATGGATGCATGGAATGCATTCGACATACTTTGCCTAGTGAGGTAGTCACATAACAATGAACATACATATCGTGTCTTGTAACATGCTTCAAGAATCATAATACTAAATATAAAATGACATGGCATGTTTCATATTCATAACAAAGCATATGTCAATATCATGTTTTCATAACAAAACAATATCTTGAGTTCTTATTTTCCCTTGGATCGATTCATGGTATATGGATACGCGAATTCCACCTCCTCACCAATTTCATAAATGGTCATCCCACCGAAATCGCCAAAGACCAATACACAATACATCCCTCCGCCTCGCCAAATCATACAGGTCGTAGCCCTATGACCGTAGTCCACCCGTACATTGAGCTCATGAACTCTACGGCATGCCAATTATATCCAATACTTCGAATCCAAGGTTCATTATTCATGATTCATAACAATATTTCATAGCAATAACAATATCAATGATTCATGTCATACTTATCATATGTCAATGTTTTTAATGATGTTCATTACAACAATAAACATACTATGAATCATGGAATCAATAAGATGCTTACCGGACTTACCAACTTATAATCAATGATAGAACCCCCTATCTCAAAGGTTAGTATTAACAAACGTAACAATAAATTCGTGTAGGCCCTTGCCCATCTCGAGACGCTACTGCACTCACCTTGCTCGGTTAAGGCTTATAAGGTCGATAATACCTCGTTCGATACTTGAATCCTCCTCTTCGTATTCGTACGGATAAAATGAGACTCTCAAACAAAGCTCGGATTTAACTTCAATGGAGGTGCTTGCTTAGAGCTTTTTGTTGAAGAAGGAAATGGAGGTGTTTGCTTATTTTGGTAAATAAGAGATTTAAGCTTCGTAGGAAATCTAAAACAAGGCTCCTTTCATCTTACTTCTATTTATAGAAAATTTGGAATTAATAATTTATTCCTACCTCCCTTATTAGCTAATGAAAGGGTTTCCTGCACTTAAGGTGTAACCCCCTTAGCTCGGCCTAGACGATTGACCCGAACTACGAAGATTACACAGGGAAAACCAAAGTCAACCCGAAAGTTAACCTTGATTCACGACCCTTTTTTTCCTTTTTAGTCTTGTCTAGATACTTGTTAACCCTAAGTGAGTACTCATAAAATACGATTGGAAAAGGCACATCGATCGGATAACATATAGGGACTCAATTGCATTTTATACGAGTTTAGGGACCAAATTGTAATTTCTGTAAATTTGAAGGTCTTTATTGATTTTAAGGTTACCAATATGAAATTAGTCATGTTACATGTTTCTCTGCCAAATTTAATTTTTATTGGAAATCTCAAGCTCAAGCAATTGCAATCACAACATTTAGGACTAAAATGTAAAACAAGCAAACATCAGAACAATTCAAATTTGTGTCCAACGGTCACCCGTTTCGAAACGCCTACCTGCTGGATCGAGACACCCACCTGTTTCGAGACCAATTTCGAAACATGGCACTCCAGTAGCCAAAATGTTTCGAAACACCCTCCACCGTTTCGAAACACGAAGGCCGTTACAGGCCCCTGTTTCGAAACACTAGAGGGTGTTTCGATACGGTATGCCCAGAAACAGGAGCAAGGACTGGTTTTTCACTCAAAAACTTAGCTTAACACATCCCAATGACTCTCTAACCATACCAACAAGTCAACATACATATAATGTACCCAAATGGAACACACGAACACAATCATAACCTCCAAGCATGAAATCTCATTAGTCTAGAGGCATGCTCCCTAATATCAAAACACAAAAAGGCAATCCAACCTCAAAAACAAGCAATCAATACCATTTACAATCCAACAAGCCAAAACAACCATGCCACAACCTTAGGGAGTTCAACACATCTCCCAAATACAAACTTGGTTTCCCATTGCCAATTTATCAAAACTAAAGTGTAAGAAAACTTCACCATACATAAGATTGGATTTCCTTGTATGGACTTAGCTTCCTTGATGCCCAAAAACACCTCAATTATCTGCATTATTGGTAAAAGAGAGCGTAAGCACAAATTCTTAGTGAGACATGCTCTAAGGAAACCAACACAATAATGCACATTTGAAAACACTTCCATCAAAAGCTTTTAAAACCACATGCTCATCTCTTTCTCATGCTTGGAAAACATTCAAAGCAAAACTCATTGAAACCACATCTACCTTTATTCTATCTCATGCATTAAAACCCAATGCAAAACCCATGGCAAGGCCAAAATCATGCTTGTACTCTAAGCATTTCATAAACAAAGTTTCATATGCATTTCTCATAGCATAAATCATTATATCTAGGTACATGTGAATCAAAACCATAACATATTTTATATTGGCATTTCACATCTATTTATTACTCGGATATGCAGACATCTCACTAGACACTTCCGGTGGCATCTCTCATCACCGTACTCACTCGTCTAGCAACATAGTTTCTGGTGGAATCTCTCATCACCGTACTCACATGGCAGAATCTCTCATCGCCACCAAGCTTGGGTATTTCCCAAGTCCTACCCGATGGAATGCCCATCATCGGAATATCTCCCTTTGGCTTGACCAAAGAGCACGTACGAATTTTTAGTTTATAATGCACTCTCATCCTATTGATCGATCAATTATATCCGATAAGTTTCTCAACATCTATGCCAATATATTATGTCAAATCAACATCTCACCTACTGTTTTTCATCCATCAAAACTCAACATTCTCATCTCTTTTCAAAATCATAACATTTGCTATATTTCCACATAAAAGCTCAAATCTCAACAATGCAAAATGTTACTTAATGAAGTCATTTCAAGCATCATCTCATGCTATAATTCATGCATAAAAACAGTAGGAATTTATCAAACTAAAATCATGAGCATGTAAAAGCATTTGAGGGCAATCACCATGTTCTAGAGAGAGAAATCTCGTCAATACTTACTTTCAGACTTAGGAAGGTGTTTCAAACCTCTCCTAAATCCCCAAACATTGTATTTTTGTCCTCGTGGACTTCTAACCCAATTGCACTCACCAATTTCATTTCGCTTGCTTGCCGAAACGCCAATTAAGCTTTCGGATCAAGCCCAAAAGTGTTCGAAGATGTCTCCCATGTTTTAGACACATAAAAGCAGAGGATTAATGCATCATCATGCATTGAAATCTTCAGCCAACACCCCAAAACTCCCTGCTCTACCTAAACCCAACATTTCGGCTTCCAAACACAACTGAAATCACCTCCGAACTCTTCCAAAACATAACCCAGCCAAGATCCATCACTACTAATCATTTCTAAACATCAATTAACATAAAAAACAACCCTAAACTCGTCCTTATACCTCCAGCTATAACAGAACACCAAAAACACCCCAAAAACCACCATTTTCACAAGCAAAAACTTAGGAAAAACAACCTATATGGGATTGGATTGATAAAACCTCATTTCTAACATCATTTAACATCCAAAATACATTAGAAAACCATCTCATAACAGAGCCCAATCAATTACCACGAAAATCTTCAAGATCTCTTCCAACATCTTGAGTTTTAAGCCAAAATCTTGTTTCTAACATTAAAACCATTCATAAATCTTTAATAAAGGACTGACAACTTGGGAATTTCAGTAAAGAACTGAGTATTTAGAGGAGAAGAACAATCTCACCTCTAAAAGATGATTTGTTGCAAGATTGATTAGGAATCAATGAGTGATGGAAATCTCATCAATTGAAGTAAAAATCAAAGTGAATTTTGCTGGAGAAAAAGTGTTTGGTTGATGAGATTTTGAGAGAAAATGAAAGGAGAGAAAATTAGAGAAAAGTGGTTATGAAAGTCAAAGGTAGTTTATCACCCTTATTTCATTTAATTAAATCTTTAATTAAATCACCCAAATTAAGGAAAAATTTGATGAAAACATTTTTGGTAAATTAGCTCCTTAAATATTCAATGTTTCAATCCTTTACAAAACAGTCACTACCAAACATTGCAAAAATCGTGATTTGGTCACTACACCGAAATGTAGCATTTCCAAACCTTATTTTGTAAAATTTATTTCACCGTTCACCTTTATATATTAAATGAGGATTTTTAGATATATTTCTATATTTTTAAAAGCATCCCGAACTAGGCTTTCCCTAAAACTCCCTTTTATATTTGAACCGTTTCTCAGACCGGTCCGGTTCAGACCCTAAACTCCTAAGCCCAATATTTTTGTGTTACATAAGGGTTTGCCACCCAAAAAGGCCAATAGGAAGCTTGCCTATTCATGAGGGTTTACTCACCCCAAAGTTCATCTTCAAATTTCTATGACATCCTTGTCATATCTCTGATAAATGGGATCATTAATCAGCTTAAAATATGTGGGGAGGTGCCAAGCAAGTAGGTGAGTCACCTAAGGGCCGAAATCTTTGACTTTAAAGGCATCTACCATGTTTTCTACAGGGTACCTTTTCGAAGCGCTCTAGGTCGTTTCGATACGGTCAAGCATAATTCCAAAGAGTTAGTTATTACCATTGAGACCGTATCGGAACACCTGCACTTGTTTTGGAACACTTCATCTGGGCCGTTTCGATACATAAATGTATCGAAACACTTGGTTCAAACATTAACTTGAGCATTCATAAGCAATCCTAGCTAGGAACTTGACTTACTTAAAGTCTTATGACATAATCTACAACAAGAATTAAAGGTTTCATTATTTTTAATACCGATTTTTGATCATCGGAACCTATTTTCAACTAGACCGGTTTTCGGGGTGTTACACAAATGGGAGAGTGTTTGCTTAATCTGGGTACGTGTTTTAATTGTGGATCACGAGGACATATGAAGCGTGATTGTCCACAACCAGTTAGAGATGGACAAGCTCCGGTGCAAGCTGCTGATGCACAGAGAGGCCGTGGGTGCGGTCGTGGTAAATTTCTGCGTAGAGATGATTGGAAAAGGAGTGTTGCTCATGTTCTTGTTGTTCAACCTGATGGAGGTGGACATGCTAGGGTGCATACATACTAAGAGAGAAATAATGACACAGATGTTATCGCAGGTACCTTTACTTCGCACACATTTTGCGTGAGCATGCACAAGTGCTTGGTTTGCCTGTTGAGTTCTTAGATGTTGGTATGTGTGTAACCAGTTCTTTTGGTGAAAAAATTGTTAAAAGGAAGTTGTATCGGAGGCATTTTTTGTCTGTTCAAGGTTATGTGTTTGAGGTTAATCTTATGGAGCTGCATTTCTATGGTTTCGATGTAATCCTTGGTATGGATTGGTTAACTGAGCATAGGGTTGTGGTTGATTTTGAGACCAAGCGAGTTTTGTTGAAACTTGCTGATGATTATGAGGTAGGTAGTTATCGTAGGTGAGAATGTGAAATTCTTATTTAATGTGGTTTCGGCTCTTGAAGCGAGTCGGTTGGTGCATTTGGGATGTGAAGCTTTCCTGGCTTATATGATGAATCCAAGTGCAAAATAGGTGTGAGTACAGGAAATACGTACAATATGTGAGTTTCTGGGTGTATTTACGGAAGAGTTTCATGGTTTGCCACCGAACAGAGAGGTTGATTTTTTCATTGAGTTGTATGAAAATACGACTCAAGTGTCTATTGCTCCCTATCGAATGGCACCTAATAAGTTGAAGGAGTTGAAGATGCAACTTCAAGAGTTGCTTTATCGAGGTTTCATTAGGCCTAGTGTTTTACCTTAGGGTGCACCGGTCTTGTTTGTGAAGAATAAAAATGGCACGATGCGTACGTATATAGATTATTGCCAATTGAACAAGTTGACAATCAGTAACAAGTATCCTTTACCAAGGATTGATGATCTTTTCAATCAGTTTTGTGGTGCTTCGATGTTTTCTAAGATTGATATGAGATACGGATATTACTAGTTGAAGGTAAAAGATGTGGATGTGCGTAAGACTGTTTTTCGTACAAGGTACATGCATTATGAGTTTTTGGTGATGCCTTTTTTGTTTGACTAATGCCCTTGTTGCGTTCATGGATATGATGAATCGTGTCTTCCATGAATTTATGGATAGGTCTATGGTTGTGTTTATCGATGATAATCTTGTGTACTGTTGTACCGAGGAGGATCATGATAAGCATTTGCGGATTGTGTTGCGAGTTTTGTTGAAAATTTATCTTTATGGCAAGTTGAGAAAGTGTGAGTTTTGGCTTAAGGAAGTTATTTTCCATGGTCATGTGGTGTTGGCCGAAAGGATTAGAGTTGATGAGGTGCATAGTTTCCTTGGTTTGGCGGGATACTACCATAGGTTTGTTGATGGTTTTTCAAAGATTACTGCTCCTTTGAAAAAAGTTTTTACAAAGGGATGTTATGTTTGAGTGGACAGAGGTTCGACAACAAGCTTTCGAGAAGTTGAAGGAACCGTTAACGCAAGCTCCTATTCTGATTCAACCTGAATTATGTAAAGAGTTTGTGGTTTATAGTGATGCATCCTCTGTTGGTTTAGGTTGTGTGTTTATACAAGAAGGTAGAGTTGTAGCTTATGCATCTAAGCAATTGAAGGGGCACGAGTGTAATTACCCAACGCATGACATCCGGTTGGCTGTGGTGGTGTTTGCCTTGAAAATCTAGAGGAATTACCTTTATGGTGAAAAGTGTGCGGTGTACACAGACCACAAAAGTTTGAAGTACTTGATGTCCTAAAAAGAGTTGAATCTTAGGCAACGAAGGTGGCTAGAGTTGCTTAAAGATTATGACTTGACGATTGAGTACCATCTAGGGAAGGCTAATGGTGTAGGCGATGAGTAGGAAGGTGGTTGTAGAGTTAAGGATGATGTTTGCTCGATTGAGTGTATTGCGAGATGGAGTTTTAGTGGCTGAGTTCAAAGTGAAGCCCTCGTTCTGGAGTTGATTAAGGAGAACTAGTTGTTGGATGATTCATTGGTACCACATTTTTGAGACATTGCAGAAGGAAATCCAACGGACTTTTGTTTCAATATTGATGGTGTTTTGTGTTTGATGAGTCAAATGGTCATGCCGGATGATGTTGAGCTGAGGCACACTATTGTGACTGAGGCTCATAGCAAACATTTTACTATGTATCCAGGTAGTACAAAGATGTATCGCGGGTTGAAGGATGCGTACTATTGGGTTGGTTTGAAGAAGGACATTGCTGATTTTGTTAGCAAGTGCTTGGTTTGTCAACGTGTTAAAGCTGAGCATCAATTTCTTTCTGGATTGTTGCAACGTTTGAGAGTCACCATGGATTTTGTGATAGGGTTGTCTTTGACACCGTCCTAAAATAATTACATTTGGATGATTGTTGATCGTTTTACGAGGTGTGCACATTTTTTGGTAGTGTATACTACGTATACGTTAGACAAGTTGGCAGATTTGTACATCTCTTAGATTGTGAGGTTGCATGGAGTGCCTAAGTCCATTATTTCGGATCCAGACTCGCATTTCACAGCAAGGTTTTGGGTGTGTCTTCATTAAGAATTGGGTTAGCGTTTGAATTTCAGTACTTCGTATCATCCTCAGACGGATGGTCTGTCTGAGCAAGTTATCCAAGTGTTGGAGGATATGTTGAGGTGTTGCATCATTGATTTCCAAGGTTCTTTGGAGAAATAGTTGCCTTTGGTGGAGTTTGCTTATAATAATAGTTATCACGTAAGCGTTCAAATAGCTTCTTATGAGGCCTTGTATGGAAGGAAGTGTAGAATGCCACTTTGTTGTAGTGAAAGGTTGAAAGTAGCTTTGGATTGGCAAAAGTCTTACGTAGATTTGGTGCGTAAGAAGATTGAGTATACTGTGGGAGATAAGGTGTTTTTGAAGGTTTCACCTTCGAAAAAGGTGATGAGATTTGGCCCGAAAAGCAAGTTGAGTCCTAGGTTTATTGGACCGTATGAGGTGCTTGACAGTGTTGGACCTGTTGCTTATAGATTGAGGTTGCCTTCCTAGTTGGAGAAGATACATGATGTTTTTCATGTATCCATTCTTCGGTGATATATAACGGATTTGTCTCACGTTATGCTTGTTGAGGAGATTGAGTTGAATTCTGATTTGTCATATGATGAGAAACCAGTTGAGATCTTAGGTTCGGATAGCAAGGTTCTTCGAGGTAAGACCGTTGAGTTGGTCAAGGTCTTGTGGCGACATCATGGTGTTGAGAAAGCCGCGTGGGAAAGGAAGGATGACATGAAGAAGTAGTTTCCTTATCTTTTTCCATCAGGTGAAATTTCGAGGATGAAAATTCCAAAGTGTGGGAGAGTTGAAACTCCCTGTTTTTGGTCTTAGAAGAATTTGAGGTTAATTCGAGGTTCATAGGGCGTAGACTTGAGATACGAGTTTTTAGGAGCGGTTCAAGGAAATCAAGGTTCATGTTATGATAAAATATGAGAAAATGCTTAAAATCATTATTAATTATATAAATGATTTTGGTAATATCAATTTTAAGAAAAAAGATATTGGAAGTGTGACATTTTGAGTTAGTGACCAAAACCTGATTATTACAATGTTGTTTTACTGACTGTTTTGTGAAGGGATTGGAACTTTGAATATTTAAGGAGCTATTTCACATATTTGTTTTTCTTAGATTTCTTTCATAATTAGGAGCATTTTAAAAGGTTTTATTTAAGGATTAAAAGGGTTTAGTAAAAGGAGAGTTAGTTATTTCATTAAAACACATTTTACGTCATATTCTTTTTTCTATTTTCTCTCAAAGTTTTCCTTCAGCCAAACACTATCCATTTTCAAGAAACTTGAGGTAATGCTCTTGATTTACTAAGTTTTTGATTTCTAAAGGATTCTTTAATCTTTATTTGCAAAACTGTATAGTTTTCCTTTGATTTTTCAACAAAAACACATCCAATAGAGAGAGATTTAATCCATTAGAGGTAAGGTTCGTTCTCCTCCTCTAATGGTTAGTCCTTTACTGAAATTCCCAAGTTTTTAATCCTCTACATATGTTTTCTAGGTTGTTTTGATGGATTAATCATGGAAATTTAGTTAAATTGAAGATTATTGTTGAAATCTTGTGATTTTCGTAATGTTACTTTTTTATATGATTTGAGGCTAATATTAGTCATGATTTGGATGTTAAATGATGTTGAAACAAAGATTTTATCATAATAATCCCGAATTTGTTTGGATCTCTAGTAGTTATATGGTTAGATTTGGGGGTTTTGTAGAGTTAATGTGGTTCTGGTGTTGCTGGAGGTATAAGGATGAAATTAGATTGTTTTTAGATGTTATTTGATGATTAAAATTTGTTGGAAGTGTTAGGATTTTGTTGGGTTGAGTTTGGAGAGTAATCGAAGGCGTTTTTGGTTGTTTCGGATAGCCATTTTGGTGTTTTTCGGCAGAGCATCGAGGTAGCTTTGATATCTGGTGGTTTTAATGCATTGAGTGTTGGAGTATGCCCAAAGACCAATCATATGATGATTGAATAAACATACTATTTTACTAGATTTATCAAGTAATGGCATTGCCGTTATTATCATTTGGTATATTTCTATGCATCAAACTAATCATTGGATAATAATGTCCATACAATAATATGATTATTGTTAAATAAAATCCTTAGTCGAATATTATTACGTGAATGGACAGTGATAATGTATAAAGAATAATATGTGGTTGATGACAAGCGTTGTCATTGACATAGAGATGTCAAAATCAACACATAAGTATTTGTTAGAGAACAACATACTGGATTGACCCGCTACGAGCATGTTTCTTGGGTAATTATGTGACAGTCACAACATTTCTCATGATAAACATATGTATAATCCTCAGACTTGAGATCAACATGATTTCAACATACCGTCGATTTTCCAGTTTCCAGAGTTTTAAAAGGTAACTTTTCATCTTTTCACCCTGGATTCGTTCCTGTACATGGATCCTGGCTGGATTACGTCAGATTAACTTTTCCGCTGTGCCACGGGGCGTGCCGACGTGACCCAACAGTGGTATCAGAGCCACTTGTATCATACGAATTCGGACTTAAATTTTTGGGTGATGTTTATGTATGAGATGCATGCTGTTTGATTCGATTTAGATATTTATTGTTTGTCGTATCAAACCTAATAAAGACTTATTTCGATTATCACTGAATGATTAAGAGTTAATCATAACTATGTTAGGTTGCTTCAATGTTAAAGGTTAACATGTTGAGACTAATAGTTAGTCTAGAGAACAAGTCGTTGTTCGTAGTTTCATAGATTTATGAAATCTCTTAAAGGGCTTCTAATTTGATAAAAGTTATCAAACTATCTTTCACGGTGAATCCATAAGAGTTATGGTTAGACGTTATGAAAAAATGCATGCCTAGGATTAGCATCATCAAAGACCTGGTATTTAAGTGTGCCTAGTGCGCCACCTCTCTTTCATGTTGACCTACCTAGTGCATTTGTTCGTTAACGCAAATGGTTCATGAAACCTCGTGATCCTTCTTTGGTCCATTAACCGCAACATAAGGATAATCAGTTTAAAACTCCGTAAACACGTCGTTACTTTGTTCGCACGATGTTTGAAATGCATGTTAGATTGCACGGTGTTTGTTTTGCATGGTTATAGCTCATAGCCTTTATAGTTTTGGTTTTTATAAATACGGCCTGCGTGTCGTGCCTTTCTCTATCATCTATTGTACTTCTCTTCTCATCTCACTCTCTCGCATGTAACACGAGTTTCTGAAAATTGTAAATACTCATGGAGATAAAGCAAGGACCAACATAGCAGCGTGGTGGGCCTTCCCTGGTGGACCAGGCGTTTCAGAAGCAGGTTCTATCTTCAGTAGAATGGTCCTGCCATTGGCTTGGGACGGTCGCCTTAGGTTAAGAAGGGCTATAATCATTGCATATTTATTTACCGCTTATATTTACCTTGTATGTGATGCAATGTATGTTCTATAAGCATGATTAAACATAGTTCTATTGATAGGATCAATGTTAAAATGATGAGATAATTAAGTAAATCCCTCACTATAATTCTAAGTTTGTTTTAACCATCCAATATTTACCCTCGTTAAAGCTTCGATCGATATAATGCGAACTTTGCCAAAGCAATGTCGCATTTATCTATCTTAGTTAAACGCGAAGAATAAGCTAGTGATATTCTCCGGTTGAGATATTGGTATTGACTTAGCTGGGTTGTTCTAATAGGATTAGAAAACCTAGTGGTTAAAAGTTTTGCTTAATCATAAGATGATTTAAAGAACAAGAGTTGTTCGCCAAAAGATGAGGAATTACATGAGATGTAATTAGTAAGGTGTTACTTACCTAAATAACCATTTCCAAAAAGACTGGCCAAAGCTGATTTAGGAATGGTGAAATACGGATCCTCACTGACTAGAAAAACTATCGAAATGTTTTTTCGAAATTAAAACTAGAGGGTTTTTATTTTTGAAGAAAATAGTGGGAGTAAATTTATAGTAAAGACCTATGTAACCCCCTTAGCCTGGCCTAGACGATTGACCCGAACTACGAAGATTACACGGGGAAAACCAAAGTCAACCCAAAAGTCAACCTTGATTTACAACCTTTTTTTCTTTTTAATCTTGTCTAGATACACATTAACCCTAATTGAGTACTCACAAGATACGATAGAGAATGGCACAACGATCGGATTTCAAAAAGGGACTCAATTGCACAATATACAAATTTAGGGACCAAAACGTAATTTCTGAAAAATTGAAGGTCTTTACTGATTTTAAAGTTACCAATATGAAGTTAGGCAAGTTACATGCTTCTCTGCCAAAATTCAACCTAATTGGGCATCTCAATCTCAAGCAATTGCAACTTAAACATTTGAGACTAAAATGTAAAGCTTGCAAACTTCAACACCATTCAAATCAGTGCCCAACGGTCACCTGTTTCGAAACACCCACCTGTCGTATCGAAACGCAGGATCGGAACAGCGTTGACCGTTTTGATACGCGGGTTGGTTCCGAGACTGGTTCCAAAACGAGGCCTTCCAGTGGCAAATTCATTTCGAAACATTCCTTGGCGTTTCGAAACATGAAGGCCACTTCAGGCCCCCGTTTCGAAACACTAGGGAGTGTTCCGATACGGTTTTCCAAAAAACATCAGTAATTGCTGGTTTTTCAAGCACAAACTCGATCCAACACATCCAAATGACTTCCCAAGCATATCAACAAGTCAACATACATACAAGGTACACATATAGAGCCCCAAAACACCTTCATGTCATCAAACAAGAAAATTCATAAGTCTAGAGGCATGCATCCTAATATCCAAACCAAATAGGGTAACCAAACCTCCAAACAAGCATTAAAGGCCAATAACAATTCAGAACAACCAAGGCATACATGCCACAACCTTAGAGAGTTTAACACGTCTCCCAAAACAAAACTTAGGTTCCCATTGCCAAATTATCAAAACTAATAGTGTACGAAAACTTCACCATACATGAGCTTAGCTTCCCTTGGATATACTTAGCTCCCTTGATGCCCTTTAATACCTCAATTATCTTCATTATTGGTAAAAGAGAGCGTAAGCACAAATGCTTAGTGAGGCAAGCTCTAAATAAAACCAATACAACAAAGCATTTTTAGAAAACACTTTCAACAAAGCTTTTAAACCACATGTTCATCTCTTTCTCATGCTACCTTGCATCATTTTGAAGCATCTCATGCTTCTTTACATTTAAATACATTATATTGGCTTTCAAGTGATAGTTCATAACCATTTACACAAAACACAATCGGATACGCGGATTACAAGCGTTGTCCCACACGCTTCATACACACTAGCGGACTACACAAGGTTCACACTCAAGGGAAATCCCTCCATTGATGTGGCACCCGTGGTGGAGTATAACGGTACAATCACAACCCCTCAACACCACTCTTCGGTAGTTGTATAATTCCTCTAACGAGAGTAAGGGACACATAACACAAGATCCACACACGGAATTTCAACCATCGTTGTGATCTTACCTCAATCGTTAGGGTACTTGGATGGAGTTTACGGTACAATCACAACCCCTCAACATCCATGGCGACTGTACTTACGGTGCACCCAATCCTATAGCCGGCTAACTATATCCGATTCAAGTACTTTAAAACCATTTCATCACTTGCCAATATACATCAAATACCATCATCAATTCACTGTTTTAAAGCATAAATCAAAGCCACTTATCATCATGCATCACTATGCATCAAAACCATATTAATAACATGTCATGTAACACCCCAATTTTGGGCTTGGAAGTTTAGGGTCTGAACCGGACCGGTCTGATTTTTGGTTCGAATGTAAAAGGTGGTTTTAGGGAAAGCCTAGTTTGGGATGCATTTAAAATATGGAAAATATCTAAAAATCCTCTTTTCATATATATATATAAGAGAGTGGTGGAATCAATTTTACAAAATAAGGTTTGGAAGTGTGACATTTCAAAATAGTGACTAAAATGTAATTTTTGAAAAGTTCAGTGGTGACTGTTTTGTAAGGATTGAAACTTTGAATCTTTAAGGAGCTAATTTACCCAAGGAATGATTTCTCCAGATTTATCTTAATTTTAATGATTTTGTTAATGTTTAATTAATTAAAAGAAGTGAGGGAAAACCATTTTTAGTTTTCATAACTAACTTTCTCTAAAATTTCCCATTTCATTTTCTCTCAAAATTCCCTCAGCCAAACACATTTCCACAGCAGCTTTTCTTTTGATTTTCACACTAAATGATGAGGTTTCAATCATCAAAAGAATCCTAATCCTTTCTACATCAAATCCTCTTCATTTGCTCATTGAATTTTCAAGGATTTTGGCTCTAAACAAGGAGAAATCTACATTTAGAGGTAAGGATGTTCTTCTCCTCTAAATATTCAGTTCTTTATTGAAATTCCCATGTTCTCAATCCTTAAATTAAGTTATATATTAGGTTTTGATGTTGTGATCTTGATTTTGGCTTAAAACTCAAGATTTGGATTAAATTTTGAAGAAATTTGTAATGAATGTTTGGGCTCTATTTTGAGATGTCTTTTTAAAGTATTTTAGATGTTTAATGATGTGTAATTGAGGTCTAATCAATGCAATCCCGAATAGATTGATTTTCCTAAGTTGTTACGTGTGAAAATTGTGGTTTTTGGGGTGATCTTGGTGTTCTGTTGTTGCTGGAGGTATAGGGACGAGTTTAGATCCTTTTTGGATGTTAATTGATGTTTAAGAATGTTTAGAAGTGATGGATCATGGCTGGGTAATGTTGTGGATGAGTTTGGTAGTGATTTCGGTTGTGTTTGGTAGCCGAAGTGTTAGATTTGTTGAGAGCAACGAGTTTAGGTGTTGTGCCTGAAGATTTTAATGCATGATGATGCATTAATCCTCTGCTTTGATGTGTTTAAAACAATGGAGGCACATTCGGATCCTTGTGGTGTTGATCGGAGGCTTGATTGGCGTTTCGGCAAGCTTGCGAAACGGAATCGGTGAGTGAAGTTTAGTTTTCAGCTTTGAAACCAATGTTTGAAGGTTTTGGGAGCTTCGTTTATGTCTAAGCAACTTAACTAAGCTCAAGAATAAGTTTTCGGAGAAACTCTCTCTTTGATGAACCTTGAGATGGTTGGATGCAATGTGTTTGTTTGCATGTTTAAATTCTGTTTTGAAAGCATGTTTTAGCATGATTAATGCTGGTTTTGAAAGCCATGTGTTGAAGGATGCTCAAGGTAAGGGATCCTTGGTTTGACATTGATAAATGTGGTTTTGATGCATAGTGATGCATGATGGTTTAATGGCTTTGATTAATGCTTTAAAACAGTGGATTGATGTTGATAATTGTTGTATATTGGCAAGTGATGTGTTGGTTTTAAAGTACTTGAATCGGATATAGTTAGCCGGCTATAGGATTGGGTACACCGTGAATAAAGTCGCCTTGGATGTTGAGGGGTTGTAATGGTACTGAAAATCCATCCAAGTACACTAACGAGATGTCTAAGATCATAATGGTGGTTAAAAGTCCATGTGTGAATCTTGTGTTGTGTGTCCCGTGTTCTCGTTAGTGATGTTATACCACTACCAATGAGTGATGTGGAGGGGTTGTGATTGTACCGTTAAACTCCATCACGGGTGTTGAGGGGTTGAGATTGTACCGGTAAACTCCACCTTGTGTGTTTGGTAGTGTGTATGAAGCGTATGGGACAACTCTTGTAATCCGCGTATCCGGTTGTGTTTTATGTTGAAAATGGTTATGGTATCACTTGGAAGCCGATATGACATGTTAATGTTTATGAAGCATGAGATGCTTGTTGTTAATGCATTGTTGTATGAAAATGATTTTTATGAATGAAAAGGCCTTATGAAAGGTGTTTAGTAAAAGTGCATTATTGTGTTGTTTCTCTAGAGCATGCCTCACTAAGAATTTGTACTTACGCTCTCTTTCTTGAACCAATAATGCAGAGAATTGAAGTGCTTTAAGGGCAGCAAGGAGGCTAAGAATCCAAGGGAAGGAAAAGCTCATGTATGGTGAATGGGAACCTAGGTTGTGTTGTTGGGAGATGTTTTGGACTCCCTGATTTTGGCATGATCCCTATGATGTTTTGGACTTGTAAATGGCCATTTTGGTGTTTGCTTTGATGGTTTGATGCTTGGATGGTTTTCAATAGTAGGATGCATGCCTATAGATTGTGGTTCTTCCTAATTGTTGCCATGGATGTGTTTTGATGATGCAAATATGTCCCTTATATGCATGATGATTTGTTGGCATGATTAGGAGGTCTTAGGAATGCGTATGAGTGGTTAATTATATGTTAAACCAGAAAAATCTGCATTTTCTGGGTAGTCCGTATCGGAACAGGTACTACCGTTTCGAAACGGGGGCCTGTAATGGCCTACGTGTATCGAAACGGGTAGAGGGCGTTTCGGAACGTATTTGCCACTGTCAAGCCCTGTTTGGAAACAGGTCTCGAAACGAACCCCTGTTTCAGAACGGTCAACCCCTGTTTCGAAACACTTGACCGTTGGGCACTGATTTGAATGGTCTAAGGTTTGTAATCTTTACGTTTTAGTCCTGAAATTTTGTATATGCAATTGCTGGAGTTTGGGATGTCCGTTTGAGGTGAAATTTGACAGAGAAGCATGTAATGTGACTAATTTCATAATGGTAAGCTAAAAATCGGTTAAGTCCTCTTAATTTCCAGAATTTACTTTTTGGTCCCTAAATGATGTAAGTTGTGCAATTGAGTCCCTTATTGCTTTCCGATCGCATTGCTTTTCATGTATGTTTTCCTCGAGGCTACGCTTAGGGTTAATATGCATCTAGACAAGATTAAAAAAGGGGTCGTTAATCAAGGTTGACTTTCGGGTTGACTTTGGTTTTCCCCGTGTAATCTTCATAGTTCAGGTCAACCGTCTAGGCCGGGCTAAGGGGGTTACATTTGGTGGTATCAGAGCTGAGTTCTCGAGTAAATGGGAATTGTTTTGTGGGTGATGTATGCATGATTGCATGATGTGCCTTTTTGAATGAAAGTGTGATGTGTGAATTGTAAAGTATGTCGCAATTATGATGCTATGCTATGTTGAAGCATGTTAGAGGGACCCATTGCCATATCAAAACTAATGAAATGAATTGTTTTTGAAAAATGAGCTTGGGTGCTTGGATTACTTACCTTGCTGGGCCTGATTATGTTATTGCATTTGTGTTAGTGCATTGTTTAGTGAATGGGACCTCGTGGAGAGACGAGGATTAATACGCGAGCTATGGCTCAGAACGGGAATGAAGAGAATGCTGATAATGTATTGGATTTACCTCCTCCTCCTGGTGGTGGTGGTGGTGGAGGTGATGGAGCTGGCGTTGATGCTGGGGTCGCTGGACCTTAAGCTGGACAGGGGCAAGCTGCTCCTGATATGACAGTTTTGATACAAGCTATTGCGGGAGCCTTTCAGGCGGCAGTAGCTGGAGCTCATGGAGCTGGGCATCAGGGAGATGCTAATGTTAGACTACCTTTGGAATGTCTGCGCAGTTTGGGAGGGACTGAGTTCAGAGGTTTGTCTGCTGAAAGTTCCGAGTCTTGGTTGGAATGTACCAAGAGGATATTGGGACAAATGAACTACAATGATGTGCAAAAGCTGGGATGTGTGGTATCGCTGTTACATGATGATGCATATACCTGGTGGACGACCGCTATCTCCGGAATGGTGGAAGTTGATGTGATTTGGATGTTCTTTCTGAACGCGTTCAAGCGGAGATATCTAGGTGTGAGATGCCTGGATGAAAAGAAAAGGGAGTTCATGTCTCTTACGCAAGGGAGCATGACAGTAGCTGAGTACGAGATTCAGTTTGTTCGTCTCAGTCAGTACGCACCTGAGCTTGTACCTGATGAAAAGGGAAAGGTGTGAACGTTTCCGATATGCTTTAGTGACGGATGTAAAGACCTACATGCTTGCAGCTGAGTACACTGGTTTTGATGTACTGGTGGGGAGAGCGAAGGATATTGAGTAGAACCTGGGTTTGTCTTCCAGGAGTGCTGGTTCTAGCTCGGGCAAGAGAGATGCTGAGTATAGTTCCGGTGGAGGTTGGAACAAGAGAGGACGAGATCGGAGGTATCAGTCTTCTGCTAGGCGTGGTGCTGGAGGGCATGGTGCGCTTGTTCAGGGAGACAGGGCGAGAGCTGATCAGAACACATGTTGGGCGTGTGGATCACATGGCATTTGAGGCGTGATTTTCCTCGAGCTGCGAGAGAGGTTCAGGCTCCTATTGTTGGAGCTGGTAATTCGTGCTGGAATTGTGGTTCGGCAGACCACATGAGGAGGGAGTGTCCTTTGTTGGCCGGTGGTGGTCAGGGACGTGCTCCTGGAGTTGTTGCACCATATAGAGGTCGTGGGCGCGGCCGTGGTAACTTCCAGCTTAGAGAGGATGTTGGAAGGAATGTGGTGGCTGTTCAACCTGAGGGTGGAGGCCAGGCTCGAGTGTATGCACAGCGATAGGGGAGGAATGACACGGATGTGATCTCAGGTACCTTCACTTTCCAATCCTTGTCATTACTTTCCTTGATTGATTCTGGATCTACACACTCATACATATTGCGTGAACATGCTCAATTGCTTGGTTTGCCTGTTGAGTCTTTGGATGTTGGTATGCGTGTAACTAGTTCTTTTGGTGAGACCGTTGTGACACGGAAGTTGTATAGAAGATGTCCTTTGGCTGTGCAAACCATGTTTTTCATGTTGATCTTATGGAATTACCTTTCTATGGTTTTGATGTAATCCTTGGTATGGATTGGCTTGTTGAACATCGAGCGGTGGTGGATTTTGAGAACAAGCGAGTTTCATTGAAGCTTGCGGATGATTATGAGGTAGTGGTGGTTTGTGAGAATGTGAAGTTTCTTGCCAATGTGGTGTCTTCTTTGGAGGCGAGTCGGATGTTGAGGCAAGGTTGTGAAGCCTACCTAGCCTTTGTGATGAATTCTAGCTCTAAAGAGTTGCGAGTGCAAGATATCAGGACTGTGCGAGAGTTTCCTGGTGTGTTTCCGGAGGAGTTGCCTGGATTGCCTCCTAATTGAGAGGTGGAGTTTGGAATTGAGCTGTATGAGAATACAACTCCAGTTTCCATTACTCCTTATCGAATGGCTCCTAAAGAGTTGAAAGAGCTGAAGACGCAACTTCAGGAGTTGCTTGATCGTGGTTTCATTCGGCCGAGTGTGTCACCTTGGGGTGCACCGGTCTTGTTTGTGAAGAAAAAGGATGGCACTATGAGAATGTGCATCGATTACCACCAGCTAAACAAAGTTGACTATCAAGAATCGGTATCCATTGCCGAGGATTGATGATCTTTTTGATCAATTTCGGGGAGCGGCTGTGTTCTCTAAAATTGACTTAAGGTCATGGTATTATTAGTTGATGGTGAAGGATGTGGATGTGCCAAAGACAGCCTTCAGAACGAGGTATGGGCATTATGAGTTCCTTGTGATGCCGTTTGGTTTGACGAATGCTCCTGCAGCTTTTATGGACATGATGAATAAAGTGTTCCATGAATATTTGGACAAGTTTGTTGTGGTGTTCATTGATGATATCCTCGTGTACTCTTGTACTGAGGAGTAGCATGAAGGGCATTTGAGGATTGTGTTGCAGGCTTTGTTGGTGAACCAACTTTATGCTAAGTTGAGCAAGTGTGAGTTCTGGCTCAGGGAAGTTGTGTTCCTTGGTCATGTGGTTTCTGTAGAGGGGATTCGTGTTGATCCTCAGAAGATTGAGGCAGTGATGAATTGGAAGCCTCCTAAGTCTTTTCATGAAGTTCGTAGTTTCCTTGGTTTGGCGGGATACTACCAGAGGTTTGTTGATGGATTTTCAAAGATTGATGCACCTTTTGAGAAGTTGTTGCAGAAGGATGTTAAGTATGAGTGGACGGAGGCGAGACAACATGCTTTTGAGAAGCTGAAGGCAGCTTTGACGCAAGCTCCTATCTTGGTTCAACCTGAATTAGGGAAAGAGTTTGTGGTGTATAGTGACGCGTCCTATGTTGGTTTGGGATGTGTGTTGATGCAAGAGGGTAAGGTGGTGGCTTATGCATCGCGCCAGTTGAAGGTGCATGAGCGCAATTATACTACGCATGACATTGAGTTGGTTGCGGTGGTTTTTGCCTTGAAAATTTGGAGACATTACCTGTATCGTGAGAAGTGTACTGTGTACACGGATCACAAGAGTTTGAAGCATCTGATGTCTCAGAAGGAGCTGAATCTTAGGCAACGACGTTGGGTGGAGTTGCTTAAAGATTACGACCTAACGATCAAATATCATCTGGGGAAAGCTAATGTGGTAGCGTATACCTTGAGTAGGAAAGTGGCAGTAGAGTTGAGGGCTATGTTTGCCAGTTTGAGCATTTCGCGTGATGGTGGTCTTGTGGCTGAGTTGCAAGTGAAACCGTCCTTGGTTCAGTTGATAAAGGATAAGCAGTTGTTGGATGATTCCTTGGTGCCACATGTTCAGGATATTTCTGAGGATAGGCCATCGAATTTCAGTTTTAATGATGATGGAGTTTTATGTTTTGGGAGTCGGATAGTAGTTCCCAATGATGCTGAGTTGAGGCGTGCATCTAGACAAGTTTAAAAAGAAAAAAAAGGGTCGTTAATCAAGGTTGACTTTCGGGTTGACTTTGGTTTTCCCCGTGTGACTTTCTTAATTCGGGTGAACCGTTTAGGCCGGGTTAAGGGGGTTACATTTGGTGGTATCAGAGCTGAGTTCTCGAGTAGTTGGGAATGAATGTGTGCATGATTGAAGTATGTGTGCCTTGTATGCTTGTTGATCGGAAGCATGTTTAGTGGCTTGTGATTTGGATGCAATTGAGATGTATGCTGTGATGTAGCATGTTGTGGGTACCCATTGCCAAATAAAAGCTAATGAAATGGTGTTGATTTTGAATGAAATTGAGCTTGAATACTTGGATTGCTTACCTTGCTGGGCCTGACTTCGTTTTATTTGCATTGTGATTGCATGGTAAAAGTATGGCACCACGTAGAGAGTTACGAGGTAATGTGCGAGCTACGGCTCCTAATGAGAACGAGAATGAGGAAAACACGGGTAGTGCGGTGATACCTCCTCCTCCACCTGGTGGTGGTGCTGAGGGTGAAAGAGCTGAAGCTGCAGCTGGTGCTGGAGCTGCTGGACCAGAGGTTGGTCAGGGGCAAGCTATGCCTGATATGTCTATGTTGGTACAAGCTATTGCGGGTGCTTTCCGAGCAGCAGTAGCTGGAGCTCAAGGAGCTGGGCATCAGGGAGATGCTAGTGTTAGACTACCTTTGGAGCGCTTACGCAGTCTTGGTGGGACTGAGTTCAGGGGTATGTCTGCTGAGAGTTCTGAAGCTTGGCTAGAGAGTACCAAGCGAATCTTGGGTCAGATGGGTTGCACTGATGTGCAAAAGCTGGGTTGTGTTGTGTCCTTGCTGCAGGATGATGCGTATACATGTTGGACGACCACTATAGCTGGGATGGTTGAAGCTGATGTGACTTGGACATTCTTCCAGAATGTGTTCAAGCGGAGATATCTTGGTGTTAGATACCTTGATGAGAAGAAGCGTGAATTCATGTCTCTTACCCAAGGGAGCATGAGTGTGGCTGAGTATGAAGTGCAGTTTGTGCGACTCAGTCAGTATGCACCTGAGCTGGTACCTGATGAGCGGGCGAGGTGCGAGAGGTTCCGTTATGGCTTAGTGACGGATGTGAAAATGTATGTGCTGGCCACAGAGTATGATGATTTTGATGTGTTGGTGGGCCGAGCCAAGGACATTGAGATGAACTTGGGTTTATCTGCGAAAGGTGCTGGAGCAAGTTCTGGTAAGAGAGCTGCTGAGTATAGTTCCGGAGGTGGACGGAACAAGAGGGGACGTGATCAGAAGTATCAGTCTTCAGCTAAGAGAGGTGGTGGTGCACCTGCTAGAGGAGGCAATGCTAGAGCTGATCCGAGTGCTTGTTGGATCTGTGGTTCACGTGGTCACATGAAGCGTGACTGTCCTCGTGCTGTGAGAGAGGTGCAAGCTCCTGTTGCGGCAGCTGGTAATGGGTGTTGGAATTGTGGATCCGCAGACCATTTGAGGCGAGATTGTCCTAGGTTGGCTGGTGATCAGGTGCGTGCTCCTGTTGTTGCTGCACCGCAGAGAGGTCGTGGGCGCGGCCGTGGTAATTTCTAGAGGAGAGAGGAAGGTGGTCGTGGAGTGGCCCATGTTGTGGCTATTCAGCCTGAAGGTGGAGGCCAAGCGAGGGTGTATGCTCAGCGTGAGGGAAGGAATGATGCGGATGTGATTGCAGGTACCTTTACTTTGCAATCCTTGTCATTGCTTTCTTTGATAGATTCTGGATCTACGAATTCATACATTTTGCGTGAGCATGCTGAATTGCTTGGTTTGCCTGTTGAGTCTTTGGATGTTGGTGTTCGTGTCACTAGTTCTTTTGGTGAGACTGTTGTGACTCGAAAGCTTTATAGAAGGTGTCCCTTGGTTGTTCAAGAACATGTTTTTCATGTTGATCTTATGGAGTTGCCCTTTTATGGTTTTGATGTAATCCTTGGTATGAATTGGCTTGCTGAGCATCGTGCTGTTGTGGATTGTGAAAACAAGCGAGTTTCGCTTAAGCTTGCGGATGATTATGAAGTTGTTGTGGTTGGTGAGAATGTGAAGTTTCTTGCCAATGTGATGTCTACCTTGGAGGCGAGCAGGATGCTGAGGCAAGGTTGTGAAGCCTATCTAGCTTTTGTGATGAATTCTAGCTCTAAAGAGTTGAGGGTGCAAGATATCAGAGTTGTGAAGGAGTTTCCTGGTGTTTTTCCTGAGGAGTTGCCTGGTTTACCTCCTAACCGCGAGGTGGAGTTTGGAATTGAGCTGTATGAGAATACAACTCCTGTGTCCATTACTCCCTATAGAATGGCACCTAAGGAGCTGAAGGAGCTGAAGACGCAGTTGCAAGAGTTGCTTGATCGTGGTTTCATCCGGCCGAGTGTGTCACCTTGGGGAGCACCGGTCTTGTTTGTGAAGAAGAGGGATGGCACTATGAGAATGTGCATTGATTACCGTCAGCTGAACAAGTTGACTATCAAGAATCGTTATCCTTTGCCGAGGATTGATGATCTCTTTGATCAATTTCGGGGAGCTGCTGTGTTCTCTAAGATTGACTTGAGGTCAGGGTATTATCAGTTGAAGGTGAAGGATGTGGATGTGCCTAAGACAGCTTTCAGGACAAGGTATGGGCATTATGAGTTCCTTGTGATGCCGTTTGGTTTGACAAATGCTCCTGCTGCTTTCATGGACATGATGAATCGTGTGTTTCATGAATACCTGGACAAGTTTGTTGTGGTGTTCATCGATGATATCCTCGTGTACTCGCGTACTGAGGAGGAGCATGAAGAGCATTTGAGGATTGTGCTGCAGGCTTTGTTGGAGAATCAGCTTTATGCTAAGCTGAGCAAGTGTGAGTTCTGGCTTAAGGAGGTGGTGTTTCTTGGGCATGTGGTCTCAGCTGAGGGGATTCGTGTCGATCCTCAGAAGATTGAGGCTGTGATGAACTGGAAGGTTCCTAAGTCTGTTCATGAGGTCCGTAGTTTCCTTGGTTTGGCGGGATACTACCGTAGGTTTGTGGATGGTTTTTCCAAGATTGCTGCTCCTTTGACGAAGCTGTTGCAAAAGCATGTTAAGTATGAGTGGACGGAAGCGAAACAGCAGGCTTTTGAGAAGCTTAAGGCGGCTTTGACGCAAGCTCCTATCTTGATTCAGCCTGAATCAGGGAAAGAGTTTGTGGTTTACAGTGATGCATCCTATGTTGGTTTGGGGTGTGTGCTGATGCAGGAGGGTAAGGTGGTGGCTTATGCATCGCGGCAGTTGAAAGTGCATGAGCGCAATTACCCTACGCATGATATTGAGCTGGCTGCAGTGGTTTTTGCTCTGAAGATCTGGAGGAATTATCTGTATGGTGAGAAGTGTACTGTGTACACAGATCACAAGAGTTTGAGGTATCTGATGTCTCAGAAGGAGTTGAATCTTAGGCAGCGGCGTTGGTTGGAGTTGCTCAAGGATTATGATCTGACGATTGAGTATCATCCTGGAAAAGCTAATGTTGTTGCGGATCCCTTGAGTAGGAAAGTAGCTGTTGAGCTGAGGGCTATGTTTGCTAGCTTGAGCATATCGCAAGATGGTGGTCTTATTGCTGAGTTGCAAGTGAAACCATCTTTGGTTCAGTTGATCAAGGATAAGTAGTTGCTGGATGATTCCTTGGTGTCTCATGTTCAGGATATCGCGGAGGGTAGACCTTCGGATTTCTGCTTTAATGATGATGGAGTGTTGTGTTTTGGGAGTCGGATAGTAGTGCCTGCTGATGCTGAGTTGAGGCGTGCTATTCTGACTGAAGGTCATAGTAGTCCTTTTGCTATGCACCCTGGTAGTACCAAGATGTATCGTGATCTTCGTGATAAGTACTATTGGGTGGGT
The DNA here is from genome assembly GCA_030270665.1 of Hibiscus trionum. NCBI lineage: Eukaryota > Viridiplantae > Streptophyta > Magnoliopsida > Malvales > Malvaceae > Hibiscus > Hibiscus trionum. The sequence continues at coordinate 13,269,750 of BSYR01000004.1, read as the reverse complement.
TTGAAGAAGGATGTTGCGGAGTTTGTGAGCAAGTGTTTGGTGTGTCAGCGAGTTAAGGCTGAACATCAGGTTCCTTCAGGGTTGTTGCAACCGTTGAAAATCCCTGAATGGAAGTGGGAAAGGGTTACCATGGATTTTGTATCTGGATTACCTTTGTCTCCCTCGAAGAAGAATTCTGTTTGGGTGATTGTGGATCGCCTAACGAAGTGTGCGCATTTCTTGCCTGTGCATACCACGTTTTCTTTGGATAAGTTGGCGGAGCTGTACATTGCTGAGATTGTGCGGCTGCATGGTGTGCCTAAGTCGATTGTGTCGGATAGGGATCCGAGGTTCACATCGCGTTTCTGGCAGTGTTTGCATCAAGCTCTGGGTACAAGGTTGCATTTCAGTACGTCCTATCATCCTCAATCGGATGGTCAGTCTGAGCGAGTTATCCAGATTTTGGAGGATATGTTGAGGTGCTGCGTGATTGAGTTCCAAGGTTCTTGGGAGAAGCATCTGCCTTTGGTTGAGTTTGCTTATAACAACAGTTATCAGGCAAGTATACAGATGACACCTTATGAGGCTTTGTACGGGAGGAAGTGTAGGACTCCTCTTTGTTGGGCTGAAACTGGTCAAAAGTTGGTTTCGATGCCGGCTTTGTTGAAAGGGACCACAGAGAAGGTAAAGCTCATTTGTGAGCGGTTGAAGGCTGCCTCTGATCGGCAAAAGTCTTACGCGGATTTGAAGCGTAAGGAGATTGAGTATGCGGTGGGTGACCGTGTGTTCTTGAAGGTTTCGCCTTGGAAGAAGGTGATGAGGTTTGGCCGGAAGGGTAAGTTGAGCCCTAGGTACATTGGACCATATGAGGTGGTTGAGCGTGTGGGTCCTGTTGCGTACAAGCTGAGGTTACCTCAAGAGTTGGAGAAGATTCATGATGTGTTTCATGTTTCTATGCTCCGGAAGTATAGATCTGATCCTTCGCATGTGATGCCTGTGGAGGAAGTGGTTTTGAATCCGGATTTGACCTATGATGAGGAACCGGTGAAGGTTCTGGATTCGGATAGCAAGGTTCTTCGTGGCAAGACAATTGAGTTGGTGAAGGTGCTGTGGAAGCATCGAGGTGTTGAGGAAGCCACGTGGGAGCGGAAGGAAGACTTGCTGAAGCAGTTTCCTTATCTCTTTCCTTCAGGTAAATTTCGGGGACGAAATTTCTTAAGGGGGGGAGAGTTGTAACGCCCCGGTTTTGGGCTTAGAAGTTTTGGGCGTTGACCGGTTTGGTCAAAGTGCTGTTCGAATCTAAAAGGGTGAATTTAGGAAAGCCTAGTTCGGGTTGCATTAAAATTATGGAAAAATGTTCTAAAATCATCTTTTAATATAATTAAGTGAACTGTGAAATCAATTTTGGAAAATGAGTTTTGGAAGGGTGACATTTTGGCTAGTGACCAAAATGTAATTTTTGAAAGTTTTGTGACTGTTTTAGAAAGGGTTGAAACTTTGAATCTTTAAGGAGCTATTATTCCAAAAGTAGTTTCTCCAGATTTTTCTAAGATATTTTAAGCTATATTCTGATTTTAAAACATATCAAAAGAGGAGGGAAAGTCATTTTGGCCATTTTGATAACTAACTTCCTATTTTCTTTTCTCTCATTTTCTCTCAACCCAAACACTTTCTTTTCAGAGAATTGTTTCTGATTTTCTCACCTAAATCTCTCCTTTCAACTCTCTTTTGATTCCTAATCATCATATCTACAAAACCTCATCATTTGCTACTTGATTCATCAAGGTTTTTTATTCCAAAAAGAGGAGAAACTCAAGTTTGGAGGTAAGAACGTCCTTCTCCTCTAAACTATCAGTTTTTTACTGAAATTCCTAAGTTTTCAATCCTTAATTGATGTTTTATTAAAGGCTTTTAAGTTGTGAAATGGATCTTGGCTTATAATGCAAGATTTGGTGATTTTTGATGATTTTCATTTGATCTGTTAAATCTGTGATTTGAGATGTGTTTTTGATGTTATTTGAACTCTAAATTGATAAGGAATTGAGTTTTGATTGATGCAATCCCGGATAGGTTGGGTTTCCTAAGTTTAGCTTGTGATTCTTGATTGTTTTTTAGGTGATCTTGTGGATCTGGTGTTGCTGGAGGTATAAGGATGTTATTAGGTTCTTTTTAGATGTTAAATGATGTTAAAGGATGTTAGGTTTTGATGGTTTATGGCTGGGCTTTGTTGAGAAGTGGTTTGGATGCATTTTCGGTTGTGTTTGGTGGCCGAAAATGGAGTGTGGATGAGAGCAGCGAGTTTAGGTGCTTTCATTGAGGATATTAATGCATGATGATGCATTAATCTACTGTTTTGATGTGTTAAAACAGGGGAGTCATCTTTGGATCCAAGTGGTGGTGATCCGGAGGCTTGTTTTGGTGCTTCGGCAAGAGGCGAAGTGGAATCGATGAGTGAAATTGGGTTTTCGGCTTTGAAACCAATGTCTTGGGAGCTTAGTTTAAGTCTAAACAACTTTGCTAAGCTCAAGTGTAAGTTTTCGGAAATACTCTCTAGTGGTGGCCATGATTTGATTGTTGTGCAATGTGGTTTATTGCATGTTTTAAACTCTGTTTTGAAAGCATGATTTAGCATGGTTAATGCTGTTTTTGTAAGCCATATGTTGAAGGAAGCTCAAGGTAAGAGTTCCTTGTTTTGAACATTGATTAAATGTGGTTTGATGCTTTTAAATGCATGATGAATATGGCTTGGTTTAATGCTTTAAAACAGTGGATAAATTGATGATAATGATGTATATTGGCAAGTGATGTTTTGCAAAGGTTAAGGTCACTAAGGTGGTTAAAAGTCCTTGAGTGAGCCTTGTTTACTTAAGAACATCAAGGTGGTTAAAAGTCCTTGGATGATTCTTGCTACGGACACAAAGGTGGTTAAAAGTCCTTGTGTGGTCCTTTCCATGGTGTTTAAAAGTCCATGGGCCAAGGTGTTTAAAAGTCCTTGGGGCCAAGGTGTTTAAAAGTCCTTGGGGCCAAGGTGTTTAAAAGTCCTTGGGGTGAAACTTGATACGGACACAAAGGTGGTTAAAAGTCTTTGTGTGGTCCTTTCCATGGTGTTTAAAAGTCCATGGGCCAAGGTGTTTAAAAGTCCTTGGGGCCAAGGTGTTTAAAAGTCCTTGGGGTGAAAGTTGATGAACTTGTTTTTAAAGAAATGAAATGTATCACTTGTGGCCAATATGACATGTAATGATATGAAGCATGAGATGCTTGTTTAAAGATTGCTTTTGAGCATGTGTAAATGATGATTTGAAGCATGATTTATAAGTGTTTTATAAATGCATTATTGAATGGTTTTATTGAGCATTCCTCACTAAGCTTTTGCTTACGCTCTCTCTTTGTTTTCTCAAATCAATAATGCAGAACATTAAAGTACTTTGAGGGCAGCAAGGAAGGCAAGCATTCAAGTGGAAGTAAAGCTCAAAGTATGGAAAGTTTTCTTAAGTACATTTAGCTTTTGGTAATTTGGCAATGGGGGACCTATGTGTATGTTTTGGGAGATGTTTTGAACTCCCTAAGTATATTGAATGTTGTTGAGAATGTTGGTTTTTGTGGTTGACCATTATATGCTTGAATTGGAAGTTTATGCTTGAATGGTTGCTTGTGTAGGAAGCATGCCTATAGATTTGGGGCTTTTCACATATGTTGATGTTTTGATGAATTGTTGATGCAAGTATGTCTCATATATATTGAATTGCATGCTGGTAAAGTTTGGTGGCATTTGGAGCATGATTGGTTGGTCAATTGCATGTTAAAGTAGGTAAAATTCTGCATTTTGTACAGGCCGTTTCGGAACGGGTGCCTCAAAGCAGCCCAGGCGTTCGAAACGGGCAACACCGTTCCGGAACTGATATGCTACTGCCCGACCCCGTTCTGGTACGCGTTGCGGAACGGCCCCGAGTTTCGAAACGGGCTGTCCCCCATTTCGGAACGGCTGACCGTTGGGGGCTGACAGTGGCAGTTATATGTTTTGAATTGTTTGCATTTTGGTCCTGAATCTTGTTTGTGCAATTGTATGAGTTTGGGAAGTCTTTTTTAGCTGAAATTTCACAGAGAAGCATGAAACCTGATTAATTTCAAGTTGGTAACTTTGATTTGGGTTAAGTCCTTATATATATCAGAAATTACAATTTGGTCCCTAAAGTTGTAATTTGTTCAATTGGATCCCTGTTTGATCTCTGATGTTTATGATCTTTGAGTATGCTGTTGTATGATCATATCTAAGGATTAATATGCATCTAGACAAGTTTAAAAAGAAAAAAGGGTCATTAATCAAGGTTGACTTTCGGGTTGACTTTGGTTTTCCCCGTGTGACTTTCTTAATTCGGGTCAACCGTCTAGGCCGGGTTAAGGGGGTTACATTAGGTGTTGTGGCTGAGGATTTTAATGCATGATGATGCATTAATCCTCTGCTTTGATGTGTTTAAAACAGGGGAGGCACATTCAGATCCTTGTGGTGTTGATCCGGAGCCTTGATTGGCGTTTCGGCAAGCTTGCGAAACGGAATCGGTGAGTGAAGTTTGGTTTTCAGCTTTGAAACCAATGTTTGATGGTTTTGGGAGCTTATTTTAAGTCTAAGCAACTTAACTAAGCTCAAGAGTAAGTTTTCGGAGAAACTCTCTCTTTGATAAACCATGAGATGGTTGGATGCAATGTGTTTGTTTGCATGTTTAAATTCTGTTTTGAAAGCATGTTTTAGCATGATTAATGTTGGTTCTGAAAGCCATGTGTTGAAGGATGCTCAAGGTAAGGAATCCTTAGTTTGACATTGATAAATGTGGTTTTGATGCATAGTGATGCATGATGGTTTAATGGCTTTGATTAATGCTTTAAAACAATGGATTGATGTTGATAATTGTTGTATATTGGCAAGTGATGTGTTGGTTTTAAAGTACTTGAATCGGATATAGTTAGCCGGCTATAGGATTGGGTGCACCGTGAATAAAGTTGCCTTGGACGTTGAGGGGTTGTAATGGTACCGAAAACTCCATCCAAGTACACTAACGAGATGTCTAAGATCACAATGGTGGTTAAAAGTCCATGTGTGAATCTTGTGTTGTGTGTCCCGTGTTCTCGTTAGTGATGTTATACCACTACCAATGAGTGATGTGGAGGAGTTGTGATTGTACCGTTAAACTCCATCACGTGTGTTGAGGGGTTAAGATTGTACCGGTAAACTCCACCTTGTGTGTTTGGTAGTGTGTATGAAGCGTATGGGACAACTCTTGTAATCCACGTATCCGATTGTGTTTTATGTTGAAAATGGTTATGGTATCACATGGAAGCCAATATGACATGTTAATGTTTATGAAGCATGAGATGCTTGTTGTTTAAGACATGTTGATGATTATAAAGCATGAGATGCTTGTTGTTAATGCATTGTTGCATGAAAATGATTTTTATGAATGAAAAGGCCTTATGAAAGGTGTTTAGTAAAAGTGGATTATTGTGTTGTTTCTCTAGAGCATGCCTCACTAAGCATTTGTGCTTACGCTCTCTTTCTTGAACCAATAAAGCAGAGAATTGAAGTGCTTTAAGGGTAGCAAGGAGGCTAAGAATCCAAGGGAAGGCAAAGCTCGTGTATGGTGACTATTTTTTACAACATTATTAGCTTTTGGTATTTGGCAATGGGAACCTAGGTTGTGTTGTTGGGAGATGTTTTGGACTCCCAGATTTTGGCATGATGCCTATGATGTTTTGGACTTGTAAATGGCCATTTTGGTGTTTGCTTTGATGGTTTGATGCTTGGATGGTTTTCAATAGTAGGATGCATGCCTATAGATTGTGGTTCTTCCTAATTGTTGCCATGGATGTGTTTTGATGATGCAAATATGCCCCTTGTATACATGATCATTTGTTGGCATGATTAGGAGGTCATAGGGATGCGTATGAGTTGTTAATTATATGTTAAACCAGAAAAATCTGCATTTTCTGGGCAGTCTGTATCGGAACGAGTACTACCATTTCGAAACGGGGGCCTGTAATGGCCTACGTGTATCGAAACGGGTAGAGGGCATTTCGAAACGGGGGCCTGTAATGGCCTGTAATGGCCTATTTGAAAACAGGTCTCGAAACGAACCCACGTTTCGGAACGGTCAACCCCTGTTCCGAAACACTTGACCGTTGGGCACTGATTTGAATGGTCTAAGGTTTGTAATCTTTACATTTTAGTCCTGAAATTTTGTATATGCAATTGCTGGAGTTTGGGATGTCCGTTTGAGGTGAAATTTGACAGAGAAGCATGTAATGTGACTAATTTCATAATGGTAAGCTAAAAATCGGTTAAGTCCTCTTAATTTCCAGAATTTACTTTTTGGTCCCTAAATGATGTAAGTTGTGCAATTGAGTCCCTTATTACTTTCCGATCGCCGAGCTTTTCATGTATGTTTTCCTCGAGGCTACGCTTAGGGTTAATATGCATTTAGACCAGATTAAAAAAAGGGTCGTTAATCAAGGTTGACTTTTGGGTTGACTTTGGTTTTCCCCGTGTAATCTTCGTAGTTCGGGTCAACCGTCTAGGCCGGGGTAAGGGGGTTACATGTCACACATAGGTTCTCTTACCTTGAGCATCCCTCAATACAAGGCTTTCAAAACCATCATTAATCATGCTAAAACATGCTTTCAAAACAGTAATTAAACATGCATTTCATAACTAATGCATCAAACCATAACTTGGCACATCCGAGGGAGTTTTTCCGAAAACTTACTCTTGAGCTTAGCTAAGTTGTTTAGACTTAAACTAAGCTCCCAAAACCTCCTAATAATCATTTCATGGCTGGAAAACCATCTCCACTCACCAATTACGTTTCGCTTGCTTGTCGAAACGCCGATTAAGCCTCTGGATCAACTCCAAAAGTGTCCGAAGATGTCTCCCCTGTTTTAGACACATCAAAGCAGAGGATTAATGCATCATCATGCATTGAAATCTTCAGCCAACACTCCTAAACTCGCTGCTCTACCCAAAACCAACATTTCGGCTACCAAACACAACCAAAAACACCTCTAAACTCTTCCAAAACTTAACCCAGTCAAGATCCATCACTTCTAACCATTTCTAGACATCAATTAACATCCAAAATAAACCTAAACTCGTCATTATACCTCCAGCTATAACAGAACACCAAGAACACCTCAAAAACCACCATTTTCATAAGCACAAACTTAGGAAATACAACCTATTCGGGATTGAATTGATAAAACCTCATTTCTAACATCATTAGACATCCAAAATACATTAAAGAATCATCTCAAAACAGAGCCTAATCCATTACAACGAAAATCTTCAAGATCTCTTCCAAATCTTGAGTTTTAAGCCAAAATCAAGTTTATAACATTAAATCCATTTATAAAACTTTAATAAAGGATTGACAACTTGGGAATTTCAGTAAATAACTGAGTATTTAGAGGAGAAGAACATCCTTACCTCTAAATGATGATTTCTCCTTGATTTGGGCCAAATTCCTTGAAAATTCAATGTGGAAATCAAAAGGATTTGATGCAAGATTGATTAGGAACCAATAGATGATAGAAATCTCATCAATTGAAGTGAAGATCAATGTAAATTTTGCTGGAGAAAATGTGTTTGGATGATGGGATTTTGAGAGAAAATTAGGAAAAGGTAGTTATGAAAATCCAAAAAGTAGTTTCCCTTTTCTTTTTATTTAATTAAAACATTAATTAAATCACCCAAATTTAGGAAAAATCTGGAGAAAAACATTTTGGGTAAATTAGCTCCTTAAAGATTCAAAGTTTCAATCCTTTACAAAACAATCACTACTAAACTTTTCAAAAATCGCAGTTTGGTCACTACACCGAAATGTAGTATTTCCAAACCTAATTTTGTAAAATTGATTTCACCACTCTTTTATATACATTAAATGAGGATTTTTAGATATTTTTCTATATTTTTAAAACATCCCGAACTAGGCTTTCCCTAAAACATCCTTTTATATTCGAACCGAATATCAGACCGGTCTAGTTCAGACCCTAAACTTCTAAGCCCAAAATTGGGGTGTTACAACTCTCCCCCTCTTAAGAAATTTCGTCCTCGAAATTTACCTGGAGGAAAAAGGTAAGGAAACTGCTTCTTCATGTCATCATTTCTTTCCCATGTGGCTTCCTCAACACCACGATGCCTCCACAACACCTTAACCAACTCAATGGTCTTACCTCGAAGAACATTACTGTCCGAATCTAGAATTTCAACCAGCTCTTCATCATAGGTCAAGTCTGGATTCAACTCCACTTCCTCCACAGGCATAACATGCGAAGGATCCGACCTATACCTCCGAAGCATGGAGACATGAAACGCATCATGTATCCTTTCCAACTCTTGCGGCAACCTCAACTTGTACGCAACAGGACCCACACGTTCAATCACCTCGTATGGTCCAATATACCTAGGGCTCAACTTACCCTTCCGGCCAAACCTCATCACCTACTTCCAAGGTGAAACCTTCAAAAACACACAGTCAACCACCGTAAACTCAATCTCCTTACGCTTTAAATCCGCGTAAGACTTCTGTCGATCAGAAGCTGCCTTCAACCGTTCACAAATGAGCTTCACCTTCTCGGTGGTTCCTTTCAACAAAGCCGGCATTGAAACCAACTTCTGACCTGTTTCAGCCCAGCAAAGAGGAGTTATGCACTTCCTCCCATACAAGGCTTCATAAGGTACCATTTGAATACTTGCCTGGTAGCTATTGTTATAAGCAAACTCCACCAAAGGCAAATGCTTCTCCCAAGAGCCTTGAAACTCAATCACACAGCACCTCAACATATCCTCAAGCACTTGGATAACACGCTCCAACTGACCATCCGACTGTGGATGATAAGAAGTACTAAAATTCAACCGCATACCCAAAACTTGGTGCGATATAAACCTTGGATCTCTATCCGAAACTATAGACTTTGGCACACCATGCAGTCGCACAATCTCAACAATGTACAACTCTGCAAGCTTATCCAAAGTATACGTAGTATGCACAGGTAAGAAATGCGCACACTTCGTAAGGCGATCCACAATCACCCACACTGAATTCTTCTTCGATGGCGACAAAGGCAAACCAGACACAAAGTCCATGGTAATCCTTTCCCACTTCCACTCAGGAATCCTCAACGGTTACAACAATCCTGAAGGAAACTGATGCTCAGCCTTAACTCGCTGACAAATCATGCACTTACTCACATACTCCGCAACATCTTTCTTCAATCCCACCCAATGGTACTCCTCCTTTAAATCACGATACATCTTCGTACTACCAGGGTGCATAGCAAAAGGACTACTATGAGCTTCAGTCAGAATAGTACGCCTCAACTCTGCATCATTCGGCACTACTACCCGACTTCTAAAACATAAAACTCCATCATCATTAAAACAGAAATCCGATGGTCTATCCTCAGCAATATCCTGAATATGTGGCACCAAAGAATCATCCAACAACTGCTTATCCTTTATCAACTGAACCAAAGATGGTTTCACTTGCAATTCAGCCACAAGACCTCCATCTTGCAAAATACTCAAGCTGGCAAACATAGCCCTTAACTCAACCGCCACCTTCCTGCTCAAGGCATCCGCCACAACATTAGCCTTCCCCGGATGGTACTCGATTGTCAGATCGTAATCCTTAAGCAACTCCACCCAACGTCGTTGCCTAATATTCAACTCTTTCTGGGACATCAGATACTTCAAACTCTTGTGATCTGTGTACACAGTACACTTCTCACCATACAGATAATGCCTCCAAATCTTCAAAGAAAAAACCACCGCAGCTAACTCAATATCATGCGTAGGATAATTGCGCTCATGCACCTTCAATTGTCGTGATGCATAAGCCACCACCTTACCCTCCTGCATTAGCACACATCCGAAACCAACATAGGATGCATCACTATACACCACAAACTATTTTCCCGATTCAGGCTGAACCAAGATAGGAGCTTGCGTCAAAGCTGCTTTAAGGTTCTCAAAAGTTTGTTGTCTTGCTTCCGTCCACTCATACTTGACATCCTTTTGCAACAACTTCGTCAAAGGTGCAACAATCTTTGAAAATCCATCCACAAACCTCCGGTAATATCCTGCTAACCAAAGGAAACTACGAACTTCGTGAACAGAATTAGGAGGCTTCCAATTCATAACTGCCTCGATCTTATGAGGATCAACACGAATTCCCTCAGCCGAAACCACATGACCAAGGAACACAACTTCCTTTAGCCAAAACTCACACTTGCTCAGCTTAGCATAAAGCTGATTTTTAGAAGCGCTTGCAAGACAATCCTCAAATGACCTTCATGCTCCTCCTCAGTACGAGAGTACACAAGGATATCGTCAATGAACACCACAACAAACTTATCCAAGTATTCATGGAACACTCTATTCATCATGTCCATGAAAGCTGCAGGAGCATTCGTCAAGCTAAAGGGCTTTACAAGGAACTCATAATGCCCATACCTCGTCCTAAAGGATGTTTTTGGCACATCCACATCCTTCACCTTAAGCTGGTAGTACCCTGACCTTAAGTCAATCTTGGAGAACACAGCCGCTCCCCGAAATTGATCAAAAAGATCATCAATCCTCGGCAAAGGATACCGATTCTTGATAGTCAACTTGTTCAATTGACGATAATCAATGCACATTCTCATAGTGCCATCCTTCTTCTTCACAAACAAGACCGGTGCACCCCAAGGTGACACACTCGGCCGAATGAACCCACGCTCAAGAAACTCCTGAAGTTGCATCTTCAACTCCTTAGGTGCCACGCGATAGGGAGCAATGGACACTGGAGTTGTGTTTTCATACAACTAAATTCCAAACTCCACCTCTCGACTAGGCGGCAATCCAGGTAACTCCTCCGGAAACACTCCAGGGAACTCACGAACAGTTCTTATATCTTGAACGCGCACCTCCTTTGAACTTGGATTCATAACAAAGGCTAGATAAGCCTCGAAACCTTGCCACAACATCCAACTTGCTTCCGAGGTAGACACCACATTACTAAGGAACTTTACATTCTCACCAACCACCAGTACTTCGTAATCATCCGCCAGTTTCAACGAAACTCGCTTGCTTTCAAAATTCACCACAGCTCGATGCTCAACAAGCCAATCCATACCAAGGATTACATCAAAACCATAGAATGGCAATTCCATGAGATCAACAAGAAAGACCTGGTTTTGCACTTTCAAGAGACATCTTCTATACAACTTTCGTGTCACCACCGTCTCACCAAAAGAACTAGTCACACGCATACCAACATCCAAAGACTCAACAGGTAAACCAAGCATTTGAGCATGTTCACACAATATGTACGAGTGTAGATCTAGAATCAATCAAAGAAAGTAATGATAAGGATTGCAAAGTAAAGGTACCTGCAATCACATTCGTATCATTCCTTCCCTCACGCTGAGCATACACTCGAGCCTGGCCACCACCCTAAGGTTGAACAGCCACAACATGCGCCACATTCCTCCCACCATCATCTCTGCGCTGAAAGTTACCACGGCCGCGCCCATGACCTCTTTGAGGTGCAACTACCCCAGGAGCACGTCCCTGACCACCACCGGCCAACAAAGGACACTCCCTCCTCATGTGGTCTGTCGAACCACAATTCCAACATGTATTACCTATTGCTACAACAGGAGCCTGAACCTCCCTCGCTGCTAGAGGACAATCTCGCCTCAAATGGCCACGAGATCCACACGTCCAGCACGTGTTCTGATCAGCCCTCGTCCTATCTCCCTGAAAATGCGTACCATGTCCTCCACTACCACGCCTAGCAGTAGGATGATACCTCTTATCTCGTCCTCTCTTGTTTCATCCTCCACCAGAACTATGATCAGCAGCTCTTTTACCCGAGCTAGAACTAACGCCTCTGGAAGACAAACCCAAGTTCTGCTCGATGTCCTTCGCCCGACTCACAAGCACATCAAAATCTGTATATTCAGCTGCAAGCATAAAAGTCTTCACATCCGTTACCAATCCATAACGGAAACGTCCACACCTCTCCCGCTCATCAGGGATTAGCTCAGGTGCATACTGACTAAGGCGGACAAACTGGATCTCGTACTCAGCTACCGTCATACTGCCTTGCACAAGAGACACAAATTCTCTTTTCTTCTCATCTAGGTTTCGCACACCCAGATACATCCGCTTGAACGCATTCAGGAAAAACGTCCAAGTTACATCATTGTCCTCCATTTTAGAGATAGTGGTCGTCCACCACGTATAAGCATCATCATGCAGCAGTGACACCACACAACCCAAATTTTGCACATTATTGTAGTTCATTTGCCCCAACATCCTCTTGGTGCTTTCCAACCAAGACTTAGATCCTTCCGGACATAAACCTCTAAACTCAGTCCCTCCCAGACTGCGAAGACATTCTAAAGGCAATATCACATTAGCATCATCCTGATGCGCAGCTCCATGAGCTCCAGGTACTGCTGCCTGAAAGGCTCCAGCAATAGCCTGAATCAACACAATCATGTCAGGAGCAGCTTGCCCCTGCACACTGTCAGGTCCAACGACCCGAGCACCAGCACCAACACCAGCACTACCAACTCCACCACCACCACCACCGGGTGGTCCACCACCAGGGGAGGAGGTAAATCCACAACATTCTCAGCGTTCTCATCATTCTCGTTCTCTTTCTGAGCCATGGCTCTTGTATTTATTCTCATCTCTCTACGCGTCCCCATTTACAAGAAAACAATGCACTGACACAAATGCAATAAACATAATTATGCTCAATAAGGTAAGTAATCCAAGTACTCAAGCTCTTTTTCGAAAAAAATTCCTTTCATTAGTTTTGATATGGCAATGGGATCCCCTAACACATTCCAACATAGCATATCATCACAATTGAAACAATGCAACACTATTCATACAACATTCTTTCACCCAAAAGGCATATCATGCAAATACACATACATCACCCACATAACAATTCCCAATTACACGAGAACCTAAGCTCTGATACCACCAAATGTAACCCCCTTAGCCCGGCCTAGACGATTGACCCGAACTACAAAGATTACACGGGGAAAACCAAAGTAAACCCGAAAGTCAACCTTGATTTACGACCCTTTTTTTCTTTTTAATCTTGTCTAGATACACATTAACCCTAAGTGAGTACTCACAAGATACAATAGAGAAAGGCACAACGATCGTATTTCAAAAAGGGACTCAATTGCATAATATACAAATTTAGGGACCAAAACATAATTTCTGAAATTTAGAAGGTCTTTATTGATTTTAAAGTTACCAATATGAAATTAGGCAAGTTACATGCTTCTCTGCCAAAATTCAACCTAATTGGGCATCTCAAACTCAAGCAATAGCAACTTAAACATTTGGGACTAAAATGTAAAGCTTGCAAACTTCAACACCTTTCAAATCAGTGCCCAACGGTCACCTGTTTCGAAACACCCACCTGCCGTATCGAAACGCAGGATCGGAACGGCGTTGACCGTTTCGATACGCAAGTTGGTTCCGAGACTTGTTCCGAAACGAGGCCTTCTAGTGGCAAATTCGTTTCGAAACATTCTTTGGCGTTTCGAAACACGAAGGCCATTTCAGGCCCCCGTTTCGAAACACTAGGGAGTGTTCCGATACGGTTTGCCCAGAAACAGCAGTAATTGCTGGTTTTTCAAGCATAAACTCGATCCAACACATCCAAATGACCTCCCAAGCATATCAACAAGTCAACATATATACAAGGTACACATATAGAGCCCCAAAACACCTACATGGCATCAAACAAGAAAATTCATAAGTATAGAGGCATGCATCCTAATATCCAAACCAAATAGAGTAACCAAACCTCCAAACAAGCATTAAAGGCCAATTACAATTCTGAACAACCAAGGCACACATGCCACAACCTTAGAGAGTTTAACACGTCTCCCAAAACAAAACTTAGGTTCCCATTGCCAAATTATCAAAACTAATAGTGTACGGAAACTTTACCATACATTAGCTTAGCTTCCCTTGGATATACTTAGCTCCCTTGATGCCCTTTAATACCTCAATTATCTGCATTATTGGTAAAAGAGAGCGTAAGCACAAATGCTTAGTGAGGCAAGCTCTAAATAAAACCAATACAACAATGCATTTTTGGAAAACACTTTCAACAAAGCTTTTAAACCACATGCTCATCTCTTTCTCATGCTACCTTACATCATTTTCAAGCATCTAATGCTTCTTTACATTTAAATACATTATATTGGCTTTCAAGTGATAGTTCATAACCATTTACACAAAACACAATTAGATACGCGGATTACAAGTGTTGTCCCGCACGCTTCATACACACTACCGGACTACACAAGTTTCACACTCAAGAGCAATCCCTCCATTGATGTGACACCCGTGGTGGAGTAGAACGGTACAATCACAACCCCTCAACACCACTCATCGGTAGTTGTATAATTCCTCTAACGAGAGTAAGGGACACATAACACAAGATCCACACACAGAATTTCAACCACCGTTGTGATCTTACCTTAATCGTTAGGGTACTTGGATGGAGTTTACGGTACAATCACAACCCCTCAACATCCAAGGCGACTTTACTTACGGTGCACCCAATCCTATAGCCGGCTAACTATATCCGATTCAAATACTTTAAAAACATTTCATCACTTTCCAATATACATCAAATACCATCATCAATTCACTATTTTAAAGCATAAATCAAAGCCACTTATCATCATGCATCACTATGCATCAAAACCATATTAATAACATGTCAAACCAAGGATCTCTTACCTTGAGCATCCCTCAATACAAGGCTTTCAAAACCAACATTAATCATGCTAAAACATGCTTTCAAAACAGTAATTAAACATGCATTTCATAACTAATGCATCAAACTATAACTTGGCACATCCGAGGGATTTTTTCCGAAAACTTGCTCTTGAGCTTAGCTAAGTTGTTTACACTTAAAATAAGCTCCCAAAACCTCCTAATACTCATTTCACGGCTGGAAAACCATCTCCACTCACCAATTATGTTTCACTTGCTTGCCGAAACGCCGATTAAGCCTCCGGATCAACTCCAAAAGTGTCTGAAGATGTCTCCCTTGTTTTAGACACATCAAAGCAGATGATTAATGCATCATTATGCATTGAAATCTTCAGCCAACACTCCTAAACTCGCTGCTCTACCCAAAACCAACATTTCGGCTACCAAACACAACCGAAAACACCTCCAAACTCTTCCAAAACTTAACCCAACCAAGATCCATCACATCTAACCATTTCTAAACATTAATTAACATCCAAAATAAACCTAAACTCGTCCTTATACCTCCAGCTATTATAGAACACCAAGAACACCTCAAAAACCACCATTTTCATAACCAAAAACTTAGGAAATACAACCTATTCGGGATTGGATTGATAAAACCTCATTTCTAACATCATTAGACATCCAAAATATATTAAAGAATCATCTCAAAACAGAGCCCAATCCATTACAACGAAAATCTTAAAGATCTCTTCCAAATCTTGAGTTTTAAGCCAAAATCAAGTTTCTAACATCAAATCCATTTATAAAACTTTAATAAAGGATTGACAACTTGAGAATTTCAGTAAAGAACTGAGTATTTAGAGGAGAAGAACATGCTTACCTCTAAATGATGATTTCTCCTTGATTTGGGCCAAATTCGTTGAAAATTCAATGTGAAAATCAAAAAGGATTTGATGCAAGATTGATTAGGAACCAATAGATGATAGAAATCTCATCAATTGAAGTGAAGATCAATGTAAATTTTGCTGGATAAAATGTGTTTGGATGATGGGATTTTGAGAGAAAAAGGAATGAGAGAAAATTAGGAAAAGGTAGTTAAGAAAATCCAAAAAGTAGTTTCCTTTTTCTTTTGATTTAATTAAAATATTAATTAAATCATCCAAATTAAGGAAAAATCTGGAGAAAAACTTTTTGGGTAAATTAGCTCCTTCAAGTTTCAAAGTTTCAATCCTTTACAAAACAGTTTCTTATATACATTAAATGAGGATTTTTAGATATTTTTCTATATTTTTAAAGCATCCCGAACTAGGCTTTCCCTAAAACCTCCTTTTATATTCGAACCGAATACCAGACCGTTCTGCTTTAGACCCTAAACTTCTAAGCCCAAAATTGGGGTGTTACAACCTATCTATAAATTTTAAAATTTAGTAAAACTTATGTAGCATATTTTCTTTGTTGTAGAATTAATGGCAAATAATACTCTATCTATATGATCTATCCTTGAGAAGGATAAGCTCAATGGCATAAACTTCCTTGACTGGTTCTGCAATTTGAGAAATTGTTCTCAAACAGGAAAAGAAGGAATATGTCATTGAAGAACTTGTTCCTGATGAACCGGTTGCCACTGCTTCCAGAGCTGACAAAGACAAGTTTAAGAAACACATGGACGGCATGCTGGATGTCGGTTGTCTTATGCTTGCCTCCATGACCCCTAAGCTTCAGAAGCAACATGAGGACATGGTAGCTTATGATATGATTCAAAATCTCAAGGAGATTTATGAAGGGCAAGCTCGTCAAGAGAGGTACGAGACCTCTAAAGCTCTGTTTCAATGCAAGATGAGTGAGGGATCTCCCGTAGGAGCTCACGTCATCAAAATGATGGGCTACATCCAAACGTTGGAGAAGCTCGGCTTTCAGCTGAAAGACAAATTAGCTACTGATGTCATCTTGCAATCGTTGTCGGATAGTTTCAATCAGTTCGTCCTTAATTTCAATATGAATGAAATTAACAAGACGCTGCCACAGTTGCTCGGCATGTTGAGAACTGCTGAAATTAACCTGAAGAAGGTAGGACCTAAACATGTTCTGATGGTCCGCAAGGGCAAGAAGAAAGGTAAATCGGCAACAAAGTCTAAAGGTGATGGTAAGACCAAAACCGATGGAAAGGAGGCATTGAAACCTAAGAAGGGAATCAAGAAGGATGGAAAATGTTTCCATTGCGGTAAGACCAGACATTGGAAGAGAAACTGCCCCACACACCTACAAGAAGTCAAGAAAGCAAAAACGAGTGAGTCATCGACCTCAGAGGCTTCTAAAGAGAAGGCATCAGAATAGACATGGACCTGTGAATGGAAATAAAGCAATAGTTGCTACATCATCCATTAGGACATGTGTTTTTTCTTAAATAGATTTGTTTTAGTTTTTAAGATTATTATTTTGTGCCTAAGTTTTAGTTATCTTGTAAGGACAAGATATTTTAATTTTGAGATTATTTAAATAAATGTTATTCTTTTAATCTCATATGGCACAACGAATCAATGATCTTTAAACTAATCAAATCAATAATATTTATAAGATAAATAAAACAAATGACTAATCTCAAACTCGTAAAAAGTATTAAGGTAATTTGATGAGATCAAATTCAAGAATACTTAAAGTTTGATGAACTTTCAAAGAATATGGGATTGTCCCATAATTAAATCCCACAAGTGGAACGAAAAGTCTTTGAAAGAGAATCAAATATGTTAGACATGTTTTGATTCAGAACAAGTCATTTTTTGACTTCTTTAAACAATAGAAAAACAACTCTCATACTTAATCGTTTTTTTTAAACTTGGTTCGAAACGCCATATAAGATATGGACTAAGAATTGTTCTAGAATACCTTTGAAGTTTTAAGGTTACTTACATGTTAAAATGTTTACAAAGTTCGAACCTTAAAAACTCCATTTGTTGTTTATCCTAACGAGAACAAAGCGTTTGTTTCTCAAACGAGAGTTTATCTTGAAAGATATTAATTCTCACAAAGGGATTTCATTTCTTTAACTTTAACGAGAACAAAATATTTGTTGCTCAAACGATAATTTATCTCGAAAGAGAATACTTATCACTAAGGGATTTCATTTTTCAAAGAGAACAAAATGTTTGTTGCTCAAACGAGAGTTTCTCTCGAAAGATATTACCTCTCACAAAAGAAAAATGGAATTTGGAATTTGAAGAAATTTTAGACAACAAATTTATGAACCAAAGATTGAGAATGTTCCACAAATGATCAAGGAACATTGGAACAAAACACAACCATTGTGTTGATCCTTAAGAGAATACCATATACTTGAGAAATATGGATTTCTCACAATCTGTACATGGAAACACTCTTCCTTTCGGATCAAGATAAAGACGTCTTATCAGAAAGCAATTGTGAGCCCAAAATTCAAGAAATGGCTAAGAGACATGAGATATGAGATGGAATCCATGTCTAAAACCAAGTATAGACTTTGGTTACCTAAAAGGGTAAAACCTAATAGGTATGGATGAGTTTTTCAAAAAGGAAAAACTGACATGGATGATAAAACATACAAAGGATGATTCATCGCTAAAAGTTTTCGACAAACTTCATAGTATAGACTATGATAAAGCATCTTCATTGTAGCTATGTTTAATCCATCTTAATCTCACTTGCAAGTAGTTACATATGATGATTATGAAATCAAATAAAGGAATGTCAAAACCACTTTTCTAAGGGAAAACTTGAAACAGATGTGTACATGATACATCCAGAAGGTTTTGTCACTCCAGTAAACACTTGGAAGGTATGTAAGCTACATAGGTATATCCGTAGACTAAGGTATGCTTCTCGAAGTTGGGATATTCGTTTCAGAAGATACAATCAAAAGGTTTTGTTTATCTAGATACAAAAGGGAGTCTTGTTTTCAAAAGAGCTAGTGGGAGCATTGTTACCTTCCTAAGTATTGTATGTAGATGACATACTCATCAAAAGGAACTAAAGATCGCAATCAGTTTTGCATTAATAAAAGATACCGCGAGTTAGCAACATGAGACAGTATCTAACTCTACAACATATGCTGAATGTATTACAGTCGACATAGCAATAAAGAACGATGTTTGGATCTAAAGGGTTCACTTCTGAAGTAAGGGTTTTTCCCAGCATATTAGATGCTACATAACTCTGTTATGATGGAACCTTTGCGTAAGCAAATAAAACCCAGATCTCATCAATAAATCCAACCATATTCTAAAGTGCTTACATCTTGGAGATGTGAAAGTGTGCAACATATGCACAAAGTTGATAACTTTGTCAACACCCTGACAAAGCTTTTGAAACGGCATAAGAATGTTAGTTACACTAAGCCATATCGTATTAGATACGAGAATGATTGGTCTTAGTGCTAGTGGGAGATTGTTGGAGTATGCCCAATGACAAATCATATGATGATTCAATAGACATACTATTTTACTAGATTTATCAACTAATGGCATTGTCGTTATTATCATTTGGTATGTTTCTGTGCATCAAACTAACCATTGGATAATAATGTCCATACAATAATACGATTATCGTTAAACAGAATCCTTAGTCGAATATTATTACGGGTATGGACAGTGATAACATATAAAGACTAATATGTGGTTGATGACAAGCGTTGTCATTGACATAGAGATGTTAAAATCAACACATAAGTATTTGTTAGAGAACAACATACTAGATTGACCCGCTATGAGCATGTTTCTTGGGTAATTATGTGACAGTCACAACATTGCTCATGATAAACATATTGTCACGGGGCTAGGTCTAGGCCGGTCTAGCCTCATGCAGCCTTGGTCGCAAAGCACTCGGAATGGCTTGAAAAGCGGCCAAGTCAGCCTTACTCACTAAGCTCGGAAGGCTTAGTCTCGGATTGCGGAAGCTCTCTTGGAAATGAAAAGGGGTGATGGCTCACAAAGTAAAGCAAGGAAGGGGATGCACACTCGTTTAAGAAAGCTAAGGCCTCGTTAAAAACTCCCCCTAAGCCTAGATGGGGAGAAAAGAGTACCAAAGCTTCTTTATTAACAAAGAAGAGAAAAGCTTACAAAAGATAGAAAAAGATGAAATGTGGAATGGATGGAGGAGGGCTCTATTTATAGCCTAATCCCCCTCGATCCAATGGCTAGCAATGACTCCATCCAATGGCCTAGGATGAGTCTTACAAAAGAATCTCCTATTCAAGGCAAGCTTGTCATATTCATATTGACTTGCCTTGATTACAAACACTATTGCCCCTAATACATGGCCTATGACATCATTGTTGTGTTGTCTTGAGATACTTTCCCCATGGATGGCTAGCTTTCCATAAGTATTTCTCCAAGGATGACAACTTGGCATGGGATATGGATGCTTGGGCGGATTGGGCTTCTCATGGTCCAATCTTGGTGTCCAAAATCCCCTCTCTTGGATGTCTTTGGCTAAAACGGACCCTAGGGGTGTGGGCAACTCGGAAGGGAAACCCCTAGGCCTGTTGGCATGCACATCGGGTGCGGGCTCGGCTCCTTGGGCGTGCACGTCGGGTGCAGGCTCGGGCTCCATGCCTTGGGCGGCATGGACGGGACAAGGCAAGGCCCCCTCGTGTGTGGACTCGGCCTTGATGCGCACGTCGGGTGCGGGCTCGAGCTCCATGCCTTGGCCGGTATGAAGGGTGCATGGCAAAGGCCCCTCGGGTGCGTGTGTTGGGCCTTCTAGGGTGCAAGACTCATGGGCAGCATATGGGGTGCTTGACAAGGCCCCATGGTGCGCTGGAACTGGCCCAGCTCGGTTCTATTGGGCGCGGACACCACCAAGGGCGTTGTGCATGGCCCCTTGGTGTGTGAACTCGGTAACTACTTGGGCCCCTCGGTCGGGTGGGAGGCATGGTGCGCAAGGGTCCGCACCTATGAGTGCGGCTGGCTCGGTCGCAAAATGTTCCCATGTGACATTCTCCCCCACTAAATCTATCGACGCCCTCGTCGATAGGCTTTGAAATGACTCGGTCGTCTTGCTCTCGAACGGCCTCGTCTTCTCCTCATGTTCCCGCTTGGTTAAGGGGACTCTTGTGCGAATGGCAAGGCTTTCGCACTTTGGCTCACAATCCGTCTTGAACGGTTGCCACTCCTTGGCAAGTTCTCGATCACTCTCGGATTTTGGTTGATCCGTCAAAAGTACAAGGCTTTTGTGCCTTGATGCTTGGCCCATCTCGATGCTTGGTGTCTCCTTCTCATAGGAGATGCTCGCCTTGCTTTGTGCTTGGCTTGGTCCCTCGCTCGATCGCATCGGCGGCCTGAAAACAAAACCAGAGTAAGTTAGTCTTAAGTTTTCACAATAACTAAACTTACTCACCTCGGACACAAAGTCCTTATTGGCTTGGGTCACTTCGCCTTGTCGATACTCAAGGCAAGTGATGATGGCGGGGTCTTGGAATATCCCCACTTCGGTGCTCTCTAGCACTCGTCCCTCGTCATGGTGGGTTGGAAACTTTTTGCTTGGTCCAACCACTTCGTCACTCGGCTCCTTGTTATCCTTGTCGCACGACTTGTCTAGGATAACTTCTCGCCCCTTTTTTCTATTTGGATCCTCGCTCAAAGTTGTAGGCTTCCTACAAACATCCAAATGAAAGTGGGTTAAAATGGGCTCTTCAAATAAAGAACCACTTACCTCGGACTCAAGGTCCGCGTCGTCTCTATCCACTTTGCCTTGTCGATACCCAAGGCAAGTGTTGGCATGGTTGGGCCCCTCATCAATGGGCTTGGGCACCTCGGTGCTTTGACTTGGTTCCATGGACTCATGCCACTCGTCCATGGAATTCGACCATTCTTCGAACTCGGCTTGCAACTCTTCGCAAAAGGTTGCTAGCTCCTCTCCATCGGCTTGATCTTCTTCACCAAACTCGGATGGCTCTTGAAACGCTTCATCGAACTTGGATGGCTCGGATGGGTACTCCACCTTATGAACCATCTCGCTCTTTGGTTCCTTTGGCAACACCAAAGACTTCTCCTCGTCTTTGATCTCTTCAAAAACTCGTCCCATCGTGTTGGAACTTTCCATGGACTCTTCCATGGCCTCGTTGTCATTGGCTACTTTGGACTCGCACACTTGCTCACCTTCATCTTGGCTTAACAACTCGTCATCGCCTTGTTGCAAACCTGCATCATACTCATCCTCGGCTTCTAGCAAAACAAGTGCGTTAATCTGCTCTAAGCAAGAATAACCAATAATAACATCTTCATCAAGACAATGATTAGAAATTACCTTGATGCTGGTTGTGTCGCACCATTCTCCGATGCTAACTCTCACGTTCCATGCAACTCCATCGATGTACTCTTCGTTGAAGTTGATGAACTCGGTCTCATCATGAACCTTCTCCACTTCAAGGTTCAACCAATCGGCAATTTGATCGGAAATGATCAAAGACGTTGCGCTAGAGTCCACTAGCGCCTCAAACTCTACATAGTTAATCATGATCTTGGCAAACTCATGCTCCTCCTCGTCTTGGCCACTCTTGGCTAGAGTTGGGCGGATTTGCTCCTCGGTTGTCTCGGACTCAAGCACTCCTTCATGGATGCTTGGCGATGCCTCGACTTTCTCGCTTAACGCCTCAACGTCTTGTCAGTGTGGATCTGCAACACACCTTTCCTCGGTTTCTGACAAGACAAGTGCATCAATTTGTTCCAAACAAGATGCACCAATAACAATTTTATACACATCAAGAAATTCACAAGAAATTACCTTGATGTTTGTTGTGCCTCGGAATTCGCCGATTTGATGGAACACATCTTTCGCGATTCCCACAACTCTCTCGTCACTAAAGTTGGCTATCACAACTTGTTGTTTAACCTTCCTAACTTGAAGGTTTAACTGCTCGGCGGTTTGCACGGACACGAGCACTCCATGTGCACTTGGATCAACTAGTGCACTCAACGTCGCCTTGCGGAACACTATGTCTACAAACATAGGCTCCTCTTCCTCAAAGTCGCTCTCGACTTCGCTTGACTCCCAATCTGACTCGTCATCGTCGCTGGAACACCCCACATAACCTGGCTTCTCCCACGGTTGTGTGGCCTCGTTGCACTCTTGCAACCTTTCCCTTACTTCACTCTTGAAGTTTGACGCCCCAACCATCATACTCGCTGATGGTTGTTCCCCGAACAAGGAAGCAAGCTTCACGGCCTCGGTCTCATCGGGCAAGCTTCGCTCCTCGAACGCCTCTACCATACTCGCTGGTAGCACAGTGCACCTCGCATCAAGCTTCAAAGCCTCGGTCTCGTCGGGCTCGTCCTGTACCTTGGACTGCTTGAACTTGTGCGGGCATCGGAAAGACTCGTGTGGCTCTCCACACCTCCAACATTTTGACGGTCTCCTCTTTGGGCAGTCATCGTGATATTCACTGCAACGAAAACAAAACAACGGTTTTGTAATAAGAATATCACTAAACTCAGATTCGCTCACCTCGCTTTTATACGAGACGCCTCGTGATTCCACTCTCTTCTTTGCTGCAACGTTCCTTCTTCTTTGCGCCATCTCTCGACTCGGTAGGATGCGGAAAATGGCTCTGATACCACTTGTCACGGGGCTAGGTCTAGGCCGGTCTAGCCTCGTGCGGCCTTGGTCACGAAGCACTCGGAATGGCTTGAAAAGCGGCCAAGTCAGCCTTACTCACTAAGCTCGGAAGGCTTAGTCTCGGATTGCGGAAGCTCTCTTGGAAATGAAAAGGGGTGATGGCTCACAAAGTAAAGCAAGGAAGGGGATGCGCACTAGTTTAAGAAAGCTAAGGCCTCGTTAAAAACTCCCCCTCAGCCAAGATGGGGAGAAAAGAGTACTAGAGCTTCTTTATTAACAAAGAAGAGAAAAGCTTACAAAAGATAGAAAAAGATGAAATGTGGAATGAGTGGAATGGATGGAGGAGGGCTCTATTTATAGCCTAATCCCCCTCGATCCAATGGCTAGCAATGACTCCATCCAATGGCCTAGGATGAGTCTTACAAAAGAATCTGCTATTCAAGGCAAACTTGTCATATTCATATTGACTTGCCTTGATTACAAACACTATTGCCCCTAATACATGGCCTATGACATCATTGTTGTGTTATCTTGAGTTACTTTCCCCATGGATGGCTAGCTTTCCATAAGTATTTCTCAAAGGATGACAACTTGGCATGGGATATGGATGCTTGGGCGGATTGGGCTTCTCATGGTCCAATCTTGGTGTCCAAAATCCCCTCTCTTGGATGTCTTTGGCTGAAACGGGCCCTAGGGGTGTGGGCAACTCGGATGGGCAACCCCTAGGCCTGTTGGCGCGCACATCGGGTGCGGGCTCGGCTCCTTGGGCGTGCACGTCGGGTGCAGGCTCGGGCTTCATGCCTTGGGCGGCATGGACGGGGCAAGTCAAGGCCCCCTCGTGTGTGGACTCGGCCTTGATGCGCACGTCGGGTGCGGGCTCGGGCTCCATGCCTTGGCCGGCATGAAGGGTGCATGGCAAAGGCCCCTCGGGTGCGTGTGTTGGGCCCCCTTGGGTGCAAGACTCATGGGCAGCACATGGGGTGCTTGACAAGGCCCCATGGTGCGCTGGAACTGGCCCAGCTCGGTTCTCTTGGGCGCGGACACCACCAAGGGCATTGTGCATGGCCCCTTGGTGTGTGAACTCGGTAACTACTTGGGCCCCTCGGTCGGGTGGGAGGCATGGTGCACAAGGGTCCGCACCTATGGGTGCGGCTGGCTCGGTCGCAAAAAGTTCCCCTGTGACAATATGTATAATCCTCAGACTTGAGATCAACATGATTTTAACATAAAGATTTACGTATTTTGACATAGTCAAACGTGTGTCGTAACTGACTACATTATAAAGACTGATTATTGGATACATGATGACCTATGTAGTGAAATATGGTTGATCAAGAAAGGATTTGTCCCTCCTACATAATGGGAGAAATATCTTTGGCCACTTGATTGAGTGAGATTAGAAAATGCATGGCCATGCTCGAATATTATGATATGAGATATCATAGAGATTCGTTTATAATAATATACTCAAGACATCAAGAAACACTAGATGGACAACGCAAGTGTGACTAACCCATGACTTGTGTTCATCTAAGATATAATGGAGAAAAGGATCAAATACATAAAGGAAGTTTATTCAGGAATTAGGAAAGTCAAACCATGACTTCATGCAACTTAGATAGCAATGATGTATTGCTAGATGCCACTCATTGTTTGTAAAATTAGAACAGTTCTAATTTTGCTGCTAATGTTGCATGAACCTACAAGGGTCACACCCTTCGAATGAAACGAACAAAAATTGGAAACCATACTCCCTATTTTTGGGAGGTTACCGAAAATCCCCTATGGGATAGGGGAAATCGGCAACTCCCTTAAATGGGAATAATATTGGATAAATATTGTATTTATCAAATATTATTTAGAGTATGGAAAATATTTAGAGACTTAAATATTATAGAATAAGATTCTAGAAATTTAAATATATATTTGGAATTTATATAATGTATATTTAATTCCAAGTTTGTGTAGAATTAGATTCTACATAATTAAAAATATATATTTAAATATATTTAAATCCATGTAAAGATAGAATGAGATTCTATATAATATATATATATATATATATATATATGGATTAAATATAATATATATTTAATCCATGTTTTATGTAGAATAAGATTCTACATAATTAAATATATATATTTCATTTAATGTTATTAAATATAATGTATATTTAATATAAACCAATTTCAAGTAGAATTAGATTCTATGAATTTTGGTTGAACTTGGATTTAAGAAATTCAATTTGAATTAAGTCTCTAAATACTATTTAAAGGGACAAGGGCTAGCAACCAAATCATCCCTCTTCCTCCTCTTGAAGATTTCGACAACACCCCTAGGGATTCCCCAATGGAATTTGACATATCCTAGAAAGCTCTCTGAGAAGTTGTTTGATATTTTTCCGGTGTTCTACTTGCCCCCTGACAAATCTATGAAGGTTCCCTTGCTCGACTGCAAGTCCCGGTTGAACTCCTGGTCGATTTCAGACTCCCTCAGGAATCCCTAGAGGGATTTCGACTTCTCCCTGGAAGGTGTTCAAACCTGTCGAAATTTATCCTTAAGTGTTAGGGAGGCGGAAACTTTGTTCATTTTTGTTCGGGTGGACTTCGTAGAGGTCGTTGCGGACCATTGACGATTCTGGTTTTACTTGACGTGGTTATTCCGACATACCGTCGGTTTTCCAATTTCCAGAGTTTTGAAAGGTAACTTTTCATCTTTTCACCCCGGATTCGTTCTTGTACATGGATCCTGGCTGGATTACGTCGGATTAATTTTTCCGCTGCGCCACGTGGCGTGCCGACGTGACCCAACATTGAGATGCATTAATCCTTTGTTCTTGTGTGTTATAATCATGGGAGAATATAACGGACGAGATTGGTGAAGTTTCGGGAGCTCTGGAATCTTGATAACGCCTCGGCAAACCGATTGTGGCATTGTCGGTGACTAGAATTTGTTTTAAAAGCCTTTCAAAGACTTGAAAGCAAGGTTTAGGGGTTTAGGTTTAGTTTAAAACACTAACCTAAATATAGAAGTAAGTTTGAGATGTTTCACTCTCATTTCTCGGTTTTTATCCCATTAGTTTTATGATCATGCTCTTGTTTTGAAGTTAGAATTACACCTACTATTTTATGCATGTTGTGAGAAATGATATGAAGATTTTCATGATCCCATGAGATAGAATTGATACTTCAATGAGATAGAACTATTTGAGAAAATGCTTTGCATTGTATATGCTTTTGAAATGGGATGAGAATAATTAGTAATGATGCATTGGAAAAATAGTGGGTAATGATGTTTAAAATGAGTATATTGACATGATATGAGATTATTGTTACCGAATATTATTGGTCGACAAATAAGATTAGAAGTGCACTATAATATACGAAATCGTATATGCTCTTTCGGGTAATGAGAGATTCTGTAATACCCCAAATACTAGCCTAGTTAAAATCATAATTAATTGGAAAGTAAAGTGTAAACTTTTGGACATTAGGACTAGATCGTAATGATTGAAATTATATAAATTAATATTTAAAATAATTTAGACAATAATTAAATTAGTGTTAATTAAAATTATAATATGATAGAAGTGGGTTTAACTTGGTCATAAACTAAACCAAGTGTCACCACGACCCTTAAAGGGTTGTGGGACACTTGGCAAAAAGAGAAAACAAGACCACATGTAGTCATCTTTCTCCTACACACACACATATCACAATCCCACCAAACCAAAAGCAAAAAAGAGAGGGAATGAATTCTGGAAAACCATGAGATTAGAGAGCATAGGCAAGAAATCTTGAAGGCTTGAAACTTGTTAGAATGTTAAAAATTCATGCATCATAAAAAGAAGCTCAAGTAAGTATGTAACCCCCTTAACCCGGCCTAGACGGTTGACCCGAATTAAGAAAGTCACACGGGGAAAACCAAAGTCAACCCGAAAGTCAACCTTGATTAACGACCCTTTTTTTTCTTTTAAAACTTGTCTAGATGCATATTAAGCCTTAGATATGATCATACAACAGCATACTCAAAGATCATAAACATCAGAGATCAAACAGGGACCCAATTGAACAATTTACAACTTTAGGGACCAAATTGTAAATTCTGATAATTAAAAGGACTTAACCCAAATTGAAGTTACCATCTTGAAATTAATCATGTTTCATGCTTCTCTGTGAAATTTCAGCTCAAAAGGACTTCCCAAACTCATACAATTGCACAAACAAGATTAAGTACCAAAATGCAAACCATTCAAAACATTTAACTGCCAATGTCAGCCCCCAACGGTCACCCGTTCCGAAACGGGAGACAGCCCGTTTCGAAACACGGGGCCGTTCCGCAACGCGTACCGAAACGGGGGTCGGGCAGTAGCCTTTCCGTTTCGGAACGGTCCCTCCCGTTTCGGACGCCTGGGCTTGTTTAAGGCACCCGTTCCGAAACGGTAGGTGCTGTTCCGAAACACCCTGCACAGATTGCCCAAAAATGCATACTTAAACATGCAATTGACCAACCAATCATGCTCCAAATGTCACCAAACTTTGCCAACATGCAATTCAACATATATGAGACATACTTGCATCAACAATTCATCAAAACATCCACATATATGAAAAGCCCCAAATCTATAGGCATGCTTCCTACACAAGCAACCATTCAAGCATAAACTTCCAATTCAAGCATATAAAGGTCAACCACAAAAACCAGCATTCTCAACAACATTCAACATACTTAGGGAGTTCAAAATATCTCCTAAAACATACACATAGGTCCCCCATTGCCAAATTACCAAAAGCTAAATGTACTTAAGAAAAACCATCCATACTTTGAGCTTTACTACCACTTGAATGCTTGCCTTCCTTGCTGCCCTCAAAGTACTTTAATGCTCTGCAATATTGGTTTGAGAAAACAAAGAGAGCGTAAGCAAAAGCTTAGTGAGGAATGCTCAATAAAACCATCCAATAATGCATTTATAAAACACTTTAAAAATCATGCTTCGAATCATCATTTACACATGCTCAAAAGCATACTTTAACAAGCATCTCATGCTTCATTTCATTACATGTCATATTGGCCACAAGTGATACATTTCATTTCTTTGAAAACAAGTTCATCAACTTTCACCCCAAGGACTTTTAAACACCTTGGACCCCAAGGACTTTTAAACACCTTGGCCATGGACTTTTAAACACCATGATATAAATTACCTCAAGGACTTTTAAACACCTTGACCCCAAGGACTTTTAAACACCTTGGCCTATGGACTTTTAAACACCATAGAAAGGACCACAAAAGGACTTTTAAACACCTTTGTGTCCGTAACAAGAATCATCCAAGGACTTTTAACCACCTTGATGTTCTTAAGTAACAAGGCTCACTCAAGGACTTTTAACCACCTTAGTGACCTCAACCTTTTTAAAACATCACTTGCCAATATACATCATTATCATCAAATTATCCACTGTTCTAAAGCATTAAACCAAGCCATATTCATCATGCATTTAAAAGCATCAAACCACATTTGATCAATGTTCAAAAACAAGGAACTCTTACCTTGAGCTTCCTTCAACATATGGCTTACAAAAACAGCATTAACCATGCTAAATCATGCTTTCAAAACAGAATTTAAAACATGCAATAAACCACATTGCACAACAATCAAATCATGGCCACCACTAGAGAGTATTTTCCGAAAACTTACACTTGAGCTTAGCAAAGTTGTTTAGACTTAAACTAAGCTCCCAAGACATTGGTTTGAAAGCCGAAAACCCAATTTCACTCACCGATTCCACTTCGCCTCTTGCCGAAGCACCAAATCAAGCCTCCGGATCACCACCACTTGGATCCAAAGATGACTCCCCTGTTTTAACACATTAAAACAGTAGATTAATGCATCATCATGCATTAATAACTTCAATGAAAGCACCTAAACTCGCTGCTCTCATCCACACTCCATTTTCGGCCACCAAACACAACCGAAAATGCATCCAAACCACTTCTCAACTAAGCCCAGCCATTAACCATCAAAACCTAACATCCTTTAACATCTTTCAACATCTAAAAAGAACCTAACAACATCCTTATACCTCCAGCAACACCAGATCCACAAGATCACCTCAAAAACAACCAAGAATCATAAGCTAAACTTAGGAAATTCAACCTATCCGGGATTGCATTAATCAAAACTCAATTCCTTATCAAATTAACATTCATTAATCATCATTTTAACACCTTAAAGCATTGCTTTAACAGATCCAACGAAATTTCATCAAAAACACACCAAATCTTGCATTTTAAGCCAAGATCCATTAAACAATCTTAAAAGCCATTTATAAAACATCAATTAAGGATTGAGAACTTAGGAATTTCATTAAAGAACTTGAAGTTCAGAGGAGAAGGACGTTCTTACCTCCAAACTTGAATTTCTCCTCTTTTGGAACCAAAAAGCTTGATGAATCAAGTAGCAATTACAAAGGTCTTGATGATGAGATGATTAGGAATCAAAAGAGGATTGAAAAGAAGTATTTAGGTGATAAAAATCAGAGGAAAATATCTGGAGAGAATGTGTTTGGTTTGAGAGAAAAGATGAGAGAAAATGGGAAATGGAAAATTTAGAAAGTTAGTTAAAAATGACTAAAATATCTTTCCCTCCTTTTACTTTTATATTAAACCATTATTAAATCATTTAATATTCTAGAAAATCTGGAGAAACTCCCATTGGGTAAATAGCTCCTTAAAGATTCAAAGTTTCAATCCTTTTTAAAACAGTCACAAAACTTTCAAAAATTACATTTTGGTCACTAGCCAAAATGTCACCCTTCCGAAACTCATTTTCCAAAATTGATTTCACAGTTCACTTAAATATATTAAAAGATGATTTTAGAACATTTTTCCATATTTTTAATGCAACCCGAACTAGGCTTTCCTAAATTCACTCTCTTAGATTCGAACAGCACTTTGACCAAACCGGTCAACGCCCAAAACTTCTAAGCCCAAAACCGGGGCGTTACAACTCTCCCCCCCTTAAGAAATTTCGTCCCCGAAATTTACCTGAAGGAAAGAGATAAGGAAACTGCTTCAGCATGTCTTCCTTCCGCTCCCACGTGGCTTCCTCAACACCTCGATGCTTCCACAGCACCTTCACCAACTCGATGGTCTTGCCACGAAGAACCTTGCTATCCGAATCCAGAACCTTCACCGGTTCCTCATCATAGGTCAAATCCGGATTCAAAACCACTTCCTCCACAGGCATCACATGCGAAGGATCAGATCTATACCTCCGGAGCATAGAGACATGGAACACATCATGAATCTTCTCCAGCTCCTGAGGTAACCTCAACCGATACGCAACAGGACCCACACGCTCAACCACCTCATATGGTCCAATGTACCTAGGGCTCAACTTGCCCTTCCGGCCAAACCTCATCACCTTCTTCCAAGGCGAAACCTTCAAGAACACACGGTCACCCACCGCATACTCTACCTCCTTACGCTTCAAATCCGCGTAAGACTTCTGCCGATCAGAAGCAGCCTTCAACCGCTCACAAATGAGCTTTACCTTCTCTGTGGTCCCTTTCAACAAAGCCGGCATCGAAACCAACTTTTGACCAGTTTCAGCCCAACAAAGAGGAGTCCTACACTTCCTCCCGTACAAAGCCTCATAAGGTGCCATCTGTATACTTGCCTGATAACTATTGTTATAAGCAAACTCAACCAAAGGCAGATGCTTCTCCCAAGAACCTTGGAACTCAATCACGCAGCACCTCAACATATCCTCCAAAATCTGGATAACTCGCTCAGACTGACCATCCGACTGAGGATGATAGGATGTACTGAAATGCAACCTTGTACCCAGAGCTTGATGCAAACACTGCCAGAACCGTGATGTGAACCTCGGATCCCTATCCGACACAATCGACTTAGGCACACCATGCAGCCGCACAAACTCAGCAATGTACAGCTCTGCCAACTTATCCAAAGAAAACGTGGTATGCACAGGCAAGAAATGCGCACACTTCGTTAGGCGATCCACAATCACCCACACCGAATTCTTCTTCGAGGGAGACAAATGTAAACCAGATACAAAATCCATGGTAACCCGTTCCCACTTCCAATCAGGGATTTTCAACGGTTGCAACAACCCTGAAGGAAACTGATGCTCAACCTTAACTCGCTGACATACCAAACACTTGCTAACAAACTCCGCAACATCTTTCTTCAAACCCACCCAATAGTACTCATCACGAAGATCACGGTACATCTTAGTACTACCAGGGTGCATAGCAAAAGGACTACTATGACCTTCAGTCAGAATAGCACGCCTCAACTCAGCATCAGCAGGCACTACTATCCGACTCCCAAAACACAACACACCATCATCATTAAAACAGAAATCCGAAGGTCTACCCTCCGCGATATCCTGAACATGCGACACCAAGGAATCATCCAGCAACTGCTTATCCTTGATCAACTGAACCAAAGAGGGTTTCACTTGCAACTCAGCAACGAGACCACCATCTTGCGATATGCTCAAGCTAGCAAACATAGCCCTCAGCTCAACAACTACTTTCCTACTCAAGGCATCCGCAACAACATTAGCTTTTCCAGGATGATACTCAATCGTCAGATCATAATCCTTGAGCAACTCCAACCAACGCCGCTGCCTAAGATTCAACTCCTTCTGAGACATCAGATACCTCAAACTCTTGTGATCTGTGTACACAGTACACTTCTCACCATACAGATAATGTCTCCAGATCTTCAGAGCAAAAACCACTGCAGCCAGCTCAATATCATGCGTAGGGTAATTGCGCTCATGCACTTTCAACTGCCGCGATGCATAAGCCACCACCTTACCCTCCTGCATCAGCACACACCCCAACCCAACATAGGATGCATCACTGTAAACCACAAACTCTTTCCCTGATTCAGGCTGAATCAAGATAGGAGCTTGCGTCAAAGCCGCCTTAAGCTTCTCAAAAGCCTGCTGTCTCGCTTCCGTCCACTCATACTTAACATCTTTTTGCAACAGCTTCGTCAAAGGAGCAACAATCTTGGAAAAACCATCCACAAACCTTCGGTAGTATCCCGCCAAACCAAGGAAACTACGGACCTCATGAACAGACTTAGGAACTTTCCAATTCATCACCGCCTCAATCTTCTGAGGATCAACACGAATCCCCTCAGCTGAGACCACATGCCCAAGAAACACCACCTCCCTTAACCAGAACTCAGACTTGCTCAGCTTAGCATAAAGCTGATTCTCCAACAAAGCTTGCAAAACAATCCTCAAATGCTCTTCATGCTCCTCCTCAGTACGCGAGTACACGAGGATATCATCAATGAACACCACAACAAACTTGTCCAGGTATTCATGAAACACACGATTCATCATGTCCATGAAAGCAGCAGGAGCATGTGTCAACCCAAACGGCATCACAAGGAACTCATAATGCCCATACCTTGTCCTGAAAGTTGTCTTAGGCACATCCACATCCTTCACCTTCAACTGATAATACCCTGACCTCAAGTCAATCTTAGAGAACACAGCAGCTCCCCGAAATTGATCAAAGAGATCATCAATCCTCGGCAAAGGATACCGATTCTTGATAGTCAACTTGTTCAGCTGACGGTAATCAATGCACATTCTCATAGTGCCATCCTTCTTCTTCACAAACAAGACCGGTGCTCCCCAAGGTGACACACTCGGCCGGATGAAACCACGATCAAGCAACTCTTGCAACTGCGTCTTCAGCTCCTTCAGCTACTTAGGTGCCATTCTATAGGGAGTAATGGATACAGGAGTTGTATTCTCATACAGCTCAATTCCAAACTCCACCTCGTGGTTAGGAGGTAAACCAGGCAACTCCTCAGGAAAAACACCAGGAAACTCTTCCACAACTCTGATATCTTGCACCCTCAACTCTTTAGAGCTAGGATTCATCACAAAAGCTAAATAGGCTTCGCAACCTTGCCTCAGCATCCTGCTCGCCTCCAAGGTAGACACCACATTGGCAAGAAACTTCACATTCTCACCAACCACAACAACTTCATAATCATCCGCAAGCTTAAGCGAAACTCGCTTGTTTTCACAATCCACAACAGCGCGATGCTCAGCAAGCCAATCCATACCAAGGATTACATCAAAACCATAAAAGGGCAACTCCATAAGATCAACATGAAAAACATGTTCTTGAAGAACCAAGGGACACCTTCTATAAAGCTTACGAGTCACAACAGTCTCACCAAAAGAACTAGTGACACGAACACCAACATCCAAAGACTCAACAGGCAAACCAAGCAATTCAGCATGCTCACGCAAAATGTATGAATGCGTAGATCCAGAATCTATCAAAGAAAGCAATGACAAGGATTGCAAACTAAAGGTACCTGCAATCACATCCGCATCATTCCTTCCCTCACGCTGAGCATACACCCTCGCTTGGCCTCCACCTTCAGGCTGAATAGCCACAACATGGGCCACTCCACGACCACCTTCCTCTCTCCTCTGGAAATTACCACGGCCGCGCCCACGACCTCTCTGCGGTGCAGCAACAACAGGAGCACGCACCTGATCACCAGCCAACCTAGGACAGTCACGCCTCAAATGGTCTGCGGATCCACAATTCCAGCACCCATTACCGGCTGCCGCAACAGGAGCTTGCACCTCTCTCACAGCACGAGGACAATCACGCTTCATGTGACCACGTGAACCACAGATCCAACAAGCACTCGGATCAGCTCTAGCATTGCCTCCTCTAGCAGGTGCACCACCACCTCTCTTAGC
Organism: Hibiscus trionum; assembly: GCA_030270665.1. Taxonomy (NCBI): domain Eukaryota; kingdom Viridiplantae; phylum Streptophyta; class Magnoliopsida; order Malvales; family Malvaceae; genus Hibiscus; species Hibiscus trionum. Next base: position 13,235,608 of record BSYR01000004.1, on the reverse strand, counting down.
TGAAGACTGATACTTCTGATTACGTCCCCTCTTGTTCCGTCCACCTCCAGAACTATACTCAGCATCTCGCTTGCCAGCACCCTTAGCAGATAAACTCAAGTTCATCTCAACGTCCTTGGCTCGGCCCACCAACACATCAAAATCATCATACTCGGCGGCCAGCAAATACATTTTCACATCCGTCTCTAAGCCATAACGGAACCTCTCGCACCTTGCCCGCTCATCAGGTACCAGCTCAGGTGCATACTGACTGAGTCGCACAAACTGCACTTCATACTCAGCCACACTCATGCTCCCTTGGGTAAGAGACATGAATTCACGCTTCTTCTCATCAAGATATCTCACACCAAGATATCTCCGCTTGAACACATTCTGAAAGAATGTCCAAGTCACATCAGCTTCTGCCATCCCAGCAATAGTGGTTGTCCACCACGTATACGCATCCTTCTGCAGCAAGGACACAACACAACCCAGCTTTTGCACATCCGTGCAGCTCATCTGACCCAAGATTCGCTTGGTACTCTCAAGCCAAGCTTCAGAACTCTCAGCAGACATACCCCTGAACTCAGTCCCACCAAGACTGTGCAGACGCTCCAAAGGTAGTCTGACTCCAGCATCTTCCTGATGCCCCACTCCACGAGCCCCAGCTACTGCTACTTGAAAAGCACCAGCAATAGCTTGTACTAACATCGTCATATCAGGCATAGCTTGCCCCTGACCAGCCCCAGGTCTAGCAGCTCCAGCGCCAGCTGCAGCTCCAGCTTCCTCAGCCCCAGCACCACCACCACCAGGTGGAGGAGGAGGTAACACCGCACTACCCGTGTTTTCCTCATTCTCATTCTCATTAGGAGCCGTAACTCGCACATTACCTCGTAACTCTCTACGTGGTGCCATACTTTTACCATGCAATCACAACACATATAAAACAAAGTCAGGCCCAGCAAGGTAAGCAATCCAAGTATTCAAGCTCAATTTCATTCAAAATCAACACCATTTCACTAGCTTTTATTTGGCAATGGGTACCCACAACATGCTACATCACAACATACATCTCAAATGCAACACACATGCAATTCACTCAACATGCTTCCACTCAACAAGCACACAAAGCATACACACTTCAATCATGCACACATTCATTCCCAATTACTCAAGAACTCAGCTCTGATACCACCAAATGTAACCCCCTTAACCCGGCCTAGACGGTTGACCCGAATTAAGAAAGTCACACGGGGAAAACCAAAGTCAACCTGAAAGTCAACCTTGATTAACGACCCTTTTTTTCTTTTAAAACTTGTCTAGATGCATATTAAGCCTTAGATATGATCATACAACAGCATACTCAAAGATCATAAACATCAGAGATCAAATAGGGACCCAATTGAACAATTTACAACTTTAGGGACCAAATTGTAAATTCTGATAATTAAAAGGACTTAACCCAAATTGAAGTTACCATCTTGAAATTAATCATGTTTCATGCTTCTCTGTGAAATTTCAGCTCAAAAGGACTTCCCAAACTTATACAATTGCACAAACAAGATTAAGTACCAAAATGCAAACATTTCAAAACATTTAACTGCCAATGTCAGCCCCCAACGGTCACCCGTTCCGAAACGGGAGACAGCCCGTTTCGAAACACGGGGCCGTTCCGCAACGCGTACCGAAACGGGGGTCGGGCAGTAGCCTTTCCGTTTCGGAACGGTCCCTCCCGTTTCGGACGCCTGGGCTTGTTTAAGGCACCCGTTCCGAAACGGTAGGTGCTGTTCCGAAACACCCTGCACAGATTGCCCAAAAATGCATACTTAAACATGCAATTGACCAACCAATCATGCTCCAAATGTCACCAAACTTTGCCAACATGCAATTCAACATACATGAGACATACTTGCATCAACAATTCATCAAAACATCCACATATATGAAAAGCCCCAAATCTATAGGCATGCTTCCTACACAAGCAACCATTCAAGCATAAACTTCCAATTCAAGCATATAAAGGTCAACCACAAAAACCAGCATTCTCAACAACATTCAACATACTTAGGGAGTTCAAAATATCTCCCAAAACATACACATAGGTCCCCCATTGCCAAATTACCAAAAGCTAAATGTACTTAAGAAAAACCTTCCATACTTTGAGCTTTACTACCACTTGAATGCTTGCCTTCCTTGCTGCCCTCAAAGTACTTTAATGCACTGCAATATTGGTTTGAGAAAACAAAGAGAGCGTAAGCAAAAGCTTAGTGAGGAATGCTCAATAAAACCATCCAATAATGCATTTATAAAACACTTTAAAAATCATGCTTCGAATCATCATTTACACATGCTCAAAAGCATACTTTAACAAGCATCTCATGCTTCATTTCATTACATGTCATATTGGCCACAAGTGATACATTTCATTTCTTTGAAAACAAGTTCATCAACTTTCACCCCAAGGACTTTTAAACACCTTGGACCCCAAGGACTTTTAAACACCTTGGCCATGGACTTTTAAACACCATGATATAAATTACCTCAAGGACTTTTAAACACCTTGACCCCAAGGACTTTTAAACACCTTGGCCTATGGACTTTTAAACACCATAGAAAGGACCACACAAGGACTTTTAAACACCTTTGTGTCCGTAACAAGAATCATCCAAGGACTTTTAACCACCTTGATGTTCTTAAGTAACAAGGCTCACTCAAGGACTTTTAACCACCTTAGTGACCTCAACCTTTTTAAAACATCACTTGCCAATATACATCATTATCATCAAATTATCCACTGTTCTAAAGCATTAAACCAAGCCATATTCATCATGCATTTAAAAGCATCAAACCACATTTGATCAATGTTCAAAAACAAGGAACTCTTACCTTGAGCTTCCTTCAACATATGGCTTACAAAAACAGCATTAACCATGCTAAATCATGCTTTCAAAACAGAATTTAAAACATGCAATAAACCACATTGCACAACAATCAAATCATGGCCACCACTAGAGAGTATTTTCCGAAAACTTACACTTGAGCTTAGCAAAGTTGTTTAGACTTAAACTAAGCTCCCAAGACATTGGTTTCAAAGCCAAAAACCCAATTTCACTCACCGATTCCACTTCGCCTCTTGCCGAAGCACCAAATCAAGCCTCCGGATCACCACCACTTGGATCCAAAGATGACTCCCCTGTTTTAACACATTAAAACAGTAGATTAATGCATCATCATGCATTAATAACTTCAATGAAAGCACCTAAACTCGCTGCTCTCATCTACACTCCATTTTTGGCCACCAAACACAACCGAAAATGCATCCAAACCACTTCATTAATCATCATTTTAACACCTTAAAACACTGCTTTAACAGATCCAACGAAATTTCATCAAAAACACACCAAATCTTGCATTTTAAGCCAAGATCCATTAAACAATCTTAAAAGCCATTTATAAAACATCAATTAAGGATTGAGAACTTAGGAATTTCATTAAAGAACTTGAAGTTCAGAGGAGAAGGACGTTTTTACCTCCAAACTTGAATTTCTCCTCTTTTGGAACCAAAAAGCTTGATGAATCAAGTAGCAATTACAAAGGTTTTGATGATGAGATGATTAGGAATCAAAAGAGGATTGAAAAGAAGTATTTAGGTGATAAAAATCAGAGGAAAAGATCTGGAGAGAATGTGTTTGGTTTGAGAGAAAAGATGAGAGAAAATGGGAAATGGAAAATTTAGAAAGTTAGTTAAAAATGACTAAAATATCTTTCCCTCCTTTTACTTTTATATTAAACCATTATTAAATCATTTAATATTCTAGAAAATCTGGAGAAACTCCCATTGGGTAAATAGCTCCTTAAAGATTCAAAGTTTCAATCCTTTTTAAAACAGTCACAAAACTTTCAAAAATTACATTTTGGTCACTAGCCAAAATGTCACCCTTCCGAAACTCATTTTCCAAAATTGATTTCACAGTTCACTTAAATATATTAAAAGATGATTTTAGAACATTTTTCCATATTTTTAATGCAACCCGAACTAGGCTTTCCTAAATTCACTCTCTTAGATTCGAACAGCACTTTGACCAAACCGGTCAACGCCCAAAACTTCTAAGCCCAAAACCGGGGCGTTACAAAGTATTCTTGTAGTTACCCGATTTTGATTATTAAATTGATTGATTTCATAAGCTTAGAAATATAGAAATTTGTGGTTTGATCTTGTGTTCTATCTTAATTTGATGTTGCGTTTAAGTTTAGATAAAATCAAATTGTGAGTTGATTTGAAAATGGCCAATCGAATACTATAGAATTGCTTAGATTAAAACTTGTAATGTTGTTCATGAAATCTAAAAAATTGAGGATGATGCAAATAGATCAGGAAAAAAATTCATGTAGGAAGAAGTTGTTAGAAATGGAATTTTCTAATGGGTAGAAGTGTTCGATTAATGAAAATGATGTTAGGTTGTTGGAAATATGATTTGGAGTAAAACTGGTCACACTAGGTGCTTAATTGGTAGTTGTGGACTGTTTTAATAAATGTACCACCCCCTTCATGGCCTGGTCGAGAATCGAGTCGGATGGTGGTACCGATGAACAGTGCGATGAACGATGAAATAAAAAATCAATCTTATAATCAACACTTGAACAATGTTATGCAATAGTACATTTCTAAATTTTCATCTTAATCCAATTTATCCCTTATGAAACAATGACTAATCATACCACAATGCAATTCAACTTAATAACAGTAAGCCTGTAAAATTTTATGCAATTTGGAGTCCATTTACTCATTCAATTTAATCATCCTAAATACAGTGACCAAACTGTGAACAATGTGAACCTTCAAATTACGCCTTTTTAACCAACTTATCTAACCCTGTATCGAAACACCTTGATGTTGTTTCGATACGAGTGCACGATGGTAAACCTTGGTTGACTTTTCACGTTACATGTTTCGATACGGGCAATGTAACACCCTAAATTTGGGCCTTGATGTTTTAGAGCCAGAGTCGAACCAGTCAGAAAACGGTTCGAATCATAAAGGGAGTTTTAGGGAACACCTAGTTCGGGATGCTTTAGAAATATAGAAAAATATCTAAAAATACTCATATAATATATGAAAGATTATGGTGAAATCAATTTTACAAAATAAGGTTTGGAAATACTACATTTCAGTGTAGTGACCAAATCGTAGTTTTTGCAAAAGTGAAATAGTGACTGTTTTGTAAAGGATTGAAACTTTGAATCTTTAAGGAGCTAATTTTACCAAAATGTTTTCATCAGATTTTTCCTTAATTTGGGTGATTTTATTAATGTTTTAATTAAAGGAAATGAAGGTTAATTAAATAAGAAACTACCTTTGACTATTCATAACTACTTTTCACAAATTTTCTCTCATTTCATTTTTCCTCAAATTCTTTTCAGCCAAACACATTCTCTCCAGCAATTATACTTTGATTTTCACTTCGTTTGATGAGATTTCAATCTTCTTTTGATTCTTAATCAATTCCTATTGATTTCTACATTGAATTTTCAAGAAAACTTGCCCAAATCAAGGAGAAATCATCCATTAGAGGTATGCTTCGTCCTTATCCTCTAATGATCAGTTCTTTACTGAAATTCCCAAGTTATCAATCCTTTGTTAATGATTTTTGAGTGGTTTTAATGTTAGAAACAGGAAATTGTCTTAAAACTCAAGATTTTGGAAGAGATCTTGAAGATTTTCGTGGTGAATGATTGGGCTCTGTTTTGAGGTGGTTTTTTAATCCATTTTGGATGTTAATTGATGTTACAAATGAGATTTATCAATCAAATCCTGAATAGGTTTGGTTTCCTAAGTTTTGTATGCTATAATGATGGTTTTTGGGGGTGATTTTGGTGTTCTGTCATAGCTGGAGGTATAAGGACGAGTTTGTAGTGGTTTTTTTATGTTAATTGATGTTTAGAAATGATTAGAAGTGATAGATCTTGGCTGGGTTTTGTTTTAGAAGGGTTTGGAGATGTTTTCGGTTGTTTTTGGTAGCCGAAATCAGGTGTTTGAGTAGAGCAGCGAGTTTAGGTGTGTTGCTGATGATTTCAATGCATGATGATGCATTAATCCTCTGCTCTTATGTGTTAAAAACATGGGAGACATATTAGGACGCCTTTGGTATTGATCCGGGAGCCTAGATAACGTTTCGGCGAGCAAGCGAAACGTAATCGGTGAGTGCGTATGGTTTTAGAAGTCCTTGAGAGACAAAGTATCAAGGTTTGGGGATTTAGGAAAGGTTTGAAACACCTTCCTAAGTCTGAAAGTAAGTATTGGCTAGATTGCTCTCTTAAATGTGGTGGTTGCCCCTAAAATGCTTTTACATGCTCATGGTTTGAGATAGATAAATTCCTACTGTTTTTATGCATGATTTGTAGCATGAGATGATTCTTGAAATGATTTCATGAGTTAACATGTTGCATAGTTGAGATTTGAGCTTTTGTTTAAAGCATGGCAAATGTTATGGTTTTGAAATGAGATGAGAATGTTTGAGAATTGTCGCATGAAAAACAGTAGGTGAGATGATGTTTTGACATAATATATTGGCATAGATGTTGAGATACTTACCATATATAATTGATTGATCAATAGGATGAGAGTGCACTATAAACTAAAAATTCGTACGTGCTCTTTGGTTAAGCCAAAGGGAGAGAACCGATGATGGGCATTCCATCGAGTAGGACTTGGTGAAATACCCAAGCTTTGTGGCGATGAGAGATTCCACCATGTGAGTACGGTGATGTGAGATTCCACCGGAAATTATGCTACTAGACGAGTGAGTACGGTGATGGTAGATGCCACCGGAAGTGTCTAGTGAGTTGTCTGCATATCCGAGTAATAATGAGATGTGAAATGCCAATATAATATAATATATGAAAATGTTTTTGATTAACATGTACCCTTGATGAAATGATTTATGCTATGAGAAATGCATATGAGATTTGTATATGAAATGCTTTGGTGTTACAAGCATGAGTGTGACTTTGCCATGAGTTTTGCATTGGTTTAAATGCATGAGATAGACTTGAGGTACATGGGTTTTCAAGGAGATGTTGCTTTGAATGGTTTTCAAGCATGAGATATAATGAGCATGTTGTTTAAAAGCTTTTGAGGAAGTGTTTTCAAGAAATGTATTATTGTGTTTGTTTTCTTTAGAGCATGCCTCACTAAGCATTTGTGCTTACGCTCTCTTTTACCAATAATGCAGATAATTGAGGTGTTTCCGGGCATCAAGAAAGATAAGAACATCCAAGGAAGTACAAGCTCATGAATGGTGATGTTTTCAAACACTTTAGTTTTGATAAATGGCAATGGGAAACCAAGGTTGTATTTGGGAGATGTGCTTTGAACTCCCTAAGTTGGTGGCATGTTTATGTTGGCATTTATGGGTTGTAATTGGTATTAAATGTTTGGTTTGAGGTTTGGTTGCTTATATTGGTTTTGAGACTAGGGAGCATGCCTTTAGACTATGTGATTTTGTGTTTGATTCCATGCTCTTGTTAGAATATGTTCCTTAATATCCAAAATGGATTGCTGGTAAGATTTGAGGATCTTTGAGGCATGTTTGAATGGGTTAAAGGATGAAAAACCAGCACTTTCTGCTGTCACTAGGCAAAGTGTATCGAAATGGCTTCAATAGTTTTGAAACGGGGTCATGTAATGGCCACAACGTTTTAGAACGGGTTGCAGAGGTTTCAAAATAGTTTGGCTACTGGAATGACATGTTTCGATATCGGTGTCGGAACATACCCGTGTACCGAAACGGTCAACACCGTTTCGATACGGGCGTTTCGGTACGGAGGGTGGGTGTTCCGATACGGTTGACAGTTGGAGGGAGATTTGAACTGTTTTGAGTTTTCATGCTTTACATTTTAGTCCTAAATGTTGTGGATGCAATTGCTTGAGCTTGGGATGTCTTTTTAAGCTCAAACTTGACAGAGAAACATGTAAAATGATTAATTTATATTGGTAATCCTAAAATCAGAAAAGTCTTTCTAATGTCCTAAAATTACATTTTGGTCCCTAAACGCGTAATTTAAGCAATTGAGTCCCTAAATGTTATCTGATCGCCGTGTCTTTCTCGTTCATGATTCATGAGTGCTCACTTAGGCTTAATACACATCAAGACAAGATTAAAATAAAAAAGGGTCGTGTAACACCCCAAATTTGGGCTTAGAAGTTTATAGTCTGAACTGGATCGGTCTGGAAAACGATTCGAATCTAAAAAGTGGTTTTAGGGAACACCTAGTTCGGGATGCTTTAAAAATATAGAAAAATGTCTAAAAATCCTCATTTAACATATATAAGAGAATGGTGAAATCAATTTTACAAAATGATGTTTGGAAATACTACATTTCAGTGTAGTGACCAAAGCGCAGTTTTTACAAAAGTGAAATAGTGACTGTTTTGTAAAGGATTGAAACTTTGAATCTTTAAGGAGCTAATTTTACCAAAATATTTTCATCAGATTTTTCCTTAATTTGGGTAATTTTATTAATGTTTTAATTAAAGGAAATGAAGGTTAATTAAAAGAAAAACTAAGTTTGACTATTCATAACTACTTTTCACAAATTTTCCCTCTCTTCATTTTCTCTCAAATTCCTTTCAACCAAACATATTTTCTCCAGAAAATTTATTTTGATTTTACACTTCATTTGATGAGATTTCATTTCCTCTTTGATTCTTAATCAATTCCTCATCAAATCCACTTGATTTCTACATTGAATTTTCAAGGAAACTTGCTCAAATCAAGGAGAAATCATCATTTAGAGGTAAGCTTGTTCTTCTCCTCTAAATACTCAGTTCTTTACTGAAATTCCCAAGTTGTCAATCCTTTAATAAATTTTTATGAATGGTTTTAATGTTGGAAACAAGATTTTGGCTTAAAACTCAAGATTTTGGAAGAGATCTTGGAGATTTTCGTGGATCTTGGTTAGGCTCTGTTTTGAGGTTGTTTTCTAATGTATTTTGGATGTTAATTGATGTTACAAATGAGGTTTTATCAATCAAATACCGAATAGGTTTGTTTTCCTAAGTTTTGCTTGCTAGAATGGTGGCTTTTGGGGTGATTTTGGTGATCCGCTGTTGCTGGAGGTATAAGGTCATGTTTATGTTGCTTTTTGATGTTAATTGATGTTTAGAAATGTTTAGAATTGATAGATCTTGGCTGGGCTTTGTTTTGGGAGAGTTTGGAGGTGATTTCAGTTGTTTTTGGTAGCCGAAATGAGGTTCTTGAGTAGAGCAGCGAGTTTGGTTGTATTGCTGGTGATTTTAATTCATGGTGATGCATTAATCCTCTGTTGTTATGTGTTAAAAACATGGGAGAATGATCCAGAAGCGATAGAGGTGGCGTTAGAGGTTTCGGAGGCTTGGGAGGCTTGTCGACTAGCATAGTTTTGTGTATCGGTGAGTGAGATCATGTTTTCCAGCTTTGGAATGGTTTTGAAAAGAGGTTTGGGAACTTAAATCTAGGCTTGAAACGCCAGTTTAAGTTCGAAAGTAAGTGAAGTTGAATTCTCTCTTAATTGTGCTATTATTGTTTTGAAAACTATTAAAATGGATTTTGATGTGTTGATTTGACAATGTGGTTTAATTTGTTGTTTGAGCATGGTTTTAAGCATGTGAGTTGGTTATCAAACTTGGTTTGAGGAAAGATGCATGAAATTGATATTCCTTGAGAGTATGAGTTGTCAATTTGTGTCTTTAAGGCTTTGTTCGGCTTTTTGGCCTTGAAGGTGTTGCATGCTTTAAAAACAACGAATGTGTTGATGTTAAGCATGATATATATTGGCATAGATGATGTAGAGATTACCATATATATTGATCGATCAATAGGATGTAGAGTGCACTATAAACTAAAAATTCGTGCGTGCTCTTGGTTGTCGTCCCAAAGAGAAAGACCAATGATGGGATTTTCATTGGAGTAGGACTTGGTGAGAGACCAAGCTTTTTGGCAACAAGCGTCATTGCCATGTGAAATCGATGAGGGGCATTCCATCGTAGTAGGACTTGGTGGAATACCCAAGCTTAGTGGCGAGGGTAGATACCGCCATGAGAGCCGGTGGCGAGATCCCACCTGCGTAGGACTTGACCTCGAGCCAAGCTGTTCACATATCTGTGTATAATAGAATATGAAAATGCCAATATATGAGAATGAAATGTGTCACATGTACCAATGCTTGAGATGTTGTATTTAATGATAAATGCATATGAGATAATAATTTTATGAAAAGCTTTTGTGTATCAAGCATATGTGGCCTTGCCATGAGATTTTCATAGGTTGTATGCATGTGTTAGCTACATGGTACATGTGGTTTTCAAAATGGTGTTTTGCTTATGCAAGTGAGGTTTGGAGCTTTAATAAGTGCTTTTGAGTAACAAGCATGTGTGGCTTTGCCATGAGTTTTGCATTTGATGAATGCATGAGATATATAGAAGGAACATAGGGTTTTCAAAAGGTATTTTGCTTTGAAATGATCATCAAGCCTGAGAAAAGTATAGTGTGAAGTGGACGTGATTTCCAAGGAAATTGGTTTAAACTTGCATGAAATGTTTATGCATAGAAAGGTTTAAATGATATTATTTGCAAGAATGTTGTTTGGGGTGAGTTGTTTACCGTTTCAAAGTTAATGGTTGGTTTTCATGATGAGCAATGTATGATTTAAAGCAATGTTGTTTCAAATGAGGTTTTCAAACAATACTTTGGATTATTGAATTGTATCTACATTTAAAGAAGGTTTTATGATTCACTGCATTGATGGTGTTTTGGTTTTGAGCATTCCTCACTAAGCATTAAGTGCTTACGCTCCTTTTTGTCTATCAATGGAGATAGTTGAAGTAGGGACAGCAAGAAGCAAGGGATTCAAGAAGAGCTCCACTTGAGAAGTATGTTTTGGTTTATAGCTATAGATGATAAAGGCAATGGGGGAGAGTCTTTTATGTTGTTGTGTAACGAGGTTGTCATCTTAACCATGTTCGGTTTATGGTTTAATACTTGTTGTTGATTGTTTTGCAATATTTGGATCTTCTTCTTCATATTTTGTTATGTTGTGTTCTTTGGTTAAGGTAAGATCTTGTGTTGAATGTGATTAGGGAGTTGGTGTGCCTAATGCTTGCTTTGTATCTAGTTTTAAATGCAATTTGATAGTAATAATGCTTAACATGATGATGATATGTTATGGGATGGTTTCAATTGTGTTTGATGGTGTTTTGAGGTGAAAAACAAGGATTTTTTGCTGTTTCTGGGCAGGGTGTATCGAAACACCCTTGGTTGTTTCGAAACGGGTGCTTGAAATGGCTTCGGCGTTTCGGAACACTATGGCTACTAGAGGTGTTTGTTTCGGAACTAGGTTCGGAACATACCCGTGTACCAAAACGGTCAACACCGTTTCGATACGGGCGTCTGACATGGGTTTTTCGAAACGGTTGTCAGTGTTTCGAAACAGGTGACCGTTTGGACACAGTTTTGAATTGCTTGAAGTCTACATGCTTTACATTTTAGTCCTGAAATTTGTAATCGCAATTGCTTGAGCTTGAGATGACTTTTTAAGCTGAAATTTGACAGAGAAGCTTGTAATATGATTAATTGACGTTTTGTAAAACTAAATTCTTGGAAGCCCTTTTATTTTCCAAAATTTACATTTTGGTCCCTAAAAGTGTACTTCTTGCAATTGAGTCCTTAAACGTTTTTCGATCGCTGTGTTTTTCTCTCCCAAGGTTCTTGAGCTTTCACAGAGCTTTAAGGTGCATATAGAGAAGATAAAAATAAAAAGGGTAGTTAATCAAGGTTGACTTTCAGGTTGACATTGGTTTTCCCCGTGTGATCTTCATAGTTCGGGTCTAGCGTCTAGGCCGGGCTAAGGGGGTTACATTTGTTGGTATTAGAGCTAAGTTGCAAATATTTTGGGTGATGGTAAGTTTGTGGTAAGTTGTTATGGTAAGTGTTGGATGTTTATTCTGATATGTGGTTGCAAGTTGGTTGAAAAATACGTTTCTGAGTGAATTGTTGATGTTTTTATCGTGCTTTGTGGTTACGATTCTTCTGTAAGCTAATGTGAACATGTGTTGGCGATATTCTGATGTTGTGAGTTGATTTTCTGAATAATGAAGATATGATGGGTATGATATGTTGATGTTATGCTGTTGAGGGTGAATGTTGTTTGATGAGAGCATGATTAAAGTTTGTTGATTGATATGCTCGATGTTTGTGATATCAATGTTTTTATTGATTGTTATGTCATATAAAAGGGGAGAATTCGGGATACCCATTGCCTGATTTCCAAGGAAATTGGTTTAAACTTGCATGAAGTGTGTATGCATAGAAAGGTTTAAATGATATTATTTGCTAGAATGTTGTTTGGGGTGAGTTGTTTAGAATTTCAAAGTTAATGGTTGGTTTTCATGATGAGCAATGTATGATTTAAAGCAATGTTGTTTCAAAGGAGGTTTTCAAACAATACTTTGGATTATTGAATTGTATCTACATTTAAATAAGGTTTTATGATTCGCTGCATTGATGGTGTTTTAGTTTTGAGCATTCCTCACTAAGCATTATGTACATACGCTCCTTTTTGTCCATTAATGCAGATAGTTGAAGTAGGGACAGCAAGAAGCAAGGGATTCAAGAAGAGCTCCACTTGAGAAGTATATTTTGGTTTATAGCTATATATGATAAAGGCAATGGGGGGAGAGTCTTTTATGTTGTTGTGTAACGAGGTTGTTATCTTAACCATGTTCGGTTTATGGTTTGATACTTGTTGTTGATCGCTTTGCAATATTTGTATCTTCTTCTTCATATTTTGTTATGCTATGTTCTTTGGTTAAGGTAAGATCTTGTGTTGAATATGATTAGGGAGTTGGTGTGCCTAATGCTTGCTTTGTATCTAGTTTTAAATGCAATTTGATAGTAATAACGCTTAACATGATGATGATATGTTATGGGATGGTTTCAATTGTGTTTGATGGTGTTTTGAGGTGAAAAACCAGAATTTTCTACTGTTTCTGGGCAGGGTGTATCGAAACACCCTTGGCTGTTTCGAAACGAGTGCTTAAAATGGCTTGGGCGTTTCGGAACACTTTGGCTACAAGAGGTGTTTGTTTCGGAACTAGGTTCGGAACATACCTACGTACCGAAACGGTCAACACCATTTCGATACGAGCGTCCGACATGGGTATTTCGAAACGGTTGTCAGTGTTTCGAAATGGGTGACCGTTTGGACACAGTTTTGAATTGCTTGAAGTCTGCATGCTTTACATTTTAGTCCTGAAATTTGTAATCGCAATTGCTTGAGCTTGAGATGTCCTTTTAAGCTGAAATTTGACAGAGAAGCTTTTAATATGATTAATTGAGGTTTGGTAAAACTAAATTCTTGGAAGCCCTTTTATTTTCCAAAATTTACATTTTGGTCCCTAAAAGTGTACTTCTTGCAATTGAGTCCTTAAACGTTTTTCGATCGCAATGTTTTTCTCTCCCAAGGTTCTTGAGCTTTCACAGAGTTTTAAGGTGCATCTAGAGAAGATAAAAATAAAAAAGGTTCGTTAATCAAGGTTGACTTTCAGGTTGACTTTGGTTTTCCCCGTGTGATCTTATAGTTCGGGTCTAGCGTTTAGGTCGGGCTAAGGGGGTTACATTTGTTGGTATCAGAGCTAAGTTGCGAATATTTTGGGAGATGGTAAGTTTGTGGTAAGTTGTTATGGTAAGTGCTGAATGTTTATTCTGATGTGTGGTTGCAAGTTGGTTGAAAAATACGTTTCTGAGTGAATTGTTGATGTTTTTATCGTGCTTTATGGTTTCTATTCTTCTGTAAGCTAAATGAACATGTGTTGGTGATATGCTGATGTTGTGAGTTGATTTTCTAAATAATAAAGATATGATGGGTATGATATGTTGATGTTATGCTGTTGAGGGTGAATGTTGTTTGATGAGAGCATAATTGAAGTTTGTTGATTGATATGCTCGATGTTTGTGATATCAATGTTTTTATTGATTGTTATGTCATATAAAAGGGGAGAATTCGGGATACCCATTGCCTTATTATTATAGCTATTGTGGTATGTTGGAGTTGGAGTCTTGAATCCTTGCTTGAAGCTGGCCTGATCGTTTTGTTTGTTTTGTTATCACTGCTTTGTTAATAATAGCACAATGGGATCGATGAGAGAATGGCAGTTGGGTACGATGGTCGCTGCTTTAGAGCAAGTTGTAAAGGGGTGGAATTCACTTTTTGGTGGGAGTGTACCGTTTCAGTCGACAGTGCATGGAATTGAGGAAGTAAGGCAGAAGGAGAGAGTTGGTTATGTGACGAAGGATTCGTCATCTGTGGGGCATACGAGTTTGTCAAAGCAGCGTTTGCATGATTTGGGAGCTGTGGAGTATCGTGGTTCGACACCTGAGGGGTTAAAGGCTTGGTTAGCCAGTATGATTCCGATTTTGGATCAGGAAGGGTGTGACAACGTCTGCAAGTTGGGTAGTGTTGTCTCGTTAATGTTGGAGGATGCTTGTGCTTGGTGGACATCTGTGGCGGTGGCAACGAATATCCATGATATAGATTGGGAGTTCTTCGTGTCTGCCTTTAATAGAAGATACCTTGGAGAGAAGTTCTCAGGGGTTAAGCAACGTGGGGGTGTCGCTTCAGATTATGATGGTGGAAAAAGTATAAGTAAAAGAACTGTGAGTACCGACCTTGAGAGTGGTCAGCGTAAGAGGTTACGCGACGAAAGGGTTCACCTGAATCAAGGTTTTGGTGGTGGTGCTGATGTGGGTCAAGTACAAAATGACCAAGGAATGGTAGCTCGGTTGTCGATGTGTGATCGTTGTAGAAGGTGTCACGTTGGAGTTTGTTGGGGCGTGGGAGTTTGTTGGAACTGTGGTTCTATGGAGCATGTGAAGCAGAATTGTCCTCAAGTAGTGAGATCAGATTCAGTGAGTGCAAAAGGGTCTCAGAAGGGTCGTGAGCGCGGCCGAGATAGTGTTCGGAGGTGGCAAGAAAGGCAGAAAGGTGTAAGGTGTTTGGGGGATAGATCGTGTTGGAATTGTGTGTCTGTTGGACATTTGAGGCGGAATTGTCTGGAATTAGCTCGGGGTAGTCAGGGATCTTTACCACAGGGAGATGGTGATGACCTTAATGTGTTGGTTGGTGCTGCGGCGGTGGGGCCAGAGGATAGTGGTGCTGCGGGGAAGAGAGTTTGTCTCTTGGAGCTCCGGGGCAATGAGGTGATTACATGTATCTTTTCTAAGTAATATTTGTCCTAGCAATTGAGTCCTTAAACGTTTTTTGATCGCTGTGTTTTTCTCCCCCAAGGTTCTTGAGCTTTCACAGAGGTTTAAGGTGCATCTAGAGAAGATAAAAATAAAAAAGGGTCGTTAATCAAGGTTGACTTTCGGGTTGACTTTGGTTTTCCCCGTGTGATCTGCGTAGTTCGGGTCTAGCGTTTAGGCCGGGCTAAGGGGGTTATAGGTCGTTAATCAAGGTTGACTTTCGAGTTGACTTTGGTTTTCCTTGTGTAATCTTCGTAGTTCGAGTCAAGCGTCTAGGCCAGGCTAAGGGGGTTACAGGCAAGCCTTGTATCGGTACGGGTTGACTCTTATTTACTCTGACCTGTTTCGATACATGTTGGACCCGTATCGAAACAAAGGATTCTAGTAGAAAAAAGTTTCGATAAAGTCTCAGACCATATCAATATACCATGTTTCTTAGGTATACCAAATTTCAACATTATTCAAATACCTTTACTATGTTTTCTCCCTTTTTAAGCCAAATATGCATTTTAGGCCATTATAAGCAAACTTAACAAGTCATTAAGGCACTTAAACATCATACAACACATACCCTTTATATACATGGATAAAACATCAAGATCAATTGGTGTAACTACTTTTCCACCATTCTAGGAGTTCATAGAGACAAAATACTTTACTTTAGGCTCGAGGTGACTTGCCGCTCAAGCAACTAGCTTCCATCTTGAAACGATAACTCTTAACCTGAAATGTATGGACAATGAATGCATTAGACTTATATAGTCTAAGTGAGGTAGCCAATAACAATGTATGAACATTGTATGCCATTTATCATGCTTTAATGACAATCATAATATTATTTTCAGAATAAACATGGTATGCCCTTCATTCATATTAAAAGCAATGTACGAATCATCATATCATCAATGGCAATATCATAACAAAGAAATATCAATAACCAATAATTTTCCTTGGATTGATTTAAGGTATGAAAATAAGCCCATGGTGGCGTCGAAGCTTACATGCTATGTCTTTACATATCACACATATGATTCGTAGACTTAAGATTATTTTCATGATTTATTCTCAATAGTCTTAATTCCATTTATTTTCTAGATTCTATGGTATCTTTTAATTATCTTATTTTCCCATGGAACACATCGCACATATGTACTGATGGCCAATGATTCACATAGCTCAAAGCACAAAGCAATGGCTAGTGTCGATCTAACAACCCTAATTTTCCTTTTTATCTTATCTAGATGCACATTGTTACCCTAAGTGTTTAGACTCGTAACGGAAGAAACTTCAACTCAAACGGACAACGATTTGACATTTAATTGATTACAAACATGTGATAGGGACCAATTTGTAAATTTTGAAAAGTATAGAGACTTCATACAATTTTAGGTTACCATCCTTTAATTAGTCAAATTACATTCCATTGTGTAAAATATCAGCTCAATATGATCATTTAAACTCATTTAATTGAATCCACAACATTCAAGGACTGAAACGTAAGGGAACATAACTTCAAAAGAATATGATTAACTAATTTAACAGCTTCGTGTATTGATACAATTAGACATGTATTGATACAACCCTATTTTGGAATAGGTCTGGGTGTTTCGGAACACAAGACAGTTTCGATACGGTCTACAAGACGTATAGTTACACAAAATTCCAGTAGCCAACTTCACTAAGCTTGTTCCGGAACACCCTTCCCTATTTTGAAACCCCATGCCCATTTCCAGCTCATCGTTTTGATATAGCCTTAGGAGTATCGAAACACTTGGGCCTATAATGTCACATTTTGCTAGTTTTTCACACTTTAATGCACCCATAACCAATCAAGCATGTTGTAACACCCCGAAATCTGGTCTAGTCGGAATTGAGTTCCGTTGATAGGAAATCCTACTTTGGTAAAAGCTTAAATATTGCTTCGAATATTTAATTATGGTTATCGAATCCTAAATTGGCTTAAAGCGTTGTGATTGAACTTTATTAAGTAAAATTAAGCTTTTAGTGGCTAAAAAGGAAGGAGTGTAAGTTGGAGGGCAAAACTTTCATTACATAAAAGATGAGGGAATAATCTTGCGATTAGCCCCTCCTCTATTATAAAGGCCTACGTGGGGTTGTCTGGGAGCTTTCCTTCAATTGAAGGAAAGCAAAATAGCCAAAGTCTTTATAATAAAACAAAGGATTAAAGTAAAGAAAGCTTACCCGAAATTATAGGAAGCAAGCACCGCCCTTTCATCATCTTGTTCACCTAAGCACACACCTCCATTAGAGGAAATTCAAGCATTGAGATTTCTTTACTTTATCGATATCGAATTCTTCCCACCGATAGGATAAGCTATTTTCCTCAATTGATTCATAGATTCTATAGTTATTTTGAGTATAATCTAAGCTAGGGTTTTCCCTAAACATGGATATTTCATCATTGTTGTCTATATTGAAGTTGGATATCAAATTTGATATTGTTATATTGATTTTGTTATCGAAACACCAATTCTAATAAGTTTCCTATTAATATTTCTAGCTCAAGAAGGGGATAAAGAGGTATCGCCTTCTACCTCACAATCTAGGAACAAAGGAATTTCTATCCGAGAGCCTTGAAGCTTCGGATTTCTAAGGTTAGTGTAGTCGGAGTCTCGGGGTAGGCGAAAGGCCTTCCCGGATATTTATTTGTTGTTTTAGATCATTTCGCTAACGTTGCTATTGAAGCAAATGCACTGGATAATAAATCGGACACTTTGGTAAGTGTCAGTAAGTTACCATTGAACATTGATTATGGTCATTGTGCATTGTCATTGAAATAGGCATTGTTATGGGATTATTGCATTGAAAACATCGGACATTGAATTTGACACTAATTCATGAAATATTGATATTAAGATATATGTATATTAATCATCGGCCACATCGAATTTATGGAACACTGGTATATCATTGATCATTTAAAGGAATATGTACATTATGACCTTGGATTGGAATGGACTAGGGATACAATTGGCATGCCATAGAATTCATGAGCTCAGTGTACGGGTGGACTACGGTCCTAAGGCTACGGCCTGTATTGATTTGGCGAGGTGGAGGGATGTGTATTGTTATTGGTCACATTGGCGAGGCGAAAGGATAGACCATTCATTGTTTTGGCGAGGCATAGGAATTCGCGTATCCACGATCTTGATTCATTCCAAGGAACTATGAATGAACGAGAAACATGTTTATTACTTTATGCATTGTTATATGGCATTAATTATGTTAACATGAGGTTAAGTACCAATTTAGCTATGACATTCCATCGTTTATGTTATTTTTCACTACCTCACTAGGCAAAATGTGCCTGATGTGTCTCCTTTCATGCATTTTCAGGTTAATAGAGTTTGTACGTTGGAAGATTGGATTGGCCGTAAGGACAACTCACTACTAAGCTACAAGTAATGTAATTATGACTTTGAACTCCTAGAAAGGCAGCGTAGTAGTTAAATTAGTCCAATATGCTCGTTTTGTTGTGTTGGGCCCTTGCTTATTTTGTAATGAGGTCATTGGCCTTAAATCGTCCTTATGGTCCCTTTGACATAGTCTTATAAATGCATGTTTTGCTAAAAAGGTAAAAATGAGGTAAACGTTTTCATATAGCCATGAAAATTTGCATGCTAGTAGTTTATATTATTGACATGGCGTGTATAAAGTTTAGTTGCATTTGGACATCATATGGTAGGGTAATTTGAATAAAAACCAGATAAAATGTGTCATTATAGGCCTCTCCATATCGAAACGGGTGATGTCGTTTCGATACGGTACCCATATTTGAACCTAGAAATAAGGGCGTTCTGGAACGAAGTAATGTCGTTTCGGAACATTTTTGCCTCTAGAGACCCTTGTTCCGATACGGGTTTCGAAACAGTCAAGGTCAAAGTCAAAAATGGTCAACCCGTTTCTATACGGGTCAAGCCTGTATCGAAACGGTCTAAGGGTTGGGTCAACAAGGTTGACTCTTGTACACCCGTTCTGAAACAACTTGGAGTGTTTCGAAACAGGGTTAGGTAAGTTTGGTAATGCTCATGGGACATTTTTTATTATATTACATATTAGTCACTGAATCTTGTGGATTCAAATTGATAATGCTAATGACTTCAGAAATGAATGAAATTTGGTAGACATAACCCTTAAGTAATGAATTTCACTTTGGTAGGGTCTTAACAATATAGAACCTCACGTTTGTTAAAATTTACAAGTTAGTCCTACATGCATGTAAAAGTTGTATGATGACCCTTGAATGATAATTATGCATCCTTTTTTATAATATGGAATAATGGGTGCAATGGCTGTATTATGGACATTATCTATTGCTCATTCATGAGATTAAAAATGAATATTTATAATAATTTTTGTCTCATCGTCTTTCGGTAACACACTCTAATTCGGTTCTCTACCAGACCGGGAAGGGGGTGTTACATTTGTGGTATTAGAGCTAGAGTTTAATCGATTTTAGGACTTTTGTAAAGTCGATTGTATTGTTATTATTTTACTTTGCCAGCTAGGTGTTTTATTTCGTGTATAATGTGACTTGTCGACTAATCCGATCTTTCATATAGATATGTCTGCGACAAATGAAGCTCACGTAGATGTGCATACTACCGGCTCCTTGACACATGGTGATGAGGTTAGGGGAGGAAGTCCTCAAGATCCACCGCAACCACAGCACCCTCCGGTTCAGGGTACTGAGCCTGTTGCACCTAATGCTCAGGTTGAATGTTATCATAATATGGCCAACATGTTTAAGTAGTTTATGACTGAAATGCAAGCAACACCACATGTTCAACCTACTCTTCCTATTGCTCAATATGTCCGAGCCCCTGTGGACAAATTGGCATCCCTCCGAGCCTATTCTTTCACTGGACATGATGATGATAACCCTGAAATTGCTGAATACTGGTTGCAGTGTTCCGACGAGCACAAGCTAGAGTGTGGTATTGCTTTGTTAACCGATGAAGCCCGGATGTGGTGGGAGACTATTATTCTTATTGTTCCTGAAGAGTCGGTCACTTTGGAATTCTTTCTCAAGGAATTCCGGAACAAGTACATCGGCGAGTACTATCTCGCGGAAAGGCAGAGCACTTTTCTCCATTTGAGACAAGGTGGGAAGCCTATCTAGCAGTACATCCATGATTTCTACAAGTATTGCCGATATGGAGCCGAGTTTCTAAAGAAAGATGAAAACAAGTGTCGAATGTTTATCGCTGGGTTGAGCGATGAGCTGCGACCTATGTTTACTGCCTTGGGTATCACCAACTTTCAGGATTTGGTGAACTGAGTTGAAGCAACTGAAGAAGTGCAGAGAGCTCAAAGAGGAAATATGTCTAACAGATTCGAGATGAGGGCATGGAGCAACTCTCGACCTCCCAAGTAGAACAAGAAGGGTAAGTACCAAGGTTCGACGCAAACTTCATTTTCACAACCTTCCCATACAGGGAACATTGAGAGACCACAAGCTATCACACAGTCTTGGTTTATAACAGCCTCAGTTGAAAGTACTGGAGGCTTGAACCGGAGTGTTCAACATCCATTTTGTAATTTCTGTTAGAAATGGCACCCAACATGCTAATCTCGCAAGCAGACGGGTGCATGTTTCTTTTGTGGAGAACAAGGATATTTTATCAGGGACTATCCTCGGAATCCCTCCAAGTTAGTGGTTGTGCACGAAGACATCTCTTCGCCTGCCCAGTCCTTTCGAGGAAAAGGGCCAAGACAAGCACCATCGGGAGCCTCAGGCAGGCCAGGTGGATCCGGGAGGCAAGGTAACAAGCAAGAATTGAAGGCCTCTGCCCAGATTTATCATGTGAGATGCTGCGAGGAGGAGGACGAGCCTGATGCTATAGCAGGTACCATTATGTTATATGCACACTCATTGTATGTATTGATTGATCCTGGATCTACACATTCTTTTATAAGCTTGTAACTGGTTAAAAGACATATGATGTCTAGTGAATCTTTAGCAACAAAAGTCTTTGTGACAAACCCGTTAGGTGATTGTGTCACTCTAAGCCTTGTATGTAAGAATTGTCCATTCTTGATTCAAAGAATTCCGTTCGTTGCGGATTTCATAATCTTATCTATCCACGAGTTTGATGCAATTTTAGGCATGAATTGGCTTAGTAAACATCAAGCGTGGGTAGATTATAAAAAGAGAAAATTTTATATTTGAGGCCTTGGCAAAGAGAGGATAATGTTGATGGAATCTCGGAACTCCAAGTAGTGTACATTGTCCACTGAATCCAAGATTGAACCTCAGATCCATGACTTTGACATAGTAAATGAATTCCATATGTTTTTCCTGACGAGCTTCCGGGATTGCCCCCAAGCCGTGAAGTGGAGTTTCGTATTGAGGTGCAACCTGGGACGGCTCCAGTTTCCATTGCACCATATTGGATGGCTGCTAAGGAATTGAAGAAATTAAAAGCTCAAATTCAAGACCTTATGAACAAGAGTTTTATCCAACCGAGCTCTTCACCTTAGGGAGCCCCGGTTCTTTTGTCAAGAAGAAGGATGGTTCTATGCGTTTGTTCATCGATTATAGACAACTGAACAAAGTCAACATCAAGAATAAGTACCATTTTCCCAGGATAGACAACATGTTCGATCAATTAAAATATTCTTCTGTGTTCTCCAAGATTGATCTAAGGTCGGGATACTATCAAACGAAAGTCAAGGAGTGTGATGTCCCCAACACCGCTTTTCGTACAAGATATGAACACTACGAATTCTTAGTGATGCCCTTCGGACTAACTAATGCACCAGCGACTTTTATAGATTTAATGAATCGGGTATTCAGACCCTTTTTTTGATAAATTTGTTGTGGTGTTCATAGACGATATCTTTATTTATTCCAAGAATGAATCGGAACACCGAGACCACCATCGTATTGTACTCCAGACTCTGAGAGAGAAACAATTGTACGCAAAGTTTTCTAAGTGTGAATTCTGGCTCTCTGAAGTGGCCTTTTTGGGGCATGTCTTATCAGCTTCGGGTATTCAGGTGGATCCGAAGAAAATTCAAGCTGTTGTGGATTGGCATCCGCCGGGGAATGTAGGTGAGGTTAGAAGTTTCCTCGGGCTTGCCGGATAGTACCGTAGGTTCGTGAAAGGATTTTCAATGTTAGTCGCTCCTTTATCTAAATTGTTGCGGAAGGAGAAACCTTTTGTTTGGACCGAAATCCAACAATGAAGCATTGATCAGTTGAAACAAGTCCTAACCCATGCACCTCTCTTGAGAAAGCCTGAGGCTAGAAAAGACTATACCGTTTATAATGATGCCTCACATCTTGGGTTAGGGTGCGTATTGAGGCAAGAAGGTAAGGTTATTGCATACGCTTCAAGGCAACTTAAGCTACATGAGATGAACTATCACACCCACGACCTAGAATTGGCTGCAATTGTCTTTGCATTGAAAATCTGGAGGCATTATCTCTACGGGGAGAAATGCTATCTTTTTACTGATCACAAAAGCCTCAAATACTTATTGACGCAAAAGGAGTTGAATCTTCGACAACGAAGGTGAATGGAACTTCTTAAGGATTATGATTTATTTATTGACTACTATCCGGGCAAGGCCAATTTTGTAGCTGATGCGCTCAGCCGCAAATCTCTGCATAGTAAGCATTGATTATGAAATTGAAATTATAAGTAGGGAGAAGTATGTTAACTCATTGTTATATCGCTCTCTTGTAGCCCCTCGGGCAATTAACACTCACATTCGGCTTCGGAAGCACCAATGCTTTGTAGCTGAACTTCAAGTTCATTCTACCATCAGTTCACAATTAAGGACTTGCAAGAACAAGATTCCGAGCTCCAAGCTTTTGTCTCTAAACTATCAGATAATCCAGACTTCAAAATTAATTCTGAATGACTTCTATGTTTTCATGATCTAGTTTGTGTGCCTAATGATGAAACTCTCCGTACTGATATCCTTGCTGAAGCTCGTTCGAGTTCTTTCTCTGTTCACCATGGGTTGGTGAAATTGTATAAAGAACTACATGAACTATATTGGTGGCCAGGCATGAAGCAGGCTATTACTGATTACATCTCCAAGTGCCTCACGTGTCAACATGTCAAGGCAGAACATTGTGCCCCTACGGGACTTTTGCAACCTATTGATCCACCAAAATGAAAATGGGAAAATATAACCATGGAATTTGTTAGTAGTCTACCGTTAACCCCTGTGAAGCATGATGCAATTTGGGTTATCGTAGATCGGTTCACAAAGTCAGCTCATTTCATACCAGTTAGAATGAACTACGGTCTTCCTAAGTTAGCTAACTAATACATCAATAAAGTAATCTGAATTTACAAAGTGCCTATGTCTATCATCTCCGATCGAGACCCTCAATTTGCATCTCAGTTTTGGAGAACCTTACAAGGAGCTCTGGGCACCATAGTCAATCTTAGCACACCTTCCACCCTCAAACTGACAGTTAGTCAAAAAGGGTAATTCAGGTAAATCATCGAATAACATGTCTTTTGGAATCTTAGAACTTGTGTTGTTATTAAGACCTCCCTTTGCAGATTTTGGAAGACATGCTTCGGGCATGTATTATCGACTTTGGTAGGACTTGGGAGAAATTTCTACCTCTTGTCGAATTTGCTTATAATAATAGTTATCAAGCATCCATCCAAATGGCTTCGTATGAAGCATTGTATGGTAGATGATGCAGAACTCCGTTGGGCTAGTCGGAGCTGGGCGAGGGTAAAGTGTTAGGCCCTGACTTGCTTCGTGAAACTGAGGAATGAGTTGCCATTATTCATCATCGACTAAAGCCTGCCTTTGATCGACAAAAAGCTTATGATGATCTCAAACGGAGAGACATTGAATATGAAGTTGGTGAAAAAGCCTTTCTTAAAGTGTCACCGTGGAAGAAAGTCTTGAGGTTTGGCAAGAAGGGAAAACTGAGCCCTCGGTTCATTGGACCTTTTGAAATCATTGAAAAGATAGGCCCAGTGGCATATTGGCTTTTACTACCCTCAAAATTGAGTAAAATCGATGATGTCTTTCACATATCGATACTTCGGAAGTATCGGTACGACCCCTCACACGTTATGGAACCCAAATCAGTAGAACTACGGCCAAATCTATCTTATGAAGAAGAACCGGTTCAGATCCTTGCTAAGGAAGTCAAGAGGCTTCGCAACAAAACTGTACCGTTAGTTAAAGTGCTTTGGAGGAGTCACACTATTGAGAAAGCCACTTGGGAGCCAGAAAAAACTATGAAAAAACAATATCCACATGTAACACCCTGATTTTGGGCCTAGATGTTTTAGAGTTTGAATCGGTCTAGTCAGGAACGGTTCGAATCTTTAAGGGAGATTTAGGGAACATATAGTTCTGGATGCTTTAAAATTATGGAAAAATATATAAAAATCCTCAGTTATTATATAAATGATTATTGTGAAAACAATTTTACAAAATATGATTTAGAAATACTACATTTCGGTGTATTGACCAAATCGCAATTTTTGCAAAGTTGACTAGTGACTGTTTTGTAAAGGGTTGAAACTTTGAATCTTTAAGGAGCTAATTTTACCAAAATGTTTTTATCAGATTTCTTTCTAATCTTGGGTGTTTTACTAATGATTTAATAAAGGGAATTAAAAGAGAAAATCCTATTTTGACTTTCATAACTACTTTACGATCTTTTTCCCTCTTTTCATTTTCTCTCAACTTCCAGTCAGCCAAACACATTTCCTTCATCAATTAACCTCTGATTTTCATCCCTTTTGATGAGATTTCATTCTTCTATGGATTCCTAATCTTTTCCTCATCAAATCCTTTTGTTTTCACTTTGGATTTTAAAGAAAACTTGCCCAAATTAAGGAGAAATCAGCCATTAGAGGTAAGCTTCGTCCTTCTTCAATAATGATCAGTTCATTACTGAAATTACCAAGTTATCAATCCTTTGTTAATGATTTTTTAGTTGGTTTAATGTTAGAAACATGGAATTGTGTTAAAACTCGAGATTCTTGGAGAGATCTTGATGATTTTCTTAACTATTGGTTATGCTCTGTTTTGAGGTTGATTTCTAATGTATTTTGGATGGTAATTGATGTTATTAATGAGGTTTTATCAAACGAATCCCCGAATAGGTTTGGATTCCTAAGTTTTACATACTAGATTGGTGGTTTTTTGGGGTGGTTTTGGTGTTCTGTTGTTGCTGGAGATATAAGGACGAGTTTATGGTGATTTTTGGTGTTGATTGAGATTTAGAAATGATTAGAAGTGATAGATCTTGGCTGGGATTTGTTTCGAAAGACTTTGGAGATGATTTCGGTTGTTTTGGGTAGCCGAAATGGTGCTTTTGAGTAAAGCAGCGAGTTTGTTTAGTTGGTTGGTGATTTCAATGCATGATGATGCATTAATACTGTGCTCTTATGTGTAATAACATGGGAGACATCTTCCGACGCTTTTGGTGTAGATCTGGAAGTGCCGAAAGTTTAGATTACAAGCAAGCAAAACGTAATCAGTGAGTGCGAAAGGTTTTAGATGTCTTTGAGGGACAAAGAAACAAGGTTTGTGGATTTAGGATTGGTTTGAAACACTATCCTCAGTCCGGAAAGTAAGTATGGCTAGATTTGCTCTCAAATATGTGGTTGATGCCCTTAAATGCTTTTACATGCTCTTGTTATGAGATAGACAAATTCCTATTGTTTTATGCATGATTTGTAGCTTGAGATGATGCTTTGTAGAGATTTCATGAGACAGCATGTTGCATTGAAGAGTTTTGAGATTTTGATTTAATGCAAAGCATGAGATATGGTTTTGAAATGAGATGAGAAAGATTTGAGAAATGTTGCATAAAAATAATAGGTGAGATGATGTTTTTGGCATAATATATTGGCATAGAAGTTGAGATAATTACCGAATATAATTGATCGATCAATAGGATGAGAGTGCACTATAATCTAAAAATTCGTATGTAATCTTTGGAGTCGGGCAATGGGGGTAGTCCCAACCCGATGAGAGATACCATCGGGGTAGGACTTGGTGAAATACCCAAGGTTTGTGGCGATGAGAGATACCGCCATGAGAGTCCGGTGTTGAGAGATTCCACCGGGGTAGGACTTGATCTTGAGTCAAGCTAATCCGCATATCCGAGTAAAGATGAAATGTGAAATGATACTTGTAACGCCCTGGTTTCGGGCCTAGATGTTTTAGACATCGGATCGAACCGGTCGAGAACAGTTCGAATCGTATAAGGTGAATTAAGGAAATCAATGATCGGGATAGGATAAAATTGTGATAAAAATTGCTAAAATCCTCTAAAAATGTGTTTAAGAGGTTGGTCGCATCAATTTTACAAAAAGGGTTTTGGAAAATGGACATTTTGAGTATTGGCCAAATTGTAAAGTTTCAATACTGGGAAAAATATGATTTTTAAGGTGGAAGCCAAAATCTTAGAATCTTTAGGGGGATTTATGTCAATTTGACCTTTCTTCAATATGACATGTGGTTTTTAAGGGTTTTTAATTAAATGATTTTAATTGGATTTTTATATTAATTAATTAAAAGGTAGTTAATGGGATTTTCCCTTACGTAATTACCAATTCTCTTTCATTTTCAGCCAAACACAATTTTCTCTCATATTTTTCCAAAATTCTTTCTCCCAAAAATTCTCTCAACATTTCCTAAGTCATTTTCAAGAGACCCTTCTTAATTCTTCAAGATTTATGCAAGGAAAACTTGTCATCTATTGAAGGAAGCAAAGATTGGAGGTAAATCCCGTTCTCAACCTCTAATCAGAGTTCTTTATTGAAATTCCCAAGATATTTGGCTTCTAAATACTATTTTTGATTGAGTTTTCAATATAGTTTTGATTGGAGATCAATATCTTGTGCAATTGTGGATGAAATCTTGATTTTCGTACTTGATGAGTTAGGCTCTATTTTGTATTGATTTTAATTGAGTTCTAAGTTGATTTATATGTTAAAATGATGTGTTGATAACATAGATCCCGAAATCCTTGAGACCCTTGTTCCGATACGGGTTTCGAAACGGTCAAGGTTAAAGTCAAAAAATGGCCAACCCGTTTCTATACGGGTCAAGCCTGTATCGAAACGGTCTAAGGGTTGGGTCAACAAGGTTGACTCTTGTACACCCGTCCTGAAACAACTTAGTCAAATTGATTATATTACAAATTAGTCACTGAATCTTGTAGAGTCAAATTGATAATGCTAATGGCTTCAGAAATGAATGAAATTTGGTAGGCATAACCCTTAAGTAATGAATTTCACTTTGGTAGGGTCTTAACAATATAGAACCTCACGTTTGTTAAAATTTACAAGTTAATCCTACATGAATGTAAAATTTGAATAATGACCCTTGAGTGTTAAATATTCATCCTTTTTGATAATGTGTAATAATGGGTGCAATGGATGTATGATGGACATTATCTATTGCTCATTCATGAGATTAAAAATGAAAATTTATAATACTGTTTGTCGCATAGTCTTCCGGTAACAAACTCTGACCCAGTTCTCTACCAGACCGGGGAGAGGGTGTTACATTTGTAGTATTAGAGCTAGAGTTTAGTCGATTTTAGGACTAAATTAAAGTCGATTGTATTGTTATTATGTTACTTTTTCAGCTAGGAGTTTTATTTCGTGTATATTGTGACTTGTCGACTAATTCGATCTTTCATATAGATATGTCTGCGACAAATGAAGCTCACGTCGATGAGCATACTATCGGCTCCTCGACGCATGGCGAGGAGGTTAGGGGAGGAAATCCTCTAGATCCACCGCAACCACAGGACCCTCCAGTTCAGGGTACTGAGCCTGTTGCACCTAATGCTCAGGCTGAATGTTATCATAGTATGGCCAACATGTTTAAGCAGTTTATGACTGCAATGCAAGCAACGCCACCAGTTCAACCTACTCTTCCTATTGCTCAATATGTCTGAGCCCCTGTGGACAAACTGGCTTCCCTCCGAGCCTATTCTTTCACCGGACAGGATGATGATAACCCTGAAATTGCTGAATACTTGTTTGATAATACCTTACGCATCCTGAACAAATAGTTGCAGTGTTCCGACGAGCAAAGCTAGAGTGTGGAATTTCTTTGTTAACCGATGAAGTCCTGATGTGGTGGGAGATTACTATTCTTATTGTTCCTAAAGAGTCGGTCACTTGGGAATTCTTTCTCAAGGAATTCCAGAACAAGTACATCGGCGAGTACTATCTCCCAGAATGGCGGAGCACTTTTCTCCATTTGAGACAAGGGGGAATCCTATCGAGTAGTACATCCATGATTTCTAAAAGTATTGCCAATATAGAGCCGAGTTTCTAAAGAAAGAGGAAGACAAGTGGCGAATGTTTATCGCTGGGTTGAGCGATGAGCTACGACCTTTGTTTACTGCATTGTATATCACCAACTTTCAAGATTTGGTGAACCGAATTAAAGCAACTGAAGCAGCGCAGAGAGCTCAGAGAGGAAATATGTCTAACATATTCGAGAAGAGGGCATGGAGCAACTCTCGACCTCCCAAGTAGAACAAGAAGGGTAAGTACCAAGGTTCGACGCAAATTTCATTTTCACAGCCTTCCCGTACAGAGAACATTGAGAGACCACAGACTATCACACAGTCTTGGTCTAAGGCAGCCTCAGTTCAAAGTATTGGAGGTTTGAAACGGAGTGTTCAGCATCCAGTTTGTAGTTTTTGTTAGAAATGGCACCCAGCAGGCCAATGTCGCAAGTAGATGGATGCATGTTTCTTTTGTGGAGAACAAGGACATTTTATCAGGGACTATCCTGGGAATCCCTCCAAGTTAGTGGCTGTACACGAAGAAATCTCTTCGTCTGCCCAGTCCTTTCGAGGAAAAGGTGTTGAGTGTGTAAAAGTTCTATTATTTACACCCTTTTTAACCCATATTTCTGCTGCATTCAAGCATAATTGCATTGCATTTAGGTTAGTTTTCAATAAAACATCACAATTATATAAAAGGCACGGATTCTACTAAAAGATGGCGTATTTTGCAGGTAGCTGCCATGGTTGACGATGAAGGCAGGCGCAGGGCAGATAAGCAGAAGAGCTGAACTGGACAAGCAGCCGAAGAAGACGAACCTGTCATGGACCTGTCGTGACAGCAAGGTGACAGCAGACTTATGAAGAGGAAAAGTAAAGTGGATCTCGATAGATAGAGAAAAATCTGCTCGTCTGTCGTGTGGAAGCCAAATATTTTTCCACGCCCCGGATCAAAAGATATGTCAAGCCAAAGCTCAAGGAGAAGAAATTCCTAAAAACAAGGATGCGGCTGGAAAGTAGGAGACTTTAGAGATTTAGTCTTTATTAGAATCTTACTTTTAATTACAGTTGTAATCCTTGTTACCTTAGATAACTTAAGCCCAAAGCTTATATAAGGGCATAGATTAAACCTAGGGCAGAACCGATTACCCCATAACCGAAACCAAACCCCTGCCGTCCACCCGTCACCGACATGTTCTAAATTCCCCCTAGGGCTACGGGTTGTTTTGTAAAGTAGTTGCAAGGGTTGCTCTGTTTTAGGATTTTTCAAGTTCAATAAAATAAACTTCAAGTTCTTTTATCTTGGTTTTAATATCTTGCAAGAGCATCGGGAGAGCATTGTGAGGTTATCCATTTACTTAGCATCGGGAGAGTTAAGTATACAAAAGAGATAAGAGCGCGTTCTCTAGTTTATAGTTGAACCATCTCGTGCCTAGGGATAGGGCGAGGTTAAGTGGCTAAGGAAGAATTCATACACATCGGTGTTCATCCTTCGATTCACGCCGGGAGGTATCATCAAAGACGTGATCATCGACAGACTTGTGCCTAGGGATAGGGCAAGGCAGATCTGGGATTCTTGCCAAGCTTGAAGTACGGAGTTGGTGTGTTCGCTGCCGCGACGATCAACGGACAGCTGCCGCGACAGGTGCTGTCGGCGACAGGCGCGACGACAGAACTGGAGATCCTAAGCAGTTCAATACCTGCACTACTGAGCAACTCAATACCAGCCCATTCTCTCTATCTTGATTTCTCAATCCTTTATTTTACGTTTTACCTTATTATTCTCGTGACAACTCTTAATTATTTCCTTTACGTTCGTGCAGTAAACAAGGTGAAGTCATTAGCCCAATCCCTGTGGAGACGATATCCGATACTTCGTATCACTTTACTACTTGCGTCGTGTACACTTGCACTACAATTGCGATAGACTATTTTACACGCAACAAGTTTTTGGCGCCGTTGCCGGGGATTGGCAACATAACTACATCTTTCTTTTATTGCACTTTTCGCTTTTATTTTTATTTTCTTTAATTTTTCTTTTTGTGCTTTCAACTCTCGCTTTTCACGAGGTTTTATTGTTTATGCGCAGATCTAAAAGAGGCGAAGATCCTGAATATAAATTAGATCCGGAAATCGAACGTTCCTTCAATCTCAAGAAACAACTTCGCCGACTTTTAGACAGAAACGAATATCTCGAGGAACAGCTAGAGAAAATGGGTCATAACCAACCTGCTGGTGGTTTCATACCACCCCTTGGCAATAATAACCCACCTGTCGGCGATCCGCCCGCAGCAGGTGGACGACGGTCATGTCGTGACTACATGCTGAATGATCATGTAGAGCTGGAGACCACGCTGCCGGATATTGATGTTGATAACTTCGAGCTTAAACCTGTCATGTTTAGTATGATCAACAACGCCGGACAGTTTAGTGGTTCTGCGACAGAAGATGCTAGGGAGCATCTCAAAACGTTCCAGGAGATCTGTGGTTTGTTTAGACTGCCAGGAGTTAGTCCGGAGATACTGAGGCTTCGGTTATTTCCCCATTCTTTGAGAGACAGAGCTAAAACTTGGTGGAATAAACTAACACCGGGTTCCATTATGACTTGGGCAGATTTAACTCGTGAATTTTTATCTCGTTTTAATCCTTCGCATTTATCTGAGCAATTACGTAACGAAATTGCTACTTTTCAACAGGAAGATGACGAGCCAATGCACGAGGCCTGGGACAGGTTTACTACTCTTCTTCGGAACTGCCCAATGCATGGATTCCCCGTCTGGAATCAGGTAACTAAATTCTATAATGCTGCTAACTTACAAACTCGCATTAGAATTGATTCTGCAGCAAATGGACTATTATTGGATAAAGATCCAGACGAGGCGCTGCAAGTTCTGAAAAATCTGGCTAAGAATGAGGAGCAGTTTCCGACTGCAAGAAGAGGGGGTAAACGGGTACTTGCTGTCAAGGATTATGAGGCCGACAGCACTATGAAATCACAGGTAGCATTCCTTACTAAAGCAATGAAACGATTATTAAATGAAGACGAACTACAAGGATTTGCTTTCGAGGAAGTTTGTACTATCTGTGAGGGAAATCATAGTAGGGATGAGTGCCCTATAAATGTAGAAGAGGGAAAATATGTTGGAAATTACAAGCCGAACTACAATTCCAACAACTACAACCCTAATTGGCGGAAGGATCCCAAATTTTCTTGGAGTAACCCCAACAATGCTTTGAATCCACAAGCACATCTTCAGAATCAGGGGGGTCCTAGATTGTTGACGCGTCAGCAACTGCAGCCGCAGAACCTGCCGCCGCAACAGCAACAGCAGCCACCACCTGCCACGAGTAGTATATTGGAGCAGACTCTGGCCACTTTTATGTCTCAGACTGGTACGTATATGGACAATATTAATCAATTTGTCAAGAAGACGGAAAACTTTTTAGATGAAACCAAGATGAGAATGACAAATCATGAGGCTACCTTGAAATCTCTAGAGACACAAATGGGTCAGGTGTCCCAGCATATTAAGCCAAGGCAGAATGGAGGTTTTCCTAGCAATACTGAAAATGCTAGACCGCCCCCACATGAGCAATGTAAGGCGATTACTACTAGGAGTGGGAAAAAGTTACCAGGACCGGAAAAAGCTGAAACAGAAAAGGAACCTGCCTTGGATAAACCTGCCGAGGAAGCTGCCCCGACAGGTGATAAACAGACTGCTGCCGATGAGCCTGTCACGACAGCAGAAGCGACAGAGGAGAAGAAAGATGAATACCGTCCTCAGATTCGCATGCAGTGGGAAGGACGCATCGCTGATTATCGTCCTCCACCACCTTTTCCTCAACGGATACAGCAAGCTAAGCATGAATCTCAACTCAAAAAAATTTATGATATTTTCAAACAGGTTCATATTAATATTCCGTTGTTAGATGTTGTTAGGGAGATGCCCGGTTATGCTAAATTTCTCAAGGATGTTATGTCGAAAAAATCTAAACTTGGGGAATTTGAAACGGTAAGGATGCAAGAAGGTTGCATGAGTATTCTTCATCGGCAGCCACCCCAGAAAAAGAAGGATCCAGGGAGCTTCATCATACCTTGCGTAATCGGTGACAAATTTGTGGGTAAGGCACTTTGTGATCTTGGAGCTAGTGTTAATCTAATGCCTAAATCTGTTTTTCAGAAATTAGGTATTGGCAAGGCGCGGCCCACGACAGTTACCCTACAGCTAGCCGACCGCTCTTACGTTCACCCCGAGGGAAAAATTGAAGATATTTTGGTAAGAGTGGATAAGCTTATTTTTCCTGCTGACTTTCTTATTTTGGATTGTGAGGCAGATGAGAACGCACCAGTCATCCTTGGGCGACCCTTCTTAGCCACGGGAAGATCATTGATTGATGTGGAGAAAGGAGAACTCACCATGCGCGTAAACGATCAACAAATTAAGTTGAATGTTCTCCAAGCAATGAAACATGCTGATGTGGACGAGGAATGCAAGGCCATCATTGAGGTGACCTTTGATTACCCCTGCATCAGGTCGGGCTGCCGTGATAAAAAATTTGGTCACTGCTGCGACAGCCACCTACAGGCCTGTCACGACAGCGACGACGACAGCAACGATGACAGCGCCGACGACAGCGACTCCTCTGATTCCGAAACATCTGATACTGAAGGTCAAGAGGAGGTAAACTGGTTAGACCATCGTCCAGGTAAGTTATTCGAACCCTTGAATTACACTTCGGATAACCATTTAATCCAAAAGCCCTCTACTGTTGAACCACCTGTCTTAGAACTTAAGCCCCTGCCAGGGCAGCTTAAATATGCTTATCTTGGTTGTGATGACACACTGCCCGTAATCATCTCTGCTAAGCTGCCGCAGGAACAGGAACGACAGCTGATCGATATGCTAAGGCAGCACAAAAAGGCGATTGGATGGACGATAGCAGACATTCAGGGCATTAGTCCAGCGTTATGCATGCACAAAATCCTCCTTGAGGAAGATCATAAGCCGATTATAGATGCCCAAAGGCGGCTAAACCATGCGATGAAGGAGGTAGTGCGTAAGGAGATCATTAAATGGTTAGATGCTGGTATTATTTACGCCATCTCCGACAGCAAATGGGTAAGCCCGGTGCAATGTGTTCCCAAGAAAGGAGGCATGACCGTGATAACCAACGAAAACAATGAACTAATCCCAACCAGGACTGTGACCGGTTGGAGGGTTTGTATGGACTATCGGAAGCTTAACAAAGCTACCCGAAAAGACCACTTCCCTTTACCCTTTATTGATCAAATGCTTGATAGATTAGCGGGTAAATCTTATTATTGTTTTCTTGATAGTTATTCAGGTTATAACCAAATTGCTATTGCACCGGAAGATCAAGAGAAAACGACTTTCACATGCCCCTACGGAACATACGCATTTAGGAGGATGACGTCCGGCCTCTGTAACGCACCTGCCACTTTCCAAAGGTGCATGATGGCAATATTCTCCGACATGGTAGAGGACTTCCTTGAGATTTTCATGGATGATTTTTCTGTCTTTGGAGACGATTTTGAGAGCTGCCTCAGCAACCTTCAAAAGGTACTTGAAAGATGTGAAAAAACTAATCTTGTTCTAAATTGGGAAAAATGCCATTTTATGGTAGATGAAGGGATAGTTCTAGGCCATAAGATTAGCTGCCGTGGGATAGAGGTCGACAGGGCAAAAATTGAAGTCATAGAGAAGCTGCCACCGCCAACGACAGTCAAGGGCATTAGGAGTTTTTTAGGGCATGCTGGTTTTTATAGAAGATTTATTGCAAATTTTTCAAAGATCACCAAGCCGCTATGCCATCTCCTAGAGCAGAACCGACCCTTTGACTTTAATGAGGAATGTACTGAAGCATTCAAGGTTCTGAAGGAAAAGTTAGTGACAGCCCCCATAGTACAGCCACCAGACTGGACACAACCATTCGAGATCATGTGTGATGCTAGTGACTATGCTGTCGGGGCAGCACTTGGGCAGCGCAGAGACAGGCTGTTTCACGTCATATATTATGCTAGCAAAACATTAAATGAAGCCCAAGTGAACTATACCACCACAGAAAAGGAGCTGTTAGCTGTGGTGTTCTCCATCGACAAGTTTCGTTCTTACATACTTGGAACGAAGGTAATAATACACACCGACCATTCTGCCCTCAAGTACTTGTTCGCAAAGAAGGATGCGAAGCCTAGGCTGATACGATGGATCTTGCTATTACAAGAGTTCGACCTTGAGATCAAAGACAAAAAGGGGACAGAAAATCAAGTGGCAGACCACTTGTCGAGGTTGGAGACGGGACAGAGTCTACCGTCAGATGAGACACACATACTGGAGACCTTCCCAGATGAGCAGCTCTTTGCTGCCGCAATCGCTGTCGCGACAGCCATGGCGGCAGGTAAGTCTTCTAACCTTCCCTGGTATGCTGATTTTGTTAATTTTATAGTTAGCGGAATATTACCTTCTGATCTTAATTATCAAGCAAGGAAGAGGTTCCAAAATGATGTTAAACATTATTATTGGGACGAACCTCTTCTTTTCAAAATGTGCGCAGATCAGGTTATAAGAAGGTGTGTACCACAAGAAGAACAAGAAGACATTCTCCATCACTGTCATGCGTCAGAATATGGAGGTCACTTAGGAGGCAATAAAACTGCTGCCAAGGTGCTGCAGTCAGGGTTCTACTGGCCGACACTTTATAAAGATGCACATGAATTTTACAAAAGCTGTGACAGGTGCCAGCGGACAGGTAACATCTCGAGGAGAAATGAGATGCCACTGCAGAATATTCTAGAAGTAGAGATCTTTGATGTTTGGGGGATTGATTTTATGGGACCTTTTCCATCTTCGTGTGGAAATCTTTACATCCTCCTAGCAGTGGACTATGTCTCCAAGTGGGTTGAAGCAATCGCAACTCAAAAGAATGATGCCAAGACGGTCCAAAAGTTTTTGCATAAAAACATTTTTTCTAGATTTGGCATCCCTAGGGCGATTATCAGTGATGAGGGGAGACATTTTGATAATAGGGTAATTGCTGCTGCCTTAAAGAAATATGGTGTCAAGCACAAGATCGCGACAGCATACCACCCACAGACCAATGGACAGGCTGAGATATCCAATAGGGAAGTGAAGAACATCCTTTAAAAGATGGTTAAACCAAATAGGAAAGATTGGTCTTTACTTCTGAATGATGCATTATGGGCATACCGGACAGCTTTCAAGACTCCATTGGGAATGTCTCCATTCCGACTGATTTATGGGAAAACCTGTCACTTGCCTGTCGAGATCGAGCACAAAGCATATTGGGCAATCAAGGCAGTGAATATGGACGTGGACAAGGCCGGCCAGAAAAGATTATTAGATCTAAACGAGATTGAAGAATTACGGACAATGACCTACGACAACGCAAGGATTTACAAGGAAAAGACTAAGAAGTGGCACGACAAGAAACTGCTGCCACGACAGTTCTGCCCAGGGCAGCTTGTGTTGTTGTTTAATTCTAGACTTAAACTCTTCCCAAGAAAGCTAAAGTCTAGATGGTCTGGCCCGTTCCAAGTGATTCAAGTCTTTCCCCATGGTGCCATCACAATTCAATCATTAAAAGACGGGCACCAATTCAAAGTCAATGGACAACGCCTCAAGCACTATCAGGGGACTGAAGCCCCAGGAATTCAGGAAGTGGTTACTTTAGGAGATGCCCCACAAGGCACCCCTAATTTAACCTGAGTTTTATTTTTATTTTTATTATTATTATTTATTAGGAATTAGGTTTATTTTATTCGAATAATGTTTTATTTTTATAATCTCAGTTTTTAGGAAATAAAGGAGTCAAGAAGGAAAGAAGAAGTGGCCCAAGCCCACCGCCCATCCACCAGCCCAATAAAGCCCATTTATGATAACCTGTCGTTTCAGCTGCCGGCGCAGACGGACTTGACAGGCTCTCAACAGACGCACTACGGACGCAGAAGCGTGCGGCAGACGCACAGTAGACGCATAAATGCGTGTCAGACGCGTCAGACACGCTACATCCAATCTGCCGCCCCGTTATTCCCGCCTGCCGTTGAGGCATTAAATGGGCAGCTCATCGACCGCTATATAAACCCCTTCCCACTTTCATTTTTCATCACTTCTGATTTTTCTCTCTTGTTATTTTTCTCCTCTAGTTTTCTTTGCTTTCTCTTTTTCACAGCCCTTGCAACCAATATGTCGTCGAGACAAACCCGTCGTAACGCTGCTGCCGCCTCTTCTTCCGCAGCAGCATCCCCCTTCGCCAACAAAGAGTTATGGGAGGAACGTGGCTTCGTGTACATCCGACAGACGCCCAACATGGGACTCCGGCCGTTCATTTTCAAGGCCATCATGGCTCAACTATGGGAGTATTTTGCTGAACAACCGGCCGAGCTTAACGACACCTTAGTCCGAGAGTTCTACGCAGCCATAGACAGCAGAACGGCGACATCTGTCACTGTTCGAGGAGTGCAAGTACCTTTCACTGCCGACAGCATCAATCACATGTTTGGCCTTTTCTTTGGCCCCGGTGATGATGCTCACCAGGAATTCATCGACTCCCTCGACTCTGCCACTTACGATGCCATCATGGTGGAGTTGACAGAGGTCGGTACATCATGGACAACCAGCAAGAAGAACCCCCACTTCGTCAATAGGGGGCAACTCCGCCCGGAAGCCAAACTTTGGAACGCTTTCATCAAAAAGCGTATCCTGCCCTCATCCCACCATACGACAGTCAACCGACAGCGACTTGCCCTGATTCACTCCATCATGCACAACAGGGCCATTAATGTGGGCAGATATATGAGGGACAGCATCCTGGACTGTGCCTTCCGCTCTGACTCACGCCTCTGCCTGCCGTTCACCATAACTTCCCTCTGCCGATGTGCTGCGGTGCCCGAGGATCCCTCCGACAAAATCAGGAAGGGCAGAGGTTGGACAGACAATAACATCAACAGCCTCATGGAGCTGATCGCGGCTACACCTGTCTCCTCCTTC
This sequence comes from Hibiscus trionum, assembly GCA_030270665.1. Lineage (NCBI taxonomy): Eukaryota > Viridiplantae > Streptophyta > Magnoliopsida > Malvales > Malvaceae > Hibiscus > Hibiscus trionum. The sequence goes on along the minus strand of BSYR01000004.1, from coordinate 13,198,046 downwards.
AACCCTGCTGGCTCACCCGCAGAATCATCAGAGGAACCACCCATCGACCCTGCCACCGAGCCTGCCCCTGATGCTGAAACCAACGCCACTCCGACAGACCAGTCTGCCCTCATCCTAGCTACTTTACAACGGGTAGAGGAACGCCAAATGGGATTGATGACATTTATTCGAGACTTCACGAACTCCACGGTAAATTTTATTACCCAAACTTTAAATTTTCCCGATGTTCAATTCCCTACTTTTCCTACCCATTATTTCCATATCCCCACTCCTGTCCACACACCTGTCCACACGCCCACACCACCTCCCTCCCCGTCCCACTCGACTGCTTCCACCAAATCACCTGCCCCGACGGCAGAAGGCAGCCCACCGGCAGACACCTCCCCTCGAGGAACCAAGAGACCTGCCACTGATGACAGCCCTCTTATCCGGAGGAATTTGGAGAGTGACTTTACGAGGGTCAAGAGGATTAAACATGTGGCAGACAAGAAAAGGCTGCCTAAGGCTAGTACCACTACCACCAGCAGTTGGGACAGCGGCAACAGTTCCGATGTTCAGCTCGTGGAGCAACCTGTCCCTGAACCTGTCTCTGAACCTGTCCAGCCTCCCCCACAGCGCAGACGCCGCCGTCAGATCCGAATCAGCAGCAGCAGCGAGGGCAACGACTGAAAATTTAAGTTTTTATTCCTCTGATTGCTGCCTGCCTTTATATTTTGTGATGTACTTTTTCTTTATTTTATTGTTCATGTCATTTTGCATTGAGGGCAATGCAACCCTCGAGTTTGGGGGTGGCAACCCTCCATCATTAATGGAGTCTTAAGTACATCTTTTGATTATTTGTTGTGTCTTTTTTTTAAGGTTTAAAAAAAAATCAGAAAAGATTAAACTGTTGGCTTAAAACTGTGAAGTTAACTTACCTGTCATGACATCTCTGTCGTGGCAGCATCTTTAGGACAGGTTAAGGAAAAGTTTAGAGCCTTTCTATAGTTCTGAAAACTTAAACACTTTTGTGACTGTTATACTGCTTAGATCTCTTTTAGCCAAACTAGAATAGGAAAGCTTAGCACTTAGAGTAGAAAAGAGACTAGAATCTCAGGAAACCTAGAGGTGCCTACCACCGGCTCTAGGCAGATAACCAGAGAAAAACTTCTAGAGGTGCCTATCACCGGCTCTAGACAGTTAACTAGAGGTGCCTGAAATACTGGCTCTAGTAAAAGAGAAGAAGTTTGAAAAAAGGAAATAACTAGAGGTGCCCAATTCTGGCTCTAGTAAGAAAAATAAAGAAAACAGTCTCGTAGGAAAAACTCTAAACAAGCTAAAGTTGAATATTCTAGTGAAACTAAGAGAGTCTTGGCATATAACTGTTCACAAGCATGCACACACTGCACGAGATCTATAGGGAGATTCCGGACAGATCCTAATCTTTCCGACAGGTTGCTGCCGCCATAGAGAACGAGCGACGGGTAAGGGACAGTTCACTGTTTGAAGGCCAACACAAAATTTTTTCTTGTTTTCATTTTTTTCGTTTAGGTTTAATTGCTTGAGGGCAAGCAAAGACTTGAGTTTGGGGGTGTGTTGAGTGTGTAAAAGTTCTATTATTTACACCCTTTTTAACCCATATTTATGCTGCATTCAAGCATAATTGCATTGCATTTAGGTTAGTTTTCAATAAAACATGACAATTATATAAAAGGCACGGATTCTACTAAAAGATGGCGTATTTTGCAGGTAGCTGCCATGGTTGACGATGAAGGCAGGCGCAGGGCAGATAAGCAGAAGAGCTGAACTGGACAAGTAGCCGAAGAAGACGAACCTGTCATGGACCTGTCGTGACAGCAAGGTGACATCAGACTTATGAAGAGGAAAAGTAAAGTGGATCTCGATAGATAGGGAAAAATCTGCTCGTCTGTCGTGTGGAAGCCAAATATTTTTCCAAGCCCCGGATCAAAAGATATGTCAAGCCAAAGCTCAAGGAGAAGAAATTCCTAAAAACAAGGATGCGGCTGGAAAGTAGGAGACTTTAGAGATTTAGTCTTTATTAGAATCTTACTTTTAATTAAAGTTGTAATCCTTGTTACCTTAGATAACTTGAGCCCAAAGCTTATATAAGGGCATAGATTAAACCTAGGGCAGAACCGATTACCCCATAACCGAAACCAAACCCCTGCCGTCCACCCGTCACCGACATGTTCTAAATTCCCCCTAGGGTTACGGATTGTTTTGTAAAGTAGTTGCAAGGGTTGCTCTGTTTTAGGATTTTTCAAGTTCAATAAAATAAACTTCAAGTTCTTTTATCTTGGTTTTAATATCTTGCAAGAGCATCGGGAGAGCATTGTGAGGTTATCCATTTACTTAGCATCGAGAGAGTTAAGTATACAAAAGAGATACGAGCGCGTTCTCTAGTTTATAGTTGAACCATCTCGTGCCTAGGGATAGGGCGAGGTTAAGTGGCTAAGGAAGAATTCATACACATCGGTGTTCATCCTTCGATTCACGCCGGGAGGTATCATCAAAGACATGATCATCGACAGACTTGTGCCTAGGGATAGGGCAAGGCAGACCTGGGATTCTTGCCAAGCTTGAAGTACGGAGTTGGTGTGTTCGCTGCCGCGACGATCAACGGACAGCTGCCGCGACAGGTGCTGTCGGCGACAGGCGCGACGACAGAACTGGAGATCCTAAGCAGTTCAATACCTGCACTACTGAGCAACTCAATACCAGCCCATTCTCTCTATCTTGATTTCTCAATCCTTTATTTTACGTTTTACCTTATTATTCTCGTGACAACTCTTAATTATTTCCTTTACGTTCGTGCAGTAAACAAGGTGAAGTCATTAGCCCAATCCCTGTGGAGACGATATCCGATACTTCGTATCACTTTACTACTTGCGTCGTGTACACTTGCACTACAATTGCGATAGACTATTTTACACGCAACAAAAGGGCCAAGACAAGCACCATTGGGAGCCTCAGGCAGGCCAGGCGGACCTGGGAGGCAAGGTAACATGCAAGAACCGAAGGCCTCTGCCCAGATTTATCATGTGAGATGCTGCGAGGAGGAGGACGAGCCTGATGCTATAACAGGTACCGTTATGTTATATGCACACTCATTGTATGTATTGATTGATCCTAGATCTACACATTCTTTTATAAGCTTGTAACTGGTTAAAAGACATAGGATGTCTAGTGAACCTTTAGCAACAAAAGTCTCTGTGACAAACCTGTTAGGTGATTGTGTCACTCTAAGACTTGTATGTAAGAATTGTCCAATCTTGATTCAAGGAATTCCGTTCCTTGTGGATTTCTTAATCTTACCTATCGACGAGTTTGATGTAATTTTAGGCATTGATTGGCTTATTAAACATCAGGCGTGGGTAGATTGTAATAAGAGAAAATTGTATCTTTGACGCCTTGGAAAAGAGAGGATAATGTTGATGTAATCTCAGAACTTCATGTTGTGTGCATTGTCCACCGAATCCAAGAATGAAAATCAGGTCCACGACTTTGACATAGTAAATGAATTCCCAGATGTTTTTCCTGACGAGCTTTCTGGATTGCCCCCAACCCGTGAAGTGGAGTTTGGTATTAAGGGGTAACCTGGGACTGCTCCAGCTTCCATTGCACCATATCAGATGGCGGCTAAGGAGTTGAAGGAATTAAAAGCTCAAATTCAAGACCTTATGAACAAGAGTTTTATCCAACCGAGCTCTTCAGCTTAGGGAGCCCCGGTTCTTTTTGTCAAGAAGAAGGATGGTTCTATGCGTTTGTGCATCGATTATAGACAACTGAACAAAGTCAACATCAAGAATAAGTACCCTTTTCCCAGGATAGACGACATGTTCGATCAATTAAAAGATGCTTCTGTGTTCTCCAAGATTGATCTAAGGTCGGGATACTATCAAATTAAAGTCAAGGAGTGTGATGTGTCGAACACTGCTTTTCATACAAGATATTGACACTACGAATTTTCAGTGATGCCCTTCGGACTAACTAATGCACCGACAACTTTTATGGATTTAATGAATCAGGTATTCAGACCCTATCTTGATAAATTCGATGTGTTGTTCATAGATGATATCTGAATTTATTCCAAGAATGAATTGGAACACCGAGACCACCATCTTATTGTACTCCAGACTATGAGAGAGAAACAATTGTACGCAAAGTTTTCTAAGTGTGAATTCTGGCACTCTAAAGTGGCCCTTTTGGGGCATGTCGTATCAGCTTCGGGTATTCAGGTGGATCCGAAGAAAAATCAAGCTATTGTGTATTGACATCCGTCGGAGAATGTAGGTGAGGTTAGAAGTTTCCTCGTGCTTGCCGGATATTACCGTAGGTTCGTGAAAGGATTTTCAATGTTAGTCGCTCCTTTAACTAAATTGTTGCGGAAGGAGACACCTTTTGTTTGGACCGAAGTCCAACAACGAAGCTTTGATCAGTTGAAACAGGTCCTGACCCATGCACTTGTCTTGACCCAGCCTGAGACTGGAAAAGACTATACCGTTTACAATGATGCCTCGCATCTTGGGTTAGGGTGCGTATTGATGCAAGAAGGAAATGTTATTGCTTACACTTCAAGGCAACTTAAGCCACATGAGATTAACTACCCCATCCACGACCTAGAATTGGCTGCAGTTGTCTTTACATTGAAAATCTGGAGGCATTATCTCTACGGGGAGAAATGCTATCTTTTTACTGATCACAAAAGCCTCAAATACTTATTTACGGAAAAGGAGTTGAATCTTCGACAACAAAGGTGGATGGAACTTCTTAAGGATTATGATTTAGTCATTGACTACCATCCGGGCAAGGCCAATGTTGTAGCTGATGCGCTCAGCCGCAAACCACTGCCTGGTAGGCATTGATTATGAAATTAAAATTATATGTAGGGAGAAGTATGTTAACTCATTGTTACATTACTCTCTTGTAGCCCCTCAGGAAATTAACGCTCACTTTCGGCTTCGGAAGCACCAATGCTTTGTAGCTGAACTTCATGTTCAGTCTACCATCAGTTCACGAATTAAGGACTTGCAAGAACAAGATTCCGAGCTCCAAACTTTTGTCTCTAAACTATCAGATAATCCATACTTCATAATTAATTATAAATGACTCCTAAGTTTTCATGATCGAGTTTGTATGCCTAATGATGAAACTCTCCGTACCGACTTCCTTGCTGAAGCTCATTCGAGTTCTTTCTTTGTTCACAATGGGTCGGTGAAAATGTATAAAGAATTACGCGAACTTTATTGGTGGTCAGGCATGAAGCAGGCTATTACTGATTACATCTCCAAGTGCCTCACGTGTCAACATGTCAAGGTAGAACATTGTGCCCCTACAGGACTTTTGCAACCTATTGATCCACCGAAATGGAAATGGGAAAAGATAACCATGGACTTTGTTAGTAGTCTACCGTTAACCCCTGCGAAGCATGATGCAATTTGGGTTATCGTAGATTAGTTCACAAAGTCAGCTCATTTCATACCAGTTAAAATGGACTACGGTCTTCCTAAGTTAGTTGACTTATACATCAAGGAAGTAATCCGACTTCACAGAGTGCCTACGTCTATCATTTCCGATTGAGACCGTTCGATTTGCATCTCGGTTTTAGAGAACCTTACAAGGAGCTCTGGGCACCATAGTCAATCTTAGCACAACCTTCCACCCTCAAACTGACTGTCAGTCAGAAAGGGTTATTCAAGTAAGTCTTCGAATAACATGTCTTTTGGAATCTTAGAACTTGTATTGTTATTAAGACCTCCCTATGCAGATTTTGGAAGACATGCTTCGGGCATGTATTATCGATTTTGGTGAAAATAATAGTTATCAAGCATCCATCCAAATGGCTTCGTATGAAGCATTGTATGGTAGATGATGCAGAACTCTGTTGTGCTGGTCAGAGCTGGGCGAGGGTAAAGTGTTAGGCCCTGACTTGCTTCGTGAAATTGAGGAACGAGTTACCATTATTCATGATCGACTAAAGGTTGCCTTTGATCGACAAAAAGCTTATGATGATCTCTAACGAAGAGACATTGAATATGAAGTTGGTGAAAAAGCCTTTCTTAATGTGTCACCGTGGAAGAAAGTCTTAAGGTTTGGAAAGAAGGGAAAATTGAGCCCTCGGTTCATTGGACCTTTTGAAATCATTGAAAAGATTGGCCCAGTGGCATATCGGCTTTTACTTACCTCTGAATTGAGTAAAATTCATGATGTCTTTCACGTATCGATGCTTCGGAAGTATCGGTCCAACCCCTCACACGTTATGGAACCCAAATTAGTATATTTATGGCCAAATCTATCTTATGAAGAAGAACCAGTTCAGATCCTTGCTAAAGAAGACAAGAGGCTTCGCAACAAAACTGTACCGTTAGTTAATGTGCTTTAGAGGAGTCACACTATTGAGGAAGCCACTCGGGAGCCTAAAAAAACAATGAAACAACAATATCCGCATGTAACGCCCTGATTTTGGGCATAGATGTTTTAGAGTTTGAATCGGGCCGGTCGGGAACGGTTCAAATCTTTATGGGAGATTTAGGGAACACCTAGTTCGGGATGCTTTAAAAATATGGAAAAATATCTAAAAATCCTTGGTTATTATATAAATGATTATGGTGAGAACAATTTTACAAAATATGATTTGGAAATACTACATTTCGGTGTAGTGACCAAATCGCAGTTTTTGCAAAGTTGACTAGTGACTATTTTGTAAAGGGTTGAAACTTTGAATCTTTAAGGAGCTAATTTTACCAAAATGTTTTTATCAAATTTCTCTCTAATTTTTGGTGTTTTAATAATGATTTAATAAAGGGAATTAAAAGAGAAAAATCCTATATTGATTTTCATAACTACTTTACGATCTTTTTCCCTCTTTTCGTTTTCTCTCAACTTCCACTCAGCCAAACACATTTCCTTCATCAATTAACCTCTGATTTCCATCCATTTTGATGAGATTTCATTTTCCTATGGATTCCTAATCTTTTCCTCATCAAATCTTTTTGTTTTCACTTTGGATTTTCAATAAAACTTTCCCAAATTAAGGAGAAATCAGTAATCAGAGGTAAGCTTCATCCTTATCCTCTAATTATCAGTTCTTTACTGAAATTTCCAAGTTATCAATCCTTTGTTAATGATTTTTTAGTTGATTTAATGTTAGAACATGGAATTGTGTTAAAACTCGAGATTCTTGGAGAGATCTTGATGATTTTCGTAACTATTGGTTAGGCTCTTTTTTGAGGTAGATTTATAATGTATTTTGGATAGTAATTGATGTTATAAATGAGGTTCTATCAAACAAATCCCGAATAGGTTTGGACTCCTAAGTTTTACATGCTAGATTGGTGGTTTTTGGGGTGGTTTTGGTGTTCTGTTGTTGCTGGAGACATAAGGACAAGTTTATGGTGATTTTTGGTGTTGATTGAGGTTTAGAAATGATTAGAAGTGATAGATCTTGGCTGGGCTTTGTTTTGGAAGAGTTTGGAGATGATTTCAGTTGTTTTGGGTAGCCGAAATGGTGCTTTTGAGTAGAGCAGCGAGTTTGTTTAGTTGGCTGGTGATTTCAATGCGTGATGATGCATTAATCATCTGCTCTTATGTGTAATAAACAGGGGAGACTTCTTCGGACGCTTTTGGTGTTGATCCGGAAGTGGCGTGAGCTTAGATATCGTTTCGGCAAGAAAGTGAAACGTAATCGGTGAGTGCGAATGGTTATAGAAGTCTTTGAGGGAAAAAGAAAGAAGTTTTGAGGATTTAGGATTGGTTTGAAACACCATCCTAAGTCTAGAAGTAAGTATGGCTAGATTTGCTCTCAAATATGTGGTTGATGCCCCTAAATGCTTTTACATGCTCTTGTTTTGAGATAGACAAATTCCTATTGTTTTATGCACGATTTGTAGCATGAGATGATGCCTTCTAGAGATTTCATGAGATAGCATGTTGCATTGAAGAGTTTTGAGATTTTTATTTAATGCAAAGCATGAGATATGGTTTTGAAATGAGATGAGAAAGATTTGAGAAATGTTGCATAAAAACAGTAGGTGAGATGATGTTTTTGGCATAATATATTGGCATAGTAGATGAGATAATTACCAGATATAATTGATCGATCAATAGGATGAGAGTGAACTATAATCTAAAAACCGTACATGCTCTTTGGAGTCGGGCAATGGGGGTAGTGCCATCCTGATCCAAAGTGAGAATCTGATGATGAGAGATACCATCGGGGTAGGACTTGGTGAACTAACCAAGCTTTGTGGCGATGAGAGATACCGCCATGAGAGTCCGGTGATGAGAGATTCCACCGGGGTAGGACTTGATCTTGAGTCAAGCTGATCTGCATATCCAAGTAAAGATGAAATGTGAAATGCCAATATAATATATGAAAATGTATTTGATTCACATGTACCAAATATTGAGATGATTTATGCTATGAGAAATGCATATGAGATTTGTATATGAAATGCTTTAGTTTTCACAAGCATCTGTATAGCTTTGCCATTAGATTTGCATTGGTTTATATACATGAGATCGAATAGAGGTACATTTGTTTTCAAATGGAGATTTGCTTTGAAATGGTTTCAAGCATAAGATAGACAGAGCATGTTGTTGAAAATGGCTTTTGAGAAAGAGTTTTGAATGATGCATTGTTGTGTTAGTTTTCTTTAGAGCTTGCCTCACTAAGCAAAATGCTTACGCTCTCTTTTACCAACAATGCATATAATTGAGAAGAATTTGGGCAGCGAAAAGGCTAAGAACATCCAAGGAAGTGAAAAGCTCATGTATGGTGATGTTTTTGCATACTTTAGTATTGATATTTGGCAATGGGGCTTCAAGGTTGTTTTTGGAAGATGTATTTTGAACTCCCTATGTTTGTGGCAAGTTAGTTATGGCTTTTGAAGTTTGTAAATAGCCTATATGGTTTTGTTTGAGGTCTTTGTTTGGTTTTGTTGTTAGGAAGCATGCATATAGACTAAATGTTCATGTGTTTGATGCCATGCTTTAGCTTAAACTTCTTGCATATGTTCTATAATGTCTATTCATGTTGCTGGTATGTTAAGGTATTATTTGGGATATGTTTGAGTATGTAAAGATGTGAAAAACCAGAAAATTATGTAGTTGCAGGGCAGGGTGTATCGAAACACCCTTATCTGTTTCAAAACAGGGGCCCGAAATGGCCATAGTGTTTCGGAAGAGGTGAAGGTGTTTCGGAACACTTTAGCTACTGGAGAGGCCTGTTTCGATACTGGTCTCGGAACGCACCCGAGTACCGAAACAGTCAACTCTGTTTCGATACTACCGTTTCAATACCAGGGTCAGCGTTTCGAAACGGTTGACCGTTGGTCTGTATATTTGAATTGTTTCACGTTCTCATATCTTTCATTTTAGTCCTTGATGTTGTGGATGCAATTGATTGAGCTTGGAATATTCTTTTAAGCTGATATTTGACAGAGACACATGTAAAATGACTAATTACATATTTGTAAGCTTAAAATCTTCAAAGTTCTTATAATTTCGAAAATTTACAGTTTGGTCCCTAAAAGTGTAATTCTTACAATTGAATCCCTAATTGAATTCCGATCGCTGTGCCTTTCTCTCCTATGATTCTTGAGTAATCACATAGGCTTAATGTGAATTTAGAAAACATAAAAAGGAAAAAAAAGGTCGTTAATCAAGGTTGACTTTTGGATTGACTTTGGTTTTCCCCGTGTAATCTTCATAGTTCGGGTCAAGCGTCTAGGCCGGGCTAAGGGGGTTACATTTGTTGGTATCACTGCCAGTCTAACGAATATTTTGGGCTTGGTAAGTGGTTAATGTGTGTGATTAAGAATGATTGTGACTTTTTGGTGAAAGTATGAAGTATGATTGTTGATATTTGGTTCTAATGAGATGAATTTGTGATGTTATGCTAAGTTTGGGGTATAGTTGGGGATTCCATTGCCATCTCATTACTATTGAGAAGAGTTGTTTTCAAAAATAAGCTTGAGTCCTTGCATTACTTGCCTTATTATGCCTAATTGAATTTATTGTATTTTGTCAGTTGCATTGTTTTCTTATGGGGCCACGTAGAGAGCTTAGATTTAATACACGTGATACAGTCGAGAATGAGAATGTTGAGAATGTTGAGGATCTACCTCCTCCTCTCCCTGGTTGACCACCCGGTGGTGGTGGAGCTGAGGTTGGTGCTGCGGGAGCCAGTGCTGGGGTTGCTGGACCCGAGGGAGTTTAGGGGCAAGCTGCTCCTGATATGTCTGTGTTGATACAAGCAATTGTTGGAGCTTTTCAGGAAGCAGTAGTTGGAGCTCATAGAGCTGCACCTCAGGATGGTGCTAATGTGAGGTTGTTGTTGGAGCGACTCCACAGTCTGGGAGGGACTGAGTTCAGAGGGTTAACCCCGAAAGGTTCCGAGTCTTGGCTATAGAGTACCAAGAGGATTCTCGGATAGCTGAATTGTAATAATGTTCAGAAGTTGGGATGTATTGTGTCCCTATTGCATGGTGATGCATATACGTGGTGGACAACCAAATTAGCGGGGATGGATGATGATGATGTGACTTGGACATTCTTCTTGAATGCATTCAATCGGAAATACTTGGGAGTTCGTTACCTCGATGAGAAAAAGAGGAAATTCATGTCCCTTGTGCAAGGGAGTATGACAATGGCAGAATATGAGGTGCAATTTGTAAGCCTTAGCCAATATGCACCCGAGCTGATTCCTAGCGAGCGGGAAATGTGTGAATGATTCTGTTATGGGCTGGTGGCTAATGTGAAAACCTATATGCTCGAAGCAGACTATACTGATTTCGATGTTTTGATCACTAGAGCGAAGGACGTTGAGCCGAATCTTGGGCTGGCAAGTCGAGCGGGGGATCTAGTTCAGGGAAGCGACCTGCGGAGCGTGATCTTGGTAGAGATCGCTACAAGAGGCATAAGGATAGATTGTGACATGTCGATGCTAGACGTGGGGGTGGTAACCTTGGGAGAGGTCAGCAAGGACCAAATGCTTTTATGCGGACTCATGAGTGTAATCGGTGTGGTAGGAGGCACACTGGTGAGTGTTAGGGCAATATTGGTACATGCTGGAACTGTGGTAATCGTGGGCACATGAAGAAAGATTGTCCGCAGCCGTTGAGACAAGGTCAGGCTCCGGTGAGAGCAATTGAGCCATAGAGAGGTCGTGGGTGCGGCCGTGGTAACTTCCAGCGCATAGATGAAGGTGAAAGGAATGTAGCACATGTGGTGGTTGTTTAGCCTGCAGGGGGTGGCCAGGCTCGAGTGTATGCCCATCGAGAAGGGAGGAATGACACAAACGTGATCGCAGGTACCTTCACTTTGCAATCCTTGTCATTACTTTCTTTGATTGATTCTGGATCTACACACTCGTACATATTGCGTAAACATGCTCAAATGCTTGGTTTGCCTGTTGAGTCTTTGGATGTGGGTATACGTGTGACTAGTTCCTTTGGTGAGACGGTTGTAACAAGAAGATTGTATAGGAGATGCCCTTTAAAGGTGCAAGATTATGTGTTTCTTGTTGATCTTATGGAGTTACCATTCTATAGATTTGATGTAATTCTTGGTATGGATTGGCTTGTTGAGCCTAGAGCCGTTGTGGATTTTGAAAGCAAGCGAGTTTCACTGAAACTTGCAGATGATTATGAGGTTGTGATGGTGGGAGAAAATGTGAAGTTTCTATCTAATATGGTGTCGACACTTGAAGTAAGCCGGATGTTGCTTCAAGGATGTGAGGCTTGTCTAGCATTTGTTATGATTCCTAGTACAAAAGAGGTTCGCGTACATGATATAAGAACCGTGTGTGAGTTCCCTGAAGTGTTTCTGAAAGAATTACCTGGTTTGCCGCCTAGTCGGGTGGTTGAATTTGGAATTGAGTTGTATGAGAACACAACTCCGGTGTCCATTGTTCCATATCGCATGGCACCCAAGGAGTTGAAGGAGTTGAAAACGCAACTTCAAGAGTTGCTTGAACGAGGCTATATTCGGCCTAGTGTATAACCTTGGGGTGCACCGGTCTTGTTTTTTAAAAAGAAAGGTGAGACGATGAGGATGTGCATTGATTAACGTTAGTTGAATAAGCTGACCATCAAGAACAAGTATCCTTTGCCGAGGATTGATGGTCTTTTTGAGTAGTTTCGAGGAGCGAATGTGTTTTCAAAGATAGATTTGAGGTCAGGATATTATCAGTTAAAGGTAAAGGATGTGGATGTGCCGAAAACAACCTTTCGAACAAGATATGGGCATTATGAGTTTTTGGTGATGCCGTTCGGACTAACGAATGCTCCTGTCGCTTTCATGGATATGATGAACATGGTCTTTCATGAATTCTTAGATAAGTTCATTGTGGTGTTCATCGATGATATCCTTGTGTACTCTCGTACTAAGGAGGAGCATGAGGGTCATTTGAGGATCGTTTGACAAGCGCTGTTAGAGAATCAGCTTTATGCTAAGCTGAGCAAATGTGAGTTTTGGCTAAAGGAAGTTGTTTTTCTTGGCCATGTGGTTTCGGCGGAAGGGATTTGAGTTGATCCTTAGAAGATTGAGGCAGTGGTGAATTGGAAGCCTCCTAGGTCTGTTCATGAAGTTCGTAGTTTCCTTGGTTTGGCAGGTTATTATTGGAGGTTCGTGGATGGATTTTCTAAGATTGTTGCCCCTTTGACGAAGTTGTTACAGAAGGATGTTATGTATGAGTGGACGGAAGCGAGACAAAAAGCTTTTGAGAAGCTAAAGGCAGCTTTGACGCAAGCTCCTATCTTTGTTCAACCTGAATCAGGAAAAGAGTTTGTAGTGTATAGTGACGTATCCTACGTTGGTTTGGGTGTGTGTTGATTCAAGAGGGTAGGGTAGTGGCTTATGGATCGCGAGAGTTGAAAGTGTATGAGCGCAATTACCCTACGCATGACATTGAGTTGGTTGCAGTGGTTTTTGCTCTAAAGATCTAGAGACATTATCTCTATGGTGAGAAGTGTACTGTGTACACGGATCATAAAAGGTTGAAGTAACTGATGTCTCAGAAGGAGTTAAATCTTAGGCAACGACGTTGGGTGGAGTTGCTTAAAGATTACAGTCTAACGATCGAGTATCATCCGGGGAAGGCCAATGTTATGGCTGATGCTTTGAGCATGAAAGTGGCGGTGGAACTGCAGGTGATGTTTGCTAGCTTGAGCATATTGCGGGATGGTGGTCTTGTTGCTGAATTGCAAGTGAAACAATCTCTAGTTCAGTTGTTTAAGGATAAAAAATTGTTGGATGATTCTTTGGTGCCACATGTTCAGGATATCGCAGAAGGTAGGCCATCGGATTTTTGTTTCAATGATGATGGTATTTTATGTTTTGGGAGTCGGATAGTGGTGCCAATTGATGTTGAATTAAGACGCTCTATTCTGACAGAAGCTCATAGTAGTCCTTTTGCTATGCACCCTAGTAGTACAAAGATGTACCGTGATCTGAAGGAGGGGTACTATTGGGTGGCATTGAAGAAAGATGTCGCTGAGCATGTTAGCAAATGCACGGTTTGTCAGTGGGTTAAGGCTGAACATCAATTTCCTTCAGGGTTGTTGCAGCCGTTAAGGATTCCTGAATGGAAGTGGGAGATGATCACCATTGACTTTGTGTCTGGTTTGCCTTTATCGCCATCAAAGTAGAATTCTGTTGGGGTGATTATGGATCGTCTTACGAAGAGTGAGCATTTCTTGCCTGTGCATACTACGTACACCTTGGATAAGCTTGCAGAGTTGTACATTGTTGAGATTGTATGGTTGCATGAAGTTCCAAAATCTATAGTGTTGGATAGAGATCCAAGGTTCACCGCAAAGTTTTGGGAGTGTTTGCATCAAGCATTAGGTACGCGACTGAATTTCAGTACTTCTTATCATCCGCAAATTGATGGACAGTCGGAGCGTGTTATCCAAGTGCTTGAAGATATGTTGAGGTTCTGTGTTATTGAATTTCAAGGCTCTTGGGAGAAGCACTTGCCTTTGGTGGAGTTTGCTTATAATAAAAGTTACCAAGAAAGTATTCAAATGGCACCTTATGATGCTTTATACGGGAGGAAGTGTAGAACTCCTCTTTGTTGGGCTGAAACGGGACAAAAGTTGGTCTCGATGTCGACTTTGTTAAAAGGAACCACCGAGAAGGTGAAGCTCATTTGTGAGTGGTTTAAGCCAGCATTGGATCGACAAAAGTCTTACATGGATTTGAAGCGTAAGGAGATAGAATTTGTTGTGGGCGAGCGTGTGTTTTTTAAATTTTCACCTTGGAAGAAGGTGATGAGATTTGGCCGGAAGGGCAAATTGAGCCCAAGGTTCATTGGACCATACGAGGTGATAGAACGTGTGGTTTATGTTGCCTACAAGCTGAAACTAACTCAAGAGTTAGAAAAGATACATAATGTGCTTCATGTATCCATGCTTCGGAGGTATAGATCGGATCCATCGCATGTTATGCCTGTGGAAGAGGTTGAGCTGAATCCAGACTTGACGTATGATGAGAAACTTGTTGAGATTCTGGATTCAGATAGTAAGGTTCTCCGAGGTAAGACCATTGAGCCGGTCAAGGTCTTGTGGAGACATCGTGGTGTTGAGGAAACCACGTCGGAAAGGAAGGAAGACGTGAAGAAGCAATTTCCTTACCTTTTTCCTCCATGTAAATTTCGAGGAGGAAATTTCTTAAGAGGGGGAGAGTTGTAACGCCCTGATTTTGGGCCTAGATGTTTTAGAGTTTGAATCGGGCCGATCGAGAACGGTTCGAATCTTTAAGGGAGATTTAGGGAACACCTAGTTCGAGATGCTTTAAAAATATGGAAAAATATCTAAAAATCATCATTTATTATATAAGTGATTATGGCGAAAACAATTTTACAAAATATGATTTGGAAATACTACATTTCGGTGTAGTGACCAAATCACAGTTTTTACAAAGTTGACTAGTGATTGTTTTGTAAATGGTTGAAACTTTGAATCTTTAAGGGGTTAATTTTACCAAAATGCTTTTATCAGATTTCTTTCTAATTTTGGGTGTTTTAATAATGATTTAATAAAGGGAATTAAAAGAGAAAATCATATTTTGACTTTCATAACTAATTTACGATCTTTTTCCCTCTTTTCATTTTCTCTAAACATCCACTTAGCCAAACACAATTCCTTCCTCAATTAACCTCTGATTTTCATCCATTTTGATGAGATTTCATTCTGCTATGGATTCCTAATCTTTTCCTCATCAAATCCTTTTGTTTTCACTTTGGATTTTCAAGAAAACTTGCCCAAATTAAGGAGAAATCAGCCATTAGAGGTAAGCTTCGTCCGTCTCTAATAATGATCATTTCATTACTGAAATTCCCAAGTTATCAATCCTTTGTTAATGATTTTTGAGTTGCTTTAATGTTAGAAACATGGAATTGTTAGGCTCTGTTTGTTAGGCTCTAAAATTCCCAAGTTCATTACTTGATGATTTTTGTAACTATTTGTTAGGCTCTGTTTTGAGGTTTATTTCTAATGTATTTTGGTTTGTACTTAATGTTATAAATGATGTTTTATCAAACAAATCCCGAATAGGTTTGGATTTCTAAGTTTTACATGCTAGATTGGTGATTTTTGGGGTGGTTTTGGTGTTCTGTTGTTGCTGGAGATATAAGGACGAGTTTATGGTGATTTTTGGTGTTAATTGAGGTTTAGAAATGATTAGAAGTGATATATCTTGGCTGGGCTTTGTTTTGGAAGAGTTCGGAGATGATTTTGGTTGTTTTGGGTTGCCGAAATGGTGCTTTTGAGTAGAGCAGCGAGTTTGTTTAGTAGCCTGGTGATTTCAATGAATGATGATGCATTAATCCTCTGCTCTTATCTGTAATAGACAGTGGAGACATCTTCAGACGCTTTTGGTGTTGATCCGGAAGTGCCGTGAGCTTAGATATCATTTCAGCAAGCAAGCAAAACGTAATCGGTCAGTGCGAATGGTTTTATAAGTCTTTGAGAGACAAAGAAACAAGGTTTGGGGATTTAGGATTGGTTTGAAACACCATCCTAATTCCGGAAGTAAGTATGGCTAGATTTGCTCTCAAATATGTGGTTGATGCCCCTAAATGCTTTTACATGCTCTTGTTTTGAGATAGACAAATTCCTACTGTTTTATGCATGATTTGTAGCACAAGATGATGCTTTGTAGAGATTTCATGAGATAGCATATTGCATTGAAGAGTTTTGAGATTTTGATTTAATGCAAAGCATGAGATATGGTTTTGAAATGAGATGAGAAAGATTTGAGAAATGTTCCATAAAAACAATAGGTGAGATGATGTTTTTGGCATAATATATTGGAATAGAAGATGAGATAATTACC
This sequence comes from Hibiscus trionum, assembly GCA_030270665.1. Lineage (NCBI taxonomy): Eukaryota > Viridiplantae > Streptophyta > Magnoliopsida > Malvales > Malvaceae > Hibiscus > Hibiscus trionum. The sequence continues at coordinate 13,181,708 of BSYR01000004.1, read as the reverse complement.
AGATATAATTGATCGATCAATAGGATGAGAGAGCACTATAATCTAAAATTTGTATGTGCTCTTTGGAGTCGGGCAATGGGGGTAGTGCCATCCCGATCCAAAGTGAGAATTTGATGATGAGAGATACCATCGGGGTAGGACCTGGTGAAATACCCAAGCTTTGTGGCGATGAGAGATACCGCCACGAGAGTACGGTGATGAGAGATTCCACCGGGGTAGGACTTGATCTTGAGTCAAGCTAATCCACATATCCGAGTAAAGATGAAATGTGAAATGACAATTGTAACGCCCTGGTTTCGGGCGTAGATGTTTTAGACATCGGATCGGGCTGGTCTAGAACGGTTCGAATCGCATTAGGTGAATTAAGGAAATCAATGATATGGATAGGATAAAATTGTGATAAAAATTGCTAAAATCCTCTAAAAATGTGTTTAAGAGGTTGGTCGCATCAATTTTACATAAAGGGTTTTGGAAAATAGACATTTTGAGTATTGACCAAATTGTAAAGTTTCAATACTGGGAAAAATATGATTTTTAAGGTGGAAGCCAAAATCTTAGAATCTTTAGCGGGATTTATGTCAATTTGACCTTTCTTCAATATGACATGTGATTTTTAAGGGTTTTTAATTAAATTATTTTAATTGGATTTTTATATTAATTAATTAAAAGGTAGTTAATGGGATTTTCACTTACGTAACTATCAATTCTCTTTCATTTTCAGCCAAACACAATTTTCTCTCATCTTTTTTCCATAATTCTTTCTCCCAAAACTCTCTCAACATTTCCTGAGTCATTTTCAAGAGATCCTTCTTAATTCTTCAAGATTTGTGCAAGGAAAACTTGTCATCTATTGAAGGAAACAAGGATTGGAGGTAAATCTCGTTCTCAACCTCTAATCAGAGTTCTTTATTGAAATTCCCATGATATTTGGCTTCTAAATACTATTTTTGATTGAGTTTTCAATATAGTTTTGATTGGAGATCAAAATCTTGTGAAATTGTGGATGAAATCTTGATTTTCGGACTTGATGAGTTAGGCTCTATTTTGTATTGTTTTTAATTGAGTTCTAAGTTGATTTATATGATAAAATGATGTGTTGATAACATAGATCCCGAAATCCTTGAGATCCTTGAGTTTCTTGGGAGTTTTAAGTGAGATTTTGGGGTGAAATGGTGGAATCTTGCTTGTTGGGGGTATAAGGATGAGTTAGGATGTTTATTAGATGTGTTTTGATGCTGATAATTGTTTTGAAGTGGTGTATGATGGTTGGGCTTGGTTTATGAAGCAATTGATTGAGTTTTGGGTTGTTTTGGAAGGTTATTTTGGTGTAGTTTGAGTGGGCAACGAGTTTGTGAATTGTTTCTAGTGTTAGAATGCATTTTAATGCATTTAGATCTCTGTTTTGATGATGTGAAAACAGGGGATCTGGATCCAGAAGCAAACAAGGTGATTTTGGAGGCCTGGATGGGTAATTTCCATATCCGCGAACGAGGCTTCGCATATCGGTGAGTGGAAATACAATTTTCTGCTTAGTAACGCTTTGAGCGTGATCTTGGGAGCTTTGTGTAAGTTTGATAAACTTAACTAAGTTCAAGTGTAAGTGTTTCGGTAATCCTTCTCTTGGAAATGTGCTATGTTTGATGAAATTGCACTTGATGTAAGAGTGGAATTGTTTACTATTTTTAAGCATGTTTAAGCATGGTTTAATGCCGGATTTTAATGCCATTATGTTAAGGATGCACTAGGTAAGTGATCCTTGGTTTGCTAGTGTTGAATGCATATGAATTTAAGCATGTGATGCTTGTAGAAATGGCATTGTGGTTATGCTTATAAAACAGTGGATTAACGTGGTTAAATGATTATATTGGCAAGTGATGAAAATGGTTTTTGGTTACTTTAATCGGATATAGTTAGCCAGCTATAGGATTGGGTGCACTATGAATAAAGTCGCCTTGGATGTCGAGGGGTTGTGATTGTGCCGTAATCTCCATCCAAGTACCCTAACGATTGAGGTTAAGATCACAACGGTGAACGGTTAGTCCCGTGTGTGAGTCTTGTGTATGTGTCCTATACTCTCGTTAGTGGAATTATACAACTACCGATGAGTGATGTTTAGGGGTTGTGATTGTGCCATTAATCTCCACCTTGTGTAGTCTGGTAGTTTGTATGAAGCGTGAGAGACAACGGTTGTAATCCGCGTATCCGATTGTGTCTTGTGTTGAAATGGTTTGTGGATTATCACTTGTGAGCCAATATAATGTAAATGAATAATGTGAAGCAATTTATGCTTGTATATGATGCAAGGATGCTTGAGATATTTGTGTATGATGCAAGAATGCATGTGATGCTTGTTAAATCATGAGCAAAGGTTTATTTGTTGTTTTAAAATGATGTATATGAGCATGTGGTTAAAAAGTGCATTGAGGTCTTAAGAAGACATGTTTTATAAATGGCATGCGATGTAAAGTGTTGGTTTTTCAAAACATGAGACATGCATTGATGAATGTTGTTTAGTGATCCTCACTAAGCTTTGTGCTTACGCTCTTTTGTTTCATCAATACGGAAAACTAGGCTTTGAGGGCAGCAAGAATGCAAGAGGAATCCAAGCTTTTAATCTTGCAAAGTATGTGGTTTGTTTCGGTGTAATAAAAGGCAATGGGTGGGGTTTATGCTAATGCATGGATGAGAATGTTTTCCCTTTGTTTTGAGCATGCTTGATAGTTACTTTTGGGATGTAATTGGCCTTTATGGTTTGATTTTGGAAGTGGAGGATGGTTTTGGCTTGTTATTGTTTTGGGTGGACTAGAGAGCATGCCTATAGCACCTAATCTTGCATGTTGGTTGCCTTGTTATAGTTAATGCCTAGATATGATGATTGTTGATATGTACCCATGTTGTATGCATGATGTGGCATGTCTCGGGAATGATTTGAGTGTGTTAAAGCATGAAAAACCAGCAAAATCTGCTGTTGCAGGGCAAGGCATATCGAAACGCCATTGCCTGTTTCGGAACAGGTGCCTGAAATGGCCATAAGGTTTCGGAATGGGTGAAGGCGTATCGAAATGTTTCGGCAACTGGAAGGGGGTGTTTCGATACGGGTTAAAGGGGGTTACACCAGTATAATATATGAAAATGTATTTGATTCACATGTACAAAATATTGAGATGATTTATGCTATGAGAAATGCATATGAGATTTGTATATGAAATGCTTTAGTTTTCACAAGAATCTGTATGGCTTTGCCATGAGATTTGCATTGGTTTATATGCATGAGATAGAATAGAGGTACATGCGTTTTCAAATGGAGATTTGCTTTGAAATGGTTTCAAGCATAAGATAGAAAGAGCATGTTGTTGAAAATGGCTTTTAAGAAAGAGTTTTGAATTATGCATTGTTGTGTTAGTTTTCTTTAGAGCTTGCCTCACTAAGCAAATATGCTTACGCTCTCTTTTCAAACAATGCATATAATTGAGAAGAATTTGGGCAGCGAAAAGACTAAGAACATCCAAGAAAGTGAAAAGCTCATGTATGGTGATGTTTTTGCATACTTTAGTACTGATGTTTGGCAATGGGGCTTCAAGGTTGTTTTCGGGAGATGTATTTTGAACTCCCTATGTTTGTGGCAAGTTTGTTATGGCTTTTGAAGTTTGTAAATAGCCTATATGGTTTTGTTTGAGGTCTTTGTTTGGTTTTGTGGTTAGGAAGCTTGCCTATAGACTAAATGTTCATGTGTTTAATGCCATGCTTTAGCTTGAACTTTCTTGGATATGTTCTATAATGTCTATTCATGTTGCTGGTATGTTAAGGTATTATTTGGGATATGTTTGAGTATGTAAAGATGTGAAAAACCAGAAAATTATGCAGTTGCAGGGCAGCGTGTATCGAAACACCCTTATTTGTTTCGAAACAGGGGCCCGAAATGGCCATAGTGTTTCGGAACAGGTGAAGGTTTTTCGGAACACTTTAGCTACTGGAGAGGCATGTTTCGATACTGGTCTCGGAACACACCCGAGTACCGAAACGGTCAACTCCGTTTCGATACCAGGGTCAGCGTTTCGAAACGATTAACCGTTGGTCTATATATTTGAATTGTTTCAAGTTCTCATATCTTACATTTTAGTCGTTGATGTTGTGGATGCAATTGATTGATCTTGGAATGTCCTTTTAAGTTGATATTTGACATAGACACATGTAAAATGACTAATTACATATTGGCAAGCTTAAAATCTGCAAAGTCAATATAATTTCCAAAATTAACATTTTGATCCCTAAAAGTGTAATTCTTACAATTGAATCCCTAATTGAATTCTGATCGATGTTCCTTTCTCTCCTATGATTCTTGAGTAATCATATAGGCTTAATGTGCATATAGAAAAGATAAAAAGGAAAAAAGGGGTCGTTAATCAAGGTTGACTTTCGGGTTGACTTTGGTTTTCCCCGTGTAATCGTCGTAGTTCAGGTCAAGCGTCTAGGACGAGCTAAGGGGGTTACACCGCACCTCTTCAGTTCAGGTAAAATTCGAGGACAAATTTTTCTTTAGGGGGAGAGTTGTGACACCCCGAAATCTGATATAGTCAGAATTAAGTTCTGTTGATCGGAAATCCTACTTTGGTAAAAGCTTAAATATTGCTTCAAATAGTTAATTATTGTTATCGAATCCTAAATTGGGTTAAAGCGTTGTGATTGAACTCTATTAAGTAAAATTAAGCTTTTAGTGGCTAAAAGGAAGGAATGTAAGTGTAACGCCCCAGTTTTGGGCTTAGAAGTTTTGGGCGTTGACCAGTTCGGTCAAAGTGCTGTTCGAATATAAAAGGGGTGAAATTAGGAAAGCCTAGTTCGGGTTGCATTAAAAATATGGAAAAATGTCCTAAAATCCTCTTTTAATGTATATAAGTGAACTGTGAAATCAATTTTGCAAAATGAGGTTTGGAAGGGTGACATTTTGGGTTAGTGACCAAAATGTAATTTTTGAAAACTGTGTGACTGTTTTAAAAAGGATTGAAACTTTGAATCTTTAAGGAGCTATTTACCCAAAGGGAATTTCTCCAGATTTTTCTAAGATATTTAGTGATTTAATTCTGAGTTTTAAACAAAAGAAAAGTGGAGGGAAGTTATTTTCCTATTTTCAACTAACTTTTCCAATTTTCCTTTTCTCTCATTTTCTCTCAAACCAAACATTCTCTCCAGAGCTTTTTCCTCTGATTTTGGCACCTAAATACCTCTTTTCAATTCTCTTTTGATTGCTAATCATCTCATCAACAAAACCTCACCAATTGCTAATTGGATTTTCAAGATTTTGGTTCTAAAAAGGGAAAAATTCAAGTTTGGAGGTAAGAACGTCCTTCTCCTCTAAACTCTCAGTTCTTTACTGAAATTCCCAAGTTCTCAATCCTTGATTTATGGTTTATTAAAGGTTTTACAATTGGAATCTTGATTTTGGCTTTAAAATGCAAGATTTGCTTGATTTTGGTGAAATTTTCGTATGATCTGTTTGGGCAGTGTGTTGAGGTGTTAAATTGAATGTTAAATTGATGAATAATTGAGGTTTAATCAATGCAATCCCGAATAGGTTGAATTTCCTAAGTTTTGCTTGAGTTTTTGGTTGTTTTTGGAGTGATCTTGGTGATCTATTATAGCTGGAGGTTTGAGGACGTGGTTAGATCCTTTTTGGATGTTAATTGATGTTTAAAAATGGTTTGAAGTGATGGATCTTGGCTGGGTTAAGTTTTGGAAGTGTTTGGAGGTGTTTTCGGTTGTGTTTGGTAGCCGAATTGTTGGATTTGTGTAGAGCAGCGAGTTGAGTTGTGTTGCTGGTGTTTTTAGTGCATTATGATGCATTAATCCTCTGATGTTGTGTGCTTGAAACAAGTAAGGTTTATCCGTGAGCATTAGAGGTGTTGTGGAAGGTTTCGGATGCTTGGAAGGCTTGTTGGCTAGCGTTGTTTTGTGTATCGGTGAGTGAAGTTGGGTTTTCAGCTTTTAAACCAAGGTTTGAAGGTTTTGGGAGCTTAGTTTAAGTCTAAACAACTTTGCTAAGCTCAAGAGTAAGTAAATGGATTTTCTCTCTTGGTTTGTGTTGTGAATTGGCTTTAAAAGCAATTGTGTTTGATGGATGCGATGCATGTGATTTGCATGTTTTAAATTCTGTTTTGAAAGCATGTTTTAGCATGGTTTAATGCTGGTTTTGAAAGCCATATGTGAAGGATGCTCAAGGTAAGAGATCCTTGGTTTTGTACATTGAAATTGTGGAATTGATGCATAGTGTTGCATGTTGTTTAATGGCTTTGTGTGATGCTTTAAAACAGTGGAATATTGTTGTTAATAATGCATTTTGGCATGTGATGGTTAAAGTCACAAAGGTGGTTGAAAGTCCTTGTGTGAGCCTTGTTTATTTAAGAACATCATGGTGTTTGAAAGTCCATGGTTGGTTCTTGGCTAAAGTTCATGGTGGTTATTGCATTTTGATTATGCTTGTGAATTAATGGATTAATGTGGTAAGATGGTTATATTGGCAAGTGATGTAAGTGGTTCTTGGTTTCTTTGATCGGATATAGTTAGCCGGCTATAGGATTGGGTGCACCGTGAATAAGTCGCCTTGGATGTGGAGTGGTTAAGAGTGAACCGGGAAACTCCATCCAAGTATCCTAACGAGATGGTTAAGGTCATAATGGTGGTTAAAATTCCATTCGAGGACCTTGGTTAAGCAAAGGTAATAATGGTGGTTAAAATTCCATTTGAGGACCTTGTGCTTGTTAAGATCACAATGGTGGTGTAAAGTCCATGTGTGAATCTTGTATAGGGTGTCCCAGATCTCGTTAGTGATGTTATACAACTACCAATCGGTGATGCAAAGGTTGTATGGTGTTTAAAAGTCCATACATGGGAACCTTGTGCATGTTAAGGTTGTATGGTGTTTAAAAGTCCATACATGGGAACCTTGTGAATGTTAAGGTTGTATGGTGGTTAAAAGTCCATACATGGGAACCTTGTGAATGTTAAGGTTGTATGGTGTTTAAAAGTCCATACATGGGAACCTTGTGAATGTTAAGGTTGTATGGTGGTTAAAAGTCCATACATGGGAACCTTGTGAATGTTAAGGTTATATGGTGTTTAAAAGTCCATATATGGGAACCTTGTGAAAGTTAAGGTCAAATGGTGGTTAAAAGTCCATTTGGAGACCTTGGATTGGTAGTGTGTATGAAGCGTGGGGACAACGCTTGTGATCCGCGTATCCGATCGGGTGTTGAGTTGAAAAGTGGATTTGGTTATCACTTGGAGGCCAATATGATGTTCTTGAATATAATGAAGCATGAGATGCTTGAAATGATGCATGGTTGCATGAGAAGTGTAAAATGTATTATGAATGCATGTTGACTTGTTGGTTTGAACAAGTGTTGATTATCTATTGAGAATGGTGCATGTGTGCATGAAATCTCTTTAGTGCATTGAAGTCTTGTGGAGACTTGTTTTAAAAGGGCATGTGATGCAATTGTTAGTGATGTGGTTCATATGTTGCATTTGTTTAATGCATGTGTTGGATTGTTTGAGTAAATGGTTTAAAAGGGTTTCTTGCTTTGAAATGACATTCAAGTATGAGAATGGTAAGATGTAAAGTGGAAGTGTTTTCCAAGGTTTGAAATTAGCTTTGCATATGGTGTTTTTGCATGGAATGGCTAATTTAATGGTTTTGCAAGTTTATGTTTTGAAAAGGTTTACTTAGCTTTCTAAGCTAAGGGTTGGTTTTCATGTTTGTGCAAGGCATGATTTTAAAGCATGTTGTTGAAAAAGGGTTTTCAAATATTGCTTTGGTTTGTCGAATCGAGTTTGCTTTTAAAAGTGGTTTTATGATTCGCTGCATTGATGGTGTTTTGTTTTTGAGCATTCCTCACTAAGCATTATGTGCTTACGCTCCTTTTTGTCCATCAATGCAGATATTTAAAGTTTGGACAGCGAGAAGCAAGGGATTCAAGGAGGACTCCATTAGAGATGTATGTCTCGGTTAATAGCTATAGTTAATAAAGGCAATGGGGGTAGAATCTCTTATGTTGTTGTCAAAGGAGATTGTGTATGTTGGACAAGTTTGGGTTATGGTTTTGAATCATGTGGATTAATGTTGCAACGTTTGAATCTCCCTATGCTTAAGTTGTATTGCTATGCTTCTTGTTTAAAAGCATGATTGAGCCTTGAATGTGTTTAATGAGTTTGTGCACCTAGGGGTGGTCTTGTATCTAGTTTTGATGCATTTATGTTCCCTATATGTGGAATGACTTACTGGTGTGATTTGGTGGCTTTTGGAGCATGTTTGGTGGGTCAAAAGTATGTTTAACCAGCAAAGTTGCTGCAGTCTGGGCAACCTGTTTCGGAACAGGTGCTACCGTATCGGAACGGGTGCCTGAATTGGCCTGGGCGTTCCGAAACGGGTGGCACTATTTCGGAATAGTTTGGCTACTGCCAAGCCTCGTTTCAGTACGCGTTGCGGAACGGCCCCGCGTTTCGAAACAGGTTTACCCTGTTTCGGAACACCTGGCCGTTGGAGGCTGACATGGGCAATTATATGTTTCGAAATGTTTGCGTTTTGGTCCTAAAACATGTTTATGCAATTGGATGAGTTTGAGATGTCCGTTTGAGCTGAAATTCGGCAGTGAAGTATGAAACATGACTAATTTTATATTGGTAACTTTTAATTGGGTGAAGTCCCTGTAATTTTTAGAATTTACAGTTTGGTCCCTAAAGTTGTATTTTGTGCAATTGGGTCCCTGAATGTTCTCTGATGGTTATGATCTTTGAGTATGATGTTTGTATGATCACATCTAGGGTTAATGAGCATCTAGACAAGATTAAAAAGAAAAAAAGGGTCGTTAATCAAGGTTGACTTTCGGGTTGACTTTGGTTTTCCCCGTGTAAACTTCTTAATTCGGTTCAACCGTCTGGGCCGGGTTAAGGGGGTTACATTTGGTGGTATCAGAGCTGAGTTGCGAATGCTTGGGGAAAATGGTAAGTTGTTGTGATATGTGTTTGATGTTTATCTTGATGTGTGGTTGAAGGTTGGTTGAAACATGTGTTTCTGAGCAAATTGTTGATGTTTTTAAGCATGCTTTGTGGTTATGAACCTTCGTTGAGCTCATGTGGTTTATGCTGTTGTTGTGAGCTGATGTTATGCATGATGGAAGTGTAATGGGTATGATATTTTGATGTTATGCTGTTGCGAGTGGATGTTGTTTGATGTAAGCATGATCGGATATGTTGTTGATATGCTTGATGTTGTGATATCCATGCTTTTGTTGACTGTTATGTCATGTAAAAGGGGGAGGATTCGGGATACCCATTGCCTTATTAATATAGCTATTGTGTTATGTTGGAGTTGGAGTTTGAATCCTTGCTTAAGCTGGTCTAATTGTTTTGTTTGTTTTGTTGTGATTGCTTGTTGTTAATAGTATGGTGAAATCGGTGGAAGAATGGTAGTTGGGGGAGATGGTTGCTGCCTTGGGGCAGGTTGTTAAGGCGTGGAATTCACCTTTTAGTGAAGGTGTTTCGTCTCAGTTTTCTGTGCCTGGAGTTGAGGTGGTAAGGCAAGAGGAAGAGGTTGGTTCTGTGATGAAGAGTTCATCACCTGTTGTTCAGGAGGTGTTGGGAACATCTCAGGCTGTGGGATGTGTGGGTTTGTCGAGGCAGCGTTTGCAAGATTTGGGTGTTGTGGAGTATCATGGTTCGACACCTGAGACGTTTGAGGCCTGGTTGGCCAGTGTAGTTCTGATTTTGGATCAGGAAGGTTGTGATTATGCATGTAAGCTGGGAAGTGTTGTCACATTGATGTTGGAGGACGCTTGTGCCTGGTGGACATCTGTGGCGGTGGCATCGCACATTGGTGATATTGATTGGGATTTCTTTGTGTCTTGTAACGCCCCGGTTTTGGGCTTAGAAGTTTTGGGCGTTGACCGGTTTGGTCAAAGTGCTGTTCGAATCTAAAAGGGTGAATTTAGGAAAGCCTAGTTCGGGTTGCATTAAAATTATGGAAAAATGTTCTAAAATCATCTTTTAATATAATTAAGTGAACTGTGAAATCAATTTTGGAAAATGAGTTTTGGAAGGGTGACATTTTGGCTAGTGACCAAAATGTAATTTTTGAAAGTTTTGTGACTGTTTTAGAAAGGGTTGAAACTTTGAATCTTTAAGGAGCTATTATTCCAAAAGTAGTTTCTCCAGATTTTTCTAAGATATTTTAAGCTATATTCTGATTTTAAAACATATCAAAAGAGGAGGGAAAGCCATTTTTGGCCATTTTGATAACTAACATCCTATTTTCTTTTCTCTCATTTTCTCTCAACCCAAACACTTTCTTTCCAGAGAATTATTTCTGATTTTCTCACCTAAATCTCTCATTTCAACTCTCTTTTGATTCCTAATCATCATATCTACAAAACCTCATCATTTGCTACTTGATTCATCAAGGTTTTTGATTCCAAAAAGAGGAGAAACTCAAGTTTGGAGGTAAGAACGTCCTTCTCCTCTAAACTATCAGTTCTTTACTGAAATTCCTAAGTTTTCAATCCTTAATTGATGTTTTATTAAAGGCTTTTAAGTTGTGAAATGGATCTTGGCTTATAATGCAAGATTTGGTGATTTTTGATGATTTTCGTTTGATCTGTTAAATCTGTGATTTGAGATGTGTTTTTGATGTTATTTGAACTCTAAATTGATAAGGAATTGAGTTTTGATTGATGCAATCCCGGATAGGTTGGGTTTCCTAAGTTTAACTTGTGATTCTTGATTGTTTTTGAGGTGATCTTGTGGATCTGGTGTTGCTGGAGGTATAAGGATGTTATTAGGTTCTTTTTAGATGTTAAATGATGTTAAAGGATGTTAGGTTTTGATGGTTAATGGCTGGGCTATGTTGAGAAGTGGTTTGGATGCATTTTCGGTTGTGTTTGGTGGCCGAAAATGGAGTGGGGATGAGAGCAGCGAGTTTAGGTGCTTTCATTGAGGATATTAATGCATGATGATGCATTAATCTACTGTTTTGATGTGTTAAAACAGGGGAGTCATCTTTGGATCCAAGTGGTGGTGATCCGGAGGCTTGATTTGGTGCTTCGGCAAGAGGCGAAGTGGAATCGGTGAGTGAAATTGGGTTTTCGGCTTTGAAACCAATGTCTTGGGAGCTTAGTTTAAGTCTAAACAAATTTGCTAAGCTCAAGTGTAAGTTTTCGGAAATACTCTCTAGTGGTGGCCATGATTTGATTGTTGTGCAATGTGGTTTATTGCATGTTTTAAACTCTGTTTTGAAAGCATGATTTAGCATGGTTAATGCTGTTTTTGTAAGCCATATGTTGAAGGAAGCTCAAGGTAAGAGTTCCTTGTTTTTGAGCATTGATTAAATGTGGTTTGATGCTTTTAAATGCATGATGAATATGGCTTGGTTTAATGCTTTAAAACAGTGGATAAATTGATGATAATGATGTATATTGGCAAGTGATGTTTTGCAAAGGTTAAGGTCACTAAGGTGGTTAAAAGTCCTTGAGTGAGCCTTGTTTACTTAAGAACATCAAGGTGGTTAAAAGTCCTTGGATGATTCTTGCTACGGACACAAAGGTGGTTAAAAGTCCTTGTGTGGTCCTTTCCATGGTGTTTAAAAGTCCATGGGGCCAAGGTGTTTAAAAGTCCTTGGGGCCAAGGTGTTTAAAAGTCCTTGGGTTGAAACTTGATACGGACACAAAGGTGGTAAAAAGTCCTTGTGCGGTCCTTTCCATGGTGGTTAAAAGTCCATGGGCCAAGGTGTTTAAAAGTCCTTGGGGCCAAGGTGTTTAAAAGTCCTTGGGGTGAAAGTTGATGAACTTGTTTTTAAAGAAATGGAACTTATCACTTGTGGCCAATATGACATGTTATGATATGAAGCATGAGATGCATGTTTAAGTATGCTTTTGAGCATGTGTAAATGATGATTTGAAGCATGATTTATAAAGTGTTTTATAAATGCATTATTGAATGGTTTTATTGAGCATTCCTCACTAAGCTTTTGCTTACGCTCTCTCTTTGTTTTCTCAAATCAATAATGCAGAACATTAAAGTACTTTGAGGGCAGCAAGGAAGGCAAGCATTCAAGTGGAAGTAAAGCTCAAAGTATGGAAGGTTTTCTTAAGTACATTTAGCTTTTGGTAATTTGGCAATGGGGGACCTATGTGTATGTTTTGGGAGATGTTTTGAACTCCCTAAGTATATTGAATGTTGTTGAGAATGCTGGTTTTTGTGGTTGGCCATTATATGCCAGAATTGGAAGTTTATGCTTGAATGGTTGCTTGTGTAGGAAGCATGCCTATAGATTTGGGGTTTTTCACATATGTTGATGTTTTGATGAATTGTTGATGCAAGTATGTCTCATATATGTTGAATTGCATGTTGGTAAAGTTTGGTGGCATTTGGAGCATGATTGGATGTTTAATTGCATGTTTAAGTATGCATTTTGGGGTAATCTGTGCAGGGTGTTCCGGAACAGTACCTACCGTTTCGGAACGGGTGCCTTAAACAAGCCCAGGCGTCCGAAACGGTTGGCTACTGTCAGCCCGTGTTGCGGTACGCGTTGCGGAACGGCCCCGCGTTTCGAAACGGGCTCTGCCTGTTTCGGAACGGGTGACCGTTAGGGGCTGACATTGGCAGTTAAATGTTTTGAATTGTTTGCATTTTGGTCCTGAATCTTGTTTGTGCAATTGTATGAGTTTGGGAAGTCCTTTTGAGCTGAAATTTCACAGAGAAGCATGAAACCTGATTAATTTCAAGTTGGTAACTTTAATTTGGGTTAAGTCCTCATATATATCAGAAATTACAATTTGGTCCCTAAAGTTGTCATTTGTTCAATTGGATCCCTGTTTGATCTCTGATGTTTATGATCTTGGAGTATGCTGTTGTATGATCATATCTAAGGATTAATATGCATCTAGACAAGTTTAAAAAGAAAAAAAGGGTCGTTAATCAAGGTTGACTTTCGGGTTGACTTTCGTTTTCCCCGTGTGACTCTCTTAATTCGGGTCAACCGTCTAGGCCGGCTTAAGGGGGTTACATTTGGTGGTATTAGAGCTGAGTTCTCGAGTAATTGGGAATGAATGTGTGCATGATTGAAGTATGTGTGCCTTGGATGCTTGTTGATCAAAAGCATGTTTAGTGGCTTGTGATTTGGATGAAACTGAGATGTATGCTGTGATGTAGCATGTTGTGGGTACCCATTGCCAAATAAAAGCTAATGAAATGGTGTTGATTTTGAATGAAATTGAGCTTGAATACATGGATTGCTTACCTTGCTGGGCCTGACTTCGTTTTATTTGCATTGTGATTGCATGGTAAAAGTATGGCACCACGTAGAGAGTTACGAGGTAATGTGCGAGCTACGGCTCCTAATGAGAACGAGAATGAGGAAAACACGGGTAGTGCGGTGATACCTCCTCCTCCACCTGGTGGTGGTGCTGAGGGTGAAAGAGCTGAAGCTACAGCTGGTGCTGGAGCTGCTGGACCAAAGGTTGGTCAGGGGCAAGCTATGCCTGATATGTCTATGTTGGTACAAGCTATTGCGGGTGCTTTCCGAGCAGCAGTAGCCGGAGCTCAAGGAGCTGGGCATCAGGGAGATGCTGGTGTTAGACTACCTTTGGAGCGCTTACGCAGTCTTGGTGGGACTGAGTTTAGGGGTATGTCTGCTGAGAGTTCTGAAGCTTGGCTAGAGAGTACCAAGCGAATCTTGGGTCAGATGAGCTGCACGGATGTGCAAAAGCTGGGTTGTGCTGTGTCCTTGCTGCAGGACGATGCGTATACGTGGTGGACGACCACCATAGCTGGGATGGTTGAAGCTGATGTGACTTGGACATTCTTCCAGAATGTGTTCAAGCGGAGATATCTTGGTGTTAGATACCTTGATGAGAAGAAGCGTGAATTCATGTCTCTTACCCAAGGGAGCATGAATGTGGCTGAGTATGAAGTACAGTTTGTGCGACTCAGTCAGTATGCACCTGAGCTGGTACCTGATGAGCGGGCAAGGTGCGAGAGGTTCCGTTATGGCTTAGTGACGGATGTGAAAATGTATGTGCTGGCCACCGAGTATGATGATTTTGATGTGTTGGTGGGCCGAGCCAAGGACATTGAGATGAACTTGGGTTTATCTGCGAAAGGTGCTGGAGCAAGTTCTGGTAAGAGAGCTGCTGAGTATAGTTCCGGAGGTGGACGGAACAAGAGGGGACGTGATCAGAAGTATCAGTCTTCAGCTAAGAGAGGTGGTGGTGCACCTGCTAGAGGAGACAATGCTAGAGCTGATCCGAGTGCTTGTTGGATCTGTGGTTCACGTGGTCACATGAAGCGTGACTGTCCTCGTGCTGTGAGAGAGGTGCAAGCTCCTGTTGCGGCAGCTGGTAATGGGTGTTGGAATTGTGGATCCGCAGACCATTTGAGGCGAGATTGTCCTAGGTTGGCTGGTGATCAAGTGCGTGCTCCTGTTGTTGCTGCACCGCAGAGAGGTCGTGGGCGCGGCCGTGGTAATTTCCAGAGGAGAGAGGAAGGTGGTCGTGGAGTGGCCCATGTTGTGGCTATTCAGCCTGAAGGTGGAGGCCAAGCGAGGGTGTATGCTCAGCGTGAGGGAAGGAATGATGCGGATGTGATTGCAGGTACCTTTACTTTGCAATCCTTGTCATTGCTTTCTTTGATAGATTCTGGATCTACGCATTCATACATTTTGCGTGAGCATGCTGAATTGCTTGGTTTGCCTGTTGAGTCTTTGGATGTTGGTGTTCGTGTCAGTAGTTCTTTTGGTGAGACTGTTGTGACTCGAAAGCTTTATAGAAGGTGTCCCTTGGTTGTTTAAGAACATGTTTTTCATGTTGATCTTATGGAGTTGACCTTTTATGGTTTTGATGTAATCCTTGGTATGGATTGGCTTGCTGAGCATCGTGCTGTTGTGGATTGTGAAAACAAGCGAGTTTCGCTTAAGCTTGCGGATGATTATGAAGTTGTTGTGGTTGGTGAGAATGTGAAGTTTCTTGCCAATGTGGTGTCTACCTTGGAGGCGAGCAGGATGCTGAGGCAAGGTTGCGAAGCCTATCTAGCTTTTGTGATGAATCCTAGCTCTAAAGAGTTGAGGGTGCAAGATATCAGAGTTGTGAAGGAGTTTCCTGGTGTGTTTCCTGAGGAGTTGCCTGGTTTACCTCCTAACCGCGAGGTGGAGTTTGGAATTGAGCTGTATGAGAATACAACTCCTGTGTCCATTACTCCTTATAGAATGGCACCTAAGGAGCTGAAGGAGCTGAAGACGCAGTTGCAAGAGTTGCTTGATCGTGGTTTCATCCGGCCGAGTGTGTCACCTTGGGGAGCACCGGTCTTGTTTGTGAAGAAGAAGGATGGCACTATGAGAATGTGCATTGATTACCGTCAGCTGAACAAGTTGACTATCAAGAATCGGTATCCTTTGCCGAGGATTGATGATCTCTTTGATCAATTTCGGGGAGCTGCTGTGTTCTCTAAGATTGACTTGAGGTCAGGGTATTATCAGTTGAAGGTGAAGGATGTGGATGTGCCTAAGACAGCTTTCAGGACAAGGTATGGGCATTATGAGTTCCTTGTGATGCCGTTTGGTTTGACAAATGCTCCTGCTGCTTTCATGGACATGATGAATCGTGTGTTTCATGAATACCTGGACAAGTTCGTTGTGGTATTCATTGATGATATCCTCGTGTACTCGCGTACTGAGGAGGAGCATGAAGAGCATTTGAGGATTGTGCTGCAGGCTTTGTTGGAGAATCAGCTCTATGCTAAGCTGAGCATGTGTGAGTTCTGGCTTAAGGAGGTGGTGTTTCTTGGGCATGTGGTCTCAGCTGAGGGGATTCGTGTTGTCCTCAGAAGATTGAGGCGGTGATGAATTGGAAAGTTCCTAAGTCTGTTCATGAGGTCCGTAGTTTCCTTGGTTTGGCGGGATACTACCGTAGGTTTGTGGACGGTTTTTCCAAGATTGCTGCTCCTTTGACGAAGCTGTTGCAAAAGGATGTTAAGTATGAGTGGACGGAAGCGAGACAGCAGGCTTTTGAGAAGCTTAAGGCGGCTTTGACGCAAGCTCTTATCTTGATTCAGCCTGAATCAGGGAAAGAGTTTGTGGTTTACAGTGATGCATCCTATGTTGGTTTGGGGTGTGTGCTGATGCAGGAGGGTAAGGTGGTGGCTTATGCATCGCGGCAGTTGAAAGTGCATGAGTGCAATTACCCTACGCATGATATTGAGCTGGCTGCAGTGGTTTTTGCTCTGAAGATCTGAAGACATTATCTGTATGGTGAGAAGTGTACTGTGTACACAGATCACAAGAGTTTGAGGTATTTGATGTCTCAGAAGGAGTTGAATCTTAGGCAGCGGCGTTGGTTAGAGTTGCTCAAGGATTATGATCTGACGACTGAGTATCATCCTGGAAAAGCTAATGTTGTTGCGGATGCCTTGAGTAGGAAAGTAGCTGTTGAGCTGAGGGCTATGTTTGCTAGCTTGAGCATATCGCAAGATGGTGGTCTTGTTGCTGAGTTGCAAGTGAAACCATCTTTGGTTCAGTTGATCAAGGATAAGCAGTTGCTGGATGATTCCTTGGTGTCTCATGTTCAGGATATCGCGGAGGGTAGACCTTCGGATTTCTACTTTAATGATGATGGTGTGTTGTGTTTTGGGAGTCGGATAGTAGTGCCTGCTGATGCTGAGTTGAGGCGTGCTATTCTGACTGAAGGTCATAGTAGTCATTTTGCTATGCACCCTGGTAGTACCAAGATGTATCGTGATCTTCGTGATGAGTACTATTGGGTGGGTTTGAAGAAGGATGTTGCGGAGTTTGTGAGCAAGTGTTTGGTGTGTCGGCGAGTTAAGGCTGAGCATCAGGTTCCTTCAGGGTTGTTGCAACCGTTGAAAATCCCTGAATGGAAGTGGGAAAGGGTTACCATGGATTTTGTATCTGGTTTACCTTTGTCTCCCTCGAAGAAGAATTCTGTTTGGGTGATTGTGGATCGCCTAACGAAGTGTGCGCATTTCCTGCCTGTGCATACCACGTTTTCTTTGGATAAGTTGGCAGAGCTGTACATTGCTGAGATTGTGCGGCTGCATGGTGTGCCTAAGTTGATTGTGTCGGATAGGGATCCGAGGTTCACATCGCGTTTCTGGCGGTGTTTGCATCAAGCTCTGGGTACAAGGTTGCATTTCAGTACATCCTATCATCCTCAGTCGGATGGTCAGTCTGAGCGAGTTATCCAGATTTTGGAGGATATGTTGAGGTGCTACGTGATTGAGTTCCAAGGTTCTTGGGAGAAGCATCTGCCTTTGGTTGAGTTTGCTTATAACAATAGTTATCAGGCAAGTATACAGATGGCACCTTATGAGGCTTTGTACGGGAGGAAGTGTAGGACTCCGCTGTGTTGGGCTGAAACTGGTCAAAAGTTGGTTTCGATGTCGGCTTTGTTGAAAGGGACCACAGAGAAGGTAAAGCTCATTTGTGAGCGGTTGAAGGCTGCCTCTGATCGGCAAAAGTCTTACGCGGATTTGAAGCGTAAAGAGATTGAGTATGCGGTGGGTGACCGTGTGTTCTTGAAGGTTTCACCTTGGAAAAAGGTGATGAGGTTTGGCCGGAAGGGTAAGTTGAGCCCTAGGTACATTGGACCATACGAGGTGGTTGAGCGTGTGGGTCCTGTTGCGTACAAGCTGAGGTTACCTCAAGAGTTGGAGAAGATTCATGATGTGTTCCATGTTTCTATGCTCCGAAAGTGTAGATCTGATCCTTCGCATGTGATGCCTGTGGAGGAAGTGGTTTTGAATCCGGATTTGACCTATGATGAGGAACCGGTGAAGGTTCTGGATTCGGATAGCAAGGTTCTTCGTGGCAAGACCATTGAGTTGGTGAAGGTGCTGTGGAAGCATCGAGGTGTTGAGGAAGCCACGTGGGAGCGGAAGGAAGACATGCTGAAGCAGTTTCCTTATCTCTTTCCTTCAGGTAAATTTCGGGGACGAAATTTCTTAAGGGGGGGGGGGAGAGTTGTAACGCCCCGGTTTTGGGCTTAGAAGTTTTGGGCGTTGACCGGTTTGGTCAAAGTGCTGTTCGAATCTAAAAGGGAGAATTTAGGAAAGCCTAGTTCGGGTTGCATTAAAATTATGGAAAAATGTTCTAAAATCATCTTTTAATATAATTAAGTGAACTGTGAAATCAATTTTGGAAAATGAGTTTTGGAAGGGTGACATTTTGGCTAGTGACCAAAATGTAATTTTTGAAAGTTTTGTGACTGTTTTAGAAAGGGTTGAAACTTTGAATCTTTAAGGAGCTATTATTCCAAAAGTAGTTTCTCCAGATTTTTCTAAGATATTTTAAGCTATATTCTGATTTTAAAACATGTCAAAAGAGGAGGGAAAGCCATTTTTGGCCATTTTGATAACTAACTTCCTATTTTCTTTTCTCTCATTTTCTCTCAACCCAAACACTTTCTTTCCAGAGAATTGTTTCTGATTTTCTCACCTAAATCTCTCCTTTCAACTCTCTTTTGATTCCTAATCATCATATCTACAAAACCTCATCATTTGCTACTTGATTCATCAAGGTTTTTGATTCCAAAAAGAGGAGAAACTCAAGTTTGGAGGTAAGAACGTCCTTCTCCTCTAAACTATCAGTTCTTTACTGAAATTCCTAAGTTTTCAATCCTTAATTGATGTTTTATTAAAGGCTTTTAAGTTTGTGAAATGGATCTTGGCTTATAATGCAAGATTTGGTGGTTTTTGATGATTTTCGTTTGATCTGTTAAATCTGTGATTTGAGATGTGTTTTTGATGTTATTTGAACTCTAAATTGATAAGGAATTGAGTTTTGATTGATGCAATCCCGGATAGGTTGGGTTTCCTAAGTTTAGCTTGTGATTCTTGATTGTTTTTGAGGTGATCTTGTGGATCTGGTGTTGCTGGAGGTATAAGGATGTTATTAGGTTCTTTTTAGATGTTAAATGATGTTAAAGGATGTTAGGTTTTGATGGTTAATGGCTGGGCTTTGTTGAGAAGTGGTTTGGATGCATTTTCGGTTGTGTTTGGTGGCCGAAAATGGAGTGGGGATGAGAGCAGCGAGTTTAGGTGCTTTCATTGAGGATATTAATGCATGATGATGCATTAATCTACTGTTTTGATGTGTTAAAAACAGGGGAGTCATCTTTGGATCCAAGTGGTGGTGATCCGGAGGCTTGATTTGGTGCTTCGGCAAGAGGCGAAGTGGAATCGGTGAGTGAAATTGGGTTTTCAGCTTTGAAACCAATGTCTTGGGAGCTTAGTTTAAGTCTAAACAACTTTGCTAAGCTCAAGTGTAAGTTTTCGGAAATACTCTCTAGTGGTGGCCATGATTTGATTGTTGTGCAATGTGGTTTATTGCATGTTTTAAACTCTGTTTTGAAAGCATGATTTAGCATGGTTAATGCTGTTTTTGTAAGCCATATGTTGAAGGAAGCTCAAGGTAAGAGTTCCTTGTTTTTTAGCCTTGATTAAATGTGGTTTGATGCTTTTAAATGCATGATGAATATGGCTTGGTTTAATGCTTTAAAACAGTGGATAAATTGATGATAATGATGTATATTGGCAAGTGATGTTTTGCAAAGGTTAAGGTCACTAAGGTGGTTAAAAGTCCTTGAGTGAGCCTTGTTTACTTAAGAACATCAAGGTGGTTAAAAGTCCTTGGATGATTCTTGCTACGGACACAAAGGTGGTTAAAAGTCCTTGTGTGGTCCTTTCCATGGTGTTTAAAAGTCCATGGGGCCATGGTGTTTAAAACTCCTTGGGGCCAAGGTGTTTAAAAGTCCTTGGGTTGAAACTTGATACGGACACAAAGGTGGTTAAAAGTCCTTGTGTGGTCCTTTCCATGGTGGTTAAAAGTCCATGGGCCAAGGTGTTTAAAAGTCCTTGGGGCCAAGGTGTTTAAAAGTCCTTGGGGTGAAAGTTGATGAACTTGTTTTTAAAGAAATGGAACTTATCACTTGTGGCCAATATGACATGTTATGATATGAAGCATGAGATGCATGTTTAAGTATGCTTTTGAGCATGTGTAAATGATGATTTGAAGCATGATTTATAAAGTGTTTTATAAATGCATTATTGAATGGTTTTATTGAGCATTCCTCACTAAGCTTTTGCTTACGCTCTCTCTTTGTTTTCTCAAATCAATAATGCAGAACATTAAAGTACTTTGAGGGCAGCAAGGAAGGCAAGCATTCAAGTGGAAGTAAAGCTCAAAGTATGGAAGGTTTTCTTAAGTACATTTAGCTTTTGGTAATTTGGCAATGGGGGACCTATGTGTATGTTTTGGGAGATGTTTTGAACTCCCTAAGTATATTGAATGTTGTTGAGAATGCTGGTTTTTGTGGTTGACCATTATATGCTTGAATTGGAAGTTTATGCTTGAATGGTTGCTTGTGTAGGAAGCATGCCTATAGATTTGGGGTTTTTCACATATGTTGATGTTTTGATGAATTGTTGATGCAAGTATGTCTCATATATGTTGAATTGCATGTTGGTAAAGTTTGGTGGCATTTGGAGCATGATTGGATGTTTAATTGCATGTTTAAGTATGCATTTCTGGGTAATCTGTGCAGGGTGTTCCGGAACAGTACCTACCGTTTCGGAACGGGTGCTTTAAACAAGCCCAGGCGTCCGAAACGGGAGGACCGTTCCGAAATGGTTGGCTACTGTCAGCCCGTGTTGCGGTACGCGTTGCGGAACGGCCCCGCGTTTCGAAACGGGCTCTGCCTGTTTCGGAACGGGTGACCGTTAGGGGCTGACATTGGCAGTTAAATGTTTTGAATTGTTTGCATTTTGGTCCTGAATCTTGTTTGTGCAATTGTATGAGTTTGGGAAGTCCTTTTGAGCTGAAATTTCACAGAGAAGCATGAAACCTGATTAATTTCAAGTTGGTAACTTTAATTTGGGTTAAGTCCTCATATATATCAGAAATTACAATTTGGTCCCTAAAGTTGTCATTTGTTCAATTGGATCCCTGTTTGATCTCTGATGTTTATGATCTTGGAGTATGCTGTTGTATGATCATATCTAAGGATTAATATGCATCTAGAAAAGTTTAAAAAGAAAAAAAAGGGTCGTTAATCAAGGTTGACTTTCGGGTTGACTTTGGTTTTCCCCGTGTGACTCTCTTAATTCGGGTCAACCATCTAGGCCGGGTTAAGGGGGTTACATGTCTGCCTTTTATGAGAGGTATCTTGGAGAGAAATTCCCAAGGGTTAAGCAATGTGAAGGTAGTGCAAATCTGGGGCGAGTGTTGCTTGATCAAGGAGTGGAAGCTCAGCTACCGGTATGTAACCGTTGTGGAAGGCGCCATGTTGGAGGTTGTTGGGGCGCAGGTGCTTGTTGGAACTGTGGTTCTAAAGAGCATGTGAAGCGAGATTGTCCTGATATAGTGAAATCAGCTTCAGTGGTAGCAAAAGGGTCTCTGAAGGGTCGAGGGCACGGCCGAGACAAGGTTCGAAGGTGGCAGGAAGAGCAGAAAGTTGTGAAGAGTTTGGGTAATGGAATCTATTGGAAATGTGGGTCGGCTGGACACATGAGACGTGATTGTTTGAAGTTGGCTCGGAACAGCCAAGGTTCTTTACCGCAAGGAGATGGTGGTGATCTCAGGGTGTTAGCTGATGCTACAGCGGTGCGGCTGGAGGATGGTGGTTCTGTGAGGAAGAGAGCTCGCCTGATGAAGCTCCAGGGTGGTGATGTGTTTTCAGGTAACCTTGTTTTAGTAACCTAGTTTGGTTTTGGTTTGGGTTTCCTTGTGTTGTGAGTTTAGTCTTGTTGCTAGCATGTTGGGGTAGTAGATGTTGTTGTTGTTTTGAAAACATCTTTAACGTGAAGAAGGTTTAGTGGGTATCTTGTGGTTAATGGTTGCTAGAATGATGGAGTTAGACAAGTTGAAAGTGAAATAGGAGGTTGTTCTTAGACGGACTCTGAGGATGTTATTGGTGGGTGTGAACTGACATACATGCACAGTTAAAATCATTTGTTATATGTTATATTATATATGTACTGGTCCATGCATACATGTGGAATGACATTAGAGGTTTTGCATACATGTACATCAGGCATTGATAGGGCATGTTGGTGACCATGCATACAAACGTTCACACTTGCTAATAACTAATCAAGTCTGTTAGTGTTGTGGTTGGGTTAGGTTGGTGATGGGTTTTTAGAAGTTGTTTTGGTGCTGAGTGTAAGTTAGAGGTAGTGGAGAGTACTAAGCAAGTTGTTAGTAATAGTGAGTGCGGTATAGTATGTTGGTAGAAGGAAAGTGTTTGATGCTTATCGAGTTTAGTGGTGTGGTGGTAAGGAGTTTGCCGATGGAAGTTAGAATCGGTCAAGTGGTTATGAGTAGCTTGTGGAAGAGGTGGTTCTATGGAAGCTAGATGATGTTGCAGGTTAGTGGATGTGTTCTCGGAGTGCCGAGGTATCTTGGCATTGATGTGGTAGTAGAAAGGTTGTTTATTTGGGTGAGGGTTCGTAGCAACCTTCGAGGAGTTGAGATGGTGATATGTATGTTTAAGTTGGGCGGTGTTCTTGTAAGGCAAGTGTTGTGGTCAAAGCTTGAAGTGGAAAGGTAATGAAAGATCGAAGGTCATTGTTGGTTGGACGGATTCTTGTGAGAAGTGGTTGGCTGGTTGTGAGTAAGTGAATTCTTTTTGGAGATCAGCTGGTGGTGTGTGGAACGGCTAGCGGAGTCAAGGTTGGGGTTTTGTGATGTGATTTTTGGAGTATGGGTGAGTAGTCTTGGTGAGTTGTTGTGGTAATGATAGCGGCGGATGTGAAGGAATGTCAGCATTCGTTGAGAAGTTTGGGTAAGCAGTTGATGCTTGGGAATGCTTGCTTGTTGTGGAAATCTCTGGAAAAGGTTGAGTAGTTTTGCAAAGGTTTTTAGAAGCAGTGAAGGTTGTGGGTTACATAGTGGCTGAATTGATTGGTTGGAGTCACTATGTGAACAAGTTTCGGGAACAGTGTGTGGTGGTGTTGAGTTTGGGTGGAGTTTTGTGAAGAGGGTGTTCAGTGGTGGTTAAATCCCCTGTGTTGCTTTGCGGTTGCTTTGAGAGGGTTGGTTGTGCTCTTTTCGCCAGTTGAAATTTTGAGGACGAAATTTCCTAAGGGGGGGAGAGTTGTAACGCCCCGGTTTTGGGCTTAGAAGTTTTGGGCGTTGACCGGTTCGGTCAAAGTGCTGTTCGAATATAAAAGGGGTGAAATTAGGAAAGCCTAGTTCGGGTTGCATTAAAAATATGGAAAAATGTCCTAAAATCCTCTTTTAATGCATATAAGTGAACTGTGAAATCAATTTTGCAAAATGAGGTTTGGAAGGGTGACATTTTGGGTTAGTGACCAAAATGTAATTTTTGAAAACTGCGTGACTGTTTTAAAAAGGATTGAAACTTTGAATCTTTAAGGAGCTATTTACCCAAAGGGAATTTCTCCAGATTTTTCTAAGATATTTAGTGATTTAATTCTGAGTTTTAAACAAAAGAAAAGTGGAGGGAAGTTATTTTCCTATTTTCAACTAACTTTTCCAATTTTCCTTTTCTCTCAAACCAAACATTCTCTCCAGAGCTTTTTCCTCTGATTTTGGCACCTAAATACCTCTTTTCAATTCTCTTTTGATTGCTAATCATCTCATCAACAAAACCTCACCAATTGCTAATTGGATTTTCAAGATTTTGGTTCTAAAAAGGGAGAAATTCAAGTTTGGAGGTAAGAACGTCCTTCTCCTCTAAACTCTCAGTTCTTTACTGAAATTCCCAAGTTCTCAATCCTTGATTTATGGTTTATTAAAGGTTTTACAATTGGAATCTTGATTTTGGCTTTAAAATGCAAGATTTGCTTGATTTTGGTGAAATTTTCGTATGATCTGTTTGGGCAGTGTGTTGAGGTGTTAAATTGATGTTAATTGAATGTTAAATTGATGAATAATTGAGGTTTAATCAATGCAATCCCGAATAGGTTGAATTTCCTAAGTTTTGCTTGAGTTTTTGGTTGTTTTTGGAGTGATCTTGGTGATCTATTATAGCTGGAGGTTTGAGGACGTGGTTAGATCCTTTTTGGATGTTAATTGATGTTTAAAAATGGTTTGAAGTGATGGATCTTGGCTGGGTTAAGTTTTGGAAGTGTTTGGAGGTGTTTTCGGTTGTGTTTGGTAGCCGAATTGTTGGATTTGTGTAGAGCAGCGAGTTGAGTTGTGTTGCTGGTGTTTTTAGTGTATTATGATGCATTAATCCTCTGATGTTGTGTGCTTGAAACAGAAGGTTTATCCGTGAGCATTAGAGGTGTTGTGGAAGGTTTCGGATGCTTGGAAGGCTTGTTGGCTAGCCTTGTTTTGTGTATCGGTGAGTGAGGTTGGGTTTTCAGCTTTTAAACCAAGGTTTGAAGGTTTTGGGAGCTTAGTTTAAGTCTAAACAACTTTGCTAAGCTCAAGAGTAAGTAAATGGATTTTCTCTCTTGGTTTGTGTTGTGAATTGGCTTTAAAAGCAATTGTGTTTGATGGATGCGATGCATGTGATTTGCATGTTTTAAATTCTGTTTTGAAAGCATGTTTTAGCATGGTTTAATGCTGGTTTTGAAAGCCATATGTGAAGGATGCTCAAGGTAAGAGATCCTTGGTTTTGTACATTGAAATTGTTGAATTGATGCATAGTGTTGCATGTTGTTTAATGGCTTTGTGTGATGCTTTAAAACAGTGGAATATTGTTGTTAATAATGCATTTTGGCATGTGATGGTTAAAGTCACAAAGGTGGTTGAAAGTCCTTGTGTGAGCCTTGTTTATTTAAGAACATCATGGTGTTTGAAAGTCCATGGTTGGTTCTTGGCTAAAGTTCATGGTGGTTATTGCATTTTGATTATGCTTGTGAATTAATGGATTAATGTGGTAAGATGGTTATATTGGCAAGTGATGTAAGTGGTTCTTGGTTTCTTTGATCGGATATAGTTAGCCGGCTATAGGATTGGGTGCACCGTGAATAAGTCGCCTTGGATGTGGAGTGGTTAAGAGTGAACCGGGAAACTCCATCCAAGTATCCTAACGAGATGGTTAAGGTCATAATGGTGGTTAAAATTCCATTCGAGGACCTTGGTTAAGCAAAGGTAATAATGGTGGTTAAAATTCCATTTGAGGACCTTGTGCTTGTTAAGATCACAATGGTGGTGTAAAGTCCATGTGTGAATCTTGTATAGGGTGTCCCGGATCTCGTTAGTGATGTTATACAGCTACCAATCGGTGATGCAAAGGTTGTATGGTGTTTAAAAGTCCATACATGGGAACCTTGTGCATGTTAAGGTTGTATGGTGTTTAAAAGTCCATACATGGGAACCTTGTGAATGTTAAGGTTGTATGGTGGTTAAAAGTCCGTACATGGGAACCTTGTGAATGTTAAGGTTGTATGGTGTTTAAAAGTCCATACATGGGAACCTTGTGAATGTTAAGGTTGTATGGTGGTTAAAAGTCCATACATGGGAACCTTGTGATTGTTAAGGTTATATGGTGTTTAAAAGTCCATATATGGGAACCTTGTGAAAGTTAAGGTCAAATGGTGGTTAAAAGTCCATTTGGAGACCTTGGATTGGTAGTGTGTATGAAGCGTGGGGACAACGCTTGTGATCCGCGTATCCGATCGGGTGTTGAGTTGAAAAGTGGATTTGGTTATCACTTGGAGGCCAATATGATGTTCTTGAATATAATGAAGCATGAGATGCTTGAAATGATGCATGGTTGCATGAGAAGTGTAAAATGTATTATGAATGCATGTTGACTTGTTGGTTTGAACAAGTGTTGATTATCTATTGAGAATGGTGCATGTGTGCATGAAATCTCTTTAGTGCATTGAAGTCTTGTGGAGACTTGTTTTAAAAGGGCATGTGATGCAATTGTTAGTGATGTGGTTCATATGTTGCATTTGTTTAATGCATGTGTTGGATTGTTTGAGTAAATGGTTTAAAAAGGGTTTCTTGCTTTGAAATGACATTCAAGTATGAGAATGGTAAGATGTAAAGTGGAAGTGTTTTCCAAGGTTTGAAATTAGCTTTGCATATGGTGTTTTTGCATGGAATGGCTAATTTAATGGTTTTGCAAGTTTATGTTTTGAAAAGGTTTACTTAGCTTTCTAAGCTAAGGGTTGGTTTTCATGTTTGTGCAAGGCATGATTTTAAAGCATGTTGTTGAAAAAGGGTTTTCAAATATTGCTTTGGTTTGTCGAATCGAGTTTGCTTTTAAAAGTGGTTTTATGATTCGCTGCATTGATGGTGTTTTGTTTTTGAGCATTCCTCACTAAGCATTATGTGCTTACGCTCCTTTTTGTCCATCAATGCAGATATTTGAAGTTTGGACAGCGAGAAGCAAGGGATTCAAGGAGGACTCCATTAGAGATGTATGTCTCGGTTAATAACTATAGTTAATAAAGGCAATGGGGGTAGAATCTCTTATGTTGTTGTCAAAGGAGATTGTGTATGTTGGACAAGTTTGGTTTATGGTTTTGAATCATGTGGATTAATGTTGCAATGTTTGAATCTCCCTATGCTTAAGTTGTATTGCTATGCTTCTTGTTTAAAAGCATGATTGAGCCTTGAATGTGTTTAATGAGTTTGTGCACCTAGGGGTGGTCTTGTATCTAATTTTGATGCATTTATGTTCCCTATATGTTGAATGACTTGCTGGTGTGATTTGGTGGCTTTTGGAGCATGTTTGGTGGGTCAAAAGTATGTTTAACCAGCAAAGTTGCTGCAGTCTGGGCAACCTGTTTCGGAACAGGTGCTACCGTATCGGAACGGGTGCCTGAATTGGCCTGGGCGTTCCGAAACGGGTGGCATTGTTTCGGAATAGTTTGGCTACTGCCAAGCCTCGTTTCGGTATGCGTTGCGGAAGGCCCCGCGTTTCGAAACAGGTTTACCCTGTTTCGGAACACCTGACCGTTGGAGGCTGACATGGGCAGTTATATGTTTCAAAATGTTTGCGTTTTGGTCCTAAAACATGTTTATGCAATTGGATGAGTTTGAGA
Organism: Hibiscus trionum; assembly: GCA_030270665.1. Lineage (NCBI taxonomy): Eukaryota > Viridiplantae > Streptophyta > Magnoliopsida > Malvales > Malvaceae > Hibiscus > Hibiscus trionum. The sequence continues at coordinate 13,154,687 of BSYR01000004.1, read as the reverse complement.
TGTCCGTTTGAGCTGAAATTCGGCAGTGAAGTATGAAACATGACTAATTTTATATTGGTAACTTTTAATTGGGTGAAGTCCCTGTAATTTTCAGAATTTACAGTTTGGTCCCTAAAGTTGTATTTTGTGCAATTGGGTCCCTGAATGTTCTCTGATGGTTATGATCTTTGAGTATGATGTTTGTATGATCACATCTAGGGTTAATGAGCATCTAGACAAGATTAAAAAGAAAAAAAAGGGTCGTTAATCAAGGTTGACTTTCGGGTTGACTTTGGTTTTCCCCGTGTAAACTTCTTAATTCGGTTCAACCGTCTGGGCCGGGTTAAGGGGGTTACAGTAAGTTGGAGGGAAAAACTTTAATTTCATAAAAGAGGAGGGACTAATCTTGCGATTAGCCCCTCCTCTATTATAAAGGCCTACGTGGGGTTGTCTTAAAGCTAAATAGCCAAAGTCTTTATAATAAAACAATGGATTAAAGTAAAGAAAGCTTACCCGAAAATATAGGAAGCAAGCACCACCCTTTCATCATCTTCTACACCGAAGCACACACCTCCATTAGAGGAAATTCAAGCTTTGAGATTTTTTTACTTTATCGATATCGAATTCTTACCACCGATAGGATAAGCTATTTTCCTCAATTGATTCATAGATTCTATAGTTATTTTGAGTATAATCTAAGCTAGGGTTTTGCCTAAACATGTATATTTCATCGTTGTTGTCTCTATTGATGTTGTATATCAAGTTTGATATCGTTATATTGATTTTGTTATCGAAACACCATTTCTAATAAGTTTCCTATTAATCGTTCTAGCTCAAGAAGGGGAGAAAGAGGTATCACCATCTCCCGCACAATCTAGGAACAAAGGAATTTCTATCCGAGAACCTTAAATCTTTGGATTTCTAAGGTGAGTGTAGTCAGAGTCTCGGGGTAGGCGAAAGGCCTTCGTGGATCATTATTTGTTGTTTTAGATCATTTCGCTAACGTTGCTATTGAAGCGAATGCAATGGATAATAAATCGGACACTTTGGTAAGTGTCGTTAAGTTACCATTGGACATTGATTATGGTCATTGTCCATTGTCATTGAAATAAGCATTGTTATGGGGTTATTGCATTGAAAACATCGGGCATTGAATTTGACACTAATTCATGAAATATTGATATTAAGATATATGTATATTAATCATCGGCCACATCAAATTTATGGAACATTGGTATATCATTGATCATTGAAATGAATATGTACATTATGACCTTGGATTGGAATGGACTAGGGATACAATTGGCATGCCATAGAATTCATGAGCTCAGTGTACATGTGGACTACGATCCTAACGCTACGGCCTGTATTGATTTGGCAAGGCGGAGGGATGCGTATTGTTATTGGTCACATTGGCGAGGCGGAGGGATAGACCATTCATTCTTTTGGCGAGGCGTAGGAATTTGCGTATCCACGATCTTGATTCAATCCAAGGAACTATGAATGAACGAGAAACATGTTTATTACTTTATGCATTGTTATATGGCATTGATTATGTTAACATGAGATTATGTACTAATTTAGCTATTACATTCCATCATTTATGTTATTTGTGACTACCTCACTAGGCAAAATGTGCCTAATGTGTCTCCTTTCATGCATTTTCAGGTTAATAGAGTTTGTACGTTGGAAGATTGGATTGACTGTAAGGACAACTCACTACTAAGCTACAAGTAATGTAATTATGACTTTGAACCCCTAGAAAGGTGGCGAAGTAGTTAAACTAGTCCAATATGCTCGTTTTGTTGTGTTGGACCCTTGCTTATTTTGTAATGAGGTCATTGGCCTTAAATGGTCCTTAAGGTCCCTTTGACATAGTCTTATAAATGCATGTTTTGCTAAAAAGGTAAAAAAGTGGTAAACATTTTCATATTGCCATAAAAATTTGCATTCTAAGAGTTTATATTATTGACATATCGTGTATAAAGTTTCGTTGCATTTGGACATCATATGGTAGGGTAATTTGAATAAAAACCAGATAAAATTTGTTATTACAGGCCTCTCCGTATCGAAATGGGTGATGTCGTTTCGATACGGGTACCCATCTTTGAACCTGGAAATAAGGGCGTTCCGGAACGAAGTGATGTCGTTTCGGATCATTTTTGCCTCTAGAGACCCTTGTTCCGATACGGGTTTCGAAACAGTCAAGGTCAAAGTCAACGATGGTCAACCCGTTTCTATACGGGTCAAGCCTGTATCGAAACGGTCTAAGGGTTGGGTGAACATGGTTCACTCTTGTACACCCGTTCCGAAACAGCTTGGAGTGTTTCGAAACAGGGTTAGGTAAGTTTGGTAAAGCTCATGGGACAGTTTTGATTATATTACAAATTAGTCACTGAATCTTGTAGAGTCAAATTGATAATGCTAATGACTTTAGAAATGAATGAAATTTGGTAGGCATAACCCTTAAGTAATGAATTTCAGTTTGGTAGGGTCTTAACAATATAGAACCTCTCGTTTGTTAAAAATTTACAAGTTAGTCTTACATGCATGTAAAAGTTGTATAATGACCCTTGAATGTTAATTATGCATCCTTTTTGATAATGTTGAATAATGGGTGCAATGGATGTATGATGGACATTATCTATTGATCATTCATGAGATTAAAAATGAAAATTTATAATACGGTTTGTCGCATCGTCTTCCGGTAACACACTTTGTCCCGATTCTCCACCAGACCGAGGAGGGGGTGTTACACATGCTTCCAACATATATATAACATATATAAACATCAAACCACAATCATTCACGATATATTCAACATCATATCGTGGTAATTTGTATCAAAGGTAAACTATAGGCATGCAACCTAGTAAACAAGTGAAGCAAGATACCAAAATGCATAGCAAGGCACGAACCAATAACCAAAGGCCATTTACAAGTCCAAAACAACAATATAAACTTGCTCGAATAGGGAGTTTACACAAATCTCCCAAAAACACAACGAACCCCTATTGCCCTTATTACTTATAGTCTAAACCGAAACATACATTGTCAAATGAAGTCTCATGTAATCCCTTGCTCCACGTTGCCTCCAAAACCTCAATTCTCTGCATTGATGGACAAATTAGAGTGTAAGCACACAAAGCTTAGTGATGAGTTGTGTAACGCCCCTGTTTTGGGCCTAGATGTTTTAGACATTGGTTTGGGTTAGTCAAACCTAGAATTGGAGATTTGAGTCTTTAAGGACGGTTCAGGGAAATCATGGTTCGGGATAAGGTAAAAATATGGTAAAAATTTCTAAAATCATCTAAAATTATATAGATGGGTTTCTTAAAATCAATTTTATAAAATGGATTTTGGAACATGAACATTTTGGTTAGTGACTAAAATGTAAAGATTTAAAACTGTGTAAAATATGGGATTTCTAAAGAAGAGTCAAATTCTTAGAATATTTAGGGAGCTTAATGGCAATTAAGCCTTTTCTTTAATTGGCATGTGATTTTAATGATTTAATTAAGGTGGAAGAGGGAGATTTTATTATAACAAGGTAGTTACTTTGTTAAACCAATTTTGACGTAACTTTTCTATTTCTCCTTTTCTCTTCAACCAAACATTCCCTCTTTTATCTCAATTTCCATAATTCTTTTCACCCTTTTTCTCTTTTGATTCACAACACTTTTCCAAAGATTCTACTCAAAGATTTGCAAAGATTTCTTATAGCTTATTGAGTTGAAAACTTACCAATTGAAAGTAAAGCAAGGATTGGAGGTAATTTTGTGCTACTCCGCTAATCAATGTTCTTTAATGAAATTCCAGAGTATTTGACCCTTGATTTATGTTTTTGATTAAGGTCTTAATGGTTGATTTGGTAAAAATGCATAAATCTTGCTAAAGGATGAGCTTAATTGTGATTTTCGTTTGGACAATATTTTGATTGCCTTGAGAAGGATTTTAAGGTTGATTTGGATGTTAAATGATGTTAATAATGAGGTTTGATCATAAAAAACCTGAAATCATTGAGATCTTTAATTGTATAGGTTGTTAGTTTTGAGTTTTTGGCTTGGAAATGTGAAATCTGAGTTGCTGGAGGTATAGGGATGAGATCTCTCGGGTTGTGCTTTTATGAGCTTGTTGATGTACTTGTTTTTTAATGTGTTACCTATTGTTTAAAGCGTGGTTTGAGCACATAAATTGTTGTTTATGATGCCATATTGTTGAAGGATGCATTAGGTAAGTGATTGTGGTAAGTATGAGTTTATACTTGTTTTATGAACCATGATTTAAATCTTGGAATATGGCTTATTGTGAATGCTTTGAAAAACAATGAGGTTTATATTAAAAGTGAATTATATTGGCAACTGATGTTGTGTAAAGTGTTTTGCAAATGAAATCGGATATAGTTAATCGGCTATAGGATTGAGTGCACTATAAACAAGTCTCCTTGGATTTTGAGGGGTTCCGATTGTACCAAAAACTCCATGCAAGTACCTTAGCGATCAAGGAATATTGAAGGTGTTGCAATGGTAGAGGATAGCTCCCGTGTGCGAACCTAGTATGGTGTCTCGTCTCTCGTTAGTGGGCTATACATCTACCGATGAGTGGTGTTGAGGGGTTGTGATTGTACCAAATACTCCACCACCAGTGTCACAATGTTGGAGGGTAGCTCCCGTGTGTGAACCTTAAGATGTCGGTAGAGTGTATGAAGTGTTTGGGACAACACTTGGTAATCCGTGTATCTAATATGCTTTTTGAGAAATGAGAATGTTATTGATCACTTGGGAGCCAGTAAAATTGATTAATTGCTATGGAAATGTTTATGGATGCATAACATGAAAAGTGCATGTTTTACTTTAAAAGCTTTGTATATTGGTAGGTATGCATGAAAGACTTGATATATATGTTACCAATGGATTTTGATGTCGAAGTATTTGATAATTGTTGCATGGTGTATAACATGTTGATTCTAATGATGAAGTGCATGGATTTCAGGGAGGGCACGGCGGTTTTCAAAAGTGTGAAAATGGTTTTAAGCATTGATGGTGTTTTTAGTTCATGAGCATTCCTCACTAAGCTTGTATGCTTACGCTCTCTTTTGTCCATCAATACAGATAACTAAGTGTTAGGAGGCAGCAACTAGCAAGGGGATCTAAGAAGACTTCACTTTGAAAGTATGTTTCGGTTATGAAGTAGAGTAATAAGGGCAATGAGGGATTTCAAGTTTTATTTGGGTGATGTCTATAAACACCCTTTGAGCATGTTTGCTAAATGCTTTTTACTCTTGAAGTGTTTCGGAACAAGTTACACCTATGTTACTTAATGGAATGTTTTGTGTTTCGGAACAGGGCTTTAGTGTTCCGAAATAGGTGGTAGTTAAATTAGTTAATGACATGTTCTGAAGTTCTGATTCTTTGCATTTTAGTCCCTGAATGTTGTGGATGCAATTCGATGAACTATTTTGAGCTAAGATTTGATAGAGATGCTTGTAATGTGACTAATTAAAGGTTGGTAACAGGAAAATGATTTAAGTCCCTGTGAATTGTAAAAAATACAAAATGGTCCCTAAAAACAATAATTGGATAAAATTGGTGAGCGTTTGAGTTTTGTTTGATCTGTTACTTTGTTAAAAACATAGGAACCTAATTTGCATCTAGATGAGAAAAAAAGTAAAAAATAGTGTTGTTTATTGAGTTAAACCTTCCCGATTTACTTCAATATTCCCTGTGTGACTCGTTCGGTTCGGTCTACCGGCTAGGCCAAGTCGAGGGGGGTTACAAGTGCTCAAAAACAAAACATCATCAATGCATTAAAATCGTTTTCCAAGTCCACATTGAAATCTCATTTCAATTAACTTAAATCATCATTTGAAAACCATCATGCCTTTTAAAACCATGCACTTTCCTTATTAAAAAATCAGCATAATAAACCTTATGCAACATTTATCGTAAATCAACAGCAAGTCCCATTTCTAACACTCAATTTAAGTCTTCCCATGCATAACTACCATATGCAAAGCTTAAAAAGTAAAACATGTATAAATCACAATATACATCATAAATCATCTCATGATACATCATATATTATATTGGCTTACAAGTGATCATTAGACAAGTTCATTTCTGAAAACAACATATCAGATACACAGATTCAACAAGTGTTCACACAACACTTCAAGCCATCTCCACAGAAATTTAGTGAATTCACAACGAAGTGGTACAATAACCACCAACCTCATTCATCTGTTGGAGGCTTAACCAACTAACGATAGACGAGACACCAACCTCCTCGATCGTTACGGTACTTGGACGGAGACACGGGACACCAACCCCTCGACATCCAAGACGACCTTTTATAGTGCACTTAATCCTATAGCCGACTAACAATATCCGATATAATTTATAAACATGTTCCAATTCCACACGCTATTTAAGCCTTCCCATGCATAGCTACAATATGCAAAGCTTAAATAGTAAAACATGCATAAACCACATTACGCAACATAAACCATTTCATTATACATCATCAAGTATATTGGCTTATAAGTGATCGTTATACAAGCTCATATATCAAAACTACATATCAGATACACAGATTCAACAATTGTCTACTCAACACTTCAAGCCATCTTAACTGGAATTGGTACATTCACAACCAAATGTACTATATCAACCTGGTACAATTACTGTAACCCCCTTAGCCCGGCCTAGACGGTTGACCCGAACTACGAAGATCACACGGGGAAAACCAAAGTCAACCCGAAAGTCAACCTTGATTAACGACCCTTTTTTCTTTTTAAAACTTGTCTAGATTCATATTAACCCTAAGCCTAGACTCGAGGAAAACATACATGAAAAACACGGCGATCGGAAAGAAATAAGGAACTCAATTGCACAACTTACAACATTTAGGGACCAAAATGTAAATTCTGTAAATTAAGAGGATTAAATTGATTATTAAGTTACCATTATGAAATTAGTCATATTACATGCTTCTCTGTCAAATTTCCCCTCAAACGGACATCTCAAACTCAAGCAATTGCCTATACAAAATTCAGGACTAAAACATAAAGCTCGCAAACCTTAAACCATTCAAATCAGTGCCCAACGGTCAAGTGTTTCAGAACAGGGGTTGACCGTTCCGAAACGTGGGTTCGTTTCGAGCCCTATTTCGAAACAAGGCTTGATAGTGGGAAATCCGTTCCGAAACGCCCTCTACGCGTTTCGATACACGAAGGCCATTACAGGCCCCCGTTTCGAAACGGTAGCACCCGTTCCGATACGGACTGCCCAGAAAATGCAGATTTTTCTGGTTTAACATAAAATTAACCACTCATACGCATCCTTATGACCCTCTAATCATGCCAACAAATCACCATGCATACAAGGAACATATTTGCATCATCAAAACACATTCATGGCAACAATTAGGAAGAACCACAATCTATAGGCATGCATCCTACTATTGAAAACCATCCAAGCATCAAACCATCAAAGCAAACACCAAATGCCCATTTACAAGTCCAAAACATCAAAGGCATCATGCAAAACTCAGGGAGTCCAAAACATCTCCCAACAAACACAACCTAGGTCCCCATTGCCAAATACCAAAAGCTAATAATGTTGTAAAAATAATCACCATACATGAGCTTTGCCTTCCCTTGGATTCTTAGCCTCCTTGCTGCCCTTAAAGCACTTCAATTCTCTGCATTATTGGTTCAAGAAAGAGAGCGTAAGCACAAATGCCTAGTGAGGCATGCTCTAATGAAACAACACAATAATGCACTTTCTCTAAACACCTTTCATAAGGCCTTTTCATTCATAAAAATCATTTTCATGCAACAATGCATTAACAACAAGCATCTCATGCTTTATAATCATCAACATGTCTTAAACAACAAGCATCTCATGCTTCATAAACATTAACATGTCATATTGGCTTCCAAGTGATACCATAACCATTTTCAACATAAAACACAATCGGATACGCGGATTACAAGCGTTGTCCCATACGCTTCATACACACTACCAAACACACAAGTTGGAGTTTACCGGTACAATCACAACCCCTCAACACCCGTGATGGAGTTTAACGGTACAATCACAACCCCTCCACATCACTCATTGGTAGTGGTATAACATCACTAACGAGAACACGGGACACACAACACAAGATTCACACATGGACTTTTAACCACCATTGTGATCTTAGAAATCTCGTTAGTGTACTTGGATGGAGTTTACGGTACCATTACAACCCCTCAACAATCAAGGCGACTTTATTCACGGTGCACCCAATCCTATAGCCGGCTAACTATATCCGATTCAAGTACTTTAAAACCAACACATCACTTGCCAATATACATAAATTATCAACATCAATCCACTGTTTTCAAGCATTAATCAAAGCCATTAAACCATCATGCATCATTATGCATCAATACCACATTTATCAATGTTAAACCAAGGATCCCTTACCTTGAGCATCCTTCAACACATGGCTTTCAAAACCAGCATTAATCATGCTAAAACATGCTTTCAAAACAGAATTTAAACATGCAAAACAAACACATTGCATCCAACCATCTCATGGTTCATCAAAGAGAGAGTTTCTCCGAAAACTTACTCTTGAGCTTAGTTAAGTTGCTTAGACTTAAACTAAGCTCCCAAAACCTTCAAACATTGGTTTCAAAGCTGAAAACCAAACTTCACTCACCGATTCTGTTTCGCAAGCTTACCGAAACGCCAATCAAGCCTCCGAATCAACACCACAAGGATCCGAATGTGCCTCCCCTATTTTAAACACATCAAAGCAGAGAATTAATGCATCATCATGCATTAAAATCATCAGCCACAACACCTAAACTCACTGCTCTAAACAAATCTAACATTTCGGCTACAAAACACAACCGAAATCACTACCAAACTCATCCACAACATTACCCAGCCATGATCCATCACTTCTAAACATTCTTAAACATCAATTAACATCCAAAAAGGATCTAAACGCGTCCTTATACCTCCAGCAACAACAGAACACCAAGATAACCCCAAAAACCACCATTTTCACATGTAAAAACTTAGGAAAATCAACCTATTCGGGATTACATTGATTAGATCTCAATTACACATCATTAAACATCCAAAATACTTTAAAAAGACATCTCAAAACAGAGCCCAAACATTCATTACGAATTTCATCAAAATTTAATCCAAATCTTGAGTTTTAAGCCAAAATCAAGATCACAACATCAAAACCTTTTATAAAGCTTAATTTAAGGATTGAGAACTTGAGAATTTCAATAAAGAACTGAATATTTAGAGGAGAAGAACATCCTTACCTCTAAATGTAGATTTCTCCTTGATTTGAGCAAAAATCCTTGAAAATCCAATCAGCAAATGAAGAGGATTTGATGTAAAAAGGATTAGGAATATTTTGATGATTTTGAGAGAATTTTAGAGAAAGTTAATTAATTAAACATTAACAAAATCATTAAAATTAATAAAAATCTAGAGAAATCCTTCCTTGGGTAAATTAGCTCCTTAAAGATTCAAAGTTTCAATCCTTACAAAACAGTCACCACTGAACTTTTCAAAAATTACATTTTAGTCACTATTTCGAAATGTCACACTTCCAAACCTTATTTTGTAAAATTGATTCCACCACTCTCTTATATATATTAAAAGAGGATTTTTATATATTTTTCCATATTTTTAATGCATCCCGAACTAGGCTTTCCCTAAAAATCACCTTTTATATTCGAACCAAAAATCAGACCGGTCCGGTTCAGACCCTAAACTTCCAAGCCCAAAATTGGGGTGTTACAATTACAACCCACGGGGACACCAACCCCACCATCAGTTAGATTCTTAACCACTAACAAGAGATGGGACACCAACCTCCATGATCGTTAGGGTACTTGGACGGAGACATGAGATACCAACCCCTCGACATCGAAGGCAGCTTTTTATAGTGCACTCAATCCTATAGCCAGCTAACTATATCCGATATCATTTATAAACCATTTTCACGACATCACTTGCCAATATAAATTCATATTTAACCACATACCTCACTGTTTCCAAAGCATCATCAATAAATCGTATTCCAAAGCATTAAATCATGCTTTAAATCACAAGTGTAAAACATATACTTAAAAGGATCACTTACTATGTGCATCCTTCATCATCACATCATTAAAAATAGTAAACCACATACTATAAAAATGTTTTAATAGTAGGTAACATGCATCCAAAACCAAGTGCATAAAAACCATTTAATAATAGCATAACCGAGATAGAAATTCCTTATACTTACTTTCGAACTTAGACAAGCATTTCAAGCTTACATATAAGTTCTCAAAACCACCTTTAAAACATTTCAAAGCTGAAATCCATGTTTTCACTCACTCACACGCAAAACCTTGATTAACCGACGCGAAACTAAGTGTTTGAGGCTCCCGAAACCTCACCGGTTGCTTCCGAAACATTCTCTCATGTTTTAACCAAATAAGATCAACGGATTAATGCATCTCAATGCAATAAAAACTCCAACAAGCAAACCTACCATGCTGCCTAGCCCAAAACCACCAAAACGCCCATTCTAAACAATCGAACACATCATCGAATACTCTACAAACTCAACCCAGCCAAAATCATCCTATTATCAACCTTATACCTCCAGCATTCACAAAATCACATTAACACCACAAACACCCAATTCTAACAACCTAATCAACTAGAGATCCAAATAGTTTAGGGATTACTATGCTTAAACTTCAATCTCAACATTAATGAAATTCCAAAACATGATTAAATCAATCATAAACTAGACATAACAGATCCATTACGAAAATTACACAAAATTATCATTTAAAGCATGATTTAGCCATTTTCTTGGGAATTTCATTAAATAACCTTGATTAGAGGAGAAGCATGAAAATAACCTCTAATCCCTTGTTATTCCACCAATTGACAAGATTTGTTTGAAAATCTTCAAGAATCCATTGAAACAAGTTGAGAAAACTCCTTGGAGATCATTTGAAAATCAAAGTAAAATGAAAAGGAAAAGATCTCTCGCAGTTTTGAAAGAAAATGGGTGGTTGGCTAATTAGAAATGAGAGAAATGTAAGTTACGTCAAAATAAGTTTGTAAAGCTTCATTCCCTTTTTAATCAAAAACCCTTTTTAATCAAATTCAGAGAATAACAGATTATACTTGAATTAGCTCTCTAAATATTCTAAGTTTTGGCTCTTTTACAAAATAGCCATTAAAACAGTTTTTCCATTTTTACGATTTAGTCAATGACCAAAATGTCCAACTTCCAAATGTCATTTTCCAAAATTGACTTCACCAAACCCTTATATATAAAGGATTTTAGAATTTTTTTACTCATATTTTTATCACTTCCGGAACTAGGTTTTCTCTGAAACAATCTCAAACTAACCCGGATCTCTAGTGTCGGTCCAACTGACCCTAAACCCAACATAAGAACTCTTAGGCCCAAAAATAAGGCGCTACAACCCTTCGCCACTTAGGAAATTTCGTCGTTGAAATTTTACCTGGAGGAAAAAGGTTCGAAAATTGCTTTAACATGTCCGCCTTGCTTTCCCACGTGGCCTCCTCAACTCCTCGATTTCGCCACAACACCTTCAAAAGTTCAATTGTCTTACCACGAAGAACTTTGCTACTAGAATCAAGAATCTCAATAGGTTCCTTATCATAAGAAAAATTTGGTCGCAACTCAATATCCTCTACTGGCATAACATGCGACAGATTCGACCTATACCTCCGCAACATCGACACATGAAACACATCATGGATCTTCTCCAACTCGGGAGGCAACCTTAACCGATATGAATCAGGACCAACACACTGCACAATTTCATATGGTCCAATAAACCTTGGAATAAGCTTACCCTTACGTCAAAACCTCATCACCTTTTTCCAAGGTGAAACTTTCAAAAACACGCGATCACTAATCACAAACTCAATCTACCTACGCTTCAAATCCGCGTAAGACTTTTGACGATCCAAATTCACCTTCAACCGATGACAAACAAGCTTTATCTTCTATGTCGTTCCTTTAAGAAAATCCTGTAAAGAAACTAACTTTTACCTCGCTTCCACCCAGCCAAGAGGCGTCCTACACTTCCTACCATACAAGGTTTCATATGGTGCCATTTGTGTACATGATTGATAGCTATTATTATAAGCAAACTCCACCAAAGGCAATTGTTTCTCCCAAGAACCCTAGGAAATCTATAACACAATACTGCAACATATCCTCAAGCATTTGGATAACTCGCTCAGACTAACCATCCGTCTGCGGATGATACGAGGTACTGAAATTGAGCTGTGTACCCAATGCTCTATGCAAACACTCCTAAAACCTTGTTGTACACCTCGGATCTCTATCCGAAACTATGGATTTAGGTACACCATGTAACCTCACAACTTACACGATGTCCAACTCTGCCAACTTATCCAACGTATATGTAGTATGCACAGCTATGAAATACGCACTCCTCGTAAGATGGTCTACAATCACCCAAATAGAGTTCTTCTTTGATGGGGTCAAAGGCAAACCCGACACGAAATCTATCGTAATCCTCTCCCATTCCCATTCCGATATCTTAAAAGGTTGCAACAGCCCAGAAGGAAACTGATGGTGAGCTTTCACAAGCTGACAAACCATACACTTACTCACAAAATCAACAATATCCTTCTTGAACCCAACCCAATAGTACTCATCCTTCAATCCACGATACATCTTAGTACTACCGGGATGCATAGCAAAAGGACTACTATGCGCTTCAGTCAAAATAGTGCGCCTGAACCCAACATCATCTAGCACAACTATTCAACTCTTAAAACACAAAACACGTAACACCCTCGACCCAGTTTGGGTAAAAAATCGAACCGAACGGGTCACTCGGGGGAATATTGACGTAAACCGAGAAGTTTACCTCAATAAATGACCTTATTGTTTTCATTTTATCTTTTCTATATGCTTGTTATTATCCTATATGGTAATATTCACAGCGGAACAATTTGCAACTCGATCAGACAATGATTAGGGACTCAATTGCGTGCAAAGACATCTTAGGGACCATTTTGTAATTTTATCAAATTACAGAGACTTCTTCACTTCTTAAGTTACCAACCTTTAATTAATCACATTATATGCATCTCTATCAAATCTCAACTCAAAATAACCATCCAAGCTCATATAATTGCGTCTAGAACATTTAGGGACCAAAACGTAAAGAATCACAACTTTAGAAGATTCCACTAACCAACTTAACTTTTGGGTGTTTCGGTACAAGTTGCACTGTACCGAAACACCCATTTCAGAACAAGACTATTAGTTTCGATACAGGAGATCGTTTCGAAATCCAACCTTTCGAGTAGCCAAACGTACCGAAATTCCCCTTCCTATTTCGAAACCCCCAGTCCATTTCAAGCACACTGTTTCGGTACAGGTTCTAGTGTATTGAAACACCTGGGTATGTAATGACACTTTTTGCTAGTTTTAAACACTTTAATCCAATCAAAAACATTCCAAAATGCTTCCAACATGAATTCAACATATTTAGGCATCAAACCTCAAACATACATGGCATATTCATCAACATAACATCAGTATTTGCATCAAAGGTAAACTATAGGTATGCAACCTATTGTCAAACCAACCAAGATACCAAAATGCAAAGTAAAGCATAAACCAAATAGAAATGGCCATTTACAAGTCTAAAACAACAAATCAAGAGTTCTCAAAAGGGAGTTTACATAAATCTCCCAACAACTCAACGAATCCCCTATTGCCCTTATTACTTTAGTCTAAACCAAAACATACTTTCTTAAATGCAGTCTCTTAAGACCGTTTGCTACTTGCTACCTCCAAAACCTCAATTATCTACATTGATGGACAAATGAGAGCGTAAGCACACAAGGCTTAGTGAGGAGGCTCATAAACAAAACACCATCAATCCATTAAAACCATATTTCATGTCCACATTTAAATCTCATTTCAATTTACTAAAACATCATTTGAAACCCATCATGCCCTTTTGAAAACCATGCAATTTCCTTAACCAAAACTATCATGTTAAACATCAAACCACATGTATCATGAATCATTGACAAGTTCCAAACCACGCTCAATTTAAGCCTTCCTATGCATAGCTACCATATGCAAAGCTTAAAGAGTAAAACATGCATAAACTACATTATGCAACATAATCCATTCCATGATACATCATCCATTATATTGATTTACAATTGATCAGTAAACAAGTTCACAACTCAAAATCTCATATGGGATACACAGATTACAACAAGTGTCTACTCGACACTTCAAGCCATCTTAACCGGAATTGGTACATTCACAACCAAATGTACTCTATCAACCGGGTACAATTACAACCCATAGGGACACCATCCCTATCATCAATTAGATACTTAACCACCAACGAGAGATGGGAAACCAACCTCCTCGACTGTTAGGGTGCTTGGACAGAGACACTGGACATCAACCCCTCAACATCGAAGGTGACTTTTCACAGTGCACTCAATCCTATATCCGATATCATTTATAAACCATTTCACAACATCACTTGCCAATATAATTCACATTTAACACATACCTTACCGTTTTCAAAGCATTGTCTATAAATCACATCTCCAAGCATTAAACCATGATTAAAATCACATGTATAAATCACATTCTTCAAGGATCACTAACCATGTGCATCCTTAAACATTACATCATTAAAAACAATACCCAAATTCTTATAAACATGCTTTAGCAGTATGTAAAACCATTAATTCAAAACAATGCATAAATCATCACATAATAGTACAATCGAGAGAGAAAATTCCTTTCACTTACTTCCAAATCATCTTTTAATGCTTTCAAAACTGAAAATCACGTTCTCACTCACTGACATGTGCAAACTCGACTAGCTGACGCGAAACCAAGCAATCAAAGCTCATGAACCTTATTTGATTGCTTCTGATACGTTCTCCCCTATTTATAACACATAAGAAAATATGATTAATGCATCAAAATGCATTAAAATATCTAGAAAATAAAACTACCCCGCTGTTCTGCTCAAAACCACCAAAACGCTTATACGAAAACACATTCAATTGCACTACAAATTCATCCAATCCATAATATATCACTTTCATCCATTTTCAATCATCAATTAACATCTAAAAACAACCTAATTACATCTTTATACCTCCAACAATACTAGATCCATATTAACACCACAAAACCTCAAATCTAACAATCTAAAAATTAGAGATCCAACTCATTTCGGGATTACCATTATAAAAAATTTATTTCAACATCATTTAATACCCAAAACTTGATTAAAACGTAACACCTCGGTTTTGGGCCTAGATGTTTCAGGCATCGGTTTAAGTTCGTCGAACCTATAATTGGAGATTCGAGCCTTTAGAAGTGGTTCAGGGAAAACGTAGTTTAGGATGTGATAAAATTATAATAAAAATTGCTAAAATCTTTTAAAAATATATATTGAAGGATGGTGAAATCTATTTTAGAAAACGATTCTTGCAAAGTCTAGATTTTTGAAAGTGGCCATTTTGTAAAAAGTGCAAATTTTGTTTTTAAGGACTAAATTAAAAATGAGACAAGACTTAGAATCTTTAGGGAGCTTACATGTGTTTAAAAGCCTTTTCCCTTAATTTGACCAATTTTAAAATAGTATTATTAAAAAGGAATAAAAAGAAAAGATTTTAATTAAAAAGGATTTTTAATGAAATCAAAATAGTATTTCCTCACTTTCTTAACACCCAAACACTTTCTTTTCTCCCAAAAATCTCAGATTCTACCATCTTTTCTTTTCTTTTTTTGATTTCCTAAAAGTGATCTATTAATTTAATCAATGGAGCTTTGAGGTTTGCTTGCAAAATCTTTGTCAAATGAGGGAAAAAGCTAAGATTGGAGGTAAGAGCTGATCAACCCTCTAATCAAGGTTCTTTAATGAAATTCCCAAGTCTTGTGCTTCTTAAATATTGTTATTAGCCGAGTTTTATGATTTGATTAATGAAAATGGGTTAAAATGGCTTAGTTGTTGATTTTCCAAGATTTTCATTTGGGCACTGCTTTGATTGATTTGAGAATGATTTTAATGTTTTTTTGGATGTTAAATGATGTTAAAGTAAACACTTAATCATAATAATCCTATATTAGGTTGGATCTCTTAAAGTTTAGGTTGTTAGTTTTAAGTTTTTGGCTTGCAAATGTAAAATCTCAGTTGCTGGAGGTATAAGGATGATATTAGGATGTTGATTTATGGTTAATATGTGATGGAAGTGTTTTTTGATGGCTGGGTTAAGTTTCGAGTAAGATCGATTGAGTTTTCGGTTGTTTCGGATAGGCTTTTTGGTGCCATTGGGCAGAGCTGCGGGTTTTTTGTAACCCCTATTTTGACCTAAGAGGTTTGCTTAAATTATATTTGTCATTTTAGAAAACTTACCCCTCAAGAAAGATCACTTAAAAGAAAACGTGTCAAAATTTATTATTCAATTGTAAAAGTCCTTTGAAGTCTTGTCGTAAAACAATGCATGCATAAATTAGTTCATCAATCCCAAAATAAAACTCCAAAGTCCAAATTACAACCAAATCTGAAATACATAAATAAAGAATGAAAACTTAAAATAATCAATACTGAATAACAAATTCAATCCGTTCGAATGAGGTCTTCTAAGTACCGAAACCTAAGTCTGGAAATCTGAAACATATACTAAAGGGGAGTCAGCTATAAAGCTCAGTGTGTCTCTAAAGTGCATAACAGAAGTCAATCCAACAGTCAAACAACAAATCAAGAATTAACAGATATTCCGAAGTATTACAAGCAAGGCATATAGATATCATAACATGACATGCACCCATCTACATCATCGTCCGAAGAGTGAGGTTCCCCTGAACCACTCTACACCGCAACACCATGTCCGGAGCACAACTCATCCCGAAAGATGGAACTACTAATCTGAAGCGAAGTTCAACCCGAAGGATGAAGTCGCTGAGCTTCCACCATACAATATCCCAACCCAATGATATGACAGGTTATCCGATTTCAGAGTCCGAATGCAATCTTGTTAAACACCTAAGATGCATGTACATAATAGTCCGATTCCGATATGTGTTACATAACATGGTCAACAACACCATGTCCGGAGCACAACTCATCCCAAAAGATGGAACTACTAATCTGAAGCGAAATTCAACCCGAATGATGACGTCGCTGAGCTTTCTCCATACAATATCCTAACCCAATGATATTACAGGTTATCCGATTTCAGAGTCTGAATGAAATCTTGCTAAACACCTAAGATGCATGTACATAATAGTCCGATTCCGATATGTGTTACATAACATGGTCACAACATTTGAGTAATATAATGTTTATCAGATAACAAAGCAGAATAGCACACAGTCGAGTCATATAATATTCATCAGATAACATAGTAGAATATCGCACAAATATATATATATATATATATATATATATATATATATATATATATATATATCGTACAGTAGCACAAACATAGAACACACCTTAGGCAGCTAAACAGTCAACGTCGATAGTGACGTCTCCCATGCTCAGCCCTAGCGAAAGGTCGAACAGAATCAGCTCCTAAAAACAAAGAACACTATATAAGATTTAAAAAAATGCCACATTCGAATAAAATACGCTTAACAGAAATCATACTAGTAGATATCGAAGACTGTGCCACCGAAGGTCTGCCTGGCGGAGGAGGAGGTAAAATCTCAGGGTCAGAGTCCACGTCACTTGAACACATAAATAACTGAGTCAAACTCTGATGCAATACTTAACAAAATTCTGAGTTCAACATATAAACTTGATCCAAAAAGGTATTTCGGGTTAGAATTTGAAGAAACAGGAATCAGAAACAGAACTAGAACGTCGGAAAACATAATGGTGAACTCGGCCGAAAAAGTCAACCAAAAGTCAACGCCGACGTCATCATTGACCATGATGGCGACATCGCTGACGTCAGCCTACATCAGCAGATCACGTTACTGCTGATGTCAACCAACTCGGTCAAACAAGTCTGTTCGGTTCAGTGCACTGGTCCGGTTTGGTTCGGTTCCCACAACCCGATTCAGTTCCACCATTCAAACCCAATTCAAAACCCTAAATTCCCAAATCAACCAAACCCTAACAACACCCCCCAACCACACCCTAATCGGCTAACCCAACCCTACAGCCACAACCCAGATCCACGACGGCCGCCATCTCGAAAACCTAACAGACTCGACCACGACACTGACCCAAACCCGAGACGGAGGCGGCGCACGAAGAGGACGGCAACGACAGTGAACGTTTCCACGCACGAATTTGAACCCGTTTCCAGCGGAGAACGGTGGCGCACGAAGAGTTGTGTTGTCGGGTTTTGTTCGCGCGGTGACGACGAGCGCACCGGTGGTATTGAAACGCTAAACGGCGATGATGGCCCCTTGGCCGGAGCTTCAACGGAAAATGGGGAAGGGTGTTCGATTTATTTTTGTTTTGAGAGAAAAACAATGAGATGATGAGTGCGGTGCTCCAAAACAGAAATCAGACTAAAGGGGTGTTTACCCTAAACAAAAAGGGAATATTACAAAAGAAGGGTCTCAACTTTAACCCGCCTAACCAATTAACCAAAAAACTTTAATTTTAATCAATTAGGTCCCAAACATAAATTAGGCCGAATTCTAAAATTTCCCCCAAATTCTAGGGTTTCCAATTGGGAATTTTCATAATTAGGGTTTACCAAATTGGGGCTAAATTGGGGTGTTACAACTCTCCCCCCGTAAAAAGAAATTTCGGCCTCAAAATTTACCTAGAGCAAACAAATGCGGATACTGAGCTTTGATGACAGCTTTGGGCTCCCAGATAGCCTCATCATGACTGCGACCACACCACAAGACTTTGACCATTTAATGGTCTTTCTTCTGATAAATTTCTTATCTTGAGCAAGAATCTCGATAGGATCCTCCTCAAAGCGTAAATCAGGACGGATCTCAATCTCCTCCACAGGCAAAACATGAGACGGGTCAGCATGGTAGTGTCTCAACACAGAAACATGGAAAACATCATGAATACGCTGAAGCTCTGGTTGTAACTCAAGCTGATAAGCAACAGGTCCAACCCGACGAAGAATCCAATAAGGACCAATATATCGAGGACTCGGCTTGCCCTTCCGACCAAACCAAAGTACCTTCCTCCAAGGAGATACTTTCAGGAAAACCTCATCACCGGCCTCAAACTCAAGATCTCGACATATCAAGTCAGCATAAGACTTATGTCTGTCAAATGCAACCTTAAGCCGATCTCGAATCAATCTGACTGTCTGCTCGGCCTCACGGACTATGTTTGGTCCTAACAGTCTATGATCATTAAGCTCAGTCCATCCAATCGGTGACCTACACCTACGCCCATAGAAAGCCTCATACGGTGCCATCTTGATACTGGCCTGGTAGTTGTTATTATATGCAAACTCTGCGAGTGGAAAGAAATCCTCCCAACTACCACTGTAATCTAAAACACAGCCTATCAACATGTCCTCAAGAATCTGAATCACACGGTCGGACTGCCCGTCAGTCTGCAGATGATAAGATGTACTGAAGTTCAATCTGGTACCCAAAGCAGAGTGAAGTGCCTTTCAGAACTTCGCTGTAAATCTCGGATCACGATCAGAAATAATCGATATCGGTACCCCATGAAGTCGAACAATCTCAGAAATATAGAGTCGAGCCAACTTACTCAAAGGATAGTTGACTCGAACCGGAATGAAATGCGCGGACTTAGTCAAACGGTCCACTATAACCCAGACGAAGTCCTTCTTCGATGGAGTCATCGGAAGACCACTAACAAAATCCATAGTCACACGCTCCCACTTCCACTGAGGAATCTCGATGTGCTGAAGCAACCCAGATGGACGTTGATGCTCTGCCTTGACTCTCTGACAAGTCATACACTTAGACACAAATCCGACAACATCCCGTTTAAGACCCTTTCACCAGTACCTCTGACGAAGGTTATTGTACATCTTATCACCACCAGGATGCATAGAATAGGGACTGTCATGTGCCTCGCGAAGAATAACCTTTTTCAACCCAAATTTCCTTGGAATACAATACTGACCTCGAAAACAAAAAACATCATCCCGATCAATAGTAAAATCCACATATGTACCCTCCGAAACCTTCCTGATAAGGTGCATAAGAAAAGGATCAGTGGGCTGCTCAGCCCGAATATCAGATATTAGCGTAAGAATAACCTGAATTTAATCCATCAAACTACCATCCTCAAAGAAACTCATCCGAGCAAACAAGGTCCTCAAATACGAGATAGCGTTACAACTCAAGGCGTCGGCCACCACGTTCGCCATCCCCGAGTGATATTCTATCTCACAGTCATAATCCTTGAGAAGTTCCAACCAGTGAAGATGTCTCAGATTCAACTCTTTCTATGTAAGGAGGTACTTTAGACTTTTGTGATCGGTGAAGATATAGCACTTCTCTCCGTAGAGATAGTGTCTCCAAATTTTCAGAGCAAAGATCATAGCAGCAAGCTCCAAATCTTGGGTAGGGTAGTTGCACTCATGCGCTTTCAACTGAGAGGAGGCATAAGCCACTACCTTCCCCTCCTGTATCAGAACACATCCCAACCCCGTGTGGGAGGCATCATTGTATACCGTATAGGCCTTCCTAGGCTTTAGCTGAATCAAAACCGGTGCTTCAGTCAACACGATCTTAAGCTTCTCAAAACTTATCTCCTAAGCCTCAGTCCAGACAAAAGGAATATCCTTCCTCAGAAGTTTAGTCAAAGGAGCTGCAATAATTGAGAAACCCTCCACAAACCTCCGATAGTAGCCAGCTAAACCCAAGAAGCTTCGAATCTCAAGAACATTCTTGGGCTGCTTCCAACCCAAAATAACCTCAATCTTCTTTGGATCAACCTGAATACCATTAGCAGAAACCACGTGTCCCAAGAAGGTAACCTCGGTAAACCAAAATTCACATTTACAGAACTTCGCATACAACTACTTCTCTCGCAAAGTCTGTAGGACAATCCAGAGATGTTCCTTATGCTTTGCCTCTGTTTTGGAATAAACTAGTATGTCGTCAATAAAAACCACTACGAACTGGTCCAGGTAGGGTTGAAACACCCTATTCATCATATCCATAATGGTTGTAGGGGCATTACTCAATCCAAACGGCATCACCAGAAACTCGTAATGACCATAACGAGTCCGAAAAGCAGTCTTGAACACATCAGAATCCTTAACCTTGAGTTGGTAATAACCCGATCTCAGGTCTATCTTAGAGAATACTATAGCTCCCCGGAACTGGTCGAACATGTCATCAATACGAGGAAGGGGATACTTGTTCTTGATCGTTAGCTTGTTCAGCTTCTGATAGTCTATACAAAGCCGAAGTGAAACGTCCTTCTTCTTCACAAACAAAGCAGGGGCTCCCCAGGGAGAAACACTAGGTCGGATGAAACCCCTACCCAGCAATTCCTGCAACTGAATGTTCAATTCTTTAAGCTCTTCCGGAGCCATCCTGTAATGAGCTATAGAGACGGGGGCTGTACCCGAATAAACATCTATGCCAAACTCAACCTCATCAAGTTTTATCGGTACCCCCGGTAATTCCTCCGAAAAAACATTTGGAAAATCCCTAACCACCCGGATCTTATCCAAACCAGAATCTGACTGCCTTGAGTCAATAATATAAGCAAGGTAGGCAGTGGCCCCATGTCGAATCATCTTTTGTGCTTTGAGAGCCGAAACAACATTGGTCATGTACCCTCTACGCTCTCCCACTAGAATTACCTTGCACCCGTCTGAGGTTTTCAGAGTCGCCCTTTTCTTTTCACAATCCAAAATGACTCGATGAGCGGATAACCAATCCATTCTGAGAATAAGATCAAACTCTCTGAAAGGTAACTCCATCAAATTAGCAGAGAATATTTTCCCTTGAATCTCTAAAGGGCAATTCTTGTACACCTTAGTAACCTTGACATGGTCACCCACTGGACAATAAACTGAAACCGCATTCAAAGTATTTTCAACCGGAATTTCAAGTCCCCCAGATACCGAACTCGCAACATACGAATGGGTAGAACCAATATCCAATAATGCAAAATACAGAATAGAGTGAATAGAAAAGGTATCAACAATAACATCTGGCTCATCACGATCCTCATGTCTCCTGGTAGCATAAACCAAACCTGGCTGTCTCACCCCAGATCCAACTGATCCTCCACTCTGAGCTGGCCTACCTCTACCAGCAAAAACTGTAGTATCAGGTCTATCTTGACCTCTACCCCTAGCAGGAGCCTCCACCGATGCATGTGACTGACTCGTCATATGAGCTGACGGAGGTGCAAGCGGACAATCTCTGAAAAGATGGTCGAACGATCCACAACGAAAACAAGCCCCAGACTGTCTCCTACACTCTCCTGAATGCCATTTCTTGCAGAAAGAACATTGCAGTACCCCTCGTGTGCTAGTCGATCCTCCAACACTAGAAGTCGGAATAGCAGTGGTCACAGGTCTGGCTCTGGAATAACTATGATAATCACTCTCATCTCTTGCCCTCTTCTTGGTCTGATTACCCTGGCTATACTGAGCTGGCGCGGTCGACTACCTCTTACCCGATCTGTACCCTGAGACTCAACTTGCCTCATTTCTGCTTTATTGCGTTCAATAGTCCTAGCTCTCAAGGTAATATCATTGTACTCTTTGTCCAAATGCAAAGCAACACCAGTCTTGATCGAAGGTCGCAGACCCCTCAAAAACTAGTCGCACTTCTCTTTCTCTGTAGTAACCAACCCAGGAACATACTTTATCAGCCTAAAAAACTCGATCTCATATTGATTCACGGTCATGTCATTTTGCTTCAGATTCATAAAGTCCTCTCGACACTTGGCTAGATACTCTGCCTCAACATATCTATCTCGGAAAGCCTGACGAAAATGATCTCATGTGACCCGACTAGTAGAAATAACAGTCTTCTCAGCCTCCCCCCAGTTCTGGGCTTCACCCTACAATAATGATACAAACGCTCTTAATTTTCTGTTAGTAGGATAGTCCATCTCCTCAAATAACTGCTGTAATTTCTTCAGCCAATACTCTGCATCAGCCGGATCTGCAACCGTCTTACCATAAAACATCGATATCCCAGCAGACAAAGACTCAGCAGATATGGGTCTCCTAGAACCCTGTCGAAGATACTCAAGTAGCACCAAATGCACTGCAGCGACATCAACTCCAGCAGTCTCACTGTTACCGACTGCACAGGGGCCTTCACTCTGAGTCTGCTGACCAGGGTGATCGGTCTGTTGTCCACTCGTATGAACCTCAGGTTGCTTCTCAGCCTTCTCATATTGTGGGTCCCCCTGATGCTGTCGCGAATGCTCAGAAGGATTAACCTCACTCGTATCCACAGCGGTACGACCTAGTCATCGGCCTCGACCTCGGCCAGTCGTAACTCTAGTACTCCTACGGGTGGTATAGTAGTCTATCTACAAAAAGAAGAATCTTAAAGTCACAATTGGTACTTGGAGTCTCAAATTAAAATATAAATTACTTCTTTAAAATTCGGAAATTTATATGAAAATCTCGTAGTTCCCAAAAACATTTATTTTCCATGCAAAATTTTAAAAACATTTAAAATCCAATTTTCTCGAGCCTCACAGGCCGAGGGGTGTAACCTAGGCTCTGATACCACTAAATGTAACTCCCTATTTTGACCTAAGAGGTTTGCTTAAATTATATTTGTCGTTTTAGAAAACTTTCCCCCTCAAGAGAGATCGCTTAAAAGAAAATGTGTCAATATTTATTATTCAATTGTAAAAGTCCTTTGAAGTCTTGTCATAAAACAATGCATGTATAAATTAGTACATCAATCCCAAAATAAAAGTCCAAATTCCAAATTACAACCAAGTCCAAAATACATAAATAAAGAATAAAAACTTAAAATAATCCATACTGAATAACAAATTCAATCCGTTCGAATGAGGTCCTCCAAGTACCGAAACCTAAGTATGGAAATATGAAACAGATACTAAGGGGGAGTCAGCTATAAAGCTCAGCGTGTCTCTAAAGTGCATAACAGAAGTCAATCCAACAGTCAAACAACAAATAAAGAAATAACAGATATTCTGAAGTATTACAAGCAAGGCATATAGATATCATAACATGACATGCACCCATCTACATCATCGTCCGAAGAGTGAGGTTCCCCCGAACCACTCTACAACGCAACACCATGTCCAAAGCAGAACTCATCCCGAAAGATGGAACTACTAATTCGAAGCGAAGTTCAACCCGAAGGATGAAGTTACTGAGCTTCCTCCATACAATATCCCAACCCAATGATACGACATGTTATCCGATTTCAGAGTCCGAATGCAATCATGTTAAACAACAAAGATGCATGTACATAATAGTCCGATTCCGATATGTGTTACATGACATGGTCACAACATTCGAGTAATATAATATTTATCAGATAACAGAGGAGAATAGCACACAGTCGAGTCATATAATATTTATCATATAGCAGAGCAGAATATCTCACAAATATATTTATATCGTACATATCATGCAATCAGAGATCAAAGACATGTAAAACAGACAGAGAACACACCTTAGGCAGCTAAACAGTCAACGTCGATAGTGACGTCTCCCACGCTCAGCCCTAGCGAAAGGTCGAACAGAATCAGCTCCTAAAAACAAAGAACACTATATAAGATTTCCTACTATGCCACATTCGAATAAACTACGCTTAACAGATATCTTACTAGCAGTTCTCGAAGAGTGTGCCACCGGAGGTCTGCCTGGCGGAGGAGGAGGTAAAATCTTGGGGTCAGAGTCCACGTCACCAGAACACATAAATAACTGAGTTCAACATATAAACTTGATCCAAAAAGGTATTTCGAGTTCGAATTTGAAGAAACGGACAGCGGAAACGGAACCAGAACGTCGAAAAACATAATGGTGAACTCGGCCGAAAAAGTCAACCAAAAGTCAACGTTGAAGTCATTACTGATGTCATCATTGACCATGATGACGTCATCGCTGACGTCTGCCTGCATCAGCATTACAACAGCAGATGATGTCATTGTTGACGTCATCCAACTCAGTCAAACAGGCCAGTTCGGTTCAGGGCACTGGTCCGGTTCGGTTGGTTCCCAAATCAACCAAACCCTAACAACACCCCCAACCACATCCTAATCGGCTAACCCAACCCGACAGCCACCACCTAGATCCACGGCGGCCGACAACCTGAAAACCTAACAGACTCGACCACGACACTCACCCAAACCTGAGACGGAGGCGGCACAAGAAGAGGACGGCGGCGGCAGTGCACGATTCCACGCACAGTTTTGAACACGTTTCCAGCAGAGAACGACGGCACAAGAGGAGTTGGGTGGTCGGGTTTTGTTCGCGCGGTGACGACGAGCACACCGGTGGTCTTGAAACGCTGAACGACGATGATGGCCCCTTGGCTGGAGCTTCAACGGAAAACGAGAAAGGGTGTTCGATTTATTTTTGTTTTTAGAGAAAAACAATGAGATGATGAGTGTGGCGTTCCAAAACAGAAATCAGACTAAGGGGTGGTTTCCCTAAACAAAAGGGAAAATTGCAAAAGAAGGGTCTCAACTTTAACTCGCCTAACCAATTAACCACCAAACTTTAATTTTAATCAATTAGGTCCCAAACTTAAATTAGGTTAAATTCTGAAATTTCCCAAAAATTCTAGGGTTTCTAATTGGGAATTTTCACAATTAGGGTTTACCAAATGGGGTGTTACATTTTTAGTGTTTGTTATTGGTTTTAATGCATTGAGAGCATTAATCCTCTGTTCTTGTATGGTATAAACAAGCAAGGATTCTATTGAAGCATTTTGCGAAGTTTCAGGGACTTCAGACGCTTGATTTTCACGTCGGCGATTGAGGTTTCGTGATACGGTGATCCTTGTATGTTTACTAAGTTTGAAAAGCTTGAAATGTTTTACTATGTTTGGAAGTAAGTAAAGTGATTTTCTCCCTCGGATTGAGCTATTATAAGCTTGTGGAAGCACTTGAATTTATAACTATTTACCTATCGTGTTAAAGCATGATTTGAGTATGTGGTTTGCTGCTGATGATGTTATATAGTTAAAGGATGTACCAGGTAAGTGATCCTTGTATGTAGGTGTTTATACATGTTTTATAAAGCATGGTTTGATGCTTGGAAATATGGCTTATTGTGAATGCTTTGAAAATAGTGAGGTTTATAATAAATGAGAATTATTTTGGCAAGTGATGTTGTGTAAAGTTGTTTACAAATGAAATCGGATATAGTTAGCCGGCTATAGGATTGAGTGCACTATAAACAAGTCGCCTTCGATCTTGAGGGGTTGTGAATGTACCGAAAACTCCATCCAAGCACCCTAACAATTGAGGAAATTGAGTTGTGTCCCGTCTCTCATTAGTGGGGTTATACATCTACCGATGAGTGGTGTTGAGGGGTTGTAAGGTACCGAATACTCCACCACGAGTGTCACAATAGTGGAGGGTAGCTTCGGTGTGTGATCCTTGAGATGACGAAGAGAATGTATGAAGTGTTGAGACAACACTTGAGAATCCGTGTATCTGATACGTTTTGAGAAATGAGTACGTTGATGATCACTTATTGGCCAATATAATTGATAAATTCTTATGAAATGTTTATGGATGCATAATGTGAATAAAATGCATGTTTTACCTTTTTAAGCTTTGCATATGGTAACTATGCATGGAAACGCTTGGAATGAGTTTTAGCAAATAATTTGCTGTTGAAGTATGTAATACTTGTTGCATGGTATATAACATGCTGATTTTATTAATGAAGTGCATGGATTTCAAAGAGGGCATGATGATTTCCAAATGGTGTAAAATGATTTTAAGCATTGATGACGTTTTGAGTCTTGAGCATTCATCACTAAGCTTGTATGCTTACGCTCTCTTTTTTCCATCAATGCAGATAATTAAGTGTTTGGAGGCAGCAAGTTGCAAGGGGATCTAAGGAGACTTCACTTTTCGAATGTATGATTCATTTTACGGACTAGAGTAATAAGGGCAATGGGGGATCCATGGTTTATTCGGGAGTTGTGTTGAAACTCCCTATTTGAGCATGTTTAGTTTCTGGTTTTATGACTGTAAAAGGCCTCTTTGTGTTGGTTAAAGCATTGATTTAAGTTTTAACTTTTGGATTCTTGAATTTCATAGGAAGCATGCCTTTAGAACACTTTGATGTTGATTGTCATGTTCCGTTTGTTGAAATTGTTGTGTATGTGTAGGGAATGTTGTTTAGTTTTCATTGGGCATGTTTAAAAGCATATTGGATTGCCTTTGAATGGTTTAAAAGCAAGTTGAAATTTGGAACATTGCAGGACATAGGGTATCGATATCCTTGATAGTGTATCGATACGGTCTTTGTAAAATGTAAGGATGTATTGATACACAGGGGCGTATCAATACGTTATTTGGCTAGTGGTTTAGGGTGTACCGATACGGGCTCAAAGGCTATCGGTACGACCTTAAATTATGAATTTTTTAATGTTGCTTTCGTCGAGGGCGTATCGATACCCTCTCTAAGGGTATTGATATGTGGGTAGTTAAATTGGTTAAAATGTATCTTTGAATGTTCTGAATCTTTATGTTTTGGTCCTTGAATGTTATGGATGCAATTAAATGAGTTTGAGAGATTATTTTGAGCTGAGTTCTGATAGATATGCATGTAATATGATTAATATAAAGATGGTAATATAAAATTGGGAAAACTCCTTGTATTTTGGAAAGTTTACAATTTGGTCCCTAAAAGTTGTTTTTGCATGCAATTGATATTCTTTTGATGTTATGTTTGATCTGCTGCGACAATAAACACTTAGGGTTGTAACAAGCATCTAGACTAGATAAAAGGAAAAATAGGGTCGTTTATTAAGGTAAACTTTCCCATGTTACTTCAATATTCCTCCTGTGTCTCGTTCGGTTCGGTTGCTTGTCTAGGCTAGGTCGAGGGGGTTACATTTGGTTTTATCAGAGCCCAGTTTCGAAAGAATGGGATGCAAGGTAAGTCAATGTGATGTGATTGTATGTATTTGGTGATGTTTGTTTTGCACAGTTAATGTTATAAGTATGTTAATGTTGATTAAATGATAATGATGATATGTATGATGATTGTGATGTAAGTATGAGCTGTTATCTATGGTGATGTTGTGGGCTGAATCTTATTGATTGTGATGCAAGATGGTTGTGACACATATGTTGAATGCTTTATGCTATGTTTGGGGGGAAATTGGGATGCCCATTGCCTTAGTGTTTTTAAATTGAATTCGAAGTCTTGGATCCTTTCTAGAAGCTGACATAATTTCTTGTTTTGTTTTAGATTCATGCCTTAATGATAATAGCACAATGGGACCGAGGAGAGAGATACGTTCAGGATCAGTTGCTCCTGCTGATGAGCAATGGAATCAGGAGAACGAGGTTCTTCCTGGTGCAAATTTACCTCCTCCACCGCCACCACCTGGGGGTGAAGAGCCAGTGCAACACGGATAGGCTGGTCCGATGTTGGTTGATTTGATGCCTTTGGTAAAGATGACTGCGACATCCAGGCTGTTGTTGCTGGAGTGCAAGTGCAAGAACCTGTGGCTGGGCATTTGTATTTTCCGTTAGAATGCTTGCAAAGTTTGGGAGGCGTTGAGTATCATGGATTGTCTCCTAAAGCATTCGAGGCTTGGATGGGTAGTATGATCCGAATTTTGTATTAGATAGGGTGTAATAATGCACGCAAGCTGGGGTGTGTTGTCTCTTTATTGCATGGTGAGGCATAGAGTTGGTGGACAAATGTGACCACAGCTATGTAACCCAATGAGGTGGATTGAGAGTTCTTCTAGGAAGCGTGGGTTCATATCCTTGGTTCAAGGAAACGTGATGGTGGCTGAGTACGAGGTCCAGTTCGTACATTTGAGCCAGTATGGTCCGGAATTGATGCCGAGTGATAGACATCGATGTGGTCGTTTCCGTTATGGCTTGGTGCAAGAAGTGAAGACTTTCATGATAGCTTCAATTATATTGATTTTGATGTGCTGGTGACGCGAGCCAATGTTATAGAGCAGAGTTTAGGTTTGACCTCTCGCGTGCGTGGTTCTAGCTCGAGAAAGAGAGTTGCGGAATCTAATCCTAGTTGTGACAGAATAAGAGAAACCATGATCATAGATATCGGTTTGAGGCGAGGTGAGGTAATTTTGGGCGAGGTTCGCCAGTTCAGGATAACAGGGTGAGATCTAAACAAAATACTTGCTGGACATGTGGATCGTGAGATCATTTGAGGTGAGATTCTCATCGTGTGGCTCGTGAAGCATATGCTCTTGTGACTGGGGCAACTAATTCTTGTTGGAACTGTGGATCAGCTGATCATATGAGACGTGAGTGTCCTTTGTTAGCTGTAGGTGGTCAAGGACGAGCATCTATTGTTGCACCATAGAGAGGCCGTGGGCACGGTCGTGGAAATTTCCAACGGAGGGAGGATGGACAGAGAGGTGTAGCTCATGTTGTTGTTGATCACCCTGAGGGTGGTGGTCATGCAATAGTGTATTCACATCGCGCGGGACGTAATGACACCAACGTGATTACAAGTACCTTCACCTTGCAATCCTTGTCTTTCATCGCTTTAATTGATTCTAGATCCACGCATTCATACATCTTGAGTGAGCATGCACATTTGCTAGATATCCATGTTGAGATGCTAGATGTAGGAATGCAAGTAACAAGCTTTTTTGGTGAAACTATTGTTACGAGAAAAATTGTATAGGAGATGTCCTTTATCTGTTCAAGGCCATATGTTTTTAGTTCATTTGATGGAGTTGCCTTTCTATGGTTTTGATGTGATCCTTGGAATAGATTGGTTGATTGAGCATATAGCTGTAGTTGATTTTGATGTTAAGCGAGTTACCTTGAAACTTGATGATGATTACAAAGTGGTAATCGTAGGCGAGAATGTTAAATTCTTGTCCAATGCAATTTCGGCTCTTTAGGCAAGTCATATGATGGAGTTGGGTTGTGAAGCTTTCCTAGCTTATGTGATGAATCCTGGTACAAAGGACGTGTGAGTACAAAACATACGAACAATATGTAAGTTTCCAGGTGTCTTTCCATAAGAGTTGCTTGGTTTACCACCGAACAGAGAAGTTGAGTTTGGCATTGAGTTATATGAAAATACGACTCCAATGTCTATTGCTTCTTATCAGATGACACCTAAAGAGTTGAAGGAGTTGAAAGCGCAACTTCAGGAGTTGCTTGATCAAGGGTTCATAAGGCCAAGTGTTACGAACTGTAAAATGAGGAAGGTTCTAATGCAATGCACCCAACTACGTCCGCCAAAAATGAGGAAGGTTCCCATAACATGCTCCCTACGTCCACCATCCTAAGTGGAATTCAACCGGAAGGGTGAAACCACTGAACATCTTCCTTACAAATCCCAACCCATGCTCATACATATATGATGTTTAAAATTCAAGTTTCATAAAAAACCAAATCCAAAAATCCGATATTCCATAAACATAATTCGTAAATCATAGTGCATGAATCCATAAATCATAGATCCATAAATCCAATGTTTCATAAATCAAATATTCCATAAGTCATAATTAAAACACGTTTTGAAAATCGTATGCACGTGATGTCAACCATACAAGCCATAATACTATAAATAATCACATAAGGATAAAACACCAACACATAGAAAATAATATATAATTTATTTATA
Organism: Hibiscus trionum; assembly: GCA_030270665.1. Taxonomy (NCBI): domain Eukaryota; kingdom Viridiplantae; phylum Streptophyta; class Magnoliopsida; order Malvales; family Malvaceae; genus Hibiscus; species Hibiscus trionum. The sequence continues at coordinate 13,123,863 of BSYR01000004.1, read as the reverse complement.
GCACCAAAAGAAAAAACACCTTAAGCAGTAATAGCTCTAACATCAGGATGAACGCCTCTCACGCTCGGATCTAGCTGAATCGGAACTTACGATATCAAGCTCTACATCAAAAATCTATCACTATGCCACTGTACTAAACACTATTACTAATCTAAGAGAATGCTCACGTGTAGTCCTCGTGGTACATGTACAGTTAGATCGAATAGGCGAAGGAGGTGGTAATTCATATTCCTCAAAGTCAATGTCGGATAAAACACATATTGAAACTGCATTAGATCTCATATCCAAATCCTTCAAAAATTAAGGTTGCGAGATACTAGAGACTCACCAACGTTCGATCGAAATAAGAAGTATAAAAAATATCAATTATGCTTATCGAAAGATGAAGAATGAAATTGTGTAGCTGTTGAATGGTTTTATGCATGATAAAGGGTTTAAATACCCTACTCAAGGGTAAATCACACTATAGGCCATCCAAATATTTAAGGATTTGTAGAAAAGCACCTAAACTTTTCCCGATTTACAAAACGGACCTTAAAATTATAAATTAAGCCATACAATTTTGAATTAACTCAATTTAAACAATGACAGAAATTAGACTCCAAACTTCAAATTCCTAAAATTAATTTAGGGTTTAAAACATAAATTCTAAAAATCTAGGGTTTTAAATTTAGGGATTTTGCAAATCTAGGGCTTACAATTTCGGCACAATTTTTGGGGTGTATCTCCCTTCAATTTTGTCATTCAAAATCACCTGTCAAAAGGCCTCATGGCATTTCATAAATGTGCCATATGTGCAAGACCAAGTTATGTTTCTATTTACCATGCAATTGCTTTATTTCATGGATGCAATTGCTTTGTTCTATTTACCATAAAGTCCAATTTAGTCCTTAATAATAAAATTAGCAAAGGTAAACAAATGTCTTCAATGTTTACCATATAATTCAAAACAATAATTTCCTTGTTAAGGAAATTTGGGGTATTACAATTCTCCCCCCTTAAAAGAAATTTGTCCCCAAATTTCTTTAATGATGAAAATTTTGTATAAACAAACTCAGGATATTGTCATATACTTTGAGTTTCAAACATAGTAAGCAAGTTGTATTGATTACAAATTGCCCATAGGGAATAGACATTTGAACTTCTAGGTGGTACAATGTTTATAACGCCGTATCAACTTCCTATTTAGCCCCAAGAATTGGCTAAACCATGCTCTGATACCAAATTGTAACACCCTCTATCCGGCCTGGAAGAAAGACTGACATAGAAATTGTTATCAATATGAACTTAAAAAACCAAATAATTTAAAAGTTTTAAAATTATTATTCACCAAGTCTAACTTCAAACTTAGATCATGCATGATCAACCATATATATGTATACCTATTAACGATACACTTTATCATTTAATATCATGTTAATTTTTTTTATCAATGAGCTATACACTAACCATTTAACATCATTTCTTCATCAACCTTTTGTGAGTTAATGATGATTACTTAGGCATTTCTAAACATGAATCTAACCGCTTCTATATTATTCAATTAGGAACTAGAAAACACTTTAGAAAATTTTGTCTATGTGAACCGATCATAAGGTGGGTTTCAATTGCATGCCCATGAACCTCTTATTATAGATTATGACATGTATATGCATTCATATAATGACTCCTTAATCCAAAGACCATTCAAAAGTCGCGTATATATATACATACATTCCCTCAATAAATGGTCAATATAATCCATTTTTGGAATGTATATCAAGAGTATTAATCTAATATTCAAGTGATCAAGTCTAGATCTTAGCGCATATTAGATTAGGTGTGTATGCAAGCATTCTACATTGTGTTTATCCATTTTAAGGATTACTTTCCAAAAACGCAATCTATCATATCATTATCATAACTACTTGGAAGATTGCATAATCAAATAACCACAAAGAATAAGAGGCCCATTAAACAACATATATGTGCACACATATAAGATCAAATAGGCTCTAAATGCTCAGTGCCTACATCTCTACTATGTACCACCAACTAGAAGTTCCTAAAGTGATTATGAACATAATTCTTACCTCCAGAGATCATGTCCAAACTCAGGGGATTCCCAAGCAATTCTACCTGAAATGAAAATGGAAGAATGGAATAAGCCATGCTCTTAGTGGGTAGATTAACTATTATAATAACTTAACTAATCCATTCTTTCATATACTTCTAATGTTTGTGTATAACTGCAAGCATAAATTTCCAAGAACCTTATGATTAACAAACTTTTAAAATCATTCGTATATGCCTCTAAATGCAAAACTGACCAAGCATAAGTATAATTGGTGTTCAACACGCACACGAAGGGAAACAAGTTACTATTTCTTATAAGTACTTATGTTATCGATTGTATAATTTTTTTAAGGTATCGATCAAGTCTTCCCATAACATCAGATTGTTTACTCATTTAATTACAATCTTTATAACTACTGTAATTATTACCAATGCCTTTATAAATATAGCATTATACCCAAGTAAACATATTATCTATTAGTTTCAATAATTCCGTATATCAGCTTAGACTCTTTCCACATAAGTTAATTTAACTTTTAAATTCTCAATTACCTCTTATTAGGGACATTATTCATGTAATACCCCAAACTAGAGCCTAGTAGCTTAGTGCACAAGTAATTAGATTCTAATTGTGCAAACATCTAAAAATAAAAAAAAGATTAATTGAATTATGACCGAAAAGAAAGAAATAAAGGTATGAATGCTTAATGTGCTGAGGACTAAACCGTTTACTAAATTGAATTTGAAGATTGCATCCATAATTTATGTAAAACAAAGACATGAACACATGTCCTTCTCTTGGGCAACATTCGGCCACTATGTGAGAGATGAATCCCCATCACCTTCTCCACTAACCCCTAAATCAAAATAAAAGAAAGAAATATATTGAGAGAGTTTTGAGAGAAAACACCATTAAAGGGAGCCTGGAGCTTGCATGTGCTAGGATTTTCATGTGTTTGAAAGCTAGGATTAGGTGTAAGTGAACCTCTTCTTGTAATTCAAATGAATGCATGATTGAATGGTGATGTTTGAGATTGAAATGGTTGATTTGTTGTTGTTTGAATCATGATTGATATGGTCTTCGATTGAACCTTGTTAGATTGTGAATCAATTAATTAAAATTAGGGTGAAATTAGCTTGACCAAATGATGTGTTATCATGCAAGAAAATGCTTGCTTATATGAACATGTAATTTGATAGTATAGTTCGAAATTTACATGAATTAAGCCATGAATGGGATAATGCGCTTGCTGGAAAAAATGTTTATGAAATGAATTAGTATGTTAACTATGTGGAAATCATGCTTAAATAGTAAAAAATTGAACTATACATGAAAGCAGTTACATTTAGTGATCAAATTGTTACTAGTGACTAAATTAAAAGAAATGGTAAACTGCTGGAATGTTTTGAACAAAATAAAGACTATAAATGAAGATTTAAAAATAAGGGAAAAAATCTTAAAAACTGGTTGAAATGCTTGAATGAAATAAACACAAAATTAGACTATTTTTTATGCTTAAATGAACTAACAACTGTTTTGAGCATGTAGTAAAAACTGTTTGGTTGTTTTGTACATGAATGAAACAATCTTGTACGAAATTGATGTAGGAAAATTTTGTTTTCGTAATTAAAAGGCTTCTCTGTTAAATTAACTAAAACTAGGACTGTTTTGTATAGAAACTTGCATTGTTTAAGCTTAAAATTGGACTGCTTGGTATAGAGGCAATTTGAGGACTATTTTGAGCTAAATTGGAACTGTTAGGGAATGCTTTCAAAATTGTTTTGGACTGTATATTTGAACACATAATTTGAGACTGTTTTAGGGTTGTTTAAAGATAAAGGAAACTATTTTGATAAGCTTGATGATATAATTGTTTTAATGAATGGAAATGTGCATACAATTGCTAGGCGACAAACATGTTTAAGCTAGATAGAATTGTTTTGTATTGTTTGGGTTGAATTGCTTGAATTAGATGCTTGATTGAGTTGAATGCGCGAGTGTATTACTTGGATTTTAATCCTTTAAATTGAATGTATTGTTAGCACAAGGAGAGGAATTTCTTGAAATGGATAAAATTGATCAAGCAAAGGGATAGCAAAAAGGGATTTGGATCAAGGATCACCAATAGCTTAGCTTGGAGTATTGTGAGTGTAGTCTTACTGAGGGTTAGGACTTACGTCATAACCAAATATGTTTGTTTACGTTGTTACTATGAAAAAGCCATGAAATGAAGCTAATATATGCTTGGTAATGTATAAGGGGAGAATGGCTAAATGGAAACTTGTTGACTAGAATATGCTTGATATACAACTTGGCTATGTAAATGAATCATGTGACTATTGTTTGATCTATCATGATTTCTTGTAATTATCTCTTCGAATGCTTCTTGATGTACTACGATGATCATGCTTGATACTTGATGACATGAAACATGGATATATACTTGCTAATACTCGAATGATACATGATAATTGAGCTAAGGCTCTTATAGCCTAAGGGCAAACTTGATCTTGTTAAACAACTCTTAAGAGTGATGTCTTGAATAAGCTTGATACTTGAATACTTGGAACATGATCACTTGATATTTATTTGAGCTTGATACATGAATATTTGATAAGTAATCAAACAAGCCTTGGTTGATAGTTGGTCTTAGGCAGGAAGGCATGCCATAGAGTCTAGAGCTCATTATGATTGGGTGGACTACGGTATAGGGCCAAGGCCTCTAATTGGCGATAGTAGGAAGGATGTGTGTATTGGTTACTTGACAACAATAGAAGGGTTTGATCGGTACTATAAGTACCATCTTGTGGTAACAATTTGGTTGGTGACTCGATTACCTAGGCAAAACGAAGTACCAAGGCCTAATCTAAGTAAATAAGTAATAAAGAAAACATGGCTTAAAGCTTGAACATGCTTTACTTGATACTTGAGCTTACATGCTACATGGTACTTGAATGAAAACAAGAATTGGTTACACATGAGTATGCTTCTTGTCTTTTTTAATACTTGATTGAGCTTGAAACCAAATGGTCTCTTGCTTGTACACCATTCAAATGATGCTTAGATGTGTAACATGATACACGCTGCTTGTAACTTAAGATTCTTAATAATATGCTTGTTCTTGATATGAAATGCATAAATGGTATTGGCTATACATGTCTACTTGCTTTCTTACTAGACTTGTGATGTTTGCAACCTTAGCTAGGTTCGATCAATAGTACTTAAAGCCTAGCTAGGTTGTGCTTGACTTAAATACTACTAAACTTGAAACCTACTAGATTTAGTTGCTACCTCACTAAGTACATCATGTACTTATCACTATCGTTTCCATTCTTCCCAAACCACAAGTCTAAAGAGTTCGCATGTTTAAAGAGTTCGTAAAGCTATCTTTCTTGAGCCTGAAGCAGGAGACAAGCAAAGCTCAAAGTATGATTTTGTACTTGTTTTTGTAATCTCCTAGTTGGTGGCACCTAGATATGTATATAGATCATGCTAGCTCATGCATTTGGTACTTGAAAGTCCGTATATATGTCATGACCCTTATGGAATTGTAAAGAATTAAATGGCATTGTTATGCCCTTGATATCGAATGCGTGGCTTGATGCTATCGTGTTTATAACACCCCGATTTTGTGCCTAGAAGAATTTGAGGTCAATTCGAGGATCGTAGGGCGTAGACTAGAGATTCGAGTTTTCAGGAGTGGTTAAGGGAAATCAAGGTTCTGGTTATGAGAAAAATATGAGAAAATTCTTAAAATCATTATTAATTATATAAACGATTTTGGTAAAATCAATTTTAAGAAAAGGGTTTTGGAAGTAGGACATTTTTAGTTAGTTACCAAAATGCGATTTTTACAAAGTTGTTTTAGTGACTGTTTTGTGAAGGGATTGGAACTTTGAATCTTTAAGTACCCATTTTCCTATTTCTTTTTATCAGATTTCTATCTTAATTAGGAGCATTTTAAAAGGTTTTAATTAAGGATTAAAAGGGTTTAATAAAGGAGAGTTAGTTAATTCATTAAAACACATTTTACGTCATTTTCTCTCATTCTATTTTCTCTCAAAGTTTTCATTCAGCCAAACACTCTCCATTTTCAAGAAAATTGAGGCAATGCTCTTGATTTATTGAGTTTTTTATTTCTAAAGAATCCTTTAATCTTGATTTGCAAAGCCTTATTGTTTTTCCTTTGATTTAAAAAAAACACATCCAATTAAGAGAGATTTCATCCATTAGAGGTAAGGTTCGTTCTCCTCCTCTAATGATCAGTTATTTACTGAAATTCTCAAGTTATCAATCCTTTACATATGTTTTCTAAGTTGTTTTGATGGGTCAATCATGGAAATTTGGTTAAATTGAAGACTATTGCTAAAATCTTCTGATTTTTCGTAATGTTACGATTTTACTTGATTTGAGGCTGATATTAATCATGATTTAGATGTTAAATGATGTTGAAACATAGATTTTATCATAATAATCCCGAATTAGTTTGGATCTCTAGTTGTTAGATGGTTAGATTTGGGGTTTTTGTAGAGTTAATGTGGTTATGGTGTTGCTGGAGGTATAAGGATGAAATTAGATGGTTTTTAGATGTTATTTGATGATTAAAATTGGATGGAAGTATTAGGTTTCGGCCGGTTGAGTTTGGAGAATAATCGAAGGTGTTTTCGGTTGTTTCAGATAGCCGTTTTGGTGTTTTTGGGCATAGCAATGAGGTAGCTTTGATTACTGGCGGTTTTAATGCATTGTGATGCATTAATCCTCAGTTCTTGTGTGTTATAGATATGGGAGAATATATCGAACGAGATTGGTGTGGTTCTGGGAGCTCCAGAAGCTTGATTATGTTTCGACAAAGCGAGCGTGACGTTGTCGGTGAGTGGAATTGGTTTTAAAATCCTTTCAAAGACTTGAAAGAAGGGTTTTGGGGGTTTAAGTTGATTTTAAGACACTAACCTAAATTCAGTAGTAAGTTTGAGATGTTTCGCTCTTGTTTCTCGATTATTATCCCATTGGTTTTATGATCATGCTCTTTTTTTAAAGATAAAACTACATTGATTGATTTATGCATGTTTTGAGAAATGATATGATGATTTTGATAATCCAATGAGATAGAATTGATATTTCAATGAGATAGAACTATTTGAGAAAATTGATGCATTGGAAACACAGTGGGTAATGATGTTTAAATAGAGTATATTGACATGAGATGAGATTATTGTTACCAGATATAAATGGTCGACCAATAGGATGAAAAGTACACTATAATATACAAAATTCGTACGTGCTCTTTGGTTCGGGCAGTGGGGGTAGTGTCATCCCATTACAAAGTGAGAGTGTGATGATGAGAGATTATACCATGGTAGGTCTTGATGATGAGGGATTCCATCAAGCTTTGTGGCGATAAGAGATGCCGCCATGAGAGTCTGGTGACGTGAGATTCCACCGGGGTAGGACTTGACATTTTAGTCAAGCTATCTACATATTCGAGTAATGTTGCTAAATGCCAATATATGAGATCCGCATGTACCTTGTTTATAAATGATTTAAGCATGTAAGGCTTTGCCTTGAGATTTTTCATTTTGATGAATGTCTGAGATAGATGGTACATGTGGTTTAAATGATGTGGTTTTGCTTTGAAAATGAATTCAAGCATGAGATAGGAAGAGCATGATGAGATAGAGATTTATAAATGAGAAATGGTTTGAAAATTCATTGTTGTTGTTGGTTTGTTTTGAGCATCCCTCACTAAGCAATTATGCTTACGCTCTCTTTTTCCAACAATGCTGAGAATTAGCATATTTGGGCAGTAAAGAGGCAAGAAGGATTCCAAGGAGTGGAATTAAACTCAAGTATTGTTTTACATTTGCTTATTAGTAATAATAGTTGGCAATGAGAGGATACATTATTATTTTGGGACATGTGTTTTGATTCTCCCTGGTTTGTGGCAAGTTTGAAATGCCCTTAATGAGTTGTAAATGGCCTTTAATTGTTGGTTTATTCCATGATTTGTGTTCTGACTCTTGAATGGCCTCTTTGTATAGGTTGCATGCCTATAGATTCCTTTGATGTATATGGACATGCTATGATGTTATTCCTGCCATGTATGATTTTGGTTTGATGCATTAAATATGTTGTATGCATGTTGGGATGGTTTTGTATGGATTAATGTGTGAAAATCGGCAAAAAGTGTCATTACAGACCTATGTGTTTTGGTACACTCGAGCCTGTACCGAAACGATGAGCTTGAAATGGCCTAAGGGTTTCAAAACAGGGAGGTCTGCTCCAGTACGAAACACCTCAAGGGGTGTTTTGATACGGTCTCGTGTACCGAGCCACTTGAACATGTTTCGATACATGGCAACCTGTACTGAAACAACATGATGTTAAGTTAGTCAATGGAATACTCTGATGTTTTGTTTCTTTACATTTTAGTCCCTAAATGTTGTAGATGCAATAGAATGAGCATAAATGCGGATTTTTAGCTAAGATTTGACATGGATTCATGTAATGTGACTAATTTAAGGTTTGTAACTTTAAAAGTGGAGAAGTCTCTGTATTTTGTATAAATTACAAAATGGTTCCTAAAATGTAATTTTATAGAATTGAGTTCCAGATCGTTGTCTGATCGACTTGTTAATTGTTTCGCTGCGATGTTAAACACTTAGGATCATAATGAGCATCTAGACAAGATAAAATAAAAAATAGGGTCATTTATTGAGGTAAACCTCTCGGTTTAATTCAATATTCCTCGTGTGATCCGTTCGGTTCGGTCTTTTACCTAGACCGGGTCGAGTGGGTTACATTTGGTTGTATCAGAACCAACTTTTAGAAGAATAGGGAGGTAAGGTTGGTGTGATGTTGTTGTTTGGTTGAATTATTGATGAATGCCATTCATGGTGAGTGATTATACCGTGTTTTGGTCATTGGTTGACTTGTGTGATATGCACAGTGTTTGATAACATGAATAATGTTTGTTATATGCTATTGGAGAAGAGGTTAAGGGTACCCATTGCCATATTATTAATAATGTAAAGAAAATTTTGGTTTTGAAAAGTAAAACTTGAGCACCTTGGATTCTTGCTTTGATTAGCCTAATTGTTTTTATTGCTGTTGCATTCTTTTTAGATATACAATTTTGATAATGGGACCAAGACGAGAGCTTAGAGGAAATGTACGTAACCTGGTTGAGAATGAGATTCATGAGAATGTTAAGAATTTGTTAATGTCGCCTCCTCCTGCTGGTGAAGGTGCTGGAGCGGGAGCTGGTGTTGGAGGTGTAGGACCTCAAGCAGTGCAAGGGCAAGCTGTTGCTGATATGACATCGTTGATTCATGCTATAGCTTAGGATTTTTAGGCAGCACTGGTGGGGATGCACGTGGTCGCACCTCAGATTGGTGCTAATGCCGGTTTACCTGTGGAACGTTTGCGCAGTTTGAGTGGAACTAAGTTTCAAGGTCTATCTCTTGAGGGTTCTGAGGCTTGGTTTGAGAGCACCCGAAGAATTATTGGACAGATGAGTTGCAATGATGTGCAAAAGTTAGGATGTGTTGTAACACCCCAAGTTTGGTCTAGTCAGATTTGGGTTCCAGTGATCGGAAATTTAACACCGATAAAATCTAACAATTGTATCGGCTTGCTAATGATTTGATATTGGATTCTAATTGAGTTAAATTATCGAGTACAAGTCATATCAAATTCGTTAAAAAGCTTTTTAGTGACCAAATTATAGCTATTGGAAAGTTTTGAGGCTTAAACCATAAAGTATTTAGAGTTGAGGGACTAACCTTACAATTAGCTCCTCCTCAATTATAATTCTCATCTACGTGGATGAAAGAAATTAGTTTCCTTCATGGTGAGGAAAGCCTTTCGGCTATCTAAAGATTTAAAGACAAACAATTTAAGAAAAGAGTTGAAAAGAGATAGAAACTTACCGAGCCTTTAGAAAGCAAGCACCTCCCAAATCTCCATCTTCATCATCTTCCTGTAAGCACACACCTCCATTGAAGAGGAACTTAAGTTTAGTTTATCTTTAGTTTATTGATATCGAATCATTGTTGTTGAGTGTGTAAAAGTTCTATATTTTACCCCCTATTTAACCCATATTTCTGCTGCATTCAAGCATAATTCATTGCATTTAGGTTAGATTTCAGTTATACATCACATATATATCACATGCCACAATTTCTGCTGAAATTGGTTACTTTTGCAGGTAGCTGCTATCGCAGATGGAGGGCACTAGAGAAGCAGACGCTGGGCAATGAAGAATTAGAGCTGGAACTGGATGTGCAGAAGTGAAGGACGATGCTGCCATGGCCGTTGCCGTGGCAGCCAAGGACGACAGCGATAGTGGAGGGAAGAAGCAAAATGGGCCTCGACAGAAAGAGAAAATTAAGCCCATCTGTCGTGGAGCACCCTTATATTTTTCCAAGCCCTAGATCAGAATGAAGGCCAAGCCCAAGGTTCAAGGAAGAAATTCCAAGCAAGAAGGAAGGACGAATTAAAGACTTATGCTCCGAAGATTTAGTCTTTAATAGAGTTGTACTTTTTAAAGTTGTATTCTTGCCATATTAGAAATCTTGAACCCATGGCCTATATAAAGGCATGTAATTTGACCTCGGAGAGGACATCACCATTCTCTAGCCTTCTTCCCAAAACCCTAGCCGTTTTCCCTTCCTCAACATGTTCTAAACTTCCCCTAGGGCCACGAGTTGATTTGTAAAGTAGTTGCAAGGATTTCTTTTGTTTTAGGAATTTTTCTGTTCAATAAAATTACTTCAAGTTTGCTTATTCTGGTTTTTCAACATCTTGCAAGAGTATCGGGAGAGCATTGTGAGATTACACATTTACTTAATATCGGAAGAGTTAAGTATAAGAAAGGAATAAGTACGGGTTCTCTAGTTTATAGTTGAACTATCTTAGACCTAGGGATAGGACGAGGTTAAGTGGCTAAAGAAGAATTCAACAACATCAGTGTTCATCCTTCCATTCACGCCGGGAGGTATCATCAAAGACGTGTTCATCGACAGACTTGGACCTAGGGATAGGCAAAGGCACAGCAGGGATTCTTGCCAAGCTTGAAGTACTGAGTTGAGTAATAGCTGCCGCGACAGGTGCTGCCGCGACAAGCGCGATGACAAAACAAAGTTTCCTAGACTTTACAACACCTACACTACTGAGCAATTCAATACCGGCCCATTCTCTCTATCTTAATTTCCAGCATTCTTTATTATTTCGTGACAAACATATTAAACTATTCTTTTTCCTCTCGTGCAGTAATTCAAGGGGAAGCTATTAGCCCAATCCCTGTGGAGACGATATCCGATACTTACGTATCACTTTACTACTTGCGTCGTGTACACTTTCACTACATTGCGATAGACACTATTGCACGCAACAAGTTTTTGGCGCCGTTGCCGGGGACTGGCAACATATCATTACCCTATCTTTTACTGCACTTCCTTTAATTTTCTGTTTTTACTTGGATCGTTCAACCTATACCTTTCACAAGGTCTTTTGTTTGCTTATGCGCAGATCTCAACGAGGGGAAGAACCTGAGCACCAGTTAGATCCTGAAATCGAACGTACGTGCAATCTCAAAAAAAGAGTTCGTTACCTCGTAGAGAGAAACGAATACCTAGAAGGACAATTAGAAGCAATGGTGAACATAAGGCACGAAGAAAGAAGGAACGACCAAGACAATCCCCAGGATAATAATAATCCTGTCGGGAATGGAGTGAACGGCCGACCTGCCGATCCTCCTGCCGCTGTCGCACGCCGGTCATGCCGAGACTACATTCTCAATGATCATGTAGAACTAGAAACAACCCTGCCAGACGTAGATGTTGACAACTTTGAGCTGAAACCTGTTATGTTCAGCATGATCAACAACGCTGGCCAATTTAGTGGTGCTGCTACGGAGGATGCTAGGGAGCATCTGAAAACGTTCCAGGAAATATGTGGTTCGTTTAGACTACCATGAGTTAATCCGGAGATACTGAGGCTTCGGTTATTTCCTCATTCATTGAGGGTCAGGGCGAAAACTTGGTGGAATAAACTAACGCCGGGTTCAATTCGAACTTGGGCAGATTTAACTCGTGAATTTTTGTCTCGTTTTAATCCTTCACACTTATCCGATCGATTACATAACGAAATTGCTACTTTTCAACAGGAAGATGACGAGCCAATGCACGAGGCCTGGGACAGATTTACCATTCTTCCAAGAAACTGCCCAATGCATGGATTCCCCGTTTAGAACTAGGTAACTAAATTCTATAATGCTGCCAATTTACAAACTCGTATCAGAATTGATTCAGCGGCAAATGGATTACTGCTGGACAAAGACCCAGATGAGGCAATGGCAGTATCGAAAAATCTCGTAAAGAATGAGGAACAGTTTCCTTCGGCAAGAAGATGGGGTAAATGAGTTCTAACTGTAAAAGAATTATAAGGCCGACAATTCATTAAAATCACATGTGGCATACCTCATTAAGGCAACGAAAAAGCTCTTAAAAGAAGATTCACAGCCTATCTACTCTGCTAAAGAGGTATGCGAAACTTGAGATGGAAATCACAGTTCGGAGGAGTGCCCGTTACAGTTAGAAGAAGGGATGTATGTTGGGAACTACAATAAGCAGAATTATAACTCCAACAACTACAATCCCAACTGGAGAAAGGATCCCAAGTTCTCTTGGAGCATCCCTAATAATGCTCTAAATCCTCAAGCACAGAACACACAGAATCAGTGGGGACCTAGATTGCTGACTCGACAGCAACCGCAGCACCAGCAGCAACAACCACCACCTGCCACGACCAATATACTGGAACAGACCGTGGCTAAGTTTATGTCTCAAACAGAAACTTACATTGAGAACATAAATCACTTCGTCAAAAAGACTGAGACATTCATGGATACAACAGAGATGCGGATGACCAACCATGAAGCTACTCTGAAATCATTGGAGACATAGATGGGTCAGGTTTCACAGCATATTAAACCGAGGCAGAATGGAGGATTTCCTAGCGATACTAAAAACGCTAGACAACCCACACATGAGTAGTGTAAAGCAATCACTACTAGAAGTGGGAAGAAATTACCAGTGCCAGAGAAGGAAGCTGAAACAGTTAAGAAACCAGACTTGGAGTCACCTGCCGAGGAAGCTGCCCCGGTAGATGACAAGCAGACTGTTGCCGATGAACCTGTCACGACAGCAGAAGGGACAAATGAGAAAGATGAAGAACCTAAACCTCCTCAGATCCGAATGCAATGGAAAGGACGCATTACTGATTATCGTCCCCAACCACCTTTCCCTCAGCGGTTACAGAAATTGAAACATGAATATCAGCTTAAGAAGATTTATGATATTTTTAAGCAGGTCCATATCAATATCCCATTGTTAGATGCTGTGAGGGAAATGTCTGGTTATGCAAAATTTCTCAAGGATGCCATGTCGAAGAAATCCAGACTTGGGGAATTTGAAAGTGAGCTTCATGGGATGCATGAGTATTCTGCATAAGCATCCAACCCAGAATAAGAAGGATCATGGGAGCTTCATCATACCATGAATAATCGGAGACAAGTTTGTGGGTAAGGCACTTTGTGATCTTAGTGCTAGTATAAATTTAATGCCCAAATATGTTTTTCAAAAATTAGGTATTGGAAAAGCTCGGCCCAGAACAGTAGTACTGCAGCTGGCAGACCGCTCTTACGTTCACCCAGAAGGAAAAATTGAAGACATTCTGGTAAGAGTGGATAAGTTTATTTTTCCTGCTGATTTTCATGTTTTAGATTGTGAAGCAGATGAAAACGCACCAATCATCCTGGGGCGACCCTTCTTGGCCACTGGAAGATCACTGATTGATGTGGAAAAGGGAGAACTCACTATGAGAGTGGACGATCAAGAGATCAAGCTGAACGTTCTCCAAGCAATGAAACATGCTGATGCAGAAGAAGAATGCAAGGCTATCACTGAAGTTACCCTTGACCAACCGTACACTAGTTCGGGCTGCCACGACATCAAAATTGGCCACTACCTCAACAGCCATTTAGAAGACTGTCACGACAGCAGCTCCTCAGAATCCGATACATCTGATACTAAAGATCAAGAGGAGGTAAATTGGATAGGCAATCGTCCAGGTAAGTTGTTCCAGCCTTTAAACTATACCTCGGATAACCATATAATTAAAAAGCCATCAACTGTTGAGCCCCCTATTTTAGATCTTAAGCCCCTGCCAGGGCAGTTAAAATATGTTTTTCTTGGTTTAAATGATACGTTGCCTGTAATCATCTCTTCCAAGTTGATGCAAGAACAGGAACAACAGCTGATGGGGATGCTGCAGCAGCACAAAAGGCTATTGGATGGACGATAGCTATTATCCAAGGCATCAGTCCGGCACTATGCATGCATAAAATCCTCTTGGAGGATGATCATAAGCTGACCATTGATGCACAAACACGACTGAACGATGCTATGCGAGAGGTTGTGCGTAAAGAGATCATAAAATGGCTAGATGCTGGAATAATCTATGCCATCTCGGATAGCAAGTGGGTGAGCCCGTGGCAGTGCATTCCCAAGAAAGGAGGAATAACTATGGTAACCAACAAAGACAATGAGCTAATCCCAACCAGGACTGTGACCGGTTGGAGGGTTTGTATGACTACCGGAAGCTTAACAAAGCTACCCGGAAGGACCACTTCCCTTTACCCTTTATTGATCAAATGTTTGATAGATTAGCGGGCAATCCTTACATTTGTTTTCTTGATGGTTACGCAGGTTATAATCAAATAGCCATCGCACCGAAAGATCAAGAGAAGACGACATTCACATGCCCATACAGTACTTATGCTTTTCGGAGGATGCCATTTGGATTATGTAATGCACCGACAACTTTTCAAAGGTGCATGATGGCAATATTCTCCAACATGGTGGAGGATTTCCTAGAAATATTTATGGATGATTTTTCAGTCTTTGAAGACAACTTTGAAAGCTGCCTCGGCAACCTATAGAAAGTTCTCGAGAGATGTGAAAAGGCAAACTTGGTATTAAACTGGGAAAAGGGTCTCTTCATGGTGGATGAAGGGATAGTCCTTGGCCATAAAATTAGTTTCCGCGTCATAGAAGTCGACAAAGCCAAAATCGAGGTAATCGAAAAGCTGCCACCACCCACCACAGTCAACGGAATCAGAAGTTTCTTAGGGCATGCTTGTTTTTATCGGAGGTTCATCGCGATTTTTCGAAGATCGCCAAACCCTTATGCCATCTTCTGGAGCAGAACCGTCTCTTTGACTTCAACGCTGAATGTACTGAAGCATTCATGGTTCTTAAAGAAAAGCTGGTAACAGCCCCAATAGTACAGCCACCAGATTGGAAATTGCCGCTTGAAATCATGTGCGATGCTAGTGACTATGCTGTCGGGGCAGCACTTGGGCAGAGGAAAGACAAGCTTTTTCATGTCATATACTATGTCAGTAAAACACTGAACGACACCCAAGTGAACTACACCACCACAGAGAAGGAACTATTAGCTGTGGTGTTCTCCATTGATAAGTTTCGTTCTTATATACTTGGAACGAAGGTCATAGTCCACACAGACCACTCTGCATTGAAGTATATGTTCACAAAAAAGGATGCAAAGCCTCGACTGATACGTTGGATTCTGCTATTGCAAGAGTTCGACCTTGAAATCAAGGACAAAAAGGGGACGGAGAATCAAGTTGCAGATCACTTGTCAAAGTTGGAAAAGGGAAAGAGTCTACCGGCAGACGAGACACACATATTGGAGACCTTCCCTAATGAGCAGTTGTTCGCTGCCACAATCACTGCTGCGACAGCCATGGCGGCAGGTAAGTTTTCTGAACTCCCCTGGTATGCTGATTTCGTTAATTTTTTAGTTAGCGGAATAACTCCTCCTGACCTTAATTACCAAGCTAGGAAGAGGTTCCCAAATGATGTTAAACATTATTATTGGGACGAACCTCTTATTTTCAAATATTGTGTAGATCAGGTTATTAGGAGATGTGTACCACAGGATGAACATGAAGCTATACTACATCACTGTCATGCTTCACAGTATGGAGGACACTTAGGAGGCAACAAAATTGCTGCCAAGGTTTTACAGTAGGGATTTTACTGGTCGTCACTGTTTAAGGATGCGCAAACATTCTACAAAAATTGTGACAAGTGTCAAAGGACTGGAAACATCTCGAGAAGACATGAGATGCCGCTGCAAAACATTCTTGAAGTCGAGATCTTCGATGTTTGGGGATAGATTTTATGGGACCATTCCCAACTTCATGTGGGAACTTATACATCCTCCTGGCAGTAGATTATGTGTCCAAATGGGTTGAAGCAGTCGCCACTCAGAAAAATGATGCCAAGACGGTTCAAAGGTTTTTGCATAAAAACATTTTTTCCAGATTCGGCATCCCTAAGGCGATCATCAGTGATGAAGGGAGACATTTCGACAATAGGGTTATAGCTGCTGCATTGAAAAAGTATGGTGTCAAACATCGGATGGCAACAACATACCACCCTCAGACCAATGGACAGGCTGAAATATCCAACAAAGAGGTTAATAACATTCTGGAAAAGATGGTTAAGCCAACTAGGAAGGATTGGTCTCTATACCTCAATGATGCATTATGGGACTACAAGACAACGTTCAAAACTCCATTGATAATGTCCCTCTATCAGCTGATTTATAGGAAAACGTGCCATTTACCTGTCGAGATTGAGCACAGAGCATAATGAGCCATCAAGGTAGTTAAATATGGACTTGGAAAAAGCAGGGCAGAAAAGGCTACTTGATTTGAACGAAATTGAAGAAATTCGAACAATGGCCTATGATAACGCAAGAATATACAAGGACAAGACCAAGAAGTGGCATGACAAGAAGCTGCTGCCACGACAGTTCTGCCCAGGGCAGCTTGTGTTGCTATTTAACTCTAGGTTGAAACTCTTCCCAGGAAAACTGAAATCTAGATGGTCTGGTCCATTCCATGTGGTACAGGTTTTTCCACATGGTGCCATAACGATCAGATCTTAAAAAGATGGGCACCAATTTAAATTCAATGGACAAAGACTAAAGCACTATCAGGGGACTGAAGCCCCAAGAATGCAGGAAGTGGTTACTTTAGGAGATGCCCCTCCTGGCATCCCTAATTTAACCTAATTTTATTTTTATTATTATTATTTATATATTTATTACGTAATTAGAGTTATTTTATTTTTAGGAATTAAAGTTTTTATTATTTTCATGAAATAAATGAGACAATGAGAAGAGGAGAAGTGAATCCAGCCCACCATTTTCCATCAGCCCAAAATGCCCAACTTTTGGAGCCTGTCGTTACAGCTGCCGCGACAGACGCGGAAAATCCAGCCTGTCAACACGCTGTCGTGGCAGACACGTAAACGCGTAACAGACGCGCAGCAGATACGGAAACGCGTGACAGACGCGTCAGAAACCGCATAACAGCTGGCCCCGTTATTCGCGCTTGTCGTTACAGCTCCAACGGGCAGCAAACTCTCCTCTATATAAACCCCGTTTTACTATTCATTTTTCACTCACTTCTACTCCTTCTACTTGTTTTCTCTAGAATTTTTTTACTTGCTTTCATTTTCTTACACAATCCTTGCAACATGTCTTCTAGAAACACCCGCCGAAAGTGCTGCCTCAGGATCCGCCCCGGCATCATCAACTCCTCGATCCTTCCAGATCCGTGACATGTGGGAGGAGAAGGGTTTCATTTACACATCAAAGACGGTGAACCTAGGGCTGCAGCCATACATAGCTAGGAAAATCAGAGCCCTGCAGTGGCAGATGTTCACGGAACTGCCGGAGGAAATGAATGTCTCTCTAGTCCGAGATTTTTATGCTGCCATCGACAGCAGAAACGCGACAACAGTCACGGTGATAGTAAGAGAGGTGCCCTTTGAGCCAGAATATATCAACACTCTCTATGGATTCTATGTGGGCATAAACGAAGATGGCCACCAGCAATTTCTCGAGAGCCTAGATCCTGCTGCATACGACGCTGTGATGGCAGAACTCACGGAAGAAGGAACACAGTGGAACATGGATCCGAAAAACCCAAGGACGGTGAAGAGAGTCCAACTCACCTCGGAGGCCAAACTCTGGAATGCCTTCATCAAAAAGCGCATTATGCCCTCCTCGCACAACACAACCGTAGACCAACCCAGGTTAGCCCTCATTCATTCTATATTAAATGAGAGGCCAATTAATGTTGGAAGATACATCCGGGAGAGTATATTGGAATGTGCGTACCGGCCGACAGGACCACTTTTCTTCCCATATCTCATCACCGCCCTCTGTCACGGCCATCATGTACCAGAAGCAGCCATAGATCTACGAGTCCAAGGGAAGGGCTGGACAGAAAGAAATCTACTCAGCCTAATGGAACTCACTGCTGCCACCCCGATGTCATCTTTCGACCCTACTGCCACATCAGCAGAGCCGACAGCACCCATCGACACCGAACCTACTGCCACAGAACCTAGGCAGCATACAGAAGCAGCCCCTCCAGCTGACATCTCCTCCCAGATCCTTGCTACAATACAAACCACTTTAAATTTCCTTGATGTTGTATTCCCTGCCTTTCCAAATCAATACTTACTGCCACCACCCCTGCCCATACCCCTACACCTGCTGCCACGCCCACAACGCCAACTGCGGCGTCCACACCAACCCCTGCCCCAACAGCTGCATGCGGCAGCCGCACAACCGACACTTCTGCCAGGGGAACCAAGAGAAGGATGTCGTCCGATGAGCTCGACGCATACATAGCAGGTTTCTCCTCTTCCTCAATCTGGGCGGAATTCGATGGTGAACCCTCTGTCAAGAGGAATTTGTCCAAAGAGTTCACACCAGTAAAACAGTGGCAGACAAGAACAAGGAAGATAGCGGTAGTGGCAGCAGTAGCGGCACCGGCAGCAGCAGCAGTATCAGCAGCTCTGAGGTTCAGGTAGTGGAGAAGCCTCCCCATATCTCCCCTACCCGCATTCAACCGCCAAGGGAGGCCAAAACGAAGAATAGCTCTGCCTCTCCCATCCGCCAGCCAGCACCAGTCAAGAACGCCCCTGCCCGCCGGTAGATCCAGCTCAACAGTAGCGGCGACGACAGTGCCTAAAAATTTAAGTTTCTTATCTTATATTGTTGTCTGCCCTTTTTATATATTTTTTGTGATGTACTTATTATTTTCTTTTATCTGTCATTTGCATTGAGGGCAATGCAACCCTCGAGTTTGGGGGTTGCATCCCTCCATTAATGGAGTCTTTTAAGTTTAAAATTTGTGTTTTACATAGTTTATTTTTTTGCTTTAAAAATGAAAATTTGGCTTAAGTCTTTGAACTGAACTTACATGTCGTGGCAGTGCCTTTAAGATAGTTTTAGGAGCAGTTTAGAGCCTTGCTATAGTTCTGAAACTTAAACACCATTTGTGACTCTTATATTGTCTAGAACTTTACTGGTAAACTAGAATAGGGAAAAGCTTAATACTTGAATAGCCCCTAGAGGTGCCTAACAATGGCTCTAGGAAACGAAGTTAAGAAAAATAGACTCTTACACCTAGAGGTGCCCGAAACCGGCTCTAGGAAGTTAGCTAGAGGTGCCCGAAACCGGCTCTAGTCAAACTTAAACTTGAGAAATAGAATCGAGTCTGCATAAAAACTAAAGGAGCCTAAGAATTGCCTCCAAAAGATGAAAATTGGCATAAAAATTCAAGTTAGAAGTTTCAGCTATTCTAGTAAGCTAAGTGAGTCTAGGCATATAATTGTTCACAAAGCATGCACACACTACACGAGAATTATAGCATGGTTGCGAATGAATCCTGAATTATCCGACAAGGTGTTGCTTACAATAGGGAATGAAATGGTAGGTAAGGGAAAGTTCATTGTTTTAAGCCAAACAAAACTTTTTGTTTTTCTTTGTTAGGTCTGAATTGCTTGAGGGCAAGCAAAAACTTGAGTTTGGGGGTGTGTTGAGTGTGTAAAAGTTCTATATTTTACTCCCTCTTTAACCCATATTTCTGCTGCATTCAAGCATAATTCATTGCATTTAGGTTAGATTCCAGTTATACATCACAAATATATCACATGACACAATTTCTGCTGATATTGGTTACTTTTGCAGGTAGCTGCTGTAGCAGATGGAGGACAGTAGAGAAGCAGACGCTGGGCAGTGAAGAATTAGAGCTGGAACTGGATGTGCAGAAGTGAAGGACGATGCTGCCATGGCCGCTACCGTGGCAGCCAAGGACGACAGCGATAGTGGAGGGAAGAAGCAAAGTGGGCCTCGACAAAAAGAGAAAATTAAGCCCATCTGTCGTGGAGCACCCTTATATTTTTCCAAGCCCTAGATCAGAATGAAGGCCAAGCGCAAGGTTCAAGGAAGAAATTCCAAGCAAGAAGGAAGGACGAATTAAAGACTTATGCTCTGAAGATTTAGTCTTTAATAGAGTTGTACTTTAATTTAAAGCTGTATTCTTTCCATATTAGAAAACTTGAACCCAAGGCCTATATAAAGGCATGTAATTCGACCTAGGAGAGGACATCACCATTCTCTAGCCTTCTTCCCAAATCCCTAGCCGTTTTCCCTTCCTCAACATGTTCTAAACTTCCCCTAGGGCCACGTGTTGATTTGTAAAGTAGTTGCAAGGATTGCTTTTGTTTTAGGAATTTTTCTGTTCAATAAAATTACTTCAAGTTTGCTTATTCTGGTTTTTCAACATCTTGCAAGAGTATCGCGAGAGCATTGTGAGATTACACATTTACTTAATATCGGGACAGTTAAGTATACGAAAGGAATAAGTACGGGTTCTCTAGTTTATAGTTGAACTATCTCAGACCTAGGGATAGGACGAGGTTAAGTGGCTAAAGAAGAATTCAACAACATCGGTGTTCATCCTTCGATTCACGCCGGGAGGTATCATGAAAGACGTGTTCATCGACATACTTGGACCTAGGAATAGGCCAAGGAAGAGCAGGGATTCTTGCCAAGCTTGAAGTACTGAGTTGAGTAATCGATGCCGCGATAACCAACAGACTGCTGCCGCGACAGGTGCTGCCGCGACAGGCGCGACGACAGAACAGAGTTTCCTAGACTTTGCAACACCTACACTACTGAGCAATTCAATATCGGCCTATTCTCTATATCTTGATTTCTTTTCTCTTAATTTCCAGCACTCTTAATTATTTCGTGACAAACATATTAAACTATTCTTTTTCCTCTCGTGTAGTAATTCAAGGTGAAGCTATTAGCCCAGTCCCTGTGGAGACGATATCTGATACTTACGTATCACTTTACTACTTGCGTCGTGTACACTTGCACTACATTGTGATAGACACTTTTACACGCAACAATTGCCATCTCCATCGAAAGCTAGAAACAAGGGTATTATCATCCAAGAGTCGTAAGAGCATTGAATATCAATGTGAGTGTAGTCGAAGTCTCGAGAATAGATGAGGAGCCTATCTGAATTCATTATTGTTGACTTCGATCAAATAGCTATTATGTCTTTTAAGGAAGTTGCATCGGATTGTTAAACGGATCCATTGGTAAGCATCAATAAGCTTGGTAAAGAATATCAAACATAGTTATTGACATTATCATCATGCATTGTTATCGGTATAGTTATTGTTATTGAAACATTGTAATTGATTCATCGGACATAGACATCGACATTGAAATCATGAAATATTGATATTGAAACAAGGTTACTAATATTAACATTGAAGTCATTGGTCATCGGAAATATCATTGAATATTGAATATTGATATTGATATTGAAATCTTGGATTTTGACGGACATTGGATACAATTAGCATGCCATAGAATTCATGAGCTCAATGTACGAGTGGACTACGGTCCTAAGGTTACGTCCTATATTGATTTGGTGAGGTGGATGGATGTGTTTTGGTGTTGGTCATATTGACGAGGCGCAGGAATTTGCGTATCCACTATCTTGATTCAATCCAAGGGTTAATATTGAATTTGTTATGTTAAGCATTGTATATTGGAACATGAAATTGATATTGATATGCATGAGAATGTGTACATGAATCACTCATTGATATATACATTGTGTATGACTACCTGACTAGGTGATGCACGCCTAACATTTCTCATCTCATGCATTTTAGGGTAAGGAATAGACCGTTGTTGATGATCAAAAAAGTTGAGGCAAGATAAGTCACTACAAGCCAAGAGTAATGTGTTTTGACTCTATGAACTCCTAGGATGGTGGAAAAGTAGTTGAACTAGAATTTTATGCCCATTTTGGTGTGTTTGTCACGTGAATAACTTGTTATGTTATTAAAGGCCCTAAAATGACTTTTGGTATGGCTAAAATTAGGTAAAATGATATATATGGCTCACATAGCTGAAAACCTAGTAAACATATTCGAATGATCAAGATATTTGGCATGCCATTAGTTTATAACATTGAAATATTGTGTGTAAAGTTTCATCTCATTTGAGCATCATTTCATAGGTTAATTTGATTAAAAACCAGCAAAAATTTGTCATTGCATATTAGACCTGATCGATACGGGGTAATGGCGTATCGATATGGGTAGGCATAATTAAAACCAAAGAATAGGGTATATCGATACGGTTTGGAGCTGTATCAAAACATTTTGCTACTAGAATCCCTTGTTTCAATACGGGTTTAACCAATATCGAAATGAGTCAAAGTCAAAGTCAATGAAAGTCAACCTGTACCGATACAGGGCTTGCCCGTAAATATACGGGGTAATGGGCAAAGTCAACCCAGCTTGACCATCGTACACCCGTATCAAAACAACTTCAAAGTGTTTTGATATAAGGGTAAGTTAAGTTGGTTAAAAGGCATAAAATGAAAGTTTACAATGTTCATAGATTGGTCACGGAATTTAGGATGATTCGATTGGACGAGTAAATAAACTATGAATGGTATGAAATTATACAAACTTGTTAATATTGTATTGAATTTCATCGTGATATGATCAATTGCATCGAAGGACCTGCAATTTATCAGATTTACAATTTAATCCCATAAACTTGTAATAGTCAAGAATTGGTCTTAAATGAATAATTATTGTTTCATAATGAATGAATTGGATAAAGATGCATATTCGATAATGTTTTAATTATATTACATCAATCACATGTTGTTATTGAATGAAATTTTATCGCACCAACTATCGTACTGTTCATCGATAACACCTTCCGACTCGCTTCTCGACCAGGCTGAGAATGGGTGTTACATTAGTCTCTTTGCTTCACAGAGATGCTTATACGTGGTGGATAACCATCATTGTGGGTATGGAACTTGTCGATGTGAATTGGGAGTTCTTTGGAATTGCTTTCAAGAGAAAGTATTTGGGTGTTCGCTATCTTGATGAGAAGAAGCGAGAGTTTATGTCCTTGGTGCAAGGAAACATGATTGTTTCTGAATATGAAGTTCAGTTTGTTCGGTTGAGCTAGTATGCTCCTGAGCCGGTTCCCGATGAACAAAAGAGATGTGATCATTTTCGCTATGGGCTGGTGAAGGATGTCAAGACATACATGTTGGTTTCGATCTACACTGACTTTGATGTCTTTGTCACTCGAGCTAAGGACATCGAGCAGAATTTGGGTTTGGCTGCTCATTCGGGTGGTTATAGCTCTGAAAAAGGGCAACTGAGTTTGATGGTGGTAAGAATCGTTATAAGAAGCATAAGTATTAGAGGTATCAACCGAATCCTAGGTGGGGTGGTGGTAACCCTGGTCATGATCATCAAGGCCATAATGCCTTCATTCCTACTCCAGAGTGCAACTGGTGCGATAGGAGGCACATTGTAACACCCCTTTCCGGCCTGGTAGAGAACCGGGTCGGAGAGCATTTTACCGAAAACAAAACGAAGATCAGAAACATAAAAACTTTTAACTTTATTAACTCTTCAAGAAAGTAAAACTTATTAAAGTTATTAGTATAGCATCAATCAAGTTCTACTCGAACCAAATTGTTACCGAGTATACGTATTAATCCTTTTATTCTTATAGAGATCTTAAGAGAGCAATCCCGTATCGAAATGCACTGAGCTATTTCGATACGGCTTGACTAACGTCAACTTATTGACTTTCTTTTATAATCGTATCGATACGGCTTGACTCGTATCGGTACAGGTTGCCTGCCTTTGCCTTTGACTCTGCCTGTTTCGAAACCTGTTTCGAAACAGAGGCCTCTAGAAGAAAAAATGTTTTGAAACGACCCTGTTCAATTTCGGTACACTTTGTTTCCTAGGTTCAATTTACACTTACCCGTATCGAAACACCATCACCCGTTTCGGTACAGTTAAGCCTGTAAGGACAGATTCTAGCTGTTTTTTTTATCATTTTAACTTAACAAACATGGTTCAATTGCAATGAAACTTTACCCACAACATTTTAAGGTTATAAACTACTGTTAAGTCAAATTTTAAAGCCATTCAAATCCATTTACTCGGTTTTACCATTTTAGGACAAAGACTTGCATCTTAGGGCCAAACATGTTACATAAAGGCTCTATTCATAGCCGTCGTTCAAAGTACTTAAACATATCATATGCATACCAAAGGAAACAAAATAAAGTTGTACATAGACCTTGCCACCATACTAGGAGATCGAGAGGACAAAATACATTACTTAAGACTTGATTGTGACTTGTGCAACGTTCCAACTTCTCTGATCTCGATTCCGGTACTTGTTTATCCTGAAATGGATGCATGGAATGCATTAGGCATACTTTGCCTAGTGAGGTAGTCACATAACAATGAGCATACATATCGTGTCTTGTAACATGCTTCAAGAATCATAGTACTAAATATACAATGACATGGCATGTTTCATAATCATAACAAAACATATATCAATATCATGATTTCATAACAAAACAATATCTTGTGTTCTTATTTTCCCTTGGATCGATTCATGGTATATGGATACGCGAATTCGACCTCCTCACCAATTTCATAAATGGTCATCCCACCGACATCGCCAAAGACCAAAACAAAATACATCCCTCCGCCTCGCCAAATCATATAGGTGTAGCCCTAGGACCGTAGTCCACCCGTACATTGAGCTCATGAACTCTATGGCATGCCAATTGTATCTAATACTTCGAATCCAAGGTCCATTATTCATGATTCATAACAATATTTCATAGCAATAACAATATCAATGATTCATGTCGTACTTATCATTGTCAATGTTTTTAATGATGTTCATTACAACAATAAACATACTATGAATCATGGAATCAATAAGATGCTTACCAGACTTACCAACTTATAATCAATGATAAAAACCCCTGTCTCAAAGGTTAGTATTAACAAATGTAACAATAAATTAGAGTAGACCCTTGCCCATCTCGAGACGCTACTACACTCACCTTGCTCGGTTAAGACTTCTAAGGTTGATAATACCTCGTTCGATACTTGAATCATTCTCTTCGTATTTGTACGGTTAAATGAGACTCTCAGACAAAGCTGGGATTTAACTTCAATGGAGGTGCTTGCTTAGAGCTTGTGGTTGAAGAAGGAAATTGAGGTGTTTACTTGTTTTGGTAAAGAAGAGATTTAAGTTTCGTAGGAAATCCAAAACAAGGCTCTTTTCATCTTACTTCTATTTATAGAGAATTTAAGAATTAATAATTTATTCATACCTCCCTTATTAGCTAATGAAAGAGTTTCCTGCACTTAAGGGTTTGCCACCCTAAAAGGCCAATAGGAAGCTTGCCCATTCATGAGGGTTTACTCACCCCAAAGTTTATCTTTAAATTTCTATTACATCCTTGTCATATCTCTGATAAATGGGATCATTAATTAGCTTAAAATATGTGGGGAGGTGCCAAGAAAGCAGGTGAGTCACCTAAGGGCCGAAATCTTTGACTTTAAAGGCATATACACTATTTTCTGCAGGGTACCGTTTCAAAACACTCGAGGTCATTTCGATACGGTCAAGCATAATTCCAAAGAGTTAGTTATTACTGTTGAGACCGTATCGGAACACATGTACTTGTATTGGAACACTTCACCTGGGTCGTTTTGATACGGCTCTAAATGTATCGAAACGTCTGGTTCAAACATTAACTTGAGCATTCATAAGAAATCCTAGCTAGGAAATTGACTTACTTAAAGTCTTGTGACATAATCTACAACAAGAATTCAAGGTTTCATTATTTTTAATACCGATTTTCCGATCATCGGAACCTATTTCTGACTAGACCGGTTTTCGGGGTGTACACACATGGGAGAGTGTTGGCTTAATAAGGGTACGTGTTGGAATTGTGGATCGCGAGGACATATGAAGCGTGATTGTCCACAAACAATTAGTGATGGATAATCTTCGGTGCAAGCTGCTGAGCCACGGAGAGGCCGTGGGTGCGGTCGTGGTAAATTTCAGCGTAGAGATGATGGGAAAAGAAATGTTTCTCATGTTCTTGTTGTTCAACCTGATGTAGGTGGACATACTAGAATGTATACACACTGAGAGAGAAAGAATGAAACGAATGTGATTGTAGGTACCTTTACTTTGCAAACATTTTGCGTGAGCATGCACATGTGCTTGGTTTGCATGTTGAGTTCTTAGATGTTGGTATGTGTGTAACCAGTTCTTTTGGTGAAAAAATTGTTACAAGGAAGTTGCACATAAGGCATTTTTTGTCTGTTCAAGGTTATGTGTTTGAGGTTGATCTTATGGAGCTGCCTTTCTATGGTTTTGATGTAATCCTTGGTATGGATTGGTTTACTGAGCATATGGTTGTGGTTGATTTTGAGACCAAACGAGGTTTTTTGAAACTTGCTGATGATTATGAGGTAGGTAGTTATCGTAGGTGAGAATGTGAAATTCTTATCTAATATGGTTTCAGCTCTTGAAGAGAGTCGGTTTATGCATTTGTGATGTGAAGCTTTCCTGGCTTATATGATGAATCCAAGTGCAAAAGAGGTGTGAGTATAGGAAATACGTACAATATGTGAGTTTCTGGGTGTATTTACAGAAGAGTTTCACGGTTTGCCACCAAACAGAGAGGTTGAGTTTGGCATTGAGATGTATGAAAATATGACTCCAGTGTCTATTGCTCCCTATCAAATGGCACCTAATGAGTTGAATGAGTTGAAGATGCAACTTCAGGAGTTGCTTTATCGAGGTTTCATTAGGCCTAGTCTTTTAATTTAGGGTGCACCGATCTTGTTTGTGAAGAAGAAAAATTGCATGATGCCTATGTATATAGATTATTGCCAATTGAACAAGTTGACAATCAAGAACAAGTATCCTTTACCAAGGATTGATGATCTCTTCGATCATTTTTGTGGTGCTTCGATGTTTTCTACGATTGATCTGAGATACGGTTATTACCAGTTGAAGGTAAAAGATGTGGATGTGCCTAAGACTGTGTTTCATACAAGGTACATGCATTTTGAGTTTTTGATGATGCCTTTTGGTTTGACTAATGCCCTTGTAGCGTTCATGGATATGATGAATCATGTCTTCCATGAATTTTTGGATAGGTCTGTGGTTGTGTTTATCGATGATATTCTTGTGTACTGTTGTACCGAGGAGGATCATGATAAGCATTTGCGGATTGTGTTGCGAGTTTTGTTATAAATTAGCTTAATGACAATTTGAGATAGTGTGAGTTTTGGCTTAAGGAAGTTATTTTCCATGGTCATGTTGTGTCGGCCGAAAGGATTAGAGTTGATCCTTAAAAGGTTGGCGCGGTGATGAATTGGAAGTCACCTAAGTCAATTCATGAGGTGCATAGTTTCCTTGGTTTTGCGAAATACTACCATAAGTTTGTTGATGGTTTTTCAAGGATTGCTGCTCCTTCGAAAAAGTTTTTACAAAAGGATGTTATGTTTGAGTGGATAGAGATTCGACAACAAGCTTTCGAGAAGTTGAAGGAAGCGTTAAGGCAAGCTCCTATTCTGATTCAACCTGAATCAGGTAAAGAGTTTGTGGTTTATAGTGATGCATCCTCTTTTGGTTTAGGATGTGTGTTTATGCAAGAAGGTAGAGTTGTAGCTTATGCATCTAAGCAATTGAAGGTGCACAAGCGTAATTACCCAATGCATGACATCGAGTTGGCTGCGGTGGTGTTTGCCTTGAAAATCTAGAGGAATTACCTTTATGGTGAAAAGTGTGCGGTGTACACAGACCACAAAAGTTTGAAGTACTTGATGTCCTAAAAAGAGTTGAATCTTAGGCAACGAAGGTGGCTAGAGTTGCTTAAAGATTATGACATGGCGATTGAGTACCATCCAGGGAAGGCTAATGGTGTAGCCGATGAGTATGAAGGTGGTTGTAGAGTTAAGGATGATTTTTTCTCGATTGAGTGTATCACGAGATGGAGGTTTAGTGGCTAAGTTAAAAGTGAAGCCCTCGTTGTGGAGTTGATTAAGGAGAACTAGTTGTTGGATGATTCATTGGTATTGCATTTTTGGGATATTGCAGAAGGAAATCCAAAGAACTTTGGTTTCAATAATGATGGTGTTTTGTGTTTGAAGAGTCAAATGGTCGTGCCGGAGGATGTTGAGCCTAGGCAGACTATTGTGACTGAGGCTCATAGCAAACATTGTACTATGTATCCAGGTAGTACAAAGATGTATCGTGGGTTGAAGGATGAGTACCATTGGGTTGGTTTGAAGAAGGACATTGCTGATTTTGTTAGCAAGTGCATGGTTTGTCAACGTATTAAAGCTGAGCATCAATTACCTTCTGGATTATTGCAACCTTTGAGGATCACCATGGATTTCGTGATAGCGTTGTCTTTGACACCGTCCAAAAAGAATTCCATTTGGATGATTGTTGATCGTTTTGACGAGGTGTGCACATTTTGTGGCAGTGCATACTACGTATACGTTAGACAAGTTGGCAGATTTGTACATCTCTTAGATTGTGAGGTTGCATGGAGTGCCTAAGTCCATTGTTTCGGATCAAGACCCGCATTTCACAGCAAGGTTTTGGGTGTGTCTTACTTGTATCTTTAGATTGTTCATCGGTGCACTCTTCGGGATCAGAATCCTCCGGAGATGAAGAATTCGTCTTTCCTAATCCTTCTGGCCAAGCTCGCTTTGCACTTACACGTCGATGTTTCTTGTAAAATTTCTTAGGGCAATCTCGATGGGAGTGGTCTACTTTACCACAATCAGAAGAAGCTTCAATTCACCTCTAACACTTTTCTATCGAATGTTTGTTTTGACACAGGCTACAAAGAAGTCTCTCTTGCATCGATTCATTTTAGTCCTTGATCGGATTAGCATTACTTAGAAACGGGGTACTTTCGGGAAGAATACTTATCTTGATCTCTTAGAAGAAAGTTGGGTTTTGGTTATGCTATTGCTGAGAGTGTCTATCAATATATATATAGAATATGATGTTCGTCTTTTTCTCACCTTTCTTGTAAGGCTTGTAAGGCTTACCCCTTCACCTCTTCATATTCATGTGACACCTTGCAAGCTTTCTAATGATATTACATGACTTGGGTATCCAACACATAGGGTGAGTCATCAACCTATAATTTTATGCCATTCTTCTTATTGTTTCTATTCAAAATTTGATACATGTATCGATACACTTTATCCCATATCGATGCGGCTAAGTAAAAATCAACATTTTAGTTTAAAAACTGTCAAACCGTTCCGATACATTTTTACTCGTTTCGATACGCCTTTATGGGTCGTTTCGATACGTATCCTTCCCGAATTGATACGCCAAGTCCAAATTCTAAACTTGTACTCTATAAATGGGTTCATAACTAAGCTTACTTAAAGAGATATTTCTTAACAATATTCGTAGACATAAAGATCAAATTTCCTTACCTGAAATGGTGTCCAAATCATTTTCTAAGTCCTTGCCCTGGATGTGAAATATCCGTGCGGAAGCTTTAGATTTGGGTCTACTTGTTACCTTCGAAGTTCCTGATCCTCCCGGCTTCCCGAAGGATTCTTGATTCGCTCCCTTGCCTCGAAAATATTGAACAGGGGTGGATTAGTTGTTACAGAAACATGCTTGTTAGGATTCTCTGGACATTCTCGAATGAGATGACCTAACTCTCGTCAAAAAGACACATGCACCGGATTTCTTGCGACATTGTATTTTGTGTCGTCGTTGACAGAAATTACATTTAGAAATTCTTGTGTCTTGTCTAGATTCAACATTACTTTCAATATGATTGACATCTGATGGCAAACGAGATTCAAACTGAAAGAGTTGTGAATATGTATTTTGTTCCAAGCTGCGATGCTTGCCTTTCTTAGAAAATCTCGAGGAATGAAGCTCATCTCGATTTCTCTTTTCAGATTTGTTAGCTCTCTGAGCTCTCTGTGCCCCTTCAGTAGCCTTAACTCTTTTCACGAGATCTTGGAAATTAACGATACGTAATGCTGTGAGCATGGGACATAATTCATCGTTAAGTCCAGCGATGAACATTCGACAATTTTCTTCCTCTTTTTTGATAAAGTAAGCCCCATATCTACAATATTTGCAAAAATCATGAATATAATGCTCGATCAGTTACCCACCTTGCTTAAGATGAAGGAAGATACTTCGCCTTTCGGCAATATAGAACTCGCTTATGTACTTATTACAGAATTCTTTCAGGAAGAATCCCCAATTCACGGTATCCTCAGAAACGGTAAGAACAGTAGTCTCACACCATTGTAGAGCTTCATCGGAAAGCAATGCAAGAGCACTCTCAAGCTTATGTTCAATCGAACACCTTAATTGCTTATCCAAAATCCTTAACGTATTATCTAACCAATACTCCGCTATTTCAGGATCGTCGTCGTTTCAACCAGTGAAGGTATAAGCTCGGTATTGAGATAACTTATCGATAGGAGCTGGAAGAGGTTGAGCAACAAGTGGCGTAGGTTGCATGACCCGAATAGTCTTTATCACATTCATGAATTGCTGAAACATATCAGCAATGTTCCGATAACATTCAGCCTGAACTGTAGGTGTTTCAGGCTCTACACTCTGAACAAAATGGTTTTGTGGGTTCGGAGGATTTCCCCCGTGTACCTCCTCGCCACGAGTCGAGGAGTTAGAAGCAAACTCATTATCACAAGCTTCGTTAGTATGAGACATAGTTATATAAAAGAGATCGAATCAGTTGACAAGTCACAATACTCAACAAAATAACTCCTAGGTGGTAAAGTAACAGAATAAACAATACAAACATGCATTGGTTTAGTCCAGAACCGACTAAACTCTAGCTCTGAAACCACAATTGTAACACCCCCTTCCCGGCCTGGTAGAGAACCGGGTCGAAGAGCGTTACCGAAAACAAAACAGAGATCAGAGACATAAAAACTTTTAACTTTATTAACTCTTCAAGAAACTAAAACTTATTAAAGTTATTATTATAACATCAATCAAGTTCTACTCGAACCAAATTGTTACCGAGTATACATATTAATCCTTTTATTCTTATAGAGATCTTAGGACAACAATCTCGTATCGAAACACACTGAGCCGTTTCGATACGGCTTGACTAAGGTCAACTTATTGACTTTCTTTTATAACTGTATCGATATGGCTTCACTCGTATCGGTACGGGTTGGCTGCCTTTGACTTTGACTCTGCCCGTTTCGAAACCTGTATCAAAACAGAGGCCTCCAGAAGCAAAAATGTTCTGAAACGACCCTTTTCTGTTTCAGTACACTCTATTTCCTAGGTTCAATTTACACTTACCATACCGAAACACCATCACCTGTTTCAGTACGATTAGGCCTGTAATGACAGATTCTAGCTGTTTTTTTTTTATCATTTTAACTTAGAACACATGGTTCAATTGCATTGAAACTTTACCCACACCATTTTAAGGTTATAAAATTCTGTCAAGTCAAATTTTAAAGCCATTCATATCCATTTACTTGGTGTTACCATTTTAGGACAAAGACTTGCATTTTAGGGCCAAACATGCTACATAAAGGCTCTATTCATAGCAGCCATTCAAAGTACTTAAACATATCTTAGGCATACCAAGGGAAACAAAATAAAGTTGTACATAGACCTTTCCACCATACTAGGAGTTCGAGAGGACAAAATACATTACTTAAGACTTGATTGTGACTTGTGCAACGTTCCAACTTCTCCGATCTCCATTCCGGCACTTGTTTATCATGAAATGGATGCATCGAATACATTAGGCATACTTCGCCTAGTGAGGTAGTCACATAACAATGAACATACATATCGTGTCTTGTAACATGCTTCAAGAATCATAGTACTAAATATACAATGACATGGCATGTTTCATATTCATAACAAAGCATATATCAAAATCATGATTTCATAACAAAACAATATCTTGAGTTCTTATTTTCACTTGGATCGATTTATGGTATATGGATACGCGAATTCCACCTCCTCACCAATTTTATAAATGGTCATCCCACCGACATCGTGAAAAACCAATACACAATACATCCCTCTGCCTCGCCAAATCTTATAGGCCGTAGCCTTAGGACCGTAGTCCACCCGTACATTGAGATCATGAACTCTATGGCATACCAATTGTATCCAATACATCGAATCCAAGGTCCATTATTCATGATTCATAACAATATTTCATTGCAATAACAATATCAATGATTCATGTCATACTTATTATATGTCAATCTTTTCAATGTTGTTCATGACAACAATAAACATACTATGAATCATGGAATCAATAAGATACTTACCAGACTTACCAACTTATAATCAATGATAAAAACCCCTATCTCAAAGGTTAGTATTAACAAACGTAACAATAAATTCGAGTATGCCCTTGCCCATCTCGAGACGCTACAACACTCACCTTGCTCGGTTAAGGCTTCTAAGCTCGATAATACCTCGTTCGATACTTGAATCCTCCTCTTTGTATTTGTATGGATTAAACGAGACTCTCAAACAAAGCTAGGATTTAACTTCAATTGAGGTTCTTGCTTAGAGCTTGTGGTTGAAGAAGGAAATGGAGGTGTTTGCTTATGTTGGTAAAGAAGAGATTTAAGCTTCGTGGGAAATCCAAAACAAGGCTCTTTTCATCTTTCTTCTATTTATAGAGAATTTAGGAATTAATAATTTATTCCTACCTCCCTTATTAGCTAATGCAAGGGTTTCCTGCACTTAAGGGTTTGCCACACTAAAAGGCCAATAGGAAGCTTGTCTATTCATGGGGGTTTACTCACCCCAAAGTTCATCTTTAAATTTCTATGACATCCTTGTCATATATCTGATAAATGGGATCATTAATCAGCTTAAAATATGTGGAGAGGTGCCAAGCAAGTAAGTGAGTCACCTAAGGGCCGAAATCTTTGACTTTAAAGGCATCTACCCTGTTTTCTGCAGGGTACCATTTCGAAACGCTCGAGGTTGTTTCGATACGGTCAAGCATAATTCCAAAGAGTTAGTTATTACCGTTGAGAGCGTATCAGAACACATACACTTGTTTTGGAACACTTCATATGGGTCGTTTCGATAAGGCTCTAAATGTATCGAAACGCCTGGTTCAAACATTAACTTGAGCATTCGTAAGCAATCCTAGCTAGGAACTTGACTTACTTAAAGGTTTCTTTATTTCTGATCATCAGAACCTATTTCCGACTAGACCGGTTTTCGGGGTGTTACACACATGGGAGAATGTTGGCTTAATTTGGGTACGTGTTGGAATTGTGGATCACGAAGACATATGAAGTGTGATAATCGGAACCTATTGTCGATCAGTTTTGTGGTGCTTCGATGTTTTCTTAGATTGATCTGAGATACGGATATTACCAGTTGAAGGTAAAAGATGTGGATGTGCCTAAGATTGTGTTTCGTACAAGGTACATGCATTATGAGTTTTTGGTGATGCCTTTTGGTTTGACTAATGCCCTTGTTGCGTTCATGGATATGATGAATCGTGTCTTCTATGAATTTTTGGATAGGTCGGTGGTTGTATTTATCGATGATATTCTCGTGTACTGTTGTACCGAGGAGGATCATGATAAGAATTTGCGGATTGTGTTGCAAGTTTTGTTGGAAAATTAGCTTTATGGAAAGTTGAGAAAGTGTGAGTTTTGGCTTAAGGAAGTTATTTTCCATGGTCATGTGGTGTTGGCCGAAAGTTAGTTTTTACAAAAGGTTCGTTGGAAAGTTAGTTTCCTTGGTTTGGCGAGATACTACCATAGGTTTGTTGATGGTTTTTCAAGGATTACTGCTCCTTTGAAAAAGTTTTTACAAAAGGATGTTATGTTTCAATGGACAGAAGTTCGACAACAAGCTTTCGAGAAGTTGAAGGAAGCGTTAACGCAAGCTCCTATTCTGATTCAACCTGAATCAAGTAAAGAGTTTGTGGTTTATAGTGATGCATCCTCTACTGGTTTAGGATGTGTGTTTATGCAAGAAGGTAGAGTTGTAGCTTATGCATCTAAGCAATTGAAGGTGCACGAAGGTGGCTAGAGTTGCTTAAAGATTACGACTTGGCGATTGAGTACCAACCAGAGATGACTAATGTTGTAGCCGATGAGTAGGAAGGTGGCTGTAGAGTTAAGGATGATGTTTGCTCGATTGAGTGTATCGCGAGATGGAGGTTTAGTGGATGAGTTAAAAGTGAAGTCCACGTTGTGGAGTTGATTAAGGAGAACTAGTTGTTCGATGATTCATTGGTATCGCATTTTTGAGACATTGCAGAAGGAAATCCAATGGACTTTTGTTTCAATAATGATGGTGTTTTGTGTTTGAAGAGTCAAATGGTCGTGCCAGATGATGTTGAGCTGAGGCACACTATTGTGATTGAGGCTCATAGCAAACATTTTACTATGTATCTAGGTAGTACAAAGATGGATCGTGGGTTGAAGGATGAGTACTATTGGGTTGGTTTGAAGAAGGACATTGTTGATTTTGTTAGCAAGTGCATGTTTTGTCAACGTGTTAAAGCTGAGCATCAATTTCCTTCTGGATTGTTCCAACCTTTGAGGATCACCATGGATTTCTTGATAGGGTTGTCTTTGACACCGTCCAAAAAGAATTCCATTTGGATGATTATTGATTGTTTTACGAGGTGTGCACATTTTGTGGCAGTGTATACTACGTATACGTTAGAAAAGTTGGCAGATTTGTACATCTCTTAGATTGTGAGGTTGCATGGAGTGCCTAAGTCCATTGCTTCAGATCTAGACCCGCATTTCACAGCAAGGTTTTGGGTGTGTCTTCATTAAGCATTGGGTAAGCGTTTGAATTTCAGTACTTCGTATCATCCTCAAACGGATGGTCAGTCTGAGCAAGTTATCCAAGTGTTGGAGGATATGTTGAGGTGTTGCATCATTGATTTCCAAGGTTCTTTGGAGTAATAGTTGCCTTTGGGTGGAGTTTTCTTACAATAATAGTTATCATGTAAGCATTCAAATGGCTTCTTATGAGGCCTTGTATGGAAGGAAGTGTAGAATGCCACTTTGTTGTAGTGAAAGGTTGAAAGTAGCTTTGGATTGGCAAAAGTCTTATGTAGATTTGATGCGTAAGGAGATTGAGTATACTGTGGGAGATAAGGTGTTTCTGAAGGTTTCACCTTCGAAAAAGGTGATGAAATTTGGCCCGAAAGGCAAGTTGAGTCCTAGGTTTATTGGACCGTATGAGGTGCTTGACTATGTTGGACTTGTTGCTTATAGATTGAGGTTGCCTTCCTAGTTGGAGAAGATACATGATGTTTTTCATGTATCCATACTTCGGAGATATATAACGGATTCGTCTCACGTTATGAATGTTGAGGAGATTGAGTTGAATTCAGATTTTTCATATGATGAGAAACCAGTTGAGATCTTAGGTTCGGATAGCAAGGTTCTTCGTGGTAAGACCATTGAGTTGGTCAAGGTCTTGTGGCGACATCATGGTGTTGAGAAAGCCACGTGGAAAAGGAAGGATGACATGAAGAAGTAGTTTCCTTATCTTTTTCCATCAGGTAAAATTTCGAGGATGAAAATTCCAAAGTTGGGGAGAGTTGAAACTCCCCGTTTTTGGGCCTAGAAGAATTTGAGGTTAATTTGAGGCTCGTAGGGCGTAGACTAAATATCCGAGTTTTTAGGAGCGGTTGAGGGAAATCAAGGTCCAGGTTATGATAAAAATATGAGAAAATGCTTAAAACCATTATTAATTATATAAGTGATTTTGGTAATGTAATAACCATTTTGAAAACGACTAACTAGGTCTTATCACCCATCACGCTCGGAAATCGATACAAAATAACTTGTAGTTGGTTACCACCGGCCACTAAGGTACGCCGAACACCACAAAACCAGAGATTCGTTTAAAACGGGTTCGAGAGTTGGTTACGTGTGGGGAAGGGTTAGCACCCCCATCACACTCGGAAAACGGTACCAAATAACTTGTTGCCTTTAAGTTATAGAAATTATTTAAGATCTAAAGTGAATTTAATGAAGACGTTCTTAAATGAAAATGTGGCTTAAATAGGACAGGCTGTAGTGAATCGTGTCTTTGGAATTAATTAAGCATTTAATAAGAAAGGACGGCGATACACCAGACCCTAGACTAAACCGACATCATATAAGACTGACTGCCGTGTTAGTTTATGGTTCAGATCTCCTATGTCACCTTTATGCATGATGTAAGCAAGCAAAGGATGATGCATGGCATTTTCATTTTTATGCTTCCGCTTACATAGAGACAGTGAAAATTAACCCAAATATCCGATCGACATCCATTAAGCTAGGACTGTCGTATATCGGATACCGAAGTTAATTAATACCTCTCTTTGGGAATATTACTAGGCCTCATTGGTGACAAATGTAGATGCATGCCACAAAAAGCATATATAAAAAACAGTTAGGCTAAATATACGACAAAAAAGAGCACACGACATATATAATAAAACTACATTATATGCATAAAATTAAATGTTCTAAACATAAAAACACATGACCACATATTTAAAAACATATTAACCACATATTATACATTTACATTAAATAAACATAACAACATGGCAAAAAAACATATATTTGATACTAAAAAAAACACAATAAAATGCTGACTAAGAAAGAGCAATCTGGTAGGGATCAAAACTTAAATTACTCATAAAAAAACCAATTAAAACAACAAATAGGGACTCGATCGAAAAGACACAAAAACTGAAAGGGACCAAACAAGTGATTTGACCGCCCGAAAAGGGATTAAAATCAACCGAAAATACCACGAGGACGATATTGAAAATATTTAATAAATTTGAGGGACCATGGGCGCGGTTTTAAAACGCATAATGGTTTATCGCGGGACTATGAAGATGCATAGGGGCTAAAACATCACTTGACCATTTTTAAAATGTAAAAAGTCTATAAAAACCTATCTAAACCAACAGAGCCCCCCTTTTCTCTCTTCGGAAAACCCTAGCCTCCCTCAGACTCCCCCTTTCTTTCACGACCACGAAACCCTAAACGCCGGTCATCGCTAATCGATGGTCGGCGAGCCCTCTAACACCCAAACACACCTTTTTCTATGTTTCGAACCCGACCAGTGCCCGAAAAAAATGAAAACAACATCACCCCATCCTTCGTTTTATCAGAGAAACAGAAACTCAAAAAACCCTTTTTCTTGCTAAAACGAACCCCTCGATCTGCCATTTACCCTATTTTTATCGGCTCACCCGACACGGCCAAGGAAACCGAAAGGCTTGTTGCCGGAAGAAAAGAAGCGAACAAGAAGAGAGGCGGAGACAGCGAGTTCACACCGAAGGTAAGAGAAGCGAAACCCTAACTCCTATTTTTTTATGTTTCCGAAATGCAAAAGAAAAAGTAGATGAAAAATACCTCTGAAAGCTCTCGTTCTTTTTTATTGAAATGAATCTAATTTTCCCCAATATCTTGCCTCTTGGGATTTACATTTGGTTTTGGGCTTTTATAGCCGAAATTACATGTATTTAAGAAAATATAGTAAAGAAAATCCTGTAAATCGCTATTGGATGCCTCTGATGTTTCTTGTTTGTATTCGCATGACCGTTTCGATTTTGTTTGTTAGCCTTTGAATTTGTTGTGAATTTTTCTGACATTCTGTTGTTGGTTTGCATGCATCGTTGCTGCCGAGGAGGGGACCAGCAGAAGGCTTGAGATGGCCTGAGGACGTGGAGCCGAACCACGCCGTCGATGATGAATCTGGACGGTCGTGCAACACTCAAAGAGGCGCGCATGTGGTAGCTGAAGAGCCGCGCGTGGAGGTTCTGGGAACTTCTCCCCTCGATCTCAGCCGTCTGATGCGCTCATGGTCCAACGGTGGAGATTGTGCGGCGCTAGGGAAAAAAATTTGATCTAGGGCTTCTCGTATCAAGGGCCATCTGGACCGTTCGATCAGATGCCCTTGATCCCACGGTCTAGATGCAGTTGCGCAACAACAGAAGAGAGGCATTAGGGTTCTGATGTAATTAAGGCTTGGTCCAAACGAGACTCACTTGTAAATGGACCTTATCATTAAATAAACTTGGGCTTTGTTCTTATTAATATATATTGGGCATATATATGTTAGTTTTTTTTTTGGTTTTCAGATTTTCAGATCTATTAATAATAATAATAATAATAATAATAATAATGAGATAATAATAATATATGGTATAAGATAGTAATAACGAAAAGGATGTGAATATAACAAAAAATACATTAGTAATGTTTAGGTTTTTTTCAAATAAATAATAACAACATAATAATAGATATAATACAAATAGTAATATTTTGTTGCTTTTAGATTTTAATATTAGCCTCTTACACACATTTACATAGTTAATAAGTAAACAACAGCCCATATAAGATAGTGTTAATCATAAAAAGCCCACATAAGCCCATTATTATAAAAAGAAATAAAAAGCGGTCAACCCGGACAAAATTGGTGATTACAGTTGCCCTTATTTGCTTATACTTGTGGAACAAGAATAAAGCAAAGACCATAAGCACTAATTTTGTCCAACTTCCGTTTTTGGGTGATTTTGTCCTCCGAAATGGCAGAAACAAAGTGGGTAGCGCTTGCATGTCCTTCTAGAACGGCAAGGGACAAATCAAACAATAATTGTTCATTCTTCTGAAGCGGCAGAGGACGAACTCAAATAACTTGCTTTCTCAAAACGGCAAAAACAAACTGAGTAGGTGTAGAACTAATGTTTTGATTTTGTGCTTTGGCCTTGTAGCAATGCTCCCTGTACAAACAAAGATATTAAGCTTTTGTTTTTGGTACCCAAATCATTTTGGGTCCATGAGTGTTAGCTCCCAAAACCTTAGTTCCCTTAGGAAACCAAGATGACATAGCAACAATATTATTAGATTTTACAAGTTCCTTAGGAACCCATACACTTCTAATTCTTTTAGTCCTACTATGTCTAGGAAAGCTACATTGTTTGTAGTTATTAGTCTTTTTCTTAAGTTGGTTTGTTTTAGACGATTCACGAATTTCATGCTTCATGCTAACAACTTTTTTAAAGGACTCCTTGAGCTTGTTAAGCTCATCTAACACCTTTTGGTGTTCACTATTGCATTGAGATAAAAGATTATTAAGATCAACATTTTCATCTTGAAAAAATTTAAGTTTATCTTTCAATCCTAATATCTTTTTCTCAAATTTTGAATTAGCTTGAGAGAGTGAGTCATTTTTCTCATTTAGCTCAAAAATGATTTTCTTATTCCTAATGACTGACTCTTTATATTTCTAAACTAATTCATCATAGACCTCTTGCAACTTATCATATGCATCATTTAATTCATCATATGTAAAATCAAAAGATGATGAGTTAGAGGTTACCATAGAGGAATCTTCCTCAAGTGCCATGAGGCAAATGTTGGCCACTTCTTGTTCGTCATCCTCCTATGACTCCTCATCACTCCAAGTAGAAAGCTTGGCTTTGAGCTTCTTCTTCTTCTCAAAGCCCTTCTTCTTGAGCTGAGGACACTCCGAACGTATGTGGCCGGGTTTATTTCACTCGAAGCAAATGATTTGATCCCTTGCTTCCTCTTTGTTCTTGCCTTTGAAGTCCATCTTCCTTTGAATTTTTCTTTCACGGTTGGACCTCATAAAGCATGAGAATCGTTTGGCTATCATAGCAAATTCTTCTAGCTCTTCTTCCTCACTAGAAGAGCTCTCCTCAAGTAGTGAAGCTTTGAGAGCTATTCTCATCTTCTTCTTCTTTTCAACCTCTAGCTTTTCTACTCTCTTCTCTTCTTTCTTCTTCTCTTCTTCCCTTCCTTGCTTCATAATCTCATGTGTAAGGAGAGAACCCACTAGCTCATCAAGCTTTAAAGTCTTCAAATTCTTGCCGGATCTTCCCAATAGGATGTGAATCCCCTTCGATTGACCCAAGCTCTGATACCAATTGTTGGGTTGTGAGGTGCTCGATTCGATCAACCAATTTAGCTCACCAAGTGGTGGAGAGGTGGAATTTTGGGTGGAAGGGTTGTGGAAGCTAGAATGTAAATAGACACAATGATTTATAGTGGTTCAACCTTCTAACCAAAGTCTACATCCACTACCTTAGCTCCCCACTAAGGATTTCTCAATCAATCCACTACTGATTCGTCCCTTTTTCTAGGCTTAGGAGGTAACCCTTACACACAATCAAGCTTTTTACCCAAAGCCTTGATTGAAACCCTCTCTTACAAAGAGATAAACAAAGAAAATATAAAACCCTCTAATAGGTGTTTGTTTGCACAATTAAGCACTCACCCAAAACCTAAAACACTTGAGCAAATTTGACAATTTTGGCTCACTAGTGTTTTTCTATACAAGAATTGACAATTTAGGCACTAAGACAATATTTGATCATTTGATGTTTGACAATATGAGCATTAGCCTTCTCTTGATGCTTGGAGGTCCCTTTTATACTCTCAAATGAGTTTGTAGCCGTTACTAGCCGTTGGGATCAAATTGGAGCCGTTGATGACTTTAATTCCCACCATAAATGCAGTTCTGTAGCTCCCCGTTTCGAAACGCTCGAACCCGTTTCGAAACACCCTTTCAGTAGAAAGAGCCATTGCAGTCTGACGTGGACCCGTATCGAAACGCTTTTGTCCATTTCGAAACACCCGTTTCAAAACGCCTAGTCCTATATCGAAACGACCTGCATTTGAATGTTAGTTGGGAAATAGCCGTTGGGGTTTATGACCGTTGTGGTCTGTGCCACGTGGGCGTATCGAAACGGCAGAGCCCGTTTCGAAACGTTGGGCAAAAATCTTATCCAGGGAGTGCCCGTTTCGAAACGATTTTGCTAC
Organism: Hibiscus trionum; assembly: GCA_030270665.1. Classification (NCBI taxonomy): domain Eukaryota; kingdom Viridiplantae; phylum Streptophyta; class Magnoliopsida; order Malvales; family Malvaceae; genus Hibiscus; species Hibiscus trionum. Next base: position 13,082,586 of record BSYR01000004.1, on the reverse strand, counting down.
TGGAATCCCCTGTTTCGAAACGCCCTAAGGTATTTCGAAACACCTGGACAATTTTGTGAAGTTTGGCTTTGAAAAACATGTAAAACCTTTTAAAAACATCCCTAAAAATTGTTTCAAGATATTTGGACTTTGGAAGTTTGTTTTAAATACTTTTTAAATCAGTCCAAAACATTTTTCAATTATTATATCAAAACATTAGTTCTACAATCTCCACCTTTTTGATATAATAAAACTATCTTGAAATATTGTTTGGGATTCTGCCCCTTTAACTTTAAAATGTGAATAAGAGAATTAAAGATATAAATCAAATAAAGCTCCCCCTTATTCATTTGAAAATTCAATTTTTCAAACCATTTCTCCCCCTTTTTGTCATATCAAAAAGAATTTAAAACATTAAGTTCAAAAATAACAATAGAGGAAAGAAAATTTGACAGAAATAAGAATTTGGATTTAAAATGGCTCCCCCTTACTCAAAGCATCATCAAAAGTGTTAGTCCAACAAACATGATCATCTAGTTGACAAAAAAAATTAAATCTAATGAAATTAAAGACAACTAGATTTTACCACACTTGAACTCAAGGGAGGATGTGAAGCCTTCCTTCTTCAAGTGTTCTTCCTTGTGTGCATGGAGCTCCCCCTCATTGATTGTACTTGTTGAACATCTCCATTACACCTAGCAAAAGACAATCAAGTGATTTTTGGTATCCAAATTGCTTTGGATCCATGAACATTAGTAGCACAAATTTTTGACCCTTTTGGAATCCATTTTTCAATGTCATTCTTTTTAATTGAAGTGGTTAGTCCTTTTGGGACCCAAACACTTCTAAAGCATTTTCCTTTAATAAATCTTGGGCCACTTGGGTTTAGAGGTTTTGGGTTTGAATCGGATTTGCCACTGTCAAGCCCTGTTCCGCAACAAGTTTTGGAACGGTCCCGCTTTTCGGAACGGATCTTCCCCGTTTCGGAACACTCGACCGTTGGGCACTGAAACTAATGGTTAAATGTTTTGAAACTCTTACGTTTTGGTCCCAATCTTTGTATATGCAATTGGTTGAGTTTGAGATGTCCGATTGAGATGAAATTTGACAGAGAGGCATAAAATATGACTAATTTCATAATGGTAACTTCAAAACTGGTTAAGTCCTCCAAATTTTTAGATTTTGCAATTTGGTCCCTAAATTTGTATGTTGTGCAATTGAGTCCTTAAATGTTATCCGATTGCTGTGATTTTTGAGTATGTTCTTTTCAAGAATACACCTAGGGTTATTATGCATTTAGACAAGATTAAAAATAAAAAAGGGTCGTTAATCAAGGTTGACTTTCGGGTTGACTTTGGTTTTCCCCGAGTAATCTTCGTAGTTCGGGTCAACCGTCTAGGTCGGGCTAAGGGGGTTACATTTGGTGGTATCAGAGCTGAGTTCTCGAGTAATTGGGAATGGTTAAGTGGGTGATATGTGTATGATTTCTTTGTATACTTGTCGAGTGAAAGTATGATGTATGAATTGAAGTATGTTACAATTGTGGTGTATGCTGTGGTGAAGCATGATAGAGGGACCCATTGCCAAATCAAAGCTAATGAAATGGTTTGTTTTAATTGGAAATGAGCTTGATTACTTGGATTGCTTACCTTGCTGAGCCTGACTTTGTTTATTGCATTGTGATTGCATTGTTTAGTGAATGGGACCTCGTAGAGAGATGAGGATTAATACGCGAGCTATGGCTCAAAATGAGAACGAAGAGAATGCTGAAAATGTGGTGGATTTACCTCCTCCACCTGGTGGTGGTGGTGCTGGGGGTGAGGGAGCTGGTGTTGCTACTGGTGCTGGGGTCGCTGGACCTGAAGCTGGGCAGGGGCAAGCTGCTCCTGACATGACAATGCTTATTCAAGCTATTGCTGGAGCCTTTTGGGCGGCGGTAGGTGGAGCTCAAGGAGCTGGGCATCAGGGAGATGCTAATGTAAGACTACCTCTAGAACGTTTGCGCAGTCTGGGAGGGACTGAGTTCAGGGGTTTGTCTGATGAAGGTTCTGAGTCTTGGTTGGAAAGTACCAAGAGAATTTTGGGACAAATGAACTGCAATGATGTGCAAAAGCTGGGTTGTGTGATATCATTGTTGCATGATGATGCGTATACTTGGTGGACAACCACTATCTCCGGAATGGAGGAAGCTGATGTGACTTGGACGTTCTTTCTGAACGCGTTCAAGATGAGGTATCTGGGTGTGCGATACCTGGATGAGAAGAAAAGGGAATTCATGTCTCTTACTCAAGGGAGTATGACAGTGGCTGAGTACGAGGTTCAGTTTGTCTGACTCAGTCAGTACGCACCTGAGCTTGTTCCTGATGAGCGGGAGAGGTGTGAACGTTTCCGTTATGGTTTGGTGACGGAGGTGAAGACTTATATGCTGGCTGCTGAGTATACTGACTTTGATGTGCTGGTTGGAAGAGCAAAGGACATTGAGTTGAATTTGAGTTTATCTTCTAGAGGTGCTGGTCCTAGTGTGGGCAAGCGAGCTGCTGAGTATAGTTTCGGTGGCGGACGGAACAAGAGAGGACGTGATCGGAAGTATCAGTCTTCGGCTAGGCGAGGTGGTGGAGGGTAAGGTGCGCCTGTTCAGGGAGACAGGGCGAGAGCTAATCCGAACACATGTTGGACATGTGGATCGCGTGGACACCTGAGGCGTGATTGTCCTCGAGCAGCGAGGGAGGTGCAGGCTCCTGTTGTGGTGGCCGGTAACTCGTGCTGGAACTGTGGTTCGGCAGATCATATGAGGAGCGATTGTCCTCTGTTGGCCGGTGGTGGTCAGGGACGTGCTCCTGGAGTTGTTGCACCACAGAGAGGTCGTGGGCGCGGCCGTGGTAACTTTCAGCGCAGGGAGGATGGTGGAAGGAATGTGGCTCATGTGGTAGCTGTTCAGCCTGAGGGTGGTGGCCAGGCCAGAGTGTTTGCTCAGAGGGAGGGGAGGAATGACACGGATGTGATCGCAGGTACTTTTACTTTGCAATCCTTGTCATTACTTTCCTTGATTGATTATGGATCTACACACTCATACATATTGCGTGAGCATGCTCATTTGCTTGGTTTGCCTGTTGAGTCTTTGGATGTTGGTATGCGTGTAACTAGTTCTTTTGGTGAGACTGTTGTGACTCGAAAGCTTTATAGAAGGTGTCCCTTGGTTGTGCAAGATCATGTTTTTCATGTTGATCTTATGGAATTGCCTTTCTATGGTTTTGATATAATCCTTGGTATGGATTGGCTTGTTGAGCATCGAGCTGTTGTGGATTTTTAGAATAAGCGAGTTTCGTTGAAGCTTGCGGATGATTATGAGGTGGTGGTGGTTGGTGAGAATGTGAAGTTTCTTGCCAATGTGGTGTCTACATTGGAAGCGAGCCAGATGCTGAGGCAAGGTTGTGAATCTTACCTAGCCTTTGTGATGAATCCTAGCTCTAAGGAGTTGCGTGTGCAAGATATCATGACTGTGTGAGAGTTTCCTGGTGTATTTCTGGAGGAGTTGCCTGGGTTGCCTCCTAATCGCGAAGTGGAGTTTGGAATTGAGCTGTATGAAAACACAACTCCAGTGTCCATTACTCCTTATCGAATGGCACCTAAAGAGTTGAAAGAGTTGAAGACGCAACTTCAGGAGTTGCTTGATCGTGGTTTCATTCGGCCGAGTGTGTCACCTTTGGGTGCACCGGTGTTGTTTGTGAAGAAAAAGGATGGCACTATGAGAATGTGCATTGATTACCGTCAGCTGAACAAGTTGACTATCAAGAATCGGTATCCATTGCCGAGAATTGATGATCTTTTTGATCAATTTCGGGGAGCGGCTGTGTTCTCTAAAATTGACTTAAGGTCAGGATATTATCAGCTGAAGGTGAAGGATGTAGATGTGCCAAAGACAGCCTTCAGAACGAGGTATGAGCATTATAAGTTCCTGGTGATGCCGTTTGGTTTGATGAATGCTCCTGCAGCTTTCATGGACATGATGAATAGAGTATTCCATGAATATTTGGATAAGTTTGTCGTGGTGTTCATTGATGATATTATTGTGTACTCTCGTACTGAGGAAGAGCATGAGGGGCATTTGAGAATTGTGTTACAGGCTTTGTTGGAGAATCAGCATTATGCCAAGCTGAGCAAGTGTGAGTTCTGGCTTAGAGAATTGGTGTTTCTTGGTCATGTGGTTTCTGTAGAGGGGATTCGAGTTGATCCTCAAAAGATTGAGGCAGTGATGAATTGGAAACCTCCTAAGTCTGTTCATGAAGTCCGTAGTTTCCTGGGTTTGGCAGGATACTATCGAAGGTTCGTGGATGGGTTTTCCAAGATTGCTGCACCTTTGACGAAGTTGTTGCAGAAGGATGTTAAGTATGAGTGGACGAAAGCGAGACAGCAGGCTTTTGAGAAGCTTAAGGCAGCTTTGACGCAAGCTCTTATCTTGGTTCAACCTGAATCAGGGAAAGAGTTTGTGGTGTATAGTGATGCGTCCTACGTTGGTTTGGGATGTGTGTTGATGCAAAAGGGTAAGGTGGTGGCTTATGCATCACGGCAGTTGAAGGTGCATGAGCACAATTATACTACGCATGATATTGAGTTAGCTGAGGTGGTTTTTGCTTTGAAAATTTGGAGACATTACCTGTATGGTGAGAAGTGTACGGTGTACACGGACCACAAGAGTTTGAAGTATCTGATGTCTCAGAAAGAGTTGAATCTTAGGCAACGACGTTGGGTGGAGTTGCTTAAGGATTATGATTTGACGATCGAGTACCATCCGGGTAAAGCTAATGTTGTAGCAGATGCCTTGAGTACGAAGGTAGTTGTTGAGTTAAGGGCTATGTTTGCCAGTTTGAGCATTTCGCGTGATGGTGGTCTTGTGGCTGAGTTGCAAGTGAAACCATCCTTGGTTCAGTTGATTAAGGAAAAGCAGTTGTTGGATGATTCCTTGGTGCCACATGATCAGGATATTATAGAGGGTAGGCCATCGGATTTTTGCTTTAATGATGATGGAGTTTTATTTTTTGGGAGTCGGATAGTAGTGCCCAATGATGCTGATTTGAGGCGTGCTATTCTGACTGAAGGTCATAGTAGTCCTTTTGCTATGCACCCTGGTAGTACTAAGATGTATTGTGATCTTCGTGATGAGTACTATTGGGTGGGTTTAAAGAAAGATGTTGCTGAGTTTGTAAGCAAGTGCATGGTTTGTCAGCGAGTTAAAGCTGAGCATCAATTTCCTTCAGGGTTGTTGCAACCGTTGAGGATTCCTGAGTGGAAGTGGGAAAGGGTTACCATGGACTTTGTGTCTGGTTTGCCTTTGTCGCCATCGAAGAAGAATTCGGTGTGGGTGATTGTGGATCGTCTGACGAAGTGTGTGCATTTCTTGCCTGTGCATACTATGTACACTTTGGATAAGCTTGCGGAGCTGTACATTGCTGAGAATGTACGGCTGCATGGTGTGCCAAAGTCGATTGTGTCGGATAGGGATCCGAGGTTTACATCGTGTTTCTGGCAGTGTTTGCATCAGGCTTTGGGTACACGGTTGAATTTCAGTACTTCTTATCATCCACAGTCGGATGGACAGTCTGAGCGTGTTATCCAGGTGTCGGAGGATATGTTGAGGTGCTGCGTGATTGAGTTATCAGGCAAGTATTCAAATGGCACCTTATGAAGCTTTGTACGGGAGGAAGTGTAGGACTCCTCTTTGTTGGGCTGAAACGGGTCAGAAGTTGGTTTCGATGCCAGCCTTGTTGAAAGGAACCACCGAGAAGGTGAAGCTCATTTGTGAGCGTTTGAAGGCAGCTTCTGATCGGCAAAAGTCTTACGCGGATTTGAAGCTTAAGGAGGTTGAGTATGCGGTGGGTGACCGTGTGTTTTTGAAAGTTTCGCCTTGGAAAAAGGTGATGAGGTTTGGCCGAAAGGGTAAGTTGAGCCCTAGGTACATTGGACCATACGAGGTGGTTGAGCGTGTGGGTCCTGTTGCGTACAAGTTGAGTTTACCGCAAGAGTTAGAAAAGATTCATGATGTGTTTCATGTTTCTATGCTTCGGAAGTATAGATCGGATCCTTCGCATGTGATGCCTGTGGAGGAAGTGGAGTTGAATCCGGATTTGACCTATGATGAGGAACCGGTGAAGATTCTGGATTCGGATAGTAAAGTTCTTCGAGGCAAGACCATTGAGTTGGTAAAGGTGTTGTGGAAGCATCGTGGTGTTGAGGAAACCACGTGGGAACGGAAGGATGACATGTTGAAGCAGTTTCCGTACCTTTTTCCTTCAGGTAAATTTCGGGGACGAAATTTCTTAAGGGGGGGAGAGTTGTAACACCCCAATTTTGGGTTTAGAGGTTTTGGGTTTGAATCGGATCGGTCGGATTTCGGTTCGAATATAAAAGGTGGTTTTAGGGAAAGCCTAGTTCGAGATGCATTAAAAATATGGAAAAATATCTTAAAATCCTCTTTTATTATATATAAGAGAGTGGTGAAATCAATTTTGCAAAATGGGGTTTTGAAATGTGACATTTCAAGTTAGTGACTAAAATGTAATTTTTGAAAAGTTGGTGACTGTTTTAAAAGGATTGAAACTTTGAATCTTTAAGGAGCTAATTTACCCAAGAAGAGTTTTCTCCAGATTTTTCTTAAATATTAAGCATTTATTAAATGATATTTAATGTAACCCCTTAACCCGGCCTAGACGGTTGACCCGAATTAAGAAAGTCACACGGGGAAAACCAAAGTCAACCCGAAAGTCAACCTTGATTAACGACCCTTTTTTTCTTTTAAAACTTGTCTAGATGTAAATTAAACCTTAGATATGATCATACAACAGCATACTCAAAGATCATAAACATCAGAGATCAAACAGGGACTCAATTGAACAAAATACAACTTTAGGGACCAAATTATAAATTCTGATAAATATAAGGACTTAACCCAAATTGAAGTTACCAACTTGAAATTAATCAGGTTTCATGCTTCTCTGTAAAATTTCAGCTCAAAAGGACTTCCCAAACTCATACAATTGCACAAACAAGTTTCAGGACCAAAACGCAAACATTCCAAAACATATAACTGCCAATGTTAGCCCCCAACGGTCACCCGTTCCGAAACAGGCATAGCCCGTTTCGAAACTCGGGGCCGTTCCGCAACACGTACCGAAACGGGGGTCTGGCAGTGGCCTTTCCGTTTCGGAACGACCCCTCCCGTTTCGGACGCCTGGGCACAAATAAGGCACCCGTTCCGAAACGGTAGGTGCTGTTCCGAAACACCCTGCACAGATTGCCTAAAAATGCATACTTAAACATGCAATTGGCCAACCAATCATGCTCCAAATGCCACCAAACTTTGCCAACATGCAATTCAACATATATGAGACATACATGCATCAGCAATTCATCAAAACATCCACATATATGAAAAGCCCCAAATCTATAGGCATGCTTCCTACACAAGTAAGCCATTCAAGCATAAACTTCCAATTCAAGTATATAAAGGCCAACCACAAAAACCAGCATTCTCAACAACATTCAACATACTTAGGGAGTTGAAAACATCTCCCAAAACATACACATAGGTCCCCCATTGCCAAATTACCAAAAGCTAAAATGTACTTAGAAAACCTTCCATACTTAGAGCTTTGTTTCCACTTGGATGCTTGCCCTACTTGCTGCCCTCAAGTACTCTAATGCTCTGCATTATTGAATTAAGAAAACGGAAGAGAGCGTAAGCAAAAGCTTAGTGAGGAATGCTCGTAAAACCATTCAATAATGCATTAACAAAACATTTATAAATCATGCTTCAAATCATCATTTACACATGCTCAAAAGCATACTTAAAACAAGCATCTCATGCTTCATTTCATTACATATCATATTGGCCACAAGTGATACATTTCATTTCTTGGAAAACAAGTTCATCAACTTTCACCCCAAGGACTTTTAAACACCTTGGACCCCAAGGACTTTTAAACACCTTGGCCATGGACTTTTAAACACCATGAATTAGATCACCTCAAGGACTTTTAAACACCTTGACCCCAAGGACTTTTAAACACCTTGGCCTATGGACTTTTAAACACCATAGAAAAGGACCACACAAGGACTTTTAAACACCTTTGTGTCCGTAGCAAGAATCATCCAAGGACTTTTAACCACCTTGATGTTCTTAAGTAACAAGGCTCACTCAAGGACTTTTAACCACCTTAGTGACCTCAACCTTTTCAAAACATGACTTGCCAATATACATCATTTTCATCAATTAATCCATTGTTTTAAAGCATTAAACCAAGCCATATTCATCATGCACCTAAAAGCATCAAACCACATTTAATCAATGTTCAAAAACAAGGAACTCTTACCTTGAGCTTCCTTTAACATATGGCTTATCAAAACAGCAAATACCATGCTAAATCATGCTTTCAAAACAGTAATCAAAACATGCGATAAACCACATTGCATCACAACAAAATCATGGCCACCACTAGAGAGAATTTCCGAAAAACTTACACTCGAGCTTAGCAAAGTTGTTTAGACTTAAACTAAGCTCCCAAGTCATTGGTTTCAAAGCCGAAAACCCAATTTCACTCACCGATTCCACTTCGCCTCAAGCCAAAGCACCAAAACAAGCCTCCGGATCAACAACTCTTGGATCCAAAGATGCCTCCCCTGATTAAACACATTAAAGCAGAGATTTAATGCATCATCATGCATCAAAAGCTTCAATGAAAGCACTCAAACTCGCTGCTCTCATTCATACCCCAATTTCGGCCACCAAACACAACCGAAATGGCATCAAAACCACTTCTCAACAAAGCCCAGCCATAAACTAGCAAAACCTAACATCCATTAACACCATTTAACATCTAAAAACAACCTATAAACATCCTTATACCTCCAGCAACATCAGATCCACAAGATCACCACAAAAACATCCAAGAATCACAAGCTAAACTTAGGAAACACAACCTATCCGGGATTGCATTAATCAAAACTCATTTCCTTATCAATTTAGAGTTCATTTAACATCAAAAACACACCTCAAATCACAGATTAATCATATCTAACGAAAATCATCAAAAATCACCAAATCTTGCATTATAAGCCAAGATCCATTTCACCACTTAAAATCCTTTAATAAAACTTCAATTAAGAGTTGAGAACTTGGGAATTTCAGTAAAGAACTGATAGTTTAGAGGAGAAGGACGTTCTTACCTCCAAACTTGTGTTTCTCCACTTTTTGGAATCAAAAACCTTGTTGAATCAACTAGCAAATGATGAGGTTTTGAAGATATGTTGATTAGGAATCAAAAGAATATTGAAAGGAGGAATTTAGGTGAGAAAATCAGAAACAACTCTCTGGAAAACAAGTGTTTGGATTGAGAGAAAATGAGAGAAAGAAAATAGAGAAGTTAGTTAAGAAAATAGCCAAATGGCCTTTCCCTCCACTTTTGATATGTTTTAAAATCAGAATAAATCTCAAAATATCTTAGAAAAATCTGGAGAAACTACTTTTGGAATAATAGCTCCTTAAAGATTCAAAGTTTCAACTCTTTATAAAACAGTCACAAAACTTTCAAAAATTACATTTTGGTCACTAGCCAAAATGTCACTCTTCCAAAACCCATTTTTCAAAATTGATTTCACAGTTCACTTAATTATATTAAAAGATGATTTTAGAACATTTTTCCATATTTTTAATGCAACCCGAACTAGGCTTTCCTAATTTCACCTCTTTAGATTCGAACAGCACTTTGACCAAACCGGTCAACGCCCAAAACTTCTAAGCCCAAAACCGGGGCGTTACAACTCTCCCCCCCTTAAGAAATTTCGTCCTCGAAATTTACCTGAAGGAAAGAGATAAGGAAACTGCTTCAGCATGTCTTCCTTCCGCTCCCACGTGGCTTCCTCAACACCGCGATGCTTCCACAGCACCTTCACCAACTCAATGGTCTTGCCACGAAGAACCTTGCTATCCGAAACCAGAACCTTCACCGGTTCCTCATCATAGGTCAAATCCGGATTCAAAACCACTTCCTCCACAGGCATCACCTGCGAAGGATCAGATCTATACCTCCGGAGCATAGAGACATGGAACACATCATGAATCTTCTCCAACTCCTGAGGTAACCTCAACCGGTACGCAACAGGACCCACACGCTCAACCACCTCATATGGTCCAATGTACCTAGGGCTCAACTTACCCTTTCGGCCAAACCGCATCACCTTCTTCCAAGGCGAAACCTTCAAGAACACACGGTCACCCACCGCATACTCTATCTCCTTACGCTTCAAATCCGCGTAAGACTTCTGCCGATCAGAAGCAGCCTTTAACCGCTCACAAATGAGCTTTACCTTCTCTGTGGTCCCTTTTAACAAAGCCGGCATCGAAACCAACTTATGACCAGTCTCAGCCCAACAAAGAGGAGTCCTACACTTCCTCCCGTACAAAGCCTCATAAGGTGCCATCTGTATACTTGCCTGATAACTGTTGTTATAAGCAAACTCAACCAAGGGCAGATGCTTCTCCCAAGAACCTTGGAACTCAATCACGCAGCACCTCAACATATCCTCCAAAATCTGGATAACTCGCTCAGACTGACCATCCGACTGAGGATGATAGGATGTACTGAAATGCAACCTTGTACCCAGAGCTTGATGCAAACACTGCCAGAATCGCGATGTGAACCTCGGATCCCTATCCGACACAATCGACTTAGGCACACCATGCAGCCGCACAATCTCAGCAATGTACAGCTCTGCCAACCTATCCAAAGAAAACGTGGTATGCACAGGCAAGAAATGCGCACACTTCGTCAGGCGATCCACAATCACCCAGACCGAATTCTACTTCGATGGAGACAAAGGTAAACCAGATACAAAATCCATGGTAACCCTCTCCCACTTCCATTCAGGGATTTTCAACGGTTGCAACAACCATGAAGGAAACTGATGCTCAGCCTTAACTCGCTGACACACCAAACACTTGCTAACAAACTCCGCAACATCCTTCTTCAAACCCACCCAATAGTACTCATCACAAAGATCACGGTACATCTTAGTACTACCAGGGTGCATAGCAAAAGGACTACTATGACCTTCAGTCAGAATAGCACGCCTCAACTCAGCATCAGCAGGTACTACTATCCGACTCCCAAAACACAGCACACCATCATCATTGAAACAGAAATCCGAAGGTCTACCCTCCGCGATATCCTGAACATGAGACACCAAGGAATCATCCAACAACTGCTTATCCTTGATCAACTCCAACCAACGCCGCTGCCTAAGATTCAACTCCTTCTGAGACATCAGATACCTCAAACTCTTGTGATCTGTGTACACAGTACACTTCTCACCATACAGATAATGTCTCCAGATCTTCAGAGCAAAAACCACTGCAGCCAGCTCAATATCATGCGTAGGGTAATTACCCTCCTGCATCAGCACACACCCCAAACCAACATAGGATGCATCACTGTAAACCACAAACTCTTTCCCTGATTCAGGCTGAATCAAGATAGGAGCTTGCGTCAAAGCCGCCTTAAGCTTCTCAAAAGCCTGCTGTCTCGCTTTCGTCCACTCATACTTAACATCCTTTTGCAACAGCTTCGTCAAAGGAGCAGCAATCTTGGAAAAACCATCCACAAACCTTCGGTAGTATCCCGCCAAACCAAGGAAACTACGGACCTCATGAACAGACTTAGGAACTTTCCAATTCATCACCGCCTCAATCTTCTGAGGATCAACACGAATCCCCTCCGCTGAAACCACATGCCCAAGAAACACCACCTCCCTTAACCAGAACTCGGACTTACTCAGCTTAGCATAAAGCTGATTCTCTAACAAAGCTTGCAAAACAATCCTCAAATGCTCTTCATGCTCCTCCTCAGTACGCGAGTACACGAGGATATCATCAATGAACACCACAACAAACTTGTCCAGGTATTCATGAAACACACGATTCATCATGTCCATGAAAGCAGCAGGAGCATTTGTCAACCCAAACGGCATCACAAGGAACTCATAATGCCCATACCTTGTCCTGAAAGCTGTCTTAGGCACATCCACATCCTTCACCTTCAACTGATAATACCCTGACCTCAAGTCAATCTTAGAGAACACAGCAGCTCCCCGAAATTGATCAAAAAGATCATCAATCCTCGGCAAAGGATACCGATTCTTGATAGTCAACTTGTTCAGCTGACCGTAATCAATGCACATTCTCATAGTGCCATCCTTCTTCTTCACACACAAGACCGGTGCTCCCCAAGGTGACACACTCAGCCGGATGAAACCACGATCAAGCAACTCTTGCAACTGCGTCTTCAGCTCCTTCAGCTCCTTAGGTGCCATTCTATAGGGAGTAATGGACACAGGAGTTGTATTCTCATACAGCTCAATTCCAAACTCCACCTCGCGGTTAGGAGGTAAACCAGGCAACTCCTCAGGAAAAACACCAGGAAACTCCTTCACAACTCTGATATCTTGCACCCTCAACTCTTTAGAGCTAGGATTCATCACAAAAGCTAGATAGACTTCTCAACCTTGTCTCAGCATCCTGCTCGCCTCCAAGGTAGACACCACATTGGCAAGAAACTTCACATTCTCACCAACCACAACAACTTCGTAATCATCCGCAAGCTTAAGCGAAACCCGCTTGTTCTCACAATCCACAACAGCACGATGCTCAGCAAGCCAATCCATACCAAGGATCACATCGAAACCATAGAAGGGCAACTCCATAAGATCAACATGGAAAACATGCTCTTGAACAACCAAGGGACACCTTCTATAAAGCTTCCTAGTCACAAAAGTCTCACCAAAAGAACTAGTGACTCGAACACCAACATCCAAAAACTCAACAGGCAAACCAAGCAATTCAGCATGCTCACGCAAAATGTATGAATGCGTAGATCCAGAATCAATCAAAGAAAGCAATGACAAGGACTGCAAAGTAAAGGTACCTGCAATCACATCCGCATCATTCCTGCCCTCTCGCTGAGCATACACCCTCGCTTGGCCTCCACCCTCAGGCTGAATAGCCACAACATGGGCCACTCCACGACCACCTTCCTCTCTCCTCTGGAAATTACCACGGCCGCGCCCACGACCTCTCTGCGGTGCCGCAACAACAGGAGCACGCACCTGATCACCAGCCAACCTCGGACAATCCCGCCTCAAGTGGTCTGCAGAACCACAACTCCAGCACCCGTTACCAGCAGCCGCAACAGGAGCTTGTACCACTCTCTCGGCACGAGGACAGTCACGTTTCATGTGACCACGTGAACCACAGATCCAACAAGCACTCGGATCAGTTCTAGCATTGCCTCCTCTAGCAGGTGCACCACCACCTCTCTTAGCTGAAGACTGGTACTTCTGATCACGTCCCCTCTTGTTCCGTCCACCTACGGAACTAAACTCAGTTGATCGCTTCCCAGCACTTGCTCCAGCACCTCTCACAGATAAACCCAAGTTCATCTCAACGTCCTTGGCTCGGCCCACCAATACATCAAAATCATCATACTCGGCGGCCAGCAAATACATCTTTACATCCGTCTCTAAACCATAACGGAACCTCTCGCACCTTGCCCGCTCATCAGGTACCAGCTCCGGTGCATACTGACTGAGTCGCACAAACTGCACCTCATACTCAGCCACACTCATGCTCCCTTGGGTAAGAGACATGAATTCACGCTTCTTCTCATCTAGATATCTCACACCAAGATATCTCCGCTTGAACACATTCTGAAAGAATGTCCAAGTCACATCAGCTTCTGCCATCCCAGCAACAGTGGTTGTCCACCACGTATACGCATCCTTCTGCAGCAAGGACACAACACAACCCAGCTTCTGCACATCAGTGCAACTCATCTGGCCCAAGATTCGCTTGGTACTCTCTAGCCAAGCTTCAGAACTCTCAGCAGACATACCCTTGAACTCAGTCCCACCAAGACTGCGCAAACGCTCCAAAGGTAGTCTGACACCAGCATCTTCCTGATGCCCCGCTCCACGAGCCCCAGCTACCGCTGCTTGGAAAAGCACCAGCAATAGCTTGCACTAACATCGTTATATCAGGCATAGCTTGCCCCTGACCAGCCCAAGGTCCAGCAGCTCCAGCGCCAGCTGCAGCCCCAGCTTCCTCAGCCCCAGCACCACCACCACCAGGTGGAGGAGGAGGTAACACCGCACTACCCGTGTTTTCCTCATTCTCATTCTCATTAGGAGCCGTAGCTCGCACATTACCTCGTAACTCTCTACGTGGTGCCATACTTTTACCATGCAATCACAACACAATAAAACAAAGTCAGGCCCAGCAAGGTAAGCAATCCAAGTATTCAAGCTCAATTTCATTTCAAAACAACATCTTCCCTTTAGCTTTGATTTGGCAATGGGTACCCACAACATGCTACATCACAGCACATACTTCAATTGCATCAAAATCACAAGCCATTAAACATGCTTTCACTCAACAAGCATACAAGGCATACATACTTCAATCATGCATACATACACTCCCAATTACTCGAGAACTCAGCTCTGATACCACCAAATGTAACCCCCTTAACCCGGCCTAGACGGTTGACCCGAATTAAGAAAGTCACACGGGGAAACCCAAAGTCAACCCGAAAGTCAACCTTGATTAACGTCCCTTTTTTTTCTTTTAAAACTTGTCTAGATGTAAATTAAACCTTAGATATGATCATACAACAGCATACTCAAAGATCATAAACATCAGAGATCAAACAAGGACTCAATTGAACAAAATACAACTTTAGGGACCAAATTGTAAATTCTGATAAATATAAGGACTTAACCCAAATTGAAGTTACCAACTTGAAATTAATCAGGTTTCATGCTTCTCTGTAAAATTTCAGCTCAAAAGGACTTCCCAAACTCATACAATTGCACAAACAAGTTTCAGGACCAAAACGCAAACATTCCAAAACATATAACTGCCAACGTTAGCCCCCAACGGTCACCCGTTCCGAAACAGGCATAGCCCGTTTCGAAACTCGGGGCCGTTCCGCAACGCGTACCGAAACGGGGGTCTGGCAGTGGCCTTTCCGTTTCGGAACGGCCCCTCCCGTTTCGGACGCCTGGGCACAAATAAGGCACCCGTTCCGAAACGGTAGGTGCTGTTCCGAAACACCCTGCACAGATTGCCTAAAAATGCATACTTAAACATGCAATTGGCCAACCAATCATGCTCCAAATGCCACCAAACTTTGCCAACATGCAATTCAACATATATGAGACATACATGCATCAACAATTCATCAAAACATCCACATATATGAAAAGCCCCAAATCTATAGGCATGCTTCCTACACAAGTAAGCCATTCAAGCATAAACTTCCAATTCAAGTATATAAAGGCCAACCACAAAAACCAGCATTCTCAACAACATTCAACATACTTAGGGAGTTGAAAACATCTCCCAAAACATACACATAGGTCCCCCATTGCCAAATTACCAAAAGCTAAAATGTACTTAGAAAACCTTCCATACTTAGAGCTTTGTTTCCACTTGGATGCTTGCCCTCCTTGCTGCCCTCAAGTACTCTAATGCTCTGCATTATTGAATTAAGAAAACGGAAGAGAGCGTAAGCAAAAGCTTAGTGAGGAATGCTCGTAAAACCATTCAATAATGCATTAACAAAACATTTATAAATCATGCTTCAAATCATCATTTACACATGCTCAAAAGCATACTTAAAACAAGCATCTCATGCTTCATTTCATTACATGTCATATTGGCCACAAGTTATACATTTCATTTCTTGGAAAACAAGTTCATCAACTTTCACCCCAAGGACTTTTAAACACCTTGGCCATGGACTTTTAAACACCATGAATTAGATCACCTCAAGGACTTTTAAACACCTTGACCCCAAGGACTTTTAAACACCTTGGCCTATGGACTTTTAAACACCATAGAAAAGGACACAAGGACTTTTAAACACCTTTGTGTCCGTAGCAAGAATCATCCAAGGACTTTTAACCACCTTGATGTTCTTAAGTAACAAGGCTCACTCAAGGACTTTTAACCACCTTAGTGACCTCAACCTTTTCAAAACATCACTTGCCAATATACATCATTTTCATCAATTAATCCACTGTTTTAAAGCATTAAACCAAGCCATATTCATCATGCACCTAAAAGCATCAAACCACATTTAATCAATGTTCAAAAACGAGGAACTCTTACCTTGAGCTTCCTTTAACATATGGCTTATCAAAACAGCAAATACCATGCTAAATCATGCTTTCAAAACAGTAATCAAAACATGCGATAAACCACATTGCATCACAACAGAATCATGGCCACCACTAGAGAGAATTTCCGAAAAACTTACACTCGAGCTTAGCAAAGTTGTTTAGACTTAAACTAAGCTCCCAAGTCATTGGTTTCAAAGCCGAAAACCCAATTTCACTCACCGATTCCACTTCGCCTCAAGCCAAAGCACCAAAACAAGCCTCCGGATCAACAACTCTTGGATCCAAAGATGCCTCCCCTGATTAAACACATTAAAGCAGAGATTTAATGCATCATCATGCATCAAAAGCTTCAATGAAAGCACTCAAACTCGCTGCTCTCATTCATACCCCAATTTCGGCCACCAAACACAACCGAAATGGCATCAAAACCACTTCTCAACAAAGCCCAGCCATAAACCAGCAAAACCTAACATCCATTAACACCATTTAACATCTAAAAACAACCTATAAACATCCTTATACCTCCAGCAACATCAGATCCACAAGATCACCACAAAAACATCCAAGAATCGCAAGCTAAACTTAGGAAACACAACCTATCCGGGATTGCATTAATCAAAACTCATTTCCTTATCAATTTAGAGTTCATTTAACATCAAAAACACACCTCAAATCACAGATTAATCATATCTAACGAAAATCATCAAAAATAACCAAATCTTGCATTATAAGCCAAGATCCATTTCACCACTTAAAATCCTTTAATAAAACTTCAATTAAGAGTTGAGAACTTGGGAATTTCAGTAAAGAACTGATAGTTTAGAGGAGAAGGACGTTCTTACCTCCAAACTTGTGTTTCTCCACTTTTTGGAATCAAAAACCTTGTTGAATCAACTAGCAAATGATGAGGTTTTGAAGATATGTTGATTAGGAATCAAAAGAATATTGAAAGGAGGATTTTAGGTGAGAAAATCAGAAACAACTCTCTGGAAAACAAGTGTTTGGATTGAGAGAAAATGAGAGAAAGAAAATAGAGAAGTTAGTTAAGAAAATAGCCAAATGGCCTTTCCCTCCACTTTTGATATGTTTTAAAATCAGAATAAATCTCAAAATATCTTAGAAAAATCTGGAGAAACTACTTTTGGAATAATAGCTCTTTAAAGATTCAAAGTTTCAACTCTTTATAAAACAGTCACAAAACTTTCAAAAATTACATTTTGGTCACTAGCCAAAATGTCACTCTTCCAAAACCCATTTTTCAAAATTGATTTCACAATTCACTTAATTATATTAAAAGATGATTTTAGAACATTTTTCCATATTTTTAATGCAACCCGAACTAGGCTTTCCTAATTTCACCTCTTTAGATTCGAACAGCACTTTGACCAAACCGGTCAACGCCCAAAACTTCTAAGCCCAAAACCGGGGCGTTACATTTAATAAAAAGAAAAAGAGGGAAATGGATATTTTGGTTTTCATAACTAACTTTTGTTAAAATTTTCCCACTTCATTTTCTCTCCATTTTCTCTCAGCCAAACACATTTCCCCAACCATTTTTCCTCTGATTTTAACATCTAAAGATGAGATTTCAATCTCTAATTGATCTCTAATCATTCCTACATCAAATCCTTATCATTTGCTTATTGAATTTTCAAGAATCTTGGCTTTAAACAAGGAGAAACTCACATTTAGAGGTATGAACGTCCTTCTCCTCTAAATACTCAGTTCTTTACTGAAATTCCCAAGTTCTCAATCCTTGATTTGAGTTTTATTAACGGTTTTAATGTTGTGTTCTTGATTTTGGCTTGAAATGCAAGATTTGGATTTAATTTTAATTAAATTCGTACCAAATGATTGGGCTGTGTTTTGAGATGTGTTTTTGATGTTTATTGGATGTATAAATGATGTGTAATTGAGGTTTAATCAATGCAATCCCGGATAGGTTGATTTTCCTAAGTTTTTGATTGAGTTAATGGTGGTTTTGAGGTGTTTTTGATGTTCTGCTATAGCTGGAGGTATAAGGACGTGATTAGATCCTTTTTGGATGTTAATTGATGTTTAAGAATGGTTGGAATTGATGGATCTTGGCTGGGTAATGTTGTAGAGGTGTTTGGATGTGATTTCGGTTGTGTTTGGTAGCTGAAATGTGAGTGTTGATGAGAGCAGCGAGTTTAGGTGTCTTGGTTAAAGGTATTAATGCATGATGATGCATTAATCTTCTGCTTTGATGTCTTTAAAACAGGGGAGACATCATCGGATCCTTGTGGTGTTGATCCGGAGGCTTGATCGGTGTTTCGGCAAGTTTGCGAAATGGAATCGGTGAGTGAAGTTTGGTTTTCAGCTTTGAAACCAATGTTTGAAGGTTATGGGAGCTTAGTTTAAGTCTAAACAACTTAGCTAAGCTCAAGAGTAAGTTTTCGGAGAAACTCTCTTTTTGATGAACCATGAGATGGTTGAATGCAATGTGTTTTATTTGCATGTTTAAATTCTGTTTTGAAAGCATATTTTAGCATGTTTGATGCTGGTTTTATAAGCCATGTGTTGAAGGATGCTCAAGGTAAGAGATCCTTGTTTTGAACATTGATAAATGTGGTTTGATGCATTGTAATGCATGACTATTTAATGGCTTTGTTAAATGCTTTAAAACAGTGGATTAATAATGCTATATGATGTATATTGGCAAGTGATGTGTTGGTTTAAAAGTACTTGAATCAGATATAGTTAGCCGGCTATAGGATTGGGTGCACCGTGAATAAAGTCGCCTTGGATGTTGAGGGGTTGTGATTGTACCGTAAACTCCATCCAAGTACACTAACAAGATGGTTAAGATCATCATGGTGGTTAAAAGTCCATGAGTGGATCTTGTGTTAAGATCACAATGGTGGTTAAAAGTCCATGTGTGGATCTTGTGTTGTGTGTCCCGTGTTCTCGTTAGTGATGTTATACAACTACCAATGAGTGATGTGGAGGGGTTGTGATTGTACCGTATACTCCATCACGGGTGTTGAGGGGTTGTGATTGTACCATATACTCCACCTTGATATTGGTAGTGTGTATGAAGCGTATGGGACAACGCTTGTAATCCGCGTATCCGATTGTGTTTTGAGTTGTAAAATGGTTATGGATTATCACTTGTAAGCCAATATGACATGATGATGATTTGAAGCATGAGATGCTTGGTTTGTATGCATAATTGCATGATAAATGTTGTTTTGAAACTAAAGACCTTGAAAAGGTGTTTTTACAAATGCATTATTGTGATGTTTTAATTGAGCATTCCTCACTAAGCTATGTGCTTACGCTCTCTCTTTCTTAAACCAATAATGCAGAGCATTGAAGTGCTTAAAGGCCAGCAAGGAGGTCAAGGATCCAAGTGAAAGACTAAGCTCATGTATGGTGAATGTTTTCCCAACACTATTAGCTTTTGGCATTTGGAAATGGGAACCTAGTTTGTGTTTTGGGAGATATTTTGGACTCCCTAAGTTTGGTTAATGCCTTTGATGATGTTGGAACATGTAAATGGCCTTTTGGTATTTGGTTTTGGTGATTTGATGATTGCATGAATTTCAATATAAGATGCATGCCTATAGAAAAGAAGTTTCCTTGAATGATGCCATGATTGAGATTAGATAGAGCTAATATATCCCTTAAGTGTTTGATGACTTCTGTGTATGATTTGGAGGTCATATGGATGTGTTTGATGGGCTGAAAGTGTGTAAAACCTGATGAATTCTGCAAATCTGGGCAACTCGTTTCGGAACGGGTGCTACTGTTTCGGAACAGGTGGCCTGAAATGGCCATGGCTTTTCGAAACAGGTAGAGCTGTTCCGAAACGGATTTGCCACTGTCAAGCCCTGTTCCGCAACAAGTTTCGAAACGGTCCCGCGTTTCGGAACGGATCTTCCCCGTTTCGGAACACTCGACCGTTGGGCACTGAAACTGATGGTTAAATGTTTTGAAACTCTTACGTTTTGGTCCCAATCTTTGTATATGCAATTGGTTGAGTTTGAGATGTCCGATTGAGATGAAATTTGACAGAGAGGTATGAAATATGACTAATTTCATAATGGTAACTTCAAAACTGGTTAAGTCCTCCAAATTTTCAGATTTTGCAATTTGGTCCCTAAATTTGTATGTTGTGCAATTGAGTCCTTAAATGTTATCCGATTGCTGTGATTTTTGAGTATGTTCTTTTCAAGAATACACCTAGGGTTATTATGCATTTAGACAAGATTAAAAATAAAAAAGGGTCGTTAATCAAGGTTGACTTTCGGGTTGACTTTGGTTTTCACCGTGTAATCTTCGTAGTTCGGGTCAACCATCTAGGTCGGGCTAAGGGGGTTACAGGTTAGTCCTTTTGGGACCCAAACACTTCTAAAACATTTTCCTTTAATAAATCTTGGGCCACTTGATTGTCTAACATAAAAATTTGATTTTCCAAAATCGTTTTTCTTTTCAAGCTCTTTGGAAATCAAATCTTTTTCTTCTTGAACGTTTTGAAGCAATTTTTGTAAATCAAAACATTTTAATTCAAACTCTTCAAGTTTTGCTTCAAGTTCAAGTTTGGTTTTAGAAAGCAAATCATTTTGAATTTTAAACTTTGAAATAAATGTATTGTTTTTCAAAATGTGGCTTTTAAAATCTAAAACCAAATCATCATAGGCATCTTGTAATTCATCAAAAGAGTAAGAACATGAAGTAGATGAATTAGAAGTTACCCTTGAATCTTCTTCGATGGCCATAAGGCAAAGGTTGGCTTGTTCATCGTCGGTGGAGTCCTCATCACTCCAAGTAGCCACATGTGCCTTCTTCTTATGGCTTGAAGTGCTTGCCCTCTCCTTTCTCTTAGGTTCTAGTTCAAGCTCTTTCAAGGCTTTCTTTAAGAACGAGGCACACTTCTTGAAGAGATGAACTATCTCTTCATCTTCATCCTCCTCTTCACTTGAGTAGACATGATGACAAGTGGAGGATTTGAGAGCCATGGCACTTGCATTGATGCCAAGCCCTTTGATTTTCTTCTCTCCCATAGATCTAATCTCTTCCCTCTTCTTCTCATCCTCTTTGTTCTTCTTCATGATTTGATGAGTAAGGAGTGACCCCATGACTTCATCAAGCTTCAAAGTCTTCAAATTTTTGGCTTCGATGATAGCGGTCCTCTTTGAGTCCCATGACTCGGGAAGTGAGTAGATGAGCTTTCGAACAAGCTTTTCCTCCGGGATAGCTTCTCCATAACCTTTAAGACCATTGGTGATGGTGGAGAATCTATCAAACATCTTCTCAATGTTCTCTTCCGGATCCATCTTGAAGTTTTCATACTCTAAGGTTAGGAGCCCAATTTTGGTCTCATTGACTTCATCGGTTCCCTCGTATGTGACTTCAAGCTTGTCCCATACCTCCTTGGCACTCTCACAAGAAGACGTCTTTTCATAGATGGTTGGGCCAAAAGCACAAAACAAGATGTGCAAGGCTTTGCAATTAAGCTCCATCTTCTTGCGATCGTCGGCACTCCATTCCGCTTTGCTTCCTTGAGGCACGAACGAACCATCTTCAACTATATCCCATAGCTTGTAATCTCTTGATTTGATGAAGAACTTCATCTTCGTCTTCCAATGGGCATAGTGGGTTCCGTCAAAGAAAGGCGGTTTGTCGATTGATTGTGCCATTTGAGCCGGTTGATGAACTGGTGATCGAGCTTGCCAGATCTTCTCAATAGGATGTGAATCCCCTTCGATTGAGCCAAGTTCTGATACCAATTGTTGGGTTGTGAGGTGCTCGATTCGATCAACCAATTTAGCTCACCAAGTGGTGGAGAGGTGGATTTTTGGGTGGAAGAGTTGTGGAAGCTAGAATGTAAATAGACACAATGATTTATAGTGGTTCAACCTTCTAACCAAGGTCTACATCCACTACCTTAGCTCCCCACTAAGGATTTCTCAATCAATCCACTATTGATTCGTCCCCTTTTCTAGGCTTAGGAGGTAACCCTTACACACAATCAAGCTTTCTACCCAAAGCCTTGATTGAAACCCTCTCTTACAAAGAGATAAACAGAGCAAACTTAAAACCCTCTAATAGGTGTTTGTTTGCACAATTAAGCACTCACCCAAAACCTAAAACACTTGAGCAAATTTGACAATTTTGGCTCACTAGTGTTTGTCTATACAAGAATTGACAATTTAGGCACTAAGACAATATTTGATCATTTGATGTTTGACAATATGAGCATTAGCCTTCTCTTGATGCTTGGAGGTCCCTTTTATACTCCCAAATGAGTTTGTAGCCGTTACTAGCCGTTGGGATCAAATTGAAGTCGTTGAGGACTTTAATTCCCACCATAAATGCAGTTCTGCAGCTCCCCGTTTCGAAACGCTCGAACCCGTTTCGAAACACCCTTTAAGTAGAAAGAGCCGTTGCAATCTGACGTGGACCCGTATCGAAACGCTTTTGTCCATTTTGAAACACCCGTTTCGAAACGCCTAGTCCTGTATCGAAACGGCCTGCATTTGAATGTTAGTTGGGAAATAGCCGTTGGGGTTTATGACCGTTATGGTCAGTGCCACGTGGGCATATCAAAACGGCAGAGCCCGTTTCGAAATGCTGGGCAAAAATATTATCCTGGGAGTGCCCGTTTCGAAACAAGTTTCGAAACGATTTTGCTACTGGAATCCCCTGTTTCGAAACTCCCTAAGGTGTTTCGAAACACCTGGACAATTTTGTGAAGTTTGGCTTTGAAAAACATGTAAAACCTATTAAAAACATCCCTAAAAATTGTTTCAAGATATTTGGACTTTGGAAGTTTGTTTTAAATACTTTTTAAATCAGTCCAAAACATTCTTCAATTATTATATCAAAACATTAGTTCTATAGTAGGCCTTCTGGTTTTTCTACACGAAAATCCTAGAGCTCTTTTGCTCTTAAATCTTGATGCGGCGAGTTCTAAATCCTTCGCCTGAAGTCCTTAAGCTTTGAGTATCTATCCCATTCTCTTTGAAAACTTGACGTAGCGAATTTTAAATTATTCTCCTTGAGCTATGAGTATCTGTCTCTCTTGCTCGGAAATCCTGATTTTGGTTAGTTTGTAATCCTTCACCCTCGAGCTACGAGTATCTGCTTCTTTTTGCTCGAAAATCCTAATTTTGGTGAGTTTGTAATCCTTCACTCTGTGAGCTGTGAGTATTTGCCTCTTTTTGCTTGGAAATCCTGATTTTTGTAAGTTTATAATCCTTCACCTCGAGCTGCGAGTATCTTCCTCTTTTTGCTTAAAAATCCTGATTTTGGTGAGTTTGTAATCCTTCACCTCGAGCTGCGAGTATCTACCTCTTTTTGCTCAGAAATCCTGATTTTGGTGAGTTTGTAATCCTTCATCCTGTGGCCTCTGAGTATCTGCCTCTTTTTGCTCAGAAATCCTGATTTTGGTGAGTTTGTAATCCTTCACCCTGTGAGCTGTGAGTAGCTGCCTCTTTTTGCTCAGAAATCCTGAAGCTGTGGGTTTCTTTTCTCTTCCTCTTTCTTCTCTTTTTATTTCTTCTTCTTCTTTTTTTCTTCATTATTTTTTTCCTTTTCTCTTTTTCTTCTTTTCTCCTTCTTATTTTTCCTTCATTTTTCTCCTCTCTTTTTCTTCTTTTCTCTTTCTCTCTTCTCCTTTTCTTTTTCTTCTTTCCCTCTTTTTTTTTCTTTCTTTTCTTTCTTTTTTCTTTTCTCTCATTCCCTTTTTCTCTCATTTTTTCTATCTTCTCTCTTCTTATTTCCTCTCGTTCTTTTTCTTTTCTCACACTCTTTTCTTTTAATTTAAAAGCCATGAAGCCAAAATTTTAAATAAGCATTCTAAGGGGGATAAAATTGAGAATTTTGAATTATGAAGAAAACTTCCTTTTGGAAAGGACCAAATTGAGGAATTTAAATTTCTAAGAAAAATATCCTTTTGGAATAAATAAATTGAGAAATTGAAATTTTAAGAAAAACATCCTTTAGGAAGGATAATATTGAGAAATTGAGTTTTAAGAAACCCCCCCCCTTTTGAAAGGATAAAATTGAGAAATTTGAAATTTTAAGAAAAACATCCTTTAGGAAGGATAAAATTGAGAAATTGAGCGTTAAGAAAAACCTCCTTTTGAAAGGAATAAAATTGAGAAATTTTAATTTTAAGAAAAACATCCTTTAGGAAGGATAAAATTGAGAAATTTGAATCCTAAGAAAAAACATCATTTAGGAAGGATAAAATTGAGAAATTGAGTTTTAAGAAAAACATCCTTTAGAAAGGATAAAATTGAGAAATTGGAATTTTAAGAAAAAATATCCTTTATGAAGGAATGAAATTGAGAAATTGAGTTTTAAGAAAAAAATCCTTTAGGAAGGATAAGATTGAGAAATTGAGTTTTAAGAAAAACCTCCTTTTGAAAGGATAAAATTGAGAAATTTGAATCCAAAGAAAAACATCCTTTTGGGAGGATAACATTGAAAAAATTGAGTTTTGAGGAAAACATCATTTGGGGAGATCGGAATTAGTGATTAAAATCTTGATACCAGTCAAAGGACTCTTGGTTCTTATGAGATCTTTTTCTTCTCTCGTGAAGTGGTAGATCCCTCTCTTTATCAACCTTTAAATGCATGTTTAAAATAAACAAAATGTTATGATGGTATGAGTTAGCATGCTCCTAACATAGGGATGTCTAACTATCAATGATGAATGAGAATATTTCATGATACAAAGATGTGTATGGTCATGAGGATGCAAAGATGTGTGAATTTAGTTTGTCTTCATTCTCTAGGGTCAATGGTCATCATCTTGGGACTATTTTCCATCAACTTGTGTTGCCCATTTCCCGAGCCCAATGACCTTAGTCGTAATTGGAATCTTTAATCAAGTCCTTTCAAGCCTTGCACCATTTCCCATCTATTTTGGTTCGAAATCCTATGTGCCAAAGCTCCCGTTGTCCCACGGACAATGATGCCCCTTCACGACGACTTAACTTCAATGGTTCTTTCACTATCCCCACACCATGTAGTGCCCCTTAACATTGAGCCTTACTGACGGCGATGCATTTATCTCTGAAGTAATACAAGGAAATCTATTTGTTTTAAAAATATGTCAATTCGTTGGTCGTCATTCTAATGAAGAGTAGATTTTCAAATTAACATATATAACCTTGAAACCAAAAGCCTAATTAAAAGAAAAATAGAATAGGATGCCCCGAATATCAAATGCAAGAGCGTCTTAGATTGAACTTTCCGGTGATCACTTGCGTCTATGAAGACTGTAAATGTTGCGGTGATATCTGAAGTTATGAAACTCCTCCCTAATCGTTCGATTCATCCTTATGATTATGGTACTTGTTGGATCAGCTCGATTACCATTCCTTGTAGTTCTCATCATGTTTCTCAATTCATATATATGTTTAAAGTTTCAACCTTTGTTTAGCCCATGGGACATGTGCGTTTATGATTACCATGGATTTGTGTCGGTGTCCTCAAGGATTCCTTTTTAGGACTTATTCAATTTGTTCATTCATTTATTTTCTTAGGGGAATTCAACTCGTCGCAGTCCTTTGGCTCGAGAATAAAGATGGAGCATACAACGATGCCCCGAGCTACTCGGCATGGTCACAATTTGAAAATATTACCATCACTCATGAAGCAAAGAGTTTCGAGCATCAGCGTAGTGCCCCGAAAATTCCACACTCATATTCGAAAATTCCTATTACCAGGTTTCGAACATTGGAGTGCTTTTTGTTAATGCTTATTACCAAGCTCTGAAGTTAAAAACATTTTATTTTGAAATAGTCTATTTTCTTCTTTCTTCTTTTTTTCTTTTTTCATTTTTTTCATTTTTTTCTTTTTTTCCTTTTTCTTTCAGACATATTTAAGCAACTCTATTTGTGCTTTCTTAGGAGATTTCTTATCATCGAACATCATCAAAGGAATAGTAATCTTGCTTCTCTCGTTTTACCGACCAGAGCGGACAGAGCGAGAAATCTCACTTTATCGTTATCACAACATTCAATCGATCTCTTTCATTAGAATCAATGCCACATCATGCATGTGATATCCGAGGACCCACAGAGGTAAGGAGGGATATACATATAAATGATTTCAAGGTCATTGTATGTTAAGAAAAATGCATTTTCATTAGAAAGAAAATTCGCAAACATAACAAGTGCCCCTTAAAAAGATCATTGCTATCTTTGGGCAAATGATTGCATTGTTTGTTCTATGCATTACTTCAAGAGAAAATGCAACATGCACGCCAATTCTCAAGGAAGAAAACCGAGAACTAAAACCCTAAAGGTCGTGTCTCCGAAGGTCATACTAGGTTGAGCTTTGAGAAAAGGCTCCGTCTTGATGGGCAGAAGATGCCTCTTGGGGTGGGTTGGATGAGCGACCGATAACAAGAGGATTCTTAAAGATCGGGGTGGCCGAGTGGTCTCCCGGTCCTTGAGCAACACCCTTTCCTTTCAGACTAGACTGTAACAGTTGGGATATTCCTTTCATCATATCTTGTTGGTACTTGATGATGGTGTCCCTTAATTCTTGCTGAGTTCGTGTCATCTGACCTCTCAAATCGATTGATAACGCCTCAGCAAACCGATTGTGGCATTGTCAGTGACTGGAATTGGTTTTAAAAGCCTTTCAATGACTTGAAAGCAAGGTTTAGGGGTTTAGGTTGAGTTTAAAACACTAACCTAAATACAGAAGTAAGTTTGAGATATTTCGCTCTCATTTCTCGGTTATTATCCCATTGGTTTTATGATCATGCTCTTGTTTTGAAGATAGAATTACACCTACTATTTTCTGCATGTTCTGAGAAGTGATATGAAGATTTTCATGATCCCATGAGATAGAATTGATATTTCAATGAGATAGAACTATTTGAGAAAAATGTTATGCATTGTATATGCTTTTGAAATTGGATGAGAATGATTAGTAATGATGCATTGGAAAATAGTGGGTAATGATGTTTAAAATGAGTATATTGACATGATATGAGATTATTGTTACCGAATATTATTGGTCGACAAATAGTATTAGAAGTGCACTATAATATACAAAATTGTATGTGCTCTTTCGAGCAATGAGGGTAGTGCCATCCCGTTCAGAAGTGAGAGTGTGGTGATGATAGATTCCACCATGGTAGGTCTTCATGATGAGAGATGCTGTAATACCCTAAATACTAGCCTAATTAAAATAATAATTAATTGGAAAGTAAATTGTAAACATTTGTACATTAGGACTAGATCGTAATGTTTGAAATTATATAAATTAATATTTAAAATAATTTAGACAGTATTTAAATTAGTGTTAATTAAAATTATAATATGATAGAAATGGGTTTAACTTGGTCATAAACTAAACCAAGTGTCACCACGACCCTTAAAGGGTAGTGGGACACTTGGCTAATGGAGAAAACAAGACCACATTTAGTCATCTTTCTCCTACACACACATATCACAATCCCACCAAACCAAAAGCAAAAAAGAGAAAGAATGAATTCTGGAAAACCATGAGATTAGAGAGCTTAGGCAAGAAATCTTGAAGGCTTGAAACTTGTTAGAATGATAGAAATTCATGCATCATAAAAAGAAGCTCAAGTAAGTGTTCTTGTAGTTACCCGATTTTGATTGTTAAATTGATTGATTTCACAAGCTTAGAAATATGGAAATTTTTGGTTTGATCTTGTTTTTTATCTTAATTTGATGCTGGGTTTAAGTTTAGATAAAATCTGATTGTGAGTTGATTTGAAAATGGCCAATCGAATACTATAGAATTGCTTAGATTAAAACATGTAATGTTGTTCATGAAATCTGGAAAATTGAGGATGATGCAAATCGACCAGGAAAAAAATTCATGTCGGAAGATGTTGTTAGAAATGGAATTTTCTAATGGGTAGAAGTGTTGGAATAATGAAAATGATGTTAGGTTGCTAGAAATTTAATTTGGAGTAAAACTGGTCACACTAGGTGCTTCATAGGTATTTGTGGACTGTTTTTAATAAATGTACCACCCCCTTCCTGGCCTGGTCGAGAACCGTGTCGGATGGTGCAACTGATGAACAATGCGATGAACGATGAAATAAAAGAATAATCTTATAATCAACACTTGAACAATGTTATGCAATAGTACATTTCTAAATTTGCATCTTAATCCAAATTATCCCTTATGAAACAATGACTAATCATGTAGGATGAATTCATAAGATATTTCAAGTTTTAGGGACTAGTTTTTAAAAATGATAAATTAAAGGTCTTTCAATGCAATTGACCATACCACAATGTAACTCAACATAATAACAATAAGCCTGTAAAATTTCATGCAATTTGGAGTCCATTTACTCATTCAATTTAATCATCCTAAATACAGTGACAAAACTGTGAACAATGTGAACCTTCAAATTACGCCTTTTTAACCATCTTATCTAACCTTGTATCGAAACACCTTGATGCTGTTTCGAAACGAGTGCACAATGGTCAACCTTAGTTTACTTTTCACGTTACATGTTTCGATACGGGCAAGCCTTGTATCGGTACGGGTTGACTCTTATTGACTTTGACCTGTTTCGATACATGTTGGACCCGTACCGAAACAAAGGATTATAGTAGCAAAAAGTTTTGATACAGTCTCAGACCATATCAATACACCATGTTTCTTAGGTATACCAAATTTCAACATCATTCAAATACGTTTACTATGTTTTCTCCCTTTTTAAGCCAAATATGCATTTTAGGCCATTATAAGAAAACTTAACAAGTCATTTAAGGCACTTAAACCACATACAACACATAGCCTTTATATACATAGATAAACATCAAGATCAATTGGTTTAACTACTTTTCCACCATTCTAGGAGTTCATAGAGATAAAATACTTTACTTTAGGCTCGAGGCGACTTGTCGCTCAAGCAACTAGCTTCAATCTTGAAACGATAACTCTTATCCTGAAATGTATGGACAATGAATGCATTAGACTTATATAGTCTAAGTGAGGTAGCCAATAACAATGTATGAACATTGTATGCCATTTATCATGCTTTAATTACAATCATAATATTATTTTCGGAATAAACATGGTATGCCCTTCATTCAGATTAAAAGCATAGTACGAATCATCATATCATCAATGACAATATCATAACAAAGCAATACAAATAACCAATAATTTTCCTCGGATTGATTCAAGGTATGAAAATATCACACATACGATACGTAAACTTAAGGTTATTTTCATGATTTATTCTCAATAGTCTTAATTCCATTTATTTTCTAGATTATGTGGTATCTTTTAATTATCTTATTTTCCCTTGGAACAGATTGCACATAGGTACCAATGGCCAATGATTCATGTATCTCAAAGCACTAAGCAATGGCTAGTGTCGATGTAAAAACAATGTATCAATGCTTCCTTCTTCCTTGTATCCTCCAACCAAACTATCCGCCTCGCCTAGGGTCATCACGCTTGAGCCGTAGTTCATGGACCGTAGTCCCAATACATATATACCAAGTACCATGTCAAAGTGTCCTAGGGCTTCCGTTATAAGGCAACTTATAGTTATATGCTTTAACGATAAAGAAGTATTCTTGTTCGATAGTTAAGACTTAGCTCCAATAATCTTTATCAATAATCATATGGTCATAACAATAGGAAATAGCAATAAACACATGTCAATGATTCCATAGTCAATGCTTCAATGATTTCCATGACAACAATAACAATACCTCGGACAATAACTTGATTCAATACTTACCAAGACTTGCCAATATATCTTTCAGTAATGTTTTATGCAAAACCGTTCAATTCTATGGTTAGTAAATCAATAAACAATGATTCGAGATGAAACCTAGCCAACTCTCGTGACTCTGACTACACTCACCTCGATAATCTGAAGCTTCTAAGCCTTTCGGATGACGACGCCTTTATCCCTAGATTTTGACAATGATGGTGGATGATCTTTCTCCACTTCTTGAGCTAGGTAAACAATATGAAATTATTAGAATCAATATGACAATATCGTTACTTGGAATAGCCACTAGCTATTAGATGAATTCATAGTTTGGAGCTTAAGGATCAAAAGCTTATCTTAAGGCTTTTAACTTGAAATTGGACATTCAATGATCTAGAGAATCGATAATTGGTTTAAGGCTTCAACTTACCCAATCGGTAGCTATGAATTGATGTTCTTAAATCAAAGAAAGCCTAAGCTTATAGATCACAAATTGAGAGGTGTATGCTTAATCTTGGTGGAGAAGATGACAATGGACGTGTGAGTTTGATCTTCAAAGCAAGGAGATGAAGTTAGTCTAGGTGAAAGCAAAACAAGGATGAGAACCCTTTTCCTCTATTTTAAAATAACTACAGCCCTAATCATTTCCCCACCTCACCAAGGACCAATGAAAAGGTTTCCCTCAACCAGGGGTAAGCTTAAAATAATAATTCTTATCTTCTCTATATTTTATCAATACCAATTATAAAGATGACTATAAGTCATCCTTTTAGATTTCTTCCACGTGGGGAGTGGCAACAATAAGCAAGCGAGTCATCACCACCTCATTTCCTTTCAATTTATCCTTCAAACAGATTAGAATCAGAGGACCCGTTTCGAAACACGTGAAGCTATATCGAAACGGCTATGCAATAGTCTAAAAGTTAGTTAAAAACGTTGAAACTGTATCAGAACGCCCTATAATCGTTTCGAAATGCCTTACCTAGGCCGTTTAGGTACGGATCTTACTGTATCGAAACGCCAAGCTTAAAAACATCATTTTAGGCATTTCCATGGAGGTCCTTAACTAAGAATAAGTTTAATTAAGGTATCTTAACAATATAATCTATAAATTTTATGCAATAATGATACGATATTTGAACATTTTAATATCAATACTCAGATCATCATAATCAAATTTTGACTATCCCTATTTTTAGAGTGTTACAATAAATGTGAAATTCCTGTATTAAAATGAACAAATTAGGGACTTGAAATGATAGCTAAGTTGTAACCCCCTCGACCCAGTCAAACCGAAAGTCCGAACCGAACAAGTCACATAGGGAATATTGAAGTAAACCTAGAAGGTTTACCCCAACAAACGACCCTATTTTTTCTTTTTATCTTGTCTAGATGCAAGTTAGGTTACTAGGTGTTCAACAAAGCATCATATCAAACACAACTCGAACGCTCATCTATTTTATCCAATTTCAGTTTTTAGGGACCATTTTGTAAACATAAATAATTCAAAGGGTTTATCCCAATTTTGATTTACCAACCCTTAATTAGTCTCATTACATGCATCTCTATCAAAATTCAGCTCAAATTAACCATTAAAACTCATTTAATTGTATCCATGAGCTTCAAGGACTAAAACATAAAGATTCAGAGCATTCAACGATGCCATTCAACCAAATTAACTAACAGCGTATCGATACCCTTAGAGAGGGTATCGATGCACCCCCAACGAGTAGACTCAAAAACCCAGCCTAAGAAGGACCGTACCGATACGCCCGAGTATCGTATCGATACACCCAAGACTAGTGGCTAAAATGGGTATCGATACGCCCCCGTGTATCGGCACACTCCTCTATTTCTCGAAGATCATATCAATACACTACAAGGTGTACTGATACACTATAGTCTGCACTTGCCCAAAACACTGGTTTAACACTCTTAAAACCATCCCAAAACATTCCAACAAGCAATTGAACATGCATACAACTCAAATAGACACCAAACCTCAAGTACTCATGGCAATCACAACATCAAAATATCACAATCATCAACAATGAGTTCTAGAGGCCTGCATCCTATGAAAATCAAGAATCAAAAGTCAAATCTCAAATCCAAGATTAATCTAACGTTTAGAGTCCAGTTACAAACTAATATAAGTATACCAAACTTGTACCAAACCAGAAAATACCAAAACAATTAACTCCAAAACATTGGACACCCCCATTGCCTTTATTACACAGGTCCAAAAACCAAACATACATTCAAGTGAAGTCTCTTGGGATTCCTTTGAAAGTTGCTGCCTCCAAATACTTAATTATCTACATTGATGGGCAAAAGAGAGCCTAAGCATACAAGCTAAATGAGGAATTATCAAAAACCAAAACACCATCAATACTTAAAACCATTTTCACACTTGAAAACCACCATCTCCTCTTTGAAAAATCATGCACTTCATCATTAAAATCAGCATGTTAACACCATGCAACAAGTATCAAATACTTCAAAGCAATAAAACCAATTCTACACATAAATCAAGCCTTCCATGCATATCCACCAATATGCAAAGCTTAAAGGTAAAACATGCATTTTCCATATTATGCATCATCAACATTTCCATAACATTTTAATCCATTATATTGGCTCACAAGTGATCAACAACAATCTCATTTCACAAAAAAGTATATCAGATGGGGTGCAATGACGCACAAAAGCTGGGAGGTCATTTACAAACCAATATAAGCATACCAAACTTGTACAAAACCAGAAAATACCAAAACAATTAACTCCAAAACATTGGAAAAAGTCATTGCCTTTATTACACTAATCCAAAAACAAACATATATTCAAGTGAAGTCTCTTGGGATTTCTTTTAATGTTGTTGCCTCCAAATACTTAATTATCTGCATTGATGACCAAAAGAAGGCATAAGTATACAAGCTTAGTGAGGAATGCTTAAAAACCAAAATACCATCAATGCTTAAAATCATTTTCACACTTGAAAGCCATCATGCCCTATTTGAAAATTTGTGCACTTCATCCTTAAAATCA
The DNA here is from genome assembly GCA_030270665.1 of Hibiscus trionum. Lineage (NCBI taxonomy): Eukaryota > Viridiplantae > Streptophyta > Magnoliopsida > Malvales > Malvaceae > Hibiscus > Hibiscus trionum. The sequence continues at coordinate 13,049,624 of BSYR01000004.1, read as the reverse complement.
GCATGTTAACACCATGCAACAAGTTTCAAATACTTCACAGGAATAAAACCATTGCTACACATAAATCAAGCCTTCCATGCATATCCACCAATATGCAAAGCTTAAAGGTAAAAAATGCATTTTCCATATTATGCATCATCAACATTTCCATAACATTTTAATCCATTATATTGGCTCACATGTGATCAACAACATTATCATTTCTCAAAAAGTATATCGGATACACGGATTACCAAGCGTTGTCCCAAACACTTCATACACTCTACTGGCACCTCAAGGCTCACACACGGGAGCTACCCTCCACTGTTGTGACACTCATGGAGTTTCGGTACAATTACAACCCCTCAACACCACTCATCGGTAGATGTATAACCCACTAACGAGAGACGAGACACATTCAAGGTTCGCACACGGGAGCTAACCTCCACCGTTGCAACCTTAAACATTCCTCATTCGTTAGGGTACTTGAATAGAGTTCTTGGTACAATCACAACCCCTAAACATCCAAAGCGACTTGTTTATAGTGCACTCAATCCTATAGCCAGATAACTATATCAAATTTAATTTGCAAAACACTTTACACAACATCACTTGCCAATATAATCCACATTTCATGCATACCTTACTGTTTTTCCAAAGCTTTCACAATAAGCCATCTTCCAAGCATTAAACCATTCTTCAAAAACCATGCATACATGGATCACTTACCTAGTGCATCCTTAAACCATATAGCATCATCAACCACAATTTATAAACTCAATTCATGATTTAAAACAGTAGGTAAACGCAATTAAAAACAAGTGCATCCAAAAGCTTATAATAGCACAATCCGAGGGAGAAAATCACTTTACTTACTTCCGAACTTAGTAAAGCATTCCAAGCTTACATTAAGTTCCCAAAACCTCTTTTAAGATGTTTCAAAGCTGGAAATCCCATTTCCACTCACCGACTTGCGAAACCTCACTCGTTGACGCGATAATCAACCGTTCGAAGCCTCCAAAGCCACTTTGATCGATTTTGGAACACTATCCCATGTTTTCAACACATTAAAACAGAGACTCAATGCACCATAATGCATCCAAACAACAGCGCTTAATTGGAACCCGAAGCCTTGCTCTAAAGCATCAAAATACCCATCCAAAACAATCAAAATCTCAATCGATTGATCTCTAGACTAGGCCCAGCCATCAACCAACACATTTTAACCATAAATCATAATCCAAAAACAACCTAAAACTATGCTTATACCTCCAACAACTCAGATTTCATATAACACCCCAAAACCCAACCATAAACACCTTCAAAATCAATGATCTCAAGGATTTTAGGATTAATATGATCAAGACTCTTTTTCAACATCTTAAACCTTCCAAAAATTGGTTAGAAACCATCCAAACAAATCAAATTAAAACAACTCCGAAAATCACATTAAATCGTCTTTTCTATCAAGATTTCACCATTTTATCAAAACCACAATAAAACTTCAATCAATAACATAAATTAAGAGTCAAATATCTTTAGAATTTTATTAAAAAACCTTGATTAGAGGGTTAGCACGAAAATTACCTCCAATCCTTGCTTCTCTTCTAATTTGGCAAGTTTTGCTTTCAAGAATCTTGAAGAGATTTGAGAGAAATCACAAGAGAGAAGTTGAAAATCATGAAAGAAAATGGAAGTGAAAGAATTCTGGAAAATGAGAAAATGAGAGAGTGTTTGGCTGATGTGAAATGGAGAAAATGAAAATGAACGTCAAATTTGTTTAACCAAAAGAACCACCTTTTATTAAATTAATAAAAAACCACTTTTAATATTTAATAAACCATTTAAACCACATGTCAAATTAGAGAAAAGGCCAAATTGCCATTAAGCTCCCTAAAGATTCTAAGAATTTGACTCTTTTTGAAAAACACCCTTTTTTCCATAGTTTTAAATTTTACATGTTAGTCAGTGTCCAAAATGAATATTTCGAAAACTCATTTTGCAAAATTGATTTAACCAACCTCATAAATATAATTTTAGAGGATTTTATAAATTTTGACCACATTTTTATCCTACCTCGATTCTTTATTTCCCTAAACCACTTTTAACGTCTCGAACCGCCAACCTCGAGTTCCACTAGCCTGACCCGATGCACAAAACACCTAGGCCCAAAACTGGGTGTTACATGAATAACAGGGGAATGATAATTTGATAGCTTGATACATTCAAGTTTGATATATACTCACAATGCAATTTATAAATGGACTTATAAGCTAAGAAAATGGAATCTAGACTATTTTTGAATAATTGTTAAATGGAGGATTTAAATGAACTGATTAGGGGTCAAACTCAGCTTGAAATAATAGATTTCAAACAAGGGAAATTAAGGTCTAAAGGGATAAAATGAATTAATAAGAGTCTTAGGTGAATTAACCCTCGAAAATACACTAAAATTGTAATCTGGGCAGTTTCAAGACTGTAATTTGACCCGACTTCAATTGTAAAAACAATATTGATATAGAAACCTAAAAATGTGAGCCATACATGGTTCTATATATAATTGAATTAGCTTTCTAAGGGTGTAAACTAATTGAAATTCCAGTATGTATATTAAAAGATATGGACACATTACTACAGGGTGTGCAATCTGCCAAAAACAAGGCAGATTAGTAATGTAGGTTGAATGTACTTGTTTGTATGAAATGTTATAGATTGTTTCTAATTATGCTTCTATACTATTGTGTATGAATTGATAGACCAAGAGGTAGAGGAACCTTGTTAAGGAACTAGAGTTGGGCAACCAATCGACAAAAACAAGGGGATTGCTATACAAAACTAAGCTTGGAGTCGTAGTGAGTGTAGCTATCAATAGGGTTAGAAATTAGGTCATAACCAAGTTGAATTATGTGTACATTATTATTTGAATCTTCAATGAAGATGAATCCTAATTATATTTGGTAATTAACTAAGGGAAGAATTATTTTAAGTTATAATTAATGAACATGTGATGCTATGTTAGATTACTGATATATATTTGCTATGATATGCTTGATTATGAACTAAGGTTCACTAGCTTAAGGGCTTCTTGATCTTGTTACATGACTAATGACACCTTGAACATGTCTTGATCCTTGTATTGCTTGATTACATGATTCATACTTGATGATCAGTAAACTAAAGGATACCTTGGTAGCTAGTGAGTCATAGGTAGGATGGCAGGCCATATAGTCTTTAGCTCATTTCTGTTGGGTGGTCTACGGACGAGGCTAAGGCCCTTATTTGGTGACAATAGCAGGGGTGTGTGTTATGGTCTTTGGCGATAGTATGAGGGATATGACCAGATACTTGATTTGGCGACAATTTGGTTGGTGGCTCGATTACCTAGACTTGACTATATACCAAGGCCTAAACTGGAAATTAATTAAATAATCTTGTTGTTATAAGCTTGTTTTCACAAGCACTTAAAATAAACCTTGAATCACTTGTTTAATGTCATGATATGCCATGAAACTTAACATGTTGCTATGTACCTAAGATTGTGATGATAATATGTAAAGGTTGGATGAAATCATCTTCTGATATGTATACATATATACTTGATATGCTATGTATATATGTTGGATAAACAAAATGAAATGATATGTTGTTCTATATGCTTTAGACCATTCGAATGATAAGAACTTGTACAAGCTTGATTCTTGTGAACCTAGCTAGGTCCTTCTAGAATAAAACACACCTAATAAATGAAATAACTTGCCCATGTTATGTTGCTACCTCGCTAAGTACTTAACCGTACGTATCACTCTTGTTTTCATTCTTCCCAATCTACATGTTAGTGGATTGAAAGATACTTTGAGTTGGAGGCAAGGAAAGACAAGCTAGAGCACCAAGTATGGTTATGATCTTTTGTAAGCTCCTAATTGGTGGCCATTGTCTTGTATCTAGTTACATGTTCATGCATTTTGGAATCTATGAAAGGCTATGTGTACATTTGATATGATATGGTTTGTATAAGATGTTAAGGTGACTTGTTTGGTAGCCTAGTTGATCTAGGCATCCTATGATTATGAGATGAATATGGTTGGTTTCTATGATGAAGATTCTTTGTCTCGGTTGTTTGGTTGATGCTCAATGAATGATACATGCCTTGGATGTTTGTCTAAGAATGTTTACTAGTTGTTCACATGTTAGAAACATGTCTTAGATTGCCTTGATATCTTTGTGAATGTTATGGTTTCTTGTATAGTTTTTGTGAAAGGATTTAAAAGCATGCTTAATGTGATGTTGCTACCATGAATTAGGTTGATCTAGATATGTCATTGATTCATGTAATAGGGCCATGATAGTGTGTTTAAACCCTTGATACATGTAGGTATGCTATTTGAATGGATGTAGTGAGACAAGTTGAATATATATGCTTCTAGCATATTTGAATTGATCATACTTAAGTTGTGTAAACCTAGTTGATCCTTGCTAATGTTATACATGTATAGATTATGAATTAAAATGATTGTTAACTTGAATAGGAAGCATGTATTAGTTCAAATGCTGAAGAAATGACCATGTTGTGTCTTAATTGGTTTGAAAGCCATATTGTCTAGGGAGATTATCTTGGTTGCTTTTCATGTATAATTTATGTTATTGGATTGTATATAGGTAGGATTCAAAGATGCCTTGTGAAAATATGTTGTTTATTGAATGCCCATTAAATCATGTTGATTGATGTTATGTGATTAGAAATCTAACTTATCTATTAGGGATAAGTTGGGAAAAAAATTTGTTTGTTAGTGTTTTCTATGTTTGAGTAACATTCCTTAGCTGGTTTACAACTAAAACAAGTGCGAGGTGTTACATTTCTTGGTATCAGAGCTTCAGTTTAGTCGATCCTCAGACTATACCGGGCCTATTGCATCATATAAGAGTTAATTGGCCATCTAGGAGTCGTATATGTTTAATTAAGCTTGTCGCTTGCCTAACCAACACTTCCTTGTTTATCAATATAGAACCATGTCCGAAACTATACTTGCGAGGTACGATGAAAGTCCTGTGGAATCTTCCATTGAAGGTGAGAGTGCTCAGATGGCTCAAAGGCAATCAAACACTAAAAAAAGTAAAGAACCTGAGCAATAAGCCCCAAAGAATAACAAACCGTAACCGGTAGCCCCTGCTACCAATCCGGTGCAAGAAGAGTGCTTTAATAGCATTAAATATGTAACACCCTGTTTTGGGCTTAAATGTTTTGGCGAGTCGGGTTCGGCCGGTTGAACCGGTGTCAGTTGTTTGAACTGTTAAAATGTAGTTTAGGGAGATTGAGGTTTGGGATAGAATAAAAATATTATAAAATTCCTAAAATCCTCTAAACTGATGTTTGGGAGGTTGGCCAAATCAATTTTACAAAACGGGTTTTCTAAAGTGTACATTTTGAGAAGTGACCAAAATGTAAAGATTTAAAATTTGGAAAAATGTATTTTTCAAGAAGAGTCAAAATCGTAGAATCTTTAGGGAGCTACTTGGCAATTATGCATTTTCCTTAATTTTGCATGTGTTTTAAATGTTATTAAAAATTTAAAAAGGCTTTTAATTAGGTTTAATTAAAAAGTTAGTTAATCGGTTAAAAAGTTTTTCACGATCATTTTCATTCCTCTCTTTCACTTCAGCCAAACACTTCTCATTTTTTCTCAAATTTCCATATTTTCTTTTCTCTCAAACCTTCTCTTGATTTCTATCTTTTCTCCATTGATTTCTTCCATTTTTCCTTCAAGTTTCTTCAAGCAAATATTGTCAAATTAGAGGAGAAGCAAGGATTGGAGGTAATTTTCGTGCTATCCCTCTAATCTAAGTTCTTTAATGAAATTCCGAAGACATTTGACTCTTTAATAATAATTTTGATTGAGGTTTTGTTTTTAGTTTGATAAACTCTTGAAATCTTGATGAAAATTTGTTTAAAATGTGATTTTCGGACTTTGATTGATTTGGCTGGTTTGAGATTGTTTCTAATTGAGTTTTGAAAGGTCTTTGCTGTTGAAGTGGAATCTTAATCATATAGATCTCGAAATTCTTGAAATCCTTAGTTTTTGAAGTGTTTTTGGGTGAGTTTTTGAGGTGTTCTAGAGGATTTCAAGTTGCTGGAAGTATAAGGATGGTTTTAGGTTGTTTTTGGATGTTGATTAGTTCTTAGAATGTGTTGGATGAGTTGGGCTGAGGTTTGAGGTCAATCGATTGAGTTTTTGGTCGTTTTGGTTGGGTGTTTTGGTGCTTTAGAGCAAGGGTGCGGGGATTTCTTGTGTGTGCTAGAGTTTTGGATGTATTTTAATGCATTGAACCTCTGTTTTGATGTGTTGAAAATAGGGGTAGTAATCCGAAAGCAAACGAGGTAATTTTGGAGGCTTTGGACGATCGATAGTTGCGTCGGAAAGCGTGGTTTCGTGAGTCGGTGAGTGGAATTTGGTTTTCCAGTGTGGAAACATTTTGAAAAGGTTTTGGGGAACTTAGTAAGAGCTTGAAACGCTTTACTAAGTTCGAAAGTAAGTAAAGTGGATTTCTCTCTCGGATTGTGCTAGTTTTGAACCTTTGATTGCACTTGGTTTTAATTACATTTACCTACAATTTTAAAGCATGTTTTGAATATGTGGAATGAGGTTGATGATGCCACGTGGTTAAAGGATGCACTAGGTAAGTAATCCTTGTATGCATGTGTTGATGCATGAGGTTTGAAGCATGTTTTAATGCTTGATTTATAGGCAAGCGATGTTGTATAAATGTTTTATAAATGAAATCAGATATAGTTAGCCGGCTATAAGATTGAGTGCACTATAAACAAGTCGCCTTGTATGTTGACGAGTTGTGATTGTACTGAATACTCCATCCAAGTACCCTAACAATTGAGGATTGTTAAGGTTGCAACGGTTGAGGGTAGCTCCCGGGTGCAAACCTTGTGTTTTGTCCCGTCTCTCGTTAGTGGATTATACATCTACCGATGAGTGGTGTTGAGGGGTTGTGATTGTACCGAATACTCCACCACGGGTGTCACAACAATGGACGGTTGCTCTCGTGTGTGAGCCTTGTAATGTCGGTAGAGTGTGTGAAGGGTGTGGGACAACCCTTGGTAATCCGTGTATCCGATATATGTTTTTGAGATTGATGTTTATCACTTGTGAGCCAAGATAATGAAATGAAACATTGTGGAAAATGTTATTAATGCATAATTTGAAAGATGCATGTTTTGGTTTAAGCTTAGCATAAAGGTGATTATGCTTGGAAGGCTTGTTTTATGAGGAGCAATGGTTTAATTGCTGGATTTATGCGTATCATGTTACATGATGTTCATTACAATGGTTTTGAGGTTAAAGTCCATGTTCTGTCAAAGGAAGCTTGATGGTTTTGAAAAGAGTGAAAAGTGGTTTTGTGCATTCATGATTTTTTTCCGTTTGAGTAATCCTCGCTAAGCTTGTATGCTTATGCACTATTTGTTCCTCAATGCAGTCAATTTGAGCTTTGGAGGAAGCAATTGCAAGGGGATCAGTAGAAGACTTTGATTGACGGTAAGCTTTGGTTTTGGATTAGTTTAATAAAGGCAATGGGGATGTCCAATGCTTTGAATGTTGTTGGTTTGGTGTTTTCTGGTTTCGTGCAAGTTTGGGATGCATACTTGGACTTGTAAATGGCCTTTAAACTTGATTTGTGGTTGAATTTGGACTTATGGTCCTTTGTGTTTTTAACTCCTAGGAAGCATGCCTCTAGAAGTCGGAATTGATGATGATGATGTTTTCCTTGACTTGTACTTTTGAGTGATGATATCTACCTGAGCGCAAGCATGTCTAATTATATGTAGAAGTGGTCTGAATTGGTTGTTGGGGTTAAAATATGCATTTTGGGCTTTTGAAGACTGAAGTATCAATACACCTCAGAGTGTATCGATACAACCTCCTTCATTGTGAGGGGCGTACCGGTACACGAGGTCGTATCGATTCCCTCTTGAGTCACTAGACGAGGGCGTACCAAAACAGTACCTTAGTGTACCGATACGGTCAGGTGATGCAAAGCCGTGGAGTCTGTCCGTTGAGGGCGTATCGATACCCTCCCCAAGGGTACCGATACACGGGTCGTTAAGTTGGTTAAACTCACTTTTGAATGTTCTGTTTTCATACGATTTGATCCTTGATTCCCTTGCATGCAATTGAATGAGTTGTAAATGTCTTTTTGAGCTGAAATTTCACTATGAAGTATAAAATGAACCTAATTAAAGGTTGGTAACTTGAATTTGGAAAAAGTCATCATAATCTATCAAATTTACAAAATGGTCCTTAATCCTTAATTGGTTCTAATTAATTGGCAATTGTGTCAATGTTGTTGAGTTGATCGAACAATTGCAAATGGCCAAGAGGGGGGTGAATTGGCAATTAAAATTTTTGTGAAGAGAATATTGGAAAATAAAGCGACACAAGGGGTTATAGTGGTTCAAGTTCAACAACCGAACTCTACATCCACTACCTTAGCTCCCACTAAGGATTTTCCAAAACAATTCACTACTTGAATTCGTCCCCTTTTCTTGGATGAGGAGGAAACCTTACAATCTAGATTAAGCTTTTCAACCCCAAGCTTAATCCACTCAAATACAAAGAAGATTTTTGGTAAACTCAAGTATTTCCTCTCAAAGGATGATTGTCTACCCACTTACAATTACAGCAACCCAAAAACTCTCAATAATATGACAAAATGAAATACAAAGAGTTGGGCACAAGAATATAGCTTTGAATAGCTCTAGGATTTGGATTTTTGCTTTGATGATGCTTGAATATGTATTGTTGATCTTCCTGGTGAAATGAAGCTTGTATTTATACCCTTGAATCAGTTTCTAGCCGTTTGGATCATTTGACTTGTTGAAGGAGCCGTTGGGAACATTTTTCCATCTATTAAGGCAGCTCCCCAGCACCGCGTATCGATACACGACAAGGGTGTATCGATACGCTAGTTTAAATTCAACTAGCCGTTGTGCATAAAAACAGGGTGTATCGATACACAAGGCGTATCGATACGGTCCAAACTCTCTGCCAAGATTTGTTGCATCAAAGCGTATCGATACAGGGGTCGTATCGATACGGTCCAAACTCTCTGTTAAAAACATTAATTTGTTGCATCAAAGAGTATCGATACTGTGACCAAGAGTATCGATACGTCATAACGGTCAAAACAAATTTTCAAATAATTATGCTAGGCGTATCGATACGTTTATTAAGCGTATCGGTACGGTTGCCCAGATGAACACTGTATCGATACGTATGGAAGGCGTATCGATACGCTATGTTCATTCAGAATTACAGTGAGTTTCAAGTGTATCGATACTCTGTGTGTATCGATACGCAGGGCCATTTTTGCATAATTTGGCTTTGAAAAACATGAAAGAGGTTTGAGAAACTTAATGTTTTGAGATCCAATCTTCAAACATTATTTTGTAAAAACATTTTGTTAATTTTTGAAACTTGAAAGAGTTCTTAAAAATTTATTTGTTTTGCAAATTGGTCCTTAACTTTTTATGTTATATCAAAATCAATTTTAGTTTTACAATCTCCCCCTTTTTGATATAACAAAACCATAATAAATTTTTAAGTTTTTTTTGAAAACTTTGAAAAAGGCTTTTCTCCCCCTTGCTTTAAGATAAATGTTTCAAAACAAATTTGTTTCTCCCCCTTACTTAAAGATAGAGAATTTTTGAAAAATTTTGACCTCTTTGAAAAAATTTTTGATTTTTGACCTTTACACAATGAGTCCTTCTCCCCCTTTTTGTTAGATCAAAAAGAAACACAAGGATTAGAATAATCAAGCATAGGAATATCAATCATAAAACATAAAGCTCCAAATTCATAAACCAAGCAAGCATAGCAAGCATAATAATCCAAATCTTAAAAATCCTAAAACATAGAAAATAGGCATAATTCATGTTCTAATAAAAAATGCAATGAAATCCTAAAATATCCTAATATGAGATGCATAATCTATGCGTCTCCACCATCATCATCATGATCATCCTCATCATCTTCTTCCTCGTCTTCATCTTCTTGAGGTGGTTGGTTCCTTCGATTTTGGTTGATCCAAGCACCATGGAAAGCGGTAAGAGAAAGATCCATTGAGTCTTGGCGAGCACTCAAGGTATCTATCTTCTTGTCCATGCCTTGAAGTCTTTCTTCCATCGATGTAAACCGATTATCTATAGCGTTGAAGCGACCGTCCATAGCATTGAACTTTTCATTGAGGAAAGTCATGAGATTTGCCATGGAGGAAGAGGAGGAGTCATGAGAAGCACGGCTAGAGGATGCGCGAGAGGCATTGACCGGGGCAGCGGGAGGATCAGCTTGAGGGTTGCGAACCCATTCATTACCGACAAAAGAGAAACCGGAGCGAGAAAGGGAATGCTCATCTATGGGTTGACCAAGGTTTTCGGGAAGGTCATGTGTGCAATCAACACCAAGGGAATGAAATAGACAACTCAATGCCGTAGTGTAGTAAAAAGATTGAACAAGTTTGGTGTGACGATTTTGAACCAAAAACACAAGATCGGCAAACATAATTTGACAAAGATTTGGTCGTTTACCCTCCCTAAAGCATGAAAGCCAAAAATCATCAATTTGACGAATGGTAGAGTATCTACCACCCGAGGGACGAATAAACCAAGAGATAATAAGATGAAGTATACGATCATGAGCATCTAAAACTTTTGCCGGACCTATGTAACCCGAACCTAAAGAGTGTTCATCATCTATCCCAACATCCTCAAAACCAAAAACATTGCACAAGACTTTTTGATCAATTAGAATAGGAGTTCCCATAACCGAGGATTCAATGGCAATAACATGCTCATTGGCTTCATCATTGACACAACAAGCATTTGAAAAGAAGACAATGACAAGATTCCTATATAAAATAGGAGGAATATTCAAAAAGGTTAAAAATTTCCATTGCCTAATTAAAGGAAGATATTTAAATTTGAATTTTGCAGAGTTTAAAAACGGAATAGACACGATTCGTTCTTCCCTAAGATTGATTCCCATACAAAGCTTATAGGTTTCTCTAGCTAGGGGTGTGGGAAAACTAGTTTGGATAATATGAGGAAGGTTAGGAGTAGGATTACCCTCATCCTCATTAGAAACGGAAGCGGTGCGATGTCTCTTATTCCCCTTTTTCGGTGCCATAATCCTGAAAATACATCAAAAAGGATTCGAATATGTATGCAATTAACATCCAATTTAATCCAATAGATTCTAATAATTCAAGGTAATTTGTTTAAACAAAATTGTTTTAAAGAATATTTACAAAAAAAATTTAGTTTTCGAAAAAAAATTTATCGAATATAAAATATATTCGAACCAAAAAAAATTTATTTTTGAAAAATTTTATGAACAATATGAAACCCATAGTAAGTTAATCATAATGTATATAAAAATCAGTTGAAATAATAATTGAAAATTAACGAAATTTAAAGAAATTTGAAAAATAAAAAAATTTACCTTGATTTCTTAGAGTGGATGAAAGAAGGTGTGTTAGTGCACAAGATTGATGCCCAAGGATAGCCTTGATGTATGAAGTAAAATCCCTCAAGAAGTTTTGAAGATTTGTGTAAAATTTTGAAGAATTTAGAGGGTTTTTATAGAGGTTTTCGGTTTAGGGTTTTTGAAGAGGAGAAGAGGATTTTAAAAGGTGTGGAATTTTGATTAAAACAGCCTAAATAGGCTCTCCGTCCGCCGAGTATCGATACGCTATGCATGCGTATCGATACGCTATAACCTAATATTATCTTTGTCATTTTATGTGTATCGATACCGTTGACGTATCGATACGCACAGGTGTTGACTTTTTCCCTTGACTCTTACCGTATCGATACACTCTTCTGTATCGATACGCATTCATCTGCAAAAATCCCAGAATTGAACACCGTATCGATACGCTGATATGCAGTATCGATACACGCTTGCCTGTTTCTGCAATTTTGGTATTTTTATGTGCAAAAATCCAATTTGAGACGCCCCTAAATGCATGTATGTGTTATATGAACAAGTTTTAATGACTTAATATGATACATACTTCCCTTAGCAATATGTGTAGAAGCGAAAAGAACAAAATTAACATAAACATGAATCACAAACAATCTCAAGCAAATTTTTGTCATTTTGGGACCAAAAAAAAATTAAGAGAGACAAGTTAGACCTAACTCTCTTCTAAGTGTCCAAAAGCGCTCTTTATCTAAAGGTTTAGTAAATATGTCTGCTAATTGGTTCAAGGTGTCAACAAATTCTATAACAACATCATTTTTCGAAACATGATCTCTAATAAAATGATGTCTAATTTCTATGTGTTTAGTTCGAGAGTGTTGAATGGGATTCTTAGTGAGACAAATGGCACTAGTGTTGTCACACCTAAGGGGTATGGTTTCCATTTTAACACCATAGTCTAAGAGTTGTTGCTTCATCCAAAGGACTTGAGCACAACAACTCCCTAAGGATATATACTCCGCTTCGGTGGTAGATAGGGCTACGCTATTTTGTTTCTTAGAGAACCAAGATACGAGCATACTACCTAAGAATTGACATGTACCGGAAGTACTTTTCCTATCTATCTTACATCCCCCATAATCCGCATCCGAAAAAGCATGAAGACTAAAAGTTGAATCCTTAGGATACCAAAGACCTAAGGTCGGTGTGTCTATTAGGTATCTAAAAATTCTTTTAATGGCAACTAGGTGTGATTCTTTAGGACTAGCTTGAAACCTAGCACACAAGCAAACACTAAACATAATATCCGGTCTACTTGCGGTAAGATAAAGCAAAGAACCTATCATGGATCTATAAAGCTTAGAATCAACACATTTACCTCCTTCATCTTTGTCAAGCTTTATGGAAGAACTCATAGGTGTGGCTTGAGGTTTTGCATTCTCTAAGCCAAACTTCTTGAGCATATCACTTACGTATTTAGCTTGATTTATGAAGGTGCCATCACTCATTTGTTTGATTTGGAGTCCCAAAAAGAATGAGAGCTCCCCCATCATGCTCATCTCGAACTCACCTTGCATTAGCTTAGAGAAATCTTTACAATAACACTCATTAGTAGAACCAAAAATAATATCATCAACATAAATTTGAACTACTAAGATGTCATTGCTATATCTTTTTATGAAGAGTGTTGTATCCACCTTTCCTTTTTCAAAACCCTTTTCAATTAAGAAAGTTGAAAGTCTCTCATACCAAGCTCTTGGAGCTTGTTTTAAACCATAGAGAGCTTTTGTAAGTTTAAACACATGGTTTGGAAATTTTGAATCCTCAAAACCTGGTGGTTGTTCAACATATACCTCTTCATTTATAAAACCATTTAAAAAGGCACTTTTTACATCCATTTGAAAAAGCTTGAAATCATGATAACATGCAAATGCAAGTAACATTCTAATAGCTTCCATTCTTGCTACGGGTGCATAAGTCTCATCAAAATCAATTCCCTCTTCTTGAGTATAGCCTTGAGCAACAAGCCTAGCCTTGTTTCTCACTATATTACCGTTTTCATCTAATTTATTCCTAAAAACCCATTTTGTACCTATAGTAGATTGATTATTAGGCCTTTCTACTAATGTCCAAACTTTACTTCTCTCAAATTGGTTTAATTCCTCTTGCATGGCCAAAATCCAAAAATCATCTTTTAAAGCTTCTTTAATGTTTTTAGGCTCAATGCATGAAAGAAACGCAACATGATTCATTAATTTGAGAGAGGATCTAGTGGTTACCCCCTTGGATGGATCACCCAAGATTTCACCATCTTTGACATAGTTTAACTCCCTTGGGTAAGATACCTCTTTTTCTTCATGAGCTAAGTCTTTTAAGTCTTCAAGAGGAGGTTCTTGTGAGTCTTCTTCTTTAGTTGGAATCTTATCCTCTTTTGATGTTTGTCCTCCATCAATAGTATCAATGATTCCTACATCATCATCATCACAAGATTCCTTTCTCGAAAGGAGGTTATCATCGAAAACAACATGTATTGACTCTTCAACAACTAGAGTTCTTTTATTAAATACACGGTAGGCTTTAGAGTTTGAAGAATATCCTAAGAAAATGGCTTCATCACTTTTAGCATCAAATTTACCTAAGTTTTCTTTACCATTATTTAAAACAAAACACTTACATCCAAAAGGATGAAAATAGCTAATGTTAGGCTTTTTGGACTTTAAAATTTCATAAGATGTCTTTTTTAAGATTGGCCTAATCATTACTCGATTTATTATATAGCAAGCGGTATTTGTAGCTTCTGCCCAAAAATATTTAGGTAAATTATTTTCGCAAAGCATGGTTCTAGCCATTTCTTCTAAAGTTCGATTTTTCCTCTCAACTACCCCATTTTGTTGAGGAGTGCGAGGTGCAGAAAAATTATGGCTAATCCCATTTTCATTTAAAAATTCATCAAAACCCAAATTTTGAAATTCACTTCCATGATCACTTCTAATATGAGAAATTTTAAGTTCAAGATCATTTTGAGTTATTTTAGAAAATGTGATGAATTTTTCTAAAGCCTCATCTTTTGTACTTAAGAATAGAACCCAAGTATATCTAGAATAGTCATCTACAAGCACAAATGCATATGATTTTCCACCCAAGCTCATTGTTCTAATTGGCCCAAAAAGATCCATATGAATCAATTGTAAACATCTACTAGTAGAGACATCATTTATGGATTTAAAAGAACTCCTATGTTGTTTACCTTTTGAACAAGCATCACAAATTTTATCATTTGAAAAATTAAGTTTGGGTAAACCTCTAACTAGATTAAGGGAATTTAATTTTTCTAGAACACTCATGCTTGCATGTCCTAACTTTCTATGCCATAGCCATGAGTCATGTTCATCATGTGCAACTAAACATGCATGGGATGAATGGATGTCATCTAAATGCACCATGTAAATATTGCCTATTCTATGTCCTATGAGCATTGTTTGATTTGTTTTAATGTTTACAATTTTACAACCACTTTTATCAAATAAAACATTAAAACCTTTATCACATAACTGACTAATGCTCAACAAATTATGTTTAAGACCGTTGACATACAAAACATCTTTAATGTAGATAGAAGAGTGATTACCAATAGAGCCTATTCCTTCAATGAGTCCTTTTGAGTTATCGCCGAAGGTTACTACTCCACCACTCTTAGGCTTTATTTCCACAAATCTATTTTTGTCACCGGTCATATGTCTTGAGCATCCACTATCAAGGTACCAAGAATTTTTGCTTGAAGCTTTAGCCTTGAAGCAATGCTCCCCCTACAAACAAAGAATTTAGGCCTTGGTTTTTGGTACCCAAATCATCTTGGGTCCATGAGTGTTAGCCTTTAACAATTTGGTTCCCTTGGGAATCCAAGAAGCAATAGCATTTAAGTTATTAGAAATGATAAGTTCTTTAGGAACCCAAACATTTCTAATTTTATGACTTTTAGTTTGCTTATAAAAATTTCTTTGTTTAGGTATAAAATATTTTCTTTTTGTATATTGGGGTTTAAAATAATTTTCCTTCTCAAAATTCTTTTTCCCAATATCAAAAGATGTTTTAAGATTATCTACTTCCTTTGTGTGATAATCTTGAAAATCGGAAAGACGTTTTTCAAGTTCTAGATTTTTAGTTTTAAGATCATTTGAAAAATTGACTAAAGATAAAACTTTCTTTTCCAATTCGGAGTTATTTTTTAAAATTGTCTCATTTTGAATTTTTAAATCAGAAATTATTTTCTTGTTTTTCAAAATGGACTCCTTGTATTTTTCTACTAACTCATCATACACTTCTTGAAGTTCATCATAAGCATCTTGAAGTTCTTCAATAGAAAAATCTAAATTGTATGAATTAGAGGTTACCTTTGATTCATCATCGAAGGCCATGAGACATAGGTTGGCCACTTCTTCCTCTTCCTCGGAAGACTCATCATCACTCCAAGTTGCAATTTGTGCTTTGAGCTTGTTCTTCCTCCCAAAGCTTTTCTTTTTCAATTGAGGACATTCGGAACGAATGTGACCCGGTTTGTTGCATTCATAGCAAGTAATTGGGTCTATTTCCTCATCTTTGTTTTTACTCTTGAAGTCCCTTCTTCTCATGAATTTTCTTCCACGATTTGACTTCATAAACTGAGTAAATCGTTTGGCCAACATAGCCATTTCCTCTTCTTCATCCTCACTAGAATCGTTTTCTAATTGTGAAGCCTTTAATGCGATTCCAACTTTCTTTTTCTCAGCTTCCTTCTTTTCTGCTATCTTCTTCTCTTGTTCTCTTCCTTTTCTCATAATCTCATGTGTGAGTAGAGATCCAACAAGAGCATCTAATTTAAGAGTCTTCAAATCTTTGGCTTCAATTATGGCCGTTCTCTTGCTATCCCATGATTCCGGAAGAGAGTATAACAACTTTCTTACTAGCTTGTCTTCGGGAATGATTTCTCCGAAACCCTTTAAACCGTTGACAATGACCGAGAATCGATCAAACATTTGGGAAACACTTTCATCGGGATCCATCTTGAAGTTCTCATAGTTTAGATTGAGTAGTCCAATCTTTGTCTCCTTTACATCGCTAGTCCCTTCATATGTTGTCTCGAGAGTGTCCCAAACCTCCTTGGCATTTTCGATTGAAGACACCTTAGAGTAGATATCCGGACCAAGTGCACAAAATATTACATGAAGAGCTTTGTCGTTCACTTGCATCCTTCTTCTTTCATCATCGGTCATTTCGGCTTTGATTTTTGGAACAAGCCTTTCTCCATCTCTCCTCATGGGAATGTATGGACCTTCTTCAACTACATCCCACACCATAAAGTCGGTAGATTTAATGAAGAGCCTCATCCTATTCTTCCAATAAAGATAGTTATCCCCATTGAAGAATGGTGGCTTGGTGGTGGATTGAGATTCATAGTTGGAGGTGGATGCCATTGCTTGACTTGTTGTTGATCAAACTTTCAACTTTCCAAGGATCGACTCAAGAGGGTTGTAATCCTTCCAATGAGTGTAGCTCTGATGCCAATTGTTGAGTTGATCGAACAATTGCAAATGGCCAAGAGGGGGGTGAATTGGCAATTAAAATTTTTGTGAAGAGAATATTGGAAAATAAAGCGACACAAGGGGTTATAGTGGTTCAAGTTCAACAACCGAACTCTACATCCACTACCTTAGCTCCCACTAAGGATTTTCCAAAACAATTCACTACTTGAATTCGTCCCCTTTTCTTGGATGAGGAGGAAACCTTACAATCTAGATTAAGCTTTTCAACCCCAAGCTTAATCCACTCAAATACAAAGAAGATTTTTGGTAAACTCAAGTATTTCCTCTCAAAGGATGATTGTCTACCCACTTACAATTACAGCAACCCAAAAACTCTCAATAATATGACAAAATGAAATACAAAGAGTTGGGCACAAGAATATAGCTTTGAATAGCTCTAGGATTTGGATTTTTGCTTTGATGATGCTTGAATATGTATTGTTGATCTTCCTGGTGAAATGAAGCTTGTATTTATACCCTTGAATCAGTTTCTAGCCGTTTGGATCATTTGACTTGTTGAAGGAGCCGTTGGGAACATTTTTCCATCTATTAAGGCAGCTCCCCAGCACCGCGTATCGATACACGACAAGGGTGTATCGATACGCTAGTTTAAATTCAACTAGCCGTTGTGCATAAAAACAGGGTGTATCGATACACAAGGCGTATCGATACGGTCCAAACTCTCTGCCAAGATTTGTTGCATCAAAGCGTATCGATACAGGGGTCGTATCGATACGGTCCAAACTCTCTGTTAAAAACATTAATTTGTTGCATCAAAGAGTATCGATACTGTGACCAAGAGTATCGATACGTCATAACGGTCAAAACAAATTTTCAAATAATTATGCTAGGCGTATCGATACGTTTATTAAGCGTATCGGTACGGTTGCCCAGATGAACACTGTATCGATACGTATGGAAGGCGTATCGATACGCTATGTTCATTCAGAATTACAGTGAGTTTCAAGTGTATCGATACTCTGTGTGTATCGATACGCAGGGCCATTTTTGCATAATTTGGCTTTGAAAAACATGAAAGAGGTTTGAGAAACTTAATGTTTTGAGATCCAATCTTCAAACATTATTTTGTAAAAACATTTTGTTAATTTTTGAAACTTGAAAGAGTTCTTAAAAATTTATTTGTTTTGCAAATTGGTCCTTAACTTTTTATGTTATATCAAAATCAATTTTAGTTTTACAAATGTCTTATCCGCTGGTTGTGTACGAACACCTAGGAACCTAAATTGTATCTAGACAGGTTTAAAAGAAAAAAAGGTCATTTATTGAGGTGAACCTTTCCGGTTTTCTTCAATATTCCCTGTGTGATCTGTTTGGTTCGATCTATCGGCCAGGCCATTCGAGGGGGTTACAGAAATGTTCGATCAAGTTATCTTATCACAAAAACGAGACTTCCCTAATCCAACACCTGCCTCTGCACCATCAAGGGCTCCTATCGACAAGCTCGCTCAACACCGAGCATATACCTTCCCCGGTACTGACGAGGCTAATCCCGAAGTTGCTGAATACTGGCTAGAGGCCACTATTTGAATTTTCACCAAGAAACTCTCATGTTCAGATGAACACAAGCTTGAATGTGTCGTCACACTACTTGCAGACGAAGTGTTGAGTTTGTGGGAAACCACTATCTTGACCATACCTCTGGAAAAAGTCACTTGGATGTTCTTCCTCGACCAGTTCAAGAAGAAGTACATTGGCGATCAATGTCTTGCTGAACGTCGAATGCGATTCTTGTATCTAAAACAAGTCGGGAGGCATATCGAGCAGTACGTGAGTGACTTTTGTAAATACTGCAAGTATGGATCCGAATACATCAAAAACCGAGACAGACATGTGCTGAATGTTCATCGATGACCTCAACGATGAACTCAACCCCATCTTTACGACTCTTAAGATCTCAGACTTCCAAAGCCTTGTCAATCGAGCCACTGCCACCGAAGTGAAGATGAAAGCTTCAGAGAAACGCAAGCATAATCAATCTCAGAAAGACAAACGGTCGAGGCAAGATGATCAACCTCAATGGTAGTCCAAAAATCCCAAGTACTCGGGTGGAAATCCTTCAAGTTGTACTCCCTCTCAAAGGAGCAATTACATATTGAAGGCCCAGTCGATAATCAAGTCTTCAGCCCCAACAATGTCTGTTGATAGTACGAGCAACACGGGAAAAGCTTCACTCCGGTCAATTAGGACCAAATCCATCATGTTTTATCTGTGTGAAGGATCCGATCACTACATCAAGGATTGTCTTTAGAATCCGAACAAGTTTCCTACTCGATCCCTAGTGGTTGCTAGTTCAACACCAACTGTTCGAAACAAATCCCCCAACAAGTTCACTCGGGAAATCATGGTAAAGGTAGAAGGCAACCCTCGACTACCACTCATCAGGAATCCCGAGCCTCTGCTCGGATGTATCACATTCGAGGAAGAGAGGAGGAGGAAGCTCCTGATGTAATCGCAGGTACTATCGAGTTAAACTCAATTCCTGCTTATGGTTTGATTGATTCGGGATCTACCCACTCTTTCATATGTTATACTATGTTAAAAGCAAGCTTGAAACCTGAAATTGTTGAAAATAGCTTGATGGTGTCAAACCCAATAAAAGGCTTAATGAACATAAACTTTGTTTGCAAAGACACCCCTTTTACCATTCGAAATGTACCTTTCCATGTTGATCTTTTTGTGCTACCAAATTATGAGTTCGATGTAGTATTGAGACTAGATTAGTTGGGAAAACAGAATGTAACCCCCTTAACCCGGCCTAGACGGTTGACCCGAATTAAGAAAATCACACGGGGAAAACCAAAGTCAACCCGAAAGTCAACCTTCATTAACGACCCTTTTTTTCTTTTTAAACTTGTCTAGATGCAC
Source organism: Hibiscus trionum (assembly GCA_030270665.1). Classification (NCBI taxonomy): domain Eukaryota; kingdom Viridiplantae; phylum Streptophyta; class Magnoliopsida; order Malvales; family Malvaceae; genus Hibiscus; species Hibiscus trionum. The sequence continues at coordinate 13,029,718 of BSYR01000004.1, read as the reverse complement.
ATTAACCCTAGTTATGATCAAACAAACAACATACTCAAATATCATAAACATCAGAGATTAAACAGGGACCCAATTGAACAATTTACAACTTTAGGGACCAAAAAGTAAACTCTGATAAATACAATGACTTCACCCCAAATTGAAGTTGCCAACTTGAAATTAATCATGTTTCATGCATCTCGGCCAAATTTCAGCTCAAACGGACATCCCAAACTCACACAATTGCACAAACAAGTTTCAGGACCAAAATGTAAACATTTTGAAACATTTAACTGCCAATGTCAGCCCCCAACGGACATGCGTTCCGAAACAGGGAGAGCCTGTTTCGAAACGCGGGGCCGTTCCGCAACGCGTACCGAAACGAGGACTGGCAGTGGCCTTTCCGTTTCGGAACGGTGTCTTCCGTTTCGGACGCCTGGGTTGCTACAAGGTACCCGTTCCGAAACGGCAGCTACTGTTCTGATACGGCCTGCTCAGATTGCATAGAAAAGGCTACTAAAAACCACAATTGATCAACCATACATGCTCCAAATGCTACCAAACTTTGCCAGCAAGAAATTCAACATATGAAAGACATATAAGCATCAACCAAACATCATCATGGCATCACATATGAAAAGCCCCAATCTAAAGGCATGCTTCCTACTTAGCAAACCATTCAAGCATCAATACTTCAATTCAACCTCATAATGGCCAATTACATGTACCAACATTAACATCAACATTAAACAATCTTAAGGAGTTCAAACATCTCCCAAAACATCCACATAGGTTCCCCATTGCCAAATGCCAAAAGCTAAAGGTGTTTAAGAAAACCTTCCCATACTTGAGCTTAGCTTTCGCTTGATTGCTTGCCTTCCTTGCTGCCCTCAATGCACCTTAATGCTCTGCATTATTGGTTTAAGAAAAGAGAAAGAGCGTAAGCAAAAGCTTAGTGAGGAATGCTCCTTAAAACCACACAATAATGCATTTATAAAACACTTTACAAGTCATACTTCAAAATACACTTAAACATGCTCACAAGCAATCTTAAACAAGCATTTCATGCTTCATAACATAACATGTCATATTGGCCACAAGTGATAATTACCATCTTTTAACAAGATCAACATAAGACTCACACATGGACTTTTAAACACCATTGTGATCTTATCCCCATGGACTTTTAAACACCATGGCCTATGGACTTTTAAACACCATGGCAAGGACCACACAAGGACTTTTAAATACCTTTGTGTCCTTAACAAGTTTCACCTCAAGGACTTTTAAACACCTTGACCCCAAGGACTTTTAAACACCTTGGCCCATGGACTTTTAAACACCATGACATGAATCACCCCAAGGACTTTTAAACACCTTGGCCCCAAGGACTTTTAAACACCTTGGAAAGGACCACACAAGGACTTTTAAACACCTTTGTGTCCGTAACAAGAATCATCCAAGGACTTTTAAACACCTTGATGTTCTTAAGTAAACAAGGCTCACTCAAGGACTTTTAACCACCTTGGTGACCTTAACCTTTTCAAAACATTACTTGCCAATATACATCATTTATCATCAATAACCCACTGTTTTAAAGCATTTAACCAAGCCATAAACATCATGCATCTTTAAGCATTAAACCACATTTAAACAATGTTCAAAAGCAAGGAACTCTAACCTTGAGCTTCCTTAAACATATGGCTTAAAATCTCAGCAAACAAACATGCTAGATATGCTTTAAAAACAGAATCTAAACATGCAACAAACACATTGCACCTAACCATCACATGGTTCCTCATCAAGAGAGTTTTTCCGAAAACTTACTCTTGAGCTTAGCAAAGTTGTTTAGACTTAGACTAAGCTCCCAAACCTCCAAAACATTGGTTTCAAAGCCGAAAACCAAAATCCACTCACCGATTCCGTTTCGCTTCTTGCCGAAACACCAAATCAAGCTTCCGGATCACCACCACTTGGATCCAAAGATGACTCCCCTGTTTTAACACATCAAAACAGTAGATTAATGCATCATCATGCATTAATAGCTTCAATGAAAGCACCTAAACTTGCTGCTCTCATGCACACTCCATTTTCGGCCACCAAACACAACCAAAAATGCATCCAAACAACTCCTCAACAAAGCCCAGCTATAAACCATCAAAACTAAGCATCCATAAACATCATTCAACATCTAAAAAGGACCTAACAACATCCTTATACCTCCAGCAACAACAGATCCACAAGATCACCCAAAAACAACCAAGAATCACAAGCTAAACTTAGGAAATTCAACCTATACGGGATTGCATTAGTTAAAACTCAATTTCCAATCAATTTAACATTCATTTAACATCAAAAATACACCTCAAATCACTGCTTTAACAGATCCAACGAAAATCCATCAAAATCATCAAATCTTGCATTTTAAGCCAAGATCCATTACACAACTTTAAAAACCTTTATAAATCATCAATTAAGGATTGAGAACTTAGGAATTTCAGTAAAGAACTTGAAGTTCAGAGGAGAAGGACGTTCTTACCTCCAAACTTGAGTTTCTCCTCTTTTAGAACCAAAAAGCTTGAAGAATCAAATAGCAATTGGTGAGGTTTTGTTGTAGAGATGATTAGCAATCAATAGGTAATTGAAAAGATGAATTTAGGTGACAAAATCAAAGAGAAAAGCTCTGGAGAAAGATGTTTGGCTTGAGAGAAAATGAGAGAAAATAGTTGAGAGAAAAGTTAGTTAAAACTAAAATATCTTCCCTCCACTTTGTTTATATTTAAAACCTTTTAATTAATCATTTAATATATTTAAAAAATCTGGAGAAACTCCCATTGGGTAAATAGATCCTTAAAGATTCAAAGTTTCAATCCTTTTTAAAACAGTCACACAGTTTTCAAAAATTACATTTTGGTCACTAGCCAAAATGTCACCCTTCCAAACCTCATTTTGTAAAATTGATTTCACAGTTCACTTATATATATTAAAAGAGGATTTTAGAACATTTTTCCATATTTTTAATGCAACCCGAACTAGGTTATCCTAATTTCACCTTTTTAGATTCGAACAGCACTTTGACCGAACCGGTCAACGCCCAAAACTTCCAAGCCCAAAACCGGGGCGTTACAACTCTCCCCCCTTAAGAAATTTCGTCCTCGAAATTTACCTGAAGGAAAGAGATAAGGAAACTGCTTCAGCATGTCATCCTTTCGCTCCCACGTGGCTTCCTCAACACCTCGATGCTTCCACAGCACCTTTACCAACTCAATGGTCTTGCCACGAAGAACCTTGTTATCCGAATCCAGAATCCTCACCGGTTCCTCATCATAGGTCAAATCCGGATTCAATTCCACTTCCTCCACAGGCATCACATGCGAAGGATCAGATCTATACTTCCGGAGCATAGAAACATGAAACACATCATGAATCTTCTCCAACTCTTGAGGTAACCTCAACTTGTACGCAACAGGACCCACACGCTCAACCACCTCGTATGGTCCAATGTATCTAGGGCTCAACTTACCCTTCCGGCCAAACCTCATCACCTTCTTCCAAGGCGAAACCTTCAGAAACACACGGTCACCCACCGCATACTCAATCTCCTTACGCTTCAAATCCGCGTAAGACTTCTGCCGATCAGAAGCTGCCTTCAAACGCTCACAAATGAGCTTCACCTTCTCGGTGGTTCCTTTCAACAAAGCCGGCATCGAAACCAACTTCTGACCCGTTTCAGCCCAACAAAGAGGAGTCTTACACTTCCTCCCATACAAAGCCTCATAAGGTGCCATTTGAATGCTCGCCTGATAACTATTGTTATAAGCAAACTCCACCAAAGGAAAATGCTTCTCCCAAGAACCTTGGAACTCAATCATGCAGCACCTCAACATATCCTCCAAAATCTGGATAACACGCTCAGATTGACCATCCGACTGAGGATGATAGGATGTACTAAAATTCAACCTCGTACCCAGAGCTTGATGCAAACACTGCCATAACCGCGATGTGAACCTCGGATCCCTATCCGACACAATCGACTTTGGCACACCATGCAGCCGCACAATATCAGCAATGTACAGCTCTGCAAGCTTATCCAAAGAAAACGTAGTATGTACAGGCAAGAAATGCGCACACTTCGTCAGGCGATCCACAATCACCCACACCGAATTCTTCTTCGATGGTGACAAGGGTAAACCAGATACAAAATCCATGGTAACCCTTTCCCACTTCCACTCAGGGATTCTCAACGGTTGCAACAACCCTGAAGGAAACTGATGCTCAGCCTTAACTCGCTGACACACCATACATTTGCTAACAAACTCCGCAACATCTTTCTTCAAACCCACCCAATAGTACTCATCACGAAGATCACGGTACATCTTAGTACTACCAGGGTGCATAGCAAAAGGACTACTATGACCTTCAGTTAGAATAGCACGCCTCAACTCAGCATCATTAGGCACCACTATCCGACTCCCAAAACACAACACTCCATCATCATTAAAACATAAATCCGAAGGTCTACCCTCCGCGATATCCTGAACATGCGGCACCAAGGAATCATCCAACAACTGTTTCTCCTTGATCAACTGAACCAAAGATGGTTTCACTTGCAACTTAGCCACAAGACCACCATCACGCGAAATACTCAAACTGGCAAACATAGCTCTCAGCTCAACAGCTACCTTCCTACTCAAGGCATCCGCTACAACATTAGCTTTTCCAGGATGGTACTCAATCGTCAGATCATAATCCTTGAGCAACTCCATCCAACGCCGCTGCCTAAGATTCAACTCCTTCTGAGACATCAGATACCTCAAACTCTTGTGATCCGTGTACACAGTACACTTCTCACCATACAGGTAAAGTCTCCAGATCTTCAAGGCAAAAACCACTACAGCCAACTCAATGTCATGCGTAGGATAATTGCCCTCATGCACCTTCAACTGCCGCGATGCATAAGCCACCACCTTACCCTCTTGCATCAACACACATCCCAAACCAACATAGGACACATCACTATACACCACAAACTCTTTCCCTGATTCAGGTTGAACCAAGATAGGAGCTTGCGTCAAAGCCGCCTTAAGCTTCTCAAAAGCCTGCTGTCTCGCCTTCGTCCACTCATACTTAACATCCTTCTGCAACAACTTTGTCAAAGGTGCACCAATCTTAGAAAACCCATCCACAAACCTTCGGTAGTACCCCGCCAAACCAAGGAAACTACGAACCTCGTGAACAGACTTAGGAACCTTCCAATTCATCACTGCCTCAATCTTCTGAGGATCAACACGAATCCCCTTGGCAGAAACCACATGCCCAAGAAACACCACCTCCCTTAACCAGAACTCACACTTGCTCAGCTTAGCATAAAGCTGATTCTCCAACAAAGCTTGCAAAACAATCCTCAAATGCTCTTCATGCTCCTCCTCAGTACGCGAGTACACGAGGATATCATCAATGAACACCACAACAAACTTGTCCAGGTATTCATGAAACACACGATTCATCATGTCCATGAAAGCAGCAGGAGCATTTGTCAAACCAAACGGCATCACAAGGAACTCATAATGCCCATACCTTGTCCTGAAAGCTGTCTTAGGCACATCCACATCCTTCACCTTCAACTGGTAATACCCTGACCTCAAGTCAATCTTAGAGAACACAGCAGCTCCCCGAAATTGATCAAAGAGATCATCAATTCTCGGCAAAGGATACTGATTCTTGATAGTCAACTTGTTCAGCTGATGGTAATCAATGCACATTCTCATAGTGCCATCCTTCTTCTTCACGAACAAGACCGGTGTACCCCAAGGCGACACACTCGGCCGAATGAAACCATGCTCAAGCAACTCTTGCAACTGCGTCTTCAGCTCTTTCAGCTCCTTAGGTGCGATTCTATAGGGAGTAATGGACACAAGAGTTGTATTCTCATACAGCTCAATTCCAAACTCCACCTCACGATTAGGAGGTAAACCAGGCAACTCCTCAGGAAACACACCAGGAAACTCCTTCACAACCCTGATATCTTGCACACGCAACTCCTTAGAGCTAGGATTCATCACAAAAGCTAGGTAAGCTTCACAACCTTGCCTCAACATCCGGCTTGCCTCCAAGGTAGACACCACATTGGCAAGAAACTTCACATTCTCACCAACCACTACAACTTCATAATCATCCGCAAGCTTCAACGAAACTCGCTTATTCTCACAATCCACCACAGCACGATGCTCAGCAAGCCAATCTATACCAAGGATTACATCAAAACCATAGAAAGGTAACTCCATAAGGTCAACATGAAATACATGATCTTGAACAACCAAAGGACACCTTCTATACAGCTTTCGAGTCACAACAGTCTCACCAAAAGAACTAGTGACACACATACCAACATCCAAAGAATCAACAGGCAAACCAAGCAATTCAGCATGCTCACGCAATATGTAAGAGTGCGTAGATCCAGAATCAACCAAGGAAAGTAATGACAAGGATTGCAGAGTAAAAGTACCTACGATCACATCCGCGTCATTCCTCCCCTCACGCTGAGCAAACACTCTCGCCTGTCCGCCACCCTCTGGTTGTACAGCTGCAACATGAGCTACACCTCGGCCACCTTCCTCTCTCCGCTGGAAATTACCACGGCCACGCCCACGACCTCTCTGCGCTGCTGCAACAACAGGAGCACGAACTTGGCCACCAGCCAACATAGGACAATCACGCCTCAAATGATCTGTAGATCCACAGTTCCAGCAACCATTACCAGCTGTCGCAACAGGAGCTTGCACCTCCCTCACAACACGAGGACAATCACGTTTCATGTGGCCATGCGAACCACATATCCAACAAGCACTCAGATCAGCTCTAGCGTTGCCTCCCCGAGCAGGTGCTCCACCACCTCGCTTAGCCGAGGACTGATACTTCTGATCACATCCCCTCTTGTTCCGTCCACCACCGGAACTATATTCAGCTGCCCGCTTACCAGCACTTGCTCCAGCACCTCTAGCAGATAAACCCAAGTTCATCTCAATATCCTTGGCTCGGCCCACCAACACATCAAAATCATCATACTCGGTAGCCAGCACATACATCTTCACATCCGTCACTAAACCATAACGGAACCTTTCACACCTCGCTCGCTCATCCGGGACAAGCTCAGGTGCGTATTGACTGAGTCGAACAAACTGCACTTCATACTCAGCCACCGTCATGCTCCCTTGGGTAAGAGACATGAACTCCCTCTTTTTCTCATCTAGGTACCTCACACCAAGATACCTTCTCTTGAACACATTCTGAAAGAATGTCCAAGTCACATCAGCTTCTGCCATCCCAGCAATAGTGGTTGTCAACCACGTATATGCATCCTTCTGCAGCAAGGACACAACACAGCCAAGCTTCTGCACATCATTGCAACTCATCTGACCCAAGATCCTCTTGGTACTCTCTAACCAAGCCTCAGAACCTTCAGCAGACATACCCCTGAACTCAGTCCCTCCCAGACTGCGCAACCGCTCCAAAGGTAGTCTAACCCCAGCATCTTCCTGATGCCCAGCTCCACGAGCTCCAGCTACCGCTGCTTGAAAAGCACCAGCTATAGCTTGAATTAACACTGACATATCAGGAACAGCTTGCCCCTGACCAGCCTCAGGTCCAGCAGCCTCAGCACCAGCTGCAGCTCCAGCTTCCTTAGCCTCAGCACCACCACCACCCGGTGGAGGAGGTAAAACCGCACTCTCAACATTCTCCTCATTTTCATTCTCATTCTGAGCCGTAGCTCGCACATTACTCCTCAACTCTCTACGAGGTGCCATACTCTAACTATGCAATCACAATGCAAATAAACAAAGTCAGGCCCAGCAAGGTAAGCAATCCAAGTACTCAAGCTCATTTCCAATTAAAATCAACATCATTTCATTAGCTTTGATTTGGCAATGGGTACCCACAACATGCTTTATCACAGCATACATCTCAATTTCAACATACATGCAATTCACTCAACATGCTTTCACCCAACAAGCATACAAAGCATACATACCTCAAACATTCACATACACATTCCCAATTACTCGAGAACTCAGCTCTGATACCACCAAATGTAACCCCCTTAACCCGGCCTAGACGGTTGACCCGAATTAAGAAAGTCACACGGGGAAAACCAAAGTCAACCCGAAAGTCAACCTTGATTAACGACCCTTTTTTTTCTTTTTAAACTTGTCTAGATGCACATTAACCCTAGTCAAAAATTACATTTAATATATTTAGAAAATCTGGAGAAACTCTCATTGGGTAAATAGCTCCTTAAAGATTTAAAGTTTCAATCCTTCTTAAAACAGTCACACAGTTTTCAAAAATTACATTTTGGTCACTAGCCAAAATGTCACCCTTCCAAACCTCATTTTGTAAAATTGATTTCACAGTTCACTTATATATATTAAAAGAGGATTTTAGAACATTTTTCCATATTTTTAATGCAACCCGAACTACGTTTTCCTAATTTCACCTTTTTAGATTCGAACAGCACTTTGACCGAACCGGTCAACGCCCAAAACTTCCAAGCCCAAAACCGGGGCGTTACACAGAAAGCTTTGTTGGAAAAAGAATCAATTCTATTAATAGACAAGAACCGACAACTATCTTTGCCGATATGGCTTTACAAAATGAACTTGAATTCAGATTACCCAATATGCCAATTGTTTCTGAATACATTGATGTCTTTCCCAAAGAACTCCATAGTCTACCTCCAATACTAGAAGTGGAATTTGGGATTGAAGCTCAACCTGGAACAAATTTGGCATCCCTTATGCCCTATCGTATGTCACCCGTTGAATTGAAAGAACTCAAGAAGAAAATCCAAAAATTAGTGGAAAAGGGATTCATTCGACCCAGTACATCTCCCTAGGGTGCTTCTGTCTTGTTCGTGAAAAGAAAAACGGGACGATGCGGCTTTGCATCGATTACCGGTAATTGAACAAAGTAACCATAAAAAACAAATATCATATGCCTAGGATCAAAGACTTGTTCGATCAACTCAAGGATGTTGATGTATTCTGTAAGATTGATCTTTGATCAGGTTACTACCAAATGATGGTGAAAGAAGATGACGTGCACAAAACAACCTTCCGAACTCGTTTCGATCATTACGAGTTCCTTATGATGCTATTCAGGTTAACAAATGCCCCAACTGCGTTCATGGACCAGATGAATAAAGTTTTCAAGCCCTATCTCGACAAGTTTGTAGTTGTCTTTATAGATTACATCCTTGTTTATTCCCGAAACAAGGAGGAACATGCCGAACACCTTCGAATTGTGCTCCACACACTTCAAGAACGTCAATTGTTCGCCAAGTTCACTAAGAACGAATTTTGGCTATTAAAAGTTTCATTCCTCGGACATGTCATCTCGACCGAGAGAATCAAATTCGACTCCAATAAAGTTCAAACTATTCTCGATTGGAGACCTCCGAGAAATGTGAGTGAGATCTGACCAGAATCGAGAAAAGAATTCATCGTGTACAGCGATGCATCACATTCGGGCCTCGAGTGCATTTTGATGCAAGAAGGTATTGTGATCGCATACACATCTCGACAATTGAAGCATCACGAGCTGAATTACCCTACACACGATCTTGAATTAGTGGCTATCGTGTCCGCGCTCAAAATCTGGAGACTTTACTTATACGGTGAAATGTGCAAACTGTTTATCGATCATAAGAGTCTCAAATATATCCTAACTCAAAAAGACTTGAATTTGACACAAAGGAGATCGCTTGAACTACTCAAAGATTATGATCTGATTATCGGCTACCATCCGGGTAAAGAAAACATAGTTGCTGACGCCCTTAGTCGAAAATCGTACTCGGGTAACTTCTTGAAACTAAATCCTAGAAAATTTCATTCAAATTAAATCTTCCTTGTTACACAAGTAACCATTCGAACACCCTTATAATGCTAAATTTGAAATCTTGTAGCTTCCAAGGCTATCAATGCACATTTCTGTTTTTCCAGAATCGAGGATTCTTATTCGAACTACAGGTGCAACCCAGTTTAATCCCGAGAATCAAAGAATTGCAACGAGACGAACCCGAACTTCAGAAGATCATTTCAAAGCATGGTTCCGAGTCTAATTTATACTTTTCTCTCAAGTCAAATGGAATTCTCTAATACCGAGATAGAGTGTGTGTTCATAATGACAAAGAATTAAAACTAGAAATGTTACAAGAAGCTCACCGAAGTTCTTTCTCGATACACCCGGGATCGGTAAAAATGTACAAAGACTTTAAACCCCGTACTGGTAGCCAGGCATGAAGTCAGCTATCACTGAATTTGTGTCCAAATGGCTAACGTGCCACCGAGTTAAAACCGAGCACAGAGTCCCTACGGGATTGCTCCAATCGATCGAGCTACCTCTGTGGAAGTTGTATCACATTACTATGGATTTCATAACTAGTATTCCTTGCACTCCAAGAAAGAATGACACGGTGTGGGTGATTATTGAAAGATTCGCGAAATTGGCTCATTTCCTCCTTTTTCAAATGAATCCAAGCTTGGATAATCTAGCCTAGCTATACATCAGTGAAGTGCTCTGGTTACATGGTGTGCCAACTGTAAAGTGTCTAAAAGTCTTATTTTATTTACCCTTTTTACTCATATTATTGTTAGACTTAGGCACATTTTAGTTACATAATTAGGCATTAATGCAAATTCTCATAATTTCCTTACCAATTAAGCATGATTTCATATTTTAGTGTATTTTGTGGAAAAGGTGATATTTTGGTATGTGTATTGGTGCATGTAAGAAAATTGCCTGTAGGAACCCGCCGCGGCAGCAGGGTGCCGCAAGAACCCTCAGCGGCTGCAAGGTGCCGCCAGAATACGCCGCGATAGTAGGGTGCCGCAAGAACCCGCCGCGGCAGTAGGGGAGAAGAATGATCAGGAGGAAGAGAAATATTAGGAGCTGATGCTGAGGCAGCAGACCAAGGAGTTGTACTGAAGCAGTTGCATTTAGAGAAAGACGCCCTACTATCGCGGTATTGGGTTATTAGAGTGCGATTGATAGAGCATAATTTTTTTAGCCCATTGAGCCCATCCACTCAATTTACCGATACCGGAAACAGCGGACAGAGCCGCCAAAGGAGAAGATCAACGCTTACTTATAGCACAAGGCAAAGACAAGAGGAGTCCAAAATCAAGTCAAAGAAGTCAAAATTAAAAGATACATTTAATGCAAAAGCTACTTTATCATGGGGAAGACTTCTAAACAAAGAAGGACTTAACCTAGACCATTCCCTATATATACCCCATTGTATTTTGTATTTTAGACAATCGAGACATCTGAGGTTTTCCTTTGGGCATAGCTTAGGTTTTCTTGCCGCCAATATGTTATAAATTATTTCTTGGGCGCGGAATTTCATCCACAAACCGATGGCCAATCGAAACAGGTAATACAAGTACTTGAAGATATGTTGCCTGCTTGTGTGATCGACTTTGGAAATAACTAGGATAAATCCTTACCACTTGTAGAGTTTGCATACAACAACAGCTATCAAACATCAATCCAAATGGCCCCATATGAAGCCATGTATGGGAGAAATTATAGAACACCCATGTGTTGGTCGGAATTGGGGGAAAACAAAGTGTTAGGACCTCAATTACTTCAGGAGACAAAAGAACAAGTTCAATTGATTCACAATCAATTGAAAGAAGTTTTCAATACACAAAAGGCCGACGCCGACTTGAAAAGGAGGGACATCAAATACAACGTTGGAGATAAAGTCTTCCTCAAAGTGTCACCCTCGAAGAAAATTCGGGAAGAAGGGAAAGCGTAGCCCTCATTTTATTGGACCATTCAGAATCATTGAAAGAATCGGTATAGTGGCTTATCGACTAGCACTCCCAGTGAGTTCGGTAAGATTCACAACGTCTTCCATGTTTCTATCTTGCGAAGATATTGGTATGATCCATCTCATGTTCTTGAACTCGATGAAGTTGAATTGAACTCTGACTTGTAATACGAAGAAGAACCGATTTGAATTCTTGATTATGAAGTCAGGAAGCTTAGGAACATGACCATTTCTCTTGTGCAAGTACTTTGGAGAAATAACAAAGTAGAATAAGCGACGTGGGAACCGGAAGAAATGATGCACAAGTAGTACCCTCATCTATTTAGGTAAGGTAATTTCGAGGTTGGATTTATTTTAAGGGGGAGGAATTGTAATACCCAAAATCCTAGCCTAGTTAAAATCATAATTAATTGGAAAGAAAAGTGTAAACATTTGGAAATTCAGACTATATCGTAAAGGTTGAAACTATATAAATTAATAATTAAAATAATATAGGCATTAATTAAATTTGTGTTAGTTAAAATTATAATATGTTAGAAGTGGAATTAAGTTTGTCATAAACTAAACCAAGTGTCACCACCACCTTTAAAGGCTAGTGGGACACTCGGCCAAAGGAGAAAACAAGACTACATGTAGTCATCTTTCTCCTATACACACATATCCCAATCCCATCGAACCAAATGCAAAAAAGAGAGAGAGAATGAATTCTGGAAAACATGGAGATTAGAGAGCTTAGGCAAGAAATCTTGAAGGCTTGAAGCTTGTTAGAATGATAGAAAGCCATATCTTTGAGTTGCCTGATTTTGATTGTTAAATTGATTGATTTCATAAGCTTAGAAATCTGGAAATTTGTGGTTTGATCTTAATTTGATGATGGGTTTAAGCTTAGATTCAACCTTGTAATGTTGTTCATGAAATCTGGAAAATTGATGATGATGCAAATCGATCTGGAAAAAAATTCATGTAGGAAGAAGTTGTTCGAAATGGAATTTTCTAGTGTGTAAAAGTGTTGGATTAATGAAAATGATGTTAGGTTGCTGGAAATTTGATTTGGAGTAAAACTGGTCACACTAGGAGCTTAATTAGTAATTGTGGACTGTTTTTTGAATAAATGTGAAATTCCAGTATTAAAATGAACAAATTGGGGACTGAAAATGATTCCTAAATAACAGGGGAATGATAATTGGATTGCTTGATAGATTGAAATTTGATATATGCTCACAAAGGAATTGATAAATGGACTTATATGCTAAGAAAGTGAAAATTGTATTGTTCTGGAATAATTGTTAAATTGAGGATTTAAATGAACTGATTAGGGATCAAACTCAGCTTGAAATAACATATTAGAAACATGGGAAATAAGGGTCTAAAGGGCTAAAATGAATTATGATGCTCGCGTAAAAGTGCCCCGCAATAGTGCAAGTATACAGGTCAAGTAATATAATGATAAGTATATCGAGTATCGTCTCCATAAGTATTGGGCGAGCCTTTTGGTCCTACTTCCTCGCACTGCAAAATAATTAAAATAAAAACACAGATGAGTTGGGTTGTTGAGTAAACTAAAAATACTAAAACTAAAGTTATCTAGAAGTAAAAGTAAGAGAATATCAGATGGATGGAATAGGCCGAATTAGAATGCGTCGTAGTGTGGAATTCTATTGACTTGATTTTGTTCATGAATGCTGCAAAACTAAACTGTCGTGGCACTAACCTATGTTCCTTCCGCTGCCGCAAAGGTTGATTCTCTACCACGACAATCTCTTGCTTGAGGTCTGATGTTGTTAAGGTTTGACAGAGCGTCCTTGAATGGCTCTTTCTTATCTTTAAGCTTGGAACACAGTTAATGACTGAACTCTGACCATACCTCTCGGCATAAACCAAAGACAATACACCAACCAATCACACGCTTCTCTTAGCCACTAAAATTCTTAACCTATCTCTAGGTCGAATTAGTTAACACCCTTGGATGAAAATTGTGCTTACTCGTGTCGTGAATTCAACTCTCTCGACATTGAATAAATGGGTAATCTCACAAACTGTCTCTCGTCAAGATTACAAGAATGATTAACACCAGGAATAAGCAAACCTCAACTTAATTGCATTAAGAACAAAAACAAAGTACAATAGTTTTCACACAAATACTAAACAAACTAAGCCTAAACCTAAGGAAATTTGAACATAATGGATGAAAACGAAAACACAATCTAAGTCCTAAGCACTTCACTCTCTCTCCTCCTCCTCTTGATGGTCGCAAGCCCCTTTACATAGAGAATGGTGTAGGCACAAATCCTTCTTGTAGAGAAAGTTAAGTTGGACTTGGACTAGACTTTATTAAAGAGGTAAATCTCTTTAATTTATTCCAATATACATGTAGAGAGTTAGGGTGTTCTCTAAATATGAGCGCAAGTGCCTGAAAACTGCGTTAAATAGGATAAGATGTTTTGCGCTGCCAGACTTTGCTGCCTCGGCGGAGGATGGTAGATTGGCTACTTCGACGCTTTCGCTGCCTTGACAGTGGAACGAACGATTCACTCGGCAGACCTTCAAGGCTCGGCAGAACGATTCAATATTGATCTCGCTTATGTCTAAGTCAGAATGTTGTTGTTGCCGACTGCAGACGATACCCGTCACGCCGTGAATCTTGCAAAGACAACAACCTCGGTCCGTCCTCTTTTAGCTGCCTTAAACTTGCACCTATGTCTAGGCTGAATTGATCAACAACAGATTAGGATGAGGATCGTACTTATCCTTTTCATGAGTTCAACTCTCTCGATACCGAACAAATAGATAGTTAACAACTAATCTTTCGAACATAATTGAAAACTATGAAGAGTATGAAATAAGCAAACCTTGAAGTTTTATTGTAAAAACAAACTTAATTCCTAAACAATCATTCTCACACTAGTTTACAACATAACCCAAACCCAAGAGAGACTTTAAAACAGAAAGGCGGCAAGAAAATCTAAACTTTACCCAAAGGAAAACCTAAGTTGTTTACAATTACAAAATACGTCAAGTATATATAGGCATTATCCAAGTCAAGTCCTCCATGGAGTATATGTCTTCAAAGTAGCTTTTGCATTAAATGCAACATTAATTCTGACTTCTTTGAGTTGAATGTGAACTCCTTCTCGTTGCCTTGCACCACAAGTTATCTTGATCACCTTCCTTCGGCGGCTATGTTCGCTGCTCTAGGCGTCAGAAAATTAAGTAGATGGGATTGTTGGAAACAGAATTTTATGCTCTACAGATCGCACTCTAATTCTCCAATTTCTCAACTTGCTACCCTCGGCGGTGGAAGGTACTCGGCAACGGCTTTCTCTACATGGAACTTCATCAGTACAGTTCCCTGGTCTGCTACATCTGCATCCTCTCCTCTAGTATGTCCTCCTCCTAACAATTTCTACCCCTGAAATGCAAACTAAACTATAACATCATCTTTTCCTTACCAAATAAAAGATAATCAATATAAATAGGGTAAAGTAAAGAATAGTGTAAATAGGCAATGCATGAACCTAAATATACCTAAAATTTACTTAAGAACATCAATAATTTGGGATGGAATGCATAAACTATAGGACTAATGAGCACTTTAGACACCCCAAACTCAAAACTATTGCTTGTTCTCAAGCAATGTAAACCTAAACATACTTGCCCTTTGAACTAATTAGAAAGAAAAACTTGTTTTAAACTTGATTTAGCACCTCAAGGTCGTGGCACCAACATTATATTAGTGAAAGGAGAAGAGCATAAATTACCTCAGAATTAAACTACAATGCAGTGCAGTGTGTGCAAAAACTTTGTACATGCTGAATCTGAAGAATATTCTCAGTAAACAAGGATGTTGTCATGGTATATGAGGTTGCTGCTGAGGCAGCATAATTAAGCACATTTATTTAATCATGGAAGTAAGGGCTTCATCTCATCACAACTACTCTTCTAGGTCTGAAATTATGATAGGGGCAAACTACAAAACCCCGAACCCTCTGAGCTGAATCATCTCGTGAAGACATTGATAGCAGCTGAGTGTCCTTGCACATGATTCTACCTAGAGTCGGTTGCAGGCATCTCTAAGGAAAGACATCATAAAAATTTTCTTTCCTGCTGTGGCAGTGCTTTTCTTTTTCTGTTTGTTGCCTGCCGCGGCAGCTTCCTGCAACCAGTGTTAGAATTTTACAAATAATTAAAGTAGACAATGTTTACCAGAAATTCTATCGAATTCAACAAGTAACGGTAGTGTTTTTAATTTTTTGGCATTTATATTAAAATTCTAAGTTTACTTCATGCTTTCCCCAAAGTTAAGGTATTTTTAATTGGTGCGAAAATTTAGATTCTACTACCATATCAGAGGCACAAGTTCTAACAAAGTTTTGCTTTTGATTAATTTTTAAGGCAAGTACAATGCAATCTAGATGCTACTAGAATATGCCTAAACAAAAATATGAGAGCTACCCCCAAACTCGAGATGGGCATTGCCCTCAATGCACAAAATAAATTACAAAAGAAAAACAAAAAAACTAAATACATGTAAGATAATTAAAACATAAAAAATAGAATAAAATAAAGAAAAGAAAAGAAATAACGCTTAGAAGTTGACGGATGGATGAGAAGAAGCTGGGGTCTTTTCGGTAGAGAAGGAAGAGGATGAAGATTGGATCACAAGGCAGTGGCTGGCAGGTGTCCGGGCGGCAGACTTGGCAGGTGAAATCTTTGTTGTCTGCGGCAGAGCTGGACTCTCTTAGGAGCGAGGCGAGGAGCTGCACTTTGGTCCAGCTCAGATTCAGATTCCTCTTCCTCTAGCTCGGCGGAGATGATGTGCCGCATTCTTTTCCTGGTTGCCTGTACCATGGATTCTGCTAGTGGATCCCTTGTTGCCATGGGTTCTTCTGTGCTGCCGTCTGCTACTCAACTTCATTAGACTAAGAGTTGTTTGCCATTGTTTCTGTAACGCCCCGGTTTTGGGCTCGGAAGTTTTGGGCGTTGACCGGTTCGGTCAAAGTGCTGGTCGAATATATAAGAGTGAATTTAGGAAAGCCTAGTTCGGGTTGCATTAAAAATATGGAAAAATGTTCTAAAATCATCTTTTAATATATAAAAGTGAACTGTGAAATCAATTTTGGAAAATGAGGTTCGGAAGGTTGACATTTTGGCTAGTGACCAAAATGTAATTTTTGAAAGTTCGGTGACAGTTTTATAAAGGATTGAAACTTTGAATCTTTAAGGAGCTATTTACCCAATGGGAGTTTCGCCAGATTTTCTAAATATATTAAATGATTAATTAAGTGTTTTTAAACAAAAGAAAAGTGGAGGGAAGATATTTTCCTAAATCTAACTAACTTTTCTCTCAACCATTTTCTCTCATCTTTACTCTCAAACCAAACACATTCTCTCCAGATTTCCTCCTCTGATTTTGTCACTCAAATCACTCATTTTAACTCTCATTTGATTCCTAATCATCTCATCAACAAAACCTCTCAATTTGCAAGTTGTTTCATCATGCTTTTTGGCTCCAAAAAGGAGAAACTCAAGTTTGGAGGTAAGAACGTCCTTCTCCTCTGAACTTCAAGTTCTTTACTGAAATTCCCAAGTTCTCAATCCTTGGTTTGTGTTTTGTTAAAGGCTTTTCAATAGAAATCTTGATTTTGGCTTAAAATGCAAGATTTGGTGATTTTGGTGAAATTTTCGTGTGATCTGTTTGGGCAGTGTTTTGAAGTGTCAAAATGATGTTAAATGAATGCTAAATTGATTATAAGTTGAGGTTTAATTAATGCAATCCCGGATAGGTTGAATTTCCTAAGTTTTGCTTGAGTTTTTGGTTGTTTTTGGAGTGTTTTTGGTGATCTGTTATACCTGGGAGTATAAGGACGTGTTTGTGATCATTTTGGATGTTAAATGATGTTTAAAAATGGTTAGAAGTGATGGATCTTGGCTGGGTTAAGTTTTGGTAATGTTTGGAGGTGATTTCGGTTGTGTTTGGTAGCCGAATTGTTGGATTTGTGTCGAGCAGCGAGTTTGGTTGTGTGGCTGCTGTTCTTAATGCATAATGATGCATTAATGTGCTGTTTTTGTGTGCTTGAAACAGGGGAGTTTGATCCGTGAGCTTTAGAGGTGTTGCGGAAGGTTTCGGATGCTTGGAAGGCTTGGTGGCTAGCTTTGTTTTGTGTATCGGTGAGTGAAGTTGGGTTTTCGGCTTTTAAACAAAGGTTTGAAGGTTTTGGGAGCTTAGTTTAAGTCTAAACAACTTTGCTAAGCTCAAGAGTAAGTAAATGGATTTCTTACTTGATTGTGATATGAATTGGCTTTTTAAGAAATTGTGGTTGATGATTGAAATGCATGTGTTTTGCATGGTTTAAATCTGTTTTGAAAGCATATTTTAGCGTGGTTTAATGCTGGTTTTGAAAGCCATATGTGAAGGATGCTCAAGGTAAGAGATCCTTGGTTTTATACATTGAAAATGTGGATTTGATGCATGGTGTTGCATGTTGTTCAATGGCTTTGTTTAGTGCTTTAAAACAGTGAATTAATGTTGGTAAATGATGGTTTTTGCATATTGGTTATGCATGTGAATCATTTGATTAATGTGGTAATGGTTTTGCATAATGGTTATGCATGTGGAACATTGGACTAATGTGGTAAGATGGTTATATTGGCAAGTGATGTAAGTGGTTCTTGGTTCTTTGATCGGATATAGTTAGCCGGCTATAGGATTGGGTGCACCGTGAATTAAGTCGCCTTGGAGGTGGAGTGGTCAAGAGTGGACCGGGAAACTCCCTTCAAGTATCCTAACGAGATGGTTGAGGTCATAATGGAGGTGTTGCCCATTCGAGGACCTTGGTTGAGCAAAGGTTATATGGTGTTTAAAAGTCCATATGTGAGAACCTTGTGCTTGTTGAGATCACAATGGCGGTGTTAAGTCCATGTGTGGATCTTGTATAGGGTGTCCCGGATCTCGTTAGTGATTTCTACAACTACCAATCGGTGAATGCAAAGGTTATATGGAGGTGTTGCCCATATGTGAGAACCTTGTGCATGCCAAGGTTGTATGGTGGTTAAAAGTCCATACATGGGAACCTTGGGGAAGAGCTAAGGTTGTGTGGTGTTTAAAAGTCCATACATGGGAACCTTAGGATGTTGAGGTCATAATGGAGGTTGTTGCCCATTCGAGGACCTTGGATTGGTAGGGTGTAGGGAGCGTAGGGACAACGCTCGGAATCCGCGTATCCGATTGGATGTTGAGTTGAAAAGTGGATGTGATTGATCACTTGAAGGCCAATATGATGTTCTTGATTATGAAGAAGCATGGGATTCTTGAAAAGATGCATAATTGCATGTGGAGCATGAAATGCTTGAAAAGATGCATGGTTGCATGGAAATTGTATAATGCTTGTAAATGCATGTTTACTTGTTAAGTTGAACAAGTGTTGTTTATCATTTGATAAATGATGCATGTGAGCATGATATATCTTTAATGCATTGGAGTATTGGAAGACTTGTTTTAAAAGGCATGTGATGATGATAGTATGGTTTATATTTTTGCCTTGGTAAATGCATATGATGGATTGCTTGAGTAATGGTTTTAAAAAGGTTTCTTGCTTGAAATGGCTCTCAAGTTTAAGAAAGGTATGTTATGGAATGGGAGTGTATTCCAAGGCTTTGTTTTAGCTTTGCATATGGTGTTTATGCATGGTTTGGCTAAATGGATGATTTGTAAGTTGTGCTTTAAAAAAGTTTTCTTAGCTTGCTAAGCTAAGGGTTGGTTTTCATGTATGTGCAATGCATGGTTTTGATGCTTGTTGTTGAAAAGGGTTTCAAACATGGCTTTGGTAAATAAATCGGGTTTGTTTTAAAAGTGTTTTGTGACCCGCTGCATTGATGGTGTTTTGGTTTTGAGCATTCCTCACTAAGCATTATGTGCTTACGCTCCTTTTTGTCCATCAATGCAGATTCTTGAAGTTTGGACAGCAAGGAGCAAGGGATTCAAGGTGGACTCCAAGTGAGATGTATGTCTCGGTGAATAGCTATAGTTAATAAAGGCAATGGGGGTAGAATCTCTCGGGGTTAACGTGTATGTGTTCGTTTATGTTTGAACAAGGATGTTTTTATGTTAATGTTGTTGTTGGATCATGTATTGGCATAAATGAGCTTGGTTTGGAAAGTTTGTGCTTAAGTGGTTGCTTGTGTAGGAAGCATGCCTTTAGATTTGGGGCTTTTTGTATATGTTGTTATTTTGTTGAATGGTTGATGCAAGTATGCCTCTTTTATGTTGAATTGCATGTTGGCAAAGTTTGGTGGCTTTTGGAGCATGATTGGATGTTTAATTGCATGTTTAAATAGGCAAAATTCTGCATTTTGTGCAGGGTGTTTCGGAACAGGGTGAACCGTTTCGGAACGGGTGCCTCGAAGCAGCCCAGGCGTCCGAAACGGGTGACACCGTTCCGAAACGGAAAGGCTTCTGCCAGACCCCCGTTTCGGAACCCGTTGCGGAACGGCCCCGCGTTTCGAAACGGGCTGTCTCCCGTTTCGGAACGGTTGACCGTTGGGGGCTGACAGTGGCAGTTATGTGTTTCAAAATGTTTGCATTTTGGTCCTGAATCTTGTATGAGCAATTGTATGAGTTTGAGATGTCCGTTTAAGCTGAAATTTGTCCGAGATGCATGAAACATGATTAATTTTAAGTTGGTAACTTAAAATCTGGTTAAGGCCTCAAAGTTTTCTGAATTTACAAATTGGTCCCTAAAGTTGTGTTTTGTGCAATTGGGTCCCTGAATGATCTCTGATGGTTGTGATCTTTGAGTATGTTGTTTGTGTGATCACATCTAGGGTTAATGAGCATCTAGACAAGATTAAAAAGAAAAAAAAAGGGTCGTTAATCAAGGTTGACTTTCAGGTTGACTTTGGTTTTCCCCGTGTAATCTTCGTAGTTCGGGTCAACCGTCTAGGCCGGGCTATGGGGGTTACATTTGGTGGTATCAGAGCTGAGTTGCGAATGCTTGGGGAAAACGGTAAGTTGTTGTGATGTGTGCTTGCTGTTTACCCTGATGTGTGGTTGAATGTTGGTTGAAACACGTGTTTCTCGGCATGATGCTGGTGTTTCTGAGCAAATTGTTGATGTTTCTGAGCATGTTGCTGATGTTTTCAAGCATGTTTTATGGTTATGAATCTTGGTTGAGCTTATGTGGTTTGTGCTGATGATAAGCTGATGCTGTGAGTTGGTTTTATGCATGATGAAAGTGCTGTGAGTATGTTATGTAATAATATGCTGTTGCAATTGGATGTTGTTTGATGTAAGCATGATCAAGGTGTGTTGTTTGATATGTTTGATGTTGTGATATCCATGTTGTGTTGACTGTTATGTCATGTAAAGGGGAGGATTCGGGATACCCATTGCCTTATTAATATAGCTATTGTGTTATTTTGGAGTTGGAGTTTGAATCCTTGCTTAATGCTGGTCTAACTGGTTTGTTTGTTTGTTGTGATTGTATGTTTGTTGTTGTTAGTAGTATGGCTAAGTCGATGAAAGAATGGCAGTTGGGTGAGATGGTTGCTGCCTTGGGGCGGGTTGTTAAGGCGTGGAATTCACCCTTTCGTGGAGGTGTTTTGTCTCAGTTTTCTGTGCCTGGGGTTGAGGTGACAAGGCAAGGGAAAGAAGCTGGTTCTGTGGTGAAGAGTTCATCATCTGATGTTCAGGAGGTGTTGGGAACATCTCAGGCTGTGGTAAAGGTAAAGTCAGTGGATGTGCTGGCTGTGGAATGTGTGGGTTTGCCGAAGCAGCGTTTGCTTGATTTGGGTGCTGTGGAATATCATGGTTCTTCACCGGAGATGTTTGAGGCCTGGTTGGCCAGTGTGGTTCTGATCTTGGATCAGGAAGGCTGTGATCTTGCTTGTAAGCTGGGAAGTGTTGTTTCTCTGATGTTGGAGGATGCATGTGCTTGGTGGACATCTGTGGCGGTGGCGTCACATATCCAAGATATTGATTGGGATTTCTTTGTATCTGCCTTTTATGAAAGGTATCTTGGAGGGAAGTTTCCAAGGGTTGAGCAAAGTGACGGTGGTGCTGTTGTGGAGCAAGTGTTGCTTGGGCAAGGAGTGGAAGTTCAGCCATCGGTGTGTGACCGTTGTGAAAGGCGTCATGTTGGAGGTTGTTGGGGCGCAGGTGTTTGTTGGAACTGTGGTTCCAAAGTGCATGTTAAGCGTGATTGTCCTTTAGGGGTGAAGTCAGCTTCAGTGATAGCCAAAGGATCTCAGAAAGGTCGTGGGCACGGCCGAGGGAAGGTTCAGAAGTGGCAGAAAGAGCAGAAAGTTGTGAAGAGTGCGGGGAAGGAGAGTTGCTGGAAATGTGGGTCTGCTGGACACATGAGACGTGATTGTTTGATGTTGGCTCGGAACAACCAAGGTTCTTTACCGCAAGGAGTTGGTGTTGACTCTAGTGTGTTTGTTGGTGCTGCAGTGGTGCGGCAGGAGGATGATGGTTCCGCGAGGAAGAGAGCTCGTTTGATGAAGCTTCAGGGTAGTGTTGTGCTTTCAGGTAACCTTGTTAAGTGATCTTTGCTCTAGTTGCTTTAGTATGGTTCCTGTTGGTTTTCCTTGCGTGGTAAGTTTAGTTTTGTTGCTGGCATGTTTGGGGTAATAGTTGTAGTTTGGTAATATCTTTGGTGTAAAGAAGGTTTAAGAGAGTATCTTGTGGTTATGGTTGTTGGTATGTTGGAGCTAGATAAGTTAGAGGTGAGGTAGGAGGTTGTTCTTAGACGGATTTGAGGATGTTATTGGAGGGTGTGAATTGGCATTCATGCACAGTTAAAATCATTGTTATATGCTATATTATATATGTTGGTCCATGCATACATGTGGCATGACATTAGAGGTTTTGCATACATGTACATTAGGCATTGATAGGGCATGTTGGTGATCATGCATACGATGTTCACACTCGCTAATAACTAATCGAATCTGTTAGTGTGGTGGTTGGATTAGGTTGGATGATGGGTTTTTAGAGGTTGTTTTGGTGCTGGGTGAAAGTTGGAAGTAATGGAGTATGTTAGGCTAGTTGCTAGTGTTAGTGGGAGTAGTATGGCCTGTTGGTAGAAGAATTGTGTTTGTTGCTTAAAGAGTTTAGTGGTTTGGTGGTGGATAGTACCGGTTGAGGCTAGAATCGGTTAAGTGGTTTGAATAGCTAAGTGGAAGGTGTAGTTTCTTGGTGTTTGTGTTACAGTTTAGTGGTAGTGTTCCCAAGTGCTGAAGTAGCTTAGCTTTTAAGTTGTTGTGGAAGGGTTGTGTTTGTAAGTGCTGGTTCTTAGTAACCTTTGAGGAGTTGAGAAGATGGTTGTATGTTAAGCTGGGCGATGTTTTAGTATGGTAAGTGTTATGGTTGAAGTTTGAAGTGGAAGGATTATGAAGGATCGAAGGCTTGTGTTGTTTGAAAGGATTCTTATGAGAAGTGGTTGGCTGGTTGTGTGTATGTGAATTTCTTTTGAGGTCAGCTGGTGGTGTATGGAGCAGCTGGCGGAGCCGAGTTGAGGTTGTGATGTAATTTTGGTTTGTGGGTGAGTAGACCTGGTGAGTCGTGGTGGTAATGTTAGCAACAGTTGTGGAGGTTTATCAGCTTTTGTTGAGAAGTTTGGGTAAGCAGTTGATGCTTAAGAATTCTTGCTTGTTGGGAAGATTCATGGAAGGGGTTTGAGAGTTGCAAGAGTTTTGGAAGCAAAGAAGTTTGTGTGGTGGTGGAATTGAATTGGATTGGTTAGAGTCCCTGTGTGAACCAGTCTTGGAAGTTGTGTGTTACAGTAGTGTGTGCTGTGAAAGCTAAAGTTCTTTATGGTTGAAGTTGGGGCTGTGTACAGTCTGGAGATGTGGAAGGTTAAGTTGTGGCTATCTTTGAGTGTTCTGGGTTTGTGAACAGCATGTAGTGGTGTTGGGTTCAGTGGAGTTTTGTGTGGAAAGTGTTCAGTGTTGGTTGAGGGTTTTGTGTTGCCCTGTGAGTGTTTTGAGAAAGTTGTTGTTCTCTTTTCGCCGGTTGAAATTTCGAGGACGAAATTTCCTAAGGGGGGGAGAGTTGTAACGCCCCGGTTTTGGGCTCGGAAGTTTTGGGCGTTGACCGGTTCGGTCAAAGTGCTGGTCGAATATATAAGAGTGAATTTAGGAAAGCCTAGTTCGGGTTGCATTAAAAATATGGAAAATGTTCTAAAATCATCTTTTAATATATAAAAGTGAACTGTGAAATCAATTTTGGAAAATGAGGTTCGGAAGGTTGACATTTTGGCTAGTGACCAAAATGTAATTTTTGAAAGTTCGGTGACAGTTTTATAAAGGATTGAAACTTTGAATCTTTAAGGAGCTATTTACCCAATGGGAGTTTCTCCAGATTTTCTAAATATATTAAATGATTAATTAAGTGTTTTTAAACAAAAGAAAAATGGAGGGAAGATATTTTCCTAAATCTAACTAACTTTTCTCTCAACCATTTTCTCTCATCTTTTCTCTCAAACCAAACACATTCTCTCCAGATTTCCTCCTCTGATTTTGTCACTCAAATCACTCATTTTAACTCTCATTTGATTCCCAATCATCTCATCAACAAAACCTCTCAATTTGCAAGTTGTTTCATCAAGCTTTTTGGCTCCAAAAAGGAGAAACTCAAGTTTGGAGGTAAGAACGTCCTTCTCCTCTGAACTTCAAGTTCTTTACTGAAATTCCCAAGTTCTCAATCCTTGGTTTGTGTTTTGTTAAAGGCTTTTCAATAGAAATCTTGATTTTGGCTTAAAATGCAAGATTTGGTGATTTTGGTGAAATTTTCGTGTGATCTGTTTGGCCAGTGTTTTGAAGTGTCAAAATGATGTTAAATGAATGCTAAATTGATTAGAAGTTGAGGTTTAATTAATGCAATCCCGGATAGGTTGAATTTCCTAAGTTTTGCTTGAGTTTTTGGTTGTTTTTGGAGTGTTTTTGGTGATCTGTTATACCTGGGAATATAAGGACGTGTTTGTGATCGTTTTGGATGTTAAATGATGTTTAAAAATGGTTAGAAGTGATGGATCTTGGCTGGGTTAAGTTTTGGTAATGTTTGGAGGTGATTTCGGTTGTGTTTGGTAGCCGAATTGTTGGATTTGTGTCGAGCAGCGAGTTTGGTTGTGTGGCTGCTGTTCTTAATGCATAATGATGCATTAATGTGCTGTTTTTGTGTGCTTGAAACAGGGGAGTTTGATCCGTGAGCTTTAGAGGTGTTGCGGAAGGTTTCGGATGCTTGGAAGGCTTGGTGGCTAGCTTTGTTTTGTGTATCGGTGAGTGAAGTTGGGTTTTCGGCTTTTAAACAAAGGTTTGAAGGTTTTGGGAGCTTAGTTTAAGTCTAAACAACTTTGCTAAGCTCAAGAGTAAGTAAATGGATTTCTTACTTGATTGTGATATGAATTGGCTTTTTAAGAAATTGTGGTTGATGATTGAAATGCATGTGTTTTGCATGGTTTAAATCTGTTTTGAAAGCATATTTTAGCGTGGTTTAATGCTGGTTATGAAAGCCATATGTGAAGGATGCTCAAGGTAAGAGATCCTTGGTTTTATACATTGAAAATGTGGATTTGATGCATGGTGTTGCATGTTGTTCAATGGCTTTGTTTAGTGCTTTAAAACAGTGAATTAATGTTGGTAAATGATAGTTTTTGCATATCGGTTATGCATGTGAATCATTTGATTAATGTGGTAATGGTTTTGCATAATGGTTATGCATGTGGAACATTGGACTAATGTGGTAAGATGGTTATATTGGCAAGTGATGTAAGTGGTTCTTGGTTCTTTGATCGGATATAGTTAGCCGGCTATAGGATTGGGTGCACCGTGAATTAAGTCGCCTTGGAGGTGGAGTGGTCAAGAGTGGACCGGGAAACTCCCTTCAAGTATCCTAACGAGATGGTTGAGGTCATAATGGAGGTGTTGCCCATTCGAGGACCTTGGTTGAGCAAAGGTTATATGGTGTTTAAAAGTCCATATGTGAGAACCTTGTGCTTGTTGAGATCACAATGGCGGTGTTAAGTCCATGTGTGGATCTTGTATAGGGTGTCCCGGATCTCGTTAGTGATTTCTACAACTACCAATCGGTGAATGCAAAGGTTATATGGAGGTGTTGCCCATATGTGAGAACCTTGTGCATGCCAAGGTTGTATGGTGGTTAAAAGTCCATACATGGGAACCTTGGGGAAGAGCTAAGGTTGTGTGGTGTTTAAAAGTCCATACATGGGAACCTTAGGATGTTGAGGTCATAATGGAGGTTGTTTCCCATTCGAGGACCTTGGATTGGTAGGGTGTAGGGAGCGTAGGGACAACGCTCGGAATCCGCGTATCCGATTGGATGTTGAGTTGAAAAGTGGATGTGATTGATCACTTGAAGGCCAATATGATGTTCTTGATTATGAAGAAGCATGGGATGCTTGAAAAGATGCATAATTGCATGTGGAGCATGAAATGCTTGAAAAGATGCATGGTTGCATGGAAATTGTATAATGCTTGTAAATGCATGTTTACTTGTTAAGTTGAACAAGTGTTGTTTATCATTTGATAAATGATGCATGTGAGCATGATATATCTTTAATGCATTGGAGTCTTGGAAGACTTGTTTTAAAAGGCATGTGATGATGATAGTATGGTTTATATTTTTGCCTTGGTAAATGCATATGATGGATTGCTTGAGTAATGGTTTTAAAAAGGTTTCTTGCTTGAAATGGCTCTCAAGTTTAAGAAAGGTATGTTATGGAATGGGAGTGTATTCCAAGGCTTTGTTTTAGCTTTGCATATGGTGTTTATGCATGGTTTGGCTAAATGGATGATTTGTAAGTTGTGCTTTAAAAAGGTTTTCTTAGCTTGCTAAGCTAAGGGTTGGTTTTCATGTATGTGCAATGCATGGTTTTGATGCTTGTTGTTGAAAAGGGTTTCAAACATGGCTTTGGTAAATAAATCGGGTTTGTTTTAAAAGTGTTTTGTGACCCGCTGCATTGATGGTGTTTTGGTTTTGAGCATTCCTCACTAAGCATTATGTGCTTACGCTCCTTTTTGTCCATCAATGCAGATTCTTGAAGTTTGGACAGCAAGGAGCAAGGGATTCAAGGTGGACTCCAAGTGAGATGTATGTCTCGGTGAATAGCTGTAGTTAATAAAGGCAATGGGGGTAGAATCTCTCGGGGTTAACGTGTATGTGTTCGTTTATGTTTGAACAAGGATGTTTTTATGTTAATGTTGTTGTTGGATCATGTATTGGCATAAATGAGCTTGGTTTGGAAAGTTTGTGCTTAAGTGGTTGCTTGTGTAGGAAGCATGCCTTTAGATTTGGGGCTTTTTGTATATGTTGTTATTTTGTTGAATTGTTGATGCAAGTATGCCTCTTTTATGTTGAATTGCATGTTGGCAAAGTTTGGTGGCTTTTGGAGCATGATTGGATGTTTAATTGCATGTTTAAATAGGCAAAATTCTGCATTTTGTGCAGGGTGTTTCGGAACAGGGTGAACCGTTTCGGAACGGGTGCCTCGAAGCAGCCCAGGCGTCCGAAACGGGTGACACCGTTCCGAAACGGAAAGGCTTCTGCCAGACCCCCGTTTCGGAACCCGTTGCGGAACGGCCCCGCGTTTCGAAACGGGCTGTCTCCCGTTTCGGAACGGTTGACCGTTGGGGGCTGACAGTGGCAGTTATGTGTTTCAAAATGTTTGCATTTTGGTCCTGAATCTTGTATGAGCAATTGTATGAGTTTGAGATGTCCGTTTAAGCTGAAATTTGGCCGAGATGCATGAAACATGATTAATTTTAAGTTGGTAACTTAAAATCTGGTTAAGGCCTCAAAGTTTTCTGAATTTACAAATTGGTCCCTAAAGTTGTGTTTTGTGCAATTGGGTCCCTGAATGATCTCTGATGGTTGTGATCTTTGAGTATGTTGTTTGTGTGATCACATCTAGGGTTAATGAGCATCTAGACAAGATTAAAAAGAAAAAAAAAGGGTCGTTAATCAAGGTTGACTTTCGGGTTGACTTTGGTTTTCCCCGTGTAATCTTCGTAGTTCGGGTCAACCGTCTAGGCCGGGCTACGGGGGTTACAGTTTCTGTTGTAACACCCCAAAATCCAGTCTAGTTGGAATTAAGTCCCGATGATCGAAAATCCTATATTGATGAAGCCTAAATATTGTATCGACTAGTTGATTATTTATATTGAACCCTAAATGGGCTTAAAACATAACCATTGAACTATATTTAATAATATTTAACCTATTTGGTGACTAAAATGAAGAAAGTGCTAGTTGGGAGCCAAAATTTGGAAGGCTTGAGAATTGAGGGACTAACCTTGCGATTAGCCCCTCTTCAATGAAAATTTCCACTTACGTGGAATGATCATATGATTTTCCTTCAATTGAAGGAAAGCTTATTAATAAAACAAATAGAAAGGGATAGAGAGAGCTTAACCGATTCCTAAAGAGAGCAAGCACCTTACACCTTCATCTTCTTCCTTTAGATATTAAGCAAGAACCTCCATTGAAGGAGTGTCCAATCTTTTGTTTCTTCAAAATATTAAAAGTAAATCGATTCCATCGTCCAGGTAAGCTATTTCCCCTAATCAATTGTTGGAACTCATGGAGGTTAGAAGGTTAATCAAAAGTTAGTTTTCCTCATCCATGGAAGAATTCATAGTTATTGATTTTATTAAGTTAGATATCGATTTTGATTTTTTATCGATTTCGATATCATAATATAGATTCTAACATTTTCCTATTGAATTTCTAGCTCAAGAAGAGGACTGTGACAATCCATTATCATCCACCAAAGCAAGGAATAAGGGCGTTGTTATTTAAGATCAGTGAAAGAATCATATTTTAAGGTGAGTGTAGTTAGAGTTTTGAGACTAGGCAAGGTACCTAGCCCGAATCCATTGCTCATGATTTTCTTGTTACTATCCCTATATGGTAAGGTTTTATTACATCATAATTCATTTTGATCATGTAGGTAAGACATGGTAAGCATCGAACATTGATTATGTTATTGTCATTGTCATCGAATAATGCTATGGACCTTGTTTTTGTTAAGTAATTATTGATTTTGATATATATATATATGATCATAGAATAAGTTGTGTAAATATTGCAATTGAAATATATATTTTTAGTTACCAATTATTGGCATTGTTATGGACCTTGGATTCGATGGATTAGGGATACAATTGGCATGCCATAGAATTCATGAGATCAGTGTATGGGTGGACTACGGTCCTAGGGCTACGACCTATATTGATTGGCGAGGCAGAGGGATGTGTTTGATTTTGGTCATACATGCGAGGCGGAGGGTACAAACCAATCATTGTTTGGAGAGGCATAGGAATTCGCGTATCCACGGTCCAGAATTGATCTAAGGAGTATTGATATGAGATTATGATAATTGATATGGAATCATGATTATCAATGTACCATGCTTATTGTTATTGTTATCGTAATTGCATCATTGTTAGGCATGATTGGTGTTGCTTCTGTAATTTATTTGCATGGTAAAGACTACCACACTTAGGCAAAAAAGGCCTAATGCATCCATCTTATGCATTTCAGGTTAAGAAGTTGTTCGTACCAAGATCGGGGATTAGTCGAGCAAGCAAGTCACCTTCGAGATACAAGTAATGTGTTTTGATCTTTTGAACTCCTAGAAAGGTGGCAGAGTAGTCGAACTAGTCTTTTATACCCATTTTGTTGTGTATGTAAAGTGCTTGTAGTGTGTTTTGCTCTATAGTCTAAAATGGTACTTTTAGTGTTCCATAAATTGCCAAAGTTGTCATATATGGCGCTTAAGGGTCAAAACATAGCAAACATAATCATATGATCATGAAATCCTGCATGCCGTTAGATTTCATGTTTTATGGATTGCTGGTAAAATTTCATAGCTTTTGGACAAGGTTTGATAGGGTAAATCGATGAAAACCAGATAAAATTTTAACATTACAGAACATGGTATCGATACGGGTGTTGGCGTATCGATACACCGTTGTTCTACGAATAAAGGAAATCATAAGGGTATCGATACGATTTGAGTTGTTCCGATGCCATTTTTGCCACTGCCAACCATCGTATCGATACGGCCAGTGCCGTATCGATGCAATTTTTACCACTTTTGCCACTGTGAACCCTCATATCGATACAGAACTAGCCTGTATCGATAGGAGTCAACCCAATTCAAGTCAATATTTGTGTTGAGTCAACCCATATCGATACAGGTCTTAACTGTTTCGATACGGACCTTAAGCCATAATAACGTGTGTTGACCGTTGACCACTTGTATCGATACATCCTAAGGGTGTATCAATACGGGTAGGCTGCTTAGTTAATTACTTGTAATGAGACGAAATTGGCTTGGATTATGATTGATCCTTATCTTTTAAGTTGTGAATTCAACTATTAATGAAATGCATTAAACACCAAATGAATGTGAGCATATGAGATATTGCATCCTGTTAAGACACGTTTATTTGTTTAAAAGGATTTACACTTCGGACCTTAATGTTTTCTTTTAATATATTTCTTAGGCCCTAATTGGTTAATCAATTGCTTGTAGGGTAAATTGGATTAAAATCATATCTGGTATTAATTCTTGTTTACCATTGATTATCGATGTTTAAGATGAAATTTTTGTGCTCTGTTCTTTATATCGTCAGTTTGTAACACTCACTGATTCGGTTCTCGACCAGGCCAAGTAGGGGGTGTTACATTTGTGGTGTCAGAGCTAGAGTTTAGTCGATTCTAGGACTAAACTGAAGTCTATTGCATTGTTATTGTGTTACTTTGGCACCTAAGAGTTATATATTTTGTTTATTGTGACTTGTCGACTGATGCGATCTTTCATATAGATATGTCTAAGACAAACGAAGCTCATATTGACGAGCTCGCTACTGGCTCCTCGACACATGGCGAGGAGGTTTGAGGAGTGAATCCTCCGAATCCACCGCAACCACAGGACCCTCCGATTCAGGGTACTAAGCCTGCAGTACCTACCTCTCATGCTGAAAGCTATCAGAACATAACTAATATGTTCAAACAGTTTATGGATGCAATGCAAGCAGCACAATCAGCGCATCCTACTCCTCTTGTTGTCCAGTATACTCGTACTCCTGTGGATAAGTTGGCTTCACTTCGAGCCTACTCTTTCACTGGACAAGATGATGATAACCCCAAGATTGTTGAATATTGGATGGATAACACCCTACATATCCTAAATAAGCAATTGCAGTGTTCAGACGAGCACAAGGTAGTGTGTGCTATTGCATTGCTGACCGACGAGGCCCTTATGTGGTGGAAGACCACTACTCTTACCGTTCCTGAAGAATGGGCCACCTGGGAATTCTTTCTTAAGGAATTTCAGAACAAGTACATCAGCAAGTACTATCTCGTGGAGAGACGGAGCACTTTTCTTCATCTGAAGCAAGGCGGGCGGCCTATCGAGCAGTACATCCATAATTTCTACAAGTAATACCGATACAGAGCTGAGTTTATAAAGAAAGAGGAAGACAAGTGCATAATGTTCATTGCCGGGTTGAGCAATTAGCTGCGACCCATGTTCACGGCTTTGGGTATCACCAACTTCTTGGATTTGGTGAACCGTGTTAAAGCAATAGAGGCTGCGCAGAGAGCTCATAGAGGAAATATGTCAAGTAGATCTGAGAAAAGGGCAAGGGGTGATTCTCGACCTCCCAAATAGAACAAGAAGGGCAAGTATCAAGGCTCGAGGCAAGCTTCATATACACAGCCTTCCCGTACCGGGAACATTGAGAGACAACAAACTATCATCCAGTTATGGTCTAAGGCGGCTTCAGTTAAGAGTACTGGAAGTTCAAAGCGGAGTGTTCAACATCCAGTTTGTAAGTTTTGTAAAAACCAGCACTCATCTTTCCAGTGTCGTAAGCAGACGGGAGCATGTTTCTTTTGTGGGGAGAAAGGACATTTTATCAAGGGCTGTCCTCAGAATCCCTCTAAGTCAGTGGCAGTGCACGGAGACACTACCTCACCCGCCCAATCCTTTCGAGGAAAAGGGCCAAGACAAGCACCATCGGGAACTTCAGGCAAACTAGGCGGATCTGGGAAGAAATGTAACAAGCATGAATTGAAGGCCTCTGCCTAGATGTATCATGTGAGAGGTGGCAAGGAGGATGATGAGCCTGATGTCATAGCAGGTACCATTATGTTATATGCACACTCATTGTATGTATTGATTGATCATGTATCTACACATTCTTTTATAAGGATGGAATTGGTTAAAAGACATAGGATGTCCAGCGAACCTATGTGTAACACCCCAAGTTTGGGCTTAGAAGTTTAGGGTTTGATCGGATCGGTTTGAGAAACGGTTCGAATATAAAAGTAGGTTTTAGGGAAAGCCTAGTTCGGGATGCTTTAAAAATATAGAAAAATATCTAAAAATCCTCATTTAATATATATAAGAGAGTGGTGAAATCAATTTTACAAAATAAGGTTTGGAAATACTACATTTCGGTGTAGTGACAAAAACGCGATTTTTGAAAAGTTTAGTAGTGACTGTTTTGTAAAGGATTGAAACTTTGAATCTTTAAGGAGCTAATTACCCAAAAAAAAAATTCTCCAGATTTTTCCTTAATTTGGGTGATTTAATTAATGTTTTAATTAAATAAAAGAAAAGGAAAACTACTTTTTGATTTTCATAATTACCTTTCTCTAATTTTCTCTCATTCCTTTATCTCACAAAATCTCATCATCCAAACACCTTTTTTCCAGCAACTTTCACATAGATTTTCACTTCAATTGATGAGATTTCCATCACTCACTAGTTCTTAATCAATCTTGCATCAAATCCTTTTGATTTCCATATTGAATTTTCAAGGAATTTTGCCCAAATCAAGGAGAAATCACCATTTAGAGGTAAGATTGTTCTTCTCCTCTCAGTACTCAGTTCTTTACTGAAATTCCCAAGTTGTCAATCCTTTATTAAAGTTTTATAAATGGATTTAATGTTAGAGACAAGATTTTAGCTTAAAACACAAGATTTTGGAAGAGATCTTGAAGATTTTTGTTGTATTTGATTGGGCTCTGTTTTGAGATGGTTCTTTAATGTATTTTGGATGTTAAATGATGTTAGAAATGAGGTTTTATCAATGCAATCCCGAATAGGTTGTGTTTCCTAAGTTTTTGCTTATGAAAATGGTGGTTTTTGGGGTGTTTTTGGTGTTCTGTTATAGCTGGAGGTATAAGGACCTAAATTTCATATTGGTAACTTTAAAATCAATAAAGACCTTCTAAATTTTAGAAATTACGTTTTGGTCCCTAAATTTGTATATTGTGCAATTGAGTCCCTTTTTGAAATCTGATTGCTGTGCCTTTCTCTATCGTATCTTGTGAGTACTCACTTAGGGTTAATGTGTATCTAGACAAGACTAAAAAGAAGAAAAAAAGGGTCGTAAATCAAGGTTGGCTTTTGGGTTGACTTTGGTTTTCCCCGTGTAATCTTCGTAGTTCGGGTCAACCGTCTAGGGAGGGCTAAGGGGGTTACATTTGGTGGTATCAGAGCCAGGTTCTCGTGTAATTGGGAATTGTTATGTGGGTGATGTATGTGTATTTGCATGATATGCCTTTTGGGTGAAAGAATGTTGTATGAATAGTGATGCATGGTTTTAATTGTGATGATATGCTATGTTGGAATGTGTTAGGGGATCCCATTGCCATATCAAAACTAATGAAAGGAATTGTTTTCGAAAAAGAGCTTGAGTACTTTGATTACTTACCTTATTGAGCCTAATTGTTTTTTTTTTGCATTTGTGTCAGTGCATTGTTTTCTTTGTAATGGGGCCGCGTAGAGAGATGAGAATAAATACAAGAGCTATGGCTCAGAATGAGAATGAGAATGATGAGAACACTGAGAATGTTGTGGATTTACCTCCTCCCCCTCGTGGTGGACCACCCGGTGGTGGTGGTGGTGGTGCTGGAGGTGATAATGCTGGTGTTGGTGCTGGGGTCGTTGTACCTCAAGGTTTGCAGGGGCAAGCTGCTCCTGACATGACTGTGTTGATTTAGGCTATTGCTGGAGCCTTTCAGGCTGCAGTAGCTGGAGCTCATGGAGCTGCGGATCAAGATGATGCTAATGTGAGATTACCTTTGGAACGTCTTTGCAGTCTGGGAGGGACTGAGTTCAGAGGTTTATCTCCGGAAGGATCTGAGTCTTGGTTGGAAAGCACCAAGAGGATTTTGGGGAAAATGAATTGTAGAAGTTGGGTTGTGTGGTGTCACTGCTGCATGATGATGCTTATACGTGGTGGACGACCACTATCTTTGGAATGGAGAACAATGATGTAACTTGGACATTTTTCCTGAATGCGTTCAAGCGGAATTATCTGGGTGTGCGATACCTAGATGAGAAGAAACAAGAATTTATGTCTCTTGCGCAAGGCAGCATGACGGTAGCTGAGTACGAGATCCAGTTTGTCCGCCTTAGTTAGTATGCACCTGAGCTAATCCTGATGAGCGGAAGAGGTGTGAACGTTTCCGTTATGGATTGGTAGCGGATGTGAAGACTTTTATGCTTGCGGCTGAATATACAAATTTTGATGTGCTTGTGTGTCGAGCGAAGGACATCGAGCAGAACTTGGGTTTGTCTTCCAGAGGCGTTAGTTCTAGCTCGAGAAAAAGAGCTGCTGATCATAGCTCTGGTGGTGGATGGAACAAGAGGGGACGAGATAGGAGGTATCAGTCTACTGCTAGGCGTGGTAATGGAGGACATGGTACGCCTGTTCAGGGAGATAGGACGAGGGCTGATCAGAACACGTGCTGGACGTGTGGATCTCGTGGCCGTTTCAGGTGAGATTGTCCGCGAACAGCGACAGGTAACTCATGTTGGAATTGTGGTTCAGCAGACCACATGAGGAGGGAGTGTCCTTTGTTGGCCGGTGATGGTCAGGGACGTGCTCCTGGGGTAGTTGCACCTCAGAGAGGTCGTGGGCTTGGCCGAGGGAATTTCCAGAGAAGGGAGGAAGGACAACGGGGTATTGCTCACGTGGTAGCAGTTCGACCTGAGGGTGGAGGACCGGTGAGAGTGTATGCTCAACGCGAGGAGCGCAACGACACCGATGTGATCGCAGGTACTTTTGCTCTTTAGTCTTTATCCTTGCTGGCTTTGATTGATTCTGGATCCACGCATTCTTATATTTTGAGTGAGCATGCACAATTGCTTGATATACATGTGGAGATGCTTGGAATAGGGATGCAAGTGACTAGTTTTTTTGGTGAGACGGTGGTGACACGGAGGTTGTATAGGAGGTGTCCTTTATAAGTGCAAAATCATGTCTTTCTTGTTGATCTCATGGAATTTCCATTCTATGGTTTTGATGTAATCCTTGGTATGGATTGGCTTGTTGAACATCGAGCTGTAGCGGATTTTGAAAATAAGTGAGTTTCGCTGAAACTTGCGGATGATTACGAAGTGGTGGTGGTTGGTGAAAATGTGAAGTTTCTTGCCAATGTTGCGAGGCTTATCTAGCCTTTGTGATGAATCCTAGTTCAAAGGAGTTGCGCGTTCAAGATATCAGAACTGTTTGTGAGTTTCCTGGAGTGTTTTCGGAGGAGTTACCTGGGTTGCCGCCTAGTCGAGAGGTGGAGTTTCGAATTGAGTTGTATGAAAACACAACTCCAGTGTCCATTGCTCCCTATCGCATGGCACCTAAGGAGTTGAAGGAGTTGAAGATGCAAATTCAGGAGTTGCTTGATCGTGGGTTCATTCGGCCAAGTGTGTCACCTTGGGGTGCACCGGTCTTGTTTGTGAAGAAGAAGGATGGCACTATGAGAATGTGCATCGATTATCGTCAGCGAAACAAGTTGACCATCAAGAATCGGTATCCTTTGCCGGGGATTGATGACCTTTTTGATCAGTTTCGTGGAGCGGCTGTGTTTTCCAAGATTTACTTTAGGTCAGGGTATTACCAGCTTAAGGTGAAAGATGTGGATGTGCCAAAAATAGCCCTTAGGACGAGGTATGGGCATTATGAGTTCCTTGTAATGCCGTTTGGCTTGATGAATGCTCCTGCAGCTTTCATGGACAGGATGAATAGTGTGTTCCATGAATACTTGGATAAGTTTGTTGTGGTGTTCATTGACGATATCCTTATGTACTCTTGTACTGAGGAGGAGCATGAAGGTCATTTGAGGGTTGTCTTGCAAGCGCTTCTGGAAAATCAGCTCTATGCTAAGCTGAGCAAGTGTGAGTTTTGGTTGAAGGAAGTTGTGTTCCTTGGTCATGTGGTTTCAGCTGAGGGAATTCGTGTTGATCCTCAGAAGGTCAAGGCGGTTATGAATTGGAAGCCCCCTAAGTCTGTTCATGAAGTCCGTAGTTTCCTTAGGTTAGCAAGATATTACCGGAGGTTTGTGGCTTGATTTTCAAAGATTGCTGCACATTTGATGAAGTTGTTACAAAATGATGTCAAGTATGAGTGGACGGAAGCAAGACAACAAGATTTTGAGAAGCTTAAGGCATCTTTGACGTAAGCTCCAATCTTGGTTCAGCCTGAATCAGGAAAAGAGTTTGTGGTATATAGTGACGCATCCTATGTTGGTTTGATATGTGTGCTAATGCAAGAGGGTAAGGTGGTGGCTTATGCATCGCGACAGTTGAAGGTGCATGAGCGCAATTATCCTACGCATGATATTGAGTTAGCTGCAGAGGTTTTTGCTTTGAAGATTTGGAGACATTATCTGTATGGTGAGAAGTGTACTGTGTACACAGATCACAAGAGTTTGAAGTATCTGATGTCGCAGAAAGAGTTGAATCTTAGGCAACGACGTTGGGTGGAGTTGCTTAAGGATTACGATCTGACGATCGAGTACCATCCGGGAAAAGCTAATGTTGTAGCGGATGCCTTGAGTAGGAAGGTGGCAGTGGAGTTAAGGGCTATGTTTTCCAGCTTGAGTATTTTGCAAGATGGAGGTCTTGTGGCTGAATTGCAAGTGAAACCATCTTTGGTTCAGTTGATAAAGGATAAGCAGTTGTTGGATGATTTTTTGGTGCCACATGTTCAGGATATTGCTGAGGATAGACCGTCGGATTTCTGTTTTAATGATGATGGAGTTCTATGTTTTGGAAGTCTGATAGTCGTGCCAAATCATGCGGAGTTGAGGCGTACTATTCTAACTGAAGCTCACAGTAGTCCTTTTGCTATGCACCCTGGTAGAACAAAGATGTATCGTGATTTAAAGGATGAGTACTACTGGGTGGGTTTGAAGAAAGATGTTGCGGAGTATGTGAGTAAGTGCATGATTTGTCAGCGGGTTAAGGCTGAGCATCAGTTTCCTTCAGGGTTGTTGCAACCGTTGAGGATTCCTGAGTGGAAGTGGGAAAGGATTACCATGGACTTCGTATCTGGTTTGCCTTTGTCACCATCGAAGAAGAATTCGGTGTGGGTGATTGTGGATCGCCTTACGAAATGTGTGCATTTCTTACCTGTGCACACTACGTATACCTTGGACAAGCTTGCAGAGTTGTACATTGTCGAAATTGTGTGTTTGCATGGTGTACCAAAATCTATAGTGTCAGATAGATCTCCAAGGTTTACATCGCGTTTTTGGGAGTGTTTGCACCAAGCTTTGGGTACGCGGTTGAATTTCAGTACTTCTTATCATCCAAAGTCGGATGGACAGTCTGAGCATGTTATCCAAGTGCTTGAGGATATGTTGAGGTGTTGTGTGATTGAGTTCCAAGGCTCTTGGGAGAAGCATTTGCCTTTGGTGGAGTTTGCTTATAACAATAGCTACCAGGCAAGAATTCAAATGGCACCTTATGAAGCCTTGTATGGAAGGAAGTGTAGAACTCCTCTTTGCTGGGCTGAAACAGGTCAGAAGTTGGTCTCGATGCCGGCTTTGTTGAAAGGAACCACCGAGAAGGTGAAGCTCATTTGTGAGCAGAAGTCTTACACGGATTTGAAGCGTAAGGAGATTGAGTTTGCGGTGGGTGATCGTGTGTTTTTGAAGGTTTCACCTTGGAAAAAGGTGATGAGGTTTGGCCGGAAGGGTAAGTTGAGCCCTATGTATATTGGACCATACGGGGTGATTGAACGTGTGGGTCCTGTTGCGTACAAGTTGAGGTTGCCGCAATAGTTGGAAATGATACATGATGTGTTTCATGTCTCTATGCTTCGGAGGTATAGATCGGATCCTTCGCATGTTATGCCTGTGGAGGAAGTGGAGTTGAATCCAGACTTGACCTATGATGAAGAGCCGGTTGAAATTCTGGATTCGGAGAGTAAAGTTCTTCGAGGTAAGACCATTGAGTTGATTAAGGTGTTGTGGAGGCATCATGGTGTTGAGGAGGCCACGTGGGAAAGAAAGGATGACATGAAAAAGCAGTTTCCTTACCTTTTTCCTCCAAGTAAATTTCGAGGACGAAATTTCTTAAGAGGGGGAGAGTTGTAACACCCCAATTTTGGGCATAGAAGTTTAGGGTTTGATCGGACCGGTCTGAGAAACAGTTCGAATATAAAAGGAGGTTTTAGGGAAAGCCTAGTTCGGGATGCTTTAAAAATATAGAAAAATATCTAAAAATCCTCATTTAATATATATATATAAGAGAGTGCTGAAATCAATTGTACAAAATAAGGTTTGGAAATACTACATTTCGGTGTAGTGACCAAAATGCGATTTTTGCAAAGTTTAGTAGTGACTGTTTTGTAAAGTATTGAAACTTTGAATCTTTAAGGAGCTAATTACCCAAAATGTTTTTTCTCCAGATTTTTCCTTAATTTGGGTGATTTAATTAATGTTTTAATTAAATAAAAGAAAAGGAAAACTACCTTTTGATTTTCATAACTACATTTTCTCTAATTTTCTCTCATTCCTTTTTCTCTCAAAATCCCATCATCCAAACACTTTTTCTCCAGCAACTTTCACATAGATTTTCACTTCAATTAATGAGATTTCCATCACTCGTTGGTTCTTAATCAATCTTGCATCAAATCCTTTTGATTTCCACATAGAATTTTCATGGAATTTTGCCCAAATCAAGGAGAAATCACCATTTAGAGGTAAGATTGTTCTTCTCCTCTAAATACTCAGTTCTTTACTGAAATTCCCAAGTTGTCAATCCTTTATTAAAGTTTTATAAATGGATTTAATGTTAGAGACAAGATTTTCGATTAAAACTCAAGATTTTGGAAGAGATCTTGAAGATTTTCGTTGTATATGATTGGGGTCTGTTTTGAGATTGTTCTTTAATGTATTTTGGATGTTAAATGATGTTAGAAATGAGGTTTTATCAATGCAATCCCGAATAGGTTGTGTTTCCTAAGTTTTTGCTTATGAAAATGGTGGTTTTCGGGGTGTTTTTGGTGTTCTGTTATAGCTAGAGGTATAAGGACGAGTTTAAGTTTGTTTTAGATGTTAATTGATGTTTAGAAATGATTAGAAGTGATGGATCTTGGCTGGGTTAAGTTTTGGAAGAGTTTGGAGGTGATTTAGCTTGTGTTTGGTTGCCGAAATGTTGAGTTTAGGTGGTGCAGCGAGTTTAGGAGAAGTGGCTGATGATTTTAATGCATGATGATGCATTAATCCCCTGCTATTATGTGTTGTAAACAAAGGAGACACCTTCGGACACTTTTGGTGTTGGTTCGGGAGTATCAGAGGCTTAGTTAGAGTTTCTGTAACCCCCTTAACCCGGCCTAGACGGTTGACCCGAATTAAGAAGATTACACGGGGAAAACCAAAGTCAACCCGAAAGTCAACCTTGATTAACGACCCTTTTTTTCCTTTTTAATCTTGTCTAGATGCTCATTAACCCTAGATGTGATCACACAAACATCATACTCAAAGACCACAAACATCAGAGATCAAACAGGGACCCAATTGAACAATTTACAACTTTAGGGACCAAATTGTAAATTCTGAAAACCTTAAGGACTTAACCAGATTTTAAGTTACCAACTTAAAATTAATCATGTTTCATGCTTCTCTGCCAAATTTCAGCTCAAACGGACAACCCAAACTCATACAATTGCACAAACAAGTTTCAGGACCAAAATGCAAACATTCTGAAACATTTAACCGCCCATGTCAGTCCCCAACGGTCACCCGTTCCAAAACAGGCAGAGCCCGTTTCGAAACACGGGGCCGTTCCGCAACGCGTACCGCAACGGGGGACTGGCAGTAGCCAACCCGTTCCGGAACGGTGGCACCCGTTTCGGACACCTGAGTTTATGCAGGGCACCCGTTCCGAAACGGTGTCAACTGTTCCGAAATGCCTTGCCCAGATTGCTGCATTTTGCTCACTCAAACACATAATTGGCCATCCAATCATACTCCTAAAGCCTCCAAACTTTACCAACATGCAACTCAACATAAATGGGACATACTTGCATCAACAATTCATCAATATAACATCATACATGAAAAGCCCCAATTCTAAAGGCATACTTCCTACACAAGCAACCATTTAGGCACAAACCTTCCAAATCAATCTCATTAAAACCGAAACATGATCCAACAACATCATCAACATAAAAACATCCTTGTCCAAACATAAACGAACACATACACAATAACCCGAGAGATTCTACCCCATTGCCTTTATTAACTATAACTATTCACCGAGACATACATCTCAAGTGGAGTCCACCTTGAATCCCTTGCTCCTTGCTGTCCAAACTTCAAGAATCTGCATTGACGGACAAAAAGGAGCGTAAGCACATAATGCTTAGTGAGGTATGCTCAAAACCAAAACACCATCAATGCAGCGAGTCATAAATCACTTTTAAAACAAACTCGATTTGTTTACCAAAGCCATGTTTGAAAACCCCTTTTCATCAACAAGCTCAAAACCATGCATTACACATACATGAAAACCAACCCTTAGCTTAGCATGCTAAGAAAACCTTTTCAAAGCACAACTTACAAAATCATCCATTTAGCCAAACCATGCATAAACACCATATGCAAGCTAAAACAAAACCTTGGAAAACACTCCCATTTCACAACATACCTTTCTTAAACTTGAAAGCCAATTCAAGCAAGAATCTTTTAAAATCATTTCACAAACCAACCAACACATGCATTAAACCAAAGGCAACATATATGAACCACAACATCATCATCACACGCCTTTAAAAACAAGTCTTAACAAGACTCCAATGCACTAAAGATATTTCATGCTCACATGCATCATTTTCCAAATGATAATCAACACTTGTTCAACTTAACAAGTAAACATGCATTCACAAGCATTATACACTTTCCATGCAACCATGCATCTTTTCAAGCATCTCATGCTTCACATGCAATTATGCATCATTTCAAGCATCCCATGCTTCATCACAATCAAGAACATCATATTGGCCTTCAAGTGATCAACCACATTCACTTTTCAACTCAACACCCTATCGGATACGCGGATTCCGAGCGTTGTCCCTACACTCCATACACCCTACCAATCCAAGGTATCCCAAATGGACTTTTAAACACCATTTGACCTCAACATCCTAAGGTTCCCATGTATGGACTTTTAAACACCATACAACCTTAGCTTTCCCGAGGTTCCCATGTATGGACTTTCAAACACCATACAACCTCAACTTTTCCCCAAGGTTCCCATGTATGGACTTTCAAACACCATACAACCTTGACATGCACAAGGTTCCCATGTATGGACTTTCAAACACCATACAACCTTTGCATTCACCGATTGGTAGTTGTATAACATCACTAACGAGATCCGGGACACCCTACACAAGATCCACACATGGACTTAACACCGCCATTGTGATCTCAACAAGCACAAGGTTCCCACATATGGACTTTTAAACACCATATAACCTTTGCTCAACCAAGGTCCTCGAATGGGCAACACCTCCATTATGACCTCAACCATCTCGTTAGGATACTTGAAGGGAGTTTACCGGTCCACTCTTGACCACTCCACCTCCAAGGCGACTTAATTCACGGTGCACCCAATCCTATAGCCGGCTAACTATATCCGATCAAAGAACCAAGAACCACTTACATCACTTGCCAGTATAACCACCTTACCACATTAGTCCAATGTTTCACATGCATAACCATAATGCAAAAACCATCATTTACCAACATTAATTCACTGTTTTAAAGCATTAAACAAAGCCATTGAACAACATGCAACACCATGCATCAAAACCACATTTTCAATGTATAAAACCAAGGATCTCTTACCTTGAGCATCCTTCACATATGGCTTTCAAAACCAGCATTAAACCATGCTAAAATA
The DNA here is from genome assembly GCA_030270665.1 of Hibiscus trionum. NCBI lineage: Eukaryota > Viridiplantae > Streptophyta > Magnoliopsida > Malvales > Malvaceae > Hibiscus > Hibiscus trionum. The sequence goes on along the minus strand of BSYR01000004.1, from coordinate 12,987,676 downwards.
TGCTTTCAAAACAAATTTAAACCATGCAAAACACATGCATTTCAATCATCAACCACAATTGCTTAAAAGCCAATTTCACAATCATAATTCAAGAGCGAAAATCCATTCACTTACTCTTGAGCTTAGCAAAGTTGTTTAGACTTACACTAAGCTCCCAAAAACCTTCAAACCTTGGTTTAAAAGCTGAAAACCCAACTTCACTCACCGATAACCAAAACAAGGCTAGCCAACAAGCCTTCCAAGCATCCGAAACCTTCCGCAACACCTCTAAAGCTCACGGATCAAACTCCCCTGTTTCAAGCACACAACAACAGAAGATCAATGCATCATTATGCATTAAAAACACCAGCAACACAACACAACTCGCTGCTCATCACAAATCCAACAATTCGGCTACCAAACACAACCGAAATCACCTCCAAACACTTCCAAAACTTAACCCAGCTAAGATCCATCACTTCTAACCACTTTTAAACATCAATTAACATCCAAAATAATCACAAACACGTCATTATACCTCCAGGTATAACAGATCACCAAAACACTCCAAAAACAACCAAAAACTCAAGCAAAACTTAGGAAATTCAACCTATCCGGGATTGCATTAATTAAACCTCAACTTCTAATCAATTTAGCATTCATTTAACATCATTTTGACACTTCAAATCCCTGCTTAAACAGATCATACGAAAATTCCACCAAAATCACCAAATCTTGCATTTTAGCCAAAATCAAGATTTCAATTGAAAAGCCTTTAACAAATCATAAATCAAGGATTGAGAACTTGGGAATTTCAATAAAGAACTTGAAGTTCAGAGGAGAAGGACGTTCTTACCTCCAAACTTGAGTTTCTCCTTTTTAGAGCCAAAAAGCTTGATGAAACAACTTGCAAATTGAGAGGTTTTGTTGATGAGATGATTAGGAATCAAATGAGAGTTGAAATGAGTGATTTAGATTGACAAAATCAAAGAAGAAAATCTGGAGAATGTGTTTGGGTTGAGAGAAAATGAGAGAGAAGGAAAATTGAGAGAAAATAGAAAAGTTAGTTATAAAATGATAAAATGATTTCCCTCCACATTTCATAAACTTTAAAATCAGAATAAAGCCTTAAAATATCTTAGAAAAATCTGGAGAAACTCTTTTTGGAATATTAGCTCCTTAAAGATTCAAAGTTTCAATCCTTTATAAAACTGTCACCGAACTTTCAAAAATTACATTTTGGTCACTAGCCAAAATGTCAACCTTCCGAACCTCATTTTCCAAAATTGATTTCACAGTTCACTTAATTATATTAAAAGATGATTTTAGGACATTTTTCCATATTTTTAATGCAACCCGAACTAGGCTTTCCTAAATTCACTCTTATATATTCGATCAGCACTTTGACCGAACCGGTCAACGCCCAAAACTTCTGAGCCCAAAACCGGGGCGTTACAACTCTCCCCCCCTTAGGAAATTTCGTCCTCGAAATTTCAACCGGCGAAAAGAGAACCACAACCTTCTCAAATCACACACAAGGCAACACAAAAGCCTCAACCATCACTGGACACTTTCCACACAAAACTCCACCAACTTAGCACCACCACATGCTGTTCACAAAATCCAGAGCACACAAAGATAACCACAACTTAACCTTTCACATAACCGGACTGTACACAGCCCCAATATCAACCTGAAGAACTTAAGCTCTTACAGCACACATCACTGCAACACACAACTCCCAAGACCTGTTTACACAGAGACAACAACCAATCCAATTCAGCCACTATTCAACCTTCTCTGCTTCTAAAACTCTTGCAAACTCCCAAACCTCTTCCAAGAATTTCCCAACAAGCAAAAATCCTTAAACATCAACTGCTTACCCAAACTCCTCAACGAATGCTGATAAACCCTCACAACTGTTGCTAACATTACCACCACATCTCACCAGGATCACTCACCCAGATTCCAAAAATCACATCACAACCCCAACTCGACTCCGCCAGCTGTTCCATACACCACCAGCTGACCTCAAAAGAAATTCACATACACACAACCAGCCAACCACTTCTCACAAGAACCCAAATAACCAACAAAAGCCTTCGATCTTTCATAACCCTTCCACTTCAAACTTCAACCATAACACTTGTCTTACCAGGACATCGCCCAACCTACCATACATACCAACTCCTCAACTCCTCAAAGGTTGCTAAGAACCAGCACTTACAAACACAACCCTTCCACAACAACCCAAATGCTAAGCTACCCCAGCACCTGGAAACACAACCGTTAAACTACAACATCACTTAGCATCAAGGTGCTACCCCTTCCACTTAGCTATCCAAACCACTAAACTCTCTTTAAGCAACAAACACTATCCTTCCACCATCAGACCATACCACTCTCACTATTACCAGCAACTAGCCTAATATACTCCATTACGTCTAACTCTCACCCAGCACCAAAACAACCTCTAAAAACCCATCATCCAACCTAACCCAACCACCACTCTAACAGATTCGATTAGTTATTAGCGAGCATGAACATCGTATGCATGATCACCAACATGCCCTATCAATGCCTGATGTACATGTATGCAAAACCTCTAATGTCATGCCACATGTATGCATGGACCAACATATATAATATAGCATATAACAATGATTTTAACTGTGCATGAATGCCAGTTCACACCCTCCAATAACATCCTCAAATCCGTCTAAGAACAACCTCCTACCTCACTTCTAACTTATCTAACTCCATCATACCAACAATCATTAACCACAAGATTCTCACCTAAGCCTTCTTCACACCAAAGATGTTTCCAAACTACAACTATTACCCCAACAACTAGCAACAAGGCTAAACTTACCACGCAAGGAAAACCAACAGAAACCAAACTAAGGTAACTAGAGCAAAGATTACTAAACAAGGTTACCTGAAAGCACAACACCACCCTGAAGCTTCATCAGACGAACTCTTTTCCTCGCGGAACCATCATCCTCCTGCCGCACCACTGCAGCACCAGCTAACTCACCAGGGTCACCACCAACTCCTTGCGGTAAGGGACCTTGGCTGTTCCGAGCCAACATCAAACAATCACGTCTCATGTGTCCAGCAGACCCACATTTCCAGCAATTCTCCTTTCCCACACTCTTCACAACTTTCTGCTCTTTCTGCCACTTCTGAACCTTGCCTCGGCCGTGCCCACGACCTTTCTGAGACCCTTTGGCTAACACCAAAGCTGACTTCACTCCAAGAGGACAATCACGCTTAACATGCACTTTGGAACCACAGTTCCAGCAAGCACCCGCGCCCCAACAACCTCCAACGTGGCGCCTTTCACAACGGTCACACACCGGTGGCTGAACTTCCACTCCTTGCCCAAGCAACACTTGCTCTACAACAACACCACCGTCACATTGCTCAACCCTTGGAAACTTCCCTCCAAGATACCTTTCATAAAAGGCAGATACAAAGAAATCCCAACCAATATCAGGAATATGTCACGCCACAGCCACAGATGTCCACCAGACACAGGCATCCTCCAACATCAAAGAAACAACACTCCCCAGCTTACAAGCAAGATCACAGCCTTCCTGATCCAAGATCAGAACCACACTGGCCAACCAGGCCTCAAACATCTCCGGTGTAGAACCATGATATTCCACAGCACCCAAATCAAGCAAACGCTGCTTCGACAAACCCACACATCCCACAGCCAGCACATCCACTGACTTTACCTTTACCACAGCCTGAGATGTTCCCAACACCTCCTGAACATCAGATGATGAACTCTTCACCACAGAACCAGCTTCTTTCCCTTGCCTTATCACCTCAACCCCAGGCACAGAAAACTGAGACAAAACACCTCTACCAAAGGGTGAATTCCACGCCTTAACAACCTGCCCCAAGGCAGCAACCATCTCACCCAACTGCCATTCTTTCCTCGACTTAGCCATACTACTAACAACAACAAACATACAATCACAACAAACAAACAAACCAGTTAGACCAGCATTAAGCAAGGATTCAAACTCCAACTCCAAAATAACACAATAGCTATATTAATAAGGCAATGGGTATCCCGAATCCTCCCCTTTACATGACATAACAGTCAACACAACATGGATATCACAACATCAAGCATATCAATCAACATACTCGATCATGCTTACATCCAACAGCATCCATTTGCATCAGCATATTATCAACATAACATACTCATTACACAATCATCAAGCATAACACCAGCTCACAACATCAGCACATATCCACATTAATTCACCAATGATTCATAAACACAAAGCATGCTCGAAAACATCAGCAACTTGATCAGAAACATCAGCATCATGCCCAGAAACACGTGTTTCAACCAACATTCAACCAACTTTCATCCACACAACAAGGTAAACATCAACACACATCACAACAACTTACCGTTTTCCCCAAGCATTCGCAATTCAGCTCTGATACCACCAAATGTAACCCCTTAACCCGGCCTAGACGGTTGACCCGAATTAAGAAGATTACACGGGGAAAACCAAAGTCAACCCGAAAGTCAACCTTGATTAACGACCCTTTTTTTTCCTTTTTAATCTTGTCTAGATGCTCATTAACCCTAGATGTGATCACACAAACATCATACTCAAAGACCACAAACATCAGAGATCAAACAGGGACCCAATTGAACAATTTACAACTTTAGGGACCAAATTGTAAATTCTGAAAACCTTAAGGACTTAACCAGATTTTAACTTACCAACTTAAAATTAATCATGTTTCATGCTTCTCTGCCAAATTTCAGCTCAAACGGACAACCCAAACTCATACAATTGCACAAACAAGTTTCAGGACCAAAATGCAAACATTCTGAAACATTTAACCGCCAATGTCAGTCCCCAACGGTCACCCGTTCTGAAACAGGCAGAGCCCGTTTAGAAACACGGGGCCGTTCCGCAACGCGTACCGCAACGGGGGACTGGCAGTAGCCAACCCGTTCCGGAACGGTGGCACCCGTTTCGGACACCTGGATTTATGCAGGGCACCCGTTCCGAAACGGTGTCAACTGTTCCGAAACGCCTTGCCCAGATTGCTGCATTTTGCTCACTCAAACACATAATTGGCCATCCAATCATACTCCTAAAGCCTCCAAACTTTACCAACATGCAACTCAACATAAATGGGACATACTTGCATCAACAATTCATCAATAAAACATCATACATGAAAAGCCCCAATTCTAAAGGCATACTTCCTACACAAGCAACCATTTAGGCACAAACCTTCCAAATCAATCTCATTAAAACCGAAACATGATCCAACAACATCATCAACATAAAAACATCCTTGTCCAAACATAAACGAACACATACACAATAACCCGAGAGATTCTACCCCATTGCCTTTATTAACTATAACTATTCACAGAGACATACATCTCAAGTGGAGTCCACCTTGAATCCCTTGCTCCTTGCTGTCCAAACTTCAAGAATCTGCATTGACGGAGAAAAAGGAGCGTAAGCACATAATGCTTAGTGAGGTATGCTCAAAACCAAAACACCATCAATGCAGCGGGTCATAAATCACTTTCAAAACAAACTCGATTTGTTTACCAAAGCCATGTTTGAAAACCCCTTTTCAACAACAAGCTCAAAACCATGCATTACACATACATGAAAACCAACCCTTAGCTTAGCATGCTAAGAAAACCTTTTCAAAGCACAACTTACAAAATCATCCATTTAGCCAAACCATGCATAAACACCATATGCAAGCTAAAACAAAACCTTGGAAAACACTCCCATTTCACAACATACCTTTCTTAAACTTGAAAGCCAATTCAAGCAAGAATCTTTTAAAACCATTTCACAAACCAACCAACACATGCATTAAACCAAAGGCAACATATATGAACCACAACATCATCATCACACGCCTTTAAAAACAAGTCTTAACAAGACTCCAATGCACTAAAGATATTTCATGCTCACATGCATCATTTTCCAAATGATAATCAACACTTGTTCAACTTAACAAGTAAACATGAATTCACAAGCATTATACACTTTCCCTGCAACCATGCATCTTTTCAAGCATCTCATGCTTCACATGCAATTATGCATCATTTCAAGCATCCCATGCTTCATCACAATCAAGAACATCATATTGGCCTTCAAGTGATCAACCACATTCACTTTTCAACTCAACACCCTATCGGATACGCGGATTCCGAGCGTTGTCCCTACGCTCCATACACCCTACCAATCCAAGGTATCCCAAATGGACTTTTAAACACCATTTGACCTCAACATCCTAAGGTTCCCATGTATGGACTTTTAAACACCATACAACCTTAGCTTTCCCGAGGTTCCCATGTATGGACTTTCAAACACCATACAACCTCAACTTTTCCCCAAGGTTCCCATGTATGGACTTTCAAACACCATACAACCTTGACATGCACAAGGTTCCCATGTATGGACTTTCAAACACCATACAACCTTTGCATTCACCGATTGGTAGTTGTATAAAATCACTAACGAGATCCGGGACACCCTACACAAGATCCACACATGGACTTAACACTGCCATTGTGATCTCAACAAGCACAAGGTTCCCACATATGGACTTTTAAACACCATATAACCTTTGCTCAACCAAGGTCCTCGAATGGGAAACACCTCCATTATGACCTCAACCATCTCGTTAGGATACTTGAAGGGAGTTTACCGGTCCACTCTTGACCACTCCACCTCCAAGGCGACTTAATTCACAGTGCACCCAATCCTATAGCCGGCTAACTATATCCGATCAAAGAACCAAGAACCACTTACATCACTTGCCAATATAACCACCTTACCACATTAGTCCAATGTTTCACATGCATAACCATAATGCAAAAACCATCATTTACCAACATTAATTCACTGTTTTAAAGCATTAAACAAAGCCATTGAACAACATGCAACACCATGCATCAAAACCACATTTTCAATGTATAAAACCAAGGATCTCTTACCTTGAGCATCCTTCACATATGGCTTTCAAAACCAGCATTAAACCATGCTAAAATATGCTTTCAAAACAGATTTAAACCATGCAAAACACATGCATTTCAATCATCAACCACAATTGCTTAATAGCCAATTTCACAATCATAATTCAAGAGCGAAAATCCATTCACTTACTCTTGAGCTTAGCAAAGTTGTTTAGACTTACACTAAGCTCCCAAAAACCTTCAAACCTTGGTTTAAAAGCTGAAAACCCAACTTCACTCACCGATAACCAAAACAAGGCTAGCCAACAAGCCTTCCAAGCATCCGAAACCTTCCGCAACACCTCTAAAGCTCACGGATCAAACTCCCCTGTTTCAAGCACACAACAACAGAAGATCAATGCATCATTATGCATTAAAAACACCAGCAACACAACACAACTCGCTGCTCATCACAAATCCAACAATTCGGCTACCAAACACAACCGAAATCACCTCCAAACACTTCCAAAACTTAACCCAGCTAAGATCCATCACTTCTAACCACTTTTAAACATCAATTAACATCCAAAATAATCACAAACACGTCCTTATACCTCCAGGTATAACAGATCACCAAAACACTCCAAAAACAACCAAAAACTCAAGCAAAACTTAGGAAATTCAACCTATCCGGGATTGCATTAATTAAACCTCAACTTCTAATCAATTTAGCATTCATTTAACATCATTTTGACACTTCAAAACCCTGCTTAAACAGATCATACGAAAATTCCACCAAAATCACCAAATCTTGCATTTTAGCCAAAATCAAGATTTCAATTGAAAAGCCTTTAACAAATCATAAATCAAGGATTGAGAACTTGGGAATTTCAATAAAGAACTTGAAGTTCAGAGGAGAAGGACGTTCTTACCTCCAAACTTGAGTTTCTCCTTTTTAGAGCCAAAAAGCTTGATGAAACAACTTGCAAATTGAGAGGTTTTGTTGATGAGATGATTAGGAATCAAATGAGAGTTGAAATGAGTGATTTAGATTGACAAAATCAAAGAAGAAAATCTGGAGAATGTGTTTGGGTTGAGAGAAAATGAGAGAGAAGGAAAATTGAGAGAAAATAGAAAAGTTAGTTATAAAATGATAAAATGATTTCCCTCCACATTTCATAAACTTTAAAATCAGAATAAAGCCTTAAAATATCTTAGAAAAATCTGGAGAAACTCTTTTTGGAATATTAGCTCCTTAAAGATTCAAAGTTTCAATCCTTTATAAAACTGTCACCGAACTTTCAAAAATTACATTTTGGTCACTAGCCAAAATGTCAACCTTCCGAACCTCATTTTCCAAAATTGATTTCACAGTTCACTTAATTATATTAAAAGATGATTTTAGGACATTTTTCCATATTTTTAATGCAACCCGAACTAGGCTTTCCTAAATTCACTCTTATATATTCGATCAGCACTTTGACCGAACCGGTCAACGCCCAAAACTTCTGAGCCCAAAACCGGGGCGTTACAGTTTCGGTGAGCAAGGCAAAACGTAATTGGTGAGTGGAGTTGGTTTTCCAGCTTTGAAACGATTATTTGGAGGTTTTGGGAGCTTAGTTTAAGTCTAAACAACTTAGCTAAGCTCAAGAGTATATTTTCGGAAAAACTCCCTCAGATGTGCTAAGTTATGGTTTGATGCATTAGTTATGAAATGCATGTTTAATTATTATATTGAAAGCATGTTTTAGCATGATTAATGCTGGTTTTGAAAGCCATGTATTGAAGGATGCTCAAGTTAAGAGATCCTTGGTTTGACATGTTATTAATTTGGTTATGATGCATGGAGATGCATGATGTTAAGTGGCTTTGATTAATGCTTAAAACAATGAATTGATGATGGTATTTGATGTATATTGGCAAGTGATGAAATGGTTTTTAAATACTTGAATCGGATATAATTAGCCGGCTATAGGATTGGGACCACCGTAAGTAGAGTCGCCTTGGATGTTGAGGGGTTGTGATTGTACTGTAAACTCCATCCAAGTACCCTAACGATTGAGGTAAAATCACAACAGTGGTTATAAATTCCGTGTGTGGATCTTGTGTTATGTGTCCCTTACTCTCGTTAGTGGAATTATACAACTACTGATGAGTGGTGTTGAGGGGTTGAGATTGTACCGTTATACTCCACCACAGGTGTCACATCAATGGAAGGATTGCTCTTGAGTGTGAACCTTGTGTAGTTCGGTAGTGTGTATAAAGCGTGTGGGACAACGCTTGTAATCCGTGTATCCGATTGTGTTTTGTGTTGAAATGGTTATGAACTATCACTTGAAAGCCAATATAATGTATTTAAATGTAACGAAGCGTGTGATGCTTGAAAATGATGCAAAGTAGCATGAGAAAGAGATGAGCATGTGGTTTAAAAGCTTTGTTAAAAGTGTTTTCTAAAAATGCATTGTTGAATTGGTTTTGGTTAGAGCATGCCTCACTAAGCATTTGTGCTTACGCTCTCTTTTATCAATAATGCAGATAATTGAGATGTTTAAGGGTATCAAGGAAGCTAAGTGTGTCCAAGGGAATCCAAGTTCATGTATGGTGAAGTTTTCGTACACTATTAGTTTTGATAATTTGGCAATGGGAACCTAAGTTTTGTTTTGGGAGATGTATTGAACTCCCTAAAGTTGTATCATGTGTGCCTTGATTGTTTTGAATTGTAAATGCCTTTATTGCTCGTTTGGAGGTTTGATTTCCCTATTTGGTTTGGATATTAGGATGCATGCCTCTAGACTTATGAATTTTCTTGTTTGATGCTATGAAGGTGTTTAGGGACTCTATATGTGCACCTTGTATGTATGTTGACTTGTTGATATGCTTGGGAAGTCATTTCGATGTGTTTGATCGAGTTTGTGCATGAAAAACTAGCAGTTGCTTCTGTTTCTGGGCAAACCGTATCGAAACACCCCGTAGTGTTTCGAAATGGGGGCCTAAAATGGCCTTCGTGTTCCGAAACGCTAAGGGATGTTTCAAAACGATTTGGCCACTAGAAGGCCTCGTTTCGGAACCAGTCTCGGAACCAACCCGTGTATCGAAATGGTCAACACCGTTCCGATCCTGCGTTTCGATACGGCAGGTGGGTGTTTGAAACAGGTGACCGTTTGGGCACTGATTTGAATGACGCTGAAGTTTCAAAGCTTTACATTTTAGTCCCAAATGTTTAAGTTGCAATTGCTTGAGTTTGAGATGTTCAATTAAGTTGAAATTTGGCAGAGAAGCATGTAACATGACTAATTTCATATTGGTAACTTTAAAATCAATAAAGACCTTCTAAATTTCAGAAATTACGTTTCGGTCCCTAAATTTGTATATTGTGCAATTGAGTCCCTTTTTGAAATCCGATCGGTGTGCCTTTCTCTATCGTATCTCGTGAGTACTCACTTAGGGTTAATGTGTATCTAGACAAGACTAAAAAGAAGAAAAAAAGGGTCGTAAATCAAGGTTGGCTTTTAGGTTGACTTTGGTTTTCCCTATGTAATCTTCGTAGTTCGGGTCAACGATCTAGGCCGGGCTAAGGGGGTTACACTATGGCAACAGAAATCTCCGTGACAAATCCGTCAGGTGATTGTGTTACTCTAAGCCTTGTATACATGAATTGTCTGATCTTGATTCAAGGAATTATGTTCCCCGCGGATCTCCTAGTTTTACCAATCCACCAATTTAATGCGATATTAGGCATGGATTGGCTTACTAAACATCAAGCGAGGGTAGACTGCAATAAGGGAAATTTGTATCTCTGATGCCTTGGCAAGGAAAGTATAATGCTGGTGGAATCTCGGAACTCTATGTTGTGTGTGTTGTCCATAGAAACCATGAATGAACCTCAGATCCATGATATTGACACAGTAAGTGAATTTCTAGATGTCTTTCGTGATGAGCTTCCGGGTCTACCTCCTACTCAAGAAGTGGAATTTGGCATTGAAGTGCAACCGGGGACCACCCTTGTTTCCATTGCACCTTATTGGATGGTTGTAGTTGAGCTAAAGGAGTTGGAAGTCCAAATACAAGAATTGCTTGACAATGGCTTTATTTGGCCGAGTTCCTCACCTTGGGGAACTCCGGTCCTTTTCGTGAAGAAGAAAGATGGTTCCATGAGATTATGTATTGGTTATCGGCAATTAACCAAGGTGACCATCAAGAATAAATACCCTTTACCCAGAATTGATAATCTATTTGATCAGCTCAAGGATGCCATTGTGTTTTCCAAGATTGATTTAAGGTCTAGGTACTATTAGATGAGAGTAAAAGATTGTAACGTGCCCAAGACTGCTTTCCGTAAAAGATACGACCATTACGAGTTTTTGGTTATGCCTTTCGGGTTAACCAATGCCTCAACAGCTTTTATATACATGATGAACTGAGTCTTCCGACCCTACCTTGATAAATTTGTAGTGGTTTACATTGATGATATTTTGATTTATTGTAAGTCTGCGGAAGAACATCACAACCATCTCCACATTGTGCTTCAAACTCTTCGTGAGAAGTAGTTATATGCTAAGCTCTCTAAGTATGAGTTTTGTCTCATTGTGGTGTCCTTCTTAGGGCACATTGTATCAGCTTTGGGAATTCAAGTTGATCCGAAGAAAATTCAAGCTATCATAAATTGGCATCCACCGAAGAATATTGGTGAAGTTAGAAGTTTGATCGACCTTCAGGATATTATAGAAGATTCGTCAAAGGATTTTCTATGATAGCTGCACCATTGACTAAGCTATTGCAGAAAGACACCACATTTGTGCGGACTGAGGATTAGAAGAAAATTTTTGATCAATTAAAGCAAGTTCTGACTCATGCACCGGTCTTGACTCAGCCTGAGTCTGAATAGGACTACACTGTCTATAGTGATGCTTTATGTATGGGGTTAGGGTGCATTCTGATGCCTGAAGGGAAGGTTGTCGCTTATGCTTCACGACAACTCAAATCGCATGAGTTGAACTATCCTACTCACGCTCTAGAATTGGTTGTTGTTGTCTTTGCATTAAAATTTTGGAGACATTATATCTACGGAGAATAATGTTATTTATTCACTGATCATAAGAGCCTTAAATACCTCCTGACACAAAAGGAGTTGAATCTTCGACAACGAAGGTGGATGGAACTTCTAAAAGATTACGATCTTGTTATCGATTACCGCCCAAGAAAGGTTAACGTTGTAGCTAATGCGCTCAGCCGCAAACCGATGCCTTGTAAGTATTGATAATACGATTGCAACTCTTGACACATTGTATAGTTTATTTCAAAGCAAACTTTGTTCTTTTGTAGCCCCTCGAGCAATTAACGCTCACTTTCGACTTCGGAAGCATCGTTGTCTTGTAGCTGAACTTCAAGTTCAATTTACCATCATTTCGCGAATCAAGGATTTGCAAACGCAAGATCTTGAGCTTCAAACCATTGTCTCTAAATTATCGGACATGACTTCAAAATTAATTATGAAGGACACTTATGCTTCCATGATCGAGTATGTGTACCCAATGATGAAATTCTTTGCACCGACATTCTTTCTAAGGCTCATTAGAGCTCTTTTTCTGTTCACCCGAGTTCGGTGAAAATGTATAAAGACCTACATAGACTCTTCTGGTGGTCTGGAATGAAACAAGCCATTGTTGATTACATTTCCGAATGCCTCACATGGTAACGTGTTAAGGCAGAACATTGTGCCCCTACTGGAATATTACAACCTATTGATCCACCGAAATGGAAATGGGAAAAGATAACCATGGACTTTTTTAGTGGTCTACCGTTAACTCGTGCGAAGCATGATGCTATATGGGTCATTATAGATCATTTCACGAAGTTAGCTCATTTTATACCGGTTAAAATGGACTACGGTCTTCCTAAGCAAGCTAAATTGTATATCAAGAAAGTAATCCGACTTCACGGAGTACTTAAGTCTATCATCTCCGATTAGGATCTTCGATTTGCATTTCGGTTTTGGAGGACCTTACAAGGTGCTCTGGGCACCATAGTTAATCTTAGCATGGCCTTTCACCCTCAAACTGACGGTCAGTCAGAAAGGGTAAATCAGATTTTGGAAGACATGCTTCAGGCATGCATTATCGACTTTGGTGGAACTTTGGAGAAATCACTACCCCTTGTCGAATTTGCTTACAATAACAGTTACCAAGCATCCATCCAAATGGATTCGTATGAGGGATTGTATGATAGATAATGTAGGACTCCATTGTGTTGGTTGGAGCTTGGTGAGGGTAAGATGTTAGGCCCTGACTTGCTTCGTGAGACTAAAGAACGATTCACCATTATCCATGATCGTTTAAAAGCTGCCTTTGATCGACAAAAGGCTTATGCATATCTTAAAAGAAGAGACATCGGATATGAAGTTGGTGAGAAAGCCTTCCTCAAGGTGTCACCAAGGAAGAAAGTCCTAAGATTTGGCAAAAAGGGAAAATTGAGTCTTCGATTCAAAAGACCCTTTGAAATTGTTTAAAAGATTGGCCCAATAGCTTATTGGCTATTGCTACCCTTAGAATTGAGTAAAATCCATGATGTTTTTCATGTATCAATGCTTCGGAAGTATCGATCTGACCCCTAACACATTATGGAACCTGAATCTGTAGAACTTCGACCAAATTTATCCTATGAGGAAGAATCGGTTCAGATTCTTGCTAAAGAAGTCAAGAGGCTTTGCAACAAAAGTGTACCAATAGTTAAAGTGCTCTAGAGGAGCCACACCGTTGAAGAAGCCACTTGGGAGCCGGAAGAGACTATGAGACAATAATATCTGCATCTATTCAGTTTAGGTAAAAATTCGAGGATGAATTTTCTTAAGGGGGAGAGTTGTAAGACCCCGAAATCCAGTCTAGTCGGAATTCAGTCCTGATGATCAGAAATCATATATTGATGAAGCCTAAATATTGTATCGACTAGTTAATTATTGATATCGAACCCTAAATGGGTTTAAGACATCTCCATTGAACTCCATTGAATAATATTGAACATATTTGGTGACTAAAATGAAGAAAGTGCTAGTTGGGAGACAAATTTGGAAGCCTTGAGAATTGAGGGACTAACCTTGCGATTAGCCCCTCTTTAATGAAAATTTCCACTTACGTGGAATGATCAGATGACTTTCCTTCAATTGAAGGAAAGCTTATTAATAAAACAAATAGAAAGGGATAGAGAGAGCTTACCCGATTCCTAAAGAAAGCCAGCACGTTACACCTTCATCTTCTTCCTTTAGATATTAAGCAAGCACCTCCATTGAATGAGAGTCCAAGCTTTTGTTTCTTCAAAATATTGAAAGTCAATCAATTCCATCGTCTGGGTAAGCTATTTCCCCTAATCGATTGTTGGAACCCATGGAGGTTAGAAGGTTAATCAAAAGTTAGGTTTTCTCGTCCATTGAAGAATTCATAGTTATTGATTTTATTAAGTTAGATATCGATTTTGATTTTGTTTTATCCATTCCGATATCGTAATATCGATTCTAACATTTTCCTATTGAATTTCTAGCTCAAGAGGAAGATTGATGATAATCCATCATCATCCACCAAAGCTAGGAATAAGGGCATTGTTATCCGATAGCAGTAAAAGCATCAGATTTTAAGGTGAGTGTAGTCAGAGTCACGAGACTAGGCAAGGTACCTAGCCTGAATCCATTGTTCATGATTTTCTTATTACTAACCTTATATAGAAAGGTTTTATTGCATCAGAATTCATGTTGATCATGTAGTTAAGACATGGTAAGCATCAAACATTGATTATGTTACTGTCATTGTCATCAAATATTGTTATCGACCTTGTTTATGTTAAGGAATTATTGATTTTGATATTGATATGATCATCAGACAAGTTGTGTAAATATTGCCATTGAAATATTGATTTTTAGTTACCAATTATTGTCATTGTTATGGACCTTGGAATCGATGGATTAGGGATACAATTGGCATGCCATAGAATTCTTTAAGCTCAATGTATGTGTGGACTACGGTCCTAGGGCTACAACTTATATTAAATGGCGAGGCGAAGGGATGTGCTTGATTTCGGTCATACATGCGAGGCGGAGGGTACTGATGTAACCCCCTTAGCCCGGCCTAGACGGTTAACCCGAACTACGAAGATTACACGGGGAAAACCAAAGTCAACCCGAAAGTCAACCTTGATTAACGACCCTTTTTTTCTTTTTAATCTTGTCTAGATGCATATTAAACCTAAGCGTACCCTTGATAAGAGCATACTTGAAAAGCACAACGATCGGAAAACGTGAAGGGACTCAATTGCACAAATTACGACATTTGGGGACCAAAATGTAAATTCTGGAAATTAAGAGAACTTAACTGATTTTTAAGTTACCAATATGAAATTAATCATATTAAATGCTTCCCTATCAAATTTCACTTTAAACGGACTTCTCAAACTCAAGCAATTGCATATACAAAATTCAGGACTAAAACGTAAAGCTTGCAAACCTTAAACCATTCAAATCAGTGCCCAACGGTCACCTGTTTCGGAACGGGGGTTGACCGTTACGAAACGCGGGTTTGTTTCGAGACCTATTTCGAAACAGGGCTTGACAGTGGCAAATCTGTTTCGAAACGCATCTACCCGTTTCGATACACGAAGGCCATTACAGGCCCCCGTTTCGAAACGGTAGTGCCCGTTTCGATACGGACTGCCCAGAAGGTGCAGATTTTGCTGGTTTAACATACAATTAACCACTCAAACACATCCCTATGACCTCCTAGTCATGCCAACAAGTCGTCATACATATAAGGAACATACTTGCATCATCAAAACACATTCATGGCATCAATTAGGAAAACCACAAGTCTATAGGCATGCATCCTAATATTGAAAACCATTCAAGCATCAAATCACCAAAGAAAACACCAAATGGCCAATTACAAGTCTAAAACATCATAGGCATCATGCCAAACTCAGGGAGTCCAAAACATCTCCCAAAAACACAACCTAGGTTCCCATTGCCGAATACCAAAATCTAATAATGTTGTAAAAATAGTCACCATACATGAGCTTAGCCTTTCCTTGGATTCTTAGCCTCCTTGCTGCACTTAAAGCACTTCAATTATCTGCATTATTGGTTCAAGAAAGAGAGCGTAAGCACAAATGCCTAGTGAGGCATGCTCTAATGAAACAACACAATAATGCACTTTATAAAACACCTTTCAAAGGCCTTTTAAAAACATAAACATCATTTCTCATGCAACAATGCATACACAACAAGCATCTCATGCTTCATAATCATCAACATGTCTTAAACAACAAGCATCTCATGCTTCATAAACATTAACATGTCATATTGGCTTCCAAGTGATACCATAACCATTTCCAACATAAAACACAATCGGATACGCAGATTACAAGCGTTGTCCCATACGCTTCATACACACTACCGAACACAACGTGGAGTTTACCGGTACAATCACAACCCCTTAACACCCGCGATGGAGTTTAACGGTACAATTACAACCCCTCCACATCACTCATCGATAGTGGTATAACATCACTAACGAGAACACGGGACACACAACACAAGATTCACACATGGACTTTTAACCACCATTGTGATCTTAAACATCTCGTTACTGTACTTGGATGGATTTTCGGTACCATTACAACCCCTCAACATCCAAGGCGACTTTATTCACGGTGCACCCAATCCTATAGCCGGCTAACTATATCCGATTCAAGTACTTTAAAACCAAACATCACTTTCCAATATACATCATTTATCATCAACATTCCACTGTTTTAAAGCATTAATCAAAGCCACTAAACCATCATGCATCACTATGCATCAAAACCACATTTATCAATATCAAACCAAGGATCTCTTACCTTGAGCGTCCTTCAACACATGGCTTTCAAAATCAGCATTAATCATGCTAAAACATGCTTTCAAAACAGAATTTAAACATGCAAATTAAACAAATTGCATCCAACCATCTCATGGTTCATCAAAAAGAGAGTTTCTCCAAAAACTTACTCTTGAGCTTAGTTAAGTTGCTTAGACTTAAAATAAGCTCCCAAAACCTTCAAACATTGGTTTCATAGCTGAAAACCAAACTTCACTCACCAATTCCGTTTCGCAAGCTTGCTGAAACGCCGATCAAGCCTCCGGATCAACACCACAAGGATCCAAAGATGACTCCCTTGTTTTAAACACATCAAAGCAGAGGATTAATGCATCATCATGCATTAAAATCTTCAACCACAACACCTAAACTCGCTGCTCTCAACAAATCTAACATTTCGGCTACCAAACACAACTGAAATCACTTCCAAACTCTTCCACAACATTACCCAGCCAAGATCCATCACTTCTAAACATTCTTAAACATCAATTAACATCCAAAAAGGATCTAAACTCGTCCTTATACCTCCAGCAACAACAGAACACCAAGATCACCCCAAAAACCACCATTTTCACAAGTAAAAACTTAGGAAAATCAACCTATTCGGGATTGCATTCATTAAACCTCAATTACACATCATTAAACATCCAAAATACATAAAAAAGACATCTCAAAACAGAGCACAAACATTCATTACGAATTTCTTCAAAATTAAATCAAAATCTTGAGTTTTAACCCAAAATCAAGATCACATCATCAAAACCTTTAATAAAACTTAATTTAAGGATTGAGAACTTGGGAATTTCAATAAAGAACTGAATATTTAGAGGAGAAGAACATCCTTACCTCTAAATATAGATTTCTCCTTGTTTAGAGCCAAAATCCTTAAAAATTCAATGAGCAAATGAAGAGGATTTGATGTAGAAAAGCTTAGGAATCAATTGATGATTGAAACCTCATCATTTAGAGTGAAAATCAAAAGAAAAGCTACTGTGTAAATGTGTTTAGCTGAGGGAATTTTGAGAGAAAATGAAATGGGAAAATTTTAGCAAAAAGTTAAGAAACTAAAATATGGTTTTTCCTTCTTTTCTTTTAATTAGTTAAACATTAAATGAGTCATTAGAATTAAGAAAAAATCTGGAGAAATCCTTCCTTGGGTAAATTAGCTCCTTAAAGATTCAAAGTTTCAATCCTTACAAAACAGTCACCACTAATTTTTTCAAAAATTACATTTTAGTCACTATTTCGAAATGTCACACTTCCAAACCTTATTTTGTAAAATTGATTTCACCACTCTCTTATATATATTAAAAGAGGATTTTTAGATGTTTTCCATATTTTTAATGCATCCCGAACTAGGCTTCCCTAAAACCACCTTTTATATTCGAACCAAAAATCAGACCGGTCCAGTTCAGACCCTAAACTTCCAAGCCCAAAATTGGGGTGTTACAACTGACCAATCATTGTTTGGCGAGGCGTAGGAATTCGCGTATCCACGTTCCAGAATTGATCCAAGGAGTATTGATATGAGATTATGATAAATGATATGGAATCAAAATTATCGATATACCATGCCTATTGTTATAGGTCAAATCCGGTTCCTCATCATAGGTCAAATTTGGATTCAACTCCACTTCCTCCACAGGCATAACATGCGAAGGATCCGATCTATACCTTCGAAGCATAGAGATATGAAACACATCATGAATCTTTTCCAACTCTTGCGGTAACCTCAGCTTGTACGCAACAGGACCCACACGTTCAATCACCTGGTATGGTCCAATGTATCTAGTGCTCAACTTACCCTTTCGACCAAACCTCATCACCTTCTTCCAAGGCGAAACCTTCAAAAACGCACGGTCACCCACCACATACTCAATCTCCTTACCCTTCAAATCCGCGTAAGACTTTTGTCGATCACAAGCTGCCTTCAACCGCTCACAAATGAGCTTCACTTTCTCGGTGGTTCCCTTCAACAAAGCTGGCATTGAAACCAACTTCTGGCATGTTTCAGCCCAACAAAGAGGAGTCCTACACTTCCTCCCGTACAAAGCTTCATAAGGTGCCATTTGAATACTTACCTGGTAGCTATTGTTATAAGCAAACTCCACCAACGGCAAATGCTTCTCCCAAGAACCCTGAAACTCAATCACACAACACCTCAACATATCCTCCAGCACTTGGATAACACGCTCAGACTACCCATCCGACTGTGGATGATAAGAAGTACTAAAATTCAGCCGTGTACCCAAAGCCTGATGCAAACACTGCGAGAAACGCGATGTAAACCTCGGATCTCTATCCGACACGATCGACTTCGGCACACCATGCAACCGCACAATCTCAACAATGTACAACTCTGCAAGCTTGTCCAAAGTGTACGTAGTATGCACAGGCAAGAAATGCGCACACTTCGTAAGGCAATCCACAATCACCCACACCGAATTCTTTTTCGATGGCAACAAAGGCAAACCAGACACAAAGTCGATTGTAATCCTTTCCCATTTCCACTCAGGAATCCTCAACGGTTGCAACAACACAGAAGCAAAACTGATGCTCAGCTTTAACTCGCTGACAAACCATGCACTTGCTCACATACTTAGCAACATCCTTCTTTAAACCCACCCAATAGTACTCATCACGAAGATCACGATACATCTTAGTACTACGAGGGTGCATAGCAAACGGACTACTATGAGCTTCAGTCAGAATAGTACACCTCAACTCAGCATCATTGGGCACTACTATCCGACTCCCAAAACACAAAACTCCATCATCATTAAAGCAGAAATCCGATGGCCTATCCTATGCAATATCCTGAACATGTGGCACCAAGGAATCATCCAACAGATGCTTATCCTTTATCAACTGAACCAAGGATGGTTTCACTTGCAATTCAGCCACAAGACCACCATCTCGCGATATACTCAGACAGGCAAACATAGCCCTCAACTCCACTGCTACCTTCCTACTCAAGGCATCTGCTACAACATTTGCTTTTCTCGGATGGTACTCGATCGTCAGATCGTAATCTTTAAGCAACTCCACCCAACGTCGTTTCCTAAGATTCAACTCCTTCTGAGACATCAGATACTTCAAACTCTTGTGATCCGTGTACACAGTACACTTCTCATCATACAGGTAATGTCTCCAAATTTTCAAAGCAAAAACCACCGAAGCCAATTCAATGTCATGCGTATGATAATTGCGCTCATGCACCTTCAACTGGTGCGATGCATAAGCCACCACCTTACCCTCTTGCATCAACATACATCCCAAACCAACGTAGGACGTGTCACTATACACCACAAACTCTTTCCCTGATTCAGGTTGAACCAAGATAGGAGCTTACGTCAAAGCTGCCTTCAGCTTCTCAAAAGCCTGTTGTCTCGCTTCCGTTCACTCATACGTAACATCCTTCTGCAACAACTTCGTCAAAGGTGCAGCAATCTTTGAAAATCCATCCACGAACCTCCGGTAGTATCCTGCCAAACCAAGGAAACTACGGACTTCATGAACAGACTTAGGAGGCTTCCAATTCATCACCGCCTCAACCTTCTGAGGATCAACACGAATCCCCTCAGCAGAAACCACATGACCAAGGAACACAACCTCCCTGAGCCAGAACTCACACTTGCTTAACTTAGCATAAAGCTGATTCTCCAACAAAGCCTGCAACACAATCCTCAAATGCCCCTCATGCTCCTCCTCAGTACGAGAGTACACAAGGATATCGTCAATGAACACCACAACAAACTTGTCCAAATATTCATTGAACACTCTATTCATCATGTCCATGAAAGCTGCAGGAGCATTCGTCAAACCAAACGGCATCACAAGGAACTCATAATGCCCATACCTCGTTCTGAAGGCTGTCTTTGGCACATCCACATCCTTCACCTTCAACTCGTATAACCCTGACCTTAAGTCAATCTTAGAGAACACAGCCGCCCCCCGAAATTGATCAAAAAGATCATCAATCCTCAGCAATGGATACTGATTCTTGATAGTCAACTTGTTCAGCTGACGGTAATCGATGCACATTCTCATAGTGCCATCCTCTTTCTTCACAAACAAGACCGGTGCACCCCAAGGTGACACACTCGGCCGAATGAAACCACGATCAAGCAACTCCAGAAGTTGCGTCTTCAGCTCTTTCAACTCCTTAGGTGCCATTCGATAAGGAGTAATGGAAAACTGGAGTTGTATTCTCATACAGCTCAATTCCAAACTCCACCTCTCGATTAGGAGGCAATCCAGGAAACTCCTCCGGAAACACACCAGGAAACTCTCGCACAGTCCTGATATCTTGCACTCGCAACTCTTTCGAGCTAGGATTCATCACAAAGGCTAGGTAGGCTTCACAACCTTGCCTCAGCATCCGGCTCGCCTCCAATGTAGACACCACATTGATAAGAAACTTCACATTCTCACCAACCACCACTACCTCATAACCATCTGCAAGCTTCAACGAAACTCGCTTGTTCTCAAAATCCACCACAGCTCGATGTTCAACAAGCCAATCCATACCCAGGATTACATCAAAACCATAGAAAGACAATTCCATAAGATCAACATGAAAAACATGATCTTGAACAACCAAGGGACACCTTCTATACAACTTTCGTGTCACAACGGTCTCACTAAAGGAACTAGTTACACGCATACCAACATCCAAAGACTCAACAGGCAAACCAAGCAATTGAGCATGCTCACGCAATATGTATGAGTGTGTAGATCTAGAATCAATCAAGGAAAGTAATGACAAGGATTGCAAAGTAAAGGTACCTGCGATCACATCCGTGTCATTCCTCCCTTCCCGCTGCGTATACACTCGAGCCTGGCCTCCACCCTCATGTTGGACAGCCACTACATGCGCCACATTCCTTCCACCATCCTCTCTACGCTGGAAGTTACCACGGCCGCGCCCAAGACCTCTCTGTGGTGCAACAACTCCAGGGGCACGTCCCTGACCTCCACCGGCCAACAAAGGACACTCCCTCCTCATGTGGTCTGCCGAACCACAATTCCAGCATGAATTACCAGCTACAACAACATGAGTCTGTACCTCCCTCGCAGCTCGAGGACAATCACGCCTCAAATGACCACGCGATCCACACGCCCAGTGTAACCCCCTTAACCCGGCCTAGACGGTTGACCCGAATTAAGAAAGTCACACGGGGAAAACCAACGTCAACCCGAAAGTCAACCTTGATTAACGACCCTTTTTTTTCCTTTTTAACCTTGTCTAGATGCACTTTAGTCCTAATTGTGATCACACAAACATCATACCAAAAGATCACAAACATCAGAGATCAAACAGGGACTCAATTGAACAAATTACAACTTTAGGGACCAAAATGTAAATTCTGATAAATATGAGGACTTAATCCAAATTAAAGTTACCAACTTGAAATTAATCAGGTTTCATGCTTCTCTGTAAAATTTCAGCTCAAAAGGACTTCCCAAACTCATACAATTGCACAAACAAGTTTCAGGACCAAAACGCAAACATTCCAAAACATATAACTGCCAATGTCAGCCCCCAACGGTCACCCGTTCCGAAACAGGCATAGCCCGTTTCGAAACTCGGGGCCGTTCCGCAACGCGTGCCGAAACGGGGGTCTGGCAGTAGCCTTTCCGTTTCGGAACGGCCCCTCCCGTTTCGGACGCCTGGGCACAATTAAGGCACCCGTTCCGAAACGGTAGGTGCTGTTCCGAAACACCCTGCACAAATTGCCTCAAAAAGCATTATTAAACATGCAATTAAACATCCAATCATGCACCAAACGCCACCAAACTTTACCAGCATGCAATTAAACATAGAAGGGACATATAAGCATCTTCAATTCAACATAATAACATCATAAGCAAAAAGCCCCAAATCTATAGGCATGCTTCCTACACAAGTAAGCCATTCAAGCATAAACTTCCAAAACAAGCATGTAAAGATCCAACACCAAAACCAACCTTCTCAACATCAAACAACATACTTAGGGAGTACTAAACATCTCCCAAAACATATACATTGGTCCCCCATTGCCAAATTACCAAAAGCTAAAATGTACTTAGAAAACCTTCCATACTTAGAGCTTTGTTTCCACTTGGATGCTTGCCCTCCTTGCTGCCCTCAAGTACTCTAATGTTCTGCATTATTGAATTAAGAAAACGGAAGAGAGCGTAAGCAAAAGCTTAGTGAGGAATGCTCGTAAAACCATTCAATAATGCATTAACAAAACATTTATAAATCATGCTTCAAAACATCAATTGTACATGCTTAAAAGCTTACTTAAAACAAGCATCTCATGTTTCATGTCATAACATGTCATATTGGCAACAAGTGATAAATTTCATTCCTTTTAACAAGTTCATCATAACTTTCACCCCAAGGACTTTTAAACACCTTGGACCCCAAGGACTTTTAAACACCTTGGCCATGGACTTTTAAACACCATGATATAAATTACCTCAAGGACTTTTAAACACCTTGACCCCAAGGACTTTTAAACACCTTGGCCATGGACTTTTAAACACCATGAATTAAATCACCTCAAGGACTTTTAAACACCTTGACCCCAAGGACTTTTAAACACCTTGGCCTATGGACTTTTAAACACCATAGAAAGGACCACACAAGGACTTTTAAACACCTTTGTGTCCGTAACAAGAATCATCCAAGGACTTTTAACCACCTTGATGTTCTTAAGTAAACAAGGCTCACTCAAGGACTTTTAACCACCTTAGTGACCTTAACCTTTTCAAAACATCACTTGCCAATATACATCATTAACATCATTTAATCCACTGTTTTAAAGCATTAAACCAAGCCATACTCATCATGCATTTAAAAGCATTTAACCACATTTAATCAATGCCCAGAATCAAGGAACTCTTACCTTGAGTTTCCTTCAACATATGGCTTACAACAACAGCAAATACCATGCTAAACCATGCTTTCAAAACAGTAATTAAAACATGCAATAAACCACTTTGCATCACACATAGTCATGGCCACCACTAGAGAGAATTTCCGAAAACTTACACTCGAGCTTAGCAAAGTTGTTTAGACTTAAACTAAGCTCCCAAGACATTGGTTTCAAAGCCGAAAACCCAATTTCACTCACCGATTCCACTTCGCCTCTTGCCGAAGCACCAAATCAAGCCTCCGGATCACCACCACTTGGATCCAAAGATGCCTCCCCTGATTAAACACATTAAAGCAGAGATTTAATGCATCATCATGCATCAAAAGCTTCAATGAAAGCACTCAAACTCGCTGCTCTCATTCACACTCCAATTTCGGCCACCAAACACAACCGAAATTGCATCAAAACCACTTCTCAACAAAGCCCAGCCATAAACCAGCAAAACCTAACATCCATTAACACCATCTATCATCTAAAAACAACCTATAAACATCCTTATACCTCCAGCAACATCAGATCCACAAGATCACCACAAAACATCCAAGAATCACAAGCTAAACTTAGGAAACACAACCTATCCGGGATTGCATTAATCAAAACTCATTTCCTTATCAATTTAGAGTTCATTTAACATCAAAAACACACCTCAAATCACAGATTAATCATATCTAACGAAAATCATCAAAAATCACCAAATCTTGCATTATAAGCTAAGATCCATTTCACCACTTAAAATCCTTTAATAAAACTTCAATTAAGAGTTGAGAACTTGGGAATTTCAGTAAAGAACTGATAGTTTAGAGGAGAAGGACGTTCTTACCTCCAAACTTGTGTTTCTCCACTTTTTGGAATCAAAAACCTTGTTGAATCAACTAGCAAATGATGAGGTTTTGAAGATATGTTGATTAGGAATCAAAAGAATGTTGAAAGGAGGATTTTAGGTGAGAAAATCAGAAACAACTCTCTGGAAAACAAGTGTTTGGATTGAGAGAAAATGAGAGAAAGAAAATAGAAAAGTTAGTTAAGAAAATAGCCAAATGGCCTTTCCCTCCACTTTTGATATGTTTTAAAATCAGAATAAATCTCAAAATATCTTAGAAAAATCTGGAGAAACTACTTTTGGAATAATAGCTCCTTAAAGATTCAAAGTTTCAACTCTTTATAAAACAGTCACAAAACTTTCAAAAATTACATTTTGGTCACTAGCCAAAATGTCACTCTTCCAAAACCCATTTTTCAAAATTGATTTCACAGTTCACTTAATTATATTAAAAGATGATTTTAGAACATTTTTCCATATTTTTAATGCAACCCGAACTAGGCTCTCCTAATTTCACCTCTTTAGATTCGAACAGCACTTTGACCAAACCGGTCAACGCCCAAAACTTCTAAGCCCAAAACCGGGTAAGACTTCTGCCAATCAGAAGCAGCCTTCAACCGCTCACAAATGAGCTTTACCTTCTCTGTGGTCCCTTTCAACAAAGCCGGCATCGAAACCAACTTTTGACCAGTTTCAGCCCAACAAAGAGGAGTCCTACACTTCCTCCCGTACAAAGCCTCATAAGGTGCCATCTGTATACTTGCCTGATAACTGTTGTTATAAGCAAACTCAACCAAGGGCAGATGCTTCTCCCAAGAACCTTGGAACTCAATCACGCAGCACCTCAACATATCCTCCAAAATCTGGATAACTCGCTCAGACTGACCATCCGACTGAGGATGATAGGATGTACTGAAATGCAACCTTGTACCCAGAGCTTGATGTAAACACTGCCAGAAACGCGATGTGAACCTCGGATCCCTATCTGACACAATCGACTTAGGTACACCATGCAGCCGCACAATCTCAGCAATGTACAGCTCTGCCAGCTTATCCAAAGAAAACATAGTATGCACAGGCAAGAAATGCGCACACTTCGTCAGGCGATCCACAATCACCCAGACCGAATTCTTCTTCGATGGAGACAAAGGTAAACCAGATACAAAATCCATGGTAACCATTTCCCACTTCCATTCAGGGATTTTCAACGGTTGCAACAACCCTGAAGGAACCTGATGTTCAGCCTTAACTCGCTGACACACCAAACACTTGCTCACAAACTCCGCAACATCCTTCTTCAAACCCACCCAATAGTACTCATCACGAAGATCACGATACATCTTAGTACTACCAGGGTGCATAGCAAAAGGACTACTATGACCTTCAGTCAGAATAGCACGCCTCAACTCAGCATCATTGGGCACTACTATTCGACTCCCAAAACACAGCACACCATCATCATTGAAACAGAAATCCGAAGGTCTACCCTCCGCGATATCCTGAACATGAGACACCAAGGAATCATCCAACAACTGCTTATCCTTGATCAACTGAACCATAGACGGCTTCACTTGTAACTCAGCCACAAGACCACCATCTCGCGATATGCTCAAGCTAGAAAACATGGCTCTCAGCTCAACAGCTACCTTCCTACTCAAGGCATCCGCAACAACATTAGCCTTCCCAGGATGGTACTCAATTGTCAGATCATAAGCCTTGAGCAACTCCAACCAACGCCGCTGCCTAAGATTCAACTCCTTCTGAGACATCAGATACCTCAAACTCTTTTGATCTGTGTACACAGTACACTTCTCACCATACAGATAATGTCTCCAGATCTTTAGAGCAAAAACCACTGCAGCCAGCTCAATATCATGCGTAGGGTAATTGCGCTCATGCACTTTCAACTGCCGCGATGCATAAGCCACCACCTTACCCTCCTGCATCAGCACACACCCCAAACCTACATAGGATGCATCACTGTAAACCACAAACTCTTTCCCTGATTCAGGCTGAATCAAGATAGGAGCTTGCGTCAAAGCCGCCTTAAGCTTCTCAAAAGCCTGCTGTCTCGCTTCCGTCCACTCATACTTAACATCCTTTTGCAACAGCTTCGTCAAAGGAGCAGCAATCTTGGAAAAACCATCCACAAACCTTCGGTAGTATCCCGCCAAACCAAGGAAACTACGGATCTCATGAACAGACTTAGGAACTTTCCAATTCATCACCGCCTCAATCTTCTGAGGATCAACACGAATCCCCTCAGCTGAGACCACATGTCCAAGAAACACCACCTCCTTAAGCCAGAACTCACACTTGCTCAGCTTAGCATAAAGCTGATTCTCCAACAAAGCTTGCAGCACAATCCTCAAATGCTCTTCATGCTCCTCCTCAGTACGCGAGTACACGAGGATATCATCAATGAACACCACAACAAACTTGTCCAGGTATTCATGAAACACACGATTCATCATGTCCATGAAAGCAGCAGGAGCATTTGTCAACCCAAACGGCATCACAAGAAACTCATAATGCCCATACCTTGTCCTGAAAGCTGTCTTAGGCACATCCACATCCTTCACCTTCAACTGATAATACCCTGACCTCAAGTCAATCTTAGAGAACACAGCAGCTCCCCGAAATTGATCAAAAAGATCATCAATCCTCGGCAAAGGATACCGATTCTTAATAGTCAACTTGTTCAGCTGACGGTAATCAGTGCACATTCTCATAGTGCCATCCTTCTTCTTCACAAACAAGACCGGTGCTCCCCAAGGTGACACACTCGGCCGGATGAACCCACGATCAAGCAACTCTTGCAACTGCGTCTTCAGCTCCTTCAGCTCCTTAGGTGCCATTCTATAGGGAGTAATGGACACAGGAGTTGTATTCTCATACAGCTCAATTCCAAACTCCACCTCGCGGTTAGGAGGTAAACCAGGCAACTCCTCAGGAAAAACACCAGGGAACTCCTTCACAACACGGATATCTTGCACCCCCAACTCCTTAGAGCTAGGATTCATCACAAAAGCTAGATAGGCTTCGCAACCTTGCCTCAGCATCCTGCTCGCCTCGAAGGTAGACACCACATTGGCGAGAAACTTCACATTCTCACCAACCACAACCACTTCATAATCATCCGCAAGCTTAAGCGAAACTCGCTTGTTTTCACAATCCACAACAGCGCGATGCTCAGCAAGCCAATCCATACCAAGGATTACATCAAAGCCATAGAAGGGCAACTCCATAAGATCAACATGGAAAACATGCTCTTGAACAACCAAGGGACACCTTCTATAATGCTTACGAGTCACAACAGTCTCACCAAAAGAACTAGTGACTCGAACACCAACATCCAAAGACTCAACAGGCAAACCAAGCAATTCAGCATGCTCACGCAAAATGTATGAATGCGTAGATCCAGAATCAATCAATGAAAGCAATGACAAGGACTGCAAAGTAAAGGTACCTGCAATCACATCCGCATCATTCCTGCCCTCTCGCTGAGCATACACCCTCGCTTGGCCTCCACCCTCAGGCTGAATAGCCACAACATGGGCCACTCCACGACCACCTTCCTCTCTCCTCTAGAAATTACCACGGCCGCGCCCACGACCTCTCTGCGGTGCAGCAACAACAGGAGCACGCACCTGATCACCAGCCAACCTAGGACAATCACGCCTCAAATGGTCTACGGATCCACAACTCCAGCACCCATTACCAGTGCCGCAACAGGAGCTTGCACCTCTCTCACAGCACGGGGACAGTCACGTTTCATGTGACCACGTGAACCACAGATCCAACAAGCACTCGGATCAGCTCTAGCATTGCCTCCTCTAGCAGGTGCACCACCACCTCTCTTAGCAGAAGACTGATACTTCTGATCACGTCCCCTCTTGTTCCGTCCACCTCCGGAACTAAACTCAGCTGATCGCTTCCCAGCACTTGCTCCAGCACCTCTCACAGATAAACCCAAGTTCATCTCTATATCCTTGGCTCGACCCACCAACACATCAAAATCATCATATTCAGTGGCCAGCACATACATCTTCACTTCCATCACAAGACCATAACGGAACCTTTCGCACCTTGCCCGCTCATCAGGGATCAGCTCCGGTGCATACTGACTGAGTCGCACAAACTGCACCTCATACTCAGCCACACTCATGCTCCCTTGGGTAAGAGACATGAATTCACGCTTCTTCTCATCTAGATATCTTACACCCAGATATCTCCTTTTGAACACACTCTGAAAGAATGTCCAATTCACATCAGCTTCTGCCATCCCAGCAATAGTGGTTGTCCACCACGTATACGCATCTTTCTGCAGCAAGGACACAACACAACCCAGCTTCTGCACATCAGTGCAACTCATCTGACCCAAGATACGCTTGGTACTCTCCAACCAAGCTTCCGAACTCTCAGCAGACATACCCCTGAACTCAGTCCCACCCAGACTGCGCAGACGCTCCAAAGGTAGTCTGACACCAGCATCTTCCTGATGCCCCGCTCCACGAGCCCCAGCTACTGTTGCTTGAAAAGCACCAGCAATAGCTTGCACTAACATCGTCATATCAGGCATAGCTTGCCCCTGACCAGCCCCAGGTCCAGCAGCTCCAGCGCCAGCTGCAGCTCCAGCTTCCTCAGCCCCAGCACCACCACCACCAGGTGGAGGAGGAGGTAACACCGCACTACCCGTGTTTTCCTCATTCTCATTCTCATTTGGAGCCGTAGCTCGCACATTACCTCGTAACTCTCTACGTGGTGCCATACTTTTACCATGCAACAACAATGCAAATAAAACAAGTCAGGCCCAGCAAGGTAAGCAATCCAAGTATTCAAGCTCAATTTCGTTTCAAAACAACATCTTTCCTTTAGCTTTGATTTGGCAATGGGTACCCACTACATGCTACATCACAGCACATACTTCAATTGCATCAAAATCACAAGCCATTAAACATGCTTTCACTCAACAAGCATACAAGGCATACATACTTCAATCATGCATACATACATTCCCAATTACTCGAGAACTCAGCTCTGATACCACCAAATGTAACCCCCTTAACCCGACCTAGACGGTTGACCCGAATTAAGAAAGTCACACGGGGAAAACTAAAGTCAACCCGAAAGTCAACCTTGATTAACGACCTTTTTTTTCCTTTTTAACCTTGTCTAGATGCACTTTAGTCCTAATTGTGATCACACAAACATCATACCAAAAGATCACAAACATCAGAGATCAAACAGGGACTCAATTGAACAAATTACAACTTTAGGGACCAAAATGTAAATTCTGATAAATATGAGGACTTAATCCAAATTAAAGTTACCAACTTGAAATTAATCAGGTTTCATGCTTCTCTGTAAAATTTCAGCTCAAAAGGACTTCCCAAACTCATACAATTGCACAAACAAGTTTCAGGACCAAAACGCAAACATTCCAAAACATATAACTGCCAATGTCAGCCCCCAACGGTCACCCGTTCCGAAACAGGCATAGCCCGTTTCGAAACTCGGGGCCGTTCCGCAACGCGTACTGAAACGGGGGTCTGGCAGTAGCCTTTCCGTTTCAGAACGGCCCCTCCCGTTTCGGACGCCTGGGCACAATTAAGGCACCCGTTCCGAAACGGTAGGTGCTGTTCCGAAACACCCTGCACAAATTGCCTCAAAAAGCATTATTAAACATGCAATTAAACATCCAATCATGCACCAAACGCCACCAAACTTTACCAGCATGCAATTAAACATAGAAGGGACATATAAGCATCTTCAATTCAACATAATAACATCATAAGCAAAAAGCCCCAAATCTATAGGCATGCTTCCTACACAAGTAAGCCATTCAAGCATAAACTTCCAAAACAAGCATGTAAAGATCCAACACCAAAACCAACCTTCTCAACATCAAACAACATACTTAGGGAGTACTAAACATCTCCCAACACATATACATTGGTCCCCCATTGCCAAATTACCAAAAGCTAAAATGTACTTAGAAAACCTTCCATACTTAGAGCTTTGTTTCCACTTGGATGCTTGCCCTCCTTGCTGCCCTCAAGTACTCTAATGTTCTGCATTATTGAATTAAGAAAACGGAAGAGAGCGTAAGCAAAAGCTTAGTGAGGAATGCTCGTAAAACCATTCAATAATGCATTAACAAAACATTTATAAATCATGCTTCAAAACATCAATTGTACATGCTTAAAAGCTTACTTAAAACAAGCATCTCATGTTTCATGTCATAACATGTCATATTGGCAACAAGTGATAAATTTCATTCCTTTTAACAAGTTCATCATAACTTTCACCCCAAGGACTTTTAAACACCTTGGACCCCAAGGACTTTTAAACACCTTGGCCATGGACTTTTAAACACCATGATATAAATTACCTCAAGGACTTTTAAACACCTTGACCCCAAGGACTTTTAAACACCTTGGCCATGGACTTTTAAACACCATGAATTAAATCACCTCAAGGACTTTTAAACACCTTGACCCCAAGGACTTTTAAACACCTTGGCCTATGGACTTTTAAACACCATAGAAAGGACCACACAAGGACTTTTAAACACCTTTGTGTCCGTAACAAGAATCATCCAAGGACTTTTAACCACCTTGATGTTCTTAAGTAAACAAGGCTCACTCAAGGACTTTTAACTACCTTAGTGACCTTAACCTTTTCAAAACATCACTTGCCAATATACATCATTAACATCATTTAATCCACTGTTTTAAAGCATTAAACCAAGCCATACTCATCATGCATTTAAAAGCATTTAACCACATTTAATCAATGCCCAAAATCAAGGAACTCTTACCTTGAGTTTCCTTCAACATATGGCTTACAACAACAGCAAATACCATGCTAAACCATGCTTTCAAAACAGTAATTAAAACATGCAATAAACCACTTTGCATCACACATAGTCATGGCCACCACTAGAGAGAATTTCCGAAAACTTACACTCGAGCTTAGCAAAGTTGTTTAGACTTAAACTAAGCTCCCAAGACATTGGTTTCAAAGCCGAAAACCCAATTTCACTCACCGATTCCACTTCGCCTCTTGCCGAAGCACCAAATCAAGCCTCCGGATCACCACCACTTGGATCCAAAGATGCCTCCCCTGATTAAACACATTAAAGCAGAGATTTAATGCATCATCATGCATCAAAAGCTTCAATGAAAGCACTCAAACTCGCTGCTCTCATTCACACTCCAATTTCGGCCACCAAACACAACCGAAATTGCATCAAAACCACTTCTCAACAAAGCCCAGCCATAAACCAGCAAAACCTAACATCCATTAACACCATCTATCATCTAAAAACAACCTATAAACATCCTTATACCTCCAGCAACATCAGATCCACAAGATCACCACAAAAACATCCAAGAATCACAAGCTAAACTTAGGAAACACAACCTATCCGGGATTGCATTAATCAAAACTCATTTCCTTATCAATTTAGAGTTCATTTAACATCAAAAACACACCTCAAATCACAGATTAATCACATCTAACGAAAATCATCAAAAATCACCAAATCTTGCATTATAAGCCAAGATCCATTTCACCACTTAAAATCCTTTAATAAAACTTCAATTAAGAGTTGAGAACTTGGGAATTTCAGTAAAGAACTGATAGTTTAGAGGAGAAGGACGTTCTTACCTCCAAACTTGTGTTTCTCCACTTTTTGGAATCAAAAACCTTGTTGAATCAACTAGCAAATGATGAGGTTTTGAAGATATGTTGATTAGGAATCAAAAGAATGTTGAAAGGAGGATTTTAGGTGAGAAAATCAGAAACAACTCTCTGGAAAACAAGTGTTTGGATTGAGAGAAAATGAGAGAAAGAAAATAGAAAAGTTAGTTAAGAAAATAGCCAAATGGCCTTTCCCTCCACTTTTGATATGTTTTAAAATCAGAATAAATCTCAAAATATCTTAGAAAAATCTGGAGAAACTACTTTTGGAATAATAGCTCCTTAAAGATTCAAAGTTTCAACTCTTTATAAAACAGTCACAAAACTTTCAAAAATTACATTTTGGTCACTAGCCAAAATGTCACTCTTCCAAAACCCATTTTTCAAAATTGATTTCACAGTTCACTTAATTATATTAAAAGATGATTTTAGAACATTTTTCCATATTTTTAATGCAACCCGAACTAGGCTTTCCTAATTTCACCTCTTTAGATTCGAACAGCACTTTGACCAAACCGGTCAACGCCCAAAACTTCTAAGCCCAAAACCGGGGCGTTACACCCAGCATGTGTTCTGATCAGCTCTCGCCTTGTCTCCCTGAATAGGCGCACCATGACCTCCACCACCTCGCCTAGCCGAAGATTGATACCTCTTGTCTCGCCCTCTCTTGTTCCGTCCACCACCAGATACCTTCGCTCTCCCCACCAGTACATCAAAATCAGTGTACTCAGCTGCAAGCATATAGGTCTTTACGTCCGTCACCAAACAATATCAGAAACGTTCACACCTTTCGCTTTCATCAGGGACAAGCTCAGGTGCGTACTGACTGAGACGAACAAACTGTATCTCGTACTCAGCTACTGTCATACTCCCTTGCATCAGAGACATGAACTCTCTTTTCTTTTCATCCAGGTATCGTACACCCAGATACCTTCGCTTGAACGCATTCAAAATGAACGTCCAAGTCACATCAACATCCTCCATTCCGGAGATAGCAGTCGTCCACCAGGTATACGCATCATCATGCAACAGCGATACCACACATCCTAGCTTCTGCACATCATTGCAGTTCATTTGTCCCAATATCCTCTTGGTACTTTCCAACCAAGATTCAGAACCTTCAGCAGACAAACCCCTGAACTCAGTCCCTCCCAGACTGCGCAAACGTTCCAAAGGTAGTCTAGCATTAGCATCTCCCTGACGCCCAGCTCCCTGAGCTCCAGCTACTGCCGCCTGAAAGGCTCCAGCAATAGCTTGTATCAAAACTGTCATATCAGGAGCAGCTTGACCCTGCCCAGCTTCAGGTCCAACGACCCCAGCACCAGCATCAACACCAGCTCCATCACCTCCAGCACCACCACCACCAGGTGGTCCACCACCAGGAGGAGGAGGTAAATCCACCACATTATCAGCATTCTCTTCATTCTCGTTTTGAGCCATAGCTCGCATATTAATCCTCGTCTCTCTACGAGGTCCCATTCACTAAACAATGCACTAACACAAATGTAATAAACATAATCAGGCTCAGCAAGGTAAGTAATTCAAGCACTCAAGCTAATTTTTCAAAAACAAATCATTTCATTAGTTTTGATATGGCAATGGGTCCCTCTAACATGCTTCAACATAGCATAGCATCACAATAGCAACATACTTTACAATTCGCACCTCAAACTTTCACTTAAAAAGCATACAAAGCAATCATACATATATCACCCACACAACCATTCCCATTTACTCGAGAACTCAGCTCTGATACCACCAAATGTAACCCCCTTTGCCCAGCCTAGACGGTTAACCCGAACTACGAAGATTACAAGGGGAAAACCAAAGTCAACCCGAAACTCAACCTTGATTAACGACCCTTTTTTCCTTTTAATCTTGTCTAGATGCATATTAAACCTAAGCGTACCCTTGAGAAGAGCATACTTGAAAAGCACAACGATCAGAAAACGTTAAGGGACTCAATTGCACAAATTACGACATTTGGGGACCAACATGTAAATTCTGGAAATTAAGAGGACTTAACTGATTTTTAAGTTACCAATATGAAATTAATCATATTAAATGCTTCCCTGTCAAATTTCATCTTAAACGGACTTCTCAAACTCAAGCAATTGCATATACTAAATTCAAGACTAAAATGTAAAGCTTGCAAACCTTAAACCATTCAAATCAGTGCCCAACGGTCACCTATTTCGGAACGGGGGTTGATCGTTCCGAAACGCAGGTTCGTTTCGAGACCTGTTTCGAAACAAAGCTTGACAGTGGCAAATCTATTTCGAAATGCCCTCTACCTGTTTCGATACACGAAGGCCATTACAGGCCCCCGTTTCGAAACGGTAGTGCCCGTTTCGATACGGACTGCCCAGAAGGTGCAGATTTCGCTGGTTTAACATACAATTAACCACTCAAACTCATCCCTATGACCTCCTAGTCATGCCAACAATTTGTCATACATATAAGGAACATACTTGCATCATCAAAACACATTAATGGCATCAATTAGGAAAACCACAAGTCTATAGGCATGCATCCTAATATTGAAAACCATCCAAGCATCAAATCACCAAAGCAAACACCAAATGGCCAATTACAAGTCTAAAACATCATAGGCATCATGCCAAACTCAGGGAGTCCAAAACATCTCCCAAAAACACAACCTAGGTTCCCATTGCCGAATACCAAAATCTAATAATGTTGTAAAAATAGTCACCATACATGAGCTTAGCCTTTCCTTGGATTCTTAGCCACCTTGCTGCCCTTAAAGCACTTCAATTATGTGCATTATTGGTTCAAGAAAGAGAGCGTAAGCACAAATGCTTAGTGAGGCATGCTCTAATGAAACAACACAATAATGCACTTTATAAAACACCTTTCAAAGGCCTTTTAAAAACATAAACATCATTTCTCATGCAACAATGCATGCACAACAAGCATTTCATGCTTCATAATCATCAACATGTCTTAAACAACAAGCATCTCATGCTTCATAAACATTAACATGTCATATTGGCTTCCAAGTGATACCATAACCATTTTCAACATCAAACACAATCGGATACGCGAATTACAAGCGTTGTCCTATATGCTTCATACACACTACCGAACACAAGGTGGAGTTTACTGATACAATCACAACCCCTCAACACCCGTGATGGAGTTTAACGGTACAATCACAACCCCTCCACATCACTCATCGGTATTGGTATAACATCACTAACGAGAACACGGGACACACAACACAAGATTCACACATGGACTTTTAACCACCATTGTGATCTTAAACATCTCGTTAGTGTACTTGGATAGAGTTTTCGGTACCATTACAACCCCTCAACATCCAAGGCGACTTTATTCACGGTGCACCCAATCCTATAGTCGTCTAACTATATCCGATTCAAGTACTTTAAAATCAAACATCACTTGCCAATATACATCATTTATCATCAACATTCCACTATTTTAAAGCATTAATCAAAGCCATTAAACCATCATGCATCACTATGCATCAAAACCAGATTTATCAATATCAAACCAAGGATCTCTTACCTTGAGCGTCCTTCAACACATGGCTTTCAAAATCAGCATTAATTATGCTAAAACAAGCTTTCAAAAAAGAATTTAAACATGCAAATTAAACACATTGCATCCAACCATCTCATGGTTCATCAAAGAGAGAGTTTCTCTGAAAACTTACTCTTGAGCTTAGTTAAGTTGCTTAGACTTAAAATAAGCTCCCAAAAACCTTCAAACATTGGTTTCATAGCTGAAAACCAAACTTCACTCACCAATTCCGTTTCGCAAGCTTGCCGAAACGCCGATCAAGCCTCCGGATCAACACCACAAGGATCCAAAGATGACTCCCCTGTTTTAAACACATCAAAGTAGAGGATTAATGCATCATCATGCATTAAAATCTTCAACCACAACACCTAAACTCGCTGCTCTCAACAAATCTAACATTTCGGCTACCAAACACAACCGAAATCACTTCCAAACTCATCCACGACATTACCCAGCCAAGATCCATCACTTCTAAACATTCTTAAACATCAATTAACATCCAAAAAGGATCTAAACTCGTCCTTATACCTCCAGCAACAACAGAACACCAAGATCACCCCAAAAACACCATTTTCACAAGTAAAAACTTAGGAAAATCAACCTATTCTGGATTGCATTCATTAAACCTCAATTACACATCATTAAACATCCAAAATACATTAAAAAGACATCTCAAAACAGAGCCCAAACATTCATTGCGAATTTCTTCAAAATTAAATCAAAATCTTGAGTTTTAAGCCAAAATCAAGATCACATCATCAAAACCTTTAATAAAACTTAATTTATGGATTGAGAACTTGGGAATTCAATAAAGAACTGAATATTTAGAGGATAAGAACATCCTTACCTCTAAATGTAGATTTCTCATTGTTTAGAGCCAAAATCCTTAAAAATTCAATTAGCAAATGAAGAGGATTTGATGTAGAAAAGCTTAGGAATCAGTTGATGATTGAAACCTCATCATTTAGAGTGAAAATCAAAAGAAAAGCTTCTGTGGAAATGTTTTTGGCTGAGGAAATTTTGAGAGAAAATGAAATGGGAAAAGTTTAGAAAAAAGTTAGTTAAGAAACCAAAATATGGTTTTTCCTTCTTTTCTTTTAATTAGTTAAACATTAAATGAGTCATTAGAATTAAGAAAAAATCTAGAGAAATCCTTCCTTGGGTAAATTAGTTCCTTAAAGATTCAAAGCTTCAATCCTTACAAAACAGTCACCACTAAACTTTTCAAAAATTACATTTTAGTCACTATTTCGAAATGTCACACTTCCAAACCTTATTTTATAAAATTGATTTCACCACTCTCTTATATATATTAAAAGAGGATTTTTGATATTTTTCCATATTTTTAATGCATCCCGAACTAGGCTTCCCTAAAACCACCTTTTATATTCGAACCAAAAATCAGACTGGTCTAGTTCAGACCGTAAACTTCCAAGCCCAAAATTTGGGTGTAACAACTGACCAATCATTGTTTGGCGAGGCATAGGAATTCACGTATCCACGGTCCAGAATCAATCCAAGGAGTATTGATATGAGATTATGATAAATGATATGGAATCAGGATTATCAATATACCATGCCTATTGTTATTGTTATCGTTATTGCATCATTATAAAGCATGATTGGTGTTGGTTCTCTTATTTATTTGCATGGTGAAGACTACCTCACTTAGGCAAAATATGCTTAATGCATTCATCTTATGCATTTCAAGTTAAGAAGTTGTTCGTACCAAGATCGGGGATTAGTCGAGCCAGCAAGTAACCTTTGAGCTACAAGTAATGTGTTTTGATCTTTTGAACTCCTAGAAAGGTGGCAAAGTAGTCGAACTAGTCCTTCATACCCATTTTGTTGAGTATGTAAAGTGCTTGTAGTGTGTTTTGCTATGTAGTCCAAAATGGTACTTTTGGTGTTGTATAAGTTGCCAAAGTTGTCATATATGGTGCTTAAGGGTCAAAATATAGCAAACGTAATCATATGATCATGAAATCTTGTATGCTCTTAGATTACATGTTTTATGGATTACTGGTAAAATTTCACAGCGTTTGGACAAGGTTTGATATGGTAAATCAATGAAAAACCAGATAAAATTTGGACATTATAGAACAGGGTATCGCTACGGGTTATGGCATATCGATACGCCTTTGTTCTAGGAATTAAGGAAATCAGAGAGGGTATCGATATAGTTTGAGCCGTACCGATGACATTTTTTCCATTGCCAACAATCTTATCGATATGGTCGATGCCGTATCGATGCAATTTTCACCACTTTTGCCACTGTGAACATTCGTACCGATACGGGCCTAGCCGGTATCGATACAGGTCAACCCAAGTGAAGTGATTATTTGTGTTGAGTCAACCCATATCAATACGAGTCTTAGCTATTTCGATACGGAACTTAAGCCATAATAACATGTGTTAACCATTGACCACATGTATCGATACAACCCAAGGGTGTATCGGTACGGGTAGGCTGCTTAGTTAATTACTTGTAATGAGACGAAATTTGCTTGGATTATGATTGATCCTTATCTTTTAATTGATGAAATCAGCTATTAATGTTTTGCATGAAACACCAAATGAATGTGAGCTTATGAGATATTTCATCCTGTTGAGACATGTTTATTTGTTTAAAAGGATTTACACTTCAGACCTTATTGTTTTCTTTTAATATATCGCTTA
The DNA here is from genome assembly GCA_030270665.1 of Hibiscus trionum. Lineage (NCBI taxonomy): Eukaryota > Viridiplantae > Streptophyta > Magnoliopsida > Malvales > Malvaceae > Hibiscus > Hibiscus trionum. The sequence continues at coordinate 12,949,129 of BSYR01000004.1, read as the reverse complement.
GACCCTAATTAGTTAATTAATTGCTCGTATGGTAAATTGGATTATAAAACATATACGGTATTAATTATTGTTATCGTTGATTATCGATGTTTAAGATGAAATTTTTGTGCTCTGTTCTTTATATCGTTTGTTGGTAACACTCTCCGATTCGGTTCTCGACCAGGCCAGGTAGGGGGTGTTACATCCACTGTGTGTGTAGGAGAGAGATGTTGTTGATGCCTCTCAAGAGTGTTTGCCACCATGTTGGAAGCGGAGGTGGCAGAATAGTACGGGTGATGTGTTGGAGAGGGCATCTAGCGGCAGAAAGCAGTGTGGTGGGTAGTTCCTTCTGATGGTGTTCCTTCTCTGGGTTTGGATTCGACGGCTTGGTCTGCAACGAAGATAGGCATGAAGGGGTCGTCATTTGGGAATTTCTTAAGAACGTAAGCCACAAAGGCCTCTTGGACCTCCTCCACGTACTTCATGAATGTCAATTGATCCTGCTCTATGCGTTTGTTGCTGTCGATAAGAGTGCACAGCAGGTCAATGACTTCATTTTTTTGGGCAGCATCAGTTCTGCCTGGGGCTGCTGGTGTAGCTTGCTGGGTGGCGGAGGGATGGCTCAGAGTGATTGGTTCTGTCAATTGCGCCTGTATCATCTGTATGCGGACCTTTCTGGTCTAGCCTCCTTGGCTGATGTCATCTCGTCGGGACATTGAAATTGGCACATAAGCCTGTGATGAGGGATGTGAAGTAAAGCCAGCCTTTTGACTTCCGGAAGAAGTTGTGGATATCCTTGTAGATGATTTTCCCTACATTTATCGGTTTGTTCACCATGATGGAGTGAATAAGAGTGAGATGCGGCCGATCGACGGTTGAATTATGAGAGGTGGGTAGCAGATGCCTTTTAATGAAGGTGTTCCACAACATCGGTTTGGGCAGCAGTCGGTGGCGTTGCACTAAGCCACCATGTTTGCCTGCCAACCGAGGAGTGTTGGGTTCGCACAGTCGGGCCTTGATTCTGTCATAGTCGGCAGCCGTTAGTGACTGCCTCCATTCTTCGTGAGGGTTGCCGTCCATCTCTAATCCAAAAAAGCTGTTGATGACGGCAACGTTGAGCTTGACGGGTTCTCCTCGAACAAACACAAACGGTAGCTCAGGGCGGGGGTGGTGGGCATAGAATTCTCTGACCATCGTGATGTTGGCCGCCTCTGGATGTCGTGCAAAAATCTCCCAATCTTTACTATGAGTTTTCTCGAATAAGGCGGGCTCATGGCTGAGGTCCCTTGTCTGCTGTGAGTAATGGAACCCTTGTTCCTCCCATATAGCTTGCTTTACGAACTGGGTTCTATACCGTTTTGCATCTTCAGTGGAGAAGAAGAATTGGAATGTGGTTTTGGATTGTGATGTTGATGTCGTGTGTCAGACGTTTTTTGTAATCTGAAACTGAAAAAGAAGATTATGAGAAAGAGAGCAGTGAACTCAAGAATAGTTTAACAAGGAGATGAAAGTAAAGTAAATGAATGGGAGAAGTATAGTTTATATCGATGGTGTCGAGAGATGTTGTGGCGGCATTAAATGTCCAACGGGCAGATTGATTCGTGCACGTTACGAGTTTTCTGCCTGTTTCTTTTGTAGTCGTTAGCGGTCAACTAGCCGTTACGATGTTTCTGCATTGGGTCACTCTCAGCTGTATTGGCGGGATGGTGGGCGGGCTCCTCGTTGGGCCTTCTTCTTGGTCCATCTCTTTTATTCCTAAAGCTTGAAATAAAAATAAAAATAAAAATATAAATTCTGAAAAATAAAAATGTGGAAAATAATTTTAACTTAATTTAAAACCTAATCCTAAAAGAAGGAAAATAAATTGTAATAAATTAAATTATATTCTTAAAATAAGAAAAATAAAAAATAGAATTAATTAAGTTATGTTGGGAGTGCATTGGGGTGCATCTCCCAAACATAACCACTTCCTGAGGTGATATGTTGTTCTCCCTCCTGGGGGTCCTCTTGTTCTTTGGGGCTCTTCAGTCTGTCATGCTGCCTGCCCTAGCGGCTTTTGTCTTGCCATGTCTCAGTGCTGACCTTAGAAGCCTGTGCATCTGGGCATCCTACTTTTTCCTTCGCTGAGGGTTGTAAAACATTTAGCTTGATTTTTTGATTGTCTACCCTCATTATCAGCTCCCCATGTTCCACATCCATTAGCGTTCTGCCTATACCCAAGAATTTGTCACCCAAGGATGATAGGGGCGTTTTCATCGGCCTCACAATCTAAGATGATGAAGTCTGCAGGAAAAATAAGGTTGCCCACTCGAACTAAGATGTCTTCGATATTACCCTTCGGTTGTATGAATGAGTGATCAGCAAGTTTCAGCATAATGGAGGCAGGTTTGGCTTGCCCAATTCTTTTCCTCTTGGAAACCATGTCCATTAGGTATTTTTCATAATTGGGTATGTTCTGGATGACTTCGATGAGAGGAATATATATGTGCACATGTTTCAGAATATCCTGGAATTTCCGAAATGGGTGGTCCTAGTTTTATTTCTTAAGCCTCTAGGGGAAAGGTGGGGGTAGGCGGATGTCCTCTATACGCTCCTTGCAAGGGAACTTGATTTCTAGAGGGTCATCCGCCTCAGGTTTGTTGTCAATCAAATCTTCTGGGGCAGTTGGTATTGATGCTGCTGAGGCAGGCAAATCTTTTTGTGCTGGCTGTTCATCTACTGGCTTTTCCATTATAGGTTCATCCAACTATTTCCCACTTCAGGTTGATATGGCTTCGCATTGTTCATAAGTGGGTTTGGTTGCTACCTCTATGCTGCTAGATGTTGCACCCTTTGTAATGTTGCTTATGATCTCTGTGAATTAACCAAACTGGGTCTCCAAATTCTTTATTGCAGCTTCCTGGTTGTTCATCGTCATCTCTGTCCTGTCCATAAACGATTTAGTCTTATCAATAAATTTATTAGTATGAAAAATAAAATCACTAGTTCAAGACATAAATGTATGTAAAGTAATTTCGAGTGAGTTATTGCTCGTATTCTATTGCTACTGAGGCGACTGTTTGGACAGATTCTGTTGGCATCCTCCTTGCGGCTGAGATGGATTTGAAGCTGTGTTTCGATTGCTCCAGGAGAAGTTTGGATGCATCTTCCAGCCTGGGTTGTATGTGTTGGTGTTGGGTGCGCTATTCCTCTCATAGGTTCCCACGAAATTGGCAGATTCGCTGCATTCAGAGGAGTCGTGATTGCCCCCACACTCATCAAAAAAGGCTCCACAATCTTGGCCTCATATGTCGTTCCCTTGGCTATATTCATCACCAACTCTGTCAGCTTATCCAGATGTGCATTAACAGATTTAATGGCCTCTACCTCATTCACAATAGTTGGCCACCTTATGACGTCGCAACAGGCTGTAGGGAACTTGTAGTTGCTCTTAGCAATTCTCTTCAGAATCTATAGTGCCTCCTCATGTAGTATATCCAGGATGATTCCATGGGCCGAGGCGTCGAACTACATTCGTGTCGGTTGGTTTACTCCATTGTAGATGTTGCGTGTAAAAGAGTCATATCGCAAATAGTGTAAGTGTACACGACGCAAGTAGTAAAGTGATACTTGGAGTATCAGATATCGTCTCCATAGGGACTGGAAATAACTCTATCCTTCAATTGCTGCACAAAAGAGAAAAATAGTTTAATTGGATTGTGAAGTAATCTTGATAAACAACTAAAATAAAAGAGTAAGGAATCAGGTTTAAGAAATAGGCCGGTATTGAATTGCTCAGTAGTGCAGGTGTTGCACTGTAAGAGGAACTTATGTTTTCTGTCGTCATCCCTGTCGCGACAGAAGTGTGTTGATGTCGCGGCAGCGATAACACAACTTTGTACTTCAAGCTTGACAAGAATCCCTGCTATGACTTGTCCTATCCCTAGGTCCAAGTTCTGTTGATGGACACTTCTTAGATGATACCTCCCGACGTGAATCGAAGGGTGAACGCCAATGTTGTTGAATTCTTCCTTAGCCACTTAACCTCGTACTTATCCCTAAGCCGAGATGGTTTAACCATAAACTAGAAACGCGTATTTATTTCGTTCGTATGCTTGACTCTCCCGATATCAAACAAATAGATAACCTCACAATGCTCTCCCGATACTCTTGCGAGATATGAAAATCAGAATAAATAAACTTGATGCTTTTTATTACATGACAGAAAATTCCTAAACAGTACAATCTTTGCAACTACTTTACAGAATCAACCCTTAGCCCTAGGGGGAGTTTAGAACATGATGAAGAAGGGAAAACGACAAGGGTTTTGGGTAAGATGGCTAGGAATGAGATATCCCTCCCTAGGTCGAATTACATGCCTTTTATATAGGCTTTGGGTCGAAGTTTTCTAATATGGCAAGCTTGGCCTTCATTCTGCCTCAGGGCTCAGAAAAATATAGGAGTGGTCCACGACAGACCGGCTTGAAATCCTCTATCTGTCGAGCTCCACTTCACTTTTCCACCTCACCATTCTGTTGTCATGGTTGCCACGGCAGTAGCCACGACAGCATTTTTTTCTCGACTCCAATTCTACGATCCAGCTCTGCTCCTTTGCTGTCATGAGTCTGTCGTAGCATATACCTGCAAAAGTGACCAAAATCAGTAGCAACTGTGCCATTTTATCAAATTGTGATGTATATGCAGAAATCTATCCTAAATGCAATGAAATATGCTTGAATGCAGTAGAAATATGGGTAAATAAGGGGTAAAATATAGAACTTTTATACACTCAACTCACCCCCAAACTCAAGTTATTGCTTGTCCTCAAGCAATTATGACCTAACTAAAAATAAAAACTTTTTGGTTTGACTTAATTCAGTGAACTTTTCACTACCTACCACACATTCCCTATCAAGAGCAATACCTTGTCGGGCGTTTCTAGATTTATCCTGAACAATGCTATAGTTCTTGTGCAGTGTGTGAAGATTTTGTGAACAAATATGTGCCTAGACTTCTTTAGGTTACCAGAATAGTCATGCTTACAAACTTGAATTTTATGGCAATTCATTTTTTCTGAAGGCAATTCTTAGGCTCCTTTAGTTTTTTTCTAACTTAAGCTCGAAGAGAAATCTCCCTAAAATCATTATAATGCAGTTTTGCAAGCAAGTGAGTCTGAAAGGTTTCTTTCTTTTATTACTTTCCTAGAGCCGGTGATAGGCACCTCTAGGGGCAACTCAAGTGGGTAAACATTTCTATTCTAGTGCACTACAGAAGTCTAGATAGCATAAGAGTCACAAAGGGTGTTCTAAAGATCAGAACTATATCAAGGCTCTAAACAGTTTCTAAAAACTTCCTAAAGGCACTGTCACGACAGAGTATGTCGCGGCAGGTAAGTTCAGTTCAAAGATTTAAGCCAAATTTTTTTGTTTTTATTTTCTTTTTTGACACAAAAATAAATTTAAAAATAAACTAACAATTAGACACAAATTAGTACACAACTAACAGTTTCATTACTGGAGGGATGTCCACTGTAACCCCCTTAGCCCGGCCTAGATGGTTGACCCGAACTACGAAGATTACACGGGGAAAACCAAAGTCAACCCAAAAGTCAACCTTGGTTAACGACCCTTTTTTTCTTTTTTTACCTTATCTAAATGCATATTAACCCTTGGCGTACTCTTGAGATAAGCATATTCAAAAATCACAGCAATCGGAAAACAGTAAGGGACTCAATTGCACAACGTACAAATTTAGGGACCAAAATGTAAAATCTGGAAATTAAGAGGACTTTACCAATTTTTGAGTTACCATTATGAAATTAGTCATGTTTCATGCCTCTCTGCCAAAGTTCACCTCAAACGGACATCTCAAACTCAATCAATTGCACATACAAAAATCAGGACTAAAATGTAAAGCTTGCAAACCTCAAAACCATTCAAATCAGTGCCCAAGGGTCAAGTGTTTCGAAACGGGTTTAGGCCGTTCAGAAACACGGCTTGACAGTAGCTAAAGTGTTTCGAAACACCTCTGCCCGTTTCGAAACGCCCAGGCCAAAACATGCACCTGTTTCGAAACAGGCAAGGGTGTTTCGAAACACCCTGCCCAGAAACAGCAGAAAAGCCTGTTTTTACACACTTTCGACCCACCAAACACATACATATGACCTCCATATCATGCCAACAAGTCATCAAACATTAAAGGAACATATTTGCATCATCAAAGCTCAATCATAGCATCATTTAGGATAACCACAAGTCTATAGGCATGCATCCTAAAATTGGAAATCAAACTATCATCAAATCTTCAAAACAAATACCAAACAGCCATTTACATACTCCAAACATCATATGCATCAAACCAAACTTAGGGAGTCCAAAACACCTCCCAAAAACACAATCTAGGTTCCCATTGCCAATTACCAAAAGCTATAAGTGTTGTAAAAATAGTCACCATACAAGAGCTTAGACTTTCACTTGGATCCTTGACCTCCTTGCTGCCCCTTAAGCACTTCAATTCTCTGCATTATTGGTTCAAGAAAGAGAGAGCGTAAGCACACATGCTTAGTGAGAAATGCCCTAATGATACAACACAATAATGCACTTTGTAAAAACACCTTTCCAAGGCCTTTAATTTCAAAACAACATATATCATGTATCTATGCATACAAACCAAGCATCTCATGCTTCAATACATCAACATGTCATATTGGCTTCCAAGTGATAATCCATAACCACTTTTCAACTCAAAACACAATCAGATACGCGGATTACAAGAGTTGTCCCATACGCTTCATACACACTACCAAACACTCAAGGTGGAGTTTACCGGTACAATCACAACCCCTCAACACCCGTGATGGAGTCTACGGTACAATTACAACCCCTCCACATCACTCATTGGTAGTTGTATAACATCACTAACGAGAACACGTGACACACAACACAAGATCCTCATATGGCATTTTAACCACCATTATGACCTTAGACATCTCGTTAGTGTACTTGGATGGAGTTTACGGTACCATTACAACCCCTCAACATCCAAGGCGACTTTATTCACGGTGCACCCAATCCTATAGCCGGCTAACTATATCCGATTCAAGTACTTTTAAACCAACACATCACTTGCCAATATACATCATTTACCATCATCAACCCACTGTTTTTAAGCATTAAACAAAGCCATTAAATAGTCATGCATCACTATGCCTCAAACCACATTTATCAATGTCCAAATCAAGGATCTCTTACCTTGAGTATCCTTCAACACATGGCTTACAAAACTAGCATTAAACATGCTAAAATATGCTTTCAAAACAGAATTTAAACATGCAAAATAAACACATTGCATTCAACCATCTCATGGTTCATCAAAAAGAGAGTTTCTCCGAAAACTTACTCTTGGGCTTAGCTAAGTTGTTTAGACTTAAACTAAGCTCCCATAACCTTCAAACATTGGTTTCAAAGCTGAAAACCAAACTTCACTCACCAATTCCGTTTCGCAAACTTGCCGAAACACCGATCAAGCCTCCGAATCAACACCACAAGGATCCGAAGATGTCTCCCCTGTTTTAAACACATCAAAGCAGAGGATTAATGCATCATCATGCACTAAAAATCTTCAACCAAAACACCTAAACTCACTGCTCTCATCAAAACTCACATTTCAACTACCAAACACAACCGAAATCACATCCAAACACCTCTACAACATTAACCAGCCAAGATCCATCACTTCCAATCATTCTTAGACGTCAATTAACATCCAAAAAGAGCCTAATCACGTCCTTATACCTCCAGCTATAGCAGAACATCAAAATCACCCCAAAAACCACCATTTTCACAAGTAAAAACTTAGGAAAATCAACCTATTCGGGATTGCGTTGATTAAACCTCCATTTAACATCATTTAAACATCCAAAATACATCAAAAAGACATCTCAAAACAGAGCCCAATCATCTATTACGAATTTCTTCAAAATTAAATCCAAATCTTGCATTTTAAGCCAAAATCAAGATCACAAGATTAAAACCTTTAATAAAACTCAATTTAAGGATTGAGAACTTGGGAATTTCAGTAAAGAACTGAGTATTTTGAGGAGAAGGACATTCATACCTCTAAATGTGGATTTCTCCTTGTTTAGAGCCAAAATCCTTGAAAATTCAATAAGAAAATGATGAGAATTTGGTGTAGAAATGATTTGGAATCATTTAGGGATTGAAATCTCTTCTTTAGGTGTGAAAATCAAAAGGAAAGTGGCTGTGGAAATATGTTTGGCTGAAGGAATTTTGAGAGAAAATGAAATGGGAAAATTTTGGTAAAAGTTAGTTATGAAACTAAAATATCACCTTTCCCTCTTTTCTTTTTATTAATTATCATTAAATGAGTCTTTAAAATTTAAGAAAAATCTGGAGAAATCCTCCCTTGGGTAAATTAGCTCCTTAAAGATTCAAAGTTTCAATCCTTTTAAAACAGTCACGAACTTTTCAAAAATTACATTTTAGTCACTAACTTGAAATGTCATATTTCCAAACCTCATTTTGTAAAATTGATTTCACCACTCTCTTATATATAATAAAATAGTATTTTTAGATATTTTTTCATATTTTTAATGCATCCCGAACTAGGCTTTCCCTAAAAGTCACCTTTTATATTCGAACCGAAATTTAAATCGGTCCGGTTCAGACCCTAAACTCCCAAGCCCAAAATTGGGGTGTTACATCCACCCCAAACTCGAGGGTTGCATTGCCCTCAATGCATCACAATGATAAAAAGAAAAAAACTGAAAATACTTTATAAAATAGATAAAACAGCAAAGACGACAAAATATAAGAAAAGAAACTTAAATTGAGGAGTTGTCGTCGATGTTGCTGCTAACTTGGAGCTGCCGGCGGGTAGTGACCTTAACGGAAGGGTCTAGCAGGTTGCTGGGGGACGCAGAGGCCATCTTTTTCTTAGCCTCTCGAGGTGGCTAGACGCGGTTCAGTGAGATGCGTGGGGGCTGGTCCAAGACCTCGAGATCATCATCGCTGCTGATGCTGCTGCTGGCAGATCTGCCTTGGCAGGGTCCTTTGACATTCTCATTCAGCTTCTTCCCTTTCATCAGAGGGAAGTCCTTGGAGATGTCTCGGGCTACGGAAGGCTCAGAATTAGAGCCTTGCCAGATGGAGGAGGAGGAGAACCCTTCAAAGGATTTGGGGTCGATTTCCGGTAAGGGGTCCTTTCTCTTCTCTCCTCTGGGTGTGGAGGCAGCAGAGGGAGTTCTGGGGCTCGCAGCATGAGTGGGTGCAGCAAAGAAATATTCTGGCAAGGAGTGGAATTGCACATTGGTAAAATGTAAATCATTCTTAATGAAATTTACCGTTGTGGCAGTGAAGTCCCTCAAAAAACCTATCAGGCCGAGCTATCGTTCCTCTATCCTTTGCAGTATCGTCAGAATCTGGCTGGAGGTGTCTGTCGGTGGTGCTGCTGCCGTCTGCTCTGGGTCTGCTACGACAGGTTCAGGGGAGCTAGGGTCTGTCGTTGGTTCTGTCGCGACAGAGGGGTTGATGTACGACAGAGGAGTGGGAGATTTCAATTCCATAAAACTGTAAATATTCTGTTGCGTCCACCCTTTTCCTTGGACCTTTACATCCTCTTCAATTTCTGGTACATTGTTGCCCCGACAGATTGTGGCGATGAGATAGGGGAAGTCGAGGGGGCTTGACGATCGAAGAGCACACTCGGGGATTCCGTCTCGGATGTAGCGGCTGGCATTGATTTGCCTCTTGTTTAGAATAGAGTTGACAACGACTAACCTCTACATGTCGACAGTTCTGTTGTGGGAGGTAGGCATGAGGTATTTCTTGACAAAATGGTTCCACAACTTGGCATGTGGGGTCAGTTGGGTCCTCCTCATGGTCCATCGTTGCTTCAGGTCATCGTTCTACTCTGTTCCTTCCTTTGTAACCTCTGCCATGACAGCGTCATAGTCTGCCGACGAAAAACTATTCACAAACCTTCGGTGGGCATCCTCCTTCTTGCTCATGTACAACTCATATAGTGTGTTGATGTACGCCGGCTTGAGAGAGATTTCTTTGCCCGAACGGTCACTGTCGTGGCATCTTTGTTTTTGACAGCTAACGTATAATTCACGAACGAGGGTTACGTTCATTTCCTCGGGCTGGGCAGCAAATTTCTGCCACTTGAGGGCTTGTATCTTCTTAGCAAAGAAACTTTCTAACCCAAATCTCCCGTTTGTTTGGTATAGATGAACCCTCGTTCCTCCCACATTTCCCGCTTCTGGAAGGAACTGTAGTACCTCGATGCTGTGTCTGTGGATGAGAACCAGTTTGGTATGCTGTTGTGGCTTGGGGTTGACACTGCCGCGGTAGAGGTGGAGGCAGCGCTGCGTCGGGTGTTTCTGCTGGCCATTATAAGGACTGTAGCAAAAATGAAAAGAAATTTCTGAGATCTAAAATAGAGGAAGCAAGTTGAGAGAATGAGAGTGAGATGAAAAATGAAAAAGGGAGTGGGGGTTTATATAGAACGGTTTTTTTGTGCCCGTTGGGACTGCAACGGTAGGCGCGAATAACGGGACCAGTTGTTACGCGGTTTCTGACGCGTCTGTCACGCGTTTTCGTGTCTGCTGCGCATCTATTACGCGTTTGTGTGTCTGTCGCGACAGCTTTGTGACAGGATGTCTTCTCCGTGTCTATCGGGATAGCTGGTGACAGGTTGTGACGATAGGCATGTCTCTTGGGCTTTTTGGGTGAATGTGGTGGGCTGGTTCATTCCTCCTCTTTGCTTTGCTTCCTTTATTTCCGAAAAATAATTAAATAAATAAACTAAATTAAAATCTTAGTTCCTAAAATAAATAAAAATCTTAATTCCTAATAAATAAATAAAATAAAATAAAATAAAACTAAGTTAAATTAGGTGTGCCTCGAGGGGCATCTCCTAAAGTAACTACTTCCTGCATTCTTGGGGCTACAGTCCCCTGATAAAGCTTGAGTCTCTGTCCATTAACCTTGAATTGGTTCCCATCTTTCAATGATCTGATTGTACTGACACCATGAGGGAAAATTAGGACAACTTGGAAAGGACCAAACCACCTAGATTTAAGCTTTCTTGGAAAAAAGCTTCAACGTGGAGTCGAACAACAACACATGTTTCCCTGGGCAGAACTATCGTGGCAAGAGCTTCCTGTCGTGCCACTTCTTGGTTTTTTCCTTGTCGATCTTGTTATTGTCGTAAGCCATTGCTCGAATTTCTTCAATCTCATTCAAGTCTAGAAGCCTTTTTTTTCCTGCCTATCCCAGTCCATATTTACTGCCTTGATAGCCCTGTAAGCTCTGTGTTCTATCTCAATAGGTAAATGACAGGTTTCACATAGATGAGTCGATAGGGTGACATCCCCAATGGTGTTTTGAACGCTGTTATGTAGGCCCATAATGCACCATTGAGATGTAGAGACCAATCCTTTCGAGTGGTTTTAACCATCTTCTCTAGTATGTTCTTTACTTCTTTATTGGATATCTCGGACTGCCCATTGGTTTGAGGGTGGTATGCTGATGCAATCTGGTGCTTTACTCCGTATTTTCTTAAGGCAGCAGTTATGACCCTGTTATCGAAATGTCTCCCCTCATCACTAATTATCGCCCTGGAATGCCAAATCTGGAGAAGATATTCTTGTGAAAAAATCTTTGTACAGTCTTGGCATCATTCTTTTTAGTGGCGATTACTTCTACCCACTTTGACACGTAGTCCACTGCCAGCAAGATGTACAAATTCCCACAAGATGTTCGAAATGGCCCCATGAAGTCGATTCCCCATATATCGAAGATCTCGACCTCTAATATGTTCTACAGTGGCAACTCATGCCTTCTCGATATGTTCCTAGTCCTTTGGCACTTGTCACAGCCCTTATAAAATGCTTGTGCATCTTTGAGCAGTGTGGTCCAATAGAGACCGGATTGCAGAACCTTGGCAGCGGTTTTGTTTCCTCCTAGGTGTCCTCAATAAAAGGAAGCATGGCAGTGGTGAAGCACTGCTTCCTGTTCATCTTGTGGTATGCATCTCCTGATAATCTAGTCTGCACAGTGTTTGAAAAGAAGAGGTTCGTCCCAATAATAATGTTTTTGCATTATTTTGGAACCTCTTCCTTGCTTGGTAATTAAGCTCAGGAGGTAATAACCCACTTACAATGTAATTAACAATGTCAGCATACCAAGGTGTTTCAGAAAGCTTACTTGTCGCCATGGCTGTCGCGGCAGTGATGGTGGCAGCAAACAACTGCTCATCTGGGAAGGTCTCCAATATGTTGGTCTTGTCTGATGATTGACTCCTCCCCGTCTCCAGCCTTGACAAGTGGTCTGCTACTTGGTTCTATGTTCCCTTTTATCCTTGACATCAATGTCAGATTCTTGCAGCAGTAGAATCCAACGTATCAATCTAGGTTTTGCATCCTTTTTTTGTGAACAGATACTTATGTGTTGAATGGTCTGTATGGACCACCACCTTTGTTCCAAGTATATACGGACGGAACTTGTCGATTGAGAACACCACTGCTAACAGCTCCTTCTCTGTCGTGGTGTAGTTGATTTGGGCATCATTCAGTGTTTTGCTGGCATAGTAAATGACATGGAAGAGCTTATCCTTTCTCTGCCCTAATGTTGCCCCGACAGCGTAGTCACTGGCATTACATATTATTTCAAATGGCAAACTCCAGTCTAGTGGCTGTACAATCGGGGCTGTTACCAGCTTCACCTTGAGTATTCTGAATGCCTCAGTACATTCAGCATTGAAATCAAAGGGACGATTCTGCTCCAATAGGTGGCATAGGGGTTTGGTAATCTTCAAAAAATTGGCTATAAATAGTCGATAAAACCTGGAATGCCCTAAGAAACATCGAATCCCCTTGACTGTGTTGGGTGGCGACAACTTTTCGATGACTTCTATTTTGGCTCTGTCCACCTCTATGTCGCGGCAGCTCACCTTGTGGCCTAGTACTATTCCTTCATCCACCATGAAGTGGCACTTTTCCCAATTCAAAACCAAGTTTGCCTCTTCGCACCTTTCAAGACCCTTCTGTAAGTTGCCTAAACAACCTTCAAAACTGTCTCCAAAGACGGAAAACTCGTCCATGAAAATCTCTAGGAAATCCTCCACCATGTCGGAGAATATTGCCATCATGCACCGTTGGAAAGTTGTTGGTGCATTGCAGAGCCCGAATGGCATTCTCCGAAAGGCATAGGTGTCGTATGGGCATGTGAAAGTGGTTTTCTCTTGGTCCTCTGGTGCAATTGCTATTTGATTATAACCTGAGTAACCATCAAGAAATCAGTAATAAGGTTTCCACGCTAATCTATCAAGAATTTGATCAATAAAAGGTAAGGGGAAATGGTCCTTCCTGTTAGCTTTATTAAGCTTCCGGTAATCCATACAAACCCTCCAACCTCTAACCCCCTTAGCCCGGCCTAGATACTTGACCCAAACTACGAAGATTACACGGGGAAAACCAAAGTCAACCCAAAAGTCAACCTTTATTAACGATCCTTTTTTCATTTTTAATCTTGTCTAGAAACTTGTTAACCCTAAGTGAGTACTCATGAATCATGATTGAGAAAGTCTCAGCGATCGGATAACAATTAAGGACTCAATTACACATGATACAAGTTTAGGGACCAAAATGTAATTTTTGTACATTAGAGGGTCTACGTTGATTTTAGGATTACCATTATGAAATAATTCATGTTGCATGCTACTCTACCAAATTTCATCTTAAAAAGACATCTCAAGCTCACGCAATTGCATTTACAACATTTAGGACTAAAATGTAATGCATGCAAACATCAAACAATTCAAATCTGTGTCCAACGGTCACCCGTTTCGGAACACCCACATACCGTACCGAAATGCTGTATCAAAACGGTGTTGACCGTTTCGGTACGCGGGTATGTTCCGAGACCAGTTCCAAAACACGACATTCTAGTAGCCAAAATGTATCGAAACAGCCCTTACGTTTCGAAATGCTAAGGCCATTTCAGGCCCCCGTTCTGAAACACCATAGGGTGTTTCGATACACCCTGCCCAGAAACAGCAGTAAATGTTGGTTTTTCACTCAAAAGCATACTCAAACATGCCCCAAAGACTCCCAAATCACACCGGCAAGTCATAATACATATAAGGGACATATTTGGGACATCCTAACACAAACATAGCATCAAAACACAAAATGTCAATATTCTAGAGGCATGCTTCCTATCACAACCCAAAATGAGCAATCCAATCTCAAATCAACCAATTAAGGCCAATTACAATCCAAACAAGCTAAAGCAAACATGCCACAACCTTAGGGAGTTTAACATATCTCCCAAATACAATTATTGGTTTCCCATTGCCAATATATCAAAACTAAAGTATATGAAAACACCTCAACTATCTGCATTATTGGTAAATAAGAGAGCGTAAGCACAAATGCTTCGTGAGGCATGCTCTAAAGAAAACCAACACAATAATGCACATCTTGAAAACACTTTCTCAAAAGCTTTTAAACAACATGCTCATTCTATCTCATGCTTGAAAACCTTTCAAAGCAATTTCTCATTGAAAACACATGTACCTTCATTCTATCTCATGCATTTAAACCAATGCAAAACTCATGGCAAAGCCATACTCATGCTTGTACTCTAAAGAATTTTATAAACACATCACATATGCATTTCTCATAGCATAAACCATTTCACCAAAGGTACATGTGAATAAAAAACCATAACATATTTTATATTGGCATTTCACATCTCTTTATTACTCGGATATGCGGACATCCCACTAGACACTTCCGGTGGCATCTCTCATCACCGTACTCACTCGTCTAGCAACATAGTTTCTGGTGGAATCTCTCATCACCGTACTCACATGGCGGAATCTCTCATCGCCACAAAGCTTGGGTATTTCACCAAGTCCTACCCGATGGAATGCACATCATCGGTTCTCTCCCTTTGGCTTAACCAAAGAGCACGTACGAATTTTTAGTTTATAGTGCACTCTCATCCTATTGATCGATCAATTATATCCGGTAAGTATCTCAACATCTATGTCAATATATATTTTGTCAAATCATTATCTCACCTACTGTTTTTCATGCATTAAATCTCAACATTCACATCTCATTTCAAAATCATAACATTTGATATGCTTTAACATAAAAGCTCAAATCTCAAGTATGCAACATGTTACTTTAGGAAATCATTCCAAGCATCATCTCATGCTATATTTCATGCATAAAAATAGTAGGAATTTATCAATCTAGAATCATGAGCATGTAAAAGAATTTTAGGGACAATCACCACATTCAAGAGAGCAATCTAGCCAATACTTACTTCCGGAATTAGGAAGGCGTTTCAAACCATTCCTAAATCCCCAAACCTTGTTTCTTTGTCCCTCAATGACTTCTATAACAATACGCACTCACCGATTACATTTCGCTTGCTCGCCGAAACGCTATCTAAGCTTACTGATCAACTCCAAAGGTGTCTGAAGATGTCTCCCCTATTTTAAACACATAAGAGCAGAGGATTAATGCATCATCATGCATTGAAATCATCAACCACACACCTAAACTCGCAGCTCTACACAAAAGCCACATTTCGGCTACCAAACACTACCGAAATCACCTCCAAACTCTTCCAAAACCAAACCCAGCCAAGATCCATCACTTCTAATCATTTATAAACATCAATTAACATCAAAAACCATCACAAGCACATCCTTATACCCCCACCTATAGCAGAACACCAAAAACACCTCAAAAACCATCATTCTAGCAAGCAAAACTTAGGAAAAACAAACCTATTCGGGAATGTATTGTTAAAACGTCATTTATAACATCAATCAACATCCAAAATACATTAGAAAACCATCTCAAAAAAGAGCCCAATCAATTACCAAGAAAATATTCAAGATCTCTTCCAAAATCTTGAGTTTTAAGCCAATTTCTTGTTTCTAACATTAAAACCACTTAAAATCATTAATAAAGGATTGATAACTTGGGAATTTCAGTAAAGAACTGATCAATAGAGGAGAAGGACGAAGCTTACCTCTAATGGATGATTTCTCCTTGATTTGGGCAAGTTTCCTTGAAAATTCAATGTAGAAATCAAGTTGATTTGATGAGGAATTGATTAAGAATCAAATAGTGATTGAAATCTCATTAAATGAAGTGGAAATCAAAGTAAATTTGCTGGAGAGAAAGTGTTTGGTTGAAAGGAATTTGAGAGAAAATAAAATGAGGGAAATTTTGTGAAAAGTAGTTATGAAAAGTCAAAGGTGGTTTTTCTCATTTAATCACCTTCATTTTCTTTAATTAAAACATTAATTAAATCACCCAAATTAAGGAAAAAACTGATGAAAATATTTTTGGTAAAATTAGCCCCTTAAAGATTCAAAGTTTAAATCCATTACAAAACAGTCACTACTTAACTTTGCAAAAACTACAATTTGGTCACTACACCTAAATGTAGTATTTCCAAACCTTATTTTTTAAAATTGATTTCACCATTCTCTTTTATATATTAAATGAGGATTTTTAGATATTTTTCTATATTTTTAAAGCATCCCGAACTAGGTGTTCCCTAAAACTCCCTTTTAGATTTAAACCGTTTCCCAGACCGATCCGGTACAGTCTCTAAACATCTAGGCCCAAATTTGGGGTTTTACAACTCTCCCCCTCTTAAGAAATTTCATCCTTGAAATTCACCTATAGGAAAAGGGTAAGGAAATTGCTTCTTCATGTCATCTTTTCTTTCCCACGTGGCTTCCTCAACACCACGATGCCTCCACAACACCTTAACCAGCTTAATGGTTTTACCCCGGAGAACCTTACTGTCCAAATCCAAAATCTCGACTGGTTCCTCATCATTGGTCAAATCCGGATTCAACTTAACTTCCTACACGGGCATAACATGTGAAGGATCTGATCTATACCTTCGAAGCATGGATACATGAAACACATTATGTATCTTCTCTAACTCTTGTGGTAGCCTCAACTTATAAGCAATAGGACCCATACGTTCTATCACCTCGTATGGTCCAATATACCTAGGACTCAACTTACCCTTCAGGCCAAATCTCATCACCTTTTTCAAAGGTGAAACCTTTAACAACACACGGTCACCCACCGCAAACTCAATCTCCTTACGCTTCAAATCCGAATAAGTCTTTTGCCGATCTGAAGCTGCCTTCAACCGCTCACAAATGAGCTTCACCTTCTTGGTGGTTCCTTTCAACAAAGACGACATCGAGACCAACTTATGTCCCGTTTCAGCCCAGCAAAGAGGAGTTCTGCACTTCCTCCCATACAAGGCTTCATAAGGTACCATTTGAATACTTGTCTACTAGCTATTACTATAAGCAAACTCCACCAAAGGCAAATGCTTCTCCCAAGAGCCTTGAAACTCAATCACGCGGCACCTCAACATATCCTCAAGCACTTGGATAACACGCTCAGACTTTCCATCCGTATGCGGATGATAAGAAGTAATAAAATTCAGCGACGTACCCAATGCTTGATGTAAACACTCCCAAAGCTTACCGTGAACCTCAGATCTCTATCCGACACTATAGATTTTGGTACACCATGCAGACGTACAATCTCAGCAATGTACAGCTCCGCAAGCTTATCCAAGGTATACGTAGTATACACAGGTAAGAAATGCGCACACTTCGTAAGGTGATCCACAATCACCCACACCGAATACTTCTTTGATGGCGTCAAAGGCAAACCAGACACAAAGTCCATAGTGATCCTCTCTTATTTCCATTCAGGGATCCTCAACGGTTGCAACAACCCCGAAGGAAACTGATGCTCTGCCTTAAGTCGCTGACAAACCATGCACTTGCTCACATATTCCGCAACATCCTTCTTCAAACCCACCCAATAATACTCATCCTTCATATCACGATACATCTTTGTACTACCAGGTTGCATAGCAAAAGGACTACTATGAGCTTCGGTCAGAATAGTACGCCTCGACTCCACATCATTCGACACTACTATCCGACTTCCAAAACATAGAACTCCATCATCATTAAAACAAAAATCGGATGGTCTATCCTCAGCAATATCCTGAACATGTGGCACCAAAGAATCATCCAACAACTGCTTATCCTTTATCAACTGAACTAGAGATGGTTCCACTTGCAATTCAGCAACAAGACCTCCATCTCGCGATATGATCAAGCTAGCAAACATCGCCCTAAACTCCACTGCCATTTTCTGCTCAAGGCGTCAGCCACAACATTGGCCTTTCCGGGGTGATACTCGATCGTTAGATCGTAATCCTTAAGCAACTCCACCCATCGCCGTTGCCTAAGATTCAACTCTTTCTGAGAAATCAGATACTTCAAACTCTTGTGATTCGTGTACAAAGTACACTTCTCACCATAAAGATAATGTCTGCAAATCATCAAAGCAAAAACCACCGCAGCTAACTCAATATCATGCGTAGGATAATTGCGCTCATGCACCTTCAACTGTCGCGATGCATAAGCCACCATCTTACCCTCTTGAATTAGCACACACCCCAAACCAACGTAGGATGCGTCACTGTACCCTACAAACTCTTTTCCTGATTCAGGTTGAACCAAAATAGGAGCTTACGTCAAAGTTGCCTTAAGCTTCTCAAAAGCTTGCTGTCTCGCTTCCGTCCACTCATACTTAACATATTTTTGCAACAACTTCGTTAAAGGAGCAAAAAACTTTGAAAATCCATCCACAAACCTCCGATAATATCCTGCCAACCCAAGGAAACTACGGACTTCATGAACAGACTTAGGAGGCTTCCAATTCATCACCGCCTCAACCTTCTGAGGATCAACTCGAATCCCTTCAGCCGAAACCACATGACCAAGGAACACAACATCCTTTAGCCAAAACTCACACTTTCTCAGCTTAGCATAAAGCTAATTTTCCAAAAGCTCTTGCAAGACAACTCTCAAATGACCTTCATGCTCCTCCTCAGTACGAGAGTACACAAGGATATCGTCGATGAATACCACAACAAACTTGTCCAAGTATTCTTGGAACACTCTATTCATCATGTCCATAAAAGCAGCAGGAGCATTCGTCAGGCCAAACTCATAATGTCCATACCTCGTTCTAAAGGCTGTTTTCGGCACATCCACATCTTTAACCTTAAGTTGATAGTACCCTGACCTCAAGTCAATCTTTGAGAACATAGTCGCTCCCCGAAACTGATCAAAGAGATCATCAATCCTCGGCAAAGGATACCTATTTTTATGGTCAACTTTTTCAGCTGACGATAATCGATGCACATTCTCATCGTGCCATCCTTCTTCTTCACAAACAAGACCGGTGCACCCCAAGGCGACACACTAGGCCGAATGAAACCACGGTCAAGCAACTCCTGAAGTTGCGTCTTCAACTCCTTCAGCTCTTTGGGTGCCATTCAATAGGGAGCAATGGACACCGGATTTGTGTTCTCATACAACTCAATCCCAAACTCCACCTCTCGACTAGGCGGCAATCCAGGAAACTCCTCTGGAAACACTCCAGAGAACTCACGTACAGTTCTTATATCCTGAACTCGCAACTCCTTTAAACTAGGATTCATCACAAAGGCTAGGTAAGCCTCGCAACCCTGGCGCAACATTCGACTTGCTTCCAATGTAGACACCACATTGGCAAGAAAATTCACATTTTTGCCCACTTCCACCACTTCATAGTCATCCACAAGTTTCAACGAAACTCGCTTGCTTTCGAAATCCACCACGGCTCTATGTTCAACAAGCCAATCCATGCCAAGGATTACATCAAAGCCATAGAATGGCAACTCCATGAGATCAACAAGAAAAAACATGATTTTGCACTTTCAAGGGACATCTCCTATACAACTTCCGCATGACAACCGTCTCAACAAAGGAATTAGTCACACGCATACCAACATCCAAAGACTCAATAGGTAAACTAAGCATTTGAGCATGCTCACGCAATATGTACGAGTTTGTAGATCAAAAATCAATCAAAGAAAGTAATGACAAGGATTGCAAAGTAAACGTACCTGCGATCAAATCCGTATCATTCGTTCCCTCATAATGGGCATACACTCGAGTCTGACCGCCACCCTCAGGTTGAATGGCTACAACACGTGCTACGTTCCTGCCACCATCATCCCTACGCTGAAAATTACCACGGCCGCGCCCACGACCCCTCTGTGGCTCAGCTGCTCTCACCGGAGCTTGTCCCTCTCTCAGCGGCTGAAGACAATCTTTCTTCGAATGCCCTCGGTTACCACAGTTCCAGCATGTCCTAAGGTTACCCCAACACTCACCACCATGCCTTCTACCAAAACGGTTACATTTAGGAGTTCTCATAACAACATTAGGTCCTTGCTGACCTCTACCAGGGTTACCACCCCCACGCCTAGCATCATAATGCGGCCTCCTAACCTTATGCCTCTTATTGCGATCTCTACTATAATCGCGTTCAGTCGCTCGCTTCCCAGAGCTAGATCCACCAGCTCGACTTGCCAAACCAAGATTCCATTCAATGTCCTTGGCTCTAGTGACCAAGACATTGAAATCCGTAGAGTCAATCGCAAGCATATAAGTCTTGACATCTGCTACTAGCCCATAACGGAATCGTTCGCACCTCTCCCGCTCACTAGGGATTAGCTCAGGCGAATACTGACTGAGGCGAACAAACTGAATTTCATATTCAGCTACTGACATGTTGCCTTGCACGAGAGAGCTAAACTCTCTTTTCTTTTCATCTAGGTAACGTACTCCCAGATACTTCCGCTTGAACGCATTCAAAAAGAACATCCAAGTCACCTTGTCATCCCCCATCTCGGAGATAGTGGTCGTCCACCACGTATAAGCATCACCATGCAGCAGCGACATAACACTACCCAGCTTCTGCACATTGTTGCATTTCATCTGACCCAGAATCCTCTTGGTGCTCTCCAACCAATACTCAGATCCTTCCGGAGATAAGCCTCTGAACTCAGTCCCTCCTAGAATGCGAAGACATTCTAAAGCTAACCTCACATTAGCATCATCCTAATGCGCAGCTCCAAAAGCTCCAGCTACTGCTGCTTGGAAAGCTCCAGCAATAGCCTGAATCAACATGGTCATGTCAGGAGCAGCTTGCCTCTACACACCCTCGGGTCCAGCAACCCCAACACCAGCACCAGCATTACCAACTCCAGCACCACCACCACCGGGTGGCCCACCTCTAGGGCGAGGAGGATGTAAATCTTCAGCATTCTCGACATTCTCATCTCATTTCAAAATCATAACATTTTCTATGCTTTAACATAAAAGCTCAAATCTCAACTATGCAACATGTTACTTTATGAAATCATTCCAAGCATCATCTCATGCTATAATTCATGCATAAAAACAGTAGGAATTTATCAATCTAAAATCATGAGCATGTAAAAGCATTTATTCCTGGTAGTCTGAACGATCCACAGATTTATTGGAACGCTTTCAGATGTTCTCGGGCATCCTCAGTTGCAGAACCACAAAACTGGCCAGTGGAATTTATCATGCTGAACATGACAAGTTTCAGCTCGAAGTTTTCAGCTTCCATGTCTGGCAAGGTGGTTTCCAGTTCAACATGGTCATTGACCATGTAGTCGCGGCAGGATTACCGTGCGGCAGTGGCAGCAAGCAGTTCATTCCGGACATCTTGGGGAGGATCATCAATAACTCTCTGGTTATTGTTGTTTGGGTCATCTGCCCCGTCGTTTTGCCTTCCGTTCACCATTGCTTCTAGTTGCTCCTCAAGATAGTTGTTTCTTGCTATCAAGAGTCAGGCTTGGTTCCTAAGTTGGTACGTGCGTTCGATTTCTGGGTCAAGTTCGTACTCAGGCTCTTTACCTCGTCTAGATCTGCGCATAAGCAAACAACAAACCTTGTGAAAAGCACGAGGTAAATAACATTATTAAAAACAGAAAAAGCAAAAGAAAAAGTGCAGTAAAAAAACGGTAAATATATGTTGCCAGTCCCTGGAAGCGGCGCCAAAAACTTGTTGCATGTAAAAGGGTCCTATCGCAAAAAGTGCAAGTGTACACGAAGCAAGTAGTAAAGTGATACTTGGAGTATCGGATATCGTCCCCATAGGGACTGGAAATAACTTTATCCTTGAATTGTTGCACAAGAGAGAAAAATAGTTTAATTTGATTGTGCAGTAATCTTGAGAAACAACTAAAATAAAAGAGTAAGGAATCAAGTTTAAGAAATAGGCTGGTATTGAATTGCTCAGAAGTGCAGGTGTTGCACTGTAAGAGGAACTTCTGTTTTCTGTCGTCGTCCCTGTCGCGGTAGCACCTGTCGCGGCAGAAGTCTGTTGATGTCGCAGTAGCGATCACACAACTCTGTACTTCAACCTTGTCAAGAATCCCTGTTATGACTTGTCCTATCCATAGGTCCATGTTCTGTTGATGGACACTTCTTAGATGATACCTCCCGGCGTGAATCGAAGGGTGAACACCAATGTTGTTGAATTCTTCCTTAGCCACATAACTTCGTACTTATCCCTAAGCCTAGTGGTTTAACCATAAACTGGAAAACACGTATTTATTCCATTCGTATGCTTAACTCTCCTGATATCAAGCAAATAGATAACCTCACAATGCTCTCTTGATACTCTTGCGAGATGTGAAATCCATAATAAATAAACATGAAGATTTTTATTACTTGACAGAAAATTCATAAACAGTACAATCCTTGCAACTACTTTACAGAATCAACCCTTAGCCCTAGGAGGAGTTTAGAACATGATGAAGAAGGGAAAACAACAAGGGTTTTGGGGATGACGGGTAGGAATGAGATATCCCTCCCTAGATTGAATTACATGCCTTTATAAAGGCGTTGGGTCCAAGTTTTCTAATATGGCAAGAATACAAGTTTAAACTAAAGTACAACTCTATTATAGATTAAATCTTCTGAGTTGATGCCTTTAATTCATCCTATTTTCTTGCCTTGGGTTTATTCCTTGGACTTTGGGCTTGGCCTTCATTCTTCCTCAGGGCTCAGAAAAATATAGGAGTGGTCTACGACAGACCGCTTTGAAATCCTATATCTGTCGAGCTCCACTTCACTTTTCCACCTCACCATTCTGTCGTCATGCCTGCCACGGCAGTAGCCACAACGGCGTTTGTTTCTCGGCTCCAGTTCTACGATTCAGCTCTACTCCTTTGCTGTCCTGAGTATGCCGTAGCAGATACCTGCAAATGTGACCAAAATCAGTAGTAACTATGCCATTTTATCTAATTGTGATGTATATGCAGAAATCTATCCTAAATGCAATGAAATATGCTTGAATGCAGCAGAAATATGGGTAAATGAGGGGTAGAATATAGAACTTTTATACCCTCAACAGTAGAACATCGACACTTGCGTCCAGGATGGGAAACCATGAAGCGGGAAGTTGTTCAGCATCTATTGCTATCTCTCCCAAGCTTCATACATTGGTTCGTCACCCCCTTGGCGAAAGGCTGTGATCTCATTTCTTAATTTGTTTGTGATGTTTAAAGGACTGAAATGATCTAGAAAATCCTTGCATAGCTTCGTCCAAGTATTGAATGATCCCGCCGGTTGGTTGTTCAACCATTGTTTTGCCCTATCCCTCAATGAATAGGGGAATAATCTCAGCTTCAGCACGTCTTGATGGACTCCATGTATCTTGAAGGCTCTGCATATTTCTAGGAATCCTCTCAAGTGCTGCCGAGCATCATTTGTGGCAGTTCCTCCAAATTGCCCTAATGTGTTGATCATGTTGAACATCACGAGCTTTAACTCAAAGTGATCCGTTTCGATTTCAGGCTCTTTAATAGTTGGGTCAAAACCCCTGAAGTCATGCTCCAAGTGGTCCCAAGTGGATCACACATATTGTTACTACGTGGGCGGATTTGGGGGTTGTTGCCTAAGTGGATTTTGCTACTATTGTCTGGGCGGCGGATCGTGCTGCCCATCACTACCGTTTTAAGTGTAACGCCCCGGTTTTGGGCTTGGAAGTTTTGGGTTTGGACCGAACCGGTCGGGTTGCGGTTCGAATATATAAAGGTGAAATTAGGAAATCCTAGTTCGGGTTGCATTAAAAATATGGAAAAATGTTCTAAAATCATCTTTTAATATATAAAAGTGAACTGTGAAATCAATTTTTGAAAATGAGGTTCGGAAGGGTGACATTTTGGCTAGTGACCAAAATGTAATTTTTGAAAGTTGCGTGACTGTTTTATAAAGGGTTGAAACTTTGAATCTTTAAGGAGCTATTATTCCAAAAAGAGTTTCTCTAGATTTTTCTAAGATATTTTGATGTATAATTCTGATTTTAAAGCTTAAGAAAAGTGGAGGGAAATCATTTTACTATTTTGTAACCAACTTTCCATTTTCTTCCAATTTTCATTTTCTCTCTTTTTCTCTCAACCCAAACACTTTCTCTCCAGAGATTTACTTCTGATTTTGTCACTCAAATCTTCCTTTTCAATTCTCTTTGGATTCCTAATCATATCTACAACAAAACCTCACCATTTGCAAGTTGTTTCATCAAGCTTTTTGGTTCCAAAAAGGGAGAAACTCAAGTTTGGAGGTAAGAACGTCCTTCTCCTCTAAACTCTCAGTTCTTTACTGAAATTCCCAAGTTCTATATCCTTGAATTATGATTTATTAAAGGTTTTACAATGGTAATCTTGATTTTGGCTTAAAATGCAAGGTTTGCTTGATTTTGGTGAAATTTTTGTGTGATCTGTTTGGGCAGTGTTTTGAAGTGTCAAATTGATGTTAAATGAATGCTAAATTGATTAGAAGTTGAGGTTTAATTAATGCAATCCCGGATAGGTTGAATTTCCTAAGTTTTGCTTGAGTTTTTGGTTGTTTTTGGAGTGATCTTGGTGATCTGTTATACCTGGAGGTATAAGGACGTGTTTGTGATCATTTTGGATGTTAATTGATGTTTAAAAATGGTTAGAAGTGATGGATCTTGGCTGGGTTAAGTTTCGGAAGTGTTTGGTGGTGATTTCGGTTGTGTTTGGTAGCCGAAATGTTGGATTTGTGATGAGCAGCGAGTTTAGTTGTGTTGCTGGTGTTTTTAATGCATAGTGATGCATTAATCTTCTGTTGTTATGTGCTTGAAACAGGGGAGGAAGATCCGTGAGCATTTGAGGTGGTTTGGAAGGTTTCGGATGCTTGGAAGGCTTGTTGGCTAGCCTTGTTTTGTGTATCGGTGAGTGAAGTTGGGTTTTCAGCTTTTAAACCGAGGTTTGATGGTTTTGGGAGCTTAGTTTAAGTCTAAACAACTTTGCTAAGCTCAAGAGTAAGTATATGGATTTTCGCTCTTGGTTTGTGTTGTGAATTGGCTTAAAAAGCAATTGTGTTTGGTGGTTGCAATGCATGTGATTTGCATGGTTTATATTCTGTTTTGAAAGCATATTTTAAGCATGGTTTAATGCTGGTTTTGAAAGCCATATGTGAAGGATGCTCAAGGTAAGAGATCCTTAGTTTTATACGTTGAAAATGTGGTTTTGATGCATGGTGTTGCATGTTGTTCAATGGCTTTGTGTAATGCTTTAAAACAGTGGATTGATGATGGTAAATGATGGTTTTTGCATTATGATTATGCATGTGAATCATTGGACTAATGTGGTAAGTTGGTTATATTGGCAAGTGATGTAAATGGTTCTTGGTTTCTTTGATCGGATATAGTTAGCTGGCTATAGGATTGGGTGCACCGTGAATAAAGTCGCCTTGGAGGTGGAGTGGTTAAGAGTGAACCGGTAAACTCCCTTCAAGTATCCTAACGAGATGGTTAAGGTCATAATGGAGGTTGAATGCCCATTCGAGGACCTTGGTTAAGCAAAGGTTATATGGTGGTTAAAAGTCCATATATGGGAACCTTGTGCTTGTTAAGATCACAATGGTGGTGTAAAGTCCATGTGTGGATCTTGTGTTGGGTGTCCCGGATCTCGTTAGTGATGTTATACAACTACCAATCGGTGATGCTAAGGTTGTATAGTGTTTAAAAGTCCATACATGGGAACCTTGTGCATGTTAAGGTTATATGGTGTTTAAAAGTCCATATATGGGAACCTTGTGTAAGCTAAGGTTGTATGGTGTTTAAAAGTCCATACATGGGAACCTTAGGAAAGTTAAGGTTGTATGGTGTTTAAAAGTCCATACATGGGAACCTTAGGAAAGTTAAGGTTGTATGGTGTTTAAAAGTCCATACATGGGAACCTTAGGAAAGTTAAGGTTGTATGGTGTTTGAAAGTCCATACATGGGAACCTTGTGAATGTTGAGGTCAAATGGTGTTTAAAAGTCCATTTGGGGACCTTAGATTGGTAGTGTGTATGAAGCGTGGGGACAACGCTTGTAATCCGCGTATCCGATTGGATGTTGAGTTTAAAAGTGGATGTGGTTGATCACTTGGGAGCCAATATAATGTTCTTGATTATGATTAAGCATGAGATGCTTGAAAAGATGCATGGTTGCATGAAAAGTGTTTAATGCTTGTGAATGCATGTTTACTTGTTAAGTTGAACAAGTGTTGATTATCATTTGGTAAATGATGCATGTGTGCATGAAATCTCTTTAATGCATTGGAGTCTTGTTAAGACTTGTTTTAAAAGGCATGTGATGATGATGTTGTGGTTCATAAGTTGCCTTTGTTTAATACATGTGTTGGATTGATTGAGTAAATGGTTTTAAAGGGTTTCTTGCTTGGAATGATTTTCAAGTATAAGAAAGGTATGTTATGAAATGGAAGTGTTTTCCAAGGTATGAATTTAACTTTGCATATGGGTTTATGCATGGAATGGTTAAATGGATGATTTTGCAAATTATGCTTTGAAAAGGTTTTCTTAGCTTGCTAAGCTAAGGGTTGGTTTTCATGTTTGAACAATGCATGGTTTAAGCATGTTGTTGAAAAGGGGTTTTCAAACTTTGCTTGGTAAACAAATCGAGTTGCTTTTCAAAGAGGTTTTATGACTCGCTGCATTGATGGTGTTTTGGTTTTGAGCATTCCTCACTAAGCATTATGTGCTTACGCTCCTTTTTGTCCATCAATGCAGATTCTTGAAGTTTGGACAGCGAGAAGCAAGGGATTCAAGGAGGACTCCATTTGAGATGTATGTCTCGGTGAATAGCTATAGTTAATAAAGGCATTGGGGTAGAATCTCTTGGGTTAATGTTTTTGTGTTCGTATATGTTCGGACAAGGATGGTTATATGTTGTTGTTAATGTTGTTGGATCATGTTTTGGCTTATATGAGATGGATTTGGAGATTTTGTGTTTAAATGGTTGCTTGTGTAGGAAGCATGCCTATAGAATTGGGGCTTTACGTATATGATGATAATATGTTGAATTGTTGATGCAAGTATGTCTCTTATATGTTGAATTGCATGATGGTAAAGTTTGGTGGCTTTTGGAGTATGTTCGGATGGTCAATTGCGTGTTTAAGCATGTCTTTTTCTGCATTATGTGCAGGGCATTTCGGAACAGGGACTACCGTTTCGGAACGGATGCCCTGAATCAGCCCAGGCGTCCGAAACGGTAGACACCGTTTCGAAACGGAAAGCATTCTGCCAGCCACCTGTTTCGATACGCGTTGCGGAACGGCCCCGCATTTCGAAACGGGCTCTGCCTGTTCCGGAACACGTGACTGTTGGGGGCTGACAGTGGCAGTTAAATGTTTTGGAATGTTTGCATTTTGGTCCTGAAACTTGTTTGTGCAATTGTATGAGTTTGGGATGTCCGTTTAAGCTGAAATTTGGCAGAGAAGCATGAAACTTGATTAATTTTAAGTTGGTAACTTAAAATCTGGTTAAGTCCTTAAAGTTTTCAGAATTTACAGTTTGGTCCCTAAAGTTGTTAATTGTTCGATTGGGTCCCTGTTTGATCTCTGATGTTTATGATCTTCGAGTATGTTGTTGTGTGATCACATCTAAGGTTAACGTGCATTTAGACAAGATTAAAAAGAAAAAAAAAAGGTCGTTAATCAAAGTTGACTTTCGGGTTGACTTTGGCTTTCCCCGTGTGACTTTCTTAATTCGGGTCAACCGTCTGGGCCGGGTTAAGGGGGTTACATTAAGCATCAATGGCAGGGTTGTCATCTTGGCCGTTATGCATGGTTGCTTCTACTTTTCCCTATTTATTAGCTTTCCCAAGGGCTTCTCTGACTTCTTTCTTAAGTTTTCTTGCTCTTCGTTCGATCTCGTCAAAGAAAACGATTTCTCCGTTTGGGTTTGCTCTGGTCATGCACTAGACAAGAAAACTGTAAAATTCATTTTTTCGATTATAATAACAAAAAAATAAAAAGTGAAAATTAAATACAAATAAAAATGTGCAAAAATATAAAAAATAATTTATTGTTGCCAATCCTCGTTAACGACGCCAACAACTTGTAGAGCGTTAGGGTGTTCTCTAAATATGAGCGCAAATGCACACTCTTGTCAAGTTATAGTATAAAAGATATCGTCTCCCACAACGATTGTACAGCTTACTCGAATTGTAATTCATGCACAAAGAAAATTAAATGCACAAATAATTTTAGTTTATGAAAGAATTAAAAGTAAATAAAACACAACTAATTGAAGAAAAGATCAAGGTGACAGAATGGGTCAGGTTATGCAGCTCAGTACTGTGAAACTCCGTTGAATAGGATAAGATGCTTTGCGCTGCCATACTTTGCTGCCTCGGTGGAGGATGGCGGATTAGCTGCTTCGACGCTTTTGCTGCCTCAGTAGTAGAACGGATGATTGGCTCGGCGGCAAACTCGACAGACTTTCAAAGCTCGGCAGAACGCTTCAATATTGATCTTGCTGATGTCTAAGACAGAATGTTGCTATTGCCCACTGCACATGATACCCGTCACGACGTGAATCTTGCAAAGACAGCAACCTCAGTTCGTCCTCTTTTAGTTGCCTTAAACTCGCACCTATGTTTAGACTAAATTTATCAACACCAGATTAGGATGAGGATTGTACTTATCCCTTTCGTGAGTTCGACTCTCTCGATGCTAAACAAATAGATAGTTAACAACTAATATTTTGAACTTAATTGAAAACTATGAAGAGCGTGGAATAAGCAAACCTTGAAGTTTTATTGCAAAAACAAACTTAATTCCTAAACAACCATTC
Source organism: Hibiscus trionum (assembly GCA_030270665.1). Lineage (NCBI taxonomy): Eukaryota > Viridiplantae > Streptophyta > Magnoliopsida > Malvales > Malvaceae > Hibiscus > Hibiscus trionum. The sequence continues at coordinate 12,920,029 of BSYR01000004.1, read as the reverse complement.
TCACACTAGTTTACAACATAACACAAACCCAAGATAGACTTTAAAATATAATGGCGGCAAGAAAACCTAAACTATGCCCAAAGGAAAACATAAGTTGTCTACAATTACAAAACACGTCAAGTATATATAGGCATTAGCTAGGTCAAGTCCTCCTTTGAGTAGAAGTCTTCAAAGTAGCTTTTGCATTAAATGCAACCTTTAATTCTGACTTCTTTGAGTTGAATGTGGACTCTTTCTTGTTGACTTGCACCGCAAGTTATCTTGATCTTCTTCCTTCGGCGGCTTTGTTCGCTGCTCCAGGCATCAGAAAATTTAGTGGATGGCATCGTTGGAATAAGGATTTTTTGCTCTACAGATCGCACTCCAATTCTCCAATTTATTAGCTTGCTGCCCTGGGCAGCATGTATTCAACAAAGGCTTTCTCTTCTTGGAACTGCATCAGTACAGCTCCATGATCTGCTGCCTCTACATCCTCTCCTCTGGTCTGTCCTCCTCCTAACAACTTCTAGCCCTGAAATGCAAACTAAACTAAAATAACATCTTTTCCTTACCAAATAAAAGATAGTCAACATAAATAGGGTAAAGTAAAGAATATTGTAAATATGCAATGCATGAACCTAAATATGCCTAAAATGTTGTTAAGAACAACAATAATATGGGATGGAATGCATATAAAGTATAGGACTAATGAGAACTTGACACACCCCCAAACTCGAACTATTGCTTGTCCTCAAGCAATGCAAACCTAAACATACTTGCCCTTTGAACTAATCAGAAAGAAAAAACATGTTTTAAACTTGATTTAGCACCTTAAGGCTGTGGCACCTACATTATATTATTGAAAGGATAAGAGCATAAACTACCTCAGAATTAAACTATAAGATTTCTGAGTATGTGCATGCATTGTGAAAAAGATGATTATAAGGATTCTAAGAAAACACTTAAGCATTAACCTACTTAAGTTGGGTATTTTTTATAAGCAACCTAATCAACTTGTAACCACCTTAGCCCGGCCTAGACGGTTGGCCCGAACTACGAAGATTACACGGGGAAAACCAAAGTCAACCCGAAAGTCAACCTTGATTAATGACCTTTTTTTTAAAACTTGTCTAAATGCATATTAACCCTAGCTGAACAATTGAGATAAACATACTCAAAAATCACAGCGATCGGAAAACATTTAGGGACTCAATTGCACAACATACAAATTTAGGGACCAAAATGCAAATTCTGGAAATTAGGAAGACTTAACATGTTTTAAAGTTACCATTATGAAATTAAACATACTTCATGCCTCTCTGCCAAATTTCATCTCAAACGGACGTCATAAACTCAACCAATTGCATATACAAAGATTGGGACCAAAATGTAAGAGTTTCAAAACATTTATCCATTAGAATCAGTGCCCAACGGTCGAGTGTTCCGAAACGGGGAAGGTCCGTTCCGAAACGCGGGACTGTTCCGAAACTTGTTGCGGAACAGGGCTTGGCAGTGGCAAAACCGTTTCGGAACAGCTCTACCTGTTTCGAAACGCCATGGCCATTTCAGGCCACATGTTCCGAAACAGTAGCACCCGTTCTGAAACGAGTTGCCCAGATTTGCAGATTTTTTCTGGTTTAACAAGCATTTGACCCATCAAACACATCCATAAGACCTCCATAACATACACACAAGTCATCAAACACTTAAGGAACATATTAGCATCAACTAATCACAATCATGGCATCATTCAAGGAAAAACCCAATTCTATAGGCATGCATCCTATATTGAAAACCATGCAACCATCAATTCACCAAAACCAAATACCAAAAGGCCATTTACATGTTCCAACATCTTCAAAACATTAACCAAACTTAGGGAGTCCAAAACATCTCCCAAAAACACAATTAGGTTCCCATTGCCAAATGCCCAAAGCTAATAGTGTTAGGAAAACATTCACCATACATGAGCTTAGTCTTTCACTTGGATCCTTGACCTCCTTGCTGCCCTTATGCACTTCAATGCTCTGCATTATTGGTTTAAGAAAGAAAGAGCGTAAGCACATAGCTTAGTGAGGAATGCTCAATTAAAACATCACAATAATGCATTTGCAAAAACACCTTCTCAAGGCCTTTAGTTTCAAAACAACATTTACCATGCAATTATGCATACAAACCAAGCATCTCATGCTTCAAATCATCAACATGTCATATTGGCTTTCAAGTGATAATCATAACCATTTTACAACTCAAAAACACAATCGGATACGTGGATTACAAGCGTTGTCCCATACGCTTCATACACACTACCAATATCAAGGTGGAGCATGGTACAATCACAACCCCTCAACACCCGTGATGGAGACTATGGTACAATCACAACCCCTCAACATCACTCATTAGTAGTTGTATAACATCACTAACGAGAACACGGGACACACAACACAAGATCCACACATGGACTTTTAACCACCATTGTGATCTTAACACAAGATCCACTCATGGACTTTTAACCACCATGATGATCTTAAACATCTCGTTAGTGTACTTGGATGGAGTTTACGGTACAATCACAACCCCTCAACATCCAAGGCGACTTTATTCACGGTGCACCCAATCCTATAGCCGGCTAACTATATCCGATTCAAGTACTTTAAAACCAAAACATCACTTGCCAATATACATCATTTATCATCAACAATCCACTGTTTTAAAGCATTTAACAAAGCCATTAAATAGTCATGCATTCCAATGCATCAAACCACATTTACCAATGTTCAAAACAAGGATCTCTTACCTTTAGCATCCTTCAACACATGGCTTATAAAACCAGCATCAAACATGCTAAAATATGCTTTCAAAACAGAATTTAAACATGCAAATAAAACACATTGCATTCAACCATCTCATGGTTCATCAAAAAGAGAGTTTCTCCGAAAACTTACTCTTGAGCTTAGCTAAGTTGTTCAGACTTAAACTAAGCTCCCATAACCTTCAAACATTGGTTTCAAAGCTGAAAACCAAACTTCACTCACCGATTCCGTTTCGCAAGCTTGCCGAAACACCAATCAAGCTCCCGAATCAACACCACAAGGATCCGAAGATGTCTCCCCTGTATTAATATCTTCAACCAAAACACCTAAACTCGCTGCTCTCATCAACACTCACATTTCGGCTACCAAACACAACCGAAATCACATCCAAACACCTCTACAACATTACCCAGCCAAGATCCATCAATTCCAAACATACTTATACATCAATTAACATCCAAAAAGGATCTAATCACGTCCTTATACCTCCAGCTATAGCAGAACATCAAAAACACCTCAAAACCACCATTAACTCAATCAAAAACTTAGGAAAATCAACCTATCCGGGATTGCATTGACTAAACCTCAATTTCACATCATTTATACATCCAATAAACATCAAAAAGACATCTCAAAACATAGCCCAATCATTTAGTACGAATTTAATCAAAATTAAATCCAAATCTTGCATTTAAAGCCAAGAACAAGAACACAACATAAAAACCTTTATTAAAACTCAAATCAAGGATTGAGAACTTGGGAATTTCAGTAAAGAACTGAGTATTTAGAGGAGAAGGACGTTCATACCTCTAAATGTGAGTTTCTCCTTGTTTAAAGCCAAGATTCTTGAAAATTCAATAGGCAAATGATAAGAATTTGATGTAGGAATGATTAGAGATCAAATAGAGATTGAAATCTCATCTTTAGGTGTTAAAATCAGAGGGAAAATGGTTGGGGAAATGTGTTTGGCTGAGAGAAAAGGGAGAGAAAATGAAGAGGGAAAATTTTGAGAAAAGTTAGTTATGAACTCAAAAATATCTATTTCCCCTTTTTTCCTTTTATTAAATATCATTTAATAAATGTTTAATATTAAGAAAAATCTGGAGAAAACTCTTCTTGGGTAAATTAGCTCTTAAAAGATTCAAAGTTTCAATCCTTTTAAAACAGTCACCAACTTTTCAAAAATTACATTTTAGTCACTAACTTGAAATGTCACATTTCGAAACCTCATTTTGTAAAATTGATTTCACCACTCTCTTATATATAATAAAAGAGGATTTTAAGATATTTTTCCATATTTTTAATGCATCCCGAACTAGGCTTTCCCTAAAACCACCTTTTATACTCGAACCGAAATCCGACCGGTCCAACTCAAACCCAAAACTTCTAAGCCCAAAATTGGGGTGTTACAACTCTCCCCCCTTAAGAAATTTCGTCCTCGAAATTTACCTGAAGGAAAGAGGTACGGAAACTGCTTCAACATGTCATCATTCCGTTCCCACGTGGCTTCTTCCGCACCACGATGCTTCCACAACACCTTTACCAACTCAATGGTCTTGCCTCGAAGAACTTTACTATCCGAATCCAGAATCTTCACCGGTTCCTCATCATAGGTCAAATCCGGATTCAACTCTACTTCCTCCACAGGCATCACATGCGAAGGATCCGATCTATACTTCCGAAGCATAGAAACATGAAACACATCATGAATCCTTTCTAACTCCTGCGGTAACCTCAACTTGTACGCAACAGGAACCACACGCTCAATCACCTCGTATGGTCCAATGTACCTAGGGCTAAACTTACCCTTTCGGCCAAACCTCATCACCTTTCTCCAAGGCGAAACTTTCAAAAACACACGGTCACCCACCGCATACTCAATCTCCTTACGCTTCAAATCCGCGTAAGACTTTTCCCGATCAGAAGCTGGCTTCAAACGCTCACAAATGAGCTTCACCTTCTCGGTGGTTCCTTTCAACAAAGCTGGCATCGAAACCAACTTCTGACCCGTTTCAGCCCAACAAAGAGGAGTCCTACACTTCCTCCCGTACAAAGCTTCATAAGGTGCCATTTGAATACTTGCCTGATAACTATTATTATAGGCAAACTCCACCAAAGGCAAATGTTTCTCCCAAGAACCCTGAAACTCAATCACGCAACACCTCAACATATCCTCCAACACCTGGATAACACGCTCAGACTGTCCCCATCCGACTGTGGATGATAAGAAGCACTGAAATTCAACCGTGTACCCAAAGCCTGATGTAAACACTGCCAGAAACGCGATGTAAACCTCATATCTCTATCCGACACAATCGACTTTGGCACTCCTTGCAGCCGTACAATCTCAGCAATGTACAGCTCCGCAAGCTTATCCAAAGTGTACGTAGTATGCACAGGCAAGAAATGCGCACACTTCGTCAGGCGATCCTCAATCACCCACACCGAATTCTTCTTCGATGGTGACAAAGGCAAACCAGACACAAAGTCCATGGTAACCCTTTCCCACTTCCACTCAGGAATCCTCAACGGTTGCAACAACCCTGAAGGAAACTGATGCTCAGCTTTAACTCGCTGGCAAACCATGCACTTTCCTATAAACTCAGCAACATCTTTCTTTAAACCCACCCAATAGTACTCATCACGAAGATCACGGTACATCTTAGTACTACCAGGGTGCATAGCAAAAGGACTACTATGACCTTCAGTCGGAATAGCACGCCTCAACTCAGCATCATTGGGCACTACTATCTGATCCCAAAACATAAAACTCCATCATTATTAAAGCACAAATCTGATGGCCTACCTCCTGCAATATCTTGAACATGTGGCACCAAGGAATCATCCATCAACTGCTTTTCCTTAATCAACTGAACCAAGGATGGTTTCACCTGCAACTCAGCCACAAGACCACCATCACGCGAAATACTCAAACTGGCAAACATAGCCCTCAACTCCACAGCTACCTTCCTACTCAAGGCATCCGCTACAACATTAGCTTTACCCGGATGGTACTCGATAGTCAAATCGTAATCCTTAAGCAACTCCACCCAACGTCGTTGCATAAGATTCAACTCTTTCTGAGACATCAGATACTTCAAACTCTTGTGATCCGTGTACACAGTACACTTCTCACCATACAGGTAATGTCTCCAAATTTTCAAAGCAAAAACCACCGCGGCTAACTCAATGTCATGCGTAGGATAATTGCGCTCATGCACCTTCAACTGCCGTGATGCATAAGCCACCACCTTACCCTCTTGCATCAACACACATCCCAAACCAACGTAGGACGCATCACTATACACCACAAACTCTTTCCCTGATTCAGGTTGAACCAAGATAGGAGCTTGCGTCAAAGCTGTCTTAAGCTTCTCAAAAGCCTGCTGTCTCGCTTCCGTCCACTCATACTTAACATCCTTCTGCAACAACTTCGTCAAAGGTGCAGCAATCTTGGAAAACCCATCCACGAACCTTCGATAGTATCCTGCCAAACCCAGGAAACTACGGACTTCATGAACAGACTTAGGAGGCTTCCAATTCATCACTACCTCAATCTTTTGAGGATCCACACGAATCCCCTCCGCAGAAACCACATGACCAAGAAACACCACTTCTCTAAGCCATAACTCACACTTGCTCAGCTTAGCATAAAGCTGATTCTCCAACAAAGCTTGTAACACAATTCTCAAATGCCCTTCATGTTCCTCCTCAGAACGAGAGTACACGAGGATATCATCAATGAACACCACGACAAATTTATCCAAGTATTCATGGAATACTCTATTCATCATGTCCATGAAAGTTGTATGAGCATTTGTCAAACCAAACGGCATCACAAGGAACTCATAATGCCCATACCTCGTTCTGAAGGCTGTCTTCGGCACATCTACATCCTTCACCTTCAGTTGATAATACCCTGACCTTAAGTCAATTTTAGAAAACACAGCCGCTCCCCGAAATTGATCAAAAAGATCATCAATTCTCGGCAATGGATACCGATTCTTGATAGTCAACTTGTTAAGCTGACGGTAATCAATGCACATTCTCATAGTGCCATCCTTTTTCTTCACAAACAAGACCGGTGCACCCCAAGGTAACACACTCGGCCGAATGAAACCACAATCAAGCAACTCCTGAAGTTGCGTCTTCAGCTCTTTCAACTCTTTAGGTGCCATTTGATAAGGAGTAATGGACACTGGAGTTGTGTTTTCATACAGCTCAATCCCAAACTCCACTTCTCGATTAGGAGGCAATCCAGGCAACTCCTCCGGAAACACACCAGGAAACTCTCGCACAGTCCTAATATCTTGCACACACAACTCTTTAGAGCTAGGATTCATCACAAAGGCTAGGTAAGCTTCACAGCCTTGCCTCAACATCCGGCTCGCTTCCAATGTAGACACCACATTGGCAAGAAACTTCACATTCTCACCAACCACCACTACCTCATAATCATCCGCAAGTTTCAACGAAACTCGCTTATTCTCAAAATCTACTATGGCTCGATGCTCAACCAGCCAATCCATACCAAGGATTACATCAAAACCATAGAAAGGCAATTCCATAAGATCAACATGAAAAACATGATCTTGCACAACCAAGGGACATCTTATATAAAGCTTTCGAGTCACAACAGTCTCACCAAAAGAACTAGTAACACGCATACCAACATCCAAAGACTCAACAGGCAAACCAAGCAATTGAGCATGCTCACGCAATATGTATGAGTGTGTAGATCCAGAATCAATCAAGGAAAGTAATGACAATGATTGCAAAGTAAAAGTACCTACGATCACATCCGTGTCATTCCTCCCCTCCCTCTGAGCATACACTCTAGCTTGGCCGCCACCCTCAGGCTGAACAGCTACAACATGAGCCACATTCCTTCCACCATCCTCTCTACGCTGGAAGTTACCACGGCCGCGCCCACGACCTCTCTGTGGTGCAACAACTCCAGGAGCACGTCCCTGACCACAACCGGTCAACAAAGGACACTCCCTCCTCATATGATCCACCGAACCACAGTTCCAGCACGAGTTACCAGTCACCACAACAGGAGCCTGAACCTCCCTCGATGCTCGAGGACAATCACGCCTCAGGTGTCCACGCGATCCACATGTCCAACATGTGTTCGGATCAGCTCTCGCCCTGTCTCCCTGAACAGGCGCACCTTGCCCTCCACCACCTCGCCTAGCCGAAGACTGATACTTCCGATCACGTCCTCTCTTGTTCCGTCCGCCACCGGAACTATACTCAGCAGCTCGCTTGCCCACACTAGGACCAGCACCTCTAGAAGATAAACTCAAATTCAACTCAATGTCCTTTGCTCTACCAACCAGCACGTCAAAGTCTGTGTACTCAGCAGCCAGCATATACGTCTTCACTTATGTCACCGAACCATAACAGAAATGTTCACACCTCTCCCGTTCATCAGGGACAAGCTCAGGTGCGTACTGACTGAGTCAGACAAACTGAACCTCGTACTCAGCCACTGTCATACTCCCTTGAGTAAGAGACATGAATTCCCTTTTCTTCTCATCCAGGTATCGCACACCCAGATACCTCCTCTTGAACGCGTTCAGAAAGAATGTCCAAGTCACATCAGCATCCTCCATTCCGGAGATAGTGGTTGTCCACCAAGTATACGCATCGTCATGCAACAATGATATCACACAACCCAGCTTCTGCACATCACTGCAGTTCATTTGTCCCAAGATCTCTTGGTACTTTCAAACCAAGACTCAGAACCTTCAGCAGACAAACCCCTGAACTCAGTCCCTCCCAGACTGCGCAAACGTTCTAGAGGTAGTCTTACATTAGCATCTCCCTGATGCCCAGCTCCTTGAGCTCCAGCTACCGCCGCCCGAAAGGCTCCAGCAATAGCTTGAATCAGCATTGTCATGTCAGGAGCAGCTTGCCCCTGCCCAGCTTCAGGTCCAGCGACCCCAGCACCAGCAGCAACACCAGCTCCTTCACCCCCAACACCACCACCACCAGGTGGAGGAGGTAAATCCACCATGTTTTTAGCATTCTCCTCATTCTCATTTTGAGCCATAGCTCGCGTATTAATCCTCGTCTCTCTACGAGGTCCCATTCACTAAACAATGCAATCACAATGCAATAAACAAAGTAAGGCTCAGCAAGGTAAGCAATCCAAGTACTCCAGCTCATTTCCAATTAAAACAAACCATTTCATTAGCTTTGATTTGGCAATGGGTCCCTCTAACATGCTTCACCACAGCATACACCACAATTGCAACATACTTACAATTTATACATCATAACTTTCACTCATCATGCATACAAAGCAATCATACACATATCACCCACTTAACCATTCCCAATTACTCGAGAACTCAGCTCTGATACCACCAAATGTAACCACCTTAGCCCGGCCTAGACGGTTGGCCCGAACTACGAAGATTACACGGGGAAAACCAAAGTCAACCCGAAAGTCAACCTTGATTAACGACCCTTTTTTTCTTTTTAAAACTTGTCTAAATGAATATTAACCCTAGGTGAACACTTGAGATAAACATACTCAAAAATCACAGCGATCGGAAAACATTTAGGGACTCAATTGCACAACATACAAATTTAGGGACCAAAATGCAAATTCTGGAAATTAGGAGGACTTAACATGTTTTAAAGTTACCATTATTAAATTAAACATATTTCATGCCTCTCTGCCAAATTTCATCTCAAACGGACGTCATAAACTCAACCAATTGCATATACAAAGATTGGGACCAAAATGTAAGAGTTTCAAAACATTTATCCATCAGAATCAGTGCCCAACGGTCGAGTTTCCGAAACGGGGAAGGACTGTTCCGAAACACGGGACCGTTCCGAAACTTGTTGCGGAACAGGGCTTGGCAGTGGCAAAACCGTTTCGGAACAACTCTACCTGTTTCGAAACGCCATGGCCATTTCAGGCCACCTGTTCCGAAACAGTAGCACCCGTTCCGAAACGAGTTGCCCAGATTTGCAGATTTTTGCTGGTTTAACAAGCATTTGACCCATCAAACACATCCATAATACCTCCATAACATACACACAAGTCATCAAACACTTAAGGAACATATTAGCATCAACTAATCACAATCATGGCATCGTTCAAGGAAAAACCCAATTCTATAGGCATGCATCCTATATTGAAAACCATGCAACCATCAATTCACCAAAACCAATTACCAAAAGGCCATTTACATGTTCCAACATCATCAAAACATTAACCAAACTTAGGGAGTCCAAAACATCTCCCAAAAACACAATTAGGTTCCCATTGCCAAATGCCCAAAGCTAATAGTGTTAGGAAAACATTCACCATACATGAGCTTAGTCTTTCACTTGGATCCTTGACCTCCTTGTTGCCCTTATGCACTTTAATGCTCTGCATTATTGGTTTAAGAAAGAAAGAGCGTAAGCACATAGCTTAGTGAGGAATGCTCAATTAAAACATCACAATAATGCATTTGCAAAAACACCTTCTCAAGGCCTTTAGTTTCAAAACAACATTTACCATGCAATTATGCGTACAAACCAAGCATCTCATGCTTCAAATCATCAACATGTCATATTGGCTTTCAAGTGATAATCATAACCATTTTACAACTCAAAAACACAATCGGATACGCGGATTACAAGCGTTGTCCTATACGCTTCATACACACTACCAATATCAAGGTGGAGCATGGTACAATCACAACCCCTCAACACCCGTGATGGAGACTATGGTACAATCACAACCCCTCAACATCACTCATTGGTAGTTGTATAACATCACTAACGAGAACACGGGACACACAACACAAGATCCACACATGGACTTTTAACCACCATTGTGATCTTAACACAAGATCCACTCATGGACTTTTAACCACCATGATGATCTTAAACATCTCGTTAGTGTACTTGGATGGAGTTTACGGTACAATCACAACCCCTCAACATCCAAGGTGACTTTATTCACGGTGCACCCAATCCTATAGCCGGCTAACTATATCCGATTCAAGTACTTTAGAACCAACACATCATTTGCCAATATACATCATTTATCATCAACAATCCACTGTTTTAAAGCATTTAACAAAGCCATTAAATAGTCATGCATTACAATGTATCAAACCACATTTACCAATGTTCAAAACAAGGATCTCTTACCTTGAGCATCCTTCAACACATGGCTTATAAAACCAGCATCAAACATGCTAAAATATGCTTTCAAAACAGAATTTAAACATGCAAATAAAACACATTGCATTCAACCATCTCATGGTTCATCAAAAAGAGAGTTTCTCCGAAAACTTACTCTTGAGCTTAGCTAAGTTGTTTAGACTTAAACTAAGCTCCCATAACCTTCAAAAATTGGTTTCAAAGCTGAAAACCAAACTTCACTCACCGATTCCGTTTCGCAAGCTTGCCGAAACACCAATCAAGCTCCCGGATCAACACCACAAGGATCCGAAGATGTCTCCCCTGTTTTAAACACATCAAAGCAGTGGATTAATGCATCATCATGCATTAATATCTTCAACCAAAACACCTAAACTCGCTGCTCTCATCAACACTCACATTTCGGCTACCAAACACAACCGCAATCACATCCAAACACCTCTACAACATTACCCAGCCAAGATCCATCAATTCCAAACATACTTATACATCAATTAACATCCAAAAAGGATCTAATCACGTCCTTATACCTCCAGCTATAGCAGAACATCAAAAACACCTCAAAACCACCATTAACTCAATCAAAAACTTAGGAAAATCAACCTATCTGGGATTGCATTGACTAAACCTCAATTTGACATCATTTATACATCCAATAAATATCAAAAAGACATCTCAAAACATACCCCAATCATTTAGTACGAATTTAATCAAAATTAAATCCAAATATTGCATTTAAAGCCAAGATCAAGAACACAACATAAAAACCTTTATTAAAACTCAAATCAAGGATTGAGAACTTGGGAATTTCAGTAAAGAACTGAGTATTTAGAGGAGAAGGACGTTCATACCTCTAAATGTGAGTTTCTTCTTGTTTAAAGCCAAGATTCTTGAAAATTCAATAGGCAAATGATAAGAATTTGATGTAGGAATGATTAGAGATCAAATAGAGATTGAAATCACAACTTTAGGTGTTAAAATCAGAGGGAAAATGGCTGGGGAAATGTGTTTGGCTGAGAGAAAAGGGAGAGAAAATGAAGAGGGAAAATTTTGAGAAAAGTTAGTTATGAACTCAAAAATATCTATTTCCCCTTTTTTTCCTTTTATTAAATATCATTTAATAAATGTTTAATATTAAGAAAAATATGGAGAAAACTCTTCTTGGGTAAATTAGCTCCTTAAAGATTCAAAGTTTCAATCCTTTTAAAACAGTCACCAACTTTTCAAAAATTACATTTTAGTCACTAACTTGAAATGTCACATTTCGAAAACTCATTTTGTAAAATTGATTTTACCACTCTCTTATAAATAATAAAAGAGGATTTTAAGATATTTTTCCATATTTTTAATGCATCCCGAACTAGGCTTTCCCTAAAACCACCTTTTATACTCAAACCGAAATCCGACCGATCCAACTCAAACCCAAAATTTCTACGCCCAAAATTGGGGTGTTACACAACTAGAGCCAATTTCAGGCACCTTTAGTGATTAGCCTAGAGCCAGTTTCGGGCACCTATAGGGATTCCTTAAGCTAGAGCCAGTGATGAGCACATCTAACTTTTAACCAATTTTCTTTCTAAGCAAGTCTATGTCCTAAGTGTACTAGAATTCTTTAAATCATGCAAGTCACAATTGTGTTTAAAGTTCTAATCTCATAGTTTGATCCTAAGTTATCTTCCTTTAAGCATCCTAAAAATAAAGGCTCTAAACAGTTCTAAACAATGGCAAGAAGAGAGAGTTCTATTGCAAAGAAAGAAGATTTAATTAAAACTAAACTAAGGCAATTGATAGAAACTACTGTCGAGGTATAAGCAAAATTCGGTGAAGGTAATGCAATAAAAAACCAATTTTGACAAGTAAAAGCACAAAATAGCATGTCAATTATATTATATTGACGCGACATCTCATTTCCTTGGCCACTGAACCTACACCCCAAACTCGAACCAAGCATTACCCTGAATGCTTACATTTCATATACAATGATAAAAAAATTAGCACACAAAAATTTGTGGGCTTAAAAAAATAGAAGGCATATAGAAGAGGAATTTAAATAGAAGGTGATTTGGAAGATTTTTCTTCCTCTTCACTTTCACTCGTTAAGGTCAGCCTCTTCGGCTTAGATGTCGGGTGCTTGATTCGTTTGGATTCGCGAGGTGGCTGGATGCATGAGGCAGGGGTGGACTTTGTTTCTAGGGTAGTGACTTCTTCATCCTCCGTGTCGGGGTAGACTTCCTCCGCGGTAGTTTCTTAGCATTTAAGTTCATCGAAGACCCGACTAATCGAATGATCGGGCACACCTTGCACTTGCCTTTCTTTTCCACGGTCGAAAGGGTACAAGAGGCCATGACAGTCGGTACTTGGGTTGCCTGGGCAGTGGCGGCGACAACAAGTGTTACTTCTTCTCTGGGCTCAGGTGCGGCGGCTGTGAAGACAACGAGGAATGGATGAAATTGGACCGGTAGGTCTAGGAACTTCATTTGGATAAGCTGAACAATGAAGGCCTGGAAGTCCCGTGTGTGTGCCATGGAAAGCTGCTTGGCGTTGGTCCATTTCCTCAAACTTTTGCATAATTTGTTGGAGGCCTGCCACGGCCGGTGCACGTGTTTGGGGCATTTCTGGGATGTTCGCTGAGGGTTGTTTCCTCGGCAATGCCTTGAAGTGGTGTGGCCTGGAATGGGTCAACTTCTGTGATGTTCATCAATCTGAGGTAGGCTTCCCAATCCCATCCTTTGCGGTGCAGTGTGTATTCGTTGGCTTCATCAATGGGCACAGTTTTTTGTGCACAACCCAGTGTGCAGTGAATGGAAGTAGAGCGGCCCCTTAACCTTTTGCTCGGATTTGTAAATTTCCTGACAAATGAGATTATCAACATTAATCTTTCTATTATGCATATTAGAATGTATAAGAGCAAGCCTGGACCGGTCAATGGAGGTGTTGTGGGATGTTGGCATGAGGCGGTGGTGAATGAACATGTTCCACAATTTCGCTTCTGGTCGGAGGCTTTTCCTTTGGACTGACCCTTGGTGTGCCCCAGCCTCTCAGGTCGTGTCAGCATAGTAGAGCTCCTCTTTGATATGTTGGTAATCCTCTTCCGTTAGTTCTTCCAACACCTCCGCGTGCTCGTCTCGTTCCATATGTAGGCCATAAAATTGGTTTATGGTGTCAGCATCAACCCTTATCGCCTTCCCTCTTACGTGTACGAAGAGTGTTTTGCACTGGGTTTGTGGGTATAGAATTCGCGGACTATGGTGAGGTTTTCCCGAGCAGGTTGAAGGCAAAATATGAACAATTTTTGATAGTTGATCTTGTTGAATAGATAGTGGTCAATGCCGAGGTTGAGCTCGTCGGAGACATGGAAGCCTTGTGCTTCCCATACTTGTCGAGAGATAAAATATTTCTTGAATCTACGCTCGAATCCCGGTGGTGCAAAGCGGCTGTAGGTTTGGGCCACAGCATTGCTAGAGCTTTCTCCTCTGATTACCATCTGAAATTTGAGAGGATTTAAGACTAGTTGTTGAGGGTAAAAGAAAATAATAGATTTGGAGAATGCAAGGTAGTAGCAGAGAATGTTAAGGTGAAGAATAATGGAGAATAGTGGCCCTTATTTAGAGTTTTGGCATATCATGCAATTGGAGCGCAAATCTCGGCCGCGACACTACTAGTCGTTATGAGCCGTTTCTTCCCGTTGCAATTATACCTGTTAGAAATTAGCCGTTGCGGCTCTTGTGGTTCATTGGGTGTAAAAATGTCATGGCAGCTAACAGTTTTCTCCATGCCGTTTTATCTATTCTTCCTTTCTTGATCTCCGGTCTAAAATAAACAATAAAAAAATAAAATATTATTTCTCAAAAATAAAATAAAATAACTAAAATTTAAAAATTAACAATTGAAAACTAAAGTAGTAAAGTGATACGAAGTATCGGATATCGTCTCCACAGGGATTGGGCTAATAGCTTTCACCTTAATTCACTGCACCAAAGTAAAGAAAATGGGCTGGTATTGAAATGCTCAGTAGTGCAGGTATTGCAATGCTTAGGAAATCCAGTTCTGTCGTCGCGCCCGTCGCGGCAGCAGTCCGTTGATCGTCGCGGCAGCAAACACACCAACTCAGTACTTCATGTTTGGCAAGAATCCCAGATCTGCTCTGGCCTATCCCTAGGTCCAAGTCTGTCGATGATCACGTCTTGATGATACCTCCCGGCGTGAATCGAAGGATGAACACCGATGTGTATGAATTCTTCTTTAGCCACTTAACCTCGCCCTATCCCTAGGCACGAGATAGTTCAACTATAAACTAGAGAACTTGCTCTTATTTCTTTCGTATACTTAACTCTCCCGATGCTAAGTAAATAGATAACCTCACAATGCTCTCCTGATGCTCTTGCAAGATATTAATAACCAAAATAAGAGAACTTGAAGTTTATTTTATTGAACTGAAAATTCCTAAAACAAAAGCAACCCTTGCAACAACTTTACAAATCAACCCGTGGCCCTAGGGGGGTTTTAGAACATATCGAAGGCGGGTAAACGGTGGAGGGGTTTTTGGTTGTCGGTTATGGGGTAATCGGCTATGGGATGTGAGATCCCTCCTAGGTTAAAATACATGCCCTTATATAAGCTTTGGGCTCAAGTATTCTAAGTTAACAAGGATTACAACTTTAATTAAAAGTATGATTCTAATAAAGACTTAATCTTCAAGGAATCTACTTTCCAGCCGTCCTCCTTGTTTCTTGGGATTTTCTCTCCTTGAACTTTGGGCTTGACATATCTTTTGATCCGGGGCTTGGAAAAATATATGGTTTTCACACGACAGACGAGCATAATTTTCTCTATCTATCGAGGTCCACTTTTCTTTTTTCTCTCCACAAAACTGCTGTCACCATGCTGTCACGGCGGCACCATGGCAGCATCGTCCTCTTTGTCTGCTTGTCCAGTTCAGCTCTTCTGTTCTCTGCCCAGCGCCTGCCTTCTCCGTCAGCTATGGTGGATACCTGCAAAAACGACCATTTTTAGTAGAATCTGTGTCTTTAATATATTTGTGATGTTTTGCTGTAAACTGACCTAAATGTAATGAATATTGCTTGAATGCAGCAAAAATATGGGTTAAAAAGGGTGTAAATAATAGAACTTTTACACACTCAACACACCCCCAAACTCAAGTTTTTGCTTGCCCTCAAGCAACTAAGACCTAAAAGAAAAATGAAATATTTTTGTTTTGGCTTTCAAACAGTGGATTTTCCCTTACCCGTCGTTCTTTCCCTATGGCAGCAGCAACCTGTCGGATAATTTAGAATCTGTCCGGAATCTCCCTATAGTCCTCGTGTAGTGTGTGCAGGCTTGTGAACAGTTATATACCCAGATTCTCTTAGTTTCACTAGAATATTCAACTCTTAACTTGAATTTTTATGCCAAAGTTTATCTTCTTGAAGGCACATTTTCATGCTTCTTTGATTTTTTTTGTTTTGACTTGATTTCTCTATTTTTCAAGCTAAAGTTTCACTAGAGCCGGTTTCGGGAACCTCTAGCTAACTTCCTAGAGCCGGTTTCGGGCACCTCTAGGGCTGTTGAGTCTATTTTGCTAAACTTCTTTCCTAGAGCCAGTGTTAGGCACCTCTAGGGGCTATTCAAGTGCTAAGCTTCCTATTCTAGTTTGGCTAAAAGAAATCTAAGCAGTATAACAGTCACAATGGTGTTTAAGATTTTCAGAACTATAGAAAGGCTCTAAACTTCTCCTTAAACTATCCTAAAGATGCTGCCACGACAGAGCTGTCGCGACAGGTAAGTTCAAATCACAGTTTTAAGCCAAAATTTTCTATTTTTTTAGAACTTTAAATAAAGACACAACAATTAATTAAAAAGAGGTACTTAGACTCCATTAAAATGGAGGGTTGCCACCCCCAAACTCAAGGGTTGCATTGCCCTCAATGCAAATGACAAAATAAAAAGCAAAATAAATGAAGGCAGTGCATCACAAAATATAGATAAGGCAGGCAGCAATAAGAAGAAAATAAAAGACTTAAATTTTAAGCACTGTCTTCACTGCTGCTGCTGACACGGATTTGGCGGCGGATTCTGGGCTGTGGGGTAGGCTGGACTGGTTGCTCTACGACCTGGATGTCAGAGCTGCTGCTGCTGGTGGTGGTGCTGGCCTTTGCCATAAGCTTTTTGTTGGCCATCTTTTTCTGCCTCTTGACAGGCGTGAATTCATTCTCCAGGTTCCTCTGAATAGAGGGTTCTGCCTCGCTTTCAGCCCAAACAAAGGAAGAAGAAAAACCAGCGACGAAGGCGTCAATGTCATCCGAGGGCGGTCGCTTCGTCCCTCGGGCAGATGTGTCGGCCTGAGGGCTGCCAGCTGCCGTCGGGGCAGGTGATGGGGTGGAGGCAGCAGATTGTGTATGAGGTGTGGCAGCAGGTGTAGGTGTGTGGGTAGGGGAGGGGATGGTGAAATAGTGGGCAGGGAATGTGGGAAAGACAACATCGGGATAATTTAAAGTATGGTTAATAAAATTTACCGTGGAGTTGGCAAAATCCCTGATGAATGTCATCAGACCCAGCTGTC